>OY728147.1:679949010-681329803 GCA_963277665.1 Viscum album
TTGATCGTTTTAAACTAGTTTTGTAATAACATTTTTAGTATTTGTTCTTATAAAAAATTCAACAATAAGAAGATAATTAAATTTAATATAAAATATTATTTATAATGAATTATAAATATATAATTTCATTTAATCGGATTTTCAATAATTATCCTTGAATATAAACTTGAGTATGAGCATGTTTTGGTGATTTTTAACAAATGAACAGTGCTAATATAGTGAATGAGTACAATTTTAGTATTACCATTCCAAAACAAAAATAAAATTTTTATTTTCTTATTTATATCATATATTATTAGTAATTATGTCATTTTAGTGATCAATGATAATACTTTATATCAATTTATATGTAGGTAGTTAGACCGACCAAACATGAATATACAATAATTAATGGATGATTTTGATTATGAAAGTGATTTATTTAGGGTGTAATATTTTTATTAAAAAATCATAATGATATTATTTTATACTTTTATGGTAAATAATAACATTTTCTCAAGGTAAAATAAATAGGAATGAAATAATATGTAAAAAGTGAGATAGGTTACACCATAAAGTTTGTAGTCCACATAATGCACAATTAATAATTCCATTTTCCAAATAATGAGAGGGAAATAATGTACATTATAATTTATTTTATTGAAAATAATAATTTTATTAAATATATAATAATTATTCTTCAATTGTCCCTTATAATCCTCAAATATATGTAATGGTAAAAAATAAAAGTCATTATTTAGTAGAGCCAGTTTTCTACCTAACACACAAATACCTTAAAAAATATAAAAAAAATAAAAAAATATTGATTTCATTATATAGTAATGATAAAATTATAATTTAAATAGTAAGCTATAAAAGAATAAACTTTAGAAAAAAAATGAGTCCTAACCTTTAGAACATTGAGTTTTTATTGAGGATTCCCCTGAAATGGAGGTCTTAGAATAATTATTTTTTACTTAAAATATATGATAATAAAAAAGTATTATAGTACAAGTTAAAATAGTGGAGTTTAAAGAGAAATATTAATTCAATTATTTTTATTTAAAGCATGGTGAGAGGCACCTTTTATAACCGGTGAAAATAAATGTTTTTGTACATATCCTTTAAATTACAACATATTAATTATATAATATATTTATAAATACCCCTAAAATAAAAAAAATTAGTGAGGATTATATAAGTTTGATAATTACTCAAAAATAAATTTTCAGATAGGTTTTAAATTTTTTTTATGTCCCTAACTCATTGAATTATAACTTTTACGGTTTTCAGTTTTACTCACACAACTAGTTTTTACCTAAGTATATTATAAAAAGTCCCTTATTACATGAATTTATACCTAATAATTAAAAATATGAAATCTATAATATCAAATAAAATTTCTATTTCAAATAAAAATAATATTTAACATTAGATCATGTTTTGTATAAAAACTTGTTTTTCTAAGTATTATATTTAAGAATAAATTTTTTCTGGGGGAATGTTTTTCAATTTTTCATATTTTCGTGATATAACTTAGTTACCTATACAAAAAATTAATGGGATCTAAAATAATATTATACTAAATATAAAAATATTATTTAATTATAAGAAAATACTAAAAATAGATTATTGGAAAATGTAAAGTAAGTTCTAAAAATTTTAAATATAGGTATTATAAATTATGAATTAGCATAAAATATATATTCTTCTTTATTAAAAACATATTTTATTAATTAATAGGTTTATATACTTCTTGGTATTTAATATATACCTATCATTTATTATTTTGTTAAAATGGAAATTTCACCATTCACCTAAAAGAATTAATTTTAGAAAAAGCCAAAAACAATATGCTATAATTTTATAGTTATACTAAATCCAAAAATGAAGTCCATTTTATCAAATTAATTTTCATAAAATGTAGAATTTAACTTCTAAATAAAATGAAAAAATATAATGAAGTTTAAATTTTTTGGAAAATAACTATTCAAA
The DNA here is from genome assembly GCA_963277665.1 of Viscum album. Lineage (NCBI taxonomy): Eukaryota > Viridiplantae > Streptophyta > Magnoliopsida > Santalales > Viscaceae > Viscum > Viscum album. Next base: position 679,950,985 of record OY728147.1, read on the forward strand.
GTGATATTATTATTTCCTATCATTTAATGATAATTTTAATTTTAATCTATTATTTATATCCTAAAAATATTATATTTCAACCATAGAAATTATTAATAATATTTTTAGTTATTTAAAATAAGTCACATTAAAATAAAATTTTTTAATAAGGAAATAAATTATAAAATTATCTTATTAGTTATTTTGAAACATTAATATTATAAATTTATCAAAATAAAAAAGAACTTTGTTTTATTTATGTATGTTGGTTATAATGTGGATGGATCTATTTTTCACACTAATTGAACTATAACATTTTCATGGTTATATAATCTTTAAGGTTTTGTTTTTACATGGTGTTGTGTGTGAACTAAGTTATTGACCTATTGATTATTTAATGATAAAATATATTTTAAAATATTTGGGCTTTACATTCAATCATAAATAATTGAGATGGATTTTTATTTAATGTTTTGTGAATGGGTAATGAATATTAATTAGGTTATTGGTTCTTATGTGTGGTAAATGATATGGATACAATATAATAGTGTTTTTAATGTAGCTAGTTGTGTCTCAACTTGAGTACTATATAATATGATTCATAAATCATTATTTGAATATGTGAATAGATTAATGTTATTTTTTAAATGGGTTTAAACTAAACAATTTAATACAAGTTACACTTTCTTCAGGTCATAAATGTAGTCCTCTTGAACATTATTGTTCCATAAATGGATTGGGATATTTCTCTGTTGATTTCATATTATAATTACATGTCATTTTTATTTAAAAAATAACGTCATTATTCCATATTTTGTGACAATATTTGATTACATTACATTATTTTATATCATTTACTTGGAAAATTAAATTTTTAATCATATCTTACAATCCTAACCTAAATGAGTTTCAATAAAATGATCTACACAAAACTCTGGTTACGATATTCTCTTAACATTAAGTTAATATATGGTTTATTTGGGGGGAAAGAAATAGCAAGATATATATAAATAATTTTAATTTTTTGGAAATATTATTCTGAAAACAAAACATATTACCAAAAAACTCACTTTTTCTTCCCACTATTATGTAGTGATCTTGAATTTACTGTTGTATAGAGTACATAAAAATGTACCTTGGAATAATAAAATTAGTTTCTTTCACAATTCTCTTTTACAGTATTCTTTAATAAATATAAATTTTAGTGTAAAAATTATTTAATATTGAATCTTAACTAAAAGAAATTTCTTCCATGAAATAAGTTCTAAAATTGGATGAACACATTTTAGAGAATAACCCAACATTAAATTTTTTTAAATAGACATTTGTGCCTCATTCTAACACCGTTAGGGTCACTGTTTCTAATTATTAGTTATAAACAACACCATGATTTTATTTTTACTAACTATACTATTAATTCATACTATTGACCACTAATTATATAGTTTGTGCCTTATTAATCAATGTATTATTTAACCTTTAATTGATTCCCACTTCAAAGAAAATGTTTGGAATGATATTACCTAAAAATATTAAAAGAATAAATCACAACCTAAATTGCGAGGTTCTTGGATTGCTGTTTATTCACATTAATGGTTCTTATGATTTATTTTCGATGAGTATACTTATGTTTAATGTCTGGTTTATGTGTAACATTTGATATTAATATGCTTGCCCTTTTGTATATCAGGCATATTTATTAAAATTTCTAGTAATGAAATCAAAGTTTTGATACTGCTCTGAGATATGATAACCACTATAGTATATGTGTATTCATTTTATATAAATTGTAAGATATTATAACATTAATTAATTTACAAGTTACCAGGGGAATAGGAATCAATATTGTGATAGCCTAAAAAATTCATATATTAAAAAAATAATTCATGATTCAATATGATAATTTTATTACGTTTTATAATTTAAGAAAATTGAAAGGATATTATATTTTGTTAGAAAACTACACATAATGAAATAATGTACACTAAAAAATATAGAAATAATATGGGTAGATAGATGAAAAATAATAATACACTACCAAATGTGAAACCCACATGCACAAATTATTAAGGTAGGTAAACAAACCTAAAATAATTGTAGTATATGTTAATGTATGAGAATGTTTGAGTATATATTGGGTGTAAAGGGAAATATGATAGTTTGGATCTGTCTATTACCTCATCAATGTAATATTATTGTTTTATTACCATTAGAATAGAAATATGATTATTGGGAATACTGAAATAACTAGAAGAATAGTAATATTGTATTTTCAAAATAATATATTGGTTTGTTTTTATAATATAAGAAAATAAAATTTTTAAATATGGGAAAATAAATTTTTGATGCAACAAGATCATAATTATATTTTTTAAAAAATATATATGATTTTTCTTTGATTGAAAAATAATTTAACATAAATTTAAAAGTTGTAAATAAAATTTTACTTTTAAAAATAATTTAATAAAATAATATATATTTTTATAAATATGATAATATAGTTTTATGAAACCAAATGTATATTTCTGAGGTGTATTGAATTTTTTCATTTTATAAAAACTATAATCATAATAAATAAGTTTTTTATTTAAATATTAAATTTCATTATATATATAATTATTTTGATAATGATTATTTTTCTTTTGGAATAATCACATTGAAGTCTTATTAGGGTGAATTTCTGATTTTTTTTGGAAATGTTGAATCATTTTTTAACAGTAAAATACAACAAAATATGGTATTATAAATTATATGTTGAATATTTGATTAATTTTATAAGGTTTGATGTAAGAAATAAATAGCACTAAATTAAAAGATAAAATTAATATATTTATTCATAGGAATTATCAATATTGATTGTCTTAAAAATAATAATAAACTAGTAAAAATTATTTTCAAAAAAACTCGTCCCATACCATTATAAATACCTCTATTTTTACTCACACAGACTAAGAATTGGAACCAGCCCAAAATAATGCCATTTTACTGCCCAACCATTATTTACATGTCCAAATGGGTTTGGTTTTACCAATAATACCTTCCCAAGTAACCTGAATGCTTGTCCAAGAGGAGACTCCCAAAGCAAGTGGTAAATTCTCAGCGAGTCTCTTTCGATTTTTTTTCTCATATGAATTCTATAAACCATGACATCGTTACATAAGTATGATAAATATATTTTTATTTTTTTGTATATTTTAATGTATGTTTTCTATCATCCGCTCAATAGATTATGAAATGAAATTAGTGTTCATATTATTTTTGGTTCACCACCCCCATTAATGATGAATTTCATTTTCCACCACCACCATCATGTAAGTATTAAATTAAATTATTATGGATAATAATTTGGTTAATAATTATATTTTAATTTTTTCTTATTCATGGATGGTTAAATTATTTCAATATGAAATAAAACCAACTTCATCATGGTCATCAAACCCATACTAATGAACTAGTTATATAACAAGAAAACCTATGTTTTCTAAATTGTGATTATTTATGAATAACTTTGGAGACTAAGAACCTTATTAAAATCTTAAAATCAATAAATAAGTTCCATAATCTCTCTGGAGTTTTGTTACAAACCAATATGTACTCTCAAAATTACCTAAATCAAATATGATCTTGGAAACATGACACGAAGGATCTTGGGATACAAAATATCGACCCAATATCTAAATTAAATGAAACTAAACAAAAATGGAATATTAATAATAAAAGAAATAATGTTTAATTAGGTAATAAATAATTTTTTTTACATATAGAATTTTTTAATTCTTGATTTTAAATGATAGTTAAGAATAAATTAGGTTATAAGAGAACATAAATCTCTAAACCACCCTCTTTTCATTGGGTTATGCATTTTTTCACTTAACCTCACTTTCTCTCCCTATTTAACATTGTTAAATTATTTTAAATTATATTTCATGTGTCTCCTAAATATGTATCTATTTTATCCTCCCATTATATTATAGGTTTATACATGCCCTGTGTTAATTGGTTCTTATGGTTTATTTCTCAAAAACATTTCTGTTTTTAATGGAATGTTTTTATATAACATTAAAAAATGGGATTACTATTATTTTTGGAATAAAAAATAATGATAAATATTTATAGTAATGTAAATAATTCTTTTTTATTACATAAATAGATGATAAAAACTCATGTTATATTACAAAAAATGCAGCATTTTCTTTATAAGTTAAATACATTATTTATTTCATAAGGGGGGATATAAGGAACCACTAGATATTCCTCACATGAACTAATTATTGTATTCACTAACAAGATTAAAAAATATAGGTATTCTTGATAAAAAACTAATAAACTAATGAATACTATATTCAAAACCACCCCTCCCCAAACCTCAAAAATACCACACCTCACTCCCCTATTTTCCACACACCTTATAATAATTGGATTTATACCAAACTGTACTCATTTATCTGACCATATCTTCATCCCATGACTATGGATTTTTGGTGTCATCCAATAACCAAACCATGGATCCTTATGAGGTATCCAAGACAAGACTGCCAGGGGAAAATGTAAAATGCTCAATTGACTCTTTTTGTTTTTTTCTACATATAAAACACACATAAAAATTCAATGCAACTTAACATTGTAACTTTAGTATCATGAATATATTTTTATATTTTTATCATGAATTATACATTTTTAATCCTCCCCTCAATCAATTCTAAAATGAAAACATTTTCATATTATAGTTTGTTCACCAACACCCTGAACGGGGAATTTTATTTTCCACCACCACCTAAATGGATGTTTTAAATTAAATTATTATGTTTATAAATTATATTAAAAATTATATTATATGATTCTTATTATTATTGAATTTTTATTCTATCTTAATTATATATAAAACAATGTAAGTTCAACATGGCTATAAACCTCTTCTAAAAGAACTAAAAGCTTAATAATAAAACATTTAATCTCTAATCCATGATTATTTATGAATAATTATGGATACTAAGATCCTTATTTAATTATAGAAACTCATTATTTATTTTTAGTAAAATATATAGTGTTATGGAACCAAACAATATTATTTCTTATAATTACCAATAACTAATATGATCTTGGACATATGACACAAACATTCTTCATACAGTGAATATAGACTTTGTATCTTTATTAAATGAATCTAAAAAAATAAAATTTTAATGATAAATTAGTTAAAGTTTATGTTGTATCTAAATAAATATATTAGAAAATATAACTTGACTATTTTTTTAAGTTAATGCTCAGAATGAATCTGGACTTATGTCAGGGGATCTCTACATAATAGACTATTTTCTATATGTTATGCATTTTATTCAATAGATATCTCTTTATCTTTATATTTTAAATTATTTAATTCTTCATAATTATATTTATATATCTATCAAATATGTTCCTTTATTATTATCGAATTATTTTTGAGGTTTATATATTCCTTCGATTTATTTCTAAATATTTTCTTTAAAATCCAAAACTGATTAAGGAGAACTTTTATATTCATTAATACATTCACGTAACACTATTATAATATATTTTACAAATTACATATTTTGTAAAATGATAAATATTTTATGTTTACCAATTTTTAATTATGGTTTAAATAAAAATTCAACAATCCTTTCTTTTTTATAATTCTATTTCTATTTCATTAAAAATGGGTTTAAAGGGTTATTTCTCGACCCAATTATCTATCATTTGTCATAATGTTTTGAAATGAATTTTATATTTATTAACTATACTTACTGTTTCAAATATGGTTATCCAAAATATTTAATTCCTTATTCAACTTGGAATCTTTATGAAATAACATATGATTATTCTTTACAATAATACTATGTAACGTACTACTTTCCATGGGCACTTCTTCTGCTTATGACTAATGTTTAATTATATTATGTAACACACAGCTGAATGTAAATTTTATGATGGTCATTCCCCTATAGCACCCTAATAAATTGGGTAATTTTTATATCACTTGATCTATTATGAATAGGATTAAGGAGTGAACCTAATCCATTATGGGACTCTGTCTCCCATGTTATGATGTCTCGATAGTGAGTCATTAAATATACTAATAATGTCATATATTATTATGTTTCAATGTTACTATAATTCCATGATCATATGATTCCATCTTATTTATGTCATTATTCTATATTAATATTAACGAGCCTAGAATTTTTTTGATATCATGTTATTCTATGTCACTCATATTTGATGCCTTAGTGTCATGTTTATTCACATACTTGGATTTTTAGCTCACCCCTTATAATTATGTATTCCCCAAGTCATCATATGAGGTGTTAGAAGCTTAATGGGATCTAAGTGAACATTGTAGAGTTTAAAAAAATTATTTTATATTCATGTTGATGTTTTATGAATTTGCCTCACAATTAAATTTGGCCTCTCGATACTTCGGTTGTGTTTATTAGATATTTATTTTAAAATAAAATAATAATATATTTAAGTGTCCTAGGTCATTATAGTTGGTATCAAATCATGTTCTAGTTATTTTAGGGGATTATTATTATAATGTAATATATAAAATCATAGGGATGATTATAAGTATAGAGAAACATTATGGAAATTTGGTACAAATTGTACTGATCCAGTTTTTTCCATGTTAGACTTTGAAATATATGATTGAATTTTTGTCCAATAAATGTTCTAGGACACGAGAGATTAGATCGAGGTGGATCAGTTGGAAACAAATGTAGTAGGATCCCCATATTGCCGGATAATATGTTATTATGAAACGATCGATCCATGTTAAGGTGGGTCACATTTATTTTTTATTTTTCTCATTTGATTAAAATATTAGATAAGGATATTTTATCTTATTTTGAATGTTATTTTCTTACCCTTCGCATGAGACCATTATTGGATTCACTTATTTTCTAATTTACTATTTTCTCCCATTATCTCACATTGATTTTCCAACTTTTAAATCATAGGACAATGTTCCTTGGTTATTGATGTTTATCACTCTTTTAGTTAATTTACCATATTTTTATTTATTTTCATCATCCTTGTCCTATAGGGTCACAGTTCCAAATTATCAAGGTGGTTTTGAGAGTGATAAAACCCATTAATTCATGGAGAATGTGTGAAAACTGATTGGCATTAATATTTTTAGAAATATCATGTTTTTTGTGGGATGTAAGTGATTATTTCTATAGAAAGGTTATTGAGGATGATGGAGTGCGATAAGAAGGGAATAAGATGCCTGAAAGACCACCTTTGTAATTGAAATCCTTTACTCGGCCAGATGAGTCTGGGAATCAATAGCCTGACCTAACCACTGTGGATTTGGGTGACAGTAGATCTCAATACTTTATGATGGATAGTTAGTTTTAATAAAAAGACTGAATACATTTTTTTATCTTGTAAGAACACATAGTGTGTATCCCCTTGAAATCATTCTAGGGTTTGGGAAAAGTGAAATATCGTACATCATGTGGCTAAGGCCACACGTTGTGTGACCCCACATGAGTGAAAAACTTATTTTCAATATTCAATTCACCCAATACTATGTTTTTTCATGCACACCGTGTATTCTGAGTGTACACAAGCATTAGATGGTACCCTTGCATTACAAAACACATGAACATGAGCACACAAGATAACCCAGAGTGGTTGAGACATGTCATTTATGACTGATAAAAATTATATACTATGACATGGCATCTAATTCATGTCCATTGGAGAGCATATTTAGGATAAAATATAGGGTCACATTTCGTATAGACCCCTTTACATTCCATGTATTCCCACATTAAGTTATTCCTCTCGCATATCCATCATTTGGACTTGGATTTTTTCCTTCTAAGTAGCATGTATTAATAAGTTTCCCATATAGAATGTGATGGCCAACTTTTTGTTTACCTTAAAGATATGATGTTTAATTTTATAATCATGAACCTTTTTTCAAGATTAACTTAATGATGGTAGTGATGAGGCAAAATCATCAAAAATATCTTGGGTTCAGTACCTCCAGTCACACCAGGGAATAGTTTCCCATTACTATCAAAGATATTCCATGGTCATTCCTCCCCTGTTATACTAAGTAGTGGGTTCCTCGTATTCAATATGTTGATAGATACGTTACTCCCCAACATGGGTGTACGTACTTTATTTGTAGATTAGTGCTCCATTATCTATGAGAATTGGTGGGGTGTGGGACATCTATAGAAGTTGTGGATCTATCAACTTTAGAGTGCAGTTGGTAGTAGATAAACCCTACATATATATTTTGGTGAGGATATCTATGGTGTTGGTTATTGTTGATGTACTTCTAGAGATACAATCTTACTTGTCAACATTGGATGGGTTGTGAAATTAATATCATATTTCCCTCTCGTATGGGTTTTTTAGCATATATATATGGGGGTATCTATTGTGTTTTGTTTCCCCCATTCATTAGGATGGGGATACTATCATTTTATCTCTCTACATATCCCTTTTTATTTTCAGGTCATCCTTATAGGTACTTATATACTCAACACTAAATGATATTTTCCCACACATGTCATGACTTATGTAGATGACCAATAGTTTATCAATTACTATGGTGGATCATAATGATACTTGGTTGCATTAACTGCATAGAGTGTTTGAGATTTGGGATCATGAGTCAATCTCTCTCATATTTCATTATTTCTACTTTCTTGTGTGTTGGGAATGTATTTCTTGTCAAGAGTGTATTTTCCACATTGAAACTTTGGTTTTATTATTTCATACTCTGATGTTTCCTAATATTTTATTACATGAACAGTTCATCTCTAGATATTTTGTTCTTTATGTTATATTCATCTAAACTTATCCATGGAGATGGTCGGAATCATGTATATAACTAAATATGGATAATACATCCCATTATTGTTATTCTTTCTTAGAATTTGTCTCCTACACCTGGCCTATTGGATGTGGGATCGGGGTTATGATAGCTCGTTCTTCTACAGGATTGACAGGCCCTAGTGGGTCCAATCGTTATATAGGATGAGTGGTTCAGAAGATAATAAATCCCTATTTAGGGACTATAAGTGGATATGGATTTGGAACAAATTTACAATGGGGAAATAACCTAAAAATGGACCATGGGATATTAAAAATACTTGTACATGGTTCATGAAAAATATTTCATGTTGCAAACTTGTTTTGATACTCCCAAAGGATATGCTTTGGAAAATTCATAGGCTATTTACAAACAATAATGAAGGAATTGAAAATATTTTTATGTTAAAAACACTAAAAAAATTATTAATAATAATCCATATTGAAACCTGGTGACTCGTAAGCTAGGACATACATATATATATATATATATATATGTCATTTATAAGTTATTATTTCTACATTCATATATTCTTTTTTTATATGATCGTTAGTCAGATTATTTTCATCCCTAAACTTGTTATTCTTTATGTAAATGGTTAGTACCAAAATAAAATATATTTAGTTGTGATTAATATTTTCTAATTAACAGATAATATATTATGTGTTTATAGTTCTATATATTCTTTCATATCATCTATGCTTAAAATAGCTTTTCAAACACCACATCATAATATGGATGTTGAGTTCTCCACAAGGCCAAAAAATGGAGAAATAATTGTATCCTAAGTATATAACTCTATCCCATTCAATGTTTGTGGATAGTTCCTACTATAAAACGTTGTCATACATTCATTAGTAGAATTTGATGCTACACTAGGAGTTGATTACCATCACTTTATAAAACCAACATTAAATGCTAATATGGGGAAATCACTCTTCTAATATTGAATCATCCTACAATTTTGTACAAGTGTAAGTTATAGGATAAACATATTATGCAATATTTTTACGAAACATTGATATTATTGACTTATGATCAATCATATTATTCTAAAATGAACAAGAAAATGGGGAGAATCTTTCTTGAAGAATAGACCATTATAAGGGACTATACAAAGGGTTTTAATAATGAATTTTATAATTTTCTCCCTAACTAAGAGGTTGAGTTTTCAATTTAACGTATACCTAGATCTCTATCTGTTTTGACAAACACCTATAAAAATTCCACAATCAAATTGGAAGAACTAATGAATTAGTTATATGATAAAATATATAATAGTTTTATGTGACTAAATGTTTCTCCATGGGGTGTGTTTATCCTCTTTATCACGAAAATATACTATTCAATGCACCTCTATATTAATTACTGTGAAATCAAAAAAATCATGATAGAGAACAAGTATCCCTTTCCCTAGATGGATGACTTTTTCAATCGCCTACATGGGGCCCAATAATTTTCTAAGGGGACCTACAACAAGGATATCTCTAATTAAAGGTGAAGAGGTAAAATGTTCTCAAGACTATTGAAACTATACATTCATAGAAATTCTCTTTAGACTTACTAATTATCCATAAATATAAACAAATCTAATGTATTGAGTCTATATAGAATACCTAAAAAAATTGGTAGCCTTTATAGATGATATTATGATATACTCCAAATGTAAGGGGGGAAGAGGTTCATTTGATTACTATGTTATAAACACTAAAAAAGATAAGATATATGAAATGTACAATAAATGTGAGATTTGAATGGATTAAATATCAGTTTTATGGTTTTTATCACCTACAAAGGGATAGTTTTTGATTAATTGAAGAAAAATCTAACTTAGTGTGGTCTGGACCAACACAAAAAATAGAAATAGATAGTTTCCTTGGACTTTTACGGAACTATTGATGAATTTTGAGTAAATTTCCATTATTTTCAAACACACTAACTATGATAACTCTGATGTTAGTGAATTATTTATAGATCAATAAATAAAAAGAGATATTCAACGAATTGAAAATGAGGATTATCACTACACCAGTACTCACAATTCTCTAAAGTGGGGAACATTTCATGCTTTACATTTTCACTTCAAATAAAAGAATTTGGTTTTTTATTATTTAAAAATTAAATAGTTTTAGCCAATTCCTTAAGGACATTGGGATTCCACAAGAATAACTATCTAATGTATGATATATTATTGCAAATAATGATTTTCACATTGTTGATTTGGTGCAATCATCTCTATAGTGAAAGTTATGAAAAATATAAATATAATAAGAGCCTCAAATATTTATTCACATATAATTATATTAATATGTTCCGGTGAAGATGATTAAAGTTGAACAAGGACTACGAATTTTCAATACATTACAATCTTGGGAAGGTAAATAACATAGAAGATGATCTAAATAGAAAATACCATGTAAATATATAATTATTGAGAATTGAGAAGGATCCAATATTCTTAAAAATGAAAATGATTGACATTGGAATCATAAATAAAAAAAACATCATTACAGTATCAAATGATTTATCAAACATCCATTATGGAGAAGATAAAGTATTCTGAAAGGGATGAGGTGGAAATATATAAGAATGTGTAAGCTATAATAAAATGGAATCCATAGAAATAAAAAAATAATATATAAGGTGTTTTAAAAAAATCATGAATATTTATTCTATAAAATCTTGGGATACAGTAAGAGTTTATGAATGATTCATATAGGTAGATATTCTGTATCCATAGAGGGAGCAAAAATATATAATGAGATATCCTAGAGAAATATTTATGGAAAAAATGTAAAGAAGGAGATCTTCTAATATACATATTAATATTCTTTGATTGTCAACATATTAAGGTAGAAAGGAAATATCTCAATGGGGTTAATGAAACTATTTCCCATTCATCCTTTGAAATGGTGCAATATGAGAATGGATTTTATCATGGCCCGTCTGAGTAAAACCAATGTAAACAATTTAATATGGGTTTTGGTAGAAAAACTAGTAAATAATTCTTGTTTATTTCAATTCGGGAAGACTACTCACTTAAAAAAATTCATGGATATGCATTAGAAAACTAATGAAGATTCATGGAACACCATTATCAATTGTATTTGATCGATAACCAAGATTCAGCAACACATTTTATTATAAAAAATTTGATATAAGATTTATATTGATAAACATTAATGATACCTATATTTTTATTTTATGATAAATTATTACTTCAGTTGTCTCTCAGGAATACACTCATTTGGTTTAGGAAAAAGGGAAATATATGTCTTGGTTATATATGCACCTTTGAGATTCTTGATCGCATGAGAGCTATGTCCACTCAAGTTCGATTCCCACAAAACATAGACAAAATATTCCATGAATCCATCTTGAGAAAGTATTTATAAGATCCCAAAGGTGAACTAAATCTAAAGGTATTTTTTTGGAGAATCTTCTATCTTATGAGGATTACTAAGTGAAAATCTTAGACCACAGAGACAATGTTCTATGCAACAAGACAACTCCTCTAGATAAATTACTATGGTGGCAAAGAAATACAAATAGAAAACATGGAATTTTAAAGATGAAATGATTAATAATTTCCCAAAAAATCTCCTTAATTTATGAAAAAATTTAGAGGGAGAAATTTCTTAAGGGGGAATAATGTAATGGTTAAAAATTCCCTCGATTATTAAGTTCATTCTTGATACACTCTGACTATTTTCTTATGTTTTTAAATAGATGTACATTCAAATAATTTTACATTTACTTGTAAAATTTCACATTATGAATTAATATTGAATATAACATCTAGGAATAGATTTAAGAGATACATGGTAATAGATGAGTATATATGGGGTTTTAATGAAAAAATGAACATTTGGATTAGACCATTTCCTATATGACCATTATATGATTGCTATAATAGTAATCTAACTCTTATAAATAATGAACTAATTAGAGAAATAGTAAAATAATAATAAATAAAAATTATACTGGACTTTTATCATAATATAATTAATTAAAAGTGATAAATATGTTAAAATAAAAGTTTTACACAATGAAAAGAAATATTATTTTTTATAAAATATGTATATGATTTATCTTCATTAAAATAATGTAATATAATAAATTTAAATAATATGAATAAAAAATTTATTTAATAAAATGGTTTAATGAAACAATGTATTTATATTTGTTTAAATATGGCAATATAATATTTTGAAACTATATGTAATTTTTATATTTGTTAGAAATTAGATTATATCATTAAAACTTTTTTATTAATAAATAATTTTTTTAATTAAATATTATATTTTACATATATATAATTTTTTTAAACAATATATTTCATTTTTTGAATCTACATGTTAAATTTATCATCGGTAAAATTTTAGGTATTATTTTGAAAATGATGAATTATTTTTGAATAGTAATATGTGGAAAAATATTGTATTTTACATTATAAGTTATATACTTTTTAAATTGAATAAGGTGTGATGCAAGAAGAAATAAGCTTATCCTAGAATTCTCCAATTAATTAATTTAATCAAAATATACCTTACTATTATTAGGATTGTGAAAATATAATAAACTAATTAAAATTATATTCAAAACACCCCTATATTTCCTTTATAAATACCACCCATTCACCTCACACCTTATAAGCCTTGGATCCAGCTAAAAATATACCCATTTTACTCCCCAAGACCATTTCACTTCTCCAAATAGTTCTGTTTATTCCAAAATACTATTCCAAATAGATTTATGATGTAGCCGAGAGGAGACTCTCAAAGGAAGAGGTAAAACTCTCAACTGAACTTCTTTTGATATTTTTTCCTTCTTCTACCTCCCACATATGAATTGTATACACCATAACATTACAAAATTAGTATCATAAATATATTTATGATTTTTTAAATTGATTTAATATATATTTCCTATCCTCCCCTCAAAATATTCTAAAATGAAAATGTTGTTCATATTATGGTATGTTCACCACCACCATGAATGAAGAATTTCATTTTACAACACCTCTACCATGGCTTGGTTAAATTTTATTATTATGGTTAAAACTAATTTTAATAAGAATATTTTATTCGTTTTCTTATTCTTTAATGGTTAAATACTCTTAATGTTAATTAAAACTAAGTATGTTCATCATGATCAGAAAACTCATCAAAATGAAATAATCATAGAATAATAAAATATATAATTTGTAAATAAATCTTATTTATCAATAATTTTGGATACTAAGAATCTCATTTAGCTCTATAAATACATTGAATCCATTTCAACACATATCTAGAGTTATAGAACCAAACTATATTAACTCTTATAATTACGTATATCTAATATGATCTTGGACATATAACGTGAATGATCCGGGGATAGTGAATATTGTCTTAGTATATGAATTTAATAAACCCAATATAACATAGATGATAAATAATAAATGAAATGTAGAAAAAAAATCCCTCAATAAATTTTTAAATAAATCTAATTTTACCATTCAATATGATATGTGATTTTTCATAATGAATCCAAACATGAGTTAAGGAACACTCCAAACAACCCTCTGTTCTTTATGTTCTGGATTTTTTATCTCTAACTCACTTTATATATATATATATATTTAACATTATATAATGATTCAAAATTCTATATATATGTCTTTTAAATATATACCAATCTTATTCTCCCATTATATTTTTGTGTCATACATTCCTTGCATTCATTTCTCAATACCTAATTTAAAATAAAAAACTAATAAATGGGAACTTTTCAAACCCTTAATCCTTTCATGTAACAATATTTTGAAGTATTTTACACATTCATGGTTTCATAAAATGAGAAATAATTTAAAGTTAACCATTTTGGTTTACCTATGGTTTCAAATAAAATTACATATAATTTCCTTCTTTAAAAGACATTTACTGAATCTTTATTATACAATTTAAAAGGTTTATTTCGGTACCCAATTATCTACCCTTTTTCATGAATTTTTCAAATAAATAAAATTTTAAATTTATTTTTATTCATTCAAATAGAATGTATAAAATATTTAAGTCTTTCTTCTCATTATAATATTTTTTAAATATTGTTTGATTGTTCTTTGTGGCAATACTATGAAACCTCTTACTTTCTGGAGGTATCTCTTATGATTGTTCCTTATGAAGGATTCAATTATGTGACACACACACACACAGAGATATATATATTTATATATGTAAATTATATGATGGTTTTTTTTCAATATATATATATACATAGTTTTTTTAATGTTTATATCTCTTAAGATTATGTAAATGGGATTTGGGAGTAAACATAATCCATAATTAGACTCTTCCCACGTTGTTATGATGACTCAGCAATGAGTCGTGGCTTACTTTTATGATTTCTTGCAATTTATTGATGAAACGTTACTCTGATTCCATGATATTATTTTTTTTCCTATTCTTTATTTCAATATTCTATATGATTATTCATGATCTTTGTCTCTTATGATGTTACGTTGTTCCATTACACTAATATTTTATGTTTGGAAATATTGATTATTACCCTACAGGAATTTATAGATCACACCTTATGTTTATGTATTCTCACGGGTATCCAATATAGTTTTATAATATCAAAGGTTCCCTAGATCACATTATGATTTTTTAAAAAATATGTTGTATTTTAAACACATGATGATTTTTTTTAACCTAGTCTCCTAAAAAAACTACGCATATGAATTCTTTGGAAGGGAATATTCGATATTTATATGAAAATTTATGTAACATTATGTGTTATAGGATTGGGTAATTATATATATTTTAACTAAACTAGAAATTTATGGCCTTATAACACACTTTCTAATTATACCCATGCCCCAATTCTGTAAGGGATCTGGTGTAAGATTTTCCTCGATTGCTCTAAAATATTCCCATTCAACTAAATTAGAAAAGAAACTAGGTTCATAAATTACCAACATTAAATATATAAATATATGGTTCATATATATATATGTGGTGAATTAATTGGTTTTTCACACTACCATCATGAGAGTATTTGTAATTAACATGGTCCAGTTGACCCAACCCATCACTCAGATCGGCTTGCTACATGGTTCGAAGAGAATTTGCGACAGCCATGGTCTAGAGAAATACACTGAGGGTATCCCGAAAAAACACTTGGGGTATTTTCAACCTCTAAAATTTTATATTACAATAATTGTTTCTAGTCATAATCATAACATGATATATCCATGCATTAGAAAAACATCTCAACGGAATAAACATATATAATAAATAAAATCCACCCAGACACGGAATAGTATCAAAGAACAACATAAAACTGCAATAGATATATTATCAATAGAAGAAAAACTCTTATTAAAACCTTTAAAATATATAAAAGGAAACTAAAAAAGTACAATGCTAAAGGGGCTTATGCACAACACAATCCCAATGTGATCCAATGATCCCAGGTTACCAACCACCCATCCACGTGTGACTCCCTTTTTACCCACATGAATAAACATCGATCCACTTTATATGGGATAGTTTTGAAATACAATGGAAAACCCAAAACCTAATAACCATAATAATACATGAAGAAAACATACCCACCAATTCTAAACCATCCATATTACATTATAAATTAATATTTCAAATCAAACCACTTCAAAATCAATAAATATGTTTTTGTAATGGCTTCCATAAAAACATAATCATGTGGAAACCACCCCCCCCCCCATAATTTGAAAACCATTACAATATCTTCATGTATAAATAAATAAATAAATATAGAGGTAAAAAAATAAATCAATTCCATGAAAAGAAACTAAATAAGGGCAATAATAACACAAGTAAAACCATATAACATCAATGTAAAACTTGAGATTTTTTGAATTTTTCTTTCCCAGATAATTTAATATTTTGGATATTTTCAATTTACGCAACACTATGTATAGATTTTTGTTATTACATGAATACACTAAGTTTAGAATACATTATATTTGACACCATGTTATGCTTGTGCAACACGCAATAGCGACTTGGATTTTGTTACACGCAACACTGAATTTCTATGAAAAACCACATTATTATTAAATTTTTTTAAATGACACAGTTTTAACCTAACCATTAAAAACATTAATATGAATATTAATAAATATTTTTCATTTTTTTCACATAAATAAAACATATATATAAGAAATTTTATAAATTTTTTTAAAATCTTTACATGTTTAGAATTAATATTTTCTTGAAGGAAATACATTTTATGTTCTTATGTGAAAAATAATAAAATTAATTTTAGATAAACATAGAAATTTAATTTCAAAAAATAATCCTAATTTTTTAGTTTGTACATTCAAAATTAAATTTTGGAAAATTTTTAGTATTTTTTTGAGAAGTTTTATTTTTATTATAAATAGAAAAACAATACTACATTATAGTTAAAAATTGCATTTTCTTATAAATAATTATTATATTGTAAATTAATTTTTAAAGTCACAATAGATCAATTATTCATATATTAATCCAACATAGGTAATTTTAATAATTTTTATATTGAAATTAGAGTCAAAAAAATTACTTTTGAATGCTCTTTTTACCCACACTCTCGCCAGATTTGTAGAATTAGCATTAAAATCATTTTTCCAGTTTCTTTAAGTTGGATTTAAAGAATTTAACATTAATTGTTCTAAAAAATACAATATTATGATTCTAATCGGATCAAGTTAATTTTTTAAATTATTAATAGTAACTTTAGTTAATTTTTTATTCTCAATGGTTAAGGTTAAATTGGAAAAATAAAGGTGAAAATAATATTATAATACTATAAAATTACCCTAAAACATGTAACAATTTCATTTAATGAGTGAATTAGACTAAAATCAACCTTGGGAAAAAAATTATAATCTTTTTAAGCAACTTTGGTAAAAATATGAAATTTATTATATTTTATTAAAAGCTGAGTTGAATATGTCATTCTCATAATTATAATAAGTAAATCATTTTTAATATATGGTTATCAAAAAGATAAATTTGACTATATATATTCATTTGAAATATAAAACTTATATTCATTATGAAAATATATTAAAATTTTTATAGATTAAATAATTTAGTTAATATCAAGCATAATGATGTTGTAGTCATTGTATAATTAATGGACATATCAAATCAATGATATTAAAAATAATAAAATAAATATTATTTAACATAATTAATTCCATTCAAAAAATTTATAGAAAAAAATTACATATTAGTGAGATATTATATTTTTTTATAAGTTATCCTTTTAATATGATATTGTTTTAAAATACCAATAATGAATAGTATCAAAATTGAAATAAATCGTACTTTAAAATATATAATATTTTATTAAATGATGAAAAAATCAAAAAATGTATATTTAAAAAACTAAAATAATAAGTATTATTATTTCACAAATGATCCATTTTTTCTTTTTAAATTTTTTTAACTACATTAAACCTAAACATTAAAAATTCATTTGTTATGGTAAAAGTTAATGGGATTAACTAAGGGTTAAAGAAAAATGATGAGGTTAATATTGTGACCTAAAAATGTATAAAAATAATTGGTTTATATGATTTATAACAATACTCGTATTATATTATAAATAATTCAATTTGGATCTATTTTAAATCAAAAATCAATTTACATTAATTTAATATTTAAACAATTTTATAAAGTTCCCCTCACTTTAATTATAAAAGGGAACCTCTTCTCCCACTTATTCATATCATTTTTAGCCACCATTATCGAAAAAAACCTTCCTATTTCCCTTATAAAATTACCTCATAACAATCTAGAGGTTAATTTATTCTCAAAATACCATTTCTAGTTTCCCTAATAGGAAATCTAGAGGGACATCATCAAGGAACATGAAATCTCCTTACTGACTCTTTCAAAATTGTTTCTTCTTATACATCATTTCAATGGGTTGATTACATTATAAAGTAATAAATATAATTTCACCTATATTATGATATTTTATTATGATTATGTAACAACCATATCCCACCTTTTATTAATCCTATGAAAAAAAAGTATCACACGTATGTAAGTACGGCATAGCGTCTCCATGTCGTGGTGTAATCTGTTTAACATGAAAAATTTATTTATATGGTTATGATTATTGATATAATTTATATAAATAATAAAAAATAAATTATATTTGTTATTTATAATTAATAAACCATTTAATTCCTCAAAATATTACCATTAATATAATGATATTTTCACTCGTACGTACATATAGTCTACCATCTCCACGATGTGATGAGATTTATCTTCCCTGCTAACCATTTCAAGAATGATTATAAAAATGAATATAATAAATAGATATAAAATATTTGAAATAATAATTAAAATGTAATTTTATATATGTAAATATATTTCATTTAACTTCATCCATTCATTATGATTAGAAAATATAGACATTGTTCATGTGTATGTGATTTTTACTGTACCCATGAATTGTGAATTCCATTTCATATATATTATATATATTTATATTAAAAATATATATCTTATATAAATCTTTTTTACATTATTTATATAGTTAATTTATTTTCTATTTAGTATTATTAAGAATAACATATCAAAACATGTATGATAAACAAAGTGGTTATTACTCGAAAAGTTTCTTTAACATTGAATTGTTAATAAATGGGTAATATAAAGTCATAAATGATTCATATATAATATCATAAATATTACAATGATTATGTTATAAATTGATAATAATTTTAAAACCACTATATAGGAGTTTCAGACACATACAGAGGGAATCAAACCTATGTTAAGGGAATTTGATCTCACTTCTTATTTTTGTAAGATATATGCCATATTAACCACTCATTTCATTTCTGTGGTGTAGATATTTCCCATGAATGCATTATATTATTTTTATAAATTAATTTTTGGATATATATATATATATTGATCTCTATTTCATGGGGTTTTATGGTTCAAATGTTACCAAATAAGTATGGTCTTTTTGTCCCAATTAGTTTTCTTTGAGACACATGTTTTGTTATATACTTATTTTTCTTTATGAGGTGTATATACTGCTATTTTCCATGTTATATTTGGGAATTCATTCTATTTATGATATTTTAATTTTATTAAATATTATTATTCCATGGGAATTATTATTATAATGTTTCAAAGCGGTATGAGACACTTTGTAATGTTAAAAGATTACTTCCGTCAAAAAATATTTCTAAACTATATCTTAATCTAATTTTCAAGGAAAAGGATTTTAATTAAATGATTTATGTTTTAAAGTGTTTCTAAACTATTCAATTATAAGTTTTAAAAGAAATTTTCGTTCAATGAAAAATTATTTTTATTTTATCAATATTCCTTTATAAGTTTTCAAGGAAAAAGCTTTTCAAATTTTTTCCAATATTTTGTTTCATGTTTTCAAGTATATTTTCAATGAAAAGGGTTTCCAAAAGGTTTTATGTTTCAAAAATAATTTTTCCACGAATATTGGATATTTTCCTCAACAAATGTTTTAAATGATGCTTCATGATTCTTTTATATGTTTTCAAGTGGATTAAAAGAAATTTGTTTTATAAAACTTTTCTGTTTTAAAAAGTAAATGTTTAAGAAAAGTCATGTTCCAAGTGATCATTAAAAATCCTTCCCCATATAATATGACATAAGTTTTTATAGTTAAAAAATACCATTAATATTCTTCTTATGAATGGTTTATATTTTAATGCAATCATGTTTAAGAAACCCACTTCTTTTCAATGTATATTCTTTTGATGAAATGATTATGAAACTTGTATCTATTCAATAGGTTATGATATGATTACACTATTATGAAACCAAATCCATCACATTAGTTATGATATTTTCATTTATAATATTTTTTAAAATTTATGTATGATTTAACTATGAGATGGGTGGTATAGATATCTCTCTCCAATGCATTCGGTACAGATTTACATCTCCTAACATTTACATAAAGAACAATGTCCACCAAGATGCTCATAAGAGTGAACCATGAATAAAAATATGGTTATGGGAGTAAAATAAAAGAAAAATATGGTATGGGAAGTAAACCCATACTACTAATATTTCCTTGTAATTTATTCCTTTACTACTATGGAAATCATTTTATATGATTATGTATTTTCCCTAATTTCATTTGTTATTCCTATGTTATTCGTTCGTTAACTAGTTTCTTTATTTATTTTGATTTAGGTTTCATGATCTACCAATAATTATTCCATGATTCATGTTTATTATCTTTGATATGCATGATATGATCTTCAATTTTCATGATCATTTTCTTATACTCTTAAACTTTTAAATATGCTTACATATCTCCCTTGTTTACCCTTACTGAGCATTTGAGTTCACGTATTTTTATATTTTCTTTCCCCCAAGTTATGCTAATTATTATTATGTTTTTTTGTTATAGGAAGGGTTATAGTCAAGAATAACCTAGTGGTAAACATTCTAGATCACTTATGAACTAGTGTTTTTGTTTTCATAATTCCAAAGGAACTTGACTAAAATAGTCTTTAGAAGTTTTTTTGTGTAATGAATTTAGTATTACACAAAACTAATGTAACATCCATGTATAAAAATTTAGGGTCTATATAATCAAGAATAAAATATATTAGGATCAATACACCAAAACATTTCCAACATAAGAAATTAAAAAATCACATTCTAGGTAATAAATAATGGAAACATAACATATAATACATATCCTGAAACAATACCATAGGGAATATTAGTACAAAATGTGAGTTGTATATGTGAAAATAACCATTGAGATATATTATAGTCATACAAACCATTACCTAAATTTTTATCAACTAGAATAAAAAAAATATCCCTTAACATGAGGAATCACAATTAAGGGGAACTAAAATATAAAAAACACATCTAGAAAAGAATCTATCCCCTAATTTCTATCGTAGAATCCTAGGAATCCCTAGGAAATATGTAAATGAAGTGGTCCAAAATAAATTCATGCATTGGTCATATAAAATCATCATGGGATAAGGAAAAATTTCACAACAATGATATTTATCCCACCTATGATACCCCACATCAATAGTTTTTTCCCTTCCCAAAAGAATAAACTTGAAAAAAATAATTTAACCATAAAAAACTAGATCATAAAATATAGATAATAATAAAGATAATTAAATAGTTTCCAATAACCAAAGAAATTAATTTTTCAAAAAATTCCTATTGGATTCAAAAAAACCTTTTTATAATGATTCAAAAAACCAATAGAAATACAATATAAGACAAAAATATCACTAAGGAACAATTACAATAAATCCAATGAAGTTGTTAAATAGTATCATAATTCAACCAAGACCCTATAAAACCCTTAATCCCATTGAACAAAAAATAACCACCATTATAAATCATATTTCATTCATCACACAATTAATAAATAAATTCTATTTATTTAAACCATAGTTGGAATCTTTAGAGCAATTATGATGTGTAAAACATTATCCAAAATAAAAGTACCAATGAATTTAAAAATTCAATCATTATGCCAAATTAACACCAAAATATATTATTGTAAACCTTTTAAAAATCAAATTTAGATAACATATACAACATATATATAGATAAAATTCATGTATAGGGCCTCAAAAATACAAGTAACTATAAACGAAAAATTAATTAAATATAAAAAGATACCTTATGTGGAAAAATAATTTCACCTTCAAAGAAATCCATTATAATATGTCAAAGGTGGAACTAAAAAATACCAAGAAAACATAAAACCAATTTTTTAGAAAATCCTAGAAATAGTGATCAAGAAACATAGCCATTATGGTTTGATAACATGAGTTAAATAGAAAGAAACAAACAAGATATGAAAGGTGGGGATCTTACCTTTCAATCTGGGTAAATTTTCCCAAAGAAACTATGCTGGAATCATCAAAGAGGAAGTGGGTTAGGAGAGTAAGGATAAAAAATGTTTTCTGGAACATTGGTTTCAAAATGGCTAAGCTAAATGTTGTATCCCTAATTAAAAGGGACTTAAAATTACCTAAATTACAAAAAATGAGCAGATTGCATGGTTAACCCACACAAAAATCATTCAATAAAAATTAAATATCCATTAGACACCCCTGAACAGGACACATAGTTTCTTATAAGTCTCACATGGTTAGGGAATATATGAACTAAATTTTCAAAAATGTACTATAAATCCTCCTCCTGAATTTGGGATCTGGGTGCATGGTTACCACTAACTGTGAAATAAACGTGTATCCATGTTTATCTCATATAATTTAAAAAATTTCAATCCAAACCACCTTTAACTCAAATAATAAATGAAATTAAAATAAAAATTCAAAATAAAAACAAACTAGAGACTATTATAGTGAAATAATTCCCATACCCAAAAAAATTTCATTCCCTATAGAATTAAAAAAACATATAATAGTAAGAATTTAATGACCGACTCACTTATAATATTGATATGATTAAAAAATCAACTTATAAATACATAAACATAGAATAAAATTTGAATCCTCCCTAGGCGAGACATTGGGACACCTTGATTATACTAATTCCTTAATTATAATATGTTATCTTGAGTTACTATAAAATTCCGAGAGTTGTGTTTTAAATTCATGAAATTAAAAAAAAAATCACATTGTTTCATCATTAATGTGCCTGGTTTAGGGTAAACCATGGAACTAATCTCACATAAGTATGTTTTCTAGTTATTTTTTTCATCACAAATGTTGTATACCTATATATTTAATTACAGATTCTAAACCATGAAAAAACCAGTCGAAATCATGGAGACCCATTCATGTGTAAGTGTGTTGGTATTAGACTTAAAA
This sequence comes from Viscum album, assembly GCA_963277665.1. NCBI lineage: Eukaryota > Viridiplantae > Streptophyta > Magnoliopsida > Santalales > Viscaceae > Viscum > Viscum album. The sequence goes on from OY728147.1 coordinate 679,974,675, forward strand.
ATTGTTAATAAAAATTATTTAACAAGCATATGATGGGGGTATATAGTTTAGAGGATCTTTTTAAGAGTTACCACATGGTTAGTAAATCATGTTTAAAAACAATGTAATGTTATTTTTCTTATTTATTTTTACTTGAACATTTGGATCATTGTTTACTAAACCATACATCTAAACCATGTGATCTGTCCAAATTCACTTAAAAGTGATTTTCATTTTTTATTCCTGTGATTTTAAAAAATTATTGCCCTATTATTTTTCCTATATAATTTCAATGAACCCAGGGTTCATGTAGGGGGATCTCCCTCCCTTTTATTTATATTTTTGAGCCTCTATCCATTTGTTTCTATAAGATTCATTAGGTATTTTCCTCATTTCCACTTACTTTATTATTCCTTTCATCATCCTTCTTAGTTTACATTACTCTAATGAATCCTAATTTCATTTTGGATTAACACTATGGTTTTGGGTGACCTAATAATGGTTTCTTGGTTGTGTTGGAGTTATTTATTGTGTTTCTTTTCATTATTGTGTGTTTTCTATTGAAGATGATGTGTTGAAATTATTTTCTTCTATAATTAGGTATGTCATTTTGTGTCATATATTTATATATAATGACATGAAATTATTGAATGTTTTAAAACGTTTTTCATTCTAAATCATGCTTATATGTATTAACCAATTTTTTTTTGACATGATTTCATGATTATTGTAATACTTCTCCTGGAATTTTCACATGTTAAATTGTGCATAAAATGAATGAGTGTCTTCTTTGACGGGAGAGGGGAGGCCTTTTATTGATGAGGAGAGTGTCATAATTTTAATTTTTGAAATGAAAAAGGTGTACCTAATTCAAAATGAACCATAATTTTTTATATCATAATAAAATTACCATTAAAATGGTTTATATGAATAATAATAACTAAATTATGGAAAATATATAATTTACACAAGCATAAAAGGCCACCCCTATGTTATTATAGGTTATCCAATATGTGTAAATATTCATACAGTGAAGTAGTACATTAATATCCATAACCTTATCCAAAGATCATCTTAAAACATTTAATTAATGCTTAACCTTATAAGACTCAAAAATATTAAGATCCAGAACATGGTAAATAATGTCACTAAATTTCCAAAAATAAATTATGATTAATCACCTAGACAACATGAAGTAGCTCTTAATCGTCACATGTCATACACGTGAAAACATTAATCATCCATCTTATGGAAACATGGTAATAACCTGAATTAACATAAATCCTTATTAAAAACATGACTTATTCTTTATTTCCAAAATTTATTGAATGTTATTGTAACAATCCAAGAACCCATGGTATGATTCTCCTTGAATAATTCAATAGATTTCAATTATGCATCTTTGAGTTCTAGCACACCACGACGAATCAAACTAGCTGTTTAAAAAAGCAGTTATGAATAGTAATGCCAAATTTACGAAATTTCATAAATTTTATTTTTCAAGATGGACTTAATTTTAGGATTTTTAATATCAAAATTATCTTAGGGTGATTTTTTAGTATTTTTCTGAAACCATTCAATTTATTATGAATAATGAAAAACATTGTGTTATTGTTTAAAACTGACTTTTATTTAAATAATTATTATTATTATTTAAAATTATTTTCAAGTCAAAATAGATACATAATAACTATATTAGTCTAATTTTATTCATTGGTGTCATTTTATAAAAATATTATATATATAATATTTTATTGAACATTTTAACGTCTTTTAAACACCTTCTAGGCACATTTGAAAATTTTCCTAAAACATAATTTTAAGGCTTCTGGGAATTAATTTCAAAAATCTGAAAGACATAGTTGAAATCACTAAGCAAAATTTGGATCAATAGAAGGAAAATAATATTTTTGTGAATTGTAACTTTTGAATTTTATTTACCTGGATAAAAGTAAATATGGTTATTAATGATAGAAATGATATTATAATTACCATAACAGAACTACTAATTCTATTGGATAAGTTTATTTAGACCAATATCAACCCTAGGAATAAAATATTATCCCTTTGGATCAAATTTTATTAGATTATGAAACTTATTATTATTATATTAAAAGAAGATTTAATAGTGTTTATTTCAAATATTAATAAATAAAACATTTTGTAATATAGGGTTATACATAATATAATTTTGACTATAAATATCCATTAGAAAGATAAAAAATTTTCCTACATTATAGTATTTTATTTATAATTTTTAGACATTAAATAATTAAATTTATTTATGACACAATGATGGTGAAGTAATTACCTTATTAATAAATGATTAAAATAATTGATATTATAAATATCAAAATAAAGGTAAATTGAGACTTTTGATGCCATTAACAAATTTTATAGGATAATATGATATGTAATGGTAGATTTAATGTAATGTTTTCGAAGTAATAATGTTTTTTTGACTTTCACAAAAACCAAATAATAAATAGTGTCAAAATTGACATAAATGAGTTTTTAAAACAAATGCTATATTATTAAAGGATATAATTTTCGAAAAAATATATAATTCAGAAAAAAACATAAATATTGATATATATGTCATTAATAAACCACTTGATGTTCCCTTTGATTTTTATAATATTTTTATTAACCATTTATTATAATAATACTAGAAGACATTTAGAAGGTTGAACTATTTAACTAAGAGTTAAATCTAACAAATAACGTTAATGTGCTGACCTAAACTTGTCTAAAACCGATTTGTTGACAGGATTTAGACCCATAACCACATTATACTCAAAATAAATCCATTTTGAGATATTATAAATCAAAAGAATATTTCACAATAAAATAAAATTTCAAGCATTTCCCAAAGTGACCCTCACCTCTCTTATAAAAGGGTACTACCCCTTCTCTTAATTTTACACCTACAAAGCCACTTTTATTGGCCAAACCATAATATAATATACTCCAAACTACTATCAAGTTAACCTAGAGGCCTTAATTTGATCATAAACAATACTTAAGGAACCCATTTTTTCAAATCAAAAGGAATCACCTGAAGAAGAGGTAATTATTTCACCACCTCTTTCAATGTTCTTTTATTCTTCCACGTCCCCTTTATTGGGTTTTTCCATTCCAAAATAATAAATATGGTACCTTATACATATTTTGATGTTATTATAAATATTTTACAACCACATTCATTATTCTATCCATCCTATGAATGACAAAGCCACAATGTGTGCGTCCGTATGGCTTATCATCTCCACGTCATGGTGTGGTTTGTTATTCAACACATAATTATGTAAATGGGTATAATAGTGAGTATAATTGATGTAAATAACAAATATAACATGTTAATAAATCTTTAAAAATAATATACCATCCAAATTACATACAATTCCACCATCAATAGAATGATATTATCCCTCGTGCATACGTACGAATTACCATCTCCACAACGCAATGAGATTTCATTCCTCAACATAAATATTCAAGAATAATATTCATTTTATGATTAAAAATATTTTTTATGAAATTAATATCATTCTTGTTATCAATAAATACATCATATCCATATCAAACATGACTTATGTAACAAAACATATAAATGAAAATGAATCAGTTAAAACCTAGAACAATGATACTACTAAAATATTATTAACATATCAATAATAAAGGATCATATATGATATAATATTAATATATTTGGACCTCTTATGATTTAATAAAAATTATTTAACCATTATACAGAATTTTAAACTTACCCTCGGCTAATGAAAAGTATAAGTTAAGGGGTTACATCTCACTTTTTATTCCAGTGAGATTCATGATATATTTGACACTTTCCTTTTGTGTGGTGTATATACTTCCAATAGTTGTATTTGTTTTTTTTAATATAAATTATTTTATGTGTAATTGGATATTCATTTTATAATACCTCTTTCAAGTGGTATATTTTTCATATGTTACCAAATCGATAAGGGAATTTCAAATTTCAACTTCCACTCATTGGGTTTTAAACATACATCATTTGTTAATTTACTACAAGATTATGTGTGGAGTCAATATTTATTTATTTATTTAGTGATTTAAACTCCCCATTTTGTGGATATAATTTCTATACACATAATCACTCCATTGATAAATTCTAGATCCATTGATATGAACTTGATCAGGATAATCTCAACTCAATTTCTATTCCTTGAGTTAAACATCCAATTCATTGGGTTTTTTTCTACAAGAACATGTGTGAATGTCCTATGATTGATTTACACATAATATTTAATAATATTGTTTATATATATATTTTTCACACATAAATATGTAATTTATTTATCCTTAATCTAAGGATACAGTCTTTTTAAGGGATTTCGTCTCAATTTACATTTCATTCAAACATATTTGTTGTTATGCATAAATTCACTTTTATATGGTCCATATATTGTCCTTTAACATATTATATCATGAATCTATTTATTATAATGATATTATAATTTTTTGATTAATTTAATTCCAAATTTATTTTTATTTAAGCGTCTTTCATTTGGTTAGAAACACTTTAACTAAAATATTGTTTTAAATGCTTCAAATATTTATTCTTTTAAATCATTCTTATTGATCTCTCTGTTTTAAAAATGGGTTTAAATAATTATTTAGATGAACATGAATTTATTAAATTTAAAATTTATTTAAAAAGTTTCAAATTTTAATGGGACACTTTTATGCAAAAATCACTTTTAAATGACTTTATTGATAAATTGTGTGACTTTTGAATGTTTTCAAGAAAAATAGGAAATTTCATTCAAATTTTTCTACTAATTATTTTCATCTATGTCAATGACCTAATTGTATTTTATTCTTGATTGAGGCTGATTTATTATAATAAAATCTTCCATATTGTATTGAATGAGGTATGTTTGAATTTTGATGTGATATTTTTATACCATTCATGGTTTGTGGTTAATGTATTGACATTTCATGTCCTAGTTTTATTATTATTATTTAGATTATATTTCACCCTTTTCATATGAGGTATCCATAGGACTTAGTAAGTGATGGGTTGGGCCCACTATAGCCCCCATATGCATTAGTAGGTCTCATGAGACAAACTAGTGTCTTGGAAATGGGCCTTGAAAAAATTATAATTTGTAATCTTGGAAAGAATCCTGGACTAAGTGGTTATAATGTTCTACATTATGCATTCCGTCATTATAAAATCAGCTATTGATATTACATGTGATTATTCATCTAGAAAAATATTCAGGTGAACAAGTAAATGGGATTATTTGATTTATATTTTCTATTTTATGTGTAATCATATGTTTAAAATGATTGTCTTATAGTCTTATACATTGGATTAAATGTTTATCTTTATTGATGATAGTTTCTGCTGTATTTTTATCCTTAATGAGAATCTGAGATCAACCTTTTCTTATGTTTTATTTTTTCCAGGATGTGAAGAAGTATATTATGACTGACTAGTAGGGATAGTTTAAGGGTTATGAGTGTGATAAAATAAGACACAATGGTGATTTTTCATTTCATAATTTATTGTAAAATTTATGTATGTATCTCGTAATTCCAAGGCTACCAAACTGATCTATACTTTGGGACATGATCTATTGTGATCATTCCAATGATATGTAATAATGCACTGACTCTAGGTAACTAGGTTTGGGGCATTACAGTTGGTATCAGAGAAATTATAGTACAGACCTTAAGAACTAGTTTTAGAAAAAATCTGATTACAAAACCTTAACCAAAAATAGAATATGAGGATTAATATAGAAGAACTTCTTTGAATTTTGGAAATGTAGAGATTTTGTTACTCTTATAAGAAATTTATCCCTATTTAGATACTACAAGTTGATGTGGTTCTGGAACAGATATACCTAGGAGTGAAAACTCTGACATGGAGTATCAGGGTTGACCTGAGGTATCATGGTACACAACAACGGGCCTTATTGCGAACTTGGTTTGACCAACATGGGGGATATTTTTAAGATAATTCACATTTTCTTTACAAACTGATTTGAAGTATTTTAATATAATATTAGAATATATAACCTTAGTTAATCCTAAGGTGTTTTAGATTGAAAATATTTTTCCATTCTCTAAATGATTTTATGACTATTGTTACTCATACTATACTTTCGGATTTTAATCAATGGCTAAATTCTTAGGAATTCATAGTAACATTGAAAATGATGTACAAGGTGGGAACAGTGGTAGAAATGAGAAACAAGATGGAATTTTGATAGGCATAAAAGATATGCCGAATCAGTTATCAAAAAATATGACCAACAACATATACATTAACCAACACCCAAACTCAACAAATAATAGAAAGGTGGAGAATTATAAGAGCTCCAGCAATGGTAACCATGGTGAAAATAAATCTAAATTTCTATCATGTAGGAAATGTTTAAGAAGACACCCAGGAAAGTGTCTCAATAGAACAAAGAAATGATTTATGTGTAGAATAGAAGGATATAATGTAATGAATTTCCAAGGTAAAATTAAGTGTACTATAGAGGAAAATAAGAAGGATCCTCAGAATCTGTTTACAGTCATTTGCTGTAAATATAGGGGACCAGATCATTACCCTAGTCAATGACCTGTTATATAGGATAACCACTAGGTCAAGGAAGGACCTATTTAGAAATAAATGGATGGATAAATGTTTAAAAGTATTAATGTTCTTTGTTGGTGGGATTAATTTAGAAAACATTAATCTTTTATGAGTAAACCTGCAGTTTGTTATGTGAAAATGCTATTTGAGGAAATATTATCTTTTCTTTTGTTGATACAGTTATAAATAACTATTTGGTTTTATATGATCCATGAATTTGAGTAAATTACAAGTTATTACTTTTTGGGATGAAAAATGTGAGGTATGAGATAACATTGATGGTTAAAATATGTTATGATCAATTCTTCTAATTTTTGTGAATGTTATAAAATTATAGATTTTTTTGAAAAAGGAAAACATGAAGACCGTGTGACAACCAATCGCGTCAGACAATGCTTCGATAATTGAACCCAAAACTAAAGTGCGACTAGGATTTTTCGCCTACCACTGGACTACGTGAAATCCCTGGTTAGTATGACTAATTATTTTTTGTTAAATTATTTTATGGATCAATAATATGTTGATTTTGGGATATTATGATTTATCAAATTGATATCCTTAGTGTAGTAAAATGATTTGGTGATTAAGTGGTAAAAGTTATTTTGGAAGATGTTTACTCTTTTTGGAACACTTTATGGCTAAGGAAAGTAGAATAATATGGGATTTCATTTGTAGAGTAATTGTTGAAATTTTATTTTGGATGAATCTATGATTTATTGTGGATTTATAACAATTTAGGTTATTTATGAAAATTATAAACCTATCATAGATAATATGTGATTAGGTTCATTACTTTTCAGAATGAGACTTTAAGATTAGTCGATGTTATATGAAGATAAATTTTAAGATTTAATATAGAAGACTATGTGATTAAATTATTCTGAGTTTTTGGATTCAATCATAGTTGAATTATATTGAAGGATTTTAAGGACAATTGTTTATTAAATGGTCTTTTTTGAAATTTGGGAATTGTTTGATCAATTTTAGAGATTAAGAGTAGTAATTATTTTTATAAACGATTATAATTTTGGGAGATTATATGATCTTGTACATACCATTTTGGTTTTGGGTAATGACTAAAGAAATATATACTTTATCTTTTGGGGATTATGTGACTCTCTTGGAGTTGATTCTAGCACTTCTGGTGTGACCAAATCATTTTGAATACTCTTCATTTGGAAAAAATAAGTGTTTTTGGTAGAAACATATTAAATAATGAAACTATAAGTGAAAAGTAAGTATATTTCCTTATTTTATTAGTCAATATCGTAAATAAAATCTCCAAATTTATGAAAGGGAACCTAAAACAACAACAAAAAACTGTCTGTTTACTTTTCCTACTGGAGAATCAATGACCATTTAACCTATCACATGTTTGTGGTTTTCTTATTGTGAACTTTATACTAATAAATTTTTCTATAACTCTCCATCAGAAATTGAAACTTAGTTTCCCTTCTATATCCATGTTTGTGTACATGGTACCCAAATATGGATTATCTCTGGTGAACTTTGAACTTTTATTTCATTCTTTTAAAATGATAGTTTTATTTTCTCTATTTTCAATAAAGTATTTCAACAACGATGTTTTGAAATGTCAGTCCCAGGGTTTTTTTCAAGTATAAATTTCAAGAATGAAACTATTTGAAGGATAGGAGAATGTAACACCTCAACAATCAATAGTATGCTTCTCCTTGAATAATTCAATAGCTTCTGATGTGCGCATCTCTAAGTTCTAGCACACCACGACCAATAAAATTGGATATTTAAAAAGCAGTTATGAATTGTAATACCAAACCTATGAAATTTTTAAATTTTGTTTGCCAAAATGGACTCCATTTTTGGATTTAGAATATCAAAATTAGAATATGGTGAATTTTTGGTATTTTTCTGAAAACATTCAATTTTTATGAATAATGAAAAACACTATGTTATTATTTGAAAATGACTTTTATTTAAATAATTGTTATTTTTATTTAAATTTATTTTAAAGTCAAAGAAGATACATAATGCCGGTATTAGTTCAATTTAATTCATTGTAGTCATTTTACACTAAGATTAGATATATAAAATTTTATTGAACTTTTTGACGTCTTTTACCCACCTTCAAAGAACATTTAAAAATTTGAAAAAAAAGTAATTTTACTAATTTTGTGAATTGAATTTAAAACCTCTGAGAGATACAGTTGACATTAGTAGGTAAAATGTGGTTGAATATGAGGAAAATATTTTTCGTGAATAGTAACTTTTGAATTTTATTTACCACGGTTAAAAGTTAATAGGGTAATAATTGTAAAAATGATATTATAATTACCCTAAAACAAGTACAATTCTATTGGATAATTGTATTTAGACCAAAATCATCCTTAGGAATAAAATATTATCCTTTTTTCCACTCATATTAGATTAGAAATTTTATTATTATTTTATTTGAAGAAGAGTTAAAAGTTTTAAATTCGAATTTTAATAACTAAAACATTTTTTCATATAGGGTTATACATAACATAATTTGTAATATAAATATCCATTAAAAAGATAAAAACATTTCCAAAATAATGGTATTTTATTTATAATTTTTAAAAATTAAAAATTAATTTTTATTTACGACACAATGGTGATGCAATAATTACCTTATTAATAAACGATTAAAATAATTGTCATTATAAATATCAACATAAATATAAATTGAGACTTTTGATTCCATAAAATAATTTTATAGTTTAATTGGACATTTTAGGGTTTAATTAATGTATTTTTTTATGTAATAATGTTTTTTTGACTTTCACAAAAAACAAATACTAAATAGTGTCAAAATTGACATAAATGAGTTTTTAAAACAAATACTATATTATTAAATGTTATAATATTCCTAAATATATAAGATTTTACATAAATAATGATATGAGTTTCATTAATGAACCACTTTAGGTTATCTTTTCATTTTATAGTAAGTTTATTATCCATGTATTATAATAATACAACAAAACATGGTAAAAGTTGAACTATTTAACTAAGAGTTAAATCTAAAAGATAAGGTTAATATGTTGACCTAACCAATATAAAACCTATTATTTGAGATTATTTAGACCCATACCTACCTAATACTTGAAATAAAACTATTTTTAACTATTATAAAAAAAATTATAATAAACTAATAGTTCAAACTTTTCCTAAAATGACCCTCACCTCTCTTATAAAAAGGGTAATTCCCATTCTCTTAATTTTACACCTCCAAATCCATTTTTCATGGACAAAACCTACCCTAATATCCTCCCAAATACCCTAAATTTAATCTAGTGGCCATAATTTTATCATAAATCTATCCTAAGGACCCATTTTGTTCAAATCAAAATGAAGCACCTGAAGAAGTAGTAATTATTTCATCACCTTTTTCAAAGTTCTTTTCTTCTTCAACTTCGCATTCATTGTTGTTTCAATAAAAAAATAAATTAATCCAATACCTTATACATACTTTGATGTTTTTATAAATTCTGTAAAATTATATTCATTATTCAATCTATCCTATTAATTACAAAGTCACCATGCGTGCGTACGTACGTCTTACCATCTCCACATCGTGGTGTAATTTTTTATTCAACACTTAATTATTTGTTTGAGTATAATAATGAGTATAAATGATGAAAATAATAATTATAACATGTTAATGATTATGTTAATATAATATACCATCCAAATTACATACTATTTCACCATTAATAGAATAATATTATCTCTTGTGCGTACGTAAGGCTTACCGTCTCCACAATGCGATTAGATTTCATTCCCCATCACAACTATTCATGAATAATGTTCATTTGATGATTAAAAATAATTTTTAGGAACTTAATATTCTTATGGATATGAATAAAATAAATCTTATCCATAATAATCATTACTTACATAACAAAACATATAAAGGAAAACTAATCAGTTAACACCTGAAAAATGATACTACTGAAATATTATTAACTTATAAATATTAGATGATAATATATGATGTCTTATTAATGTATGTGGTACATTTATAATTTAATAACAATTATTTAACCATTATACAAGAGGTTAAACTTTCCCTCTATGAAAGGAAAGCATTAGGTAAGGGGTTTCATCAAACTTTTTATTCTTGTGACATTCATGCTAAATTTTCCACTATTTTATTTGGGGTGGTGTATGTACTTCCCATGATTTTATTCTTTGTGAAATATAAATTAATTTATTGGTATTGAAATCTTCATTTTATAATACCTATTTAATGGGATTTATGTTTCATAGGTTATGAAATCGATAAGGGAATTTCAAATTTCAATTTCCACTCATTGGGTTTTATGCATACTTCATTGGTTATTTTACTCCAAGATTATGTGTGGAATAATTATTTATTTATTTATGTATAAATTTACACTCACCATTGTGTGTATATACTTTTGATAATAATCATTACTCTATTGAAAAATTCTCAAGTCATTGATATGAACTAGATAAGGGTAATTTTAACTCAATTTTCATTCATTGAGTTAAACATCCAAGTCATTGGGTTGTTTTCTACAAGAACATGTGTGAATGTCATCTAATATATTTACACTAAATATAAAATCATATTGAGTGTATTTATATTTGTCACACATAATAAAGTAATTGATTTATCCTTAATCTAAGGATACTGTATTTATAAAAAAAATTATCTCAATTTACATTCCATTGAGACTTATTTGTTGTTATGTGCCAATTAACTTTTACATGGTGTATATACTTTCCTTTGACATATTTTATCATGAATCCCTTTATTATCATGATATTACAATGTTTTTATTAATTTTAGTCATCAATTATTTTTATTGAATAATCTCCCATTTGGTCAGGAACTCTTTAACTAAAATATCATTTTAAATGTTTTAAAGATTTATTCATCTAAATCATTCTCATTAATGTCCATTTTTTAAAAATTGTTTTAAGGATTTATTTATATCAAAATTATTTTTTTATAATAAAAATTCCTTTAAAAAATTTCCAAGCATTATGGGACACTTCGATTAAAAAATCTCTTTTAAGAGACTTCTTTGATAAATAGTGTGACTTTTAAATGTTTTCCAGAAAAAGGGGATAATTCATTATAATAGTTTTACTGATTATTTTGAACTATATGAATACTATTCATTGTATTTTATTCTTGATTGAGGCTGACTTATTATAATAAAATCTTCCATATTTTATTGAATGAGTTAGGTTTTGTTGTGGATGTGATATTTTTATACCATTCATGGTTTGTGGTTAATGTATTGACATTTCATGTACTAGTTTTAATATGAATGTTTAGATTATATTTCACTATTTTCATATGATTAATTAATAGGACTTAGTAAGTGAAAATAGAGGCATTTAATTTCCCCTCGATTCATCAATAGGTCTCATGAGACAAACTGGTGTCTTTCCACAAGGCCTTGACAAAATTCTTATCTGAAGTCTTGGAAAGAAGCCTTGGCTATTTGGTTATAATGTATGGAATTACGCATTACATCATTATGAAATTAGATATTGATATTACCTGATATTATTCATCTTGTAAAATATCCGTGTGAATAATTAAATGGAATTATTTTATTTATCTTATCTATATTATGCTGAAGTTTATGTTTAAAAGGATTGTGTTATAGTCTTATACATTGGCTTAAATTTTTAACCTTATTGATGATAGTTTCAGCTATATTGTTATCCTTAATGAGAATCTGAGCTCACCCTTTTATTATGTTCTATTTTTCCCATGATGTGAAGAAGTATATTATGACTGACTTGTAGGGATAGTCAATGGGTTATGAGTGTGTTTAAATGAGACACAAGGTGGATTTTTCCGTTCATATTGTAATGTTAAATTAATGTATGTGTCTAGTACTTCCAAGGCTACTAAAATTATTTGTCATTCAGGAATTGTGATCTCTTGTGATCATGCTAATGATATGTAATAATGCACTCACTCTGGATAACTAGGGTCGGGGTGATACATTTATTGAATATAATCCATAAATCAATAAATATTGCTAACTTAATAAATGATTAAGTAAAACACTATCAAAAAATTATTAATTAGTTTCAATGTAATTAATACTATCCAATTTACTTTATCCAAATAAATCATCACTTTATTTATAAATAATTATCTCAATATTGGGATCATATTAAGGGATATATTTCCCCCAATCAAGCCTTTTACAAGAAATTAAGAATTCCACTAAATAATTTTTCATGTCCATCAGTACCAATAAAAAAACGCTTTCAAATATTTAATGAAAATTTTCTACTGTACGATCCTTATAAATTTAATAATTCTTAAAACCCAGATATCATTGATAAAATTCTGAAATTAAATCATACATGAATCCTAACACATGCATAATAACAATTCTGCTTCATCTTTGGTAATAGCATAAACTTGACCATGATCTATTGGATACTTTTGATATATATTAATTTTAAACATGGGGAATTCATCTTTATAGTGCCCCGTATTCTTTCAGTTAAAGAATTGAATATTGAAATCCTTTTTAATGCATTTCTATTAATAATCATGTTGGTATTTCTCACCAAACCTGAATAAAACTCCAATTCCCTCTAAGAAAGTATCAGGGTGTTTCTTTCCAAAATTATCACATGTGGGAACATCCCCTTTTACCTTCTTCCCTTTATTCATATCTTTCATTGTCTTCATCTTCTTCTGTTTATTCCCCTAAAATAAAAATTGCATCGATAATTAATTCACTATATGTTATAACATTATATTATATCGTTATATGATGAAAATATTTGAGACACTAGTTCCCTTTAAAAGATTGGATTAATATCATCAATGAGAAAATAATTCTTACTCTATAGAATATGTGTACTGATGTCGTTCAAATTCCTATTGTTCGGTTTCATTGATAAATTATATCATACATTATATTAGGACATATCATTATGAAAGATAATGTATAATCCCAAAAGTAGTGAAACACTTAACATAAACTGAAAAAATTATGAATAAATAATCTCAAAATCATGAATGTTATTTAATTTGAGATATAATTAGTTTAAAATCCTTCATAATGGTTTTCCAATAAAATGTAAATTATCCTAAGTATATCCCCAGGGAGTGTCAAACTAGGTGAATAGTAATGTCTCTTATATGTAAATCTATTCCAAAACCATTTTCTCTTGTACTATCCGCAAAATTATGTATTTTCTAGGAAAAATCATATAATATATTTTTTAACAAAACATGTTTTTGTACTCATATACTAATCCTCAAAGTCTATTATAGGGTTATGTTACCAAATATGTGTTGTCCTAAATATCGTTCTGAAGGTTTATACTAAAATTCCTTTGATACATATTGTAGAGTCCCAAGCCCAATAACATGGAGTCGATTTATACATTATTATATTGTCATAGGATACAAGGAATCACATCCCAAAGGACCTAATTATTTAGTATTTTTAGTACACTAGATATATATTTGAAATTATTATTATAATTAAAACATAAAATACAAAAGCTATTTTCTTTTTGAAAAAAAATATTTTACTCATAATACCCTTGAATATAAATCAAAAAACACTTCTTAATATCCTATGGAAAATAAAACATAATAATGGGGTGAGGTCAGATGATCTGTAAGGGTAATTGTACACTGAAATAAATGAATTAATAATTCATAATCAATATTTAAAGGTAAATAAAAAAGCACAAGTAATTTAATCAATAACTTGTGAATATTTTAGAATTAATAAATGATCATAAAATAATTACATATAAATAATCACATGATCATGATATTTAATCATATAAATTTTATTTAAATTAATTATCCCATGGAATACCAAAAAAATTAATTTTTAATTTATGAATTCAAAATGATAGAAATCAAAAACATACCAGCAAGATATTTTTCCAATAAATCTAATAACATTGATTACTTGTGCCGGTAAATCTATATAAATGGATAATTCCTCTATCAAAACATAGTATAGTTTATCTCATGAGACTTACCAATTCATCAGGGAACTATATTCCACACATCCCTTTAGATAAAATGTACATTTAATTCCTCATATTACATAGGGGAAACTCAATAAATTTAAATATTCATATGTAAAAACTCTCAAATGAAATTTTAATACACTCATAAGTCAATAAACATATTCATAAACTGTCGAGAGTGACATAGTGAATGGGAATAAAATTATACATACTCTTTCAAAAAGATTATAAACCATCCATATAAATAAAGATGATGTTATTAACACAAGGTATCCCCATTTTATCTTAAGTAAAATAAAGGTTTGATGTGTTTGATGTATAGAAATTCCATAAAAAGATAGTAAAAACATTTTTGTGGAAAATGACATATTTATTTTTTAAATCATATTTAATATTTTAAAGTTAAAAAATGGAAATAATTTTATTTTAAAATAATCTTGAAATCATGTAAAACATGTTTGAAATGGAAATGAGAATAGTTTTGAAGAAATAAAGTAAATTGATTTTAAGAAATAGAAATAAATAAAAATGTGAATAAATAATTTATTAAATAATTTTAAGTATTTTAATGTATCTTTAAAAAAAAATTTAAAAATCATTGATTTTGGTGAAGAATGATTTCTGATCGAAGAAAGAAATAGATTCAAATTTTTGTGAGCACATTTTCACGATAAATCTATGTACCAAATAGTGGGAAATGGTGTGATTACTAGAAAAAGTTCATGAATAACTATAGCAGATGAAAATAAAATTATTTTAAGATATAAATATCCAATAATTTCTATATGTTATACTAGCACAAAAATAATCCTGAAAATGATGATATTATGTAATACGCCCTTACCACTTAGGTATTTTTTGAATAGAAATCATCATAAGAGAAATAATATCAGATGAAACTGTAAATTTAATTAATGTAAATATATTAATGATATAACATATCATTGGTGAAGTATATACACTAAAATAATAAGTGGTGAACAAGATGTGTGCCATATAAAAGTAAAAGTGGGATGAGAAACCATTACCTTTAGTGTGACTCATCACGTACGTTCTTTATATTCATGAATAATATACGTATGTTAACTATTTAATTTTTTAAGAAATTTTTTTCTGGTTATTATTCATTTTAATTAACTTATTATCATATTACATAGGATTACTTTATAGATTATATTTACGTTATATGTTTCGATTACATTTTGATCAAGTGTCAAAAATGACATTCATAGGATGAATATGTTCAAAGGGGTCATTTTTTATAAATCTATTTATAATTATCATGAATTAATTATAATATCTATAAAATAATTATACATTTAAAACCAATCATAAAATATTATTATGAATAATGAACTATGATAAGTGTATGGAGATATTAGGTGTAACAAACGCATGAATAACATTTCAATTATTCATGGGTTATTATAGAAAGAAGATAATAAATATATTATCATTGTAGATTTATCATAATATAATATATTTGATAATATTTCATTAAAAAAAATTATATATCATTTATTTTGCGGTGACGAAAATAGATTATCATCGCTCTGTTGATGTGGTATTCCACACATGCACAAAGGATGTTATTATTTTTCAGTGTAAGAAATGAAATCATAAATTATATTTTCAAATTGGTGAATATGTAATTAATATTATAATTATTTCTTTTATATCACATAAATTCATGAAATTATCCATATTACCCTCTATATAAATCATTAGTTAAAAATAAATCACATCACTTCGTGAGGCGGTAGTCTGCCATACACATGAGCGATGGTATTGCATCCCCAACATAATGAATGTTAAAAATTTATATACAATATTGTGACTCATAAGGTATAATTTTATTATAAAGTGTATATATGTATAATTTATATCTATCTCCATATCCAACCGTGAGAGGTTTTGATGTGGAACATTCCACATCGGTTCGCGAGGTGGTAGTCCACCATACCCATAAGAAATGTTATATTTTCACATTTTAGCGAAGAGAAGATAGATATATGTAACAAACATAAAATAATAATATCTCAATATATGTTATAAACATTTTTATTATATAATAATAAAAATATTATATTTAATGAGGTTAAAAAAAATTCTTATTGAAAGTTGTTCCCTCTTCCCAAGGAAACCACCTTAGCTTCGCACAAAATACCTTCATAGCTTGACTTTATGCTCAAAATAAGGCTTATAAAAAGAGGGTATAGAATTTGGGAAGATATTTTTTTTGTATAAGATGAACCAAAATGGTCTGAATTTTTTAAGAAGAGAGGACATGGAATGGCCATTTATAGGTGAGGTGAGTGGAACATTTGTATTTATTGAATAGAAAAAGGAGTTCCAACATTTTTCACATGCCACAAGGGTCCAAATTGGATTATTATAGAGAATGATAAATTTAAATGAAAAACATATGTCCATAAAATTTATTTTATACACGTTTTTAGGTCATTTTAACCCTTGTATTTTTAGTTTACCTTTCGACCTAGTAAATTAGATTTTACTTTAAGAGTAGTAAATATTTTTTATATTTTTTAAAATTAATTATATTAAAAAATTATGTTGAACTTATTAGATATTAAAATTTATAATTCTCAGTAATATCTAATCCATTTATTCAAATTAAATTCACATAATTGGAAATTCGTATTCTAAAATTAACCCCACATACACAACCAGAAAGTGGGTTTTCAAAGAGAAAATGATCAAAAGTTTGGAAAGTTTTTATATGAAACTTAAGTCTCAAATTGATTCCAATAACCTAAATTTGATCAATATATATATAAGAACTAAATTTACATCATAACCAATTTAAAATATAATTTAATATTATAAATATTTTTAAACAAACTGTGGTCTTCAATTAAAATTCTGTATTTTTAACTATTCATCAAAAATGAAATGTTTCAAAAATATCTCAATAATTCTCCCTGAAATAATTTTGATATGATAATTTAAAAAATTATTCTTATTTTTTAAAATATATTTTCTAAATTTGGTAAATATTAATTTAAAATTTACTATGAAAAGCGCAAAAAAACTGCCGTTTATAAAATATTAATTTTTTAGATAACATTTCTATTTCATTCAAATGGATCTTGTTTTATCACTAAAAAATTGATATCAATATTTTTTAATTTATTCATATTTAAAACATATAATTTTCAAAATAATGTGTTTACTATTCATATCCTTCAATTTAATAGTTATTTTATAATGATATAACATATTATTGTTCATTTTTAATTCGGGTTGCATGTTCTACAAGCTATTGAAGAGATTATATTTAAAGAAACATATTCCCTAGGTTGTTTATGTTTTGTTTTTTATGCCACACTATATATCAAAAATAATTTCCTTATTTTAAAATCCCAAGGTGTTATATGTTCAATGGTCTTTGCAGCATCTAGTGAATAGTTTTTCAACTGCTTCTTCCTACTGATGTAGTGTGAATGTTGTAATTGATATTTTTAAAGCCCACTTAGTCAAATATTTAGAAGGTTAACCATTATCCTATATCACCTTTAATTGTTAGAATTTTTTATCTTATCATAATCACTGATATTATTATAACATTGAATTTCCAATCTTACTTCACAAAAATAATAAAAAGCAATTATTCTTTGATAATCACTTCATAAATGCATGCAAAATTTGATTAACACCCAAATGAAATAATGGATTTAGTTATTTTTCGATTCTCATTTCATTTCATATTCATATATTTAGTATGTAACATGTATTTCATTTAAACGTTAAAATTTTCTCAACTCATATGAGTAGAAATATTTTTTTATTCTAATTAAATAAAATGTATTATTACATGTACTAATAACTATATACATCTATTCATGCATACATTCTCTACTATCTTCTGATGCAAAAATAAAATAGGTATAAAATTTCCCTTTATTGAACAAATCCAAATTGTTCAATCCCAATACCTTCATGATATATCATT
The DNA here is from genome assembly GCA_963277665.1 of Viscum album. NCBI lineage: Eukaryota > Viridiplantae > Streptophyta > Magnoliopsida > Santalales > Viscaceae > Viscum > Viscum album. The sequence continues at coordinate 679,993,271 of OY728147.1, forward strand.
TAATGTAAGGGTATAAATAAAACTATTTTATTAGTCACTTCGTGTGAACTTGTCAAAAAATTCTAATGGTTTTCTTAGATTATAGAAAGAGCTTTATGCAAACTAATTCTTCACAAAACATAGAATGTGTGATTCTCAATTATAAAGTTTGTGAGATCACTCATTTAGGATTAGTTATGTGATATATAATTATTTTCATAAGATACATGATTTAGTATATCTATACTTCATGAAACCACCATTTTTCAGATGCTCTGTTTCTTTATATATTGAGAGATTCCATGATAAGTGAGAAAAATAATTCAGCTTTATACATCACCTTTTATAGAAAATGGCCATTTTTCCTCAAAATTATATATCTATAATAAGAATTTCATATTCATATTTCATAAAATATCCAAAAAACCTACCATGGAATGGTATTTTAATATACAGAATCATTCATTATTTCTCAAATATTTTATACTGAATTTTAGTGAATCTTTTCTTATGTGAGTTCTCTTTGGATCCTCAATTTAAAGCTCAAATTCTAACTTGAATATTAGTATCTCGAAATGCCACATACAAAGATATTTTTATTTAGCCACAAAATGATCATGGAAACCTAGGTTCCATCATCCGATGTTTTGAATGAACTCTAGCATACTAGAACACTAGGATAAGGATTCAAGTGTCACTAGATGAAGAAGATGACGACCATAGTGATATGATGATCTATATTTAATTTGGTCACTTGGATTTTATGTATAAATATTTTTTATAGATGAATACTCTCATGTGATTTGCACATTTTGAATCAAATAGTTGAGCTATTGAGGTGGTTATTTATAATAAATCTCATGTTGTTAGCAGTTCGAGCTAGAAATAGGGGATCTGCACCCACAACATAAAAAACTTTCTTCATGGGTCATGTCACACCTTTATTGTCCAACTAGAACCATATCCCAATAACATCCACTGGAGCATTATTTTACGGGCCTAATGTGTCCCACCTATTCATTTCCACCATGCTTTTAGGTGTCCAACACACATTCATGGTTGAGTTCCTCCACCTATAATATGAGGTTGATTTGGCCCTTAGATCAACAATTTGATACTATTTTGGTAATCACATATATTGTATCTTATTTAATATCCCATTGAAAATAAATATCAATCCAAAGTTTTTTCAAATATTTAATAATTCCTCAATGAAAAGTCTATTTTTCTTGGCCTTTTGTTCTTTTCAATTCATTCAAAATCCTTTTTCTCCTCAAATATTCTTCCTATAAAATCTAAATATATTTTACATTGCGTTAATTTAAATATTTTTGAAGATAAATATTTCAAAGGTCTTCTTCAACTTCATATGATTGATTCCTTTGACGAAAAACACAATTCATCATCACATTAGTGCTACTGAGTACTAATTAGAAAAATACATATTGACCTCCTCCATCATGAACTAAGAAATCAAACAATATTAAAAACAATTCAATGTCAACTCAATTGGTCTCAACTATCTACTAATTTTATTGTCTTGTAAATATCAAGAATTAATTCATCATTTCAATATGTGTATCTCTCTCACTCTCTTTTATCCCCCTTATAGAAATTAAATGCATATGTTTATTTACTGTCCCACGTCTCATCTCTTCACTATTTCTTTATACATCTCAGATGACATAAAATAATGTAACCAACTTCATTCATAATGAAATGATATTTTAATAAGTAAAATCTATACCAACATGGGAAACCCCAATGTATAAAACATGAGTGACATTACTAAATCATCAAAGCTATCCCTAATGGATATGTATCAATGATACAATCCTCAACCACTTCCAACTTACTCATTTTAGGATATATCTAAGATTGTATAATTAAGATATATCATAAACACATCATAAAGAACATATCAAAACATTTAAAGATCAAGAAATATTAATCCACCTACAATTCATTTTACAAATGATCCACCACACCCCCTTGAGAAGTAGTTTTACCTGAACAAGGATGTTGTTCAGGGGTGATATCCATACTATAACATTAATGTTTCTCACCCTTATGGGATACACTCCATTAATAATTATGAAAACTACTTAAATTCATGAGTAACATTTTTTCTCCTTCGGTTCCCTTCATGTTAGTTCAGATAAACAAGAATAAGGGAATAAGATGGTTCTTTAATACTTCTTAGTTAGAGAAAGATGTACGATATTTTCCAAACCGAGAAACTCTCTTCAATCTAGTTCCAGTTATATTCATTCTAGAACCTCCTTAGACATTGTTATTTTGAGTACTTAAGGGTGTAATGGTGGTTTTCATCATTCCAATATGATCTATAAAAGATTATGCATCATCATATACATTATTTTTCTATTTATCTATCTTTTCTTTTTGTGAAGTTAGAAAAATCACAAAGTTCTCTACAATATGGCCAGTTCTTCCTTATAATTTACACAAAATCTCATGATCATTGAAGATATGATATTTTAAAAACATTATATGTGATTATAACTCATCTTATTAAACCTCTAGTCAATATTTATCACAAATTGTTTCTTCTATTTCTTACAACTTTCACATATGATAATATTTACTTTCAATAAAACAATCATGGCTCTTTTTCATTTATTTATATTTTATTGTTTAGTGTTCTATAGTAAGAATAATATAAGTCCCTATTATCATCATCATCCCATTTTCATAGATTGTTTATGTCAGTATCTAAACCACTAGATGAAACATATTTAGCATCATTTTGAAAAAAAAATAATTTGTACCTTCTTTATTGGACTGTTATTCACTATAGATTTGGATTATTCATCTTGAACATCTACTAATTTATCAAAGTCAACTTTCATAATTTTAAATATTTTATCAGCTTTAAAACACAAAGACTGTATACCATTCATTTTTTCTTTCATTTCATTCAGTTATTCATTGTGACATTTTAATATCCTATCACGTTTTAAAATTCTCAACTTTGATGTTTTGATGTCATCAATAACATCATTCTCTTTATTTCCTTAATATAATTTGTCTTTTCTATCAATTTGAATTGTTTATTGAGTTGATTTTTTTTATCAATATATGCTACAAGTTTATATCTCAACATGTAGCCATGATTTCTCTACTCTTGTTTCTCTTCACTACATTAATAATCCACTTGTCTCTTAACTTTTGTAACAAATGTTTTATGATTTTTAGTTGAAATTCATCATCAGAATTAATCAGTACTAAAGAATCACCATCAACTCTCATAATCATTCCACTTATTTATACATACTTGAGAAATTATTCTTCTTCCATGTATCACCTTTTTGAGTTTTTTTAGATATTATTTTAATGAATGTTATCTTATTCTTCATCACTCTCAGGATCATCCAATTATTCTTTTATAATATTAAATAAAAATATAAAATTTAAACACAATTAAATCAATTTAATGGAATAAAATCAATAAATTTCCATTCTCCTCTTCTAAAATTTATGTAATGAAATATCATTCCTCTTTTATAATATGTATCGCTTACCACATCCTTATTACAATCTAAGAATGGATCATCTTTTTTTCATTATTATTGAGAATTTTCATTGTTTTGATATCAATTTCCTCCTTAGCTATATCTTTCAATATAATATATTTTCGCATCTCATAATTTAGGATTGTATTATAAAACTCATTAAGATATAGTTCTACATACTCTTCCAATGAAGAAATATTTTATTCAAATATGTCAGGAAAGTTACGCATAAATTTCTCGAGAATTGATGAATCATCCCACGTCTCTAAAAAATAACTAATATTAATATTAATATAATTTACCTGGGAAATATTTTCATTTACTATCAATTCAACATCCTTTTAGATATCTTAGAACATAGTTCTCATGTCTATTATATTGACTTCTTTAATTGTTTTCATTACATTAAATCATTTTCTCAAGTTTCTCCCCAATCTCCTTTCTTGAATTTAGTCTCATCACCATAGAAAACACTTTATAATTTAAGGATGAAATAATATTATTTATGGCCTTCACTTATACTTAAATATTTCTATTATCTGCATGTGTCTTGGTAACATCTATTCCATGTTAGATAAAACCAATTCTTATGGCATCACCAACTTCGATTCCTTTTGAAAGAAGATATAGAGAATTGGATTCTTCTGAAAACAATATTTCTTACCATAAAATAAAGGAACTCCTATATTATTGAATAAATTAAAAATCTCCATTACTAGCCTTTAAAAAAGGTGAGACTTTATTAAAAAAACCTCATCATGTAATACCACTTATAGATCAAAGGTTCAAATATATCACAGATAGGGGAGGTATGAATAAGTGATGAATTTTTAATTGTTAATCTTTTAAAAAAATAATATTTGGTTGGTGAAGATCTCAATTCATCCTTATTTAGAGTCTCACTTCTCCCTATGAAAAAAATTGAATGAATAGAAAAATAACATGAGGATTTTCCCAAGGTTTAACTAGGATGTGGGTGACAATATATTTAAGATTTTTGGGATAATATGAGACATAGATTCTCTACTAGTAATGGAAATTGATTAAATTTACATATAATATTTCAAAATTCATGACACAAAAACTCTTATAATACATAATAACTAATGATTATTTCAGGATGTCTCCCGATGGGATCATTATATTATAATCCCATCGTTTTTCTTTATACTTTCTCTATCCAGTTGATCGATCTCCCATAAATATTTGGTTATTTATTCTATAAACCCTACAAATATTCAATGGTATTAAAAACCACCTATGAATAGTACTTCAACTACTTATACATGCTAATTAAGTGTACACATATTTCTTGTTCTATTTAAATTACACTTAGTCTAATCTTATATTAATGAAAAAATTTCCTTGGTCACGTTTAATTAGAAAAACTTGTTTCCTTTCAAAACTCACAGATATTACAATAATACTGAATGTTTGGTATCAATTTCATCTAATAAAGAAAAGTATTTATTCTCTGATAGTCTCAGTAGAAATTTATTCACAATTAAATTACCACACAACTTCACCAGTTACTTTGGTTCTTTTTGTCTTCTTTATTTCATTTTATATTCATTTATTTAGTAATTAACTTGAATGTCCTTTTAACATTAATCTTTTCTCAACTTATATGAGTGAAACATACTTTTTATTATATTTAAATTCAATATATTATCTCATTTACTTTTTACTAATTTCACCCTATGTTAAAATCATACATGGATATTGTAAGAAACCCATTTTACGTCATTTAGTATTTGGTTTTACACAGTTTCACTCACATGGGATCATGAATATATTCTAAAATTATTCTACATCTATACATGAATACATACATTTAATAAATTTATCTAATACCATACTAGAATAGGTATAAATTTTTCTTCCGCATTAAATCTAAATGGTTAAAGACCACTACCATCATTCTATGTCCTTGCACATAATGGTTATGCATGAACAACTGTCTCTATCCCATCATATGGAGGTTTCATGCAAGTCTCAATGGTTCCTTACATTATACATATATCATTGCAAAAAAATTATTTTGAGCCCCTTGAGTGCATGATTTGAATGCTATGTGGTTATGAGATATATTATGCAAGCTTATTCATTAAATATCTAATTCTCCACATAAGCTAAATGATTCCTAGGATCTCTACTTCATGAAACCAATATTTTAAATTCTCTATGTTTCACTGAAATATCATATCTTCTCTACAAATGAAATAATAACCTTCATCTTGGTAATCAACCATTTATAGTGAATTATCATTATGCCTCACCCCGCCTAATCTCAAATAAAAATGATAATTATGTATTTCTCTAATGCTTTGAAAAATTTATTGTGGAATGTTATTCTAGTATAATGGCTCATTACTTATTTCTCAAACATTTAATACCAAATTTAATGGAACCTATATTTATGGTATTTAACATTGCCTCATGATTTTAAATATCGAACCCTTCTATGAATATTTTATTCTTGAAATTCCACTTATAACACCATTTTCATTTGACAACAGCATATCATTTGAACTCATGATTATATAAAAACTATAAAATGCATTGATTAAGGTTATTCGTCTTATCAACTAATAATCTCAAACAGAGAAAGAGAATGGAAACATTTGTTTTGTCATCAAATATTTAGTATGAAATAAGGAATACTGGAACACTCGAATGAGTGTTCAAATGTCACTGGAGGAAGAAGATTAAGAGCATAGATATTGGATAGTTCACATTAAAGTCAGTTAGATTTCATAGTTGGCATTAACTTTTTAATGATGGAGGAATATTTTTTCACACATCAACCATCCAAAATTGGACATTCTATCATTCGAGGTGCTTCTTAAAAATATATCATGTACCGCTACTGATACGAGATGGTAGTGGGGGATGAGAACCAACAACACAAGCATTAACACCTCATGGGCCATGAAGAACTTATTGCATACCACTAGCACCCTGGCCAAAGTGGTCTCGCCCGACTACTTTATTGTTGGACTTACGTGTCCCACCTATTCATCTTATTCCATGAGGTATGGTGAGTCGAATCCCCAGGATGTTTTAGGTCCTCCTCCCACAAAGTGGGGTTGAGCTGGTTCCAAGATCATATTATTGGAAACTTTATTTGTAATCACTTAGAAATTATATAAGTGAAAATTCCATATGAAAATACATTTCCAACTAAATCTTATAAAACCATTCATGAATTCCTCATGCAATAAAAAACTCCTCATGTAAAATCATATTTTTCATGGCCTTTTATTTTTCCACAGAATTCAAAATCATCTATGACCACAAATATTCTTCATGTAAAATTTAAATATTTTTTACATTTATTTATTTTAAATCTTATTGAAAATAAATATTTTCAATGTATTCTTCAACTTGATGTATTATATTCCTCTAAATAACATCACAATCAATCATCTCATTATTAAAACTTAGTACCAAGTAGAAAAAGACATATGGACATCCTCCATCAAGCACTGATTGGTCCAAAATTATTGAAAACAAATTATATATTAACTCAAATGGTATCAAAAAGTTTCATCTCAAGATATATCTACTTTTAAAAAAGGATGATAGTTCTTCCCATTGTCTATAGAGACCATACATCCTCCTATATGACTATTACATCATCTTTAATATAAAAAATATGACACCATTGAAAATCTAGGATCCTAAGGTTTAGTGTCTTGATAATATTTTGATTATAAAAAACTATTTCATAATAAAACATATAAATTATTTAATTTCTTATTATGTGTTTTATTAGTGGCCTTCTCATTTTCCTTAGTATAATAAATCACTTGAAGATATACATAAATTAATGTTGCGAGATAATTTCCCATTAACAAGATGAATAATATACATGAAACAATAAAACATTAGTGAGTATAAACACCATAATTATAAGGCCCCAGCCTTAAACCTTACTTAATATTGAGTTATTACAAGATTACACATTGAGGATCTTTTCAGGTTTAGAGTTTTAGAGAATTAGATCATGAAACTTGCATTACATTCCACATTTAAACAAAGTGGTTACATAAAAGAAAATATTCATTCTTCCCATCAACGGAAACATATTGAAAATAAAACATGGATTCTTTCTTGACACATCCTTGACACTATCACCACATCATGTACCTTTCCCTTGACCTGTGAAAAACATTTCAAAAACTTGGGATGAGCATAAAAAGCTCAGTAAGGGTTATAAAAATATGGAAAGGAAACATGAGTTCATATATACATAAGAATGAAATCATACTTTACCCATAAAACATAGGCATATAAAATCATGAATAAATCATAGAAAACATAAGATATAAAGGTAACATGAGGCATTCATAACATTCTTACATAGGGAGTAACCCTCTTGGTTACGTTTGGAATACCCATCACAGTATATTCCCTAAATCTCTTCGGAGAAACCTTAAAGTTTCACTCCTTCGCGTTACCCAATGCATTGGAGAGCTATATCGGGCTCACCCGCCCTTAGTTTATCACGGAACCACCCGTTATTCATAACAATGCCCACGAACCATAACATAATCGTATCACATAATCATGAATAAAGGAAACATAACATTTCCACATTTCAATCACAGTATAACATTTTAGGATATTCAAATAATGAATCCATTCAAAAAGAAACCATTTCCAAAACCATTTAAAACATTTAATAAAGAGATTTTTGAATCAAAGTGTCCCATACCACCTTGAAGCTTTTAACATTTTAAACCATTAATATCCATATAAATAAATCCTTAAAACCATTTTGAATACATGGATATTAATAAGAAAAAATAATTAAAACATTTAAAACGATATTTTGGTTAAAGGGGTTTTACCAAAATTAGAGACACATGAATACAATAATCGAGGAATAACATTTAGTCAGAACTTTATAATATCATGAGAATAAAAGGATTCATGATATAATACTCCAAAGGACAGTATATACACCATATAAGAGTGAATTGGTGCATAACAACAATGAACCCTCAATAGAAATGTCAAATGTGATGAAATCCCTTATAAAGAAGGTATCCTTAAATTAAGGACAAATAAATCTCAAAAATATGTGTGACCAATATATATACACCCAATATAAGTGGATATTAAGTGTAAAACAATAAAAGGTCAATCACACATATTCAATGGATGAAATATTCCATGACTACAAGTTGACCCCAAAGAAGTCGAAATTGGGTTAAAAAGTTCCCTTGACAGCCTAACGGCATCACATCAAAATGAGTTGATGAGAGATAAAAAGTGTATCTCATCACTTGGACATAAAATTTACATCAATAAGGATATATGATAACATATCCCAATATAACAATGTGTAAATTAAAAGACCCAACAAAAGAAGTCTTTTAAAAAGGAGGAGGGTGAAATGTTCCCTTACCGACTTGGGTATCTTTCAAAACATACACCCCATGAAAGAAGGACAATAGATCATTGATGTAAATACTCATAAACGAATTTATATTACACAAAGAGTAGAATAATTGGTAGTACATACACTACTCAATGGAATTTGTGGCAAATGTAGCATTAATATCACGGGAATAAAAGTGAGATGAAAAATCACTTACAAAAACTCGGCAGCCTAACGGCGCCACATAAAACTTCCGAAGATGGATTGATGAGATCAAAGAGGGTATCTCATCACATTAAAATAAAATTTACAGCAAGAGGAATATAAAATAACATCCCCCGACATTACAAAGAGGAGCTTAAAAGAAGTGACATAAAGGAGAGTACTTAAAAAGAAAGAGAGAGGTTAGATCTCTTACGAAAGTTCGGCAGCCTAACGGCGCCACTCAAAACTTCCAAAATGGATTGATGAGAGAGAATAGGGTCTCTTATCACATGAACATAAAAATTACAGAATTTTTAATATAAAATAACATCCCAAAAACAAGAAAGTTTAGATTTAGAGGGAATGACATAAAAGAGTGTACTTAAAAAGAAAGAGAGGAGTAAGATCCCTTACCTCGGGTCCGACTTGACTCGATCGTTCTTTAATCTCATGAATAATAAACTTGAGTTAATTTCTAATTCCTTAAGAACCTTTTTCAAGTTCATTATTACTTTTATACCACTTATTACCATGTCATAAACATTATGTAATCATTTAAGTTAATAATATTTTTTTTGCCGATATTTGGTTCTTAAGTCGAAAGTGGACTTCTTACAATTACATGTTGTTCGTGTGGCCAAATTTTTATTATATACAGAATTGTATTCATTATGTAGATATCATATATTTCATATATATCCAGTACATTCATGCATTTATAACATTACATAATCATTTAGAGGTAAGAAATGAAATGCACCGTTCATGGAGACGGTAAGCCGTACGTACGCATGAACGCTACTTTCATTTCTATTTCGTATTTTATAGAATGCAATAATAATGATATAAAGGTATATTATAATTACAGTATAATATCATATATAATATCATATTTCCATCCTTTATACATCCCACATATGGTATTTAATGAATCAAATCACTTGAGGGGGCGGTAGTCCGCACTTCCTTAAATGAAGATATCGCGTATACCCATAATGGAATCCATAAAGGTAAGACAAAAATGAAAAATACAGAAGAATAAATAAAATATAAACATATCATATATCATATATAAAAATAGTTACATCATAATGGCCACCTTTGAAGGTGTTAAATGAGTATTGAACAATCATCGTTTCGGGAGGCAGAATTTCACCATCCACGGAAACCGTATGTTCTTTAACCATTTGATGTAGTTGTGTGAGAGTTTAGCTCAAATAAATCTTATAACAACATACTAGTATATTGAATATACTGTTTTTGTTACAAAAGAAGTAAATAAAAAGAGTGTAGGGGGTTGGAGAAGCAAAATAAAACAAATGAACATGAGAGAATGAATTACCTTTAAAAGTGTAACTCCTTTTAATTTGAGCCTAAAGGCTTCCTTTGAAAGGATTCTGCCCAAAGGGAATCCTCTAGGATGAGGAGAGGGATGTGGAGAGATTAAATCGGCAGGGTTTGGCCGAGCCAAAGGCTTGAGGAGTGTGTTAAATGAGGTAGAGGTGAAGGCCTTTTATAAGAGGAGAGGAGGGGCACTTTTGGAATGTAAAGAAATATTACTTTATTTGAAAATGTGTTTCGGTTTCAAAAGGTCCCACATTGATATAATTCGTGGATAAGGTGATAAGGCTTATAAATCCACTCATCCAATAACTTATGTACATGTGTACTTCATATATTTTACATTATCTTTCCATTTTATTTAAATCGTCAAATAATGATGTCATCGCTGCATCATTATTATGTCATAAATAATTTAATTTATTTAATGTCTAAAAATTATAAACAAAATACTATGATGTAGGAAATCTTTTTATCTTTCCAATGAATATTTATAATCAAAAAGATGACTTGTATAACCCCACTTAAAAATAGTTTTAGTAAAACATATCATGTTTGTGTCAATTTTACTTTTACATTAAATAAAATGTTATTTATGTCATTTCCCAACCAAAGTGTCTCCATGGGGTCCCCAAGTTGGCCCATGGATTGTCTTGGTCGGCCATGACTCACCCAATATGTTTAGGACAAGTTTCATGGTGTTTTCACATTCTTATAATATCATTTTTACCTTAAATTACACTAATTACCTCTAATCGCGATTAAGAACTTAATAAGTTACTATTCACCAAAAAATTATTATAATCTCATTGAACCACATTTTACTTCTTAATGACAACCATGTATGTAGGATTTTTGAAATTCAAAACACAATGATGGAAAAATTTCATTTAAACGGAAAATCAGCTTTTATAAGTACCACTTAGTGGTTTCACTATTCATCAAAAATTGAAGTTTTTCAGAAAAATCCCAAAAATTCACCCTGAGCTATATTTGATATTCCGAATTCAAAAATGAAGTCCGTTTTAAAAACTTCAGAACATATTATTCACATTAATTAATTTAATAATTAATTCCCGCTCTCAGAGCAAATAGTGTGTTTTTATAAAACAATAAGTATCAAAAGATTGACACTAGTTTAAGTCTGATTTCAAAGTGAAATTAATTCCAACGACCACTATTGGATTTAATGGTAAAAATATTTTCTAATTTCACTTTAAAACCAATTTAAAATATAATCTAATCATATAAATAAATTATATTAAAAAGAGGTTTTGAATTAAAATACAACATTTTACACTATTCATTAAAAAATGAACTTTATCGGAAAAATACCAAAAAATTACACAAAGTAAAATTTGATGTCCCGATTATTAATAAGAGTTTTATTTGGTCCAAAAGAAATTTTAAGAGTGAACAAAACTATATTTAATGACAGTTCTCCATTAAAAGGCGATAAGTGAACCTTTAGTGAAAACTAGGGCATATACGCCTAAAATTGAATTCTTTCCGTATTTTAAGCCTTTAGCTTTTATTGGATAAATTGAAAAACATTTAAAAAACATATATAATCATATTTTAGTTATTTCTATCCATTCCCGCCAATAAAACGGCAACATGTTAACTACCATTTGAATTAATATTATTTTATTATTAGAGTGCAACGTAAGATTCCCAAGAAACTCGTTGTTGCGTGTTGGGTACGCCATCGAGCATAGCGTCCCCTTTAAAGTCATATTAATATTTTATTCACAAATATGGATAAATATGAAAATTTCATATTAATTATTTACCTAGGGTGTTACATCCTTCCCCCCTTTTGGGAATTGCGTCCTCGCAATTTTAAAATTGCACTTGGAAACATCCTTGAAAGTCCCACATTGGAACAAAAGTCGGTAAAACAAACACTTTAAAATAAAGAAAGATAAGTACAAAGGTCACCCGAGTTAACCCATACTAGGATTCCAAGTATGAAAATATGGACATGGAGGAGAAAACATAGGTTCATGTTCTCATGGAGAGTGATAGAAAACATGTTTAGGAGAAAGTTAACCATGAGAAAATCACAAACTTGTGATGGGTTAAACGGTATTAGATTCCCCAGTAAGAAAAGTTAATAGACAACATTTTTGTTTTAAGTTAATTTTTATTGAGGAATTTATTCATAAGTAAGAATAATCACTTATCATGTTGACTTTCAACTTTTACTAGATTCCTTAGTCAAACTCATATTTTTTCCAAAATACGATTATTTAGGGAGACTTGTTCGCATTAAGAGTACTTTAATCAACTTCTAGAGAATCACATAATCCCCAAAAGAGAACTATATAAATCCCATATATTTAGGCTTTAACCAAAACCAAAACCAAAACCAAAATGGTTATTACAAGATCAGATAATCCAGAAAAGGATAACCCCTTATAAAAAGAAAAATCTATTCTTAATCTCCAAAATTTGTCCAACAAAACCCAAAGTTCAACGAGGACCATCCGATAAACAATTTGTCCATAAAATTCTTCAAATTAAACCAATATAAGATTGAAACCCAAATATTTGAAGGATTTAGTCACATAGTCTTCCAAGTTAAATCGTAACATTTATCTCCAAACAACATTAGTCGCTCCTAAAGTCTCGCGTTGAAAAGTAATTATCCTAATAACATATCCTCCAAAATCAACTTACTCTTAATTAATAAAATCAAATAACTAAAAAGAATCAGTCAAACTAACCAGGGACTTCACGTAGTCCAGTGGTAGGCGATAAATACCAGTTGCACTTTGGTTGTGGGTTCGATTCCCGCAGCATTGTCCGACGCGACGGGTTGTCACACGGTCTGCGTGTTGTCCTTTTTCCAAAACTATATAATTCTAAAATCATTACCCAAAAAGGGATAAAATCATCAAAAATAACCATAACATAATTTAACCTCAATTTTATCTCATGCCATTCATATGGTAACCCATAATTACCTCAAAAGTAAGGATCATATAAACCGAAATGGTTCTTTATAACTATGTCCACAAAAGAAAAGATAACTATTACTTGAATAAAATTTGCCTATATTAAACATCATGGTTACACATAATATAAAAAGTCTTCTAATGTAACCCTATCATCAAAAGAGACTTAATACTCTTAAGAATTTCACCCTAACTCTTGAATCCCTTATATGTTGACATCTTACTCATTCAACATTCTTCATGATCCATTATCCATTCCTTTCCATCTTATTCTGAAATACCTCTTTCCTACAAACAAAATCATGAATCATATCCTAAGATTCCAAAATAAGAAAACAATAGTCATGAAATAGTACATACCTTTAATTGGTCATTGTCAGTTTCTTCATCCTCAATCGGAATGGCATTTGGTATTGGTAAACGAATATTGGTACGATCTTGGTGACCCCATTCACGAAACATCTTCATAGGACATGTGTTTGTATAATGACCATGCACACCACATTTAAAACTTTCAATTGATCCCTCAGAAAGAACTTCTTTCCCTTTCCTCGAGTCAACTGGATGCTTCCTTTTTCCATGGCAGGTTCTTGCTTTACGACCTTCATTTCCACATCTATAGCATATTTCTGTCCCTTTGAAACATTTTCCTAGGTGTTTCTTTCCACATCTTTGACACATAGGATTTTGAACACACTTACCTTTATGATTATTACCTGTACTTCCATAGGGATTTGTTAATTTCATATAAGATTCCTTAGAGAAATCTCCATGGTTTATGTGGTCAATCGTGACTACAGATAGTTGGTTGAGGATAATCAAAAGAGTTCTCATTGCAGCTCCCATATCATTCAGTTGCTTGCTCAAAAAACTATAACAGTTTCCTTCACATCCACTGTTACTTTGGTGCCTGCTAGATCCAGCCATTTACTAAAACCAAAAAGGTCAGTGTGAGTATATCAACAAAACCATCATGTACTAATGAGTAATATAAACAATAATATATACTTACTCATTCACTTTATCTAAAACTAAGACTCTTTCTGAAATCCTAACCATTATGGTAATGTCACTTATGCTTAAAGAATAACCTAACCTCTAAAGTTATCTAAACCGATCTTTGATACCAACTATAAGGCCCCATCCTTAAACCTTACTTAATCTTGAGTTATTAAAAGATTACACATTAAGGATCTTTTCAGGTTTAGAGTTTTAGAGAATTAGATCATGAAACTTGCATTACATTCCACATTTAAACAAAGTGGTTACATAAAAGAAAATATTCATTCTTCCCATCAACGGAAACATATTGAAAATAAAACATGGATTCTTTCTTGACACATCCTTGACACTATCACCACATCATGTACCTTTCCCTTGACCTGTGAAAAACATTTCAAAAACTTGGGATTAGCATAAAAAGCTCAGTAAGGGTTATAAAAATATAGAAATGAAACATGAGTTCATATATACATAATAATGAAATCATACTTTACCCATAAAACATAGGCATATCAAATAATGAATAAATCATAGAAAACATAAGACATAAAGGTAACTTGAGGCATTCATAACATTCTTACATAGGGAGTAACCCTCTTGGTTACTTTTGGAATACCCATCACAGTATATTCCCTAAATATCTTCGGAGAAACCTTAACGTTTCACTCCTTCGCGTTACCCAATGCATTGGAGAGCTATATCGGGCTCACCCGCCCTTAGTTTATCACGGAACCACCCGTTCTTCATAACAATGCCCACGAACCATAACATAATCGTATCACATAAACATGAATAAAGGAAACATAACATTTCCACATTTCAATCATAGTATAACATTTTAGGATATTGAAATAATGAATCCATTCAAAAAGAAACCATTTCCAAAACCATTTAAAACATTTAATAAAGAGATTTTTGAATCAAAGTGTCCCATACCACCTTGAAGCTTTTAACATTTTAAACCATTAATATCCATATAAATAAATCCTTAAAACCATTTTGAAAACATGGATATTAATAAGAACAAATAATTAAAACATTTAAAACGATATTTTGGTTAAAGGGGTTTTACCAAAATTAGAGACACTTCAATACAATAATCGAGGAATAACATTTAGTCAGAACTTTATAATATCATGAGAATAAAATGATTCATGATATAATACTCCAAAGGAAAGTATACACACCATATAAGAGTGAATTGGTGCATAACAACAATGAACCCTCAATAGAAATGTCAAATGTGATGAAATCCCTTATAAAGAAGGTATCCTTAAATTAAGGACAAATAAATCTCAAAAATATGTGTGAAAAATATATATACACCCAATATAAGTGGATATTGAGTGTAAAACAATAAAAGGTCAATCACACATATTCAATGGATGACATATTCAATTACTACAAGTTGAACCCAAAGAAGTCTAAATTGGGTTAAAAAGTTCCCTTGACAGCCTAACGGCATCACATCAAAATGAGTTGATGAGAGATAAAAAGTGTATCTCATCACTTGGACATAAAAGTTACATCAATAAGGATATATTATAACATATCCCAATATAACAATGTGTAAATTAAAAGACCCAACAAAAGAAGTCTTTTAAAAAGGAGGAGGGCGAAATGTTCCCTTACCGACTTGGGTATCTTTTAAAACATACACCCCATGAAAGAAGGACAATAGATCATTGAAGTAAATACTCATAAACGAATGTATATTACACAAAGATTAGAATAATGGGTAGTACATACACCACTCAATGTAATTTGTGGCAAATGTAGCATAAATCTCACGGGAATAAAAGTGAGATGAAAAATCCCTTACAAAAACTCGGCAGCCTAACGGCGCCACATAAAACTTCCGAATATGGATTGATGAGATCAGATAGGGTATCTCATCACATTAAAATAAAATTTACAGCAAGAGGAATATAAAATAACATCCCCCAACATTACAAAGAGGAGCTTAAAAGAAGTGACATAAAGGAGAGTACTTAAAAAGAAAGAGAGAGGTTAGATCTCTTACGAAAGTTCGGCAGCCTAACGGCGCCACTCAAAACATCCAAAATGGATTGATGAGAGAGAATAGGGTCTCTCATCACATGAACATAAAAATTACAGTAATTTTAATATAAAATAACATCCCAAAAACAAGAAAGTTTAGCTTTAGAGGGAATGACATAAAAGAGTGTACTTAATAAGAAAGAGAGGAGTAAGATCCCTTACCTCGGGTCCGACTTGACTCGATCGTTCTTTAATCTCCTGAATAATAAACTTGAGTTAATTTCTAATTCCTTAAGAACCCTTTTCAAGTTCATTATTACTTTTATACCACTTATTACCATGTCATAAACATTATGTAATCATTTAAGTTAATAATATTTGTTTTGCCGATATTTGGTTCTTAAGTCGAAAGTGGACTTCTTACAATTACATGTTGTTCGTGTGGCCAAATTTTTATTATATACAGAATTGTATTCATTATGTAGATATCATATATGTCATATATATCCAGTACATGCATGCATTTATAACATTACATAATCATTTAGAGGTAAGAAATGAAATGCACTGTTCATGGAGACGGTAAGTCGTACGTACGCATTAACGCTACTTTCATTTCTATTTCGTATTTTATAGAATGGAATAATAATGATATAAAGGTATATTATAATTCCAGTATAATATCATATATAATATCATATTTCCATCCTTTATACATCCCACATATGGTATTTAACGAATCAAATCACTTGAGGGGGCGGTAGTCCGCACTTCCTTAAATGAAGATATCGCGTATACCCATAATGGAAGCCATAAAGGTAAGACAAAAATGAAAAATACAGAAGAATAAATAAAACATAAACATATTATATATCATATATAAAAATAGTGACATCATAATGGCCACCTTTGAAGGTGTTAAATGAGTATTGAACAATCATCGTTTCGGGAGGCAGAATTTCACCAACCACGGAAACCGTATGTTCTTTAACCATTTGATGTAGTTTTGTGAGAGTGTAGCTCGAATAAATCTTATAACAACATCCTAGTATATTTAAGATACTTTTGTTGTTACAAAATAAGTAAATAAAAAGAGTTTAGGGGGTTGGAGAAGCAAAATAAAACAAATGAACATGAGAGAATGAATTACCTTTAAAAGTGTAACTCCTTTTAATTTGAGCCTAAAGGCTTCCTTTGAAAGGATTCTTCCCAAAGGGAATCCTCTAGGATGAGGAGAGGGATGTGGAGAGAGTAAATGGTCAGGGGTTGGCCGAGCCAAAGGCTTGAGGAGTGTGTTAAATGAGGTAGAGGTGGGGGCCTTTTATAAGAGGAGAGGAGGGGCACTTTTGGAAAGTAAAGAAATATTACTTTATTTGAAAATGTGTTTCGGTTTCAAAAGGTCCCACATTGATATAATTTGTGGATAAGGTGACACGGCTTCTAAATCCACTCATCCAATAAGTTTTTTACATGTTTAGTTCATAGATTTTACATTATCTTTCCATTTTATTTAAATCGTCAAATAATGATGTCATCGCTGCATCATTATTATGTCATAAATAATTTAATTTATTTAATGTCTAAAAATTATAAAAAAAATACTATGATGTAGTAAATCTTTTTATATTTCCAATGAATATTTATAATCAAAAAGATGACTTGTATAACCCCACTTAAAAATTGTTTTAGTAAAACATATCATGTTTGTGTCAATTTTACTTTTACATTAAATAAAATGTTATTTATGTCATTTCCCAACCAAAGTGTCTCCATGGGGTCCCCAAGTTGTCCCATGGCTTGTCTTGGTCGGCCATGACTCACCCAATATGTGTAGGACAAGTTTCATGGTGTTTTCACATTCTTATAATATCATTTTTACCTTAAATTACACTAATTACCTCTAATCGCGATTAAGAACTTAATAAGTTACTATTCACCAAAAAATTATTATAATCTCATTGAACCACATTTTACTTCTTAATGACAACCATGTATGTCGGATTTTTGAAATTCAAAACACAATGATGGAAAAATTTCATTTAAACGGAAAATCAGCTTTTATAAGTACCACTTAGTGGTTTCACTATTCATCAAAAATTGAAGTTTTTCAGAAAAATCCCAAAAATTCACCCTGAGCTATATTTGATATTCCAAATTCAAAAATGAAGTCCGTTTTACAAAATTCAGAACATATTAGTCACATTAATTAATTTAAAAATTAATTCCCGCTCTCAGAGCAAATAGCGTGTTTTTATAAAACAATAAGTATCAAAAGATTGACACTAGTTTAAGTCTGATTTCAAAGTGAAATTAATTCCAACGACCACTATTGGATTTAATGGTAAAAATATTTTCTAATTTCACTTTAAAACCAATTTAAAATATAATCTAATCATATAAATAAATTAGATTAAAAAGAGGTTTTGAATTAAAATACAACATTTTACACTATTCATTAAAAAATGAACATTATCGGAAAAAGACCAAAAAATTACACAAAGTAAAATTTGATGTCCCGATTCTTAATAAGAGTTTTATTTGGTCCAAAAGAATGTTTAAGAGTGAACAAAACTATATTTAATAACAGTTCTCCATTAAAAGGCGATAAGTGAACCTTTAGTGAAAACTAGGGCATATACGCCTAAAATTGAATTCTTTCCGTATTTTAAGCCTTTAGCTTTTATTGGATAAATGTAAAAACATTTAAAAAACATATATAATCATATTTTAGTTATTTCTATCCATTCCCGCCAATACAACGGCTACATGTTAACTACCATTTGAATTAATATTTTTTTATTATTAGAGTGCAACGTAAGATTCCCAAGAAACTCGTTGTTGCGTGTTGGGTACGCCATCGAGCATAGCGTCCCCTTTAAATTCATATTAATATTTTATTCACAAATATGGATAAATATGAAAATTTCATATTAATTATTTACCTGGGGTGTTACAATAATCCTTATTACATAAGCATAATATTATCATCCACATAATGAAGGAAAACATTTATAAATACATGGAATGTGGCAATGCATAAAATTGAAACATCATGACTTATTAGTCAAATATCACATATAGTCGTGGAAAAATCTTGCATTATCTTCACACATAACATATGTGAATAATAAAAACATTATTCTTGTGAAAAAATCCCACATCATGCTCATACATATTGAAAAAATATATCATGATATACATCACATTTCCTAATGAATTTTAGGGTTGTATAATTCTGATCCCACCCATCATATCCTAACATTTACATAATTACCCAGGCCACATAGAACGTATATCAATCAAAGACAGGAAGTATAGAAAATTAAGAGAATGGGTTTCCTAAGGAAAATAATAAAATCATGAATAAAATTTTCAGTTCCCAAATTAATAAGTGAAATATTTCTTTAACATAATACAATAATACTCTTAAGTGGACAATAACTATTTCCTGAGGAGTAAAATATGATGTTTTGGAAATTGAAGTAACCCTGAAAAATAACTGATATTTTTTTGAGAAAACAATTTGACATGGTAGGAACATTTATATTCCCAAATGAAATTGTAAAGGGAAGTTTGAATAACATAATAGGAACATTCATATGTTGGAATAAATAATAAACCTCAGAAAGGAATTAGGTTTGAGAATCCCATTACCTTAATTACCACTTTATTTCATCTCTTTTGTGCCTCCAGAATAATAATTGTTTATTTATTAAAAAACCTATCCATATATTAAATATAGTCATTTATACAAATATTTATCAATTATAAACATTTTATTATATTTATTTTTTTAAATTTACAAAATTTAAATGTTTTGATATAATGTTTTTCTAAAAAAATATCATGTTTTGCTTTGATTTCACTATTTTCTTAATTGTAATTTAGACATTATTATAATTGGTTACAAAAGATTATAATTTATATAATTAAATTTTTATATATTATATATATAATATAATATTCATCCATGATGATGGTTATATGTGTTGACATCGAAATGTCTCTGTAGGTAGTTAACCGACATTTTATGTGACATTATCAAGAGAGCAGGAAAAACGAAGTTTAAAATTTATATGTATAATAGTATGATACTTACGTTAGGTTATAATATTTAATATAATGTTAAATTGCAAACTATTTAATTATTTTATTGTTTTTATTTGAATGGGATTATTTAAAAGGAAAGATAAGGTTAATAAAAAATAAAAAGAGGGAGAAGTGGATTGAAACATACTTAATCCTCAATGCAACTTCTCTTGTACAACACTATAACTTCATAGTGATTAGAGTTGGATTGCTCAATAAAATAACATTAGATTTTAAGTAGATTAATAGGGAATATTTGGGTATATATATTTTTTGTAATGGGTAGTAGTATGTATTATACAAGGGGGGGAGAGGGTTTTTTATACTTGAGGAATGGGGTATTTTTAGAATAAATTAACGAATAAAATACTATATCAAAGATAAAACTTGCAATAGAGATTTTTTGAAAATATTATCATATATTAATATAATATAATTATTTTTTGACATTGAATCCCATATATAATTTTACTTCATTATATTGTTTAAAAGGATAGTGGATAGGATGAAAAATTGTTTTTTAACGAATCACATTTAACATTAGGATTTGGAATGTTCTTTTTAGGTTTGGAAATTGAGTTTATTATGTTTTACAAAAACAATTATGATATTAAATATACCATGTTGGAACATAAATTTATAGAAAAGATTATGTAATTATTAAATCACGAAGGATATCTCTTAAGTTACACCAGTTATGTGAAAACTGCATTTTTTCCATTCACCCGAAAATTGAATTATTTCATAAAATTACAAAAAAAAACACCCTTCGATAATTTAAAAGTGATGATTTCTAAAATGATATTAATTTTATCAAAATATATTTTTAATTTAAGTAATATTTATTTTTAATTAAAAAATAATGATTTTTATGAAATACAATAAAATAATTTTTATTAAAAATATTCTTATATTTTCCTTGAGTTTCTTAGTCATGATAATTTTTTTGGAATTATTAAATTTTTATTTACATAAATTAATAATTATAAATATTTATTTATAAAAATTTATTATTTAATGTAAAATTACTATTTTGATGGTAAGGTTACTATTTTCAACGTCCATGTTACTATTCCTAACAGTCACATTACTATTACAATGGTCACATTACCTCGTATATATACTACTCTATTCTTTCACCCAATATTAAAATAAATTCCACTCAAGGTTTTATATTTCCACAATTTTTCATTTTTTATTGATTTTTTCTTCCTCTCTATAGTGTTTGTAGTTGGGGAGATGATTATTATAGATTGGGGTAGTCCATATTTTCTCATTTTGTCTTTTCCATTTTATATTTTCTGTCAAGTTGTAATTTTTTTTAATTTTATTTGGTTTCATTACTGATTAATATAAAATTATTTAGAAATAAAAATTGCATTGTTTTTTTCTATGTATTTTTTATTTCTATAATATTATACAACACACATTTTTCGAGGAAAAAAATTTCCATAAAAACATAGGTTCGTTGCACCGTCGGTGGTTTTTTCATATAGTCAGTCATTTTGCTCTCAAATTCGAACTATTCCTTAAAATGGTTTATATTTTTTTATCACATTAGATGGATTATCATAGCTGATACCTTATTATGGTTGATCCCTACTCAATTTGAATCCTTTCTCATGCTTGATCTCTTCATGGGTGATCCAACAGTTTTAAAAAAAATTAGATTTTTTAAAACTATATTTTTCTAGAATGATTCGAAAAATTATTTTAATGAAAAATTTTAGAATTAAAGATAAAATATTTTTTTCAATAAATTTTCTGCGGTTTTGATCTATTATTTTAATTTCATTACACCTTGGGGTTTTATATGTGATATTTAGTGTATTTTAAATGAAACTGAATTTATGATACAAAAAAGCAAGGTGGCCTTCTTTAATATTTTTGTGATCTTTGGGAAAGTATATATAGAATATTAAAAGTGTGTTATTTCATATATTAATGTATTTTCATATTTACTTTAGATATCGATAATCTAGATCCCAAATCTTGAACCTTGAGAGTTTTCTTCTTGCACCTAGAGCCTTCATATTGATAATTCTATGTGTTTTCAACTGTTTAGTTTCCTCGCAGTTTCTATTGTAGTGTTTTGTATTTGAGGAAAGGGTTTTTATCATTCACATCCCTCCAATATCTATATGTTTTTTGGATATATTCCACATCTTCATGATATCTAGATGGTGACGTATTATTACTTTTCTTCTATTTTTGGAACAACACATATTATAATATCATTAATTTTTCTTTATTTTTTCACATATGTGAGATTAGAAATATATTTCATTATAGTCTGTGGATGGTACTAATTGACTAATGAATCTAATAAATAATATTAAATTATATTAAAATGGAAGGGTAGAAATCAAGTGTGTTTACAAGTTCCTCAATTATTTCAAATTTAATACCTTGGAACTTGTAAACTTGTCGTGACGAGCATGTTGTGGTAGTTTGGTAGTTATGAACCATTTTTGTGGATTTATAAGAATTTATTGATTTTTTATACCTATTTTTCATAAATATCTTAATAAATATACTCCTTTGTGAATTGGTTGCATATGTAACTCTAGAAATGTGTTAGAATACCCATGATGAAGAAGATGATTTATTATGCATTCCACATATAAAAGAATTGTCATAAAATATGTGGTATTAAACTCAATTTTTGTGTGCTAAAATTACTTTTTATTTTCTTTTTATTGGTTTTTTAATTCAGAGGTATGTACAATGGTGGGGTGATTTTTTCACATATGGGATGTGTTGTGAGGAGTGTATTTTTAGTTATATATATGATGTTTTATGTGTAATTACTTCTAGTAATAGCATTGAAATGATGAAGTATGAGGCTGGAAATAATTAATAGAAAAAATTTCTAAGATGTATATTAATAAAAGCTGACTGAAGCTTATTTGTGCTAACTAGTTTAATAATTGAATAATTATAAATTGGAATGACATAAATAGAAATTTAAATTTTGGAGTTAGATTTAGTGTTTTTTCATCAAATATAAAGATAAATGGCCTTATTGTTGAATAGTGGTTGTTAATGTAATAAACTAGAATTATTGGTAACTATATTGTTGAATGAAATGAATGCTAGTTGTGCATGGTTTTTTTGTGTTTTTATGTGTATCTTGTTGTTGGTGGGATATGGTATCACAGTATGCTGTTGATGATAAATAAAAAGTGAATATGTTTTGATTTCAAACATTTAGTCCAAGATTGTGTGATTTCTCTGTGTATGTGTGTGTGGGTGTGTCTATACTTGTACATCATTTTTATTTTTATATATTCCCCACCCATGTTGAGTACCATTTACCAACACCAAAATGTTTTTTGGGGTCGTGTTTTCCTTATAATCTGTATACTTATGAATAGATTATATATTACCCACTCTTCCCTAGCCTTCCATCATTTTTGGTATCGTGAAATGGAATAGATTGTTGTATATCTAATCCCATGATGATAATGTTGTCATTGGTGGAGATTCCTGATTATTAGAATATGTGATATGTTGTGTGGATAGTCCATGGTAGTAGTATGGCATGAGGTTAATGTTTTTCGCATTCATGATATGTTACATCCCTAGACACAATGTTGTATATGATTGTGTTGTGTTGTTATAGTGGCCTTAGAGATATGTGTGATGACATTGATGTCGGCATGAGATGTTGGTTCCTATGATTGGATGGGGTAACTAGAGTTGTAACCCACTCAAATACTAGATATATTTACATATCGGGATGATATTTCATGGAAGTGATGGGAAAATGATGTTTTAAAATGTGGTGTGATAGTTGAAATTAAATAGGGAACTGGATGTAGAGCACCATTATCAATGGTTTCTTGACGTTAACATACTAATTTTCTGTGATATTTGGTGAGTGATCCATGGTGTAGATGGGGTATATATATCTGTGTGTGTGTGAGAGAGAGAGAGAGAGACAGAGAGAAAGAGAGATCTAGGTTCTCATAGGATATGCAGTTCATTCATTGGTGTATTAGTATGCTCCTTTCACATATTCACAAAAGAACTTGGTCTAGATCATACGCTTGTGCATTTCATACTCATCATATGTATTTATAAACTATTTTCAGGATTTTATGAGTCTTATGGGGACTGATATGGGCATTACTATCCTTGATATCAGTGATGTAGTAAGTCACTACCCTATTTTTATTTTTGTTTTGTTACTTTTTAGACATTATTTTTTTTGTTTGAAATACACATGTGTGATGGTAGGTTTATTCAATATTATGTTTTGGGGGTTTTTTATGTTTTTTACCTAATCTCTTTATATTTATCATATATTACATTTAATTTCCATATTTTATTACCTTGACCCTTGATGCTAGTCACCAACCTCGTGCCAACTAAAGTTAGGACCCATGGGTCAACACTTCTCTTAAATACTATCTTAGAGGTTTACCAGGGAATGAGGGTGATTATTGGGTGCTATCAGAGGTTTTGGTTGAGATGTGAGATGGATATTGGAGCTAGGAACTGGCAAGGATTACAATGGAATAGTAGGGTAACAATATCAGTTTTACTTATTGTGTGATGTAGCAATAGAGATTAACAACGACATAGGTGTTTATGGACCCATGTGATATAATGAAATAAAATTATTTCTATATAATATAATATTAAATATAATGATATTTTTGTGTTAAATACCTATTGTAGGTAAATGCATTGTGCTTATTTGTGTTTTTTATTGAGTGGTTGGTTTTATGGAATTAAAATGAATTTCACTAATTAATATAAATAAATTCCGTACTACCCGGCATAGGTTTCCTTCGCTTTTTTTTCTATAGATGTCTCATTATCTTCATCCATGTGATGTTCTTGATGTATAGGTTCACCAAGTAGATTAAGTTGATCATTATAGGGTTGATATGATAGAGAAGGATGATTCAGAGAAGATGATATTGCATGATATCCATCATTATGGTCAGTAAAAGTATTAGAGTAGTGTCTCAAATATAGAGATGAAATGTTGGTCTGAGGATTATCATATTACCTTTAGTCTAATTTGAGATTGTTCTGAGTATTGGGTTTTTTGGTAGTCAGTTATAAGTATGGAGTAACACACTACTGATAGATATTGTGACATAAAGAGTGGAAAGAGGGAGATGTTTCCTATGACTTTTTTGAGAAGGTGTTTCATCTCAAATTATTTTCATTCAAAATGGAGGAAGAAAAGATGTAGAATATTCTCTAACATTATTAGGGGAGTATATATGTGCTGGAGCATAGTATCAGGTTTTAAAATCCTCTATAATTTTTCCTAGTCTCCTTCTAGATGAAAAGACTATAGCATGGAGTCTTGAGGGGTAACTACATCAAGATATCTGACATGTAGTCACTCCATTTATGGTTCCTATCTATGTGGTGATATAGAAGACATAACATGTGATTCCATGAATTCACTAATAGTGAAAAGTTCACTAATATGGAGTTCATTAGATCTTCTTGAGTACCAGAGCTTTAGGAAGAGAATCATGGATTTCTAGTTAATCAATGTTCCCATAATCATGGATTTGATCATAGTAGTCTACTTCACTATTTTCTAGGGCTATTTGTTCTCTATCATATATTGGGTTCATTCTATTAACATGTTATGCCTATAGAGGTTATGGTCACCATCAAGTTTACTACCAAAATTCTAAGCGAGCTTAGTCTGGTTTGGTTGGTCAATCTCCTCTCTAGACACATAATCATAAGTGTACACTGGTGATTGTTCAGTATTCGGTATAATATATAACTAATATTGGTTATACCTATGATGGTACTGAGCCCCATTGACCTAGGCTAGATCATGGTTTTGAGGTCTTCAATAGATATTTAGAGGACATAGATGTGGGTAAGTTCATGCTATGGAGGTGCAAGTACCAGAGGGGAATGAGGTTGTTTGAGGTACAATGAGTTCTACATCAACCATAGTTTAATAGAAGTTTGATTCATGAGATTTTCAAATATTTGATTCAATTTACCTAGTTCACATGTTAAGACTAAAGGTGGAGAGTTTTCTAGAGATCCTAGGGTTGTCAACACTAGTTGGAGGTCTGAATTTCTTATTTGATATGTCCTTGGGGTGTAGACTGATGATGTTGTAGTATCTATTGGTGGGGATTATCTTTTTTATTGTAGATGAAACCATATAATTTCCACTTTGACATAGATTGGTTTTACTTCATATGTGTAATTGTTTACTAGTTTAGAGAACATTCAAGTCTAAAGATGTGTAGGGAAAACAAGTAATTATCTTTGGTGAGTGGAACTATCATATGGGTGCCAGGCTTATAGTCCCTCTTATATCCCAATTGGAAAAGTAACCAATGGTTGATTTAGCTGGGGAGATCCACAATGTTCTTGAGGATTTTCTTTATGAATTTTGATATTATTTTTTGAAACTACCCCCTAACCGTGATTTCATTTTTGGATGGATGTTATCATCAATTGTAATATAAGATTGTAATATTTCACCCATGGAGATGTATGAGTTGAGACTCCAAATCAATTATTTGATTTGTAATGGTTTCATTCGTCCCATTATACCTCCTTATGGAGAAATATTTTAGTTAATGAAAAAGAAAAATGGTAGTGTGAGGATGTATGTTGATTACTATAAGATGAATCTTGTGACGATCAATAACTGTTATATTCATTTAATAATAAATGATATGTATAACCAGTTACAGGGGTATTGATGGTTTTCAAACATCGATCTTTCGTCTAGATATCACTAAATTATGGTGATAAAGGATGATGTCTTGGAGACTATCTTCTTGTGTAGATATAGACACTTTTAGTTTTTGGATATATCATTTTGTGTAATAAACACACTAGTTTGTTTTGGGGGGATCATGAACTATGTATTCTATTAGTTCCTAGACTAGTTCATAGTCACATTCAACATAGAAATACTTTAATACTTAAATTTATAGTAAGAGAATGTTGAGAATCTCATATTTGTCGTGTAGGTCCTAAAATTCCATAATCCCAATGTAATTTTGTTTAAGTATAATATTTAGGCATGGGGTGAATTTTTATAGACATATGATGTCTCTAAGGGGTGTTCTCATAGACCAATCAAATAATTATGTAGTTTTTCTTTGTAATTACACAAGAACATTGGAGCGATTCGCAACTTCTTTAGTCCTGTGGACTGTTAACGTATTTTTATTTCTAAGTAATCTCATATGTCAGATCAGCTAATATATTCAAAAAATATAAACTGGGAGATAATCAGGTATAATTTGTTTTAGTTAACTTTTAACTACCTGAAATAAATATTTTTCAGTTCCCCTATGCTTTTATTTCTAGAGGAAGTGGTGATGTTTAGGTTCTTATGTAACACTTCCTATCAAATTTAGGAATTTTATTAGTGAGAAATTTCATTTTTTATGATTTAAGGTGGTAATGTCCCTATGATATTAATTAAGAAACTCATGACTTGTAGTTTGAAGCAGTATTGTTTTCTGAAATGTTTCGGAAATATTACCATATTGTTTAGTTCTATGAGGTTTCCAATGACCACACAAGTCTGAGGTACACATTTTTTAGTAACATTTTCACCTATTTTATTTTAGGTGGATGATATTTCTCTACGATTCTGATTTTTATGTCTCATAAAACCTGAGAAATGGGAATTTATTCACTAATGGATTGATCCAGAATTCATTGATAGATGCTTTCTTGGAGTCATAGGATTCCTAGAAAGAGATTAAAGAGATTGTAGTGATGTTTCTCAATGTGGATTAAAAAAATAAAAAAGTTTTTCTATGTCATATGATTGTAGAAGCATCCATAATGAGGTAGGTGTATAATCATAGTTGGGGGGATATATATGTATAATTGATATGAGACTGTTTTTATCACAGTGAATCTCTAGTGGGATGGACCGAGGATGGAAAAAATTAGATATTTTTTAGGTAATATTTTTTGATTTTTTTCCATAAGTGAGGTTATCCTTAATGAGTTACATAAATAACCCTTAACATTCCATCTATAACTTTCTAATATTTAATGTGGCTTGAGAAAGAATCTTTGGTCATCTGGGATTAAGTGGTCATGATGGGATTTGTGAATTTATTACTGGTATTTTAAAAATTGAAAAACAATAGTGTTTTTAGATATGTTTTTTGAAACAATTGGATTTCCCTAAGTGGAAGTGGCTGGACATATTAATGGATATATTATCTAGTATTACTTAATACTACAATGTTTGTTATTCCATTTATTTAATCATTAAACAACTAATGAAATGACCCCATTTTTTGGTGATCAGGGAGTTGAGTGTAAAGGATTACTTAGAGAGGTGTTATATAGACAAGGCTATGAAACACTGTAGGGTACCAGCAAAAATTATATCTAAAAAACATACTCATTTTACCTCATGATTCTAGAGATTACTATGTGACTATTTTAGATTTCATCTCCATCTTTGTACTACATTCCATCCCCATATGGATTTGTAGATGAAGAAGAAAATCCATAAACATGAGGAAATATTTTGGATTGTGTCTTATATAATGGTGTATTATGAGTTAATGTTCCTCTATCAGTTTTATTTTCCTAAAATAATAGTGATCAGTTGTCCATTTCTTTGCCTCTGTTTGACACACTGTATAAGAGATCATTTCATTCTCTATTTTGTTTGACTAAGATTGGGGATTTAACAGTCCTTGGTCTGGATGTGGTTCAATGAAAAAAGATATAAAGGGTTTTAGATTGGATGGATGAATAATATGTCCACTATAAGGCCAATTAAGATTAAAGGTTAATGCACGTAGAGTTTGAGGTTGGAGGACATGTGTTCTTGATGGTTTCCCTCTTCAGAGACTGTAGAGGTTTTGATGATCGAGTATGATCTACCATAGGTTTTTTGGTTCTTTAGATGCGTTTAATTTCATTATAGAGGGGGACTATTATTTGTTACCCCTTACATAACTTACTTGAGTTAATGAAATCTTCCATGTGTCTCTAATTCATCATTATCTTCAAAATGAATCGCATGTCATTGATTGGTGGGTTTGGCATTGAAGATGATGGAATGTTTATGGAGTTACCAATTGATATCCAACATCATAAAGAGATGGTATTGTGTGGGATATTTAATCCCTGGTTTTTTGTACAATGGATCACTAGTGGAGTATAGGAGAGTACTCGAGCGAATAAATCACACATTTTTGCCCTATACCTTGAGTTGTTTTTATGATTTTCTTGTTTCATTTTTATTAAGATGATGTATCTAGACTTAAAAATTATAAATATAGGTGTTTGTCTAAACAACCTTTAAATTTTTGATATAGAGAGATCCTAGGGAGGTATCACATATATGGTTGTCTGAACAACCTTTAAATTTTTTTCTAGGTTATCTTTTTATTATTGAGGATGAGAATTCTTTGATATGTGTCTAATTTAATTCAACAGGTTCCAAAAAATCATTCTTTCATCATTTCCCTAGTCTTTGAGGTTTTCTGGGGGTGTTCTATATCTTCTTCCCCTAAACGTTCCAAGGTTTTTTTCATAGTTCATTAATTTATTCTCATGGTCAATCAGTTTTTTCTCATAGTTGATCTGTTAATTTCCATGATTTATAG
The DNA here is from genome assembly GCA_963277665.1 of Viscum album. NCBI lineage: Eukaryota > Viridiplantae > Streptophyta > Magnoliopsida > Santalales > Viscaceae > Viscum > Viscum album. The sequence continues at coordinate 680,023,377 of OY728147.1, forward strand.
TTCATTCTCACATTCAATCAATTTTTTTTATCATATTTGATTATTTTTTACATCTTGATCAATTTTTTCCTTCACATGGTAAATAGTTTTTCACACAGTCAATCTGTTTAGTCTCATGGCTGATTAGTTTATTCTTAGGGTCAATATATTCCTTCACATTATCGATAGTTTGTTCAAAATAATGATATTTTTTTCTCATTTTTAATCAATTTTTTCTCAAATTTCATTATTTTTCTCTCATGGGTGATCCATTTCTATGCATTGTTGATATTTTGTTTTCTCGTAGTTGATCTAATCATTCTTTTGGTAGATCCATTCCCTCACATGGTCGATAGTTTCTTCAAATGGTTAATAATTTTTTCTCATAGTTGATCAGATTTTTCTCATGGTAGATTCATTCCTACAAAAAGTCAATAGTATGTTCTTGTAGCTGATCCCAGTAGATACATTATCATGATCTATCCATTCTCATAGTTAATCCATTAATGGTCAACACAACATTTTTCAAAATTTCCCATTTTTAAACATACCGTAATTTTTTTATAAGAATATAGAAAATTATTTTATCATAAATGTGGGATTTAAAGCTCAAATACATGTTACCAATTTTGTTTTTGGGGTTTTGATCCATTATTTGAATTCCTTAAACCCTTTAATTTTATGTGGGTTATCTAGTAAAATTTAAATGAAACCAAATTTAAGATACATAAAAAATGAAGGTTTTTTAACTTATCTTCTAGGAGATCTTAGTAAAAACATTTCATCATCATAACTGTAATTCATTTTCTATATTTAATAATATTCATGTTTTATTTAATTTTAGAAAAATTAAAACCTTGATCTTGAAATTTGAGAGTTGTCTACATTCACATAGAGCCTACAGGTTCCAGATTTCTGGCATGTTCAATAGCTCAATTCCATATTTTTTCAACACTAGTGTGTCACGTTTAAGGTAAGTGTTTGTTTCAATCTCATATCCCATTATTGTATATAATTACTGTTTGATTTATGGATCCCTTACCTTCTTGATATCCAAATGGATACATCATCGTATTTTCCACTATAATTAGAATAATGTGTTTTAGAAAGTCTTTTCCAATTAAAGGATATTTGTTCACCATTTTTTTGGAATTTGTGAAATTATAATAATTTTTTATAGTGGGTGTCCTGTATGAATTATCTAACAATGATAATGATCTAGGTTAAATTTAATTTAATGTTGAGTGGGTAGGCAAATGTTTTTATCTCATTGTTAATTATTGCTGATTGTTTTCTCATTAAACTTGTAAAATTATTATGATTTGAATATTTTTATTTTTTTGAATTCATTAACAGAAGTTATGGATTCAAATCCCTTTCTTTAATTTTTATTAGACAAACCTTTTATAAATGTATTAATATGTATATTTTCCCAAATGATCAATTTTGACATTATTTACAAAATTTAAATAGGAATGTCACCTTTTAATAAACAAATGTTATAGTTTTTCTTATCGACATTAACATTGGATGGTAATTTTGATTCATTAAAATTGGTTTCCCATGAAAATATAGATTTTTTGGAAAAGACCATTTCACAATAAGAAAATTTAATGTGGATTACCCTTCTAAATTAATTATGGTAAAATATATTCTTTAAAAATGTGTTATTTTTTGTTTCCATTATTTATGTTATTAATTTTGTGGTTATTTGGATTTTATCGAGTTTTTATGATCTTAGGGGGAGGCTAGTTCAAATGTGGGATGTTTTGTAGGTGGTGTATGTGTGGTGGAGGAAATGATGATTTCTGTGTAATGTGTTGTTATAGTTTCCTGGTATAAATTAAAAATGAGTTTTCAAATAAAAAAAATTGAAATGTTCGGGGTTGTATCTTAATGAAATAGAGATGGAGTGTATATGTGTTAAAAGGTTTCAAAATTTAATAATTATTAATAGTAAGAAGATTAATGGAAATTTAAATGTATTGGATTTAGTTATTTTTCAGTAAATATATATATACAAATATCATAATTAATGAATAGTTGTTTTTAAATAAATAACCTAGGTAGGTGGATAAATCTATAATTGAAATAAAATAATGGGGGTTGTTTGTGGTTGTTCTATTTGGTTCATTTCCTCTATTTGATGGATGAATGTGGTAATATTACTATTTCATTGATGATAAGGTGAAAATGGAGATGTTTTTAGGTGAAACCTTTAGTCTAGGAATTTGTGTTTTCTAAGTGTGTACAAATACAAACTTGTAATTCCATGTTACTTTTAATAAAAACACCTCCCACATCAAGTGATACATTACGACACCAAATTATTTTAAGGGGTCGTTTACTGAACATCAAGATGGTGAGGAATGGATGGTTTATCACCACTCTTCCCTATTCATTATTTAAAATTAGTACTGAGCTATGGAACAGATGGTGTTGGATCCAAACAATTAATAACAACATTCTTGGTGGTGATGTGTAATGATGATAGGATTCCATATATGGGGTGTCCTGTGTGGTATGAGGTTGGAATGAGTATGACTTCCTTTACAGTCATGATTCCCTATGGCCCTTGTTGTGATGTTTCATATGGATGTACTCTGATGTTAAATTGGTAAGATAGATGTACATTATGACATTTATTCCAACATGGGATATTGGGCCTCATGGGGAGAGGGTAGGTAGGTTTGTGACCTGACTATCATTAGAGACATCATGATATGTGATGATGAGGTCAAAAATAAGGGATGAGGTCACAATACATTTGATGTTGGATCGTGATAGTGGAAACACAATGAGGTAGAATATTTGGGGTTCATTTTCAATTTTTTCCTGACATTATCTCAGTAATTTCATTATTAATTTTGTGTATGATAAATGGTGAGTTTGGGGTGGATATATGGCATATCTATGTGCTTTATGGTTCTAATATTTGATCACTATTTCATTATTATGAACCTTTCAAATATTCAGGGGAGACCATGGATATAAACATACTGAGTATAGATGTTATTCTCATTATGCTTATTTATAATCTATTTTTAATATTTCCATGAAGCTTAGAAGAAAAAAAATACATGATGAGGTTTTAGATATGATCTAATATGGATTCGTTGCCCATGTTTTATTTTCATAATTTACTGTATATATTTTATTTTTATTTTTTAACATACACATGTGGGGTGGTTTGGTTTATTTTATATTTTTTTAAATTATTTTGATTATTTTTATCTTCACTCAGGATACATTTCAAATATTGAGGGTAATTCCTCACATTTGAGTGTTTTTCACCTTCGGTAATAGTCTCAATCATGGGATTACTAGAGATGGGACTTAGGTGGTCACTCTGTATCATCACAATAATCTGATGGGATAAAAGTGGAGGGGGTCATCAAAAGGTTTTTAATGAGTGATTTCTTGATACCCACATTTTGTGAAAACATTTGAATTACCATGGTACTGTGAATTATATAATGTTTTATTATTCTTTTTTGAGATTGTTGGGATTTAATCATTATTGATATAATTGAGTTCCCTTATGGGTTTTATTGAATATTTTAGTGAATGTTAAAACATATCAATGGAATGTGGTTCACAAGCACATCCTGATAAACATAGCAATGACCAAGTTTTTGATCATGGAGACATCTTAGGAATGTTTTCATGATGGGAAAATAGAATAAAAAACCATGTATCTGAGTCAATCAGGTTCTTGTGTATCATTTTTTATTTTTCTTAATACTATATTTCGTTGATACCTAATGATGTGGTTACCTCATGGTTGTTTTGGGGAATTTTTATATTGGGGATTTGATACTGTTAAGGAATTTAGTATGTTTAACTTATGTGGTTGTTGTGAAAATTGGTTTTCTCTATAGAAATGGTGTAGTTAATGAAAAATGTTTTCTTTATTTGAATCCTTAGGTATTGGATGAAAATTTAGTTACATTTCAATAAATATTTTTAAAGTGATTAATATCATAAGGAAATATAGAAATAGTTTTGAATTTAAAAATAGTTTTTTGGGTAATTTAAAAACTTCATTGACCCTCTTATGGTATAATCCAAAGGGTGGTCATTTAAAAAAATGGAAATCAGGAAGTGTCATGAAAATAAAAGAAGGATTCTCATTTTAATGATATATTAGTGGTTTTAAAATCTAGCTTATTTTGTTCCAAAAAATCAATTGGGGAAAGATTCAATTTTCTAATGAACTCAAATGTTTTAAAAAAATTAGTTGTTTTCAAATGAACATGTATTTCTAGAAAACAATGTCTGATTCTTTATGTAATTTTATGGTTTTCTAAGGAATCTGATTTATGGGATTTTCCCCACTTATTGAGTGATTTTATATTTTTTACCCTTAAATGGGTTGTGACTAGTAGATTTGGTTTGGGATATTGGAATGTGTTGATTTCTTATGTCGTGTTGTTTGAGATTTTATTCTAGAATTGTTTTGATGGTTTTTAGAAAGCTTTTCTTTAAGAATGAACATTTTTTGGTGGATTTCTATTTTTTATCTAGTGTATAGCCTATGGAAATTCAACTCTTGGTGGTCGTTAGATCTTGTTTCTTATTTCAGGTGGCCACTTAGTTCACTATTAAAAATTACTTATGGATATGACGTGGGATAGCTTTTGGATGTGATCCAAAATTGGGTGATGATTAGTTTTGGGATTCTTTATAAAGGATATTAAAGTATCAAAGGTTTTTTAACACCCATTTTTTTATGAATTTCTATTTCCAATAAATTAAAATTCATTGATGGAATCCACTATTGGGTGCACTATGTTAAGCTTCCTTTATATGCTACACCTAGTAATATTTCCATAAAATAGACATTAAGTTTATCTAGAATTATATGAAATAATGAGTTTAGATTCTATTGCACAAAATATCATGTTTATAATTTTTTACATGAAATGTTGATATTATGTTTCATTACACACAACACTGACTTAAAATGAAATGTGACGTATTATTAAAATATTATTATTGTTATAAACTATCTATAATAATGAAAGGTATGAAAAAGATTAATTGAATTGTGAAAATATGGTTGACACACATTTATAAAATTAATTCAATATTAACCAATTAATTAGAATTAAAAGTAAAAACTATTTTAAAATAAAGAAATTCCTTTTCTAAAAAATTACTTTTTTATGCATAAAGATATTATTTCTCAATAAATTGAACAAACCACTTTTATTGAATTATTTTAATTAAATTTATATATATTATATTTTCAATCAATTATTTACATTCATATAAATTTTCTCACATACAATAGATAAGAATAAATCCAAATTTATGCGTAAAAAGATGTATTTTTCTAAAAGGTTATTTTATAGCCTTATAATGGGACACTTATTTGAAATATACTTTTTAAAATTTTTATAAATTATATTTGAAAAAATAATTTTTTTAATAAAAACATAAAAATTCTATTAGGATGAATTTTTTGTATTTTACTGAAAAAATTCATTTTTTGAGTAATAGTAAAAAATACTAAATTTCAATTAAAAAATGACATTTAATTAAAAAAATTATATTTTAAAATGGTTATAAAGTATAATTAGTACAATAATACATAAATAAATATAACATAGTTTATCTAAATTAATTTCATATTTAAATTTGAAAAAAAAATCATGCTTTGGAACATTTTCACTTTAAAAACCGGTTGTCTCGTCCCCTCTGTGGGAGGAATTCTAAATTAAATTATACCAGTTAAGTGAATGAAATTTGAAAAAATTGATTCAACATTTGGAATAAGAATTATATATAATTTCTAATAAGGGAAAAATAATTTTTTACCAAATTGTTTAGTGAAATCAATTAAAATTAATCACAGTGATTAATAGAAAAAAAAAGTTTACCATGTGAAAAAACATTAAACTTAAGAAGAAAAATGATGACGCAAATTGTAAAAACCCCATTTTATGGGTATAGTTATACCCTTAACAAATTTTTATCTATTTTTATATATTATTGGGATACTATTCCACAAACAATACATATGTAATAATTTCATTGAAGGAAAAAACAAAAAAGGAACCTCCCTTTCCATTAAAATTTATAAATAATTTAGATAGGAAAAAATTCTTTTGTTTAGTTATAAATTTTATTTTAAATTTAATATTAATTTTTTAATCATGATAATTTTTTAAAAAAATTTAGATATTAAATAATTACGCAAAATTTATAAGAAATTCCAATGTAAGAATTATTTAATTAATAATTAGCTAAAATAAATGATATAAAAAATATTAAAAGTGAAGTAGATTCAATGAATTATTGAATTACATTAATTTTTTAATATAAATATATAATGTAAAAAATATGTTAACAATAAATATTCAAACTCCATGATTGTATTGATATTTATTTAAATGAAATTAAATAAAGAATTTGAATATTTATATTAATGTTATTTTACAACAAATGATTTTTTATTAAATGATTTTAAAGTTTTAAAAAAACATATATTATTTCAAGTTATATGTAAAATTTAAAAACATATAATCTATGGTCCATCCATGGACCAATTTTACTTTTATAATGAATATATTGACCCCCATATAGTAAAAACTTAATCAGCGTGGTGATGGTTAAATAAATTGTTTTTTTATTGTGTGTACTACTTTTAAAAATAATTATCATTGCATATAAGATTATTATTTTAAAAAATTATATATAATATTTTATAATAATTTGGAATAAATTTTTGAATATTAATTTCTATAATTTATTCCAAATGGATAAATTATTTTTGTTAGAAAATTAGTTAACTTAATAAAAAAATTCTAAAAATAGGGAAAATATTATGTTAGGGAATAAAAATATAAAAAATAAAAAATAATTATGTTTTATATGTGGGTATCCAAAAAAATAAAACCTAAATTCTATTATTATCCAATTGTTTATCCACATGTGGTGATGTAGATCTCAAAATAGTAACCACTTTACAGTATTTATAATAATGTCACTCATCATCTATAAAAGGGAACTCACTCTCCTCAATTATTCACACCTATCAAGTAATTTGGATCAACTATGATCTACCAAAATCAATTCCTAATTCCCTCTCTCAGTACTAGAATCCATAATTTGAGAAGAAATCAAAACAAGGGATTCTTTTGCAAGAAACCACAAAGAGATACCCCAAGAAGAGGTATTGTTCATCAACGAACGTTTTAGTTTTATTTCTTCCTAAAACCCCTTTATTTATTTTTATATAATGGTTAAATATAAAAATATTTATTGTAAATATAATAAGATGTTTTCTAAGGTTATTACCTAAAAATACACACAATTCTATCAAATGGTTTACGAAATCATTGGTCATGTGTATAGATGACTGCCGCGTTGCGAACCGAGGTCATTATTGTTTTCTATTACCACCTATCAAGGTAGGGAATAATGATTTAAATATGGTTTATATAAGATATTGTTTATATTTATGATTTATGTATGATTATTTAATTATTATATAACATATTATTTCATGCCTTCTATTTTTTTCGAATATGATAATGTCGTTCGTGTGTATAGCGAAGTACAACCATGAAATATGATGTGAATAATTCATGGTTCAGATGGAATGCATAAAGTTTTTGTTTAATAAAAATATGTGAAAGATAAGAAATAAAAATTTTCTTTAATGAAAATTTTTCATTTAATTTTCTTTCTTCCATTCTGACAAGAAAATGGTAACAACATTCATTGTACATATGGAATACTGTCTCCATTAATGGTGTATTTCATTTTCTATTTCTATCTTTGATAGATTATTATAAATACACATACACTCGATATATATGATATTTATTTAATATTTATAATTATTAAAATCATTAAATCATGATTAATGTAACAGTAAAAAAATATAACAAATCAAAACATATAAGAAAACTAAATCTGTTATTACATGAAACACAACTTTAAAATTAAATTATTAATAAAATAGTAATAAAATCTCATAAAATAATATATGGTTTGATGTAAATCAATATTCTTATTTAATATATGTATATTCAAATTATATTTATTATACAGTAGGATTTAATGACTACAAAATATGTTAATACATATGGTAAGGTATTTATGTCTCGCTTTTATTTTCTGTGAGACACAAGCCATGTTCACCATCTATTTCTGGTATATTGTGAGTATACTTCACATGTATGAATTTTATGATTATTTTATTTATACTTATTTGGATTTAAATATCCATTTGTAAATCTTTCGTTAATGGGATTTATGGTTAAAATTTTACCAACGTAGTAAGGGGGTTTTGTTTCAATTTTCCATCTTTGAGACTTATGTTATATTATGCACCAATGTAATTTAAAGAGGTGTATATAAATCCCCTTTGACTTGTAATATCATGAATATTTTCACCAGAATAATATTTTATATTTCATTTTATTTTATTCCTTCATGGGTTTAATGATTCAATGTTATCAAAGTGGTAGAAGTTTATTTGTACAATCTCATAATTTATTTGGATTGTTTGTGATTTAGTTTTCATTAATGAAATTTTATGATCCATATCTCATTAATTGTAAGAAAATTTCCTCTCCAATATATATTTATTGTATATTCATGTAATGGAACCATTTTTCCACTCTTTGGAACATAACATCATTAAGAAATTTTTTTCCATAAAATCCTACTTCATTTCTCTCATCGGTCGGAAATTTGTTTTTTTAAACAATGTTTTCTATTAATTTGTTTGAAAATTTTTCAAATTTTTTTCAATTTAATTTTAAACGAAAAATATTTAAATGATTTTTAAATACTAAATGATATGTTTTTAATTTTTTTTTGATGAATTTTTTTTAAAGAATTCTTTACATTTGAAATGGTGATTTAAATGATTTTCAAAGAATCCTTTATAATTTTTCAAAAGTTATTTTTAGAGACAAGTATCTAGAAAATATTTTTTTATTTAAAAGTGTTTTAAATGATTTTAAAATAATATTTTGTATATTTCAATTTTAATTTTCATATATAAGGGATTCAATTATTTTCAAATATTTCTTTAAATGTTTTCAATTTTATTTTCAAATAAAATTCTCTTCAGAATGTTTTATATTTTAAAAAGTGTTTTCATAGTTGAAAGGAAATTTCCCTCAAGGAATTTTTAAATGATCCTTTCAGAATTATTTTTCATATAATATGAAATCCATTGATTTTCCCTCTACCTTACTAGGGATATAATCCAAATACACTATTATAAATATTTCTCAAAAAAAAAATTATGACAGAAAGTTGTTTACGAAACCCATAATTCTTCAATGGGTGATACCATGATAAGATTCTTATGAAAACCACTTATTTTCGCAGGTTATTCTATGAGTAAATGATTATAAAACCTATCCATTTTCCACAATTTGTAATTTGATGAAATCTTTATAATACTAATTTCATTTCATGGGTTATGATATGATGGGTGTTTTAGATCTTGGGGAACAAATAAATATGGATTACATTATGTGAAGAGTGGGACATATATCTCCCTTCAATGAATTTGGTAAATTTTTATATCTCATAAGATCTAAATGGATTGAATAGAGAGTGAACCCATATTTGTATGGTATATTTTACACTAATGTGGTCTTGGGAGTAATCATTGACTAATAATTATGTCTAAAGAGTAAACTTTGAGTACTAAAATGGTCTTGGGAGTGATCAATGACTTCTAAGATGGTTTTTCCAGTGAACCCATTCCATAAAGATAGCCTTATCTATGATTCATGATTACTATGGAAATCAGTTCATACATTTTTATGCCTTTCAAAATTCAATGGTGTTTTCATATGTTATTCTCTTAAAGAATATTCTCTTGATTCCCATTAGATTAATTTCCTATGATCTTAAAAAATTTATTCCATGACTCATGTTTATGATCTTTTATATGTTTTGTGTGATCTTAAAATGTAATGATCTTGTTCTTATACACATATGTTTATGTTAGGCTTATATCTCCTCTTTATTTACCCTTACTGAGCAATTGAGATCACCCTTTCTTTCGCCTTCCTTCCCTTGGTAATGAAGAATGGTTTTATTTAGGATTAATAATTGGGAATATATTTTTGAGAAATATTGTTTCTCATTCACTAAGTTAGAATATTGTGTTCCATGTTTCCAAATACACTAGACTCTTATGGTCCTGGGTAATATACTTGTGTAATGTTTTGAATATTCTTCTAAAATGATGGGATATCCATAAATGGGAAGTATGGGTCCTTATACTCGGTATCAAAGGAAAGTATTAGTTAAAATTTGGGATCTATGGTTAGAAAACTTTAGTGACATCCCTATGGATATTTTTAAGGATATTCGGGGGATGTCACCAAGGAAAAGTCTAAGGATGAGTCAAATTTTAGGACAATAACCTATAATTTCATTAAATTATTTAGATTGTGGTTTCTAAGAAATTTAATCCTGATAATGATTCTAAAAATGGATGTGTCTTTGGTACATATGTTCATAGGGGTTACAAACCTGAAAATAATGTATTGAGATAGACTCAATCGGTAACTGGTACACATCGACATGCCTTATTGTACACCTAGTTTGTCACTCCCTGGGGATATGCTTTGGAAATTCACAAACTCTATATGAGACATCATGATTGATTTAAATAGATGATGACTATGTTTAACATATGATAAACAAAAGGTTTCATAGATTAAAGAAGAATGTTTCCAAATTTTAAAATCAAATTTGTGATTTTTTTTGATTATGTAGTTCAAGACAATGATATGTATTTCTCACACTATAATTTCTAGTTTAATCAATGGTGTGAACCATAATAAATTAGGTTAATGTTTAATTTGATAAAAAATTTAATTATGGGAAGTTAAATGAAATGATCACTAGAGCGAAGGATGTTGGGATTATGCCTAATCAGTGTTCACTAAATGCGATTAATATTGTATTGATTAACCAAATATCATACCCACTAAAAAAAAGAGAGAAGGAAATAGTTCTATGAGAGTTCATGTAGTATAATTTATGTACGAAAGAACATTTAGATTACTATGTGTATATAATGTGGGAAGAAACACCCAATTTCACCTCTGAGAGGGACAAGAATATGTTTTGATTGTGGAAAAGAATGACACAAAAAAGTAACTATAAATGGAAAATGAAAATTTCAGTTAATGAAGTTGATGGGAATATTAGTATCCCAATGTTATTATAAGATGATTAATGGTTTAAATGTGTAAATTATGGGAAATATTAAAATTGATACCCTTAAGGAAATTTTTGTGAAAAACATTCAACAAAGTGGTATGAGTAATGATTATATTGTTAATGGTGAAGAGACAAAAATGTCATGTGATGGGAAATAAGTATAAATAAAAAAGTTGACGAAGATTAGTTAGTCATTTGAATAGGTCATGGGGTGAATTATGCATTGAATTAATTTAATTGAAATATTTTATTATCTTAATTATGAAATAATCGTTTAGTATAAGTTTTTAGTTAAGGATTTGAAAGTGTACATTAAATGGTACTACTAAACTAGAAAATATATTCAATTGTTAGTTTATATTTTATTATTAATAGAATATAATCGTTAATTTGATCCTGAGGATGGGGGAATAATTATTTGACTGAATAAATAGATGATTTATATAGACAAATAAATTTGATTCTATTGATGACCTCAGAACATAAAACAGATTTTTTTAAAAAGTGGTTTATGCTATCATGGATGGATTTTATGAAATTTTTATAATTAATGGAATATATATAATAATCAATGTAATAATAAATAATTCATTTTTTAAATAAGTATTTAAGGTAATTCAGGTTATTACTAGTTTTAAGAGAATAAACAATATACATAATCACATTTTTTGTATGTGACATCCAAGAGATACTTTAGGATATATGGAGGATCAATGATAAGCTGATTTTGACAAATTTAGTGACCTTTTTCTATATTTTTGTATTTTTATCTTTTAGAAAAGTTACAAGGTTAACCATTTTGGGAATGGTTTATGTTAAACATTGGATGTGGTTTTAGATATTAATGTATTATCTCTCCATATAGGGGTTTATTCATATCATATAACTTATGGTAACCATTTCTTTGGGATGAAAACCAAATATATATTTATTATCAATCATTTTATTTATGGATCTCCTAATTTATTAGTGATTCGGGAATAAAAAATTCACCTTCATTTCATTTAGTAAGAGGCAAAGCGGAAATTAATCAAGGCATAACCAAAGGATGATATTGTGAATATAAAATGGAATGAAATCATGTAATTATATCTTCTCCTAAAAATTATTCAATTTTAGGAAAATGATCTTCTAATAAATTGTTTTCCTGTTAACATTATTTTTTATTATATTAATGATCTCTTCCACTCTTTTTTGGTTTTTTGTTTTTTATTGTTAACTTTATTTGGATCTCCAATTTTCTTGTGATCAATGATATTTATCACTAACTATAAATGTTTATGGTTTTCCCCAATGTCCAAATATCAACATTCCACCAATGTTTGCTTTTTTTGGAAACTGAGTAATGACTTACTTTGGGTGACCATTATGCTTCCAACATTCCTCTTTTAAAAATTATATTTTAGTGTTAATTTTTAAGATTTTTGTTTCTAGGAAAAGAAAATTCAAATGTTAAAACTATAATGATGCATATAGATTTTCATGAATAAATTATTTTTAAGGGGATATAATGAAACACATCATGTTTTTATAAATGAATTTTTGAATAAATTAAAATTAGTCTATGGGTTTTATTACACGCTACATGATGTTCAAAAATATTTATAAGCTACAAATACTTTTTCATACACTACATGTAATAATGAATTTATCTTATGGAACACGAAACCCCATGTTTGAATTTTTTTTTACAAGTATTAACACATTTATATTTTATTACACACAACACGGAACATAGCTAGTGTTACAATCAACAACAAGTTTAAATGAAACATGGTGTGTAATTAAAATATTATTATAGATATCACCTAGAAATAGGAATGTAGAGTATGAAAGGGATCTATTTCATTATGAGAAAAAATTATGAATTTTCATAAAATTAATTCTTCGATAATTGATTAATTATAATTGAATGTTAGAACAATTTGAAAATAAATAAATTCCTTTTCTGAAAACAATTACTATATGCAAAAAAAATTTATATTAATAAATAATATAAAAAACATTTGATGAATTATTTTAATGAAATATAAATATATTATATTTTCTATAAAAAAACTAACATTCATATAATGTGCCCTCTAAACATGAGTTAAGGATAAATTCAATTTTATGCATAAAAAAGATGTATTTTTCTTAAAGGAAATTTTACTGCATTTTAATAGTGTACTTATTTTAAAACTAATTTTTAACACTTAAATTATTTATATTTTAAAAAATAAAATTTATTTTTTTTGATATTAAGGTTGAAATGTTCTTACGATATTTTTTTGATTTTTATTAAAAGATTAATATTTTGATTAATAGTAAATAATTCTCAATTGTAATTGTAAACAATGTTTTCAAATTATTTATATATTTAAATAATATTTTAAATTATTTTAAAGTATAATTAGTTTAATAATACATAAAAAATAAAATATAGTTCATTGGGATTAATTTCACATTGAATGTGGATATACAAACATTATAAATGTTTGAACATTTTCACTTTTAAAACATTTTGTCTCGTTCCTTCTTGGAAATTAATTTTAATTTAAATTCCTCAACATATAAAAATTTATTTTGAAAAAGAAATCTTTATTTGGAATCAGAATAATTTAAAATTCTGAATAAGCCCAATTTAATTTTTAGCCAAAATGATTTGTGAAAACAGTTTAAATTAATCACGGAGATTAAGAGAAAAATGAGTATACCAAGAGACAAAACATTAATCATATAGGGAAAATAACCTGAAAAATTTTCCAACACCCGTTTTATGGACATATTTCAACCCTTTACACATATTTATTTATGGTATGGTTTATTATAATAAAATTCCATAGAGTGTCCTATATAATACGTTAAGTAATGAAAAATTCAAAAAAGGAACCTCCCTTGCCTTTATAATTTATAATGCTTTGTGGTAGGTAAACATAATAATATGCTCTATTATAAACATTATTCTTAAAGGTAAATTAGTTATTTTATTAAGATAATTTATTTAAGCTTTTCATAGACAAAATAATTACTCTAATTTCCTGAGAAACTCTAATGCATGAATTATTTAGTTAATAATTAACTAAAATAAGTGATACTAAAAATATTAAAAGTGAATTAAATGGAATTAATTATTATATTAAATTATGTTTTTAGAAGAAAATGTCATTTTAAATAGTTATGAACATAATTTATTATAATTCCAATATTTTCGTGATATTTTTAAATTAAAATTAAATAAATAATATCATAATTTAAATTAAAGTTATTTTATAATAAATGATATTTTATTAAATTAATTAAATAAATAATAATGATATATTCATATATGTTTCCTTTAAATGATAATAAATACAACATATGTTTCATTAATAGACCAAATGTTTCTTTTATAATGAACATATTTACCCATAAATACTGTTTACTTTTTTAGTGCGGAGAGGGTTAAATTGTTGTTTTTGGGCATCACATGCGCTTATGTTAAAATTAATTTTCACCACATATGGGATTTTTATTTTAAAAATTATATATAATATTTTTATAATCATTTTTCTATTTTTCTAATAATTAATTTTTTTAATTTATTTCTAATGGATAAATTACCTTGGTTATAAAATTAGTTTCCAAAATAAAAACTAAAATTACAAAAATAGGGAAACATATAAGTGAAGGATGAAGATTATAAACTTGAATTTATTTTAGTGTGTTTGATATTTATATATACCAAAGTAACCTCAACATTCATTATTATCCCAATATGGATACACATGAGGTATGGGATACCTCCCAATAGTAAAGACATTTGAGTTTTTATAAGAATCCCACTCTTCCTCAACTATAAAAGGGCACTCACTCTCCAAAAAATTTCACACATCTCAAGCCATTTTTATTAATAATTATCAACCCAAATAACTTAAAAAATTCTTTAACTTTTGTTGGAGTTGGTTACCTAGAACCAACTACTTTGTACTTTATTCATTAAATGAACATCTTATCACATCTTTATTGTTCTTATGTAAGACAATGAATGTGATAATGTCCCAAGGATAGTTGTTGCATTAAAGGGTCATAACGGATCCCTACTATGATGAGAACCCGGAAGTGCCATAATACTACTCTTGAATAAATTTTCTATGGCCAGATGATGTTATTTGAGGGACACAAATAATTAAGGCCATTAGGGGTGAGGACTCATAAAACTTTTAGGCACCTTCTCATAGTGTGCACCCTTGGTAATATCCCGGAGGATATTATGAGAACGAGCCCCACTAGTAGGAAATCCACATTTCATAGTGTCATTGGATGTTCCTGTATGTGGATGTGTGTATTGGTCCTTATACTTTAAGATTATTATTAATGTGTATGTCAACTCACGCCCTTAGATGTATTGACGAAAAATGTGATGACACACTGTTCACAGCGAGGTAGGATACGTTGGGTACATCATGGGTAATACCGCATTAATCGATAATTCAAGAAAGGCTTTTTCCCTTCTGTTCCATAACAGAAGTATATATCCCAGGCCTTTTGATGGAATTGATATAGCCTAAATAAATCCATGTCCATGGTAAGGAATGGGAGAGTTCAATTTCGGAAATTCATAGAAAGAATAATCGAGCACATGGGTTGATGGCACTAGCATCCAACCCACTTGATTCGAGATATCGTGACAAAGGGATTACATTACACTGTAATCATTTGTAGGAGGTGACACATCATTGCGTTGTTAACTTCTTTCTCTATGGGTGCCTTGGAATGTTTCTAGATGATAACCTCGGACTTTAGGCAGGCTCCGCCTAATTCCACTGAAAAAGAGTCCTAGAGGATTTCACACTATGTGTGTCCATGTATCTCAGTTAAATATTAATTTAACAATTTAAATAAATATTATTCCGGACTATGGTTTAACAATTATTTACGTATGCCTAATCACATTTATTTCAACACTACTTATTCAAGAGGATATATTGTGGGAAAAATAATATATTTATTAGCGAGTAATGCAGTTCCATTTATTTAAGAAATAAATGGCCATTACTCAAGGTAAAATAAATGTGGAGGAGGAGATAAGGAAAATGGAAAATAAAATAACACGTCGTGTATATTCAATAGACATGCTGTGTAGTTTTATGGAAAACGAGTACATGCCTTGTACAAATGATTACACACCGTGTAATTTTATAGTAGGGATTTTGAGGATATAATATTTTTTATTAAATGATATTAATTATAATCAGCATGGGCACATGTCAAGGAATTAATAATTCGACATGGGGGTTTCAATAAGAGTTAATGAAATAAATAAAATGTGTAACTCATTTATTTATTGTCATTACTCTATAACCTCAACCCCGATTATAAATATCGACACAACCCCAACACTTTTCCTATCAATAGTTGTGTACAAAAATTCTGAAGAAATCTTTCAAGCCTGAAAGAACTCCTTCCTCCAACAATTCTCTCAAGACCGAGAGATCAAGGTGATCAAAGGAAGACATCGAAAGTGAAGGTTCTTCTATGCTAGCACCCATAGATCCCTTCGGTGATGTCCAGAGATACGTGGAACACATGTGGATCACCACTTGAGGAATCCTACACTTGGATTCTACAACTCAACGAAGGATCACCAAATTGTGACTGGACACATCAACAAAGAAATAATTTCACCAAGGTAATTCTTATGAATTAATTAAATTAATTATATCCAACATATGATGATCCTATCTCTAGGGTTCTGGGATTCCCTCTTTTGTTTTTTGTTCTTCATTATATTCTGAAGATCAGACATTTTATATCGTAAAAGATCTTGGTTTGAACGTTGTTTAACGCTAAAATTAAAGTTGGGAAAATCCACCAACGCGCTTCTGTTGTGCCCGGAACCGACAAGTGGTATCAGATCAAGGTTATATCGTTGATTAAAATAATTTAGTTATTTCAATTAAAGTTAATCATTCTTTAAATCTAAATCTCAAGATTTGTTCCTCCTCTATCTTTTCTCGTTCACCATACAGAAATGACCTTTTCTTTTTTTTTTGATTAAAATAAAATAGAGGATCTAATCTGGAGGAGCCAGACATTTTTGGCCATAAAACACAAGAATACACAGCGTGTATTCGGAAGTACAGGTCGTGTAGTCTAGGTTCATGAATCAGACTAGTCTGCCAAATCAGGCCATGTATTGATTATATATTAGTCATTTATGACACTATGTGTTGACCAAGAACAGATGGCACTCGGTTTTCGGATTACACGCCGTGTTTTCCAACAGAAAACGGTGTGCAGTCTCTTCTGGTTAGCGTTGGATCTTGTACCCCATACACGTTTTTCTCGGATGGAAACCGTGTAACACGGAAACTACATGGCATGTGTCCCACTGAACACATCGTGTACTCTGAAAATTTCCTAAGTACATTAACATTCCATGTCCCTGGGCGTGTACATCGGATGTACGGTGAAGAAAAAGTACACACCATGTAGTCAGAACTATATTCTGTGTACTCACCCAAATAACATAGATTTATTAAAATTTATTATTATATTATAAAAACCCTTGAGACGTGTACCATAGTGTAGGCATAAAGATGAGGCACAACACGTGATAGGTGTTTTATATATATGCGTTTAATTTATCATCTGCGTAATAAATGGGAATTAACCAGGTTTCCTCCAAGGTACAAGTTACATACAAAGATAATTTTAAATGAATGTATTTGTTTAAAATTATGATGGATGAGATTCTCAAGGAAATTCAAAAAAGGATTTAAGATAAAAGGATTGATTAATTAAAGACAATTAATTTATTTGAGCATGATTTATCTTAAGAAAGAACGATTAAATAATTAAATGCTAGTTTTATTTATGCATAAATATCGTTGCATGTATGGATGATCATGAGCTAGACCAAGACCTTTATATGTGAATGGTTTCTTTTAATTTATTTATTTAAATTAAATTTGTTGGCCTACAAGCCTTCTCCTCATTAATATGTAGGGAATGCATGCCCAATGATTTTTTATGTAAAAACCCCTTTTTACTAATCACCTGCATGTGAGATAAATTCATATGTAATGGATGGAGATCCCAAGATAGTGGAGGTGGCTCAAGTCTGGATCCAAGGCGAAGCCAATCCAAGTAGATACAAAGGTGGATAGGTGGAAAGCTATAAACAGGAACCCGAAAGGTTCAAGGTGTTTCTCCCCTAGGTATTGGGTTAGTTTATCAACCTCTAGATAAACTAACCAATAGAAATGCTCATGATCATACCATTTATGTTATTTCTGTCATTTTCATGGTTTATTTATTGTGGGTGTGTTGTCACGATCACACAAATAATGAATTAAACAAGAATGAAAGATGGAACTAAAATAAAAACTGGCTTATGCGTAAATATTATCTTAGACATTGTTAATCACTTAAGTATATCCCGCATAATATTAAAAAGAATGTAATCAAAGATAATAAAATGGAAATTTACATATAAGGATAAAATCTATCAAAAGAAATATAAAGTCTGTATAGCCTTCCATAATCTTGGTTAAAATCGAGTCGTAGTTCAAAGTGTTTTACCAACCCTATTTGAGGTGCTTTCAATTATCAGGGAATTCTAATTCAAGGTTTTTGGTTGACTTGACTTGATTCGTATCAAGGGTTGACTGCCACAGTAGGAAATGGTGTGACCAAGAGGCAAAGGTTGAGGAAATTTAAAATAAAAGGATTTCAGGATTGGGGAGTCCACTCAGCGGATCAAGGAGTTGCGAGTAAATGTGGTTTGCATTTGGAATGCCAACCTAAAACCCTTCAAGTTACTTGACTAACCCTAGTTGGGTTAATGCAAAAGGAAATATGGATCCTTTCCACTAGAATATATAGCAAACAGAATATTCCGAATTCAATGTTGAGGACTATTAGATTTCGATAAAATAGTGGGAGACTAATAAGTATTAATTTATTAATTTGTCTCAGTTTTGTAATAATGTACTAAACCTTTTCTCATCTTAATTTGTAGAAACAGAATGAAAATGACTTCAAACATATCATTTTTAACCATACTCGAGAAGGAAAATCTTATCACTAGCACCAATTTCCAAGAGTAGCATAGGCGTTTACGCGTCATTCATCGCCACGAGAGGAAATTGTATGCGCTAGAAGAGCTTGTTCCAGTTGCACCTAGATCAGAAATTCTACCCTTAACTCAGCAGGTATATAAGTTCATGGGGCATGGAAAACCCACAATCCTTGTGGTGAATAAGGGGAAGGACAAGGCAAAGGGTCAAAAGACTTATAAACGGTCTGAAGCACCCGAGCATCGTCCCTCGAACAAGGGGAATATCCAGAGGTAGGCAAAGGAATGGGATGCAGTGTGTTTTGCATGTGGAATAAAATACCACTGGAACAGTAATTTCACCCAGAAGCATCGAGAATATAAAGGTGCATTTTTTATCGAGTGTAATCATTCTATTTCTAAAAATTGGGTATTAGATACAGCTTTTAGGGATCACATCTGTAGTCAAATGCTAGAACCAAGAATATTTAGAAATATTTTCAGAGGAGAGGTCGATCTTCGAGCTTTCAATGGAGCAAGGATGGCTGCGTTGGCTATTGGCGATTACCACCTATCACTGCCGACTAGGATGATTTGGGATTTACATAACTGTTATTATGTGCCTTGTGTTATAAAGAACAAAATTTTGTATCTTTTTTGGATATGGATGTATTTGTTTTCAAATATGTAAATAAGGGTTTTATCTTTTATAAGAACAATGTATGTATGGTATGGAACATTTAAATAATGGTTTGTATGTATTAAATTATAAAAACCCAGTGTTGTCAATCGATAACGAAAGAAACTCACATGACTCATACATCACCCAGTTGTGGCATCACCGTCTCATTCATGTGAACGAGAAGCGCTTGAAAAAGCTCTGCCAAGATGGCTATATAGACTCTACTGATCTAAAACCACTTGATTTATGTCACACTTTTTTACAAGGAAAAATGACTAAGACACCTTCTGGTGGACAGGGTGAAAGGGCCACAGATCTTCTAGGACTGGTACACACGGATGTGTGTGGACCATTTCTAGTAGAATCTATAGGTGGATATTCTTAATTCATTACTTTTATTGATGATTTGACTAGATATGGCTATGTCTACTTAATAAGGTATAAGTCAGAGGCCTTAGAGAAATTTAAGGAATTAAAGAATGAAGTAGAGAATTATCTTGGTAAAAAGATAATGAAACTTCATTTAGATCGAGGTGTAGAATATCTAAACCAAGAGTTCATCGATCTTCTACGGGAGTTTGGGATTCTATCTCAGCTCACACCTCCGTATACACCACAGTGGAACGGTGTTAGTGAAAGGAGGAACCGTACCTTGTTGGACATGGGGAGGTTGATGATGAGTCATGCAGATCTTCCATTATCCTTTTGGGGATATGCATTACAAACTGTAGCATACAGATTAAACTAAGTACCAACTAAGGTGTAAAATGGAATTCCATCCGAGTTATGGAATTGAAGGAAACCCACTTTGTTGCACACATGGGTATTGGGATGTGAGGCGTTTTTAAGGCCTTCTCAGGCAACAAACTAGAACCCTAGGGCACGATGTGTATCTTTATAGGATATCCCAAGGAAGCAAAACGATATTACCTATATAACCCTTCAGACAAGAAAGTGATTATCACCAGACATGTCGTCTTTATTGAGAGGGAGCACATCCTCAAAAAGGATAATGGGAGCGAGATTGACTTCGATGAAGTTAATGATCAAGATACACAAGAGTTGGTACAGGAAAAAGTTCCACAGGTCTGTGTGGAAGAGGTTCCAGAAACACAATTACTACGTATCAGCTCTAGAGAGGTAAGGGAACCAGAGAGATTTGGTTTCCTAGTCACCGAGGATGGTGAATCACTATTTTTGGACAATGATGAACCTCTCTCCTAGAAGGAAGTAATAGAAAGATCAGAAGCTACAAGATGGCTAGAATCTATGAATTCTGAGATAGATTCCATGTACTAGAACCATGTCTGGGTTCTGGTCAATGAGCCAGTTGATGTAAATCCTGTTGGATTCAAATGGGTATTTAAGAGAAAACTGGACATGGAAGGTCAAGTTAGCACCTATAAAGCAAGGTTAGTAGCTAAAGGATTCAGACAACGTCAAGGAATTGACTATGATGAAAACATCTCGCCAGTTTCCGTGTTTAAATCCATAAGAATCATACTTTCCATAGCAGCTTACCATGACTACGATATTTGGCAGATGGATGTCAAAACAGCATTCCTTAATTGTAACCTTCAGGAAGATGTCTATATGACACAACCAGAAGGGTTTGTGACACAAAGTGAAGCCAAACAGGTTCTGAAGTTGTAGAAATCCATTTTTGGATTAAATCAAGAATCTAGGTCATTGAATATTCGATTTGATGAAGCCATAAAAGAATTTGGGTTCATTAAGAACGAATGTGAGCCATGTGTTTATAAAAGGTTTAATGGGAATGTGATCATTATCCCAGTAGATTATGTTGATGACATATTGCTTATTGGAAACAATGTACCAGTCTTACAGTCAGTTAAGGACTGGTTGAACAAGTGTTTCTCCATGAAGGACTTGGGTGAAGAAACCTACATTATAGGGATCAAGATCATTCGGGATAGATCCAAGATGTTGCATGGACTAAGTCAGAGTACATACATTGACCAGATACTAAAGATATTTGGCATGGAACAATCCAATAGGGAATTTGTTCTAGTGTCACATGGCTTACATCTTTCTAAGAAAATGTGTCCTCTGACACAAAAAGAGAAATATAGAATGAGTATGATCCCATAAGATTAAGCTATAGGATCCATCATGTATGCCATGTCATATACCAGGATTGATGTTGCCTATGCACTGAGCATGGTAGGAAGATATCAAGAAGATCCAAGAGAACAACATTGGACTGCTGTTAATACTATCCTTAATTATCTAAGAAGAACTAAGGATATTTTCTTGTTGTATGGAGGAGACGAAGAACTTTTCGTCAGAGGGTATACTGATTCTGGTTTTTAGACAAATCAGAATGATCTGAAGTAAAAATCTGGATATGTTTTCTATCCCAGTGGAGGAGCTGTGAGCTGGAAGAGTTCATAGCATCCAGTTTTTGCCGATTCTACAATGGAGTCCGAATATCTAACGACTTCCAATGTAGCCAAGGAAGCCATCTGGATTCGGAACATTGTCCAAGAGCTTGATGTGGTTCCTAGAAGTAAATATCCCATTACATTGTATTGTGATAATACTGCAGTGGTGGATTTTATAAAAGAACCAATGTCACATCAAGGGAAAAAGCACATACTCTAGAAGTATCACCTCTTGAGGTATTTCTATTAAAGGGGTGAAGTTGCAGTGAGCAGAGTGTCCACGGAAGAGAACGTGGCGGACCCCATGACTAAAGGCCTCTCTCAGCAGAAACATTAATATCATGTGGGAGCTAGTGGGTTAGAGGTCGTTAGTAGTTGGCTCTAGTCCAAGTGGGAGTCTATTGGAGTTGGTGTCCTAGAACCAACTACTTTGTAATTTGTTCATTAAATAAACATATTATCACATCTTGACTGTTCTTTTGTGTCACAATGCATGTGATAATGTCCAAGGCTAGTTGTTGCATTAAAGGGTCATAGTGGATCCCTGCTATGATGAGAACTAGGAAGTTCCATAACCCTGTTCTTGAATAAATGTTCTATGGCTGGATGATGTTATTTGAGGGACAAAAATAATACAGGTCCTTAGGGGTGAGGACTCATAAAACATTGAGGCACCTTCTCATGGTGTGCTCCCTTGGTAATATCGAGGAGGATATTACGAGAACGAGACTCGCTAGTAGGAAATCCACATTTCGTAGTTTCATTGGATGTTCCTATCTACAGACCTATGTATTGGTCCTTAGACTTTAAGAATATTATTAATGGGTATTACAACTCGCACACTTAGATGTATTGACAAAAACTGTGATGAAACACTATTCATAGCGAGGTAGGATACGTTTGGTGCATCACGAGTAATACTACATTACTAGATAATGCAAGAAAGGATTTGTACCTTCTATTCCATAGTGTAAGTAGATATCTCAAGCCATTTTATGGAATTAATATAGCCTAAATAAATCCACGGCCATGGTAAGGAATGGGCGAGTTCAATTTCAGAAATTCAATGAATGAATAATCAAGCACATGGGTTGATGGCACTATCATGCAACCCCCTTCATTCTATATATTGTGACAAAGGGATTAAATTACACAGTAAGCGTTCATAGGAGGTGAAACGTCATTGTGGCGTTAACTTCGTTCTCTATGGGTGCCTTGGCATGTTGCTAGATGCTAACCTTGGACTTTAGGCAGGATCCACCTAATTCCACTAAGAAAGAGGCCTAGAGGGTCACACACTACGTGTATCCATGTATCTCAGTTAAATATTAATTTAAAAAGTTAAATAAATAGTATTCCTTAGTTTGGTTTAATAATTATTTAAGGATGCCTATTCGCATTTATTTCAACACTAGTTTTTTGAGAGAATATATTGTGGGCGAAATAATATATTTATTAGTGAGTAATGTAGTTATATTTATTTAAGATATAAATAGCCATTACTCAAGGTCTAATAAATGTGGAGGAGGAGATAAAGAAAATGGAAAATAAAAGTACACACTGTGTATATTATATATACATGTCGTCTAGTTTTACGGAAAACGAGTACATGCTGTGTACTAATGATTACACGCCATGTAGTTTTCCAGTCGGGATTTTGAGGATATAATATTGTTTTATTAAATGATTTTAATTATAATCAGTGTTGGCGCATGTCA
Source organism: Viscum album (assembly GCA_963277665.1). Taxonomy (NCBI): domain Eukaryota; kingdom Viridiplantae; phylum Streptophyta; class Magnoliopsida; order Santalales; family Viscaceae; genus Viscum; species Viscum album. The sequence continues at coordinate 680,047,395 of OY728147.1, forward strand.
AGGAATTAATAATTCGACATGGGGGTTTCAATAAGACTTAATGAAATAAATAAAATGTGTAACGCTTTTATTTATTTTCATAACTCTATAACCTCAAACCTGATTATAAATATCCTCAAAACCATAACACTTTTCCTATCAATTGTTGTGCACAACAATTCATAAGATTTCTTTCAAGCCCGAAAGAAATCCTTCCTCCAAGAATGCTCTCAAGACCGAGAGATCAAGGCGATCGAAGGTGGACATCGCAAGAGAAGTTTCTTCTGCGCTAACACCCAGAGATCCCTTTGGCGACATCTGGAGATATGTGTCACACGTGTGGATCACCTCTAGAGGAATCCTACACTTGGATTCTACGATGCAACGATGGATCACAGAATCATTACCGGACACATCTAAAAAGAAAGAGTTCCAGCAATGTAATTCTTGTGAATTAATTAAATTAATTATAACCAACACATGATGATCCTATCTATATGGTTCCGGGATTCCCTCTTTTGTTTTTCATCTTTCTTTTTATTCTAAAAATCTGGTTTTTTATATCGTGACAGATCTCGATTTGAACGTTGTTTAACACTAAAATTAAAGTTGGGAAAACCCACCAACGCACTTCTGCTACGCCCGGAACCTACAAATTCATCATAAAATACTTATTTTTTCATTAATCCCATCATGTAATTCATTTAGTTCAAACTAAAAGTAGATACCCAAAGAAGTGATAATGTTCATCAATGAATGTTTTTTTTATTTATTCCTCAAGCAGATTAATTCATTTTCATATCATTCCTATATAATAAAACCAGTATCTTATATATACTGAGATTTTTTAATAAAGTTATTTACTTAAAAATACACACACTTCATTCAAATGGGTTACAATATAATTATCCATGTGTACGCTGGACTACTGCCTTGCAAACCAATGTCATCCGTTTTTTTATTACCACCTCTAAAGGTTCATAATAATGATATAATTACTATTTTTATATGATATTTATGATATTTATGATGTTTTTATTCTTATTAAATTATAATATAACACATAACTTTAGGATTTCCATTTTCAGGAATACAATAACATCATTCGTGTGTATGGCGGACAACTGCCTCATGGACGGATGTGATTCATTAACTCTTTACATGGAATGACTTAAGGATGAATTTAATAGTAATATTGGATATATATGAAATAAAAATTATTTTTTAATCATAATTTCTCATATAAATGTTTTCTATCAATCCTACAAGAAAATAGATACATCTTTTATGCAGATGTACGACCTACCATCTCTATAAACTGTGTATTTCTATTCCTATTTCTATATTTTATAGATTGTTATATATATATATGAACTAAATATATATAATATATAAATAATATTTTTTACTAGGGATATGATTGAATAATTATTAAATTAATTCGACTAAAAATAAAACAAATCAAAACATAGAAGAAAAACAAAGTTGTTATTACTCGAAACGCAACTTTAACATTGAATTATCAACAAACATGTAATAAAAGTTCATAAGAACATCATATAATTTATTTTATTAATTTATATAGTTACATAATTGATGTATAATTAACATATATTTATTATACTATAGTATTTAATGAGTACAATGATATTAAATACTTAAAGTAATGTATTTCTATCTAACTTCTATATTCTACTTGACACAACGAATATTCACCACCTATTTCTGCTATGTGTTGTGTATACTACCGATAGAAGTATTATATAATTATTATACTGAGAAATAGTTTTATTTACATAGCCTTTTTAAAATAAATATTTTATGGTTTTGATGGTTAATATGATACCAATTCGGTAAGGCTTTTTGGTCACATTTTTTATTTTTTGAGATGTATGTTATGTAATTCACCAATATTCTTTCACGATGTGTATATAGACCCATTGAAAAGTAATATCATGAATTGTTTTCATTATTTTTCATTTTATGTTATTTCTTTCTGGGGTATATGATTCAAATTCCAAAAAGTAGAAATATTTTATTGCTACAATCTCATTGTTTATCGATATTGATTATGATTATATATCTACAAATAAACTATTATAATCCATATCCCAATAATCCACATGAATTTTCAAATGTTATAGTTATTCGTGATATCTTCACTTAATGGTACCATTTTTCACTCTTTGGTAATTAATATAGTTAAGAAAAAAATTTAAAAAATCCAACTTTATTTCTATCTTCGGTCAAAAATCTGTTTTCTTCCAAAACCATAATTTCTAAATATTTTTTCAAAAATATTTATAAATTTTATATTTATATGATTTTAAAATAAATTTATTTAAATAATTTAAAAAGTTCATTAATAATTTTTCAAATTTGTTTTAATAAAATGATTTAAATTTTTTTTATAAATTAAAAGCTGATTTAAATGGTTTTCAAAAATTCTTTTACATGTTTTCAAATGTTATTTTCAAAAAAAGTGATTAAGAAAATGGTTTATTTTTATATAGTGTTTTAGATTATTTTAAAAAATTATTTTTTTATGTTTCCAATTTCATTTTCAAATTAAATGATTTCAATAAATTCTGAATCTTCTTTAAAATATTTCAAGGATATTTTCAAAGAAAATGATTTTCAATATGTTTTATGTCTATAAATTTATTTTCAAAGTGTAATGGTTTTTTTACTTAATATATGTTTTCAATCATCCTTTCAAAGTTATTTTCCATATAAGATGAAACCTTTTGATGATACCTATTCCTTAATAGGCATATGATCCATGTATACAATTATTATTATTTCGCTAAATTGCTTATGTTTACAATGAAAACTTGTTTAGGAAACCCATTTCTCTTACACAGTTTATACTATGATATGATGATTATGAAATTGGCTTCTTTTCATAGGTTATATTGTTACGAAATGATTATGAAACATATAAATTTTCCATAGTTTATGATATCATGAAATTTTTATGATATTAATTTCATTGCATCGGTTATGATATGATGAATTTTTATGATCTTGTGTCACACATAAATATGGTTTTAATTATGTGATGGGTGGGACCTATATCTCCCTCTAATGCATTGGGTAACGATTTATATCTCCTGAGATATACATGGATGGATTGGAGAATGAACCTTGTTCTGTAAGGGACTTTTTTCTATATGGTAATTCGGTGTGAACCATGACTATTAAGATAATCTAGGGTATGAAGCTTGACTACTAAGATAGTATTGATAGTGAACCTTGACTACTAAGATGGTTTTTGGAGTAACCCATTCCACTAAGATAGACTTATAAATGATCCTTAACTACTATAGAAATCATTTCATATGTTTTTGTGTTTGAAATAAATACATGTCTTATTCCTATGATATGATATAATGGATTATTATCTGTATTCCAATGCGATTCATGTTTTATGATCATCTAATATTTATTCCATGACTCATGTTTATGATATTTGATATGTATGGTTTTATCTTCAAATTTTATGATAATGTTCTCATAGCCTTGTTTTCATGTTATGCGTATGTGCCCTATTTTTTTACCCTTACAGAGCATCTAAGATCATGCATTATTATATTTCATTTCCCTAGGAAATGTCGAAACGTTTTAAGTAAGAGTAATAATTGGTAATATTTATTTGGAAAAAATTGAAGACTTTTTGATTAGTCATAATATTGTGTTCTAGGTTTTTCATGACACCAAACTATTGTGGTCCTTGAAAATTTACTTTTTTAATCTGATGAATAGTTATCTAGTTTGATGAAATGTCCCTGTATGACAATTATAGGTTGATATAGGTTTTAAGGTGGCATATATTTGGTGTATCCTTTGGGTGATTTTTTTATTTCTTGGAAGTGAGTGGATGTTGTTTTTTTATATTCATACCTCGTTGCTTATTATTTTTTGTGACCTTTTTTTGATGTTTTATTTTGATAAAATCAATGAATATGGTTTTTTTGATGAATTAATCATGGGGATTCATTAGGTGATTGATTATAGTATTGGGGAGGAATGGATTTCTAATAATATTTTGTGGGTTTTATTGTGATTTAATTTTCTTCTTAGAGTCAACAAGGGATGGGGATCAATGAGTTTGGACCCATATTATCCACTATGAAGCTTCATGATTCGAGTTTGAAACATGTTTTTTTATGTTGAGTCATTTTTTGTTTTTTTTTGCTCTTATTTCTTGGTAATGGGATGTGTGATGTTGGTGACATGGATTTTAAATCTTTTGTATATACCTTTATGGGTTGTGAATTCTCTATGAATTTGAGATAGTTTTTCATAGTTTATGTCATATTATATTTTCCTCGGATGATTAGGTGAAATATATCTATTTTGGTAATGTTTATTGTCTTAAGTGTGATTATAAATTAGCCCAAAAAATTATATGATTTCTAAAACTTGGGGATAACTTGATATATCTCCATGTTCTTAAATATATGAGTTATTTTTTCCCTATATTATAATTAAGGCTTCTTATTGATTTATGTGGACTCATTTCATGGGTTTTATGGAATTGACTAATGAGTGGTGTTTCTTTCTCATGGGATCCATCTGACCTATTCGTCTGGGGTGTGTATATTTTCCAATTTAATTGATTCTATCTTTTTCAATGAGTTTATCTGGGTAGAATTTGCCACGATGGGGAAATTTTTGACAATGTCATTTCATTATTTTATTCTTTATTTTATGTTTTTGTTTTGTATTTTAAAACCATAAGAGTTTGGTTTTAAATTAATAAAATTTTAAAATATTCCTCTTTTAAATGGTTAATACACCTGGTTTGGGGGAAATCATGTAACTAACCTTACGTAGGTAAATTTTTTTATTTTTTTTATTTTGTGTGTGGGTTGTTCTTATGGGTATCACATAGATGAGTGTAAACTATCTCAATCTAAGTGGAACTATGTAGACCCCTTCATGTATAAGAGTGTTGGGGAAAATATTGTGCATAGTTAATAGAAATTTTGTGATAAGTGTGTGATAGGGGTATGTTGTTTATGAAAGATAGTTTTCTTAATTGGTGCACAGTTAGAAAACTATGCATCCAAACAATATGAGATTTCTTAGCCTATGTAGTGCCCATCTCACTATTAGAGCATAGTTTACGAAGCCATTTGAGCTTCCCAAATTCACTTAAAAGTGAATTTATAACTTTATAAATCAATATTTTAAAAGATTATGGGATCATATTTCTCCTCTATTATCTAGGAAAACTATAGGGTGCATGTAAGGAGATACCCCTCCCTTCTTTTGGGTTTTTAGTCTCCTTCCACTGATTTCATGCAATGTCCTGAGGTATTTCCCTCCATTACTCTTCTTCTTCTCTTCATTTATCTTTCCTTATTGGATTTCATTCCACTCATGAATCCTAATAACCTGATGGACCAAAATTATTGTTGGTGTTGATCTAATCATGTTTTTTAAGTTGTTTCGCTGTTGTATATAGTGTTTTCTATCATAGTTATGAATTATCCATTAAAGGGGATTTGTTTCAATGATATTACACTTTAAAGAGGTAGTTGGTTTTATGTCTATATGTTGTATTGTATTCCATAATATTCTGTAATTTATATAAAATTATTTTCATTCCAAATTATACATTATTGTATTATCTGAGTGGTGTTTGAAATAGTTCCCAAATGATTTTAGCACTTTTACTAGACTTGGCACATTCCAAGTGTTTGATAAAATTTATAAGTAGTTCTTTAAAATGGACATAATGGTTTTTAGTCATTATTTTACCCATTTTATTTTGAAATAAATTTTCTTATTTTTAAATAATTTTTTCATTTAAAAATTTGGTTTTGGCCAAAAATTGAATGATTTAAATATTTTTAGTATTGGTGTGATTTAATGTGGTTTCAAAGGGGAAGTGTACTCTAAAAAAGGGATCTTGAAACTATTTTATTACAATTAAGTCTTGAGTAGTTATTTTTAAATGGGTATAATGTGGTTTGGAATTCCAATCATGTTTTCAATGGCTTGTTTGTCACTTTGATAGAAAACGTTGATTAAAATTGTGGTTCCCCTCATTGTTGAGCCTCATTGATTATATTATGTAAATTATTGATTAAGTCCCTAAGTGGGATATTGTGTGTTTCGTATTATTTCTGATTATTAATGGATTCAAAAGGGGTTGTTTTAGATTAGGGTATTGGAGGTGATTTTAGATTTATTTATTTTTTTCATTAAATTATGCAAATTCGTTCTTTTGTTTGATCGCCTTTATTAGTTGATTTAATGGGTATCCTAGGTAACTAAATAGAAATTCTGGATAAGTATAATCCCCGAAGAATAAAGTTTAATTAATTTCATCATAGGGATCTATATCACCAATTTATATAGTTTTACTTGATTTTTTGTGAGTTTCCAAATATGATAGTTATTTTTTAGAAAGTTAAAGGTTTCTCGATACACATACCTTGATTATGTCCCATATCTTTTTATTTCATGGAACCTTCTCTTGATTGTAGGTTTTTTATTTGTATTTATTAATATCTTAGTTCTATTTTGTTCATGATTTATCCCATGGAGATTGGTAAATCCCTTCTGACCTAGTGTAAATTGAAATTCGGGTGATGTTTCACATTAAAAAAATCCAATATTAATAGCCATAAAATTTTGATTTGAAACTCACCAATCAAAAACACAATAAAAATTCAAAAAGGTAGATTGCACAACCAAATAAACCAAAGTATATAATCAAGGTTATATGTTAGGATGATCATTCCTATGAGAATATTTGAATTATAGGAAACCAATATACATATTGTTTAATATAAGAACCTCTTTAATCTCCACATTGAATATAAAAAGAAACTATAACTAACACATTAGGAACATCCCAGGTCACAAGAGAAATAATCTACAGCATATCCAAACCAAAATCACTATAGAATATAACTTAAAGAGAATAAGGAAAACAATAATATTCATTCTATAGTTCTCCCCAGTATTTATAAATAAACAAATATATCCCCATCATAATTTTTCGTATAATAAGAGAGACGATAATAGGAAACCTTTTTCATGTCATCATATCTAAATCCCAAAAATTAATTATCCAAAACAAGGCCAAAAGGGAACCATTACAAATACATTCTCTCTCATTCATTATTGATAAAAGAAATGGGAGAATATATGATATATAATTATTCATAAAAAATAAAAATTCAAAAGTCAATAACCCCCAAATACATTATTAAAAATTTGGCTCTTAAAATGGAATCAAAACCAGAGACTACTTACCATATTTAAACTGGTTCTAAGTCTTATTATAATTCATGTTCAGTATAGAATAACTCTGAAGGAAAATGAAACAACCACATAAATGATAGTTCCTTAGATCTATTTCATATGAGGGAAAGTTTATCCAATGTTTCTTATACTAAAATAATATCAATGGATTTCCCTTTACTAAAGTGTAAATAATAAGCTAATTATGTGAATCTATGCAATGATTATCATCCCAGTTCCATTTCACACTATAAATATCATCCTTACTAACAACATATGGGTTAAAATCATCACCTTTTACTGGTTACCCAACTAAAATTTCCTCCTTGGTGATAGAATTATTAAACACTTCTGCATGTGTAGTTAGTGCAGACCAAAACACTGTAGAACTAATATTTTGATAAATGACTCTTGTAAATAATAAACCCATCATTGATTCGTCAACAAGAAACTTTATACAGAGAGGTATCAATTTGGTAAAATGTTTAAAAAAACTTTTACAGATAGATTACCCTAAAGAACACACAAAAATAATAATGCCTTCTATCCCTCACATCCTTGAGATAATTTCACTTTATGAATGTGTCCATGAAATATCGCCAAGGCATGTTAAAATTTTTTTGATCATATATATTGAATTTACAACCTTCCAAACCCAACCCTATTGATAAAGTAATCATTCACCTCATCCAAGATGCTCTAGGAGTTCCTATAAAAGTAAAGATATCTTTGACCTTATCTAACCAGTCTATCACCTCCTCAGATCCTGGATCATAACCCAACAATAGTGGATACTGATTTAAAAATTATTACACATTATCTATGATCTGAGAAGAAATTAACCATAACACCCCATATAGATTTTGGGTATATGTAATTAATGAGAAGACCACTCTAGGATGATTGGATGTATTTTACTATAAATCACATCCTGGTACATTCCCTTCTTAACTTATCAACTCAATTCTGGGGGGATTTTTGTAAATTTTCAGAAACCCAACATCTAATAAATCCATCCCAAATCTCAATAGGTTGGTTATGAAGTCATAAATCAAATAAACCAAGAATATAAAATCCCATTTATTATTTTTATACAAAATATTTTAAAACATTATATAAAATATAAACAAAAAATTTGAAAATTAATACAATCCTTATTCATTAATTCTACACAAATAATGATAAATAACATTCAAAAACATTTTAAAAGACCATCCATAGTATCAAATTTGTTTTTAAAAACAATTTTAACACCAAGTTTTAATTCATTCATTTCAAACATAAATAAACCACATTTTAAACCCATTTGAATTCACATAATTTCTAATAAACAAGAAGAAAAAATAATAATTTTTGTTAAGACACCACAAGGTGTAAAAATATTAATGTTGATAAACATTTTCCACTTGTTATGATTTGGTCAAATGATATTTTAAGTTCTACTCTATCCATGTGAGTACTACTGGAAATCACCAAAAATTGTTTTTCATTTCTTATTCATGGTTTGATAGACCATTCTACATATATGTGCGCCTATTAAATTCTATCCAATTTTACCTATAAATAAAAAGTCTCTAAAAAACTCTATACATCACTCTAAAACCAAGGTTATCATCATATTATATCATAAAATCCCATGAATTACCAATTAAAACCTTGTAATCAATTTAAAACTTCTGAATATCCATGGTATATAAATGTTTAGTATGAAGATGATATGGAATATCACTTCATTAAATGCCTTTGTAAATCTTGGATAGTCTTATATATCCTATCAAACATCAACCATTTAATAGCAACATGGCTCTAATGTCATTTAATAATGAACTATACTAGGTTGAACCAATTGATCACCCAAGATCGCTAACAATAGAGATTAATTTATTCCCTAGATCACCACGAGCTAGAGACATGTGTTATGGGTGTCACCCCATTACAGTTGGGGAAGGATTCACCCTCTAAAATTCCATAATCTGAAAATAGATTCGAACAGGAATCCAAATATGGGGTATCCATAAATTGGACAACCATGCCAATTTAGTAAATAGATAAAACAGGTCAACCGAAAAAAATGGAACAATGATAAAGAAAAAATAACTCTAACAAATAAATAATAAATTAAATACAACTACTTGATAGTTGGTTTAAAATGTATAACACAAAATCAATTCAAAGAAGAAGGTTGAAGGTGTTGACACTCAACCCAATCCCAAGCCAATCTAAAAATCCTAAGGGATCGACCACCCATCACTATGTGTCTCCCATGTCACTGATGTTCTTGATATTTCCATACTCATTCTTACATTTTATTGAGTATAAAACCTATTTTCAGGGGATATTTTTTATTTTATAGATAAAATTATTTATTTCATTGTTTATGGATGACTTTATTAGAGTTTTAAGAAAATTCCCACATCTATGATGAATCCAATAAATAACTAAAATTACATGGTGTGTAATAAACAGACACATGTCATGTATTTTATCAAGATCCATGGATTGGCCTACCCAATACATTCCCAAGTCATCAACCGAACCTCACACTGCATGTACTTTATGACTCTCACAGCGTACTTTTATTATAGAATAGTTTAGTTTTTGAAATCATGTATATATAAAATGTTTGTCAATTCCACAAATTATGTAATTACACTAATATTCCACCAATCAACAAAATAAAATGGGTGGCATGGTTGGCCACCTACCTATGGAGAAATCCATGAATAGGTTGGTTGACTATATATTGTATACTTTAAAGTACACAGTTTATAAAATATTTTCTTTAAATATAGAGACATCCCTCTAAAATAGGGCTCGGCTATTTATGGGGGAGGTTCTTTTACTTTATTGACTCAATACTACCCTAAAGGAAATTTTAATTTCATCTCATTTTATTCCAATTCTAGTGTAAATATTCACGTATTCCCTCTTCCTCTAAAATAAATGGTATGGGTTGAGTTTCTAATCAACTCGCACACCATGAACATGGTTATAATATGAAAAATATACATGAAAGTGAAATTATAATGTTATGGTTGTGTTGTAACTAAAATAATAGTGTGTTTTATATATTATGATTTTTTATAACCCCTTTAATGATTAAATATATAAATTAACCCTTTGTTTCATATCAGATGATGAATGAAATAATTGGGGACAACTAATTGATTTATAATAGGATAAATGATGACTATTGGGATATCATATTCACTTTCTTTTATGGATATTGTTTCAACCATGTTCATAAGTAATTACTTACCAGAAAAATAAATTTATTTCTAAAAGGCATAATATCGATTATTGGACTAAGAAATACTAACATGATTGAATCCCTATTATAAAATAATTCATAAATAATAATAATAATAATAATAATAATAATAATAATAATAATAAATTACTATTTTAATTAATCCAAATCGAATTACAACACTGACATGTCTGTTTTCTTGGTTTTATTCTCCCTATTTTCATTATAACTACTTTCATAAAGTCCTTAAATTATTTAATTTATAAACCACTATTTCATTCTATATAATTGACTTATTCTCACTGAATTGTGTCTTTGAATGGTTATCTGTTTTTTCCTATAGGATCAACCCCAAACATCCACTTTCTTTCAAATTAGTTGGTTAAGGGAACTAATTTTGTGCATCTTTTGATTAGAATTCCATATTTTGGAACCATTTATAAGGACATTGGAGAATAAGAAACGTTCATCATTTGTTAAGTTATTTTAATTCAAAATTTTCTTTTTCATTTCTTCTTTATTTTCTTGGGTACCTCGATCATGAGTCTGAATTGATGTGCATTTAACTGGAGTTTAGTATGATTTTCCTATATGGGATATTTATCTATATGATCCAATATTTCAATATTATTAATTATAATAATACTATCTATGCATGGATGATGGGTACCAATAAGGGGATTTCGCATGTACATTATACACCCCACCATCTTCTTATTTTCTTGAAAAATCCTATGATAACACTAAGAAATTATTATCGATGATGGAAACCTTTACTACCTTCTTGTTGAAAAAAAACCAAAAGGTTTGTATGACTTGGAAGTGTGATAAACTAACTTTATGAGATAATCAATAATATGGATTATTTATTTCAGCCTGAAGTTCTGTTTCCTAATTCTATTTCACCAAATATAGTATGTAATGATTTAAATAAAAATTAAATTGAATAGAATATTTCTAAAAATTATTTCTAAAACACTAAACTAGAAAATTGAATTGCTTCTTGTATTTCGAATGTAAAATTTGTCAAATTATTAATCATTAATCCCTCAGTTAATTTATTACTTCCTCTAGAGGACCCTTGCAATTCTTTTCAGTTTTTCAGTATTTCAAAGTAATAACCTAAGGATGTGGAGAATTCACAAGACCACATAACCACACTAGTAAACCTTCAGAATCTGATGTTCATGGAGTAAAATTACTACAATATAATGACTATTCAACCTAAACATCCAAGAAATCAATTATAAGAGATGGGCACCAGGAACATGTGGTTGTTCATGCAGTGGAATTCATAGTATACCTTAGATTATGGGTGGCTACCATTACATAGATTGTGATAAAGACATAAAATAAGGTAATTTCTAGGAGGAAACCCCAAATATCTCCCTCTTTTTCTCTTTTACTCAATAAATACATGACATGTACTTATCTTATACACTCTATGTAACATACCTTTATTATTTTCATAAAACAGCTATTGAAATGTGAATAAAATGGTATTATACTATGTTTATATCCATACTACACTATGTGTAATTTTCTTTTCAATGTATACAATATTAGTACATTTAGCAAAAAAAATTACTCATCTAGTAAATAAAAAGTAATGAATCATGTGTATATGGTATATTCATTGTAATATATATGATTATTCATCGGTTCGAATACCTCGACACCCTGTTTTGTTATATGTTACATTCTTTTTAACCTATGTTATAATATATGGTGCGTTATATTTTCGAATATAATAAAATTCATTTCAAAATAATACCAAAATTGATGGTGGGGTTGAATTAGTTTGTTTGGTTATAACCTAGGGTCCAAAAGTCTCAGGTTCTAGTACTTCCAATTGACTCATTTCTATCCCATTTTCCTAAAATAAAACTACAATACAGATATTTCCCTATATTAAGTGTGTTGTATATATAATATTTTTATAAATATTTTAGAAACATGTTTTAAATAAAAATACAACCAAATATGGTGTTGGGTAGATTGGTAGAGTCATAACCTGGGGTATAAAAGACTGGGAATCAAATTTAGCTAATCTACCGACATGAACCCAATTTCAAAAACAAAAACCACACATAAAAATTTCTTTCTATCACTGTGTTAGAGTTTAAGAAATTAGTAAAATTTCAAAATGATAATGAAACTATTGGTACTAAAAACGTTTCTCATGTGGTTAAGGGCGCTCACCTAGATCAAACTTAATGCCAGATTGAACCATAACAGTGCACTAGAATGATGTTTATAATTATCTTTTAAATATTTGGAAGACACGAAGAGTTTCTATCTGATAAACTGCCTATATTAGATTATATATATATATATATATTACCATAAATTTAAAAATATATAAAAATAAATAAGTAAATAGTTTATTATCATAATAATTACACTAAAATGTAAATTATAAAAAAAATAAGTAAAAAAATATAAAGCATCTAAGAAGTAGTGCATGTCATGTGGAATCCCCTAAAACTCATGAACCCCAACTTGGGTTGTACCCATTTAAAGCCCCCCATGCCTTCTTCTTGTTTCCTTCCGTAGATGCCATCCCTCACCCCCATTTTGAATCTATTGATTCAAGATCTTTTTTTTTTCAACCAAAATCCCTCTAATTTTGTTCCTAGGTAGATTTATATTCTCCCCATGAATTCACATTAGCTAATTTCTTAGTTTTATGTGATTTAGGTAATCAAGGTATCATTTGTATGAACCACACAAATACACGAGCATATACAAAGAATACATAACATGTTCATATGATTCACGACCAAACCTATTTCACCCACAAAATTGGAAATAACATAGAATATGAGTATGAAATATGTCATGTACCCATTCATCCACAACCTTATGAAGAGACCATATAACGAATCCCACATAGACATGTTTCCCATGTCCAGACTATGGATGTGCACTTTAGGTATGCGCCATTAACATTACTATGGATGAATAGGCATCACTTGTGTGTGTTACTAAAGAATATAGGCTACATCTTGAAAATACTACACATCATGCCCCCTATAAATACACATTTCTTATTTTTTATAAATACCCATTTTTTTTAATTTTTCTTTTCTCCTTTTGTTTATTTCCTTCCAATATTCTTCTAGTTCATGGATGGTTGGGATAAATCATGGAAGAAGAAGCCCATGATATCTATAGATGATGAATATTCCACTCCACACTAAGTTCATGTAGTGATGCAAGGAGAGCCTTATTTGATAGATTTTATACGTTTACAACCACCATATTTTGAAATCATTCCATCATTGTTACCAACCACAACATCCACTGTACCAGCTCCCAATCCTATGGTAGCCAAAGCACCACTAGCTGCCCAAACTTCTGACCACCCAAAACAGTATTAGCCGCAAAACAACCACCACCTGCTACATCCAATGATCCTTATTCTTCAGTATCTAGAAATTATCCACATATAGTTCCCATGGAGGGCTATCCCCAACCACGCCCTTATCTCCTTTTTATGATAAACAATCAGTCAGTGACTAGATATTTCATCTTTCTAACCATATGATTCAGCTAAGAAGTCTGTTCTTCGACATTATTATACCATAAAAACTGGGACTCTTAGAGTATATCAAGGATCCTATATATAACACTTAGTTGATCTTATTCTTCTATGTTATCATTCCTACATTGCATGATTTATTTTTTGAGTTTTCTCTGTATTTTTAGTTTGATGGAGAGACCTATCAAAAGTCGCCAAGAAACAAAATTACACTAGTTTGATTCAAATTTTTCATTTGACACTTCTCACAAATGATAACCCTATTTTCCAAAGGGTGAATATCTATCCCATATTTTTCCACCCGACATAGTGTTGCTTCACTTACCCAACTTAACATATTACACTTCCTCATTGTGTGTTTGAAGTATTCATGACCCCATGTTTGGTTCACTCCCACCTCATAGAAGAGTGTGTTGATCATCTCTCCCCCCCTTTCTTTCTTCTACCACTATATTTGTTCTTTCCAATTTCCCATCCACGAGGATGAGTTCATTATGTTTTGATGAGACATAGAGATTCTTAAATGTATCATTTGGTATGACTATCCTGACCTCCCATATTTCTACACCTTCTACATCAAGGATATGTTTACCGACTATCAGAGTAACCTGAACTGTGGTTTTTATAACGCTTTTTTGGAACACTACATGGGGGATTTTGAGCCCAATTTCTCTCAAAATCTTGAAGCTTCTCCATAGTAGATGTAATATCTCTTTTTTATTCACATGGAATTGGTTAAAAAATAGGGGATCACCTACATAATCTTGTAGGACTTCCAAAATCTATCTACAGAGAGATAGGAAACACCTTCCCCTAGGGGTGTTGTTGATCTAGTACTACCACCACCACCACAACCTCTAAAAGTGGTCCCTTCCTCTTCATATATTCCTTCATCTTATATCGACCCCCAATCATCCACCATTACTCCAAATTAAAAATACATATCCCAAAATCCACATATATAATCTGTTAACCCTAGGGACTCTTCACAGTTCAACATGAATAACTTTTTTCTTGATGCCATGGATCTTCACCTTGATGGGATGTAAGGAATACTGGGTATTCTTCTAAAACACATGGGTCATAAATTTCCATGGGAACCTAATCCTCATCCTATTACTCATTTATTTTTTGTTTCAATTGATTTTTTTCTTATTTCATTTAATGTCATGTAAAATACTTCCACTATTGAAGGAAATGAATTTTTTATTTTTCCAACAAATTAGCTCACATGAAATATTAAATCTGCATCTTCTCCAGTGGTGTCATCCCAACAAGATCCCACAGACTCAGATATTTCCTCTCTAGAGGCCACTTATTAACTGTTCCCCCCCAACTTTTTTCATTTATATATCTCTCCATTAGTTATTTTATGTGATTATTTCTATTCATATAGACTAATTTTTCTATTACATTGATATTCACATGTGATTTGGAGCATTATAGGAATATTCTCTTGACTTCATTACACCTTTCATGCTCGCTACTAGGGGACTATTATTTTTTAAATTATTTTCATTCACGTTCATTGAATTAAATCTTCAACTACTCCCTTATTCATTATAGGTTGTGTATTTTTTCATATTTTTTATTTACTTGGTGTTTCACTTAGATGACTAAGTAGGGTGTTCAGTATGGGGAAAAGTATCTTAGTTGCACTATCCTTTTTCTGATTTAATCATCTCTAATCCATAATTAAATAAAACATATTTTTTAAAATTTTGAAAATTTATCATTAATTATAGTAATAAATAATCCGGAAATATGTGGTAAATTTTAAATTTCCATGATAATTTTAATTTTAAATGTGATTTAAAATGATTTCTGATATAGTTTTGACTAGTGATATTAACTCCTAGAAATTTAAATTTATTAGAATTATTAATTAAATTCATGTCATGATCTGATAGAAAATAAAACGTTATTCTCATTCCCAAGAAATATTCTAGGACCTTTTTCATATTCCTTATTCTGCCCTCATTCTATATATATTCTCATGATATGCATAACTACTAAAACGTACATGTTTTCTTATCAAAACCTGAGGATTTTGAATAAAATTATAATGATTGAGTCATTAAATTAATATTTTTATCCCATTTCTAATTGGAGACCCAACCTATATTATATCTCTTGAAACCCATAGAAATCATGAATTTAGTTTTTAAGAAGCCACATTACAAGGCTTATTATCATTCCAAACATAATTCCTTGATTATATTTCCTTATTTTAAACTATATCATTAAAGATGGAATTTGATGATCCATAATACATATAAATAAGATACCATGAAATCATTTGTGGTGGAGAGTATCTCTTTTTTATAAGGGGGAAAGGATTCAAAAACCACCATTCCTTGTGTTTCTATGTGGTCTCTTAAAAAAATGTTGTTATTTATAAATGAAAAAAGGGATAAAATTAATTCATTACACTCATAGTTGTTTTGAACCTCTATATTAATAAGGAAATAGATTATATATGTTCACCTTTGATATACTTTTAAATGGATTCATTTTCATTAATAATATATATGGAATATCATACTTTATTTTAAAAGAATTCAGCCTCCTTCTTCATCCACTGGTCTTATTTTCACATCATTACCTACCTACCCATAGCCTCAAAATTATCAGATCCTTATTAAAATTCATATTGATTTTTATGATTTAATTTTTTAGTATATATTTATATTACTTGAAATCTTACGTATTGAATTCATATTCTTAATATAGAGAATAAATTCGATTTTATGATCTTGAGTGATGAGTGAACCAATTTTTGTTTGAGGTAAATTGTCATCTTGCATGAGTATTCTTGATATGTTTACAAATTTAAATAAAATAGGATTGAAATATTTCATTTAATTATTTATGAGGAATGATTAGAATGTCTTAAGTATTGAACAAGATTCATGTTTTTTAAATCCCATTCTATGAAAAATATTTTTATATGAATAATTAATTGAATAATTTCCTTTTAGATTATGGATTCTATATAACTTGATCTTAATATTTTTCTTTAGGGAAAGAAAAAAACATATTTTTGGGGGGTTTAATATTCCAAAAATAATAATACTCATTCATACATTTTATTGTGTATAAAATCCATTTTCATTGGATATTTGTTGTTTTATGCATCAAATTGTTTATTTTTGTGATTTTGGATAACTTTTCAGAAGTTTCAAGAAAATGTGAACATCCAACATGAGTTAAAGGAAAAAAACATAAATTACATAGAATATAATTAATAAACACACACCATGTACTTTTGTAAGATTCATGGCTTGTCTAGCCTAAGTACATGTGAAATGTATGGACTAAACCTCATATATTTTGTACATTATGACAAAAACTGTGTACTTACAATAATGAAGTAGTTAGTAACTAAAAGAGCGGATACAAACCAAATATGTTAGTTCTACATGAAATTTAATTCCAATAAATGACCTAAAATAAATAAAATTCATTGGGTATAATAGTTTTCCACTTACTTGATGAAAAAATATAGAATAAGTTGGTTGAAAACATGTCATTAATATTTAAGAACACATTTTATAATATATTTTCTTTTAATACATAGGTATATTTCCAAATTATGGGTTATATATTGAAGTGTAAGGTATTTCCACTATTATGTTTTGATATTTCCCTGAATCTAATATGAATTACTTCTCCTTATCATTCGGTTTTAGTGTAATTATTCTCTTCTACCCTCTTCCTTTTGTATCTGTAGTAGGGGTTGATTTTAAACTATACTCACAAAACATGGACATGGTTATAAGAGTGTAATTTATTTTTGTTTTATTTATAATAATGTTATGGGTGTATTATAATTGAAATTATAATGTCTTTTTTATTATTATGATATCAGTTTTATAATCTATTTAATGATTAAATCTTTAGATTCACTAGTTATGTCATAACAAACCAAGAATGAAATAATTGGGGAAAACTAAAAGAGTTAAAATAGGTGAACCCATGACCATTTGTAGAGCATGGTTTCACTCTTTTAGGGGTATTTATTAAACCATGTTGTTATGTAACTAATTACCAAACCAAGGAAATGATTTCTAAAAATCAAAGGTATCTGTTATCAGACCAAGAAATAATAACATGATAAAATCCAATTGGTAAATTTTTTTATAAATAATTATAATACTAAAACATTACATTTTAAATTATCAATAATTGAATATGAAACTACAATATTATTTTTTAATATTTTATCCTCCCTTTTCAGCTTCAAATTATTTTCACAAATTAGTTCAATTATTCAATTTCTTCATCACTATTAATTTATGGATAATCTGTTAATGCTCATTGAATTGTGTTTCTGAATGATTCTCCCTTGTTCCCTATGGGTTCTAACCTAACATCCACTAGCTATATAGTTATTGGTTTAGGGAAGTAGTCTGCCCCATCATGCGATGGGAATTTTAGTCACCACAATGATAAAATATCCATCCACTTACTAAGGGAGGGCATTGCCAATATAATGTAAAATTCAAGACCCAAAAATCTAAATAATACATGAAGACTACATAACCATAAATTTGAGTATTTAGGGAATGATACAATAAATAGTAGGATACCACTGAGTTACCATATCATTTATTTTAAAATAGAAATGAATAACTATTGTTTGAAAATAAATATACAAAATTAGGTTTTCATTTTATTTTTCATGGTTTATAAATAAAAAACACTCAAGAATTAATTCAAAATGTTACCCATTTAAAACCAAAAGTATACATTCTATTTATTTTAATAAATTCATCTTTGATAACTAACTACTTATAAAATCTTTAAATGAGTTTTTGAAAAGTACTCTTCCAAAACATAAGAATTTGGAAACAACCCAACACTTTTTTTAAACCTTTACACACTATTTTTTTAATAAATATAAACTTTTGATCCCAAATAAATTATATTACATGGAATGTTATGAATATATGACAATAATGAAACAAGTAAACCCCACATAACATCAAGCCCCAACCATAATAGGATCAGTACACCAAAAAATGTTCTACAGAATAAATAAACAACTCACATTAAAGGGAAAAATAAATAAAACATAATATAATTTACATTTGATGAGGTAGCACAATACAGACCAATGGGACAATACTCAATGTTCACATTTTGAACCCAATGCCTACAAGATTTAGAGTCCTCAAACTCTTCAACTAAATCTCTCCCAACTAGCTATAACAGAACGCACCCCTTAGCCAGAAGAACATCAAATAATGGACAAGATCTAGTACAAACCATCAACTATAAAATAATTTTTCCCTCAATTTCACACATAGTATCGTAGGTTTCCCAATGAAAGAGATAATGGTTTGGTCCACTAACCAAGAATATTTCAATTAGATAATGACCTCATTGATCAAGGAAACATATCACAATAATCGTACACATCAAAACCCAAGTTCACTAAAAAAACTGTGGTCACCCTTCCCCCAATAATAATCATTTATTATATTCATTTAACTATCAACAAACACAAATTCTAGCTATAGATAACAATAAGTATCATCAACATTTAACACCCTAAGAATTTATGAAATATTTTTTATAATTTATTTATTATATTCGATATCTTGTGTTACACACAACAGAAAGTTATAACAAACCATGAAATTTTTTAAATATTGTGATGTCTCAAAACCAATTCACACAACTGTAACTGAAACCACTTGGGAACATGACCTCAAGTACACCTCCCCATATTCCAATGGATTTTGACTAGTAGTTAAGGTCCATCTTGGTACTTTGAGGAGACTATACCCACATTATCATATTGTAGAACAATATTATAATAATCTCAATCAATAGTGGATGCATAATAGATAACTAAATAATGGAATAGTGTACATCCATAATATATATAAAAACCCAGTAATCTCATCCATCAATGGAATATACAAAATGAAGATCAAGACTTGTTTTAATAAAAGAAAAATATGAAGACATGGAAGAAGGTACACATACATATAGGTATACCAAAACAAAAAAAAGTACAAAAAGACATTTCAATTAGAATAACAGTCCATATCTTGGTCTTGTTCTCCCCCACTCCCATGCTACAATAAGTGGAGCATGGAAAACTGGGCACTTACCCCTTTCACTACAAGTATCCATGAAGTCTTTCCAGGTACCAATAGACCGTCTGAGTAGGGTGTGAGATAAACTCAATAGGCCCCCACCAATGGTTTCTAATGTCATCATATATGTGAATATATAGTAAATTATGTATAGGAAATTATAGAATTTGTAAATTAAGTGTGTTATATGAATAAACCATGTAATTCTAGGTTCCTATGTAACACTCTTCTTCTACTACCTACTTCAGCCTAAGCCAGAATATCTTTTATAATCATTCAGTCATGATTTAATTTAAAATAAATTATTTAGACCTGGATCATATCCTAAAAATTACTTGTGAATCATATCTGATCAATATGATCAAAATAAGTCCATTAATAAAATTTAAGGCCTTGAACAAATCTAAGATTGTGGTTAGTCTGGGAGAATGTGTTGCAATTTATTACATAACCCAATAGAAACCTAATAATGTCCTTGGAATTCTTATTTTTTAACCTAGGAATTACTCCAGGCATTACATAAACCCATCACCTTAAAATATCATCTATTTAATTCCTCATCGAAACTCTGGTACCACACTATGTTTGGTACAAATTAAACACCCTATGATTCCATTATTGGTGGTCAACATAGGGAGCCCAAGTGTCACTCCTAGTCTATAATACAATCTTTCCTTTATGTCTGACTATGGTTGTCCACATAGGGAGTCCATGTATCACTCATGGAATATATAATAACATTTACTCTAGTTCTATCCTCAGTTTTCCATGTCGGGAGTCCAAGTATTACATGGGAATAAATAATCCAGATGCCAAATGATTCTGTCAATGGTGTTCATATGATAACCCATGTGTCACCAAAGTCTCATGATAAATTCATTTATAATTTTTTTTAATTAATTTAAAATGATGAGTCTGTTTATGGAATTCCAAGTATGAACACTTCTCGCACTCTTGGTGTGGAAATAAGAATTTTTATCGTGCCAAAGACTAATCATACCATTTAAGTCAACAATTTAACTCATTCGTACAACACATGTACACAAAAAATTTCTTCACCCAAGGGGGTGGGTAAAATCAAATCATAGGCTTAGGAGTCCAAGCATCACTTGAATCCTATAATTTATATTAATTGGGAATTCTTATTTAAGGAATATAACAAGACAAATATAGAAGGAAATTATCCAAATACATAAGGAAATGATCATCCAACCAATGTTATATTAAATTCAATTTACATTTCAATCATTTAATTTAACATGCCAAAGGAAAGGGATAAGTAACACACCTAATATGGTAATATATTGATAGTCCACCCATAGTGGTTTTATCCTTTCTGTTAACACGCTCAAAGGGGTGGTTAAATTCATGGTCTTTAATCTTTAATGAAATATATATGGTTATTATGGGTTCTATAGGTTAGTACAACCCAAATAATTTACGAATCAATCCATTTAATAAGTGAAGCATGAAAAAAATTCTGTTCTGCAACAAAATATATATAAACACCAATACATTGAGGCAAAAATACGATACCACCAACTTCAAATTGTTAGCTGAATCCTAATCCATTGTGCTCCTCAAACATAATCTACAATAAAAGAAATTGACTAAACATATAAACGCCTTATAAATGGGGTATATGATCTCACACAAAAATAACTCTATAGATACCAAGATAAATGGGGAAAGGAAAAAAAGAAGAATAGATAACTTACTGGTGGATATCCAATTAGACTGATAAAAACAAATTTTGAGTTTGAGGGTAGAATATATCACTCATCCTAGCTTTAGGTGTGAAGGAAGCATTAATGGGAGAGGGGACGTGTTGTACATGTGGAGGGAAAATAAAAAAAAGGGGATGAGATTAATTGAATGCAATGGAAATGGAAATTCGTAGCATTTTAATTGGTCACATGGTTTGAATATATGGTTGGGCAAACTATATGCTAAAAGTGTGCACCCCACTACTCAGGGAGCTACCCCTGTATAGCCTACAGTTCACAGTTATACAAATTGTTTGCAGCCCGTGCACACCCTCTATATCATCTAGACATGGTCCAAACCTCCATCTCAAGATTTCGAAAATTAGGGTGAAACCTAAAAAAGGATGCATGTTTTGAGGTACATGGTTATTACTAAACATGTTCTCATGGTGCATCTATTTTATTTCCTCCAATACCCTAAGATCTGGGCTTCAAAATTGCACCAGATTGTAACGTCCAGTATCTCGGTGCCTCCCAAATGATCCTCATACCCGGTTGGTCACATGGATTGATACACATTCAACTCTACATGGAGTGAAAGAACAGAACACGGTGTGTACAAACTATTTTTCACCCACCTATGTCGTTGCCCACACGACTGGATACAAGGATCCTACAGCCCAATGTGTACTCCAAGTACATGGTGTGTATCACCAAACATTTTCCAAACCCTTGTCTCTTCTCACACAGTCAGTCAAGTGGATAAGGACTACACAACATGTACATAAATTACACATCCTGTACTTAAGAAAATTCAATTCTTATAGAACAGTAGAACACATGGTGTGTGTCTATAACACCACATGTCGTTTTGTCTGGGTTTCCAGATAGTAAGACTCTGAAACATCTCTGAAACCCTAGAAAACTCATTATTTTGTCCAAGTAATGACAAATTCCCACCCGAGAGATCCCATGCTCCCAAGAATAAATGTTTTTCACCTTTATTCATATCATAACTTGAAAAAATTCAATTATAGTTTATACATTATCCACTCAATTCTGATCCAATAGGGTCCATAACACCTCAAGAACCAAAGTTTGGAATCCGTTAAATGAAACTTTACATATTCCAATACCCTATCAAAATAGCGGGCATTCTCTCATGGAATCACTACTACAAATATGGATTTTATCATCGCTAAAAATGGCCTTTATCAGCGTAAGAAAAGCACTGATAAAGCTGGCGAAGATAAAGGGGTGTCCCCTTTATCAGCGCTCTGAAAAGTGCTGATAAAGACCCCTTTTATCAGTGCTAAAAAAACACTGATAAAAGGTGTCTTTTATCAGCGCCAAAACAAAGCGCTGATAAAAGGGTCCTTTATCAGCTCTTTGTTTTCGCGCTGATAAAAGACCCCTATATGAGCGCTTCCTTTGTCAGTGATTTAGTTTCAGCATTGATAAAGGACCCATTTTATCAGTGCTTTTTTAAAAGCACTGATAAAAGGGAAAAAATTAAAAAAAAATTAAAAAAATTAAATATATATATATATATATATAATAAGGCCAATCATGGGGGGATTTAATAGTTCTTCAGCCCCCCTTTTACAATGTTTTTCTACCCCTGTACAGCGCCCAACACACCCCCTTCACCCTTTAACAGCGCTTGCTCCCATATTCCCCCATGCGCGCGCGCCCCTGCCTCCACTAGGACTTGAACTCGAAACCTCCCCCCTATGCGCCAAAGCCTTTACCGCTACTCTATTTTGATTTGTCTTCCAATTCATGATATATATATATATATATATTTCGTTATATTTATTCGTATAGTAATATATATTTATATTAATATAAATATATAGTTATATTATAATATATAGTTATATAGTTATATTAATATATATCTATATATATATATAGTTATATCTATTCGTATATTAATATATATTTATGTTAAGATATATAGTTATATTAACATATATATAGTTATATTAATATATATATAGTTATATTAATATATATCTATATATATATTTAGTTATATTTATTCTTATAGTAATATATATTTATATTAATATATATATAGTTATATTAATATATATATATAGTGATATTAATATATATATTTATAGTGATATTAATATATATATTTATAGTAATACTAATATATATATATGTAGTTATATTAATATATATATATAGTTATTATATTAATATATATAGTTAGATTAATATATATATCTAGTTAGATTAATATATATATAGTTAGATTAATATATTGGTATATAAATATTCATATATTTGTATTTTAAATAAAATGGATGTTATTTATTATTTAGATAAAGCTAATATATTTCATATGTAAATATATTATATTATTTATATTTATAACTAAATTTTTAGGTGTGAATATATAAAAAAAATATGTATATATTGTTATATATTTGATTATAAATAGCAGTTCATTATACAAAATGATGAAATTTCAAAGACATAATATCAATATGAATGTAATAACTTGTAATAAAATCACACCCACAACAATAAAATCCAATAATAACCCCTTAAATGAGGCTGAAAATCCACAAAATGTTAAAAAATCGGGGTACCCCGACTAAAAACTGAGTTTTGGAGGCCTTCTAGGTCCTTTTTGTCCTCGATGAACCCTTGACCTGAGCCCTCGCTAATCATAGTGACGTAGATCTCATCGCTGGCTTCGGTTTGATATGTGGTAGAGCTCAAACGGACACACAGATCAAAAGTTATGGTCGTTTGAAGTTTGAGTTGCGTTTTCAACAAATTTTGGATATTTTTTTAATTTTTTTAATTTTTTTAGTCTTCAAATTGTTATTAAATGACTATTACTCCATAATAATTATAAAATTATTAATTAAAAATATTTTTTTAATTTTTTAAGAAGTAATTTTCACTAAATATCTTATATACTAAGTGTATTAAATATAAATGTACATTTATACTTATCTAAAATATATTTAAAAATTATATATTATATTTATATCTATATAACTATATTTATATATTAATATTTTAATATTTTTTTTTAATTTTTCTTTGAAGTCGACCCTTTATCAGCGCTTTTAAAAAAAGCGCTGATAAATGCCCCCATTTATCATCGCTTTTTTGTTAGCACTGATAAAGGGGGGGCACTGTAAAAAACTATTTTTGTGGTAGTGAATCTATCACAATTTCATGCATATCTACCACAACACCAATCAAAGTGGCATGCAATCAGTAATTCTCCCTAAATGGAATTATAAAAATACATGACATGTGATTGTTATCAAGATTCTATATAGTGCATGAGATGGCATACCCTCATCTAATTGGGTTGTAATAGGAAAAGAACCTCAATAATATCTATTATAACAGCATAAATCATGTGAATCACCCAATGATGAAATCAAATCTACTATAAAAATTTCAAAACCAAAAAAAAATTGTAATAATCGAGGTAAATTGGATTTTCCATGTACACAGGTTAGCTACTTCTAAGAAAATCTTATTACAAACTACCTATTTCTTCTTATCAGGGTCTATAGGCTCTGAACAATAAGACAATGATGAAAATAACCCCTTTGATCCCACTTTGTTACATCCCAATTCCGAGTTCCACCCAAAGGTGCCCTATACCCAATTAGTCACAAGGCCTCAAGCGCATTTCCCCAAATTCTAGAGGTTGCCGACATGCAGTGAGGGCCTTGGGTATAATAGTGGGGAAACAATTCCCTCATATACAGAGTATGAATAGTAGAATAACAAATAATAAATAGTAGCGAAAGAAATAAAACAATACAACAAGTAAACAGTGGAATACTGAAAGTAAATCAAAAACTGGGGCCCATATATAAATGATTCATGTCAGATATGTCTTGGAAAACATCCAAAAAAGTCACAATGTTGGAATACAGTACTAAAAAGGTACAAAATAATGAAAATAAACTCCAATACCATCTCAAGCCTAAGCTTGGTCCCATTCTCTCTAGCTCCAAAATAATCAAGTACCAGAGGAAGAAGGGTGGTTTCCCTTATCTACACATGAAACCATATAATCTATTTAGTTTGAAATGCATGACCCAAATAGGGTGTGATATGTATCCCACTAGGAAACCACCACATGATCAGTGCCTAACAATAAGTGAGTATATATATAGCAGGTAAATATGTAAATGCTTCAAAGAAACTAGGAGTACAGAAAATTAAACAATCCTATAGTTTCCATTATCATTCATTTTCATTTAATGTTTAACATTTAATCAAGTAAGTATCACAAATAGGTATCTCAGATGAATATATAAAAATACTGGATCCAATCTTGAGATTTGTCTTGGAAGACGCATCACAAAAATTCAATATTAAGTTAACCCTCTAGGTAACTCATAGATTCTGACCCCTATGTCCATGTAATGCAATAAAAAGTCAAAGATACTCTGAGGAAGCAATCACCGTCAACTCACCCTATGGTCTTTCCAGAAAAACTATAGAATCTTTGGGGAAGCACTCAATGTCAATTACCCTTATGGTCTCATAAAGTAACTATAGACACTATTAGTGAGAACTCTCTATCTTCCCCATTGTGGTCTCATAGCGTGAAAATTAACACACTCTAAGGAAGCACGTAACATCAATTCCCCATGTGGTCTAACTACACCAAGTTCTCACAGCCCTGTGCAATTCATTTTTTCTTAAATGAAATCAACCATCCCAAAGTAAAATAAACTACTACATGGCTAAACAATTCCAATGCATATCAAAATCATTTAACTAGAAGAAAAAGGAAACAGTTACATCCTATCATGAATGGCAAGGAAAACAAGGTCTTCCTCATAGACAACATGTACCCAATGGCCCTAAATATACGAACAAGGAAATGCACTCATGGGGTGTTTCTTAACATGAAATTCCACATAATATAATAGAAACAAACCCTTAATCCAACAATAAATCTAAGGCATATAAACAATGGTTCAAATTCCTTAACATGAAATCCTTGAAAAATGGGTAATCGGTACTTTGGCATACAAAAATCAAAGAAAAACAATGAAAAGAAACAAAACACCTACCTTGACGTTTTTTGATATACATAGTTGAACCTCAGCCTCTGAGTCGACCTAGAATATTGAATATCTAGAAAAACATCAAAAAATCAACGTTTAAAAACTCAAGAGATAGGGCGGAGAAATCAGGATGAGACGCTCTTGAAGAACGAAGGACTCATCAATGGGATTCTGATGCACCTGATAGAGTTTGATTTAGAGAACAGATAAACGATTGGTGGCTTGGAGAAGAATCATCACTATTGGATTCTCCTAAATGATACAAGGTTAGGAGAAGATGAATTTGGGGACTAGACATGACCTTGTACTGATTCAAAAAATAAAATAAAAGGTACACAATGTGTTCATTTAATGTACAGTCCATGTAAATGCCTCAAGCAACCCTCACTTAAGGCGGTCTCAAGGTCACCCAACATGGACACATCTCGGCTATTACACTGCTAATAGACGGCTACCCGAAGCAACCTAAAACATGGAATGTACTTCCATGTACACGACATGTACTCCAAAGTACACGACGTGTAATTATAATGTTTCCAAAACTCCCATTTTTCAAAAAAAACACAGGAAATCATGATCCATACCTGAAATAAAGATTCAGGTTCTTATACTCATGCATTTAAACCCTTCCATAAACCATATGGAATGTCTATAAGAATAATTGAATGAATTTGTCCAAAATTTAAAGGAGGAGTACCTCATAGAAAAAACTATGTTCTTACAATCTCCCCACCCCAAGAAATTCATCCCCAAATTTCCCTTCCAATGGTGGTAAAACATCATATGAGAATAACTCCATTAACTGGGTATGTACATCAGCCTCCCACTCCCATGTATCCTCCTCTAAATAGTATTAGTTCTATATAACCCATAAAAAAGTATCACATTAGCTTCAAAGATCATTCATTCCAGGATGTGATGAATCATAATGATATCAATGAAGATGAGATACATGAAAGTCAACTCCCATGGCCCAATACCTCTAAGGTAACTTAATAATTTATGCTATATGCCGACTTTATCTAGAATATAAAATGGATCTACATAACAAGGTGATAGATTCCCCTATTTTTGAATCATCTATTCCCTAGTCTATGAGAAACATGAAAGAAACCCCATATCCCTACTTCAAACTCTAGTGTTCAATAATGAAGAAGGTAATATGAATTATGTGTAGACTAATTTATATACATCCACTTCCTATAAATAATAACCATATTCAAAATCTATTAAACAAGATAATGACCTAGTAGCACTTACACTCATACCTCTAGCTAGCACGGGGTTGAATGAAATGGCCTACCATATAGGTCCTTATAAGGATCCATCTGTATGGTCTCATAGAAGCTACTATTATAGGTGAAATCGGTGAGAGGTAACCATTTTTTCCAAGAACCACTGAAATCAAGGTCACATGACCAGATCATTTGATCTAAAACTTGTATCTTACACTCATATTAACCATCGGTCTATGGGATATAGGTTATACTCCGTAGTACCTATGAACCTAGTTTCTTTTTCAACCCCTTCTAGATCCATGATGTGAAATGTGTCTCTCTATCTGGCATTATAGAATGTAAAAACCCATATAGATATATAGTCTCATGAATGTATATCCTTTCGATCTCAACCACTAAAAAGCAATCCTTAATATGTAAGAAATGTTATATCATGGTCAACGTATCTAGGATCACCCATACAACATCACTACCCTGAGGTGATCTAGGAGATACCACCATGAAATTCATCAGGACCTCATCCAATTTCTACTCAGTAGTAGATAATGGATGTAAAAGATCCACTAGTTTTTTTATTCTACCTTCATATGGTAATAGGTAGACCACCATGTAAAAAACACCACTATCTCCATTTTCATCACCTACCACTTGTATTGGTGGTGTAGGAAATTATATATCTTGGTAAGATCAAGATGTACTGCCCATATCGAGGCATGAAAATATCACATAAACTGCTCATAGACATATGTATAAAACTATATGTTTCATCAATGTAAAATATTTCATTCTCATCAATGATCCAACTTGGAGGCAGGTCACCTCTTGCAATACTCTACCATAGGATCAACCCCCCAAAATATGAAAGTTGTCTCATCTTCACTCTATCTATAAGTGATGATTTCACTAATAATGATGCATGTGAGGACAACCCATGAACTTATTAGACCTCCAAATGCTTCTCATAAAATAGGTCTATATGATACCACTCATTATTGGCCTACTAAACTGCATGTTTCTATGTTCTTTTACTCAGAGCATCAGTATCATCATTTCCAATTCTTAACGTATAAGATAGATTAATGTGAAAATATTTTATGTATTCAACCCACCTCCATTTCCTAAGATTCAAGTCACACTTTTAAAATATTTACTTGAAGATTTTGGGTTCTATAAATACAAAAAAAACCACTCTCCCAGTAAATAATGCCTCCAACATCATAAGGAATAGGAATCATTGGCTAACTCTAGATCATGTGTTTGGAAATTCTTCATGTGTGGCCTCAACTGACAAGACCCATATTCCATGACTCACTCTTCCTGCATCAAAACTACTCCTATAATCATACCTGATGCAACAAAATATATTATATAACTTCTTCTTTTATCTTTTAGAATTATTATTTTTACTGAACTCAGCCTCCCTTTGAACTCATGAAAGGCTATCTCACGGGCTTCTAGCCATATAAACAACACACCCTTCTCAGTCAATCCCATTATATTTGTTTCTTGGTGTGATAAGATTTATATAAATATATTTTAATAACTAGATATCTCTTAGAAAGTATTTATGTCAAATATGTTCTTCGGATACTCCCATTAAACTACGTGTCTCACCTTATCTAGGTCAACATATACTCTTGTATCTAAGATAATGTGACTTAGGTGGTTAATTTTATCCATACAAAAGTGGAACTACGTGATGTAACAATATAACTAATTTTCTCTCAACGTATTCAATCCGAACATAAAGTTTTTTTCCTGGTCTTTTTTAGGGTGATAACACATGAAGATATCATCCATGAATACCACCACAAACAAATCCAGATATCAATAGAAAACCCAATTCATCAGTTTGATGAAAACTGTTCGTGTAGTCATGAGAATGATCTACATGACCAAATACTCATGAATTCCATATCTTCCTCAGAATCTTGTACATGGTATATCTGATGGTATAACATGAACTTGACGATAAACTGCTCTCATATCAATCTTAGAGAAACCCCTTTCTCCTTGGATCTAGCCAAATAGATCATTTATAAGATGCAATGGATATCGATTCATAAATATAATAAGGTTTAAAAAATGGTAATCCAAAAAAATAAAAAAGGTACAATCATCATTTTGTATTAAAGGACATGTCAACCCCATAGTGAAGAACTGGTTCATATTGAACTCTTAGCTTCCAAACCCTCTAGCTACCTCTTGATCTTTAATAAATTATTATATTCCATTCTATAAGGAGGAACAAATATTGGTGTAGCTCATGAAACTATCTTGATGGAAAAATCTACCTCACTATTGGAAGGTAGTCCTTAAAATTAATTCCTGAAAAAATACATGAAATTATCTAAAACTTAAAGTAAATCGTTGTAAAAAAATTCTCTAATAATCTAGATATAAGCTATAAATTTGGATGTTCATCCTTTCCATCCCAAGATACCAAGGTCATGTTCAGTATTCCTAGACATCTCATTCACCCTTATGAATAAAAACCCTTCCCTCTAATGATGTGAAAGTCACCCTCCATTGATAACTGTAATTATAATCATGATAGGGAATGAACCAATCCATACAAATAATGATTTGAAAACTAGTCATATTTAGGATAAAGAGTTCCAATAAAAACTACACCCACCTATCTCGAGGGGGAACTCCATGCACTAGCTTACAACCTTCGATTGTATCCACAGTGGAGTACTAAGTTTTATCACACCATAGGAAAACTAAACCCTAAGACCATGTCTCTCTACAACAGAATATATATAGAGAAATGAAAAACAATTGTATTGAAAGGAGATGATATTAATGTAATGTAACCTAGAATAATACCTCTCATTGTTGAAATTATAGCACATTGCGCCTCAGAAATCGAGTACACTGCATACATATGGCCTAATTTACAGCCATGTGATATAGCCTAGCTACCCTGAGAAGGTCCACTCTTCTAGATCTATATGTCTGAGGTCTATCTACATCATCTCACACCACTGCCTCATCTTATTCATTCGGCAGCACTACAGGTCCCTTCCAAATAATAAGTTGATGACTGCAATCTTGAACATGAAGATGGTGCAGACCCTCTTTCACTACATACTAAAGAAAAATATATATAAAATAACAAAATATGGCCTATATTTCCACTTTAATATTACAAGACTGGGTCCTAGGTACATAGAGTATTCATATGTCCTAGTCTACAACCCTGATGGCACCTCACCTGCCTACTTGAGTATGCACCTTGGCTATTAATATCACCATGTGGAAGACCTAAGTGATTTTTCCTAATATTTATCAATGTAGTTCCAGATAGATGTGCCCAACCATCCAAGATATTTCCGATGTCTTTCTCAGGTTATTTTCTATGGTAATTTCTTGATTCACTATTCGGGATAAGGTATTAACCAGAAATTCTTTCATGGATGCTCATATTTTATACCTGAGGCCATCCATGAATTTCATAGCTTTAGATAATTCATCACCAAATAGAATATATGTAAAGTGATAGATCTACATGAAACGAGTCGAATAGTACATTACTGATAAGGTTCCCTACTTTATTTGCATAAACACTCTAGATCTATTGGCTATCAATGTCACGGGATAGAAATGAACATAGAGGTGAATTTTAAAATTCCTTCAAACCATATCCCAATAACAGTCCTTATGGATAATAACATCCCATCATATATTAAAATAACCTAAAAAATATATGACTTGAGATTCACTCTTCTCTGAGGAGGTGTCTCAAGATTCTCTAAATTCCATAGCATGGATTCTATCCCTAATTCTGAGGCCAGTGGACTTACATACTTTGAATGTGTGTGTGGATGCATCATTTGAAACTCACAAATCAACTCTTCCATGGTCAGGTTAGTTTATAGAGATACATATTAATTATTTATAAATCATAAGTAACTCTCTTGAAACTAGAAATAACCACTCATATTAGGTATAATGGGAAGTTCAATAAGGGGCACTACTAGATGTTCAACTAGTGGACCATGTCCCATCACCTCAGAATCATTGTCATTTCCACCCTCCTAAAGCAGAAATCATGGTTTTCAGGGTTTAATGTCTCTACCATCACCAAAAAAATTCCAAAATACACGATTTAACAAATTTTAGAAATTCTAATATAACAATGGAGTATGTAGAATTCCTTATATATATAAGTCACATCCCTATATCAACTCCTAATTCCAAGAATGGGAAATATAAAATTCTTATCAAAAGAAAGATACGTTGTCTACATCCCACTTCTAAGGTCAGTTGAGGGTTATTTTATCTATAATAATTCAAAGGTCCCAGTATAAAATGTGTTAATTTAATGTAATAGAGAAAAATAACCTTTAAATTGAAATTGACATGCCCCTTTTATGGAGAAAATTTAATTTAATCTATTAAACTGAGTAGTTTATAAGAACGCATTCATTTATATATATATATATATATATATTTATTTATTTATATGGGGTTCCATTCTAAATTTATAAATTCATATATACTTTATAAATTTAGGTTAACATCTATTTAATTTAAAATTATTATTTATCCTTTCCCTGCATGAAAGGTTAACAAAATTTCATGGACATAGAAGTAATGTCAACAGAAAATGTTACAGGTAATTCACATAGTAAAATGAACATGGAATGTCATATGCATGACATATAAATCCTAAATTTCCTATAATTATACATGATGAAATAATCCCTTTCCATATCACCCAAGGGTAAAAATACATAGTCCTAATGAACATAAAATATAAAAATCAAATAAAATATAACAATAATAATCCATAGAAACATGTACCTTCCGAGGTAATTTTATATTCAATGTACATGGGTCAGATACTCCCAGAAACAGTCAAATTACAAAATCCTAAAACATCATATTTCTCCATTCTACTATCCCATAATAGTAAGGTAATGAAAATAAACCTCTGATACCACTTTATGGTCTCCTAAACCCATCTCACTCAGAAGTAATTGAACATAGTTGTCCACACGACCTCAAGAATGCCTCCACATATATCAGAGGTTGTCGAATAGTAGTGAGGGTCCATAGTGGATTAGTGTGAAAACTATACGCTCAAGATTAGTGTGTAGTACAATTGTATAATCGTATCAATAATTAATGGTAGCATAAGAGATAGGTGAATAATGGAAGAGTAAAAATACATCACATCTATAAAAAACCAGTAATCTCATCCATCAATGTCATATATAAAATGATGATCATGACATGATATAATAAAAGGAAAATAAGAATATGTGGAAGTATGTACACAAAGATATAGGTATACAAAAAATGACCAAAAGACTATATCTAGATACTATCATGAGCCAAAGATAAGTCTTCTGATCCCCAAACCCATGCTATAATAAATCATTTATCCGTAACTTGGAACTTGCACCTATCGCTACCTGCATCCATGAATCCTATCCATGTACCGATAGGTGACCTGAGCAGGGTGTGAGATAAACTCAATATGCCTCCAAAAATGGTGTCTAATGTCATAAATTTGGTTAATATATAATAATAATAATGAACATAATGGTAAAATCTATAAATTCAGTGTGAATATGAATACCCCTTGTAGGTATAGGTTCCCATGGAACCCCTATCCTCTGCTTCCAACTTTTTCCTAAGATATAATATCTCTAAGAATCAGTTAGTCATGATTTAATTTACATTACGTCTCACGACCTGTATCATTTTCCAAATATCCCCACTGAGTCATATCTAATCAAGATGTTCAGAATAAGCCCATCAATAAAATTTAAGGCTCAAACCAAATCCAAGATTATTTTTTGGCATGGTAGACATGTGAGATAATCAGTTATTATTTCATTCATAGTCATTATAATCCCATCATTGGCATTTTTAATTTGGATCATTGTAACGCCCCGACCCTAATTACCTAGATTCGGTGCATTATTACATAACATTGGCATGATCACGAGAATGATCAAGTCTCGAAAGACCGATTAGTTTAGTAGCCTTGGAATAACTAGATACATCCATAAATTTTACATTACATCATAAAAAACATCTTGTCTTCATATCCCCTCATACTATCCCTGCAGGTCATTCATAAATTACTTCTTCATATTCCTAGTAAAAAAAATAAAACATTGAAAGGGGTGAGCTCAGATGCTCAGTAAGGATAACATTATAGCAGAAGCTTTCATAAATAAGCATAAACACTTAAGGCAATTTATAACTAAAACAAAAGCCTTTTAAACTTGAACTTCAGCATAAAATGGAAAAGGTAAAATGAAATAATTCCATTTACTTACTCACATGGATATTCTACTAGTCGAATGATCACATGCAATATCAATAACCACTTTTATAATGATGGAATGCATAATTCCAGACTATCATAACCAAATAGCCAAGGCCTGGTGCCAAGACTACAAATAATATTTTGCCAAGGCCTTGTGCCAAGACACTAGTTTGTCTCATGAGACCTACCGATGCATCGAGGAGCTATAGCGGGCTCCACCCGTCACTTATTAAGTCCAATGCATTCCTCATATGAATAGGTTTAAACATAAAATAAACATTCGTATTAAAACTAGCACACGAAATGTCAATACATTAACCACAAACCATGAATGGTATAAAAATAGAACATCCACAGTCTAACATAACTCATTTGATACAATATGGAAGATTTTATTGTATCACATTAACCTCAATCATGAATAATGAAGGATGTTGACATAGATGAAAATAATCATCAAAACTATTTGAGGGAAATATCCCCCTATTCTTGAAATCATTTAAAAGTCACACTATTTGTCAAGAAGCCATTTAAAAATAGATTTTTTTGAATCAAAGTGTCCCATACCACTTTGAAACTTTTAAAAGGAGTTTTAATTTTAAAACTTTAATGTCCATATAAATAAATCATGGACATTAATGAGCAAGATATAGAAGAATAAGTCTTTAAAACATTTTAAAATGGTATTTTGGTTAGAGGTTCTAACCAAAAGAGAGACACTTGAATACAAATATTTGAGGTAATCAAAAATTTGTAATATCATGAGAATAAAGGGATTCATGATATACTATGTCAAAGTACATTATATACACCACATAAAAGTGATTTGGTGTATATCAACAAAGAAGTCTCAGGTGAATGTAAAATTGAGATGAAATCTCTCATAAAGGTCGTATCATTAGGTTATGGATAAATCAATGACATAATTATGTGTGAAAAAAATATAAATACACTAAATATGATTGAATATTCAGTGTAAAACAATCAAAGGATATTCACACATATTCTTTTAGAAACAACACCAACGAATTGGATGTTTAACTCAACAAATGGTGAAAGAGTTAAAATTACTCTTATCAAATTCATATTAATGACTTGAGAATTATAAATGGAGTGATTATGTGTATCAAAAGTATATCCACAGGAAGGGGAGTGGAAATTATGACATAATCAAATGAATAGTGATTCCACACATAATCTTGGAGTAATATAATCAACGAAATATGCGTAAAGCCGAATGAGTGGAAATCGAAATCTCAAATTCCCTTATCAATTTGGTAACTTACGAAACAAACAACCATGAAATAAGGATCATACCATGACTATGTAAATACCCATAAATTAAAGTATATTACACAATGAATACAATCATGGGCAGTACACATACACCACATGTAATAATTAAGTGGTGAACAATGGAATTCTCACGAAATTAAGAGCGAGATAAGAAACTCCTTACCACGTTAATCAACTGAGTCGTATGGCCAAAAGTTAATAACCACCAAATTATTTACAGAATAACATGAATATAAAGATAATCATGATAATATATATCAAATGGCAGTACACAATACAACACTTTCAATAATTTAGTGGCGAACAATGGAAATCTCACGGAATTGAAAGTGAGATAAGAAAATCCCTTACTTGTACTTTTTCCTTGGTCGATGGTAGGTTTACCTCCATTATAATGGCGAAATAATTTTTATTGAATAATACCAGAATCATTTACTTTAATATGATATCATATATGATCTTTTAACATTGATTTGTTAATAATATCTTAGAATTATCGTTATTTCGGGTGTTAACGGGTTCATTTTACTTTATATTCTTTGTTATGTGAGCCATATTCGTTATTAATGGGATGTATATTATTCATATCCAGAATGATATCAAGTCCTTAGATACTATTGTTAAATCATCAAATTATAATTATACTTGAATGGATATGATGGACAATGAATCTCATCGCGTTCGTGGAGACGGTAGTCCGTACATACGCACGAGCGACAATATCATTCTTTTGATATTAAAATAATATATAATTGGATTTTATATCATATATACAGAATAATTATAATGTTATATTTATTATTTACATGAGTTACACATCATTATTATACCCATCCATATAATAATATATTGAATAACAATTACACCACGACGTGGAAACGGTAAGCCGTATGTACGCACGTATGGTGACATGTTATTCAAAGGATGGATAGAATACTGAATATGGTTGTACCATATTTATAATAACATCACAGTATATATATGATACTGGAGTTATTATTTTATAATGTTAATAACAAAGAAAGAGGAAGTGGAAGAAGAAAGGAACTTAAAAAGGGGTGGTGAAAACATTACCTCTTCTTTGGGTTCTTCCTATTGATTTGATCAAAAGGGCTCCATAGATTGGCTTTCGGATCAAACTAAGGCCTCTAGGTTGTATTGAGGGAAGTTGGGAGAGTATTTGGGCAGAGTTTGGCCGAACCAAAAGGCTTTTAAGGTGTGAAGAAATGATAAGGAAGAGTGCCTTTTTATAAGAGGGGTGAGGAGAACCTTTGGAAAAGCTAGAAATATTAATTTATAATAAATTCATATTCAGTTTCTAATGGATCCAAAGTTGACTATTCAAAGGTTAATGTTGGGATAGGTCGAAAACCACTCAACCAATAGAATTTAGACAGGTTTGGGTACTTATATTAACCATATCTTTAAGTATTAACTCTAAGTTAATTAGTTTCACTTTTACAATGTCTCTTTGTATTTTTATATAATATGGTTAATAAACATACTATATACATCCAAGAGACCCCCAAGTGGACCATTAATTATGAACCTATCATGATATAAGCCTCTTGGCCGAACCTTAGATTTTTAAGAATTTAATATCAATTAATAATATAATATATGTTTTAAGAACTCTTTTATGTCAATTTTTACACTATTCAATAGTTGATTTTTGTGAAACTCATAATAGATTGATTACTTTGAAAAAAGTCAATTAAATCAATACTAATATATCATATTATCCTATAAAATTAGTTTAATTCATTAAAAGTTTCATATTATATTTATTTTGGTATTTATAATATCAATTATTTTAATTTTTCACTATTATAGTAATTACTGCATCATCATTGTGTCATAAATAAAATAAATTATTTAATGTCTAAAAATTATAAATAAAATATCATTATGTAGGAAATCTTTTTATATTTCTAATGAATATTTATAATCGAAAATCCAACATATATAACCCTATGTAAAAATTGTTTTGCTAAAAGATATATGCTTCTGTCATTTTTGTATTCATTTTAACTTAATTAAAATAAAGTGTCATTATCACTTACAAGTGGATCCATGGGGTCCCAAAATCGACCCAAAGATTCCCATGGTCGACCATGTATCAACCAATCGGGTTAAGACACGTTTTAGGGTAATTTAGTATTATTATAATATTATTTTTTAACCCTTATTTACCGGATTTACCCTTAACCATGGTAAATAAAATATTTACCGCAATAATTATTCAAAATGTATAAAAATAAAATATACCTATTTACACAATTTTAACATCCTGTTTCCAAATATGGAATCCATTTTCCTAAATTCAAAACACAGAAGTGGCAGAAATTAATTTAAAATTAATTCCCGCTGTCAAAACAAAAAGCGTGTTTTTAAGAGATAATAACTATCAAAAGATTGACACTTGTTTATGTTCGGTTTAATTGTAAAAGTATGTCCAATGACCAAAATTATATTAAATGGTAAAACTATATTCTAAATATACTTTAAAACTACTAAAATTCATAATTTATCACTATTAATTATTTTGATTAAAAAAGTTGTTTTTGATTAAAATTTAGTAATTTTCACTATTTATCAAAATATGAAAGTTATCCGAAAAGTACCAAAATTTCACCTTAGGCTAAATTAGATATTCCGAATCCAAAAATGAAGTCCATTTTGAAATATAAAATATATATAATTTTAAAAAGTAGGTATTACTATTCATCACGGCTAGTTTGATCGGTTGTGGTGTGTGTTAAAACTCGAAGTTGCGTACAACACACGCTACTGTTTTATTCAAAGGAAAGCATACCGTGGAAGCTTGGGATGATTCATTTAAATTTTTTTTGATGTCTCCATTTAGTCAAAAAGTTTAAAATATTGTATTTAAAAAGTTTTCACTATTAAAAGTTGATAAAAGTGCAATACTGAAAATGAATCTGTTCTTGCATTATGACTAAGAAACTCATAATATGGATTCTAAAATTATAAGGATTATATAAAGTTTAAAATTTAGTTAGTACTATTCATGAACTCTTTTAATGGCTTTTTTTTTCTAATTCAAGGTGTGATTGAACTCGGTGTTGCGTGTAGTGCATGTTCTTGAATTATTTTGAAGAAATAACACACTATGAAATCTTGGGGTGTTACATTCTCCCCTCCTTCAATAAATTGCGGTCTCGCAATTTGAAATTGTTCTTCGAAAATAAAAGGTTGAAAATAGAAAATTTATTTGTGGGAAAACCCACATCAGAAATTGGGTTACTAAAATTTGTCTTAATATGAGGAAAAGAGAAATGAAAGGGTCACCATCGAATTATGATCTCGATTAGGAGAACATTGGTGGTAATTAAGGACATATAATTGGAGGAAAAACGTAAATATTTATAGGTAGTGATTGAGGTCATCAATCACAAACAAGTATAAAATTGATGTCCTTAAACTCATCAATCTATGACGATTTGAAATACCATCGGTCCAACAAAACATAGGGTATTGGGATAACACATTTTTGACGTTTCTAAATATCTTAGTTGAAATCCCACATCGAAAAATGAATTAATGAGGCCTCTATTTAAAATAAAGAGTGGAAAGTATGAAGATTACCGAAAATAACACATACTAGGGTTCCATGTAGGAAAATATGGACATGGAAGAGAAATCTAACCATCAATTATCTGATGGAGAGTGGTAGAGAACATGGCTATGAAAAGGCCAACAATCCCAAAGCCATAAATTAGTGATGATTTAAGGTACCATCTAGGAAAACATTTTTTTAAAGTTACATTACATAAGGAAGAGGAATTCATTTATGATATTGACTAAGAACATTATGAGATATACTTACATTTTAAGTATATTTTCATTCTTTAATAAATTTCCACCACTAACTCAATTTTTTTTTAAACGATAAGTATTCAAGAAGATTTGGTCACACTGGAAGAGCTAGAATAAACTTCTATAGAATCACAAGATCCATGCAGGATAAACCATATATTTACATTGTCTTTGAAGATCAATCAAAACAAAAATGGTTAGTGAATGATCTAATGATCCCCCAAAAGGATATTCATTGAGATAAATATGTACTAATCTTAATTTCTAAAATTAAACCAACAATACCCCAAAGTTAAATAGATACCATTCAATAACCAATTGTCCTTAAAATCCTTTAATATAATCCAAACTAATATTGAAACCCAAAACATAGAAGAATTTGATTATGTAGTCTCCCATGTTACATTGTATCTCCAAATGACATCAAATACTCTTAAAGTCACATACTTAAAAGTAATTAACATCATCACATATTCTCTGTTATAGGTTAATCATTTCCAAAAATAACCCAAATCACTATAAATCAACAATAAAAACGTAGATAAAAATCCACCATTAGTCTACAAATGAAACCTCATTGTATTCTATTTTCCTTGGGCATATAGTGTTCCTAAAAAATGAACATCTTCCAAAATAACATTTATCACTTAATCACCAAATCATTTTCCTATACCAAGGGTATTTATTTGATAAGACATAAGAACACAAATCATCTTATTATTGATCAATAAAATCATTTAAAAAAAAATAGTCACACTTACCAGGGACTTCACGTAGTCCAGTGGTAGGCGATAAATCCTAATCTCACTTTGGTTATGGGTTCGATTCCCACAGCTTTGTCCGACGCCACGGGTTGTCACACGGTCTACCTGTTGTCCTTTTTCAAAAACTATATTTTATAATATTACCAAAATGAGATAAATTCCTCAAAATAACATAATTTAACCACAAATGTTATATCATACTTTGCATTTTCATCCCAAATTATAATAACTTATCATTTTCTCAAACCCCAATGATCATATAAAACCAAATGGTTATTTATACCTATATCCACAAGAGAAGAGACAATTCTTCCTCAAATATCATTCTCACATGGAAAACAGTGGGGTTACAAATACAAGAGAAAATTATTCCAAAGTAAACCCATCAACAAGGAGTGTTAATACTTTTTAAATTTTTCTCCAACCATTTATTTTCACATAGCTTCTTCTTTGACCAAGAAAATATTCTATAGAATAGGAAATTCACTCGGGTAATGGCCAGGTCCCCTACATTTACGGAAAATGACTATAAATGGACTCTTGGGACCATTTTTATCTTCTTCCATAGTACTCTTCATTTTTCTTCGTCAATTCTTCACTTTATGTCCTTCCTTCCCGCATGTAAAACATTTCGTTGTCCCATTGAGAAACTTTCCTGGGTGTCTCTTTCCACATTTCCTGCATGATGAAAATTGAGGTTTCTTTTCTCCATGGTCTCCATTGCTGGAGATCTTATCATTTATCACCTTTCTCTTACTTGTTGAGTCTGGGAGTTGGTTAATATATATGTTGTTGATCATATTTTTGGAAAACTGATTTGGCATAAAGACGATATCTTTTACGCCTATCAACATTCCATTTTGTTGCTCATTGCCACCACCGTTCCCACCTTGTACATCATTCTCAAAGTCACTATGACTTCCTTGGAATCCAGC
Source organism: Viscum album (assembly GCA_963277665.1). NCBI lineage: Eukaryota > Viridiplantae > Streptophyta > Magnoliopsida > Santalales > Viscaceae > Viscum > Viscum album. The sequence goes on from OY728147.1 coordinate 680,088,684, forward strand.
CATTGACTAAAACCAGAAAGCATTGTGTGAGTAATAGTAGTCGTAAAATCATTTAGAGATTAAAATGTCACCATATTCTCAATTTGAAACATATTAGGATTAACCAAGGTCATTTACCCTCATCTTATGTATATATTACTTAAATCGGTTTGTAAAGAAATGTAAATTATCCTAAGCATATCCACCGGGAGTGTCGTAACCAAGAGTGCAGCAAGGCCCGTTGTCGTGCACCAGTTCCCGTTCGAGTCTAGCTCAAAGCGGTGTTTTCAGTTTTTACCCCTAGGTACATCTGTGCCAGAGCCGCCTCTACCTGCTCGTATCCAGACAGGGATGTATTTCTCGGAAAACTCACAAAATCTCCACAATACCAAAATTATAGGAAGTTCTTTTATACTAATCCTCAAAGTTCATCTTAGGTCTACGTGCTCTAATCAGAGTTTATCTAAATTTAGCTACCAAGGTTTGTACTAAACTTCCTCTGATACCAACTGTAACGCCCCGACCCTAATTACCGAGAGTCGGTGCATTATTACATAACATTGGCATGATCACGAGAAGGATCAAGTCTCGAAAGACCTATTAGTTTAGTAGCCTTGGAATAACTAGATACATCCATAAATTTTACATTACATCATAAAAAAACATCTTGTCTTCATATCCCCTCATACTATCCCTGCAGGTCATTCATAAATTACTTCTTCATAATCCTGGGAAAAAAAAAACATTGAAAGGGGTGAGCTCAGATGCTCAGTAAGGATAACATTATAGCAGAAGCTTTCATAAATAAGCATAAACACTTAAGGCAATTTATAACTAAAACAAAAGCCTTTTAAACTTGAACATCAGCATAAAATGGAAAAGGTAAAATGAAATAATGGCATTTACTTACTCACATGGATATTCTACTAGTCGAATGATCACATGCAATATAATAACCACTTTCATAATGATGGAATGCATAATGCCAGACTATCATAACCACATATCCAAAGCCTCGTGCCAAGACTACAAATAAGATTTTTCCAAGGCCTTGTGCCAAGACACTAGTTTGTCTCATGAGACCTACCGATGCATTGAGGAGCTATAGCGGGCTCCACTCGTCACTTATTAAGTCCAATTCATTCCTCATATGAATAGGTTTAAACATAAAATAAACATTCGTATTAAAACTAGCACACGAAATGTCAATACATTAACCACAAACCATGAATGGTATAAAAATAGAACATCCACAGTCAAACATAACTCATTTGATACAATATGGAAGATTTTATTGTATCACATTAACCTCAATCATGAATAATAAAGGATGTTGACATAGATGAAAATAATCATCAAAACAATTTGAGGGAAATATCCCCCTTTTCTTGAAATCATTTAAAAGTCACACTATTTGTCAAGAAGCCATTTAAAAATAGATTTTTTTGAATCAAAGTGTCCCATACCACTTTGAAACTTTTAAAAGGAGTTTTAATTTTAAAAATTTAATGTCCATATAAATAAATCATGGACATTAATGAGCAAGATATAGAAGAATAAGTCTTTAAAACATTTTAAAATGGTATTTTGGTTAGAGGATCTAACCAAAAGAGAGACACTTGAATACAAATATTTGAGGTAGTCAAAAATTTGTAATATCATGAGAATAAAGGGATTCATGATATACTATGTCAAAGTACATTATATACACCACATAAAAGTGATTTGGTGTATATCAACAAAGAAGTCTCAGTTGAATGTAAAATTGAGATGAAATCTCTCATAAAGGTCGTATCCTTAGGTTAAGGATAAATCAATGACATAATTATGTGTGAAAAAAATATAAATACACTAAATATGATTGAATATTCATTGTAAAACAATCAAAGGATATTCACACATATTCTTGTAGAAACAACACCAACGAATTGGATGTTTAACTCAACAAATGGTGAAAGAGTTAAAATTACTCTTATCAAATTCATATTAATGACTTGAGAATTATCAATGGAGTGATTATGTGTATCAAAAGTATATACACAGGAAGGGGAGTGGAAATTATGACATAATCAAATGAATAGTGATTCCACACATAATCTTGGAGTAATATAATCAATGAAATATGCGTAAAGCCGAATGAGTGGAAATTGAAATCTGAAATTCCCTTATCGATTTGGTAACTTACGAAACAAACAACCATGAAATAAGGATCATACCATGACTATGTAAATACCCATAAATTAAAGTATATTACACAATGAATACAATCATGGGCAGTACACATACACCACATGTAATAATTAAGTGGTGAACAATGGAATTCTCACGAAATTAAGAGCGAGATAAGAAACTCCTTACCACGTTAATCAACTGAGTCGTATGGCCAAAAGTTAATAACCACAAAATGATTTACAGAATAACATGAATATAAAGATAATCATGATAATATATATCAAATGGCAGTACACAGTACACCACTTTCAATAATTTAGTGGCGAACAATGGAAATCTCACGGAATTAAAAGTGAGATAAGAAAATCCCTTACTTGTACCTTTTCCTTTGTCGATGGTAGGTTTACCTCCTGTATAATGGTGAAATAATTGTTATTTAATAATACAAGATTCATTTACTTTAATATGATATCATATATGATCTTTTAACATTGATTTGTTAATAATATCTTAGAATTATCGTTATTTCGGGTGTTAACGGGTTCATTTTACTTTATATTCTTTGTTATGTGAGCCATATTCGTTATTAATGGGATGTATATTATTCATATCCAGAATGATATCAAGTCCTTAGATAATATTGTTAAATCATCAAATTATAATTAAACTTGAATGGATATGATGGACAATGAATCTCATCGCGTTCGTGGAGACGGTAGTCCGTACATACGCAAGAGCGACAATATCATTATTTTGATATTAAAATAATATATAATTGGATTTTATATCATATATACAGAATAATTATCATGTTATATTTATTATTTACATGAGTTACACATCATTATTATACCCATACAAATAATAATATATTGAATAACAATTACACCACGACGTGGAGACGGTAAGCCGTACGTACGCACGTATGGTGACATGTTATTCAAAGGATGGACAGAATACTGAATATAGTTGTACCATATTTATAATAACATCACAGTATATATATGATACTGGAGTTATTATTTTATATTGGTAATAACAAAGAAAGAGGAAGTGGAAGAAGAAAGGAACTTAAAAAGGGGTGGTGAAAACATTACCTCTTCTTCGGGTTCTTCCTTTTGATTTGATCAAAAGGGATCCTTAGTTTGGCTTTCTGATCAAACTAAGGCCTCTAGGATGTAGTGAGGGAAGTTGGTAGAGTATTTGGGAAGAGTGTGGCCGAACCAAAAGGCTTTGAAGGTGTGAGGAAATGATAAGTAGGAGTGCCTTTTTATAGGAGGGGTGAGGGGCACCTTTGGAAAAGCTAGAAATATTAATTTATAATAAATTAATATTCAGTTTCTAATGGCTCGAAATTTTACTATTCAAAGGTTAAGGTGGGGATAGGTCTAAAACCACTCAACCAATAGAATTTAGACAGGTTTGGGTACTTATATTAACCTTATCTTTAAGTATTAACTCTAAGTTAATTAGTTTCACTTTTACAATGTCTCTTTGTATTTTTATATAATATGGTTAATAAACATGCTATATACATCCAAGCGACCCCCAAGTGGTCCATTAATGATGAAACTATCATGATATAAGTCTCTTGGCCGAACCTTAGATTTTTAGGAATTTAATATCAATTAATAATATAATATTTGTTTTAAGAACTCTTTTATGTCAATTTTGACACTATTCAATAGTTGATTTTTGTGAAACTCATAACAGATTGATTACTTCAAAAACAGTCAATTAAATCAATAATAATATATCATATTATCCTATAAAATTAGTTTAATTCATTAAAAGTTTCATATTATATTTATTTGGGTATTTATAATATCAATTATTTTAATTTTTCACTATTATAGTAATTACTGCATCATCATTGTGTCATAAATAAAATAAATTATTTAATGTCTAAAAATTATAAATAAAATATAATTATGTAGGAAATCTTTTTATATTTCTAATGAATATTTATAATCGAAAATAAAACATATATAACCCTATGTAACAATTGTTTTTCTAAAAGATATATGCTTGTGTCATTTTTTGTATTCATTTTAACTTAATTAAAATAAAGTGTCATTATCACTTACAAGTGGATCCATGGGGTCCCAAAATCGACCCAAAGATGCCCATGGTCGACCATGTATCAACAAATAGGGTTAAGACACGTTTTAGGGTAATTTAGTATTATTGTAATATTATTTTTTAACCCTTATTTACCGGATTTACCCTTAACCATGGTAAATTAAATATTTACCGCAGTAATTATTCAAAATGTCTAAAAATAAAAGTTACCTATTTACACAATTTGAACATCCTGATTCCAAATATGGAATCCATTTTCCTAAATTCAAAACACAGAAGTGGCAGAAATTAATTTAATAATTCCCGCTGTCAAAACAAAAAGCGTGTTTTTAAGAGATAATAACTATCAAAAGATTGACACTTGTTTATGTTCGGTTTAATTGTAAAATTATGTCCAATGACCAACATTATATTAAATGGTAAAAATATATTCTAAATATAATTCAAAACTACTAAAATTCATAATTTATCACTATTAATTATTTTGATTAAAAAAGTTGTTTTTGATTAAAATTTAGTAATTTTCACTATTCATCAAAATATGAAAGTTATCCGAAAAGTACCAAAATTTCACCTTAGGCTAAATTAGATATTCCGAATCCAAAAATGAAGTCCATTTTGAAATATAAATATATATAATTTTAAAAAGTAGGTATTACTATTCATAACGGCTAGTTTGATCGGTTGTGGTGTGTGTTAAAACTCGAAGTTGTGTACAACACACGCTATTGTTTTATTCAAAGGAAAGCATACCGTGGAAGCTTGGGATGTTTCATTTAAATTTTTTTTGATGTCTCCATTTAGTCAAAAAGTTTAAAATATTGTATTTAAAAAGTTTTCACTATTAAAAGTTGATAAAAGTGCAATTCTGAAAATGAATCTGTTCTTGCATTATGACTAAGAAACTCATAATATGGATTCTAAAATTATAAGGATTATATAAAGTTTAAAATTTAGTTAATACTATTCATGACCTCTTTTAATGGATTTTTTTTGTAAGTAAAGGTGTGATTGAACTCGGTGTTGCGTGTAGTGCAAGTTATTGAATTATTTTGAAGAATTAACACACTATGAAATCTTGGGGTGTTACAGTCATAGGTATCACCCCAATCACTCCCTCCAATTCACTAAACAATTTTATATACCAAATGTACATTATAATATTTAAAACCAATAATTCCAAAAAAAATCCACATTTACATATTTTATTTGATTCGAATAACCATGAATATATCATATCACTTAAATAAAACCATTGTAGGGATTTTTTTTAATCACATAGGATCTGAAAACATTACCTAAAATACAAGTTCAATAGAATTATCAATTCCACATACTATGTTAAAAGGGTAACAAAATTTATTTTTTAAAAAAATTAAATGTTATATTAAGATAAAAAGATAGTATATCTATCTTGATCACATTCAAGATTCAAGTAATGAAATAAATCATAAATAAAATATATTGAAATGAAAACACGTACATCAATTATTAGAACAATGTCACCTTCAAAAAAAATACACTAGAATATGTCACAATAGGGGTTCCACAGTACTTAAAAACTAGAAAACATAATTTTAGACAACATTATCCCTATAATTCTAACAATAAGGCTTGTTGGGTTTGATAAGATGGGATAAAGTCGAATAGACAAAACAGATAGTAAAGGAGAAGCTTTAATCTTACAATATAATAGAAGGTTCACTAAGAAACCACATTATAATTTCTAAAGAGAGAGTATATGGTGATAGGAAAGGATGAGATAGGTTTCAACAATATTATGATTGAAACGGGGATGCCAAAGGATGATCTCAAAAATTAAAAGTGACTTGAAATAACTAAAATATTCAAAATCAATTAATTTGTATGGTTTACATGGATGGATTAAAAACCCATGAAATAACAATGAAATTCCCACTATGAGCCCAAGCCGATGCCACATATTTTATTGGAATTAAGTCTTTTTTAGGATATCCTTACACTAAACATATAAAATTTCACTATAAATGATCCTCTAACTTGCATTCTCTAGGTAAACAGTTACCACTAAATGTGTTCTAACGATATGCTCATGTATTTATCCCCAAATTAATCAAAATCTATCCCCAAAACCCAATAACATTAAAAATAAATGAAATAAAAAAATTAAAATAATACATAAAAACTTACTTGTAACCCATGGGTGTCATGGTATGAAACAATATTAGTATTATAAATCTTGATATTATAATGAATACAAATAGAACCAGTATGGCCCTTCTCTTGTATAGGGAGTTATGGATTGAATTGATTTAATTATTATGAAATTTATTTATTATGACTCTATTATTATATTAAATAATTAAATTAATATATTTATAGGAGTATATTTAGCGAATTAATTAAACTGTGTATATTCCTTCTGTGATAGAACCATTGTGGTTTCCAACAGGGTATTTTATGCTCACACACTTCTTGTGCACCCAGGAGGACATGAATATCTCATTTCTTATTTTTCATGTTCCTACATTTACTAGTATGTTTTTGTGTGACTATTATTTCAATGAATTTCCATTGTTTTTAGGGGTCATTTTCCAATTACTGTTACAACTAGATACAGAATATTGGATCGTCACATATCTATGTATATTAGATAACTTATTTATATTATGGATTTTCATGTTGGATATAGTTTTATAATTTGTGAAATGTATTTAATTTATTTAGTACTAACCACCTTTAATTTTTACTAATATTAAGAAGGTAAATCACTCCCTAATCACCCCTTCATAATCAGAGTGCTGGTTTATATCACCTGGGGATCAAGAAGCCCTCTTGGGGGCATGTGATAGATGAAAATGCTACTGTTCAGAGTATCAATTCATATTCATTACAAATTTATATTAAATAAATGAAATTATATCATTTTTACTTTAATCTATCAAGATGTTCAAGGATTATAGTCAAAATAATCTATAATAGTCAATAATTGAGAAGTAATCTATAAAAAGTCATTATTTAACTATTTATTTTGGAATATAAATTCATCAAGGATGTTTTTGTAGTAAAATTGGAACTACAGGTATACATAAGGTATTAGTTTGTGTAACTTAACTATATTTAAGTAAAAAAATGTAAGGGTTCTAGGGCTCAACCAAAACCCTCATCTAGTGCATGTTTAAACATCATCTATTTAGGAACATTAGAATATATTCATACTTATCATATAATTGAACCAATATAAAAATTCTTTATTTATAGAAAAATAATAATGTAAACATTGTTTTTAATATATCTTATTATGGGATATGTTGTTAATTAAGATAATCCCATGTAATAATGTTAGATTATCATTGATAAGTGTGTCTATGTTGCTTTTTATTTACTTGTCTAAAATTATTATATATAATATGTGTCTCTTGTTACTTCCTTATTATACTAGATGTATTTATTATGAAGCATTATTTTACTAATTTCTTGATATATTGTTTCCATATTAGTTATTACAATTGATCTAAGAAGGACTCAATTTGTTACATTCTGTCTATTTTCATTTTGGGGTTATTATTGATATATATGTGTTGTAATTATTTAATTAAGAAGGGTTTATACTTTTAATATGTTAAATTAATAGTTTCAATTGGACTAATTTTTTAAACCTATGTTTTTTTCAAAAGTAATAAAAGAAATATTTCACCGAATAAATATTTGCATCGATGGATTTATAATTATAAATTCTTTTGTAGGTAATCATTTTGTAAAATAGATTTTAATTTAATCTTTTTAATGTAATTTTGAAATAGATTTTTTTATATAAACTACTTTGAGGAATATATTCTAAATGTTAGTCCAAGATAAGTAAACCTATTTTAATTTCAATAGTAGGGAGTACCCTAGATTTTATTCAATTGTTTTATAGAATTTAGAGGATCCTATGGGTGATTTCACCCATTAGGTTTTCATATCATATGATTTTTTTATTTTTATTAGGTTTAAGGAGTCCCGCAATGGAGTTGTTATGGGTAATTTTAAGGGAGTGTTTGGGATTGGTTTTTGACAAACGATTGGGTAACATGGAATTTGGGTATCTGAATGGTTTGAATTGTATTTTATATTTGGGAATAAAAATTGAGATATATGTTTTGAGGCAGGTTTCTAGTGAAATGTAGATGATGCAATTAGGGTTTGGAAATTGTATTCCAATTCAATAGTTGTGTGTCATAAGTTGGTGGATGAATCTGGGTATGTATTAAAGACTGTGGTTTAATGAATCATTGTATAAGAATCTACCTGGTACTTCTCAGGGATGGAAATTAATATGTATGTATGTTTATAGTGGAATATATCAATATTATAGTGTTATTAAGTTCATTAGTGAAACACTCATGTTTAGGGTACATACCTCTTTGTATTTTTTTGTTCTGATTTAGGGGTCTTATTTAAACAATATAAATCTAAAACTGGGTAGGTGAGGAAAAAAGTTAGGTTTTTTTATATACATTATAATTTTTTATATGAATTATGGTATTTTATATGGATTAGGGGAGGTTCCACCGATATTTTTGAAACTATAGGTGACATCAAGTGCCTGATGGGGGCTTAACGGGTACCTGGTTAGCTATCCAGTGGAGGGTGAATCAGGGGGTGTCACTGGGCACCTAGTTGGATTAGGGTGAATTTTTTTATGGAGGTTAGCCTAGTCTTTTTTTTCTTCAACATCCATGAATTCCTTATTTTCTATTTATTAATTAACTCTTCTTCCCCTTGTAATTAGTCACTTTTGGATTTCCATTCCCCCTTATTCTATCCATCACTTGTCCCTCTTAATCCAAGATGATTACATTGGCATCTATAAAGGAATATTCAAGATATATACACTCTTTCATACTCTCCTCACATCACCTCATATTATTATATAATTTTGTGTATTTAAATTGGTATCTTGATAAGGTATTTCACAAATTTCCTAGTTCAATCCATTCAAATTATTTATTTATTTATTTTCTAAATTATGTAAGAAGTATGTTACTATTTTCAAGAATATTTTTTTTAGTGAGGTTTCATAATATATAGATTTTATTCTGGTTTTATTAATTTTTGAAATTGATCAAAGATACTTTAGGTGTAATTTTATTGTGGATTCCAATTAATTAATTCAAAATGATTAAGATGGTGTTATATTTATATTTTAGTGAGGTTTTAATTACGTTTTAGAATGGTTATTTTGGTTTTACGGGAAATTTCTTATAAATTTTGTTGAATTTGAGTTTATGGGATGCTATGTTGTTTTTATAGTATAGGGTAAGGCTCTTCATAGATAAAATTAGGTTTAGTGGTTCGAAAAAATTTATAATTCCTCAATAATTTCTTTGTGTTAATCTTCCACTATTTTTTTAAAATTAATAAATCTAATTGTTTATATATTTCCAAAGTATGAATAAATGTTTTCAATGAGTCATTTTACTGATAAAATAGTAAAATTTTCTTATAAAAACCCTCTTATAATTTGGTTTGATTACAAATTTATTTATTTTAAGAATGAATTAGAATTTTGATAAATTGTAATTATAAATTTTCATTAACATATGAATATTTCATTCATTTGCCTCTTTATTTATAAATCCACCTCAAAGTGTTCACCATAGTTATCCACATGGTTTTTTTACAAATGTATTCATCCATTTCTACTTGTTCAATCATAAATATTTCAGATATAACTAATATTCATAATGTGGTAAATAGGTAATGAATAATAAAAATTTTATGAGTTATTTAGTGTCATGAATGATGTGGATACCCAATACCAAGATTCTTTGATGTTCTGAGTGGATTTAAAAGCCTTGAGTAACTCATTATATGATTAATAAATTGTTATTTCAATATTTTAATAGTTGAAACAACTTACATAAGTTTAAATTATAAATTTTTAGATAGGTTGTACAACCTTCATGCCATTGAAACTACCCACTAAAACCCCATTAATCCCTCAATGGATTAATAAGTTTCCATAATTATTTAGGATTTTAATTAGTGTTTTCTTGGATATAACAAATGATTATTACATTATTTCATCTATTATGACTATTTTTTGTTAAACTACACTCTCTTGTGTCATTTAATCTGTTCTAATAACATAGCATCGTTAATTATTACCTTAAATTGGATGATTTATAATCTGAACCACTATACAAACATATTATAAGAGTTTATGTTGATGTAAATATAATGATTACATCATTTTGGTGGAAATAAATGATGTAATGTGTAAAAACATTCAACAATGTTAAACTTGTTATTTCTAAAAAACCATATTTCTAAGAAACCATATTTGTCTCCCTTGCATTAAGTAGTAATATTGATTTTGGTATTATATAGAATATTTTAAAATTGAAATTCATTTTATGAAACTAATTTCTGTATTAATATTGTTTTATAAAATTCATTAAAGAATATTTGTTTCATGTTAGAAAGTTATTAAATAATTAATCAATAAATAAGGTAAATTTCTCAATAGATTTGACTATAAAACTGTGAAATGTTTTTTGGGAAATGAACCCTACTTTAATTTAGTGATTAAAGTAACTTTTATGCCTAATTTAACTCCTCATTTGTGGAAGTATATGGAAATTTTTGTTATGGAAAATACATTGTTTTTATTCATACCAATTTTTCTATTAATTCTGATTAATGTTAACCAATTTTGTTCTTATTTCCTTGTCTAGCTAGGTATTAATGAAACGTGAATTTTTACCCACTCTAGTACCTATGTATGGAATTAAATTACTCTAAATGATCTAAAGGAATTTTATATTATATGAATTTTGATGTGTTTTTCTTGGTCTATATTCACATGATTAGTTCTAATGGTATATTTCCTATGAAGATACATAAGTATTTTCTTATTTTTATATTTAACTTGGATTATTGGGCATGTTGTACTTTGTTTTATAAAGTATGTTGGTTAATGTTTCTAGTAATACAGTCGTAGTGTGGAGACCACTCCAAAATATGGTGACCGCACTAGTAGAAGTGGGTTTTTTAAAATTAATTATAAGTAGGTATTTTAGCCATTAATATATAGGTTACATAGGTAATGGTCCAAAATATTTCCCTACCCTTGGAAATGGAAGCGCTCACAATTACATGGATAGTTATACCCATTCCCATTTTCTAAAAGGGGTTATATACAAGTTCTTCCTAACTGGGTAAACCGAATTCCCTTTCTTCTCTATGGGATGAGATTATAGGGACCTTTCCCTATTGTATATAACTGAACAAACTTTCGACATTATATATATATACTTGTATGGTCGATCACCATGTTTGGTGTACTAACTCCCTCAGGGGATTGAATATACTTTTCATCATAGATCTTATGTTGTGGATCAAAGATGGTAGTATTGGTAAGTACATGCCATGTATTGGGATTTATATGTTAAAAAAATTTACATAACATTCTATGACTTTTATATTGTTGATGTAGTTCACATTAATTTTTTAAAATATTGTGATCTATATATATATATGTGTGTGTAAATTTTTGGATTAATATAATGTGTGCTTCTGGATATATTCCCTATTTTTTGGAACCTTGGTGGTTACCTAGTGATTAATTTATACTTATACATTACATGTTTGCCTCAATGGATTTGAATATTTCCTAGTTTATTTTTCATGTACCTACAAGTACTAGTATAGTTCTGGGTGATCTTTTATACTATTCATGACTATTAATGGTATGTTCTATAATCCACTCTATAAAATCACAAACTTTCGGGAGATTTATTGTACTCATTTTCAGGTAATTATTACCCTTGTTTTAATCTTCTTTGTGTTTTAGTTTATCTTGGGTATGTTCAATTGAGTTTTGGAAGCTTTGGAGGGTTTCTGGATAGTTCATAGTTTGTGAAAGTTTTTTCCAAACTACCCCCTCCCCATAAATAGTGTCCCCCATAACCCTTGGACTGAGGGGGTTTATAGGGTTGGCACATGATTTTTCAAACTATGTGTTCATCTAGTTAAAATAGTTCCACAATATCACCAATGAATAATATGGTGATGTATAGTTTTCACGTTGTTTAATAAACCATGTGAATTGAGGATAAACCAGGCACTCCATGGATATTATGGGTACACAGTTAGGGTGCATGGTTTTTCCGACTATGATGAATTGGTAGAAGAAATCAATTCATCTCCGGTATGTGATCTCTTTCTTGATTAGGTTCATATTTCTACCATCTTATTTCCCCTTTACATAGGGAAAAATTTCCTAAAATGGAAATTGGTTTCGATCTAGGTTTTGATGGATCTTGTTTCCTTGAATCTTGGTCCAAGTTTATGATCCTATATTTCCTCTTCCAAATTGATTTTGATCATTATATGTCAAATTTTGGGTTACTATTTGGTGACTGTTCATCTATGATCTTGAGGTAAGTGTTAAAATTGATAATTCCCATAGTCTGGAATATAATTAGATGTATGAAATTGTGAAAATTAGTTTCCGTATTGATAAATTTAAATTTAATTTGAATTAATAAATTGATTCCAATGTAATTGTGAAACCCTTCATAGATCTTGTTGGACCCATCGGATAATATGTGACAAGATTGGATGGAAATCCCGAGGTGTTCCAATACACTTGATATGTTGATTTCTAAATGGTAAAATGGAGAATAATGGGTTAATGGAATTGAACTAAATCCTTGATGCATGTTTGATAATTGTATTTAAAGGGTTTATCGGATTATCCTAGAAGGGTTAATGAGTTTTGAAATAGCTAAATTGGTTAATTATGATGTAAATTATTGATAAATGTGTTATAAATGTGGAACCATGATATGTGAGTTAATGTATGATTGATCAATGAGTTATGGGTTAGGGAATAATACTCTGATACCCATGGGGTGCCAGACTACTACTCTAAGCCCCTATTGTGTGCTTTTGAATTTGTTATATATGTGACTGATCAATGAGTTGTGGGTCAGGGACTGGTTCTCCAAATACCCATGGGGTTCCAGAATACTACTTTGAGCCCTGATGTATGAATGTGAGATTGTAAATTAAATATAAAAAATGATATCCCATGAAATAATGAATTGTGAGATCCCATTGGTGGTTGGTTCAGACTCTAGAATGGGTTGATGCAGGCATGATTGGTTTGGGTGTAACTAGGAACCAAGGGGCATATGTGGTTAATTAAAGAATAGTTAAATGCGAAGGTTTTTTACCTTTTTTTATTCATTATTTATTCTTTTTACAACTACAAACACTCTTATAGAGTATATATTACTTTTGAAACCATTGGTGGTGGCCTATATATTTGTACCCACACCATAATTTAGCTTCCGGATTATTACCCGATTAGATTTAATGTTATTACGATAGGAAAAGGGTAAGAGCACTATGTTAGAAAACTGATTCGGGATTCAGGATAGAGTATAGATGAGAGAACCAAACATCATGTCGGGACCCATTTGGGAGATGTTATTTTGTCATTAATTAAGGTTTTCAATAAACATTGGACACTTATATGGCTTTATGTATCCATTTACTTAATTTATGGTCATTTTCCATGTTCTAGGATTATTATTTGATTTTAGACTTTATTGATTATGGTATTATCCTCATTACTATTTATAATAAGTTGGTTATTTATTATTTATTTATATTATTATGATGATTTTATAGTCTACCCATGTTACATATTAGACCATCACAACTATTCAGAATCATCTCACATACATGGAGGAACTTATGACATCATATGATGAACCAGCTAGGGTGACCCATGTGTGGCACCTAGTTCAATATGTTACACAGTCAGTGTTGGAATAGAAAATTGAATATTGGGTCAACACATAACAATGTGAATTTGATACATTTTTTATTATAGATATTTACAGGCAATAGTGTTTTTCTAATATATGATTTGTATTAAATTAATTAATTTTGGATTTATTTACTATTTGTTATCTAATCCTATACGGGTAAATCACTCCCCAATATCACCCTAAGACTCGATATTCTAGTCACTAACCCATGGGGATCACGGAGTTCCAATGGGGCCATATAATTGCATATCCCTATAATGATTGGGTGATTAATTCATGTTCACTATAATGGATGTTAATGAGACTATGAAAAATCCATTATTCCAATAACTTTTAGAATATACAATCCCCCTAGACCATGAACTAGCCACGTGGATTCACGTAGAAGATTTTGAAACTACTAAAAACAACTAGTTTACATCCATTTTTCATCATTTCAATCCAATAATTACACATTATATTTTAAATTCTAAAAAATATATGTTATAGATGTATTTGAACATCTAGAGATGATTTTCAATAAGTTATCAATAATATATAACCTATTTCGTTTATAATATAATATGATCTGCATTTTTAAAAAGACAATTCTAGAATATAACATGATAAATTAAAAAATACCATTCCAAAAAAGCCTAATTAATATTAAATATGACTATTTGGATATTTTATAAATTTTTTAAACTTTAATTTTAGGTTTTCAATCCATTAATGCTAAAAACACATAACCCTCAAATAAGAATATTTTTTAGGAAAAAATAGATTATCATTATCTTCATAAACCCAACATGGTTTAACCAATAATATTAAAAAACAAAATTATTCTATCCAAATGAAATTAAATCAACTGATTAGACATAACTAAATAGAATATGAATTAACATATCTACTACTCCACACACTTTTATTTTTGAAACTATTTTTAAACCTATTTACCAATTTATTATAAGTACTTGGAATTGAAATATAGAAATCCAGTCCTGACCTATCTTTGAAACTTCGTTACATACAATTTAAATCAATATCCAAATTTTAATAACGGGATACTATTTGAAAAAAAACATCAAACAATTTCTCATGCTCCCATATAATACTAAAATGAGAATACAAGATTGGAAATTTGGATATTTTCGAAAATAAAAATCCATAAAATGCACTTTTAAAAATACACAATCATACAGATCATACTTTATAACTATAGAGGCACAAAAAACACACTAATAAAAGAATATAACAATGTGCCTTTATTTAAAAACATCCCTACACAATTTTTATTTTATGAAAAGTAAAATTATTTTAAAACCATTTTAAAATCGACCAAGAACCACACAAAAATAAATAAATCTTGTTCATTCAATAAAAATGATTCATTTTATACATAAAACCATATAATGGAATAAATTATAAAGACTTCTACATAAAAAATGAGTAGTTTTTGGAAAACACCAAATATGAAAAATTTCAGTCATTAAAGGATTTAATTGGAATAATGAACAAGAAATTACTAAATCACATACAAACATTCAAAAGATAATAAGTAAAATTAAAACCACTATAAAAAAACTATTATATAATGTTTTTAATAATTTAAATTGACATATATTTTACTTTAATAATTCAAATAGATCATGAGTCTTTTTCATCACCAAACTACCATTTTTTCTTTAAATGGGACTTCACACACAACATGGAATTTCCAAAAAAAATCATGAAACCATATATTAAATCATTTGAAAATAAAAATAGAGTTAAACACAATCACCATGTAATCAAGTAACCTCTTAAAAATCATATTTGTCTCTTAATTTAAAAATACTTTAATATTTCAGAATTAAAATTCATTAAGATTTTATAAGTTTTTAATTTTAGAATTAATCATCAAATTACTCTAAACATTTTAATGAAATATTTTTTCAAGTTATCCATTAATTACATTATAATTTTTAATTATTATATCAAAATTTAATTTTATAATGAAAATTAATGGTCTTTTAAAACTAACATGTCAAAAAGGAAATTGAAAATCAATTTTTGGTTTGACATAAATAACTAGTATAAAATGGATTAATTTATCATTAAATGTTCTATAAAATCTTTTAAACATAAATTATATAGTTTCTATAAGAATAATTAATTAAAAATATCTTAAATAACACTTAAAATAAATTAACACATAATATAAAGTCCATCAAAATAAATTTTCCCTTAAAAAATATTACCCTGAAATAATCTAATTTATATTCCCAACCATACCAACCTTTACCAATTAAGATAGAATATAATCTAACAATCCAATTTCTATAAAATGTAAAAATGAAAAATGATATCCAATAAAACAAAATTACGTAACTATCAAGAAAACTGTTACCTAAACTATTACATACAACATTATCATGCTTAAAAATATTGATCCATAAAATGAATGGTCAATCCCTCTATAATTAGATCATCATGGAAATTACTATTTAACCAAATTTAAGTGATTATTCAAAAAAATTTAAAAACTAATTATGCTAGCCTCACGTTATTTCATCCTAACATCAACCAATGAATATACTAAATTAAACATGCATTCCATACAACCAAAAGAAAAATCAAAATAAACACATTTCGGTTGAAAATATGATCTAATAATTTCATTTCTTTTATAAGAAAAATAACCCATAATTTCTTAAACCATCTTATGATTATATTTTTTTTACGATTACAATCTTGAGGTGAATTTCATCTCAAGTTTCATATTAATCATATGTTGGGAATGGAAAAATTCATAATTGGATGCCAAAATAATTTAAAACCTAAGATATGTTTCATTTAAGTTTGAAATTATAAATTTATGCAGATGTAATTAGCATCATGATCTCCTATATATAGTTTTTAGAATTGTGATTTCACTTTTTATATTTTTTACGCACTATCTAGAAACTAATGATTACCATTTTATTAATATATATTTTGTTTTTACCTTTATATATATGTTTTAATGGTACTGAGATTTGGAAAACATATGTTAGAGAATTGAGTTTGATTAGCTGTGTAAATAAAGATTCATTGAACCCCATCACATCTCTAAGAGTTTACTGAGAATATTTTTATACAACTCAAGTATAATTAAAGATAAAAGAATCATCAAAACACTATGGTAGATCTATTACAATCTCTCAAATTCTATTATGAGAGTACATTAGTGATAATATAATTTTAGTTTGTAGATGAAAGATATTTTGATCAATAATGTTATATCTCTGGGTTTATCATAACTATGTTTCCATGTGAACTATATACTAAGTGATAATGGGAGACTATATATTTTATATTATATCATTCTTGGGTTACTGACATTATAATAATTAAACCATGAATTTTTAATCAATGATTAATACAATACTATGTTAAGTGAAGTAATTAATATCAACCAACTTATGAAGACTACAATAACATAATAATATACTATATGGTTTCAATATAATCTTATGTGGTTGTTAACATATTTTGATTTATTTTTTTATGAAAATTTTAAAGTGATAATGTGTTAAAAAACAATGATGTTGGAAATAAAAGTTCCAAGGGCTACTACATATTTTGGAAATCATGATCAAATAAACCATTTAATAAATGTGGTGGAAACTCAAAAAAAAATTAATGAAAATTAAAGTTCACTCTATAATAGAATATTAAAGTGAACTAAATAAATATAATATTGAATGAAACTATATAAATAATTTTTTAACTATTAAATTTGAAATCATGACTTCTATTCTACTAAATTAATTTTTCTACTACAGCCATTCTGATCCCTAGTATTAAAATTGATTCTACTACTTCAACTTAATAAATTACATTCTTTTATTCTAGTTCTATAATTTTTATTTCATTTTAATTACCTTTTCTGTTATAAATGACATATTTATGGTTTATGGTTTACCTTTCCAAAAGAAATTGGGGTACTATTTATAGATACATAAAATATAGGTGTTTATAATTTCTTCTACCACCTAAAAAAAGGAACATTGCATACTTCTTTTCCCTCCATTAGAAAAGGAATGTTTTAATATTTTTGTAACCCCACTTATAATTTATGTTTATAGTGTGATCACAAAATTGTGAAGATTATAGATTGTAAAGATTATATATATCATTGGTCTATGAAATCTAATACAAAAATCATATGTTATTATTTTTATTATTTTTACTTAATTCTTAATTATTTTCTATTCACCCCCCCCCCCACACACACTCTCTCTCTCGATTACCTTCTATTGTACATATAGAAAAACAACTAGTACCATATCATTAACAGTTTTTTATATTCTTTTGTTTATAACCTTATCCTATACTATGAAATGGGTAATGGAATGATCTTTCTGTATAGAAGGTAAGGAATCACATGATTGGTGTATTCCTTGTAAACCACCTTTATTTATTGGGAATTACTATGTTAATGGGAAAATCAAGATGGGAAATTATCACAAAAAATATAATAATTTACCATTCAACTACAATGAAAGAACCGTACAAATAGCCTAAGGTTATCCATGTCTCACTTACTGGTAATGATATAGAAAATTAAATTAAATTCTATAAAATCATGAATATTCCATATTGTGATATTCATATTATGTAAAATGAAGTCAATTATGTGTCAATGTGTAAATCTATCCATGATATTTAGATAATTTTAAAATTTACCCATTATGGTTCTAAAACACTGAATATATATAAGCATGGTATGTTATGATCCAAGTTTCAAGGAATTAAAATGGGTGAGAGGTAGACCAAAAATCAAATGTTTCATAGGTTAAAAATTAATTATTAATGTAACGACCAAACATATAGAAGCATTAGATAGTATTATCATTGTTGAGAGAGTTCTAATACTTCTACTAGAGATGTGGAATCCCAAAAATATTTTCATTAGTGAGGGAATGAATTTATAGTTGTATAAACTTGATTATATGGTCAGTTTTATAGAGAAATATAAATAGGAATTGAAGACCATAGATGAAGAGTATATAATTAAAATTATTTATTTATCTTTTAAATCTATAAAAATTTTCCGTCTGACTCTTCGAATTTTGAGATATATGGAATTCTAAATGATGAGTTAGATCAACATGTGAAAAAATTCTACTAGGATATGAACGAAAATAGAGGGGATAGAAGACATTTTTAAGATTAACCAATGAGAATATTCTAAGGAAAATAATAAAGGTAGATCAAAATATAATTTGAATACTTAGAATCTTAAATGTTTTAAGTTCATGAAGAAAATGAATATCGTAACTAACAAGCTAAGATTAATGAATGTAATAAAAGACAATGAGTACAGGAAGAAAGAGAAAAGAGTAGTGGATACCACATGGATTTGTAATGATTATTAAAAATCAAGTGAAGAATTTGGAATTGAGAAGGAATCTTTTAACTTATGTCTAATACAAACCATGAAAGTGGTCAATGATTTTGGTTTTGATAGTGATATATATTATAATGTTTTTATGACTATAGCAAACTAATTTTTGATGAGTTAAATGAAAAAATAGACAAATTTAAAAATATTTAAGAATATATTGATGTAGAGACTCAGGTTTTGGCCCTGTCAGAATTTGAAAAATTCCTATGAATAATTCCAGAGCTAGGCACGAAGATGGGGTGCAATTTCGAGGCCTGGTGTTCCCAGAAATAATTTTATAAAAATATTAAGTATTTTTATACTATGTGCGAGGAGATAATGAGTTATCTATTAAAAGTTTGCTCAGAACAGTAATCTGAGGTCACGGTTGCTTATGAAGCATGTCGTTTACCATAAGCGAGGTGTAAACTTTGCAGGTGCGGGCTTGCTGTGAGAAAAGTCACTAGGGGCGTTTCAATAAATAAATTAAAAAGTTTATTTATGAGCGTCGGAGTGAATAACTTCTGAATGGAGACTTGGATCAAAAATCCAGGTCCACCGTTGCGTTTAGAATGGTGTATTTACCCTAGGGGTGAACTAATTTCCTCTGCACCGGGAGGTCTGGTCAGGGGTGTTAAATTAAATGAATTAATTTAAATGAAAACAAAAAGGTAAAAACCCCTAACCCCTCTTCTCCCTCCTCCTGCACTCCAGAATGATGAAACCCTCCCCCTACCTCCTTTCTTCACCAAATCAAGCCGCGGACGTTCGTTTTCAGCGTCGATCGTCAGCGGATAGTGTTTTAGGGTGTTGCGGGTGTCGTTCTGTACCAGAAGATTCGGTGATCTTCCAACTAGTAGGCAGTTTTAGTTTTAAAATCCTGGATCCTGTTTATGTGTTTTTTTCTACAAATCATCATAAGGGTTGTGTAGTTCAGGACCCGAGGTTTCTGAAACATTTTTCAGATCTAAATTTGGATCACCGGGCTGCTCCCGGTGGCTCCCAGAAGTTTTTTGGCAGAAAACCTAGTTTTCTGGTAGCGGCCAAGGAGGATTCCGGTGAGGGCGGCGGTGGCACGGAAGATTCCGGAAAGCGGCGGTGGTCCGCTCAGGCAGACAGTGGTTTCTGGAGAATCTGCGGTGGTCCGGCATGATTTTTCTAGGGGTTCATTAAACCCCCGCAACTCTCAAACCGTTACTCCGATTTTCAATCCGTTTGCAGAAACAAATTCCTTGCATTGAGACAGACCTTTTGAAATAACTTTGGGTATATTATGATTCAGTTTCGTGACCCAAGGCTACGAAGCATTTAAATAATAATAATATTTTATTATTATCAAACTTTGACCCGCCGTAACTTTTACACTGAGCGTCGGATTGACATGTCGTCGGTGATGTTTTGATCCTGATAGTAAGGCGGACTTTTCAGGAAAGTTTCCAGGTGTTGGGACTGAGAACAGGGTGTGGGCCCCACGAGGCCGGGTTCTGACTTTTATGGAGAAACGTTACATTTTTCGATGGGTGTCTATTTTGGACGAACGAGTAGTCGATCACGTGTGTTTTTTCAAGGGGATCGCAATGGTGTGATCTGCTTGATAAGTTTCGTGAGCGTGGTGTGGACCCCACCTGGGATGGCTTCAGTGAATAGTACCTTTTTCACCTGGTTTCCATTTAGTATGATCGAGTAGTCGACTTTGTGTGTATTGCTAAGGGGATTGCAGTGGTATGATCTGCTTGATGAGTTTCAGGATCATAGTGTGGGCGCCACACGGGCTAGCATTGGTGAATAATACCTTCTTCACCGGGTGTCAGTTTGGGATGATCGAGTAGTCGTTTCCGTGTGTTTTTTTGAGAGGATTGTAGTGGTATGATCCGCTTGATGAGTTTCGAGATCGTATTGTGGGCCCTACATGGGCTAGCTATGGTGAATAGTGTCTTTTTCGTCAGTTGTCCGTTTCGGGCGAGTAAATAGCCTATCCTGCGTGTTATTTCACGTGGATCATGATGGTGTCCTCAATATTGGTCTTGGAGGTGTGCGGTGTGGCATTGTCACGAGTCGCTCGGGTTAGCGACGTTTCGACCAGTAGTGGTTGAGGGTACTCCCTTTGTTCTTTCCTACGAGGGTTCGTGTGGCATCAGAACCTTAGTATAGGTTTGTGATCCTCTCGATGGGATATTTAATCTGTTACAGTTGTGGCATCCCTCCGGTGGGCTCGGAGCAGGATTCTCTAGCATTATTTCCCTAGATCATGTTCTTGGTATCGTTGTGACCGCTGATCCACGGGTGGACATCCTCTATCTAGCAGGTTAACCCAATAGGGTTTGTGACATCATTAGAAATATGATACCCTATGCAGTGGGACGTGCTCAGTGGGGTTGTGGCATCACCGGTTATAAGATCACATACTCATCATGAGGATTTTAGTATAGTTACTGTATCATTGGTTATACGATCCCCTACTCAGCGCGTGGTTTCTGTAGGGTTTTCGCATCGTCAGATTGATCCCCTACAGCGCGAGATATACTAGATAGAGTTTCAGTATCGTTGTGACCGCCGTGACACGAGTGAGGATCCTCTATCGGAGTGACGTGTTTTAGATGAGCGCCAGATCGGGTTGTGGTATCCCCCAACAGATCCTGGGAGTGATCCCCTATCTGTGAGATCTACGAATGCCATATTGGGTTGTGGTATCCCCCAACGGACCCTGGGAGTGATCCCCTATCATTGAGATCTTTGTATACCGGTGTGGGTTCTAGTATCCCCTTATAGACCCTAAGAGTGATCCCTTATCCGAGGAGTTTGGGGTTTATGTTGTTTTAGATAGGTTTCCTCAGTGACGATATCTGATGAGCGTGATCTCTCGGGTGAGAATCTGATGTGTTTGTGTGGGAACCGATTGAGTGTATCTCTCAGACGAGTGTCATTTGGGATGACAGTGATCATGGAGTGTGCTCTCCTGGTTGTGAACAGTTGCTAGTGATGAGGTCGGTACCTCATGTGGCTTGGTGCATGAGATGAGTATATCTGGATGTTCATGGTGTATGTTTGGGCATATACCTGAGCATATGTTTAAGGAGTATGTATGGGCATACACTTGGAATGAGCTGACTAGTTGTGTTTAGAAGAGGATGGTCACGAGATGGAGTTTCTCTCTCGTCTGGGTTCCCTCTGACTGGGATGAGCGGACTCTTTCTTTTCAGTTTCTCTCTTTTGTTTTGGGTTTTTGGGGTGCCTACTGAGTATTGTTATACTCACCCCTTCACGGACATTGCCTGTACATTTTTTTGTCCTGTGCAGACCACAGACCTTTCAATGGTGTACCAGGAGGACCCGGAGCAGGCGGAGCTGAGTGAGCGGGACTGACCATGGTGTCTTACCGGATACGTGCCAAGGAGCTTTCTGGTGGTTCTTTTGGAAGTGTACCCCTTCTTTCGATCATGTTGGATGCCTTTGTAGTTTTCTTTTGGTGGGCCATGTTTTTTCCTTTTTGTATTGCTATTGCACTCGGGTATGGGATAGTTGTATGCAAGCATTTACTATTCAGTTTTATATATCTCTGCACTGTTCCATGGAGGTGTATGTGGGTGTGTGTTTACAGGTACCATAGGCTAATGCCTCCCTTATGTGTGATAGCCTACTCAGCGCTAGTCGCCAACCGCTGGCCTATTGGAGGTGGGCTTGGGGAGTCACAGCTCGAGCCTCATTTGGTCGGGTCACGACAGAGTGGTATCTGAGGAGGTTCCACCTTTGGTATCTCAAAGCATAGCTGGTCTAGCTACGATTTTGATTTTTGTTTCATAAAATCAGTGACAAGATGTTTTGAGTTCATATTTTTGGCTTGGGACTCCAGTTTTGGTGTGGCGGCGGACGTATCCCTTCACTAGGACTTTGATAAGATGCATTTCGACTCAGGACATTTGGACACTAGTCGTAGGAACATAACAGTACATGCATCATATAGGACTGGGTTTTTGGGTTTCCCTTCTTATTCTTTAGTCAGCACTCCAGATATACTTTTTGACTATGGAGCGTCTTGATTGTATTTTGGGATGCCTCCACGATGATAGCTAGCGAGGGTTCTACAGTAGGATTGTGGTGACGATCTGCCCCATGTAGAGGTTGTGGACCAGAACGTAGGTACTAAGTCTGCACCTCTGGGTGGTCCACCAGTTGAGCCACCACCTGTCGAGCACCTGGTTATGCTGGTAGCATAGGATGAGGTTGCGTGCATGCTGAGTGTGCTGCATGAGTTCCAGAGGCAGTGACCCCTGAGGTTTTGGGGTGATCCAGACCCTTAGGCAGCTGATGACTGGCTCAAAGAAGTCACCCAAGTTTTTCTCCTTGTGAGGAAACCTCTAGATCATATGGTGGACCTAGCGGCGAGCCTTATTCATGGTTCGGTCAGGCAATGATGGAGTTTGGTGACATAGTCCCACGATGATGAGACGCTCACATTGGTAGCGTTTAAGAAACTCTTCAGTGAAGAGTTCTATCTGGTGACACTGAGTTTAGTGTGGATCCAAGAGCTTCTACAGCTTTGACAGGAGGGCATGACTGTGTAAGTGTAATCAGCGAGGTTTACAGACCTAGTGTGCTACTCCCTGGATATGGTTCGAGACCCATTCTTTAGGGATCAGTCCTTCGAGCAGGGCCTACATAGAGACATCCAGGCAGGTGTGGTTTCCTTGTGTCTTCCCACCTATGCTGGAGTCCTGGAGCGAGCCTTAGTGTTGGAGAGATTTTTGGCTGAGCAGATTCATCCCGTCAGTGTTGGGCGCATTGAAGCTGAGACATCTGCAACTGGTAGCCGGCGGCAGGCGCAAGGGTTTGGACATGGCCAACGTTTCAGGAGATGACCCCAGGATAGAGGATCTGAGGCTCAGGGCTCATAGGGCTGCCATGCCAGTTTTTCTCAGCCATAGGAGAGGCGATGTTACACTAGCGACGGTCGGGGAAGTCTTTCTAAGGATTTTCTGACCTGTCTTGTAGCTAAGAGGGAGTCGATCGATAGGACACCTTCGCAGTGGAAACATCTCGAGTTTGGAGGTCCGCAGGGTGGCAGACGTGGCGAAGGAACTGGTGCAATAGTAGTAGGTGGTAGGCAGTATCAGATGCCACCACCACTACGCCCAGGTGGTCCACGCCAAGCTCAGGGAGCTGGAGGGCGAGGGTGAGTACATTTGCATGATCTAGATGATGTTGACCCAAAGGCTCCACCAATGGATAGTGCGGTCCGCCTTGTGTCCTTTCTACTTTTTGCAGCAGTTTGATAGACACTATTTAGCGGTACTCTTCCCTTTCCGTTTCTTTCTTGAGTTTTGTTCAGGGCGTTGGTAAGACCCTTTTCGGGTGTTGTTCGGCACGCTTCGAATGCGTGAGGAAGAGGGATCCTTCCACCACTGAGATGTGTTTTTATGACGTGATCAAAACTTTGTGGCCAAGTCAGTGCCACCCGAAGTGGATAGTGTTGAGGTGTGGTGGATTAGTCCCTCTGACTTATGTGTTCGATTATGGGTGTTTCTTGGTGAAATCGCTGGTGTGGGAGACTCAGTCGAGAGTTCATTTTCTTTCCCCTGTACTTATGGCTTTTTAGAGATGAAAATTCCTAAGGTGAGGAGGACGTAGAGACTCATGTTTTTGGCCCTGTCAGACTTTGGAAAAATCGTATGAATAATTCCAGAGATAGGAGCGAAGACGGCGTGCGAATTTGAGGCATGATGTGCCCAGAATAAATTTTATAAAAATATTAATTATTTGTATACTATGTGCGAGGATAGAATGAGATATCTCCTAAATGGCAGCTCAGAACGGGAATCTGAGGGCACGGTTGTGTCCAGAGCGTGTCATTTATGCTAAGCGGGGTGTAAAATTTGCGGGTGCGGGCCTACTGTGAGAAAAGCCACCAGGGGAAATTCTGTAAATAAATTGAAATGTTTATTTATGAGTGTCGGCTAAAATAACTTATTAATGGAGTCTCGGATCAAAAATCTGAGTCCACCGTTGCGTTCAGAAAGGTGAGTTTACCCCAGGGGAGACCTCATTTCCTCTGAGTCGGGAGGTCTGGTCAGAGGTGTTAAATTGAATGAATTTATTTAAATGGAAAACAAATATAAAAATCCATCACCCCTCATCTCCCTCATCCCACACGCTGGAATGATGAAACCCCCCACTACCTCCATTATTCGCAAAATCGAGTCGCGGACGACTGTTTTTCGCACCGATCATCAGCGGATCGGGCTTCTGGGCATCGCGGGCGTCGTTCTGCACCCGAAGCTTCGACGATCCACCAACAGGTAGGTAGATTGAGTTTTAAAATCTCGGATCCAATTTATACATTATTTTTCTTCAAATCTTCATAAGTGTTGTGCAGTTTAGGTCCCGAGGTTTCTGAAACATTTTTCGGATCTGAATTTGGAGCACCTAGGTGCTCCTGGTGGCTCCCGGATGTTTTCCGGCGGAAAACCCAGTTTCTGACAGCATCTATAGCCAATTCCAACGAGGGCGGTAGTGGAACAACGTCGGCGTGGTGGATTCCGGTAGGGAGCGGCGGTCCGGTCAGGCAGATGGTGGTTTCCGGCGACGCTACGGTGGTCCGGCCAGATTTTTCTGGGGGTTCATTAAACCGCCGTTACTCGCAAACTGTAACTTTGATTTGGGAGCCGTTTGCAGCAACGAATTCCTTGCATCAAGAAGGACCTTTTGAAATAACTTTTTTAATATTATGAGTTGGTTTCGTGACCCAAGGATATGAAACGTTGAAATAATAATAACATTTTATTATTATCCAGCTTCGACCCGCCGTAACTTTTACACTGAGCATCTGATTGACGTGCCGTCAGTGATGTTGTAAGCCTGGTAGTAAGGAGGACATTTCAAGATATTTTTTGGGTGTTGGGACCGAGAACAATGTGTGGGACCCATGAGCCCAGGTTCCGGCCTTTATGGAGAAACGTGAATTTTTCGTCGGGTGTCCGTTTTGGACGAACGAGTAGTCGATCCCATGTGTTTGTCCAAGGGGATCGCAATGGAGCGATATGCTTGACGAGTTTTGGGAGCGTGGTGTGGGCCCCACCCAGGCTGGCTTCGGTGAATAGTAACTTTTTCACCGGGTGTTCATTTGGGATGATCGATTAGTCATTCATGTGTGTTTTTTTTGAGGGGATCGTAGTGGGATGATCTGCTTGATGAGTTGCGGGATCATAGTGTGGGCCCCACACTGGATGGCTTCAGTGAATAGTACCTTTTTCACCAGGTGTCTGTTTGGGACAATCGAGTAGTCGATACCATGTTTTTTTTCAAGGGGATCGAAGTGGTATGATCTTATTAATGAGTTTCGGGATCATAGTGTAGGCCCCACATGGGCTAGCTACGGTGAATATTGCCTTTTTCACCAGTTGTCTGTTTCGGGCGAGTAAACAGACTATCAAGCATGTTTTTTCACGTGGATCGTGATGGTGGCCTTGGTATCATCCTTGGAGGTGCGCGGTGTGGCGTTGTGGCGGGTCACTCGGGTTAGCGACGTTTGGACGAGAAGTGGTTGAGGGTACTCCCTTGGTTCTTTCCTATAAGGGTTCACGCGACATCACAACCTTACTATAGGTTTGTGATCCTCTCGATGAGATGTTTAATCTGTTAGAGTTGTGGCATCCCTCCAGTGGGCCTGTAGCGGGATCCTCTAGCATCGTTTCCCTAGATTAGGTTCTTGGTATCGTTGTGACCGCTTATCCACGGGCGGTGATCCCCTATCTAGCAGGTTAACCCCGTAGGGTTTGTGGAATCATCGGGAATATGATTCCCTACGCAGTGGGCCATGCTCAGTAGGGTTGTGGCATCCCCGGGTATACAATCCCCTAATCAGCATGAGGATTTTAGTAGCGTTGTGGTATCGTTGGTTATATGATCCCCTACTCAGTATGTGGTTTCTGTAGGGTTTCGAAATCATCAGTTTGATCCCCTTCAGCGCGAGATGTACCAGATAGGGTTTCGGTATTGTCATGACCATCGTGACACGGGTGGCGATCCTATATCTGAGTGACATGTTTTTGAAAAGTCCCAGATTGGGTTGTGGTATCCCCCAACAGATCCTAGGAGTGATCCCCTATCTGTGAGATCTACGAATGCCAGATCAAGTTGTGGTATCCCCCAGCGGACCCTGGTAATGATCCCCTATCTGTGAGATCTTTGTATACTGGTGTGGGTTTTGGTATCCCCTAGCGGAACCTAGGAGATATCCCCTATCCGAGGAGTTTTGTGTTTATGTTGTTTTAGCGAGGTTTCCTTAGTGACGATATCTGATGAGCTTGATCTCTCAGGTGAGCGTCTGAGGTGTTTGTGTGGGAACCGATGTAGTGTATCTCTCGGACCAGTGTCATATGGGATGATAGTGATTGTGGAGTGTGCTCTTCTAGTTGTGAACTGTTGCTGGTGATGAGGTCGGTACCTCATGTGGCTTGCTACGTGAGCTGAGTATATCTGGATAATCATGGTATATGTTTGGGCATATACCTGAGCTGGTGTTCAAGGTGTATGTATGGGCATACACCTGGATTGAGTTGACTAGTTTTGTTTAGCTGAGGATGGTCACGATATAGAATTTCACTCTCATCTGGGTTCCCTCTGGCTGGGATGAGAAGATTGTTGCCTTTCAGCTGCTCTCTTTTATTTTGGGTTTTTGGGGTGCCTAGTGAGTATTGTTATAATCACCCCTGCACGGGATTTTCCCACACATGTTTGTGTCTTTTGTATGCCACAAACCATTCGACGGAGTCCTAGGAGGACCTGGAGCAGGTGGAGTTGAGTGAGTGGGACTGACCATGGAGTCTTACTGGAGCTGTGCCGAGGAGCTTTCTGGTGGTTCTTTTGGCAGCGTACCGCTTCTTTCGAGCTTGTTGGACGCCTTTGTAGTTTTCTTTTGGTGGGCCCAATTTTTCCCTTTTTGTACTGTTGTTGCACTCGGGTTTGGGATAGTTGTATGCATGCATTTCCTATTCAGATTTATATATCTCTGCTCTGTTTCGTGGATGTGTATGTGGGTGCGTGTATACAGGTACCTTAGGCTAATGCCTCCCTTGTGTCTGATAGCATACTCGGTGCTAGTTTCCAACCCATGGCCTATTGGAGGCAGGTTTGCGGAGTCACGGTTGGAGCCCCGTTGGGTGGGTTTACAACAATTAATTATACAATATAATTAATAAATTTTCAAGAACCTAGTTGAATAAAGATAGGATCTTTATAAAGAGAAATACAAGTTGAGTAACACTACTTATATTATGATGGAAAATTATTTGATGAATTGGAGGTTTTTCTAATGTATAATGAGAACCCTAAATGTGGGATTTATGTTTTAAAAGAAACTTTGGAAATATTTACTAAATTAATATAATGTTTTAATAAGATTATATCGTTGAATATGATAAATTTCAATAGGTATAAGGTTAGTTATATTGTAAAATTATGAAAGATATAAAATAATTTCCTTATTATAATTTTCAATGTTATTGTCTATAATGTTACATCTTTTCAAGGTAGAATTTAGGGATATTATACTGGTACATATTCTCTTAGGCAACCAATACCCTTCGGATATAAAATTATATATATATCAAAATAATTTTCTTGTTGGAACCATGTTAATACTAGATTGAAACTTCAATGGGTGCCTAAGAATAGAATAACATACCCTATAGGAACTAAAGGGCCCGATGTACCAAAAAAAATTCAGCGGAATTAATTTTATAGGAAATATTCCAAAGAATTTTTTAGATGTTTTTGTGGTAAATGGATAGGGGATACTATAGTATTATGATTGGAGACTAGTGAAACCACATATATTACAACATATGTGATGGAAGAATTTTCACAAATAGAGAAAACATTAAAGGAAAGATAAAAAGATTCAGTGAGACAAGTATATCACATTTCAATGTAATTAAAAATTATTAATATTTTATGGTTTGCACAATAATTTTATTAGTATATCTAAATTCTATGTGAATCCATGACCGCTAAATTTAAAAATGATAAGTTTATTACTATTAATGATGATACTATTTTTTATAATTCTCACAAAAAGTATAATGAGTATAAAATTAAACATATTTAAATAATTACGAAAAATGTTAATTGTATGGATGTTATACAAAAATAGATTATTTTAAAGAATATGAGTATAATAGATGTAAATTTAAAAATGATTCATAATTTTCATAAATATAAAATAGAAAAAAAACTTTGAAAACATAATGTGAAAAACCATTGTGTTTGTGAACAATATAATAAGGTAAGCTGACAAAGGATTGTTCTTCAATTATCAATGAAGTGAACACTAAAAATCCACATTATTTGTTTAATCATGAATTTTTTGGTCCAACTAAAATTTCTTTTCCTAGAGGAATGAAGGATTATTTTTCAATTTTGGATGAATATAGGAGATTGCTATTGTTATATTTTTTGTCTCGCAAAAGTGAAACATTGCCGAAGTTTTCTACAAAGTATAATCTTATATGTAATGAGAATATATACATGACCATATCCATAATAAGTGAAAATAAAGGTGAATTATAGATCTAAGATTTTAACAGGTTTTTCGAAAATAATGGATACTCTCATAATTTATCATCACCTAGGAAATCATAAAAAAATGATTTAGTGGATAGATATAATATGACCCTCTATGATGTGGGATGTATTATACTAAGTTAGTGACATGATCCAAACCACTAAGTTGCCACATGGGTGGTGGTAAGATGAGTGTGCCACTTGAATCCTACCTCCATTAGGCAAGAGGATAGTGACTAACAGTAAGTAGACATATCACACATTATGGAATGTCTTGACCCAATGAACATGTACGTGACACACATCTCCCTAGTGGAAATAATGATTAAGAATAGATATGTAAAACTAACTTTAATTTATATAATGTTTATAGAAAATGATAAGATCTATCAAGGTAAAACCAGTCTGCAAAACAAAATGAATGGTGGTACAATACATAACCACAAAACCAAAATAAAATCCTTCATGTGTGGTATAGGTGGAGAGACATTATGAATGAACTACCTCCACACATGAATGACACCCACTATGTTCACCTCTTTGTACAACTAAGCTACACCAAAACCAATTCAAATAATGATGTTATCAATATATTCTCCAACTATATAAGACATGACACATAAGAGTGTAGATGACCATGAAATGATATGAATAACCACTAAGATGCCCCAAAATACTTCAAAGGAATAGTAATAAGACCAACCATTAAATATAAAAATGAAAGGAGACAAAATAACCTTTAAGGAAAACCAATAATTTCTTTTAAGGATCAATCTTAGTCTTTACATCCCAACTATAGGAGAAGTCAGCATGCAACCCCAAGAATACAAACTGCCTTAGTAGTAGCCCCATCACCCATATAAAACCATAATTGAGGACAATTTCCTTTTCAAGTGACAAATAATGGAGGAATTTATGGAATATAAATTATGATTATCACATAGAATATGAGGGAGCACCAAAAACCTTCACTAATAGGAAGGCCATGCCCATCACTGTGTAGCACATGTATGAATATTGGGTTCCTGACCCATGAACCCTTTGATCACCAAGACTGAACCTCATTTTCTACATATGATTCTATATCATAAAAAAGACTTATCTCACCTCATAAAATGGAGTCATATTTATAAAAATACAATTATATTATGATCTAGGTGGAATAATACTTAGTATATGATATTAACTTGCATGAAACTAACATCTAATGAGAATGTAACAGAAAACACCACTTAGGTGAAATTATGGGTGTCATGGAAGCCTATGGGAATGTTGTGTGTCATACTAAGAGAGTGGATATGTGCAACTCATGCATGTCTTAGTTCACATCCCAATATATTTTGGGTAGATCTGGTTGGGCACACCTTCTTGTCCAAATTCATGACATGGGAAAGTAGTGAGGTTTGACACCTAGTTTTGTGGGGTTTGCCCTATTCAATTCAGTGCGATAGGACCACCTTGATGTTCAGGCCCAATATCCACTTTTATTCGAATATAGCATGACTCGTATCGTGTTTAATAGATAAACCTACTAGTCAGATCTCTGTCATGAGGGGTTGTTGGTTTTATCCCTATGTGGAATTCCATTTTATTTCATGGTTGTCGCATGTACGGGACACATTTTTCACCAAAAATAGCCTCTCACCACAAACCTACTACACAACCACAAGTCTTAATAGAAACCATATTTTATACATCTATAGAATCCATTTATATTACATGGCTAGATACAATCAGAGCCAACCACCTCTACTCTTCCATGAATCTGGCATGATCCACTATCATCACGCAGAGAAGAAACAAAAAATTGAAGATAAAATTTCTAACCCTATATTCCATCATATCTTAATTTCATTATAAGGATGGGGACTCATTCTTCGCACCGCCATTAAAAACACATGGTCAAGGAGAATAAAATTATGATTAAAATACAATGACCCAGAGGTTTCACGACACAACGAGAGAGTAAATTTGTAGTAGCATTTAAATTCCCAAAATCAAGGTTCCAATATTCATCTATATGATTTAGAAAAATAAATAAATCAAGAATAAGTAATGGTAGATAAGTAATTCAAAAAAAATACATGCACCGTGCGTTGGATTGTTCATTGGTGAATATTATGTTGGCTTCAAGTAGAATTCGTGATCTATGAAGATGAATTTATATTCTTCAGTTCTACAGATCTATGGATATCCCATTATCTCCTCTCTACTATTTTCATTTTAAAATATATAATTTAGGGCATCAACCACTAGAATTTGAGGAAATTTGATTTTACTAGAAACATCCTAGGTTTCACACATTTAAATTAAAATACTCTACATTGTGGTCAATCCCAAGAAATAATAAAGTGAAATCAAATAATAGTGCCCCTATGGTAAAATCCCCATATTATAAGTAACATAAATATCTGATCTCAAATTCAATACACTAATTAGTGTGAAATTCATTATACCTACAAATGATTATGTTAAATATAAGGAAGTATATTTTTTAAAATATATTTTTTAAGAAGATCTGGGATTCTAAAATCAAAGAAAAATAGCTCAAAACGAAACATAAACATATTATTTAAGATATTTAAATTTTTAAATTGAAAAAACATGGTTGTTTCATCCTATCCAAATTCAAGGATTTTATCCAAAAAAGAACCACTTTCTCAAAAAGGTGAGTGTGCTAGGAAAGCATCTAGTTATAACACACCTATGAGTTATTTTTAATAATTCAATACTACCAAAGGATACACACTAATGGAATAGATCATACATGAAGATTCATATCATACCCATCCACTGTCACCACTAGGTACTCCGAGAGGGTGGCTTCTTCCTCAAGGTCTTTCTCACCCATGTCAATAATGTGAGATGGTTCATGCATGTATCTACACTCTTGTGACTCATGGAATATTTCAAGAACCTAGTTAAACCTTAGGGGTAATACTATGAAATAATCAACCTTTACCACCATATGAAAGATCTGTAATGGATAGATAAAACTCAAGGATAAATTTCCTCCCCAACCGAACCTTTGATACAAAATTTTTTTGAAGACCTTTAAGAACATTGGAAAAACAACATTGTAATGACCTGTTAATTCTCATAGGCATGAGATCACAAAAAGTCATTACATGGACTTAGGTGACATACCAAAGATTCCAAAGGATGGAAATTAATGTTGAAGGGATTCAATGAAATTTCAGAGATAGAATACCCTTTAATAATAAAACTATTACCCCAGCAAACCATAACCGAACAACTCACTATATGATTACTGAATAAAAAAATACACCTTAACTACTTTATTCATATCAAAACCACTTTAAATTATCAAATAGTAGAAGACTCAAAAAAATATCAATGAAAATAGTGGAAACTAACTAAAGATACCTAGATGATGAAAAGACTCCAGGATCTACATTCCCCATGCCCCAAGATCACCAAATAGCCCGAGCATCATGAAGTGTTTCTAAAGATGTGTGAAACGTTACCTTCTCCCCTGTCCTATAAGATATCATCTACAAAAGCACCAAAGATCCAAAGCAGGGTTGATTTTAAAACTCAACAAGATATCTCCAATGAAATCCCTACTCATTCCACTATGATAGAAGAGTTAGATAAATTATTGTAAAATAGTTCATACAAAACATTTTTTCCAAAACCATTTATAACAAAATATAAATATGTTACAAAACATTTTTCAACAAAAGAATACCATTTCAATTAAAACCTATTTTACACAAACCTAATATTTCATAAAAATTATAACAATGCTTCTTACCCATTTATCAATATCCTTTTTGGCATACTTGAACCATTACACACACCCTTGCAAACAACCATTCATGTTACATTATGACAGTTCCATACGCATGAGTGGTTTCTCATCGATCCATCAAGCCATCACAAGATAATTTTATACCATGTTCCATAAGCCTTTGGAACCAAGAAAAATTTCATATTTCAACCAATACCTGAATATGGAACATGAAAACACACACCACATATACCCAAAGATTATTCCAAAGCAACCCTTTCAATAAAATCCTATTTCTATTGAATACCATTTTTCATTAAAACCATTATAGTGCCAACTAGTTTCAATAAAAAGACCTTTTATTGAAAAACAATTAAAAATAAAACCATTTAGAATTTCAATAAAATTCCCCATTTATAATCACTATTTTAAATTAAAGAAACTAAAACAATTTTCACAATAATTTATCAAGATTTTACAATTCTACCAAAAACAATAAATCACCACTAAAGTTATTTATTCCAGGTATCAAACATTGATTTCACAAGAAATATTATCCAATTAAATAAATTTTAAACTATGACAGTTAATTATATCCAGAGGAGATGAGAGTAAAGCCACCTTCCATGAAGTTTTTGACGAAACTCAACCAATGACGAAGAATGCACAAGAAGTCGGGTCAATTTTCCAAGAACGAGCTTATATCTCTTCTCTTAGAAAGATCACGACTCAATATTGAATTATTTGGAATCAAAAAAAGTAGATATACCCATTATATGTGTATATAAGAGAAATAAAGGTGATCATAGATGTAGATCTAAAGAGTTTTAAGGAAATGTGACAAAATGGGAAAGAATGGTGACATACATCAAGAATCAGATCAAGACTCCTTGAAACGACTTCGATGTCCTTATCTATCCAGAAGAACACAAGATATATCTTTATTGGATGTTAAAAATCTTATATCTATGCATATAATGTGTATATATAAGAAATCAATAAGGGATAATAAGGAGATCTAAGAAAACGAGACAAAAACGATGAATATTGGGCACGTATTGTGAGAATCGGGATTGAAATCGCCAAAGGAGGGATCTAGGATTGCTAAAAATCATGTGGGAAAGGCTCTTAAGACCTTTTAGGGAGATAAATTTCTAATTATGGGTGTTTTAAAAGATAAACTAAATAGTTAGGCAAAAAATATCATGTTCCTAGAAAATAAGATCTAGTTTTGACCTATATGCACAGTTCGACCGCACAGTTTGGGCCAATTGTTCACAAACCATGTGACCTTCCTTTTGGCCCCAAAGCTTCTTCCAAATCCCCCAAACTCTCACATCCTTCACCATTACCCTTTTTATGGAAACCAACCTTTTATTAAAACACCCATTTTTTATCGAAACACTCCTTTTAAATGGAAACACCCCTTTTTATGGAAACACCCCATTTATGAAAACACCCCTTTTAGGGAAACACCCATTTTTATAGGAACACCTAACATTTATTTAAACACACATTTTATTGAAATACCCCTTTTTTGGAAACATACCCTTTTATGGAAACACTCTCTTTTATTGAAACACCCTTTTTCCATAAAACCCATTCAAAGCCAGACCATTTCAAAACAATGCCCTTTTTTCATAAAAACATGAAGAAATGGTTACTTACCCAAAACTGGGGGTACTAAATTCTCCTCACCATTGGTATTTTTTTCTTTTGAAAGTATAGAACCATCACCACCCAAAAAGAGTTTTGGCCACTTCTCTTTCATTTCCTTCTCGTGTTCCCATGTCTCTTCCTGAATCTAAACATGTTGTCATAAAACCCAAACTATAATGATGAATTTCCCACACAAGACTTTCTATTCCCTATCCACGATATGCACTGGGATATATACCAAATAGGAAACCATATCTAGTTCTAAGTGATCCTATCTGATCACATTGTCATGACATGTCCCCTGGGGCCCCTGTCATGACTACCCCCAGCCTACCTTCCATAGGCCATGGGTTGGAAACTTGCACCAGAAAGGTGTATCCCTAAAATGGGAAGGAAATTCCTTTAAACATATAAAACACACAATCCAAGAACAAAACAAGATGAAACAATGAAGTAAAACTATAGTAGTAAATGTGTGTACTGAAAGTAAAGGGGCCAAAATACAAGTCCCCCTGAAAGGTAGAACTGCAACTGAAAAATAGAAAAAAAATACTGTAATTTTTCAATGAGGATCCTACCTAAAGGGTAGGTATAACTCCTCTCAACTTCTCTCCATGTCATCCAATCTCCTCCATGTACCACCTGGTATTGGATCCCTCAAGTCTCAGCAAAGCTGCTCATCGTCTGCACAAGACATAACAAGGTGCGGCGAAGCCCATGCATGTGTGAATATAACAATACCCACTAGGGACCGCAAGACACTAGAAGGTCTCTTAGAATTCTATAGAGGAAAAACAAAAATCATGGTCTCAATCACAAAGCACAATTCAATAGACACAGCTCGATCCATGTATAAGTAAACCACATAAGTACATATGATTTGTTGAGAAGCTAGATTATCTTATTCGATCGAGAGGCACTACTACTGAATATATAGCTTCTCACCCATATAAGGTCAATAGGTACTAACCCCCATGAGACCCACACAAGATCCGACGCACCCAGAGTCGATAGGTACTAACCCCCTCCACACCCACATAGGATCTGACCTGCCCAAAGTCGATAGATACTAACCCCCACAAGAACCACACATGATCTGACCCACACAGGATCGGTATGCACTGTCCCACAAAAGATCGATGATCATTGACCCACACATAATCTGACCCACACAGGATCGGTATGTCACTGATCCACAACTAGCCGCTCAAAGGATGGTCCTCATCGGGTCGTGTACTGTAGATCCACACAGGATCGCTAGGTGTTGATCAACACCAGATCACTCAGTGCTGATCCACATAGGATCGCTAGGTGCTGACCCACATAGGATTGCTCTGTACTAACCTCTTTATGATCTGCCTCCAACCTCCACCTCACTACCAGCCATGGGATTCCCATTTATAGTACACTTGATTCTGGGCGAACCACTCATCATGACATTGGTCATATTTCAACTAGAAAAAAGTCCCACGAATAAGTAACCAGATGATCTGTCTTGTCATAAGGGTTCCAGCGCAACATACATCACGTTAACTGAATGCTCGATCAACAAGTTAAAGGCATTTTAGTCCTGAGGGTCTAGTTGGTTTTGGGGTTGATCCAACCCGTCTGTTCTCCAACATTATCCAAAAATCTCTTGGAGTATCTCAAAAGTATTTTCTCACTCCAAAGATCATAGTGTCATACATGGTTCATCAAACACACATCTGGTTCGCAAGATACAGTCACTTAAGCGTAACTGGGCCTGAGGAGGTTTGGTTCCTATCTGACCCCATTTGGGCATACCCAACCCACCCCAGGACTAACCCGACCCACCCTAGGACTAGCTTGGTCCGGCCCAGTTGGGCTGGTCTGTGGTGGGCTTGGCCCGCTGGGCCGCGGTGGCTCAGCCAACCGGCTGACGCGACCCACACGGGGTCGTGCAGTCCGTTACTCCCAAATGGATCAATGGAGCCCTTAGGCTCCATTCATTGGTGGTGCCACATGGCGTTACCTCATCACCTAAGATACTCGTAGGAGGTGAGTCCCTTGCATGCTCCGTTGTGGCTTTGAGGCTTCAGCTTCCTTCAGTGCAACACAAGATGTCGTGCCGCCTCCACCACTGCACCCGACCACTATTAGCCACCTGTTTGATTGATTCGGTGCTGAGAAACACTGCTCTTCCACCATAGCCAGCAGTTGTCAGCCGCCCCTCTCATCCACTTATGCCAGTCGCCGATGCCGGAGCTTCTTCCACAGGGCTACGATGATTCTCCAGAGCTCCGACGATGCTCCAAGGCTCTGTTTTAACTTCTGCTCATGTGTACGAGCTCCCTGGGATGTCTCCATTGCTGCGAGAGTCCCGGATTCCAGATTCTGACAAGTTGAAGAATTTCCCCCCAAAGAACACAACAAGAACAAATCAGTGGAGGGTTTGGGCCTTGTTTGCTTGGCCCGTACCCTCCTCTTTAACTACATAACAAGCAGAAAGAAATAATTCATCATAGATAACTAAAATAAAATAAACCCCCTACCTCATGAATCATCTTAGGTATCGCGGTCATTGGTGGAAGGAGAGTCCTCGTCGGAGTGAGGTCTTCGGTGTTCGTCAATACCGAATCATCTCTGCCTAAGCTTCCATCCTCTGTCAGTGGATGTTTCCACAGGATTTTGTTATAGATTCATCACTTGATGAAGTTGTGACAAAACCCCACCCCGAACTCCATTTAAAAAGAATGGGAAACCACCCATGTTGCATTTCATTAATTCGGTTCATTTATGAAATGCAATTAATGATGAAATGTTGAGGTTACAGAGTTGGAGTGTTAAGCAATTAATTGGTTTGATAGCCCATCGGTCCCACCACTACCACTCATTCGCTGGAGAAAAATAAGTAAAATAACTTATTATGTTATTTTATAATTTTTTTAAATTCCAAAATTTAACTCTTTCTCCCGACCTACTCTGGTCGATGTGAAGCCTCCCTTAAGTGATTCTAGGTGCTGTAGATTCAATGATGCCCTCAGATTTTTAATCTGAGCACTGGTTCAAAAGATAAAAAATGACACCCATGTGTTTAGTAAATGTACCTTAAAAAAAAGTTCAAAATACATTAAGGGCACACCTGGCCTTGGAATCATGCACAGTCAAATTTCACAGACTCATAATAATCCCAATTAATTTATAAAATACATGGAATTTCCGGGTGTTTGCATTCTCCCCACCTCAGGGATTTTCGTCCACAAAAGCTACATAAAAACTAGGGGAAGATGGGGGTACTGAGCACATATCTAAGTCTCCCACTCCCATGTGCTCTCCTGGAGATTACCGTGCTTCTAAAAAGCTCATACAAGAGGAATCGAGCACCCATGAAGGACTTGCTCCTGTCGATCCTCAATCACCACTGGAAAATACGCAAACGCCGCCCAATCGTCGATGCCTAGCTCACCCCAGCTGATAAAGTGTGATGGATCATGCACCTATCTCCTCAGATTAGACACGTGGAAAACATTATGCACCTGGTGAATCTCTATGGGAAGAGCTAGATGGTACACCACCTCGCCTAGTCTGCAGAGGATCTGGAAAGTTGTCATGAACCTCAGAGATAGCGTGTCACACTGGCCAAACCTCTGTAATCCTTGTTGAGGTGAGACCCATAGGAAGACATGGTCTCCCTCCTCAAACTCCAAGGGTCTCCATCTCCTATAAGCATAAGACTTCTGCCAGCTCTGTGCAGTCTTTATCCGCTCCATGATGATCTGAATCTTCTATTTGGTAGCATTTACCAACTCTGGACTCATTAGGGTTGACTCCCCTATTTATGTCCAGCAAATAGGTGATCGACATGGTCTCCCATACAAACCCTCAAATGGGTTCATGCCAATGATGGAGTGATAACTATTGTTGTATGAAAACTCCCCCCCCCCCCCCGGGGGAAGGTTGTCCTCCCAACTGCTCCCAAAATTGAGGACACAAGCATGAATCATGTCCTCGATTTTCTGTATGGTCCACTTCGTCTGAACATTTTTCTGAGGGTGAATGGCAGTGCTCAAGCATATATGAGTTTTGAATTCCTCTTGGAATCCCTTCCACAAGAGGAATGTTAATCATGCGTCATGATCTGAGATGATCATCGATGGAACTCCATGAAGTTTCACTATCTCTTATATGCAGAGGCATCCCAATTTCTCTATTGATCTCTGCTCTTAGAATGGTAGAAAGTGGGATGATTAGGTAAGTCAGCCAACAATTACCCAAATAGAATCATGGCCTCTGAACATATGTGGTAGCCCAATCACAAATTCCATGGAGATACCATCCCACTTCCACTTTGGTACCTCAAGTGGATGAACTAACACTGTTGGTACCTAATGCTCGGCCTTCACTTGCTGACAAGTGAGGAATCGGTATACAAACTATGCCAATGCTTTCTTCATCCCTGGCCACCAGTACAGATGTTGTAGGTCTTGGTATATCTTCCCCACTCAAGGATGCATCACTAAAGGGGGTGAATGGAAATCCCTCAACACCTCTTCACGTAGTGTCACAGGTACCATAGTGCATCCTCGGAAGAGGACGATATGCTCCCCACCTTTAGAAAATCCCTTAGGTGCTGGTCCTATGGATATTCGAGCACATCGGGCCTCTCAATAAACATCCCCAAGCTATTCCACCCAAACTCATTGAAGAAGTGGGGTAGTGATAGTCATAGACTGGAGGTAAGCTACTCCATCTCTATCCATGAAAGATAACTTCAATGCGGCTAGCAGCTCTGTCACCTCACTCAGAAGTTGTAGACCTGACCTCCTGGTGAGTGCATCTACTTCTACATATCCCTTCCTATATGTATAGACTATCTCGAAGTCATAGTCCTGGAGAAACTATAGCCATCATCGATGTCTCGGGTTCGGTTCCATCAGTGAGAAGATATACCTGAGTCTCTTGTGATCAGAGTAAACAGTAAATCATTCACCTATAAAGTAGTACTAACATATCTTCAATGCAAATACCACTACTTCTAACTCCAGGTCATGGGTAACGTAGTTCTGCTCATGTTGTCTAAACTTTCATGAGCCGTAGGTAATAACCGCTCACTCCTACATTAGGAAAAAACCCAGTTCGGTCACTGATTAATTGCAGTATAATATATACCCAACACCCCCTTCTAGTAACCTCAAGATGGGAGCACTTTTCAGTCCTTGACTTAGCTCTTGTAAAATCTACTAGCACTTCTCTATCCACAAAAGGCTGCCCTTTCTTAGTCAATGGTGACAAGGGTGTCTCTACACTAGAGAATTCAGGTACAAATCTCTGGTAGTACCCATCCAATCCAAAGAAAATTTTCACCTCAGTCTCACTCTTGGGTATCTCCCAAGAATGTAATTCCTCTATCTTTTTTGGATCCACTATGACTCAAACAATTGAGATAATGTGCCCTAGAAAGTGGACTTCCCGTATCGAGAACTGGAACTTTGAGAGATTTACATAAAGCTACTTCTCTCAGAGTGTATCTTGGACTATCTATAGGTACTTGGCATGGTCCTTCTCTGATGCCAAGTTTATCAATATGTCGTTCAATAAGACCACCAAAAATCATTCAAGTTAAGGCCAAAAGATCCTATTCACGAGCCCCATGAACACTACCAGAGTGTTGTTCATGTCGAAAGGCATCACCAAGAACTTGTAATTATCATACCGACCTATAAAGGTTGCCTTCGGTATGTCTTTTTCCCATACTTTGAGCTGACGATATTCTGATCGGAGGTCCATCTTCAAAAACCATCGAGCTCCCTTCATCTAGTTGAAGAGATCATCAATCCTCAATAGTAGCTACTTGTTCTTCATAGTCACCTGGTTTAGGCACCGATAGTACACACAAAGCCTCAAGATCCCATCCGACCTCTTAGGGAATTAGATCAAGGATTCCAATGGAGAAACATTGGGCCTTATAAACCCCCTTCCCTGCTAGTCCTCCAACTATACCCTCATCTCACAAACCTCCACGGGATCCATCTCATATTCTGGTGTAGATATTGGTGTCGTCCCGGGGTACAGGGCGATGTGAAAATCTACCACTCTACGAGAAGTTAGTCTCGGAACATTGTCCGGGATGACATCAACATACTGGTTCACCACTACAGATAAACTCAGACTCCTCATATAAACTACTCCTAGGGTGAGGCTAGCCAACTAATGAGTAATAGGATGCACCCTCCTCCGAGATAGTCCAATGTGTGCGGCAATGGTATTCTTCTCACCAGTGAAGGTAAACCTGATCACATACTCAGGGGAACACCTCAATTTGTGCCTAAAATATTCGATCTGAATATGGACCGTGGATTGCCAATCCATACCCTAGATGACATCATAAGGCCTCGACACTACTACAAGGAGATCCCAGCCGAAGCTCTCATCTCCTATAGTAATCTTATAGTGTCTTCACTAGTGTGTAATTGTGAAATTCTATCCCATAGGAGTCTCTAATCGTAAAGATCGAGTCAACGTCTCTATCATAATCTCAAAGCTCCGAACAAGTGTTGTGGAAATGAAAGAGTGACTGACACCTTTGTCATTAAGTACTATAGATAGTGTGAAATAGACACAGACCATACCTCTAATCATCTCTCGAGAATTGGGGTCGTAGGCCGCAGCTACCTAAAAATGTTCTCTCTCCTATCCACCTACTCCCTATAGTGGGTGTGGACCTCCTGGTGGTGGTGGAGGTAGAACCTCAAATCACCGCCTATTGCCTGTTGCATGACCTGCTCCTCTTCCTCATCTGCTACCCTAATGACCTCCTCGCTCGACTCTATGCCTCTGACTCGGTGGTCCCTCGACTGACATCTGATCTTCAGTACAGTGGTTTAGGCAGTCGTGATCCATGAGTCCCTACCCACCACACGTGAAGCGTAGTTTTCCTCCCAACTTTCCTTCTCTACCTCGCGAGCACTGAACCTCTGACCCTGCATCATAGGGTCATCCACCAGTGGAACTGGCCTGCTTGGACCTCATTGTCATCTGTCTACAACCTCCTGCAGATGACTTAGATACATGTCGTCTGGTGGTGGCTCTCACTGTCGTGCCTTCTCTGTTATAAATATCTATAAAAATAATTCTTGATCGAGCACTCAAGCCTACGTCAGGATATTCAATGATATCATAGACTCTCTAATCTCTTGTCGGAGACCCTGCTCAAAGGTCCAGGACCTGAAAAAATGGTTCATGTTCAATGTCGGTGGAGTAGCGTGAGAGGTCAATGAATCTCACAGAGTATTGGGCTACTATCGGGCTACCCTATTGCAAGTATAGAAGTTCATGAATACACACAGAGCGTAGTGTCGCTGGAACGAACTCTGCCCGGAAGAGGCTCTCAAAGTCCGTCCATGTGAGGTTTTCCTCCTCATGTGTCTAGAGCATCAGGCTCCACCATATCCCTACTATTCCCTAGAAAAGGCTATCGCCTAGGATAACCATCTGCACTTCTAGGGTCTCAAAAAAGTGAAAAAACTCTAGCCACAACCTCCATCCAGTCCTCAGCTTCTTGGGGATCTGTCTATCCATGAAACCTTTTAGGCCTCTATCTCTGGAACTCATTAAATTCTCTCAGTTGGCGTGCATGGTTTATTGGTGGGGCTGGTGGAATCTACTACCCAATGGGTGGTGGGGCTTCTTTTGCACAACCAGAAGGTGCTACCATAGTAAGAGGGACCTGCCCTGAAGCCTCATCACTCTGTGTTCCATTAACATATACTCTCTTAGGAATATTAGTTGTCTTTCTGTGTAGTGGCATCCTGAAAAGAAAAAGGTTCTCCATAGTAAATAAGTTATACCTAGTGATCTGACTCAAAGAGATCAAAGTAAAAAACATTTCTAAAACACACGCAATCATTATTTTTGTACACCAAGTCGGAAATCAGAATTCTGGGTTTTGGTGTTTGTATATGTTAGTCACTGCACAAGCACTAGACTCCCTGAACTGAAAACCACACTCAAAACACTTAACACTATTTCTCTATTAAAATATCAGAGTCCTATTTCTTTGGTAGAACTGACACCTTTGATACCACTTTGCCACGACACATCTCCTAAGGCCCATTCTATGACTACCCCAAGCCCGCCTTCTATAGGCTAGGGGTTGGAGACTAGCACTAGAAAGGTGTATCCCTAAAATAGGAAGGCATTTTCTATAAAACTATAAAAACAAACAATCCAAAACCACAACAAGATGCAACCATGAAGTAAAACTATAGTGATAATTGTGTGTATTGAAAGTAAAGGGGTCGGAATACAAGCCCAACTGAAACGTATAACTACAACTGAAAAATAGAAAACAAGTCCTGGAATCATCCTCTAAGGATCCTACTTAAATAGTAGGTACAACTCGTCTCCACTGCTCTGCACGTCAACCAATCTCCTCAGTGTACCACCTGGTCCTAGCTCCATAAAGTCTCATCCAAGCTTCTTGTCATCAGAAGAAGACACAACAAGGTGCGGCCGAAGCCCGTGCATGGGTGAGTATAAAAATATCTAGTAGGGACTCTGAGACCCTTGATGGTCTCTTAGAATTCCACAAAGTAAAAAACCACAATACATGAACTCAAACACAAAGCACAAAGCAATAGATACCCCTTGAAACAAGTTTTAGTAAAGCACATAAGTACATATGATTAGTTGAGAAGCTAGATCATTTTATTCTGTTGAGAGGAAATGATGCTAACCATATAGAGTCTGAACCGCATAGGATCAGTAGGTACTAAACCCTGAAATACCCACAAAGGATCTGACCCTCGCAAAGTCAATAGTTACTAACCCCCACAAGACCCCCACTAGATCTGACACACCTAGTGTCGATAGGTACTAACCCCTATAAGACCCACCCAAGATCTGACTGACACATGATCCGTATGAGCTAACCCACATTGGATCGATGAGCATTGACCCACACGGGATCTGACCCACACAATATCGGTATGTCGCTGATCCACAAAGGGACGCTCTAAGGATCGTCCTTGTCGGCTCACATCCTGCCAATCCACACAGTATCACTCAGTGTAGATCAACATAGGATCACTCAGTGCTGATACACACAAAACAGCTAGGTGATGACCCACATAGTATAACCCAGTACTAATCTCTGTATGATCTTTCTCCAACCTCTACCTCACTACCAGCCACTGGATTCCCGCTAATAGTACGCATGATTCTGGGAGAACCGCTTCTCAAGCCATCAGTTTTATATCAACTGGAACGAAGCCCCATGAATAAGTAACCCTATGATATGTCACGTCATAAGTGTTACAATGAAATAGAGGGCGTGTCAACCAAATGCCTGGTCACTAAGTTATAGAAATTTTAGTGTCGAGGGTCAGTTTGGTTTTAGGGTCGATCAAACCCGGTTGTAGTCCAAATTTCATTA
This sequence comes from Viscum album, assembly GCA_963277665.1. Taxonomy (NCBI): domain Eukaryota; kingdom Viridiplantae; phylum Streptophyta; class Magnoliopsida; order Santalales; family Viscaceae; genus Viscum; species Viscum album. Next base: position 680,133,479 of record OY728147.1, read on the forward strand.
AAACTCTCTTGGAGTATCTCAAAAGGACCATCTTGCTCCAAAGATCATAGTGCCGTAGACGGTTTGTCAAACGTACGTCTGGTTCGCAAGATAGAGTTACTTAAGTGTTACTGGGTCCGAGAGGGGTCTGGCTCCAGTCTGACCCGGCCCAAACCGGCCTGGGTCGGCCCGATTGGGCTGGGCCACGGCGGGCTCGGCCCGCTAAGCTGTGGTGGCTATGCCATCTGGCAAGCACTTCCCATATGGGGTCGCGCGGTCTGTTTCTCTTGAAGGGATCAATGGAGCCATTCGGCTCCACTAATTAGTGGTACCAAATGAAGCCGCCACGTCACCTGCGGGGCCTGCAGTAGGCGGGTCACTTTCCCTCTCTATCGCGCCCCCCTTCATTGCAGCGGGTGACAGCGCACCGCCTCAACCTTTGCACTGGGCCGCATGTCCAACCATCGCAGCGCTGAGCGGCACTGCTCTTCCACCATGGAGGACGGTTTCTAGCCACTTCTCTCTTCTGCCAACACTGGTTGTTTGCACTGCCGCACCGGTACTATGTTGTAACTTCTTATATGGGGCTCTGATGATGCTATAGACCTCCATTATCACTTCTTCTCATGCCTACGGCCTCCCCGGGATGCCGCCGTCACTATGAGGCTCCCAGATTCCAGATTCTGACGAGATGAAGAATTGTCTCCTGAAGAGTGCAACAAGAACGAAGTGGCGGAGGTTTTGGGCCTTGTTCGTTTTCCCTGTGCCTTTTATGTTAACATGATAACAAGAAGAAGTAAATAATTCATCATAGATAACTATAATAAAATAAACCACATAACTCATGAACTGTCATAGGTATCATGAATTTTGGTGGAAAGAGATTCTTCATCGGAGTGAGGTCGTCGGCGTTCGTCGATCCCAGATCATCAACGCCCAAGATTCATTCCATTGTCAGTGGAAGTTGTCGTAGGACTTTTCCAGAGGTTCCTCTCTTGATGAAGTTGTGTCAAAACCCCACCCCGAGCTCTATTTAAAAAGAAGGGGAAACCACCCGTGTTGCATGACATTAATGCAGTTCATTTATGAACTACAATTAATGATGTAACATTGAGGTTACCAAGTTGGAGGTCCAAGCCATTAATTGTCTTGACAACCCATCAGTCCCACCACCTCCTCTAATCTTCTAGAGAAAAATAAATAAAATAACTTGTTATGTTATTTTATTATTTTTCTATAAAGTCAAAAATTTTACTTTTTCTCCTGACCTACTGCGGTTAAAGTAAATCTTCCCTTAAGTGAATCCCAACATTGTGGATTCAACATCGCCCTATGGTTTTTCATCTGAGCACCAGTTCAAAATATAGAAAATTCCACCCACTTTTTTACAAAAATTACTTTAAAAACGTTCCAAAATCCATTCCAAGAACACTGATCCTCAGAATCATGCGCTGTCAATTTTCACAGACTCATAGTAATCCCAAATAATTTCAAAAAATTACATGAAATTTCTAGGTCATTAAATTCTAATCATATTAGGGATTTTAATACTCAAAAGGTATAACAAAACTAGGGAAACAAATGGGGCTTTTGAGCACATATCTGAGCCTCCTTCTCCCATGTGCTCTCTTAGAGATTCTCATGCTTCCAATGAACTCATACAAGAGGAATCGACCACCCACAAAGGAACTGCTCCTGTCGATACTCTATCTACACCGAGAACTCCACCAACCTTATCCTATCGTCGATATAAGCTCACCCTAGTCGATAACGTGATATGGATCATGCATGTATCTCCTCAATTGTGACACATGGAAGAAACATTATTCACCCGGTGCATCTGTATGGGAAGATCTAAACAGTACACCACCTCACCTACTTTGTTAAGGATCTAGAAAGGTCTAATGAACCTCAAAGATTGTGTGTCACCCCTTCCAAACCTTTTTAATCCTCATTGGGGTGATACCCATAGGAATACATGGTCTCCCTACTCAAATTCCAAGGGTCTACATCTCCTATCTACATAAGATTTCTTCTAGATCTGTGCAGTCATCTTCCCCTCCTGGGTGATCTGCACCTTATATGTGGTACCCTTTACCAAATCTGGACTCATAAGTGCAAGATCCCCTCAGTCTATCCAACAAAGAGGTGATCTACATGGTAGCACATACAAATCCTCAAATGGGTCATGATGATGGTGGAGTGATAACTATTTATGTATGTAAACTTCACCATGTGCAGCTGGTATTCCCAACTACGGCCGAAATTGAGGACATAAGAACAAAGTATATCCTCAAGTGTTTGTATAGTACACTCTATCTGACCATCTGTCTGAGAGGGAAAGGTAGTTCCCAAGCATAGCTGAGTTCAAAATTCCTATTGCAATCCCCTCCACAAGTGGAATGTAAAACGTGACTCGCGATTTGAGAGGATCATCGATGGAACTCCGGGAAGTCGCACTCTCTTCTACACATATTATATCAGGAGTGGGTACTTGTTATTCATGGTAACCTGGTTCAGGCACTAATAGTCCACACAAATCCTCAAGCTCCCATTCTTCTTCTTAACAGAAAAGATTGGGGATGCCCATGGAGAAACAATGGGCCTTATGAATGCCTTTCCCTACAAGACCTCCAGTATTACCCTCAGCTCACGAAGCTCCAAGAGATCCATATGATATGCTGGTGAAGATATCAGTGTCATCCCTTGGTACAAGTTAATGTGAAATTCTACCTCTCTATGGGGAGGTAGTCTCAGAACATCATTAGGGAAGACATTAACGTACTGGTCTACCACTACATGATAACTCGGACTCCTCACGTCAACTGCTTCGAGGGTGATGCTAGCGAAATGATGAGTAATCAGCTTCACCCTCCTTCGAGATAGCCCATCATATACTGGAAAGGTTTCCTTTTCTCCAGGGAAGGTAAACCTGATCCCATCCTTAGAGACACACCACACTTTTCACTTAAAATAATCGATCTGAGCATGGAATATGGATAACCAGTCCATACCCAAGATGACGACATATGTTTGCGACGCTGCTACTAGAAGATCCCAGTAAAAGATCCTGCCTCCTAGACTTATCTCAAACTGTCACGACTAGTGTGTAATCATTTAATCCTCTCTCATAGGAGTCTCTAATCATAAGGATCGATCCAACAGCTCCATTGAAATATTATATCCCCAAATGAGTGTCGTGTTAATGAAAGAGTGACTGGAACCTGCGTCTATAAGCGTTGTAGCTAGGGTGGAATAGACATAGATCATACCTCTAATAATATCATGAGAATCGTGGTCGTAGCCCTCAGCTACCTGATGTTGTGTTCGCCCCTGTCCACCTGCTCCCTGTGGTCGGGGTGGACCTCCTGCTGCTGGTGGTGGTAGAACCTCAAATCGCTACACACCACCTACTTCATGGATTACTTCTTTGCCTCGTCCGCCACCATGAATACCTTATTTCTTGAATCTATGCCTCGGCCCCAGTATTCCCTTGACCATCTTATTATCGTTGGTATGGTGGGTTAGGCAATCATGAGCAATGTGGACCTACCCGCCGCACGTGATGCATAGTCATCCTCTAAGTTGACCTTATTAGCCTCTTGAGCTCCACACCTCAAACCCTGTGTCCCGGGGTCATCCAACAGTGGGTCTGGCCCGCATAGACCTCTTCATCATCTATCTACTGCTTCCTATAGATGACTCAGTTACCTATCGTCTGGTGGTGGCTCTCATCGTCAGTTCTTGCTCAGCTACAAATCACTCCACTAAAAATTCTCACTCGAGAACTCTATCCAACATCAGGATATACGAAAATATCATCGATGCTATGATATCCTGCTGGGGACCCTACTCAAAGGTCTAGACCCTGAAGAATGGGTTTCTTACCATGTCAGTGGAGTAGCACGACAGGTCACTAAATCTTGCAGAGTACTGGGCTACTGTTAGGATGCCTTGCTGTAAGTGTAAGGGCTCTTGAAAATGCACAGAGCATAGTGTCGCTGGAACAAACTCCACTCTGAATAGGCTCTTAATGTCCGTTAAGGTGAGGGTTACCTCATCATGTTTCTGGATCATCAGGCTCCACCATTTCCCTATTGTTCCATGGAAAAGTCTAGAAGATAGAATAACCATTTTCTCTACTGGTGTCTCAACCAAGCAAAAAATACTAGATATAGCCTCCATCCAGTCCTTAACTGTCTAGGGATCTATCTCACCTCGAAAGCTCGATAATCTCTATCTCATGAACTCATGAAACATGCTCAGTCAGCATTCATGGTCTACTGGTGGGGAGAGTGGCATCAGTTGCACAATAGGTGGTGGTGCTGCTGGTGCACTACCCGAAGGTGCTACCACAGTAAGAGGGCCCTACACCGATGTCTCATCACTCAGTGGGACATCATCATACACTCTCTCTAGAATCCTGGCTAACTATCTACATGGTATAATCCTGAAATGAAATAGGTGTGCCATGGTAAAAAATTTATACCTGGTGAGATGAATCAAAGGGATCTATGTAAAAACATTTCCAAAACACACGCAATCAAAATTTTCGTGTACCGAGTCGGAAATCGGAATTTAGGGACCTGGTGTATGGATATGTCAGCTGTTGAACCAACAATGGACTCCCCAAGCATGAAACCACACTCAAAACACTTAAAACTATTTCCGTATTAAAATATTAGAGTACTATTTCTTCCGTAGAACCAACTTCTCGGATACCACTTTGTCACGACAAATACCCAGGGGCATGTGTTGTGACTACTCCAAATCTGCCTTCCATAGGCCAGGTGATTGAAACTAGTTCCAGAAAGTCTTATCCCTAAAAAGGGAAGTCAATGCCATTAAACCTGTACACACACACAATCCAAGAACACAACAACATGCAACCACGAAGTAAAACTGCTGTAGTAAATGTGTTTACTTAAAGTAAAGGGGCTGGAATACAAGCCCAACTGAAAGGTACAACTACAACTGAAAAACAAAAAATAGCTCATGATATCATCCACTGGGGATATTACCTGAAGGGTAGGTAAAACTCATCACCACTGCTCTCCATGTCAACCAATCTCCGTCGTGTACCGCCTTGCCCTCGATCCCTCAAGTCTCAGCCAAGCTGCTCATCATCCACACAAGACACAACAAGGTGTAGTAAAATCCCATTGAGGGGTGAGTATAATAATTCCTAGTAGAGACCCCGAGACCCTTGAAGGTCTCTCATAATTCCTCAAATGAACACCACAAAGCATGATCTCAATCAAAAAGCACAGAGAAATAGACATAGCTCGAACCAGGTATATGTAAATAACAGAAGTAAAAATGATTAGTTGAGAAGCTAGATCATGTTATTCTATTGAGAGGCACTATTTCAGACCATATGAAGTTTGACCCACATAGGATTGGTAGGTACAAACCCCCACGAGACCTACAAAAGATCTGACCCACCTGGAGCCAATTGGTACTAACCCCCACAAGACCCACATAGGATCCGACCCACCCGGAGTCGATAGGTACTAACCCCAGCAAGACCCACATAGGATCTGACCCACATGGGATTGGTATGCACTGACCCACACAGGATCATCGAATGCAGACCCACACAAGATTTGACCCACACAATATCGGTATGTCGTTGATCCACGACGCGATGCTCTAAGGCTGGCCCTTTTTGGGTTGTGTACTGCTGATCCATACAAGATCGCTATGTGTTGATCCACACAGGATCACTTGGTGTCGAGCCACATAGGATTTCTAGGTGCTGACCCACACAAGATCGCTTGATACTAACCTTCGTATGACCTATCTCCAACCTTCGCCTCACTGCCTGCCACTGGATTCTTGCTCAGAGTACACTTGATTCTGGGAGAACCGATCCTCAATCCATCAGTCATATTTCAACCAGAAATAATTCCCATTAAGAAGCAACCTGATGATCTATCACATCAAAAGGGATCTAAAGAAATTGATGGTGCATCAGCCAAATGCCCGGTCTATAAGTTATAGTCATTTTAGTGCTCCGGGCCTAGTTGGTTTCGGGGTTGATCTAACCCCGCCATACTCCAACTTTTCACAAAACTCTCGAGGTGTATTTTAAAAGGATCTTCTATTTCCAAGGATCCCAACACTAAAAATGATTTTTCAAATCGACGTTTGATTCGCAAGATACGGTCACTTAAGCGTAATTGGGCCTAAGAGGGGTATGGGTTTGGTCTGACCCAACTGAGTCAGGTCCGACCCGCCCTAGGTCCGACCTGGCCCTGCTCGAAGAGCCTTCGGCCAGCCTGGTTGGGCTGGGCTATGGGGGGTACAACTCTCTTGGTTGTGGACTGGCTCGACCTGGCCCTGCTGGGCTAGGCCGCAATGGCTCGGCTCACAGGCTGGCACGACCCACAAGGGGTCGTGCGGTTCGCAGTCTTGAACGGCTCAATGGAGCTATTCAGATCCATTAATTGGCGGCCACATATGGCACCACCACTTCTCCATCGAAACCCATAGGAGGTGGGTACCTTTACCACTTCATACGACATCCTTCTGTGCGGCACGTGAAGGTGCGCCGCCTCCACCTCTGTGACTAGTCCCTTCCGTCCACCTGTCCAACTGCCACAGTGCTGATGGGTACCACTCTTCCACCACGGTCGGTGGTTGCCGGTGACTTCTCTTGTCTGCTGGCGCTTGTTCTTTGGGGATCCAACAACGCTTTGGATCTCTTTTTGCACTTCCTCTCACATCTACTATCTCCCCATGATTTTTTCGTCACTGCGAGGCTCTCAGATTCAAGATTCTGATGAGTTGAAAAATTTCCCCCCAAACAACAAAACATAAACAAAGCAGTGGAGGTTCTGAGCCTTGTCTTTTTGGCTCGTGCCCTCCGCGCTAACATGATAACTAGTAGAAATAAATAATTCGGCATAGATAAATATAATAAAATAAACCTTCTTCCTCATGTTCCTTTATAGGTATCACGGTCATTGGTGGAAGGAGAGTCCTCATCGGAGTGAGGTCATCAGCATTTGTTGATCCCGAATCATCAACGCCCAAGATTCCATCCTTCATCAGTGGAAGTTGCCATAATACTTTTCTAGATGTTCCTCTCTTGATGAATCTATGTCAAAACACCACCCCGAGATCCATTTAAAAATAAGGGGAAGCCACCCATGTGGAATGTCATTAATTAGGTTCATTTATGAACCGAAATTAATGATGAAACGTTGAAGTTGCAAAGTTGGAGGGTCAAGCCATTAACTGGATTGACAACCCATTACTCCCACCACCATTTCTCATTTTCTGGAGAAAAATAAATAAAATTACTTGTTAAGTTAATTTTTTAATTTTGCTGTAAAGTCCAAAATTTAATATTTTCTAAAAACCTACAATGGTCAAAGTGAAGGGTCAATTAATAGAATCCCAATGTTGTGGATTCATCGATACCCTCAGATTTTTAATCTGACCACCAATTTAAAAGATAGAAAATGTCATCAGCACGTTTACTGAACGTACCTTAAAAAATGTTTCAAAATCCATTCCTGGAATACCGGCCCTCAGAATCGCGTGCCATCAATTTTCACAGACTCGAAATAATCCTAAAAAATTTAAAAAAAATTACATGTAATTTATGGGAGTCTAACCACATTGTCCTGATCAAACTGATACTTCTTCAACTGGGATACATATAACACATTGTGCACCGAGCTGAACCATGGTGGAAATGCAAACTATTATTCCACCTCTACAAACAATTCCAGTACCTCAAAGGGGCTTATATATCGAGGATATAACATTCTCTTATTCCCAAAATGATGATTTCCAATCCTCGAAGAAATACTTAAGAACACCAGATCACCCATTTCAAAGGAAAATGATCATCAATGATAGTCTGCATAAGATTTCTAAATAATATAACCTATCTCTATTATATTTTTAAATAGATGAATCTTCTCTATTCTTTCTTGGACAAGACTAGGCCCTACTAAGAAAGTTTCACCTTTTCACTCATCACAGTGGAGAATGAAAAGGAGTCATGTATAATGCTTCAAACGGGTCCATATGTATCGAGGCTAGATAGACATTATTATATGAGAACTCCACTAAGGGAAGATGCTCCTCCCATGAGCCGCCTAAATCCAATACACAAGCTTGCATCATTTCTTTAAATGTTTGTATCCTCTACTGAGATTGGCCATCTTTCTGAGGATGGAATGTTGTACTCACAGTCAAAAAAGTTCCATGGGATTTCTTTATGGATTTATAAAAGAGAGATGTGAACCTAAAATATCTATCTGACAAGATTGAATCTATTAAACCATGTCTCTTTACCACTTCTTGGATATAGAAATTTTATAGATCCACCACCATATGAGTTCCACAAATAAGGATCAAATGGGCCAACTTGGTAAGTTGATCCACTATCACCCATATGGCATCATGTTTCCAAACTTTCCTTGGGAGGCTTGTAAAACATTCCATAGTTATGTTCTCCCATTTTTACACTGGGATTGGAAAATAATACAACATAACTATTGATCTATGTTGTTATTTCTTAACTTGGTGACATGTTAAACACTTTGAAATGAACTCAGCCACTTTCCCTTTATTTTTTCTCCACCAAAACTATGCCTTCAACAACTTATACATCTTCTGTTGTCCCAGATATATAGACCATCTCGAATTGTGATAATCATGAAGAATTTTTTTTATAAGCTCTACATACAACCATACAATCATTAAACTAAAAAAATCATTCCCATAAAATTTATTCCCTTCAATGGTCTACCCATCATTGATTTTTAACTCATAACCTAGAATTCTACATCAAACAATTGTGCCTATTTGAACAGCTCTTATCAATAAAGAACTATCATAGCTAAAAAAACTAAAGCATCAACTTGGTCTTCACATTCCACAAGCATGTTGGCTAGCACTTGCATCAACAACCATTCATATGAAGCCTCCTTTTCCAACTGATTATATGAATTTTTTTCAATGTGTCTGCCACCAAAATCCATTTTCTCACTATATATGTTAAGTCAAATTCCAACATTTGGAGTTACCCCATCCATATCATTTTGTTTATATTTAAATCTAGTTGTTTAAAAAACTTATGATCTATGTACACAATTAATTGCACACCAAATATATATTGGAACCAATTCTTTAGGGCATGGATGACTAAAGCTAGATCCATATCATGTGTGGGGCAATTCTTCTCATGAACTCTTAACTTCCTTGAACCATATGCCACAATATGGTCTCCTTACATGAGAATACCACGCTATCCCAATACTTAAGCATCACAGTAAACCACATACCCCTATCATGGTTTTGAAAAAATTGGGATAGGTGCCAATGTAGGTAGAACTTTTATCTCTTAGAATGAATTATTGTATTCCTACATCCATTGTAATGAAGCATTATTATTTTTCAAAGCTGTCATTGGAGAGGTTAGTCCTAATAAGTCCCACACAAATAATCAGTAGTATCCAGATAGACCAAGAAACCTTTGGATCTAAAAGACATCCATTGGTGGTTTCCATGAGATAAAAACATCTATCTCTTTAAGGTCTATTGAAACACCTTTTTCAAAAATCACATGACCAAGAATGTGTACCTATTGTTTCCAAAAATCACACTTTGAAAGGTTGGAATACAAATGGAGATCTCTCAATATTTCCAACACTATTTCCAAGTGTTTCTCATGTTCATCCCTTGTATTTGAATACACCAAGATGTCATCGACAAACATGACAATAAAATAGTCCAGATATCACTGAAATATATGATTCATCAATGCCATGAAGACCACTAGTGCATTTGTTGGACCGAAAGCATGACTACATATTCGTAGTGTCCATATCTCCTTAGAAAATAAATCCGTGGAATATGTTCCTTCTGAACACGTAATTGATGATACCCTGATCAAAAGTTAATCTTTGATAATCAATGAGATCTCCTCAGTTGCTCAAAAAAATCATCAATGTAAGGTAGTGGATACCGATTATTCACTATAAATTTGTTAAGATTAAAATAATCAATGAAAATTCGAGGAATTCCATCTGTTTTCTTGACGAACAAAACCGATGTTGCCCATGGAGACGTTATTGGCTGAATGAAACATTTTCTTTCCAACTCATCCAAATTTACTTTTAGTTCCATTAACTCAATTGGTTCCAACCTATATTACTAGAGAGAAATATAAGTGGTCCCAAGGAGTAGATCAATCATAAAACCCACATCCTTTATGGGTGGTAACTCTGAAAAGTTCTTGGGAAATATATCTGGAAATTGATCCAGAGTTGCTGGAAAACTGACATCATCGATCTCTTCCATCTATTGCAAAGTCAACACTGCCAAATGATAAGAGATCATGCCCACCATTCGTTCTAACATTCTCATTTGACCTTTTATTTCACCCTTCTCTCCTTTGAGATATGCTTGAAGCCATCTTCTGTCGTGAATATAATTTTCCTCTTATAACTATTTATGTGGGCCTTGAATGTTGTCAACCAATCCATTCCCATGATTACATCATAGATATCCATCTCCAAAATTGAGAATTCCCACTTAATCTCGGATCCATTAACACTTATATAACATTATCCACTAAAAAATTCTTTGAATTCTCTTTCAATGAGATGAGTTTTATGTTTTATCATAGAGGGAATCATCTAATAATTTTAGTTGGTTTTTATGATGCCTACTGGGTGCCATTTTCTTAACACACAATAAACTCTATATGTATCACTCTCTAGAATCTTTGGGCAAAGAATTTCAAATTCTATCACATAAACTATCACAACATTTTTTTCTAAAATAACAAATTTCCCTATTCAACCATTTTTTAAAATAAACCTATTTTCAAAATATGATAACCATTACCATTTTCAAAATCTTTAATTTGAAAAACAATTATACATATTTCAAAATTTTACACATTTTCAAAAATAATAATTCATTAGTCCAAATGAAATTTGAAATGTTGGTGGGATGTGATTCCTCTATAATTCAAGGCATCCTCACCTCATTGGACGAACTCATGACATTTGTATTTTAAAATCCTAGAAGTGTCTACGAACACTTACGTACCCAACACCTTGGTAACATAAAGTTCAGAATAAATGGGTTAGCTACATCCATTTATGCTATAAATTTTATGTTCCAAAAATCCTACTCCTTTATAATATTCCATCCCAAGGAATATACAAGAAGGAATTTCATCTCCAATACCAAGAACACCAATGACTAATTGTTAGGAAAGGACCAAACAACCTGATACCATTTTAATGGCCCGCTAATTCTCAGTGGATTGAGAGCACAATGTGTCATTACCCGACCTTAGAAGACATCCTCAAGACGCCAAAGGATGTAAATAAATGCCCAAAAATTTCAATGATTGTGGGGGGATGATTTTCCCATTAATAATTAAACTATTAACCAATAAAATCATAACCAAACAACTCACTTTATGATGCATGAATAAAAGTACGACATATCAACAACATTATTCAAGTCGAAACCAATCCAATGTATGAAACAATAAAAGACTCGACAAATATAAAATTAAATAGAGGAAACTATCTAAAGTCATAAATGATACCACATAACTCCAATATCCACATTCCCCAAGCTCCATGATCACCAAATAGCCTGAGCATCACAAAGTGGTGCAAAAAACATGTGAAACATTACCTTTTCCCATGTCCTGGAAGATAGAATCTGCAAAAACACCAAAGTGACAAAGAAAGGGTGAGTAAAAAACTCATTAGGATATCCCCAATGACTTCCCTACTAAAAAAACTAGTATAGAAGAGTTTACAACATTATTATAAAATGGTTCATACAAAAAAATCCCAAAATAGTTTATAATTAAATATAAACAAGTTGCAAAACTATTTTCAACAAAAGTGTACCAGTGAAATTAAAAAAAATTCTAGAAAGATAAAATTTCATGAAAATACTGACAAATTTTCAAAACCATTTTACAATATCCTTTTTGGGATCCCCAAACCATTCCACACACACATGCAGCTAGCCCTGTGTGCTACGTTATGAAGGTTCCAAACTCATGAGTAGTTTCTCACCGATCTACCATGTCTTCCCAAGGTAATTGTATCCCATGTAAAATTAAACCTTTGGAACTTAGAAAAATGTCATATTTCAACCAATCCCTATATATGCGACATAAAAACACACACTAGATAAGCCCAAAGATCATTCCAAGACAACCCTTTCAATAAAATTAACATTTTATTGAAAATAATTTTTCATTAAAACCATTACAATGCCAAATCATTTCAATAAAAAATATTTTTATTTAAACCCCATGACCAATCAAACCATTTATAAGTTCCACAAAATCCACCATTTTAAATCACCATTTTAAATTCAAGAAACCAAAACAATTTACACGACAATTTATAAAGATTTCACAAATCTACCAAAAAAGATAAATCATCACAAAAGAGATATATTACACATATAAAATCATGATATCACAAAAAAAATTATCTAATTTATGAAATTTGAAACTAATATAATAAATTCATGAAATATGATATAATATTTAATCCACCTACCTCGAAGGTTTTGACGATACTCGACAACAGATGAAGAACGCACAAGAAGCGAGGTCGATTCTCTAAGAACGACCTTAGATCTCTTATCCTAACAAGATCATGACTCAATATTGAATTTTTTGGAATCCCAAAATGTCGATATACCCATTATAGGAATATATAAAAGAAAAGAATGGGATTAGATAAGTAGATATGAAGAGATCTATGAAAACATGACAAAACGGGGAAAACAGTGACAAACATCAAGAATCAGATCAAGATTCCAAGAAACGGCTTAGATATCCTCTTATATCAATAAAAACATATGATATAGAAGTATTTAATGTTATAAGTCATAGATATACGCATATAAATTGTAGATCTAATAAATAAAGAAGATTGAAGAATGAGATATAAGAAAAAGAGACAAAAATGATGAAGATCAGGTACTTACAGTAGGAATCAAGATAGAAATAACTAAGGGAGGGATGCAAGTTGGCTCCAAATAATGTGGGAAAGGTTATCCAGCCTTATAAGGAAAAAAATCTCTAATTATAGCCGTTTTGAAGCCAAAACTAAATAAATAGTTCAAAAACGAAGAACTTCCTAGGAAATATGATATTGTTTTGACCTCTGCGCACGGTTTGACAGCACTGTTTGGGCCAATAGTGCATAGACCATGTGAAATTCCTTTTGTCCCCAACACTCCCTCCAAGTCCCCCAAACACTCCTATACTACACCCTTACCATTTTTATAGAAACACCCATTTTTTTAAAACACCACTTTTATGGAATTACACCTTTTTATGGAAACATCCCTTTTTGTGGGAACAACCCTTTTTTTTCAAAACACCAATTTTTATGGAAACACCTCGTGTTATGGAAACACCCATTTTTATGGAAACAAACCTTTTATGGAAACACCATATTTTATGGAAACACCCTCTTTTATGGAAACACCCTCTTTTATAGAAACACCCACTTTTATAGAAACACCCTCTTTTATAGAAAAAAACTTTTTTCAAGAAAACCCATTCAAAGACACATCATTTAAAAAACACCCATTTTACATAAAGAATTTAGGAAATATTATGTACATGAAACCTAAGGTACTACACACATCAATCCCCAACGTCCTATAACATTGGTCCCCAAAGGAATTATGAAGGTTGTAACAGGACCTTATCCACTCCTACTGTAATGTTCCAGGATTTTTAGTGGATCAAAATTTGAAATTGTTTTGAATTTTACAGCTTGGTGAGGGAGACAACCATTGTTTTATGATTCAGAATGTAATTTTAGGAGTTTTATTGAATAAAGTCATTTTTATATAGGGATTAAGGTATAGATATTTATTCATAGATTTGGATGAGTTATTTATGTGTTGGTCCTTGATAACTCAGTTTTGAGAAACCATAGATATAGGCACATGGTTTGATCAAACTATAAGACCTAGGAGGGGAAACTTTGCAGCCCACAATTACATTGGACATGGTTTATCAATCTTTTCAGGTGGGGGTACATGGTTTTGAAAGTCTATATAACCTTTTTACTAAGGGTATTCACATAGTTTGTGCATGGTTTGGAAAATTGTATGCCTAACCATGGGAAGTGTGTTGTTTGGGTAGTGATCACTTCATGGTTGGCACATGATTAGACAAAAAATCAAGATCAATAAAAAGTGTGGAATCTAAAAACGTACCCTCCCTAATTTTTACTTTTTTCCTATACTTTCTCCTCTATTTCATGTGCATAACAGTTGGGGATTTTCTATTCTTCTCCCACCTTGGAGTAATCCAACCTGTTTCGTCTAAACTCAAAATTAATCTCTATTTTTCTCATTGGGAGAGTATCGATAAGGCCTTAAATCATATTTATTCTATTTATTTTTTATATCTCTATGTGGAATGATAAATCTATGTGGGATCTTTTTATAAATTTTTAGGGAATTTTCATAGACTCTAATTTATGTCATTTTGGATTGATTTTGATTTTTATATCAAACAAGTTTTTTCCAACATGTATTAGTTAAGTGGTTCTATTATTTTTCCATAATTTTACAAAACTTTTTGGGGTGTGTACCTAAAACAGACATGTTATGATAACCTAGTGGGACCCATAATTAATTAATTCTTACATTTAATTTGATAAAATGATGATACAAGATGTTGCTGGGTATTCCCTTGTTTATATAAATCATATTGATCCAAGTAAGGGTATTTTGAACAACTAGGTCAGGTATACTAGTTTCTATAATAAATAAATCCAATGATATATGATATATTTTTTTTCATGGGAAGGTGATGGTCGTGGATCAAGGAATTGAGGTGATAATGATCATCCGGATTGAGGCAACATGGTTTTTTATTTTGGTATTGGTCTGAGATAGATGTGGTGATGATGATAACCAAGTGTAGGAAAAAAGGTTCATTAACATTGATGAAACAAGGTCATCAAGATGAGGGAATGTACAATGGGACATTGGATGGGGTTTTCTATTGGGATTTAGATGTTTAGTAATGGAGTAACAAGGTGTCTAATGATGTATATTAGGAATTGTTGGTGATTTCCACTCATTGTTCTTGGTCTACGCACAGTTGGATTCATTTTTACACAGATAGAACCTGGTTGAGGTAGTTTTGAACACTTTTTGTTGGTGCAGTCCTCCATAGATATTTCTTATTAGGGGATGTTTTTGACCATCAATTGTGTTATATTTTCTCATTGTATAAAAACCACAATGAATGGTGATGGACCATCGGGATATAGTGTTGAAACCATCAGTTTGGGGCTGAAGCACACTGTTAAACTTAAGCCTAATGGGTGGGATTATTGTAGGATTGATATCCCTATGAATCAGGACATATAATAGTAGATATGATATTGATTTATTAATTATAGGATAGAAATAATCATACCTCATGATGTTAGTTTATTGAGAAGACAAGGACGTTCTATGTGGAGGTCATATGTACCTGGGACTCATTGTTGGGTGTTCCATAAAAATGTTGGATACTTGATTGGTGTAACATGAGGTGTCAGGTGTCATGAGGTGTTAGGTGATATGTTTATGGGTGGAAACTGATGTTTCACTAGATATGATATTCTTTAGGGGATGCTTGGGCATTAAGACATTGGTCCTCAATAGTAAAAATATATATTTTCGAACTATTAGGTACACCAAATGTATATTTGGGGGTATGTATTCAAATTTATACAATCATTGGATGAATAAGGCATATGGTCACTTCTGGATCTGGAGAGTAAGTGGAGTGGGATAATTATTAAATGTGTGTGTGTCAATTTTATTTACATTATGCATACACTGTAAAATTATGTATGTAAGATAGGTAAATGTTGTTGGTGGCCTTATGAGTTCACAATCACACCATGCAAAAGAACATCAGGATTTCTATAGAAATTATGTATTTAATATTTTGTAAGGGACTAGGATATGGAGCTGGAACTTAGTGATCGTGATGTATCTCATTTTCTTATTACAGATGGAAGTGGGCTAAGTGGTTTCTCTACATCAGGCTAGACTTTCTGCTGATATTTTTATATATGTTCTTATTTGTTCATCCACATATGACCTGGATTGTTTATATTTTTTATGACCTAAATTTCTCATGTATTTATCTATAAATGGTATTATTACTTTGGGAATCTTGATTACTTCGTATTTTTATTGTTTTTTTCGATGAATTATGGAACCTCTTTTACAGTGTTATATATATGCACCATTATTATTACCATCACTTTAGCGTATATTCACCCCACTATCACCACAATAGACCCTTGATTCTATTTGGAATCCTTTGGAATATAGGTATGAACACAAAAGGCCCAATGGCTAACCAGTCTGGAGGACTGTTTAGTGGAAAACTGATTCAGGAAACTAAAAATAGTATTATAGGTGTTTCTTTTATATATCAGTCTTACTATTTTATCTATGGTAGACCGGTGACTAGGATATATTCATAATTGGATAAAGATGTGAGTTTTGGGTTCCTACGTCCCTGTGATTTGGGGACATACCAAATTTCCCTGGGTTGGGAATTAATGCTTTTCTTTTCATTTTATTGTTTATTTATTTACACCTCAAGTGGTGCACTTGGGAGTGATGTTATTAGATTTTATGGTTTTGATACTTATCCTACTCTGGAAAGGGAGGATTTTTTATGAATAAATGTAAGAAATTTTTCTCATATGATTTATGTTTTTCTTGTGATTTTCATTGGTAACATGGAATGCACTAAGAGGGGTTGGGTTGTTTAAATTCTCAAAAAAGAAGCTATGTAGTGTTTTCCTATATAGATTTTTCGATACAATTATACTAAACCATCCTAGTTATGTGGTTCCTAATGAGATCTGATGTGATGTTATGGGTATATAGTGTGTATTGTCCGAACTATATTAAGGGTATTCATGGGTATTGATAGGGGTGATTTGTATAAAGTGTAAACAAAGAGGCAAAATCGAGCATTTATGATTTTCCTTTTCTATGGAACTCTACTAAGCAACAATGGATTTTTGGTATTTTATATAAATGATATTTGATGCCTGAATCTGGTATTGGTATGAAAGGGTCCCTGAGTTGATATGATATGTGATTCATTGCTCTGTTATTGGTCGGAAAGGGGCTATGAGGATGCATGATATATTATAACAGGATTTGATATGTGTATGTAATCTTCTATGAGGCTACATGTCATGTGACATGGGTGATATATAAGAGTGTAAGGGTGGTGAGATGTGTTTCCTATTAAATATTTACCTATCTATTATATATATGATTGTTATAGTTGTTTGACTACTATGTTTTTTCTTCAACATGACACCACCTAGAAAAATATTACTGGAGTTTCATGAGGGTGGAGATATGGTGTCACATTAGCATGCACGAGATGAGGTCCCTGGGGCTGGTTGTGTCCCTTGTGGGTTATGATGATCATGAGTTATAGGGAGAGGCTTTAAGGTAAAGAGTTTTCCACATTATATAGAAAATATTTGTTTGTGGATTGATATGAAGATCAAGGTGATCTTGATATGAGTCATATATGGTATTGAATAGGGAGCTCAGAGAGATAATCCTTCCATGGTATACTAGACTCACGAGTTTCATTATCATTACCAATCATTGCTTTGTGGTGATGTTGGTCTACAAGTAGCAAATAACAAGATCGAGTCTATGTAAACTATTTTTGACCAGTGTGAAACACCCCCATTTAAGTGGGTGGATCTGAATTTGTAAATTCTTAGAGGACCATGAATGTTATTGTGGTATGTACATGTCTAGATATTTATACATGAGGGACTGGATTAAAAGGATTTCAAGTTCAGGTTCTTCAATCACTTATTCTATGAGATGTTGGTGGAAGATCAAGCATGTGACTTCATGAAACTATATTAGGGAGACACATCAGTTGTGGATTATGCAACAAGGTTCATAGACTTGTCTCTATTTGTCCCTTCTATGGTTGGATATGACATTTCCAGAGTGATTCAATTTGGAGATGGATTGTGGAATTCCATTAGGTTGTAGTTGAACATCTTCAGACTAATATCCTTCTCTGAGGCATTGAATTAAGCACTGATATATGAAGGAAAATTGATGTAATTTTTGTATTTGATATTGGTGGTGGTGGTAGGTGAGCCTTTCAGTGATGCTACATGTAGCCAGAGGTGATAACATGAGGATTCTTAGTAAGACATTCAGGCCAAAGACTCAGGTAAGCCACTGAAGAGTGATCCTTTAATAGCATGCCTCTAGTGTGGGCAATTGAGTTGTAAGATCTCAATTTTTGTCATAGGTAATGATCCTTTTAAATTTGGTATAATTCATTATTATATACCTAATATGGTTTCCCATTTAGGTTATAAAGAATACAGGGGTTTAAGAGGATGTTCTGGATTCTAGAACTCTTGCCGTTGTGAAGAAAAGATTTGTTGCATATTTAGGAGAAACTATGTCTGGTAGGCCACACTATTATCCCTAACCGTGCCTGGATAGATATGGGTAAAGCAAGGTTCAGAGTTTCCCCTAACCATGTGCTAGGGGATGCACAAGCATGAAATACCCCTACAATATTTTTCAATGGCATATCAAATAATTGGTACACAGTTTGTCCTATAGTGTGGCCAAAATGCATGCCACTAAAAGTTTGGATTAATTTAAAAAATTACCCTTAATGATATTTATGTTTATTCCTACCATATAATTTTTTTTCAGTGTATAGGGGATCCCTTAATCCTCCATTATGAGCTCTTAAATCTCCATCATCTATGCTTTGATGTTTTTCATATATTCAGTGTCTGATTCAAGTGTCGTTATTCTTGTGGGATAGCCATCCGTGAGAACTCTATTCCATTTATGTTGTTCTCTATTTATCTTTCTTTTAATGGAGTTATCGAGGTGAAATCTAATATTCCCAATTTTTTAATGTTGATCCCTTATTTTGTTTTATTTTGATCTATAAAATCAAGGTTTGATACTAGATGAAGATATTTTTACGAGCATGAGATAGGTGGTCTTTTAATTTTTCCTAAATTTTTTATTTCTTATAATATGTGTTATTTTTTCACATGCTAGTTTCACCATGAATTTCCTTAAATATCTTCTTCCATGATTTAGTTGACTTGTTAGAACCCAAATTATGTTGATATTTACAATCTTAGAGTGAGTTATACCTTTGGGTGTTCTCTCCTTATACCTAATTGGTTTTAAAGATTTTATACCCAAAATACCTAATTGTTTTTTTGGATTTTCTACAAAATAAAGATATCATATTTATATAGAATTTAAGTAGAGGAATAATATGACTAGTTCCCATGCCAATTTATTTAATTTAATTGAAG
This sequence comes from Viscum album, assembly GCA_963277665.1. NCBI lineage: Eukaryota > Viridiplantae > Streptophyta > Magnoliopsida > Santalales > Viscaceae > Viscum > Viscum album. Next base: position 680,152,864 of record OY728147.1, read on the forward strand.
TGAGTTGTGATCCCACATCATTTGCTAACATTGGAAAATGTTTAGAACCTAATAATTATTAAAAGAAAGGGAATTGTGAATTATGGATTGGATCATACTAAATCCATTGGATATTATTACTAGGGTTATGTGGGAATAAATTCCCAAATTAATCATAAAAATTCGGCATGATGAACCTTATCAATGATTAAGATATAAATGGGCCTAACATTTATCCCACTCTATATCAAATTGGAATGGATCCCCTTAATAATTATACTAGATGAGAATGACAACCATGAACATGTTATATCAATACAATCATGGAGAGACTCAGATAAATTTGAAACTATATGGTCATGAAATCCTTTATAATAGTATACAGTCATAGAATCCCTTGTGATACTTTATCTTCATGACATCACTTGTGATGTTATATGGGCATGACATCCATTACAATGCTATATTGGGCATGGCATACCTTACTGTGATGTTGGGAATGGAATGCATTTACTATTCTGATACTGCTCATGGAATCCCTTACTAATGTGGTATTGGACATGGATTTCTATTTAATATTGTTATATTGGGTATGTAGTCCCTTATAAAAGTGAAACATGGAATTGTGTCCCCAGATACTTGTTCAGAGATACACCATCACATGCCGAAGAAGGTACAGTCATTTTCGTTTTCTTCAAGAACCTGAGCCGACCCATTTACAGTTATTATTCCTACTTTAATTTATTATATTTTCACACTACCATGGTATACAAAAATATTATATATTTAAATACACCATTCATAATGGCCTACTGAGTTTATCTGACATCATATTTGGCCCACCTATGGCACCGGGATAGACTATATAATTGAATCTGTAGATAAGGGTAAGAGTCCTATTATTAATGTATGAAATTTTAGAATGTTTTTGGATAGAGATTTGTAGAAGATTACTAGGACGGAGCTCGGGATGATGGGATATATTTTCCCTATTTTTACTATTTTGTATAGTACTTCTTCCTCCATCTTCTGTCCATGTTTTCCTACTTTATAGATACATTCCATAGATTATCATCATTTTTTGTATGACTCGGTTTACTAAATTTTATTATTACTTAGTGCTTGGATATTTTTGTTAGTTTTCACTGCTTATTCATTATTATTCTACATAAACTATTTCTCTATTGATTGTACCATTGTGCTACATTGGTAATAATGGACTACTTTATCCCTAAACACACCCAAGTCCCTCAATTCTAGTCAGAACCCTGTGGAATTCTAGAAGATGTTCTTGAGGCCATGGGGGCCATTGGTCTCAAGGTAACCCTGAGTGGAACCTGGGTCAGGGACATCACAAAGTGGTATCAAAGATTTTTCATTTCTTACATTACAATTTATAGATAATATATAGGAGATTAGGAATATTTTTTTGTTTTGTAATGAGCATATCATGGGAGTATCTTACCCGTAGGATGGAAAAAATCCAAATTTCCATGAATAGAAAAAATTAAGTTTTTTTCTTATGACATTTGAAATGATTCCTCAACTGTGTGATGCACTAGAATTTTGATATTACTATTGATATTTTAGGTATTTCATTTAATATTAGCTTGATGAGATATGGGGAAAGGAATCAATAAACAAGAATCATATTAGGAACATTTTATGAAATTCACCTTTCATGCATATTAAAGGCCATGTAGAATAAATTTTTTATTTTCATCTCCTGTGATTTCCATTAGTGATTTAATTGATATGAATAGACTTATTATTTTCTAATGATTCTTACTCTGACTTAAGAAAAACATAATTGGTACTTATAGTTGCAACCATAAAATAATAGTTTTTATTTTTATAGAGGCTATATTAGGGAACCTAATTAGTCAACTGTGAATTATTTAGTCAAGGAACATTGGTCGCAAGGACTAAAACAAGTTATGGATGGATTGACTGGATGACACATTTAACTTCATTAGGTGTATGGGCCCTTATATATTAGAATTGTTGAACCATTTGGTTAAACAATTAAAATAGAAAAAAATATGAATTTTTTGTAAAATCAAATTGAAACTCAAAATCACATAGCTTAACCCAATCTCAGCATTAGTAATGGAAAGTAGGTACCATATTAATTATACTATATAAACGTTTCTACCACCCATCCCTGACTCTTTTGGCATAAAAAGGGGTGAGATTATTATATAGAAAGGAAATGTACCTATTCTAGTTCTATATCATCGGAAATTTAGATTTTTTAATCCTATATGAAACATGTGTTTGTAAATTTTAGACCAATTCAACCATGATGTCCTCTGGTCACATGCTTGGACGACACAACAACCATGCCTCGGAGTTGGTAGGCTCTGATCCACCTATAATTCCTCAATTATTTCCTCCTATGGAACCTATTCCTATTAGAAAAATAGGAGATTATTCCTAGTCTCTAAGAGATTTATTTTAGCTTATGCAGAACATACAGGGATCTACATGGTCTTCCCATTCTATTGGAGAGTTGAATCAGGAGTTCTAGTAGTAGCATCTTCCCATGTTTTTAGGGGTTGGTGGACCACAAGCTACAGATTTATAGATTGAGAAGGATATGTCTATATTTGAGCATATGGAGGAACCTTCTAATAGGATATTGAAACTCTCTACATATATTTTATTAGTATCCACAAAATGCTGGGAGGGGATATTCTAAATCAACATGGTTAGTATCAGGAAGTGACATGGAAGGATTTCTAATTGAAATTATTAGAATATTTCAACCCTGAGTCCCTAATTCTTGATCGATCAAGGTATATTGTTTAACTTGATTATGGTTTGATTATAGTTATGGACTATTAAATTCTTTTTATAGAGATTTATTGATTCGTTCCTATCTATAAAATTGATTAGCCAACAAAATATATGTGACTTAAGGATGGTCTGAGACATAATATTCATTCTTAGATGAGTGTTTTCAAGTTGAATTCCATATATAAAATAATAAAATATGCCCTTATCACTGAGAAGAAAATGGGGCAAGAAGATGGTGTCATCCAGGGAAGTTTAGAACCTAGACAGGTTAGTGGTTATACTTGTATCACCCCAAGCTTCCATGGTACGTTTCCCTTTGAATTATGTAATAACATGCATTATACGCAACTTCAAGATTCTAACACACCGCGAAAAATCAAACTAGCCGTTATGAATTGTAATACCCACTTTTTAAAATTTTATAAATTTTATCTTTCAAAATGGAATTAATTTTTAGATTCAGAATACCAAAATTAGCTTATGGTGAATTTTTTGTACTTTTCTGAAAACTTTCAAATTTTGATGAATAGTGAAAAATACTAAATATAAATTAAAAATAAATTTTTAAATCAGAATAATTTTGTGCTAAATTATAAATTTGAATGGTTTTTAAGTAACATAAGATTATATTTTTATCATTTAAATAATTTAGGTCATTGGATGTAATCTCACGATTAAACTAGACATAAACAATTGTCAATATTTAGATAGTTCTCATTTCAAAAAAAGCACGCTTTTTGTTTTGACAACAGGGATTATTTTAAATTAATTTTTGCCACTTCTCTATTTTGAATTTAGAAAAAATGGATTCCATATTTGGAATCAAGAGGTCTAAATTGTGTAAATAGGTACTTTTATTTTTATACAATATAAATATTTACTTCAGTAAATATTTTTATTTAACGTGGTTAAAGGGGTAAATCCAGTAAATAAGGTTAAAAAAATAATATTATAATAATAATAAATTACCCAAACACGTGACTTAACCCTATTTTCTGAAACATTTCTGACCATGGTAATCCTTGGGTCTATTTTGGGACCCCATGGAGCCACTTGTGAGTGATAATGACATTTTATATTAAATAATCTAAAGTAAATACATAAATAACAAAAGAAAATATCTTTTAGAAAAAAAAAATTTATTTGAGCTTATATAATTGATATATTTGACTATAAATAGTAATTATAAATATAAAATGATTTTCTAAATCATTATTTTTTATTTATAATTTTTAGACATAAAATAAATATATTTATATATGACACAATAATGATGCTATATTTTCATTATTAACAAAACAATCAAATAAATGATATTATAAATACCAAAATAAATATAATTTAGAAATTTGATATCATAAAAGAATTTTATAGGTAACTATGAAATTTTAGAGTTGAATAAATGTATTTAGTTATAAGTACTAAAGTTTTTAGGACTCTAACAAAAATCAATTATTAAATAATGTCAAAATTGATATAAATGAGTTTTTTAAAAAATACAATATTATTGGTTGATATAATAATACTAAAAATATATGGTTCATACAAAAGGCTTATATAATGATAGGTATATCATTAATGTACTAATTGGGTTTTTCATGGATTTTATAGTAAGTTTATTAACCATATAATATAAAAATACAAAGAGACATGGTAAATGTCAGACTATATAACTTATATTTAAATCTAAAAGATAATGTCAATTTGATGACCTAAACCAGTGTAAAACCTATTGGTTGATAGGTTTTAGACCCATCCCCACCAAATAATTTAAATAATTCATTTATGATCCATTAGAAACCAAAAATGATTTTATTTTAAAATAATATTTCAAGCTTTTCCTAATGTGACCCTCACCTCTCTTATAAAAGGGAACTTCCCCTTCTCTCAAATTCACACCTTTAAAGCCATTTGGCTCAGAAAAACCCTACCCAAATATCATCTCAGATGTACTCCTTTTATACTATATTCATTCCTTTAGTCATAAATCCAACCTTAGGGGCCCTTTTGATCAAATCAAAAGGAAGAACCCAAAGAAGAGGAAAATATTTATCACCTCTTTCAAGTTATTTTCTTCTTCCACTTCCTCTTTAGTTGTTGTTTATATTCTAAAATAATAACTCTAGTATCTTATATATACTATGATGTTATTATAAAAATGGTACAACCATATTCTTATTCTATCCATCCTATAAATGACAAAGCCACCTTACGTGCGTACTTACGGATTACCATCTCCACGTCGTGGTGTAGTTTGTTATTCAAACACTTCATCATTTGTATGGGTATAATAATGGGTATAAATGATGTAAATAATAAATATAAAAAGATAATTATTATGTATATATGATATACCATCCAATTATATAGGATTTAAATATCAAAATAATGATATTGGTTCTCATGTGTACGTACGGATTACCGTTTCAACAAACGCGATGAAATGCATCACCCATCGTAATCATTCAAGAATAATTTTAATTTTACGATTAAAAATAATTTTTATGAACATAATATCATTATGTATATGAATAAAATACATCCTATCCCTAAAAAACATTACTTATGTAACAAAGCATATAAAGGAAAATGAATCAGTTAACACCCAAAATGATGATACTACTAAAATATCATTAACAAAACAATATTATAATATCATAAATGATATAATATTAATGTATATGGTTCTTTTAAAATTTAATAACAATTATTTCACCACTATACAAGAGGTTAACCTACCCTCAACCAAGGAAAACTACAATGTAAGAGTTAATTTCACAATATCTTTATTATCCGAGGTTGTTTTTACTTAAGTATATACTGGGACCACATTATCTTCCACATCCATGTTTCTTAAAACATTATTCCAAAACATCATTACTATTTACTAGAATATGGGTTAAATCCATTTATACCCTTGTTTGACTTTTTTTAATTTTTTTGGAAAAGAATCTTTCTGTCATTTTCCAAACATGGTACCTTATAACCTTTTCGACAAAATTAAGGTAAGAATGTTTTTTTAACTTATACAGCGGGTGTGGCTATTTTTTGCCATTAAAAAATTGTTGAATCATCCCTTAAAAGTTTATAAGAATATTTTCAAAATAATTTTTTTCTTTTATAATTATATGACTTTTAAATGATTTCAAAATAGAAAGAGATTTCTCTAAAAAAAAGTTTTGATTTCATCTATGTCAACATCCTTTCATTGATTGTGAGCATATTTGAAGTTGATTTATTATGACACATAACTTCCATATTGTATTGACTTTTTTGTGATATTTTTTAATATGGATGTGTTATTTTTATACCATTCATGGTTTATGGATAAATTATTGACATTTCATATGATATTTTTAATACTAATATTTATGTTGTGTTTAAAACATTTCATATGAGGAATGCATTGGCCTTAGTAAGTGATGGGTGGAGCCCTCTATAGATCCTCGATGCATTTGTAGGTATAATGAGCCAAACTAGTGTCTTGGCATAAGACCTTGACAAAAATCTTCTATGTAGTCTTGGAACAAGGCCTTGACTATGTGGTTATAAAGTCTGGAATTATGCATTCCATCATTATGAAATTGGTTATTGATATTGCATGTGATTATTTGACTAGTAGAATATCCATGTGAAAAGGTAAGTGGAATTATTTTATTTTGTCTTTTCCATATTATGTTGATGTTCAATTTTAAAAGGCTTTCTTTTTAGTCTTACATTTACTTAAATGTTTATGCTTATTTATGAATATTTCCACTAAATTGTTATCCTTACTGAGCATCTGAGCTCACCCATTTCTATGTTTTATTTTTCCCAGGATGTGAAGAAGTATATTATGAATGACATGTAGGGATAGTATAAGGGATATGGGTGTGGACTATGGAGATTACGTTGCTGTAGTTTTTCATTTTATAATGTAATGTAAAATAAATGAATGTATCCAGTATTTACAAGGTTAATAAACTAATTGGTATTTCGAGACTTGATCTTTTGTGATCATGACAATGTTATGTAATAATTCACTGACTCTAGGTAACTAGGGTCAGGTCATTACAATATTAGTGATAGAAATTTTTGATTTCAGATTGTGCACGTGAGTAGCTATAGCCAGGAGGAACACAAAAACAGTTACAAGGTATGTCACATTTGAGGGAATAATGGGCATAAGAGGTCCCAGTGTCCTAATACCCCATCAAGTATTGAGGCTAAAATAGTTTGGGGTATGTTTAGTTATTATACAAGACCTTCCCATCATTACTGGGAAGGAGGGCATTTGTGCTACCTCAAACATCAAGAGAATGTTTAGTAGCACTTCTCCATACTGGTATTTAGAGTACTATAGGTTGTACACATAGAGGATGAGGTTATGGTTGTAGTATCTAGTCTTCTAACACATAGTTCCGGAAGAGTGTAACTTCTGTAATTACTCAGGTTGTAGCACAAGGTTTTGTATTAGGCCATATCTATTCAGTGTAGAATATACCAGAGGAGTAGGATGTAGGGATATCTAATATTTGAGGTATAATTATAGTAGCCTATATTATCTATTCTTCCTTATTTGATATAGGTGAATCACATTGTTTCATATATGTGCCTATTTTGGAGATCCTTTTGTGTAATATTAAGTATTCTTGTGGTGTGATGACGCTTGATACACGTATGGGTATAAGATCCTAGAGAATATTCTAGTGTAAGGATTGTCTTCATGAGGTAGGAAGCCATTTTTTATTATGGAACCTATTTTCCCAAGAGATGAAAAGCATTGACATCATTCTCGAGATGGACTAGTTGGTTCCCTATCATGCCTAAGTGGATTGTTATCATTGGAGGGTGTCATTTACTTCACCTGAGGGAACTACTTATATTCACAATAGAGAGTGGGATGTACAAGATGGTAGAGTTGGACCATAATAACTCAGTATATATGGAGTGACCACCTAGATTTCTAGCATTTACATGTATCATCAAGGACTACATAAGACTGAGTTACCTCATGTAGTTGATAAATTTAGAAATGAATTCCCCCAAGACATTTCAAGACTACCTAGGGAAAGAGTGGTATAATTTACTATTTACCTATTGAATGGAGTTGAACCAGTATCAATTCATCCTTACATTATGGAGTTTAAGAACTCCACAGGAATCCAGAAGATTTAAATGATAAGGGTTTTATACATCCCAAAAATTCTCCCTATGGATCACCGATACTTTTTTTCTAAGAAGTGTGATGAAACCCTCAGGATTTTCATGGATTACCAAAAATTGAATCAGAAGAAAATGAAAAATATTTATCCCTTACCCCATATAGATGATATTTTTGACTATATTAGAGGAGTGAAGATTTTCAGAAATATCAACCTGATATATGGATATCATCATGTTTGACTCTGACCTTTAGATATCCCACTTACGCCTTTATGTAGTTGGCACTACTTATATGAGTATATTGTGATATAATTTATTATTATGAAAACACCATTCATCTTCATGGATTTTATGAATAGAATCTTCTATCCAAATGTATATTCTTTATCATGGTCATCGTAGATGACATCTTAGTGTATTCTCATACTCCAAATGATCATTCCAATCATCTGGAGATCATTTTGAATACTCTGAGAGATAACCTTGTGTATGCTAAGATCAGTAAATTTTATTTGTGGATCAACATGGTACACTTCTTCAATCGCATTATCTAATAGGTAGGAGTTTTGTTTAACCTTTAAAAGGTGATATTTGTGGTTACCTGGGATCATCAGAAGAATGCATTTGACATAAAAAGTTTGCTGGATCTAGATGGTTACTATAGTAATTTTATATCAAACTTATCATGATTAAAAAAAACATCTTATGATATTGAATAAGAAGGATTCCAAGGTTATATGGTTATAATAATATGAGATATCCTTTCATGATATGAAAGGGATATTGGCTTCAGTGCCGATATTGATTCTTCCAGAATAGGGAAGGATCTATATAATCTATTGTGATGCCCCACGCACTAGGATAGGATCATTTATGATGAAGGAAGATAGATTCATTGTATATGGGTCTTTGTATTTAAGGCCTCATGCGAGAAATTACCCAACACAAGATCTCGAGTAGGAAGTTGTTGTTCACACCTTGCGATGTGGGATGAATTACCTATTGGGATAGTGTTCTGTGGTGTTTATGGACTAGAGAAGTCTTTTGTATATTTTTACATAGTGAGAATTGAATCTTAGGTAGTTAATATGGCTTCAATAAATATATTCTTTTGATTTTTAACTAGCTTATACACCTAGGAATTGATATGTTGTTACAGATTCTTTGAGCAGGAGGAATTAGACACATATGCATCATGTGTCTAGTGAAGAATGGAAGCCTATGGAAATGTTTTAAAATATGCATATAATAGTTAAATACCATCAGGGATAGTGTTTACTTACATAACTATCAGTGTCCTCTTCACTTATAGAGAAGTTGAACATCATGTATTTTTTAGATCCTGATGGTTTTTTCCTATGAGAGACTATTTCTAGTGAGGACCTTCCTCATGAATAGACTATTGATAGAGTCAACATCTTACATATATATGGGAGTATCTGGGTAACCCCATATTTTATTGAAGGGGTGATATGGGATTCAAATGCTTCTTAGTGGAAAGTTTACTCTGGTATCTCAAAGATGTATTGTGACATGCACTGGTAGTATTGTTTCCCATGGATGAATCTTAAAAATGAGTATTTATCCACCAATCAATACGTGAAGGTAGATCACCAGGGACCTGCTATCTTGTTACAACCACTATCGATCCTGGAATGAAAATGGGATGATGTTTCTTTGGATTTTGTAATCAAATTACTGATATTTCCTTGAGGCTGGGGTGCAGATTGGATAGTCCTGGATTGACTAATGAAAGTATCCCACTTCCTTTGTATTTAAGATAATTTCCCAATTGATGAGTTGGGAAGATTATATGTCTGTGATAATATATAACTACATGTGGTCCCTAAAATATTTCTTCAGATAGGGATGCTCTCTTTGTAATGAGGTTTTTCTAGGGGTTATAGAAGACTATGGGTATACAGGTGCTTTTGATCACAGCCTTTCACCCCTAAATTAATGGTTAGTCAGAACAAACTATACATGTTCTATAAGACATTTTCGGAGCATGTGTCCTTGATTTTGGATATTCTTGGGAAAATCATATACCTCTATTCATGTTCTCCTACAATAAGAGTAATTAAAAAATGATTCAGATTTATTTTTATAACGCCCAATATGGTATGATGTGTCTTTCACCCATGTACTAGGAAGAGGCAAGAAATGCATAACTATTGGGACCTCATCTCATTTGGGATTAGTTAGAGTGGGTTTATCTTATCAAAATTTGGAATTATGCTCCTTATTGTAGATATAAATCTTAGGTTGATCACCATAAATGACCTCTAGAGTTCAAGGTTGAGGATCATGTATTCTTGCGGGTATCATTAAGACATGGTCATAGATGGATTATAAGGAAATGGAATCTCTCATTGTTCTTTTCAGAATGTTTATGATTGTAGAGTGATTCAATATGGTAGCCTAATAGTTGTTATTAACTCATTGGTATTTTCTATGCAAGACATATTCCATGTTTTATGGCTTCGCCTATATCATGTCAAATCACATTATACATTTTATCCCTATGACTTTGTTATTTATGGTAATGCTTCTTGTGGGAAGTATCCTATAAGCATCATTGATCGAAGCATGAAGGAAATATAAGGTTGGTATATCCCTTTAGTTTGGGTGTTGTGGTATAATGACCAAGTACAAGATGATACTTTGGAGTGAGAGGCTGATGAACATGTTCAGCTATTCGGGTTATTCTAAAACACTGTTTACCTACCCTTGGATAGTGAACTCAGGGACATGTTGTTTTAGGGGGGAGACTGTGACATCCTGATTTTTATCTTAGGTATGAATCCTATAAATTCCAATTAGTTCTTTATTATGGACATAATATAGATCTTAGTTGTGGTTAGAAAGGTTACGAGGGTTTCTAGGGATTGTTCATATCTCGAAAACTTAGATGATGGGAAAAAGAAACTGGTCATAGGGTTAGAAGAAATTGTTCAGGGATAGACCATGGGGTGAACTAGGGTACACGGATCTACCTAACTATTTTCCTGGGGCCTCATGCTAGTTCAAGACATTTATATATTTTATTAGAGACATATCACACAATTGTCACAAATTTTTTTTCAACCATGCATCGAAACTGTGCACCTCTAACTTTTTGGGTGAATTTACCAAATTCCTCTTAATGGTGTTTATGTTTATCCCTGCACTCTAATTTCTCTTCCAATATATAGGGGATCCCTTACTCCTCCCGTATGAGCTCCCAAACCACCATCTTATTGGATTTGTTTTCATTCTTCAAATGATGTTTGATTCAAGTGTCGTCAGCCTCATTGGATAGCCAATAGTGACTACTCCATTCCTTTCACCTTTTTCTCTATTTTTCATTCTCTTGATAAAGTTATCGAGGTGATGGTTCATATTCCCTATTTTTATGGAATTGATCATTTAATAATTTTCCTCTTGATATGAACCAAATAAAGGGTCAATACTAGATTAAGAGAGCTATATGATCACAGGGTAGTCGAAATTTTAATTATCCATAATATTTTGATGTATTATAATATTTGGTATTGGGCAGAACACTGATTTCACCATGCATTACATTAAATTTAATCATATTTCAGTTGGTTGACTTATTATAACTCAAATCATTTCACGGTTTACAACCATTGAGTGAGCCATACCTTTGGGTATTCCATCATTATGATTAATTGTATTTCAAGATTTTACACCCAAAACACCTGATGGTTTGTTTGTATTTTATACTAAATAATAACATCAGACTGATAAGGAATGGAAGTAGTGGAATAGAATGGATAGTTCCCTTGAAAATTTTAATAAATTTAATTTTTTTGAGTGGTGATACCACTACTCCTTCTCACACTAGAAAATGGCTAGCCCTTTTCCTTATTAAATGTGAAGGAATTATGAATTATGAACTTACGTGTACAAAATCTAATGGATATTATTACAGAATATATATTGTAATGAAGAACCTATTTAATTATTAAAACTGTACATGATGACCATTTTTCATGATTTATTTATAAATGGGAATGGAGTCCCTCATACTTTATATCAAATGGGCATGGTGACCCTCAATAGTTTTACTAAATGGGAAATAAAAACATATAACATGTTACATCAACATTGACAAGGAGGACCTCATATAAATGAGATATTTTATGGGATTTATGTCCCTTATGATACTATACAGGCATGATGTACCCTATAATACTATATTTTCATGATGTCCCTTGTGATATTATACTAGCCATGGCATCCCATACTTTGAAACCGGGCAAGGCACCCCTTTACAACTTTGATAACGGAAATGGTGTCCCATTATAACATTATACTTGGCATGGTATCCCCATTACTACTATGATACTAGGAATGTATTCCTTTATAAATGTGATACTGAGAATTTCATCCCTTGATATTGGTTTATAGATATATCGACATGGGATGATGTAGGTAGTGTCATCCTAGTTTCTTTCAGGGACCAAAGCCAACCCATTTACAGTTATTATTCCTTATTTAATTTATTATATCATCACACATCCATGTTATACACACATACTAGATATTTATATATGTCATTGGTGGTGGCCTACTGGGTTTGTCTCACACCTATATGGGCCACCTATATCTCTCATACATACTATATACTTACAAGTGTAGATAAGGGGAAGCATCCTCGTACGGATGCATGACATGGTGGCATGTGTTATGATGGATCTTGGTAGAATATGACTGGGCTAGAGCTCTGGATTCTTGGATATTTTTTTCCCTTTCTTTTATATTTTTTATAGTATATATTTCTTATAATATTATCCATGTTTTTTTACTTTATAGGTACATGATATACATTATCATACTTCTATATATGAAAACGTTTGCTGAATTCGATTATTACTCAGTGTTCAAATATTCATGTTTGTTTCCAAAACTTATTAACTGGTTTACTACTTATGTTATTTATCTGTAGATTTTACCATTATGATACTCTGGTAATAAGGTAATAGTATCCCTAAGGACACACTTGAAGCCCTTACTATAATTCTGAAGCCCATATAATTTGAGGATATGCGCTTGAGTCAATGTAGACCACCGGTCTTAAGGAACCTCGTAGTGGAACATGGTTCTAGGATGTCACATGAGCCATGTTCAAACTCATTGTCAGTGAACTCTATGGGATTGTCCAACTTTGGATTAGATGGGGAATTTGGAGAGGTTTTGTAAGAATCCTTCTCAGACAGCTAGGAGACAAACACCGGGTTAGAAATAGGGATATGAGGTAGGATCAGTAGGGGTACCAAGAGCTGGTAGCGATGATTTAGCTTTAGAAAAAGTTCATAGTAGGTACTGAGAGACCTAATAGTGGGGTTAGTATCCATTAGTGGTTGAAGCTCCATAGAGAGGTCAAGCCTTGGATAGTTGGGTGTCAGGCCAGGTGAATTTTGTTGATCTGGTAGGTTCATAGTATTCTGGTACACCAACAATGTTTAGAGTTATGCCTTGATTTTGCTGTGACATTCATATCATTTTTGGTAGGGATATTTTTTATGCATCAGGTTCATGTGTGTTGTATTTGGACTAACCAGGGACTTGTTAGAATGTGGGAATTAGTGTGATTCATGGTATGTATGAGGTGCATAAGCATAAGGAATATGATGGGAATTCACACACAAACACACACACACACACACACACATATATATATATATATATTAAATTCATGATTATTTGTTAGCATTTTTTGAGATGTAGGATCAATGGTAATTTGATTAGATACGTGTTTTGAGGAGTATCGTGTATGGAATATGTATCAAATGGAAATATGATGAGATGTGATACATGATGGGTGTAATTTATGAAACAGAAATTATTTGGAGACTTAATTAGGTTTTGGAATGACGCTAAATCAAGGTGGACTTGTATTTCTAATGATGGTCGATGGAGCCATCAGAATTTTTTATTTTTTGTCAGTAAGTGATCAGGTAAGTAACTCATGAGATGGAGAGCACCAAAAGGGGAATTATCTAGTGACTAATAAGTGGGGTAGACCATTTTGACTTTTATGAGATGTTTATATATGGTACCATATTTTATTGAGACCTTATAGCTCAGTGATTAGCTATCTTAAGTTGGGGGGGACTATAATATCCCAGATTTTTAAGAAGGTCGATGTTACCAATGTTTTTGAAATTTCATCTTTGGTGAGTGGGAAAAGATTTATTTTTATGAATAGGAACCTAATTCCAGGATTTGTTTTGACCAAATGACTTATTTTTTATGATATTTTTGGAGAGTTAGTACCTCAGTTTTTTAGATGGGTTTTGGGTGTAGCAGGCCCCAAAAACTCAGTTTTGGGAAATGGAATATAGAGGAGCATTGTTTGATCAAATTGTGTGTCCTTCAACAGGAAACTTGGCAGCCCATGTTTCCATTGGACATAGTTTTTCAAACCATGTTGGTTGGAATACATGAACAAGAAATTCTCTACAAATTTTTGAGAGATAGGATTTTCATGGGAAATGCATGCTTTGGGAAACCGTGTTCCTAGCCATGTGAAGTGGGGTACTTGGGTAGTGAGAACTACATGGTTGGTAAAATGTTGACCAAAAAATGTGGATCATTTAATAGTGTAAAATTATGAGAATTTAAATCCCTCATTTTTACTTAATTCCACTCTTTTCCCCACCTTTACATGTGCATAGGATTAGGGAGCTTCTATTCTTATCTGACTTCTACTTTGGACTACCTCTTTCGTCCGAGCTCCAAATCAAACTTTGGTAGTGCATCTTGATGCGTATCAGCAAGGACTTCAATTATATTTCTTCTATTTATTTTTTATCTCTCTAAATGTAATGTTAAATATATGTGAGATCCCTTTCCATTTTTTCATTTAAATTTTCTAAAACTCAAATTTCTATAATTTCATCTTGAGTTAGAGGCTAATATCTGATGGAAAAGTGAGTATAAGGTAGGTGTTTATTAAATTAAACCATAATTTTATGGGTGTTTTGGGGTGTGTACCCAAAATCAAAATGTTGGGTTGACCATTTCATACCCTTAACTAGATAATTATCACTTTTATTTTATTAAATGATGTGTTGGGATGTCTTTAGTTGTGACTTAGTTTATATAAAACACATTAAACCAAGTAAGGGTATTTTTTCAAAATCTTAAGAGAGGTTTGTTATTTATAATAAATTAATAGAATAAAATAGGATTTCTTTGGTTCCATGGAAACATCATAGGCATGGTGAGAGGAATTGAAGTGATGATGGTCATCAAGACAGAGGTTTCATGGTTCATCAACTTGGTCTGGGATTGAGATACAGGGGGTGATGTTGATCCCCAAGTTGAGGCAACTTGGTTCATAAGGATTTAGGTGAAAAGGTTATCAAGATGAGGGAATGGATTATGAAAATTTGGATGGTGGTGATAATCAGGATTTTAATACATGGTCACAGGGGATTGAAGTTTCATATGACATGTCTTAGGAATTGTTTATGATTTGTTATCACTATTTTTGTCTAATATGTCATTGGATTCATGTTTACATAGATATGATTCAATTTTGGTAGTGTTGACCACTCATTGTGGGTGGAAGCCTTTAAAGATTTTTTGGATTATGGGATGGTGTAAAACACCAGTTATGTTAAAGGTTATAACTATATTAATCCATAATGTATGGTGATGGACCATTAGGAGATAGTGTTGAGACCATCAGTTGGGGTCCAAGGCTAGCTGATAAACATAGGCAGTTGGGCCATGATTATTGGAGGATTGATATCATCATTCCTCGAGATGTCAGGTCCTTAATCTGATAGTGATTTATATATTGGAGGTTGAATATCATCATTCCCTATGATGTCAATCTATGTATCCAACTGGTACTTTCTAAGTGGATGTCTGAAAGAACTGGTACTCTTTATTGGTTATTTCATAAGGATGTCTGATACTTGATTTTTGGAATGTAAGTTGTAGGTTGGAACAATGTTTCAGTTGTAATTTTTATGTGTGGGACAAGAGGGTTCACAAGATATGAAATTCTAAAAAGGGAATATTGTAAATTAATCCATGGGTCCTCAACACTGAAAATATATATTTTCCAACCTGTTGGGTATACCAAATATATATTTTGTTGAACGTAGTCAAAGATATTCTAGAATTGTTTGATGTATATAAATGATCACTTGTAGATATTGATCATAAGTTGAGTGGTTTAATTATTAAATGTTTGTGTGTTTATTCTTTATTTACATTGTGAGTTCAATTTAGAATTGTGGATGTAAGATAGTCACGTGTGGGTGGTGGCCTGTTGAGTTCTTACTCATCCCCTCCACTGGTCCCTCATGACATGTGTATACTTTATGTCTTTGAGATCAGTTATGGGATCAAGCTCGGGACTTAGACAATAACAGTCATGATGTATAACCTTTTGGGATATTTGGGAGTGGACTAGGTGGTTTCTCTATATGATTTTGTAATTTATATTTATTTTTCAATATATATACGTGTATGGTCATCCATGGGTGACCATGGTTGTCTATATTTTTGAATAACTTGGCGTGTTGTCTATGTATCTACAAATTGAATTATTTATTTGGTGTTTTTGATTACTTATATGTTTTGTTGTTCCATCTACTAAGTTATAGTCCATATTCCTTTGTTCTATATATATACATATAGACCATTATTTTTATCATCACCTGAGGTTACATTCTTCCCACTATCACTCATAATACCCTCACTATTATTCAAAAACCTTATGCATATGGGGAGGCATGCCTAAGGCCCAGTGACCAACTGGTCTGGAGAACAGTTGAGTGGAAAACTTGGTTGAGATGCTACACCAGAATCACCTTCACCGTCTTTTTAATCACCTACACAAACTTCATCACCATTAGGAATGACTCTCTTACCTCTTCTAAATATAGAGATGACAAAAAATTTCTCTTTTATATGCCATAGAAATATGTTTTACCATTAATGGAGTGGTGGTATTTTTGGTATAAAAACTACACTAAAATAATATGATCCTACCATATCACAATAAAATATAACATGAAATCCATTATCATGTCCTTGATAAATAGAATTCTTCACTTGTTTTATCTATTAATCATAGGATGGAACACTGTTCACATCCACAACTAGGCTTGGAACACATGTTCTAAAATACTCCATAATCATGATGTAAATTGGTAGCCTAGGTCGAAAACCATCCTCAAGGGTTTCCTATGTAGTTGAATGATATCCTCCACATACAAGAGTCTCAACCTATATATTAAAATATATTCTTAGATATAAAGGATATGAGAGGTTGAGGCAAGTCAGTGAACAATCACCCTGATATTATCATGAATTCTGGATAACTAGGGGATCCCATCATAAAATCCATCACTATTTCACCCCACTTCCACTCTGGTACCTCAAAAGATTGGGTCAAAATTTATAAGACAAAGTTATATTCATTCATCTACTGACATGTGATTTTCCATTAAATAATATCGCAAACACTTCACAACATAAATTAATACTTGGAATAATTCTTGAGGTCTTAGTTTTCCTTCACCTCCCCAGGTTGTGCCACCCAGAGTGATGTATGGAATGCCATCAACAGCACCTCATGTAGTGTAACTAGTAACACTATTTTCCGCAAAATAGGATGTCATTCTCCAACCAATGGTAATATCCAGTAGATACATTGCATAGGAATATATAGTCTTGATGCACCTTGTAGTTAATGTATACTAGTTGGTCCTCCATTACACACTAATAAAGTTGAGGGTCCACTACCATTGATCGAATTAAATCAATTTCTCCCTCATCCACTCAAGTTAAATGAAATTATTATTTTTGATTACATGCCTCTCCCAAAAACTAATAATGAGGCTTTATACTATGTGAATCAACCACCACATTTTCTTTCCCTATAATATAGAAAATCCAAAAGTCATATTCATGTAAGAACTCCAACTAATGCCTCTACATCATTTTAATATCTATATTAGTGAAGATATACGTGAGACTATTATGGTCAATATAAATATGAAATTCCCACCAAAAAGGTAGTTTCACCATATCCTCAAGGATAATACTATCACTTCCAAATATTGATCATTGGTTGCAACGTTCTACTCAGTGGATTTAAACATTATTTTCCCATAAGAAATCACCACTAACGATTATATTATCTCATAACCAAACCCTACTCTAGAAGAATTGAAAAAACCTACATACTCATCTCCCACCTATTGGAGACTCAGGAAAGGATCACTCATCAACCTCGAATTTATCACCTTAAAAGATCAATAGCATTGCTCGGACAAAAAAATAGATTCCCCTTGTGGGTATAGTGGTCATGGGGCCAACAATTCTAGAAAATTTTTATAAGAATTACCAGTTTTTCCCCATCAACCAAATAAATATCTACACCTCAAGAATTATCTTTGGTTTCTCCTATTCCAACACTTCATTGATCTTCACCAGTTCTATAGATAATCCTGCATCTGAGATGATATGGCCTTGTAATTTCAACTCTATAATCAATAACTAAACCTTAAAGAGTATTTTATTCATTTTTTTCTCTCATGTGAGCCAAGTATAATCCTTAGTTACTCATCATTATCACCTTATGATACTAAATAGTTGTGGATTTCATCGATGAAGACAACTGTGAACCAATCCAAGAATGGGATAACGTATATAGTTCAAAAATCCAATAAACATAGTTGGGGAATTAATCATTCCAAATGCATCCATAGAAACTCATAATGGTCATATCATCATCAAAATGTTATCTGTGGAATATCCTCTTCAAAAACTAAATTTTGGTTGTAACTGGACCTATGATCAAGCATTAATAACCACTTCTCACAATTTATTTAGTTAAATAAGTAGTTAAAACTTACTAAATGATACTTTTTCTGACTTGAACCTGATTTAGATGATGATAGTGAATACAAAGGCTAAAGCTCCCATCCACCTTCCTAGGGAAAAAATCAGAGATTTCCCTGGAGACACAATTCATGACAAAACCTTTATCCTTAAGGTCCACCAAAAATACATTTATCCTCAAGAACCCATCTATGTATATTCGTTAAGATGAGGATTCTATTAAAGTGGTCTTGGGGTTCATGTAAAAATAGAATAGAACATATCGATGAGAGGAAAATCCTAAAACATCTTCAAGATAGACTTCCATGTACTCCTCTATAAATATAAGAGACTACTCATCATAGGTTTCTACCACACATAGATCGAAACTCTCAAAAAGATGGATGATTGATCGAAACATTCCATGATAATGTTTTTCTCAACTCAAATGTGGGTCCCACTCATCCATAAAGAAAAATTTTGATCCATCAGCTATGAGGAACATCAATCTCTATCAGTATAAATATGTATATGAATATACAATGGATAGAAATTATAGGCTGAAGATGATTTCATAGGGTTTCATCATAGCCACTATTAGGTCCCATGAAAAAAATCTATCCAATGGGTGTATTCTCACATCATAATTATATGTGGGTGATCCTATGATTACTTCTAGCAAGATTCTCTATCCACATTGGTCAGTCTTGGGACACTACCAGATTATATAGCTCTCCAAATAGGGATGAATAAATAAAGGAATATCTCCTTATAGTATCTATGAGTATTGGTTTCAAAGTAGAGTAAACAAATATTTAATCTCAGATCAGGTTTGATATCACCAATTTGTAACCCACGTGGACTTGATCTATCCAAATCCTTGAAATTTTACCCTATGATTCTAACACATTCTACCTCAAGGTGGTAGTAGTAGAATAGGATTGTAACATCTTATTCCACTAGCTTATCATTTTAAGGATTTACTAATTCTTCTTCCAATGTTACCTCATTGAGGAAAAAATGTCCACCTCTGGGAGTTCCTTGGTTGGGTCCCTACCTCTAACGCAAAAGTCCATTAACTTCCTAACTGAACTATGTCGTACATCGGTTCATTTTATCATGTTCCATATGACACCATCCACTATACATATAAAAATTATTGTCCCACAGCTGACTGGATCCTATTCACTACTCATGAGTTATTAATCCTTATGGCTAAAACTATTCATGAACCAACCTCATACATAATGACATATAATCTAAATATTGGCTGACCATAGCTAACAAATCAGTACTTGGATGACTGCCAATACATCCTGCTACATGTTGTCCCTCTTCAAAGAAGCTCTACATCACTAAGTATTTCTCAAAAACCTTGTCATAAGTGGAGATATATTATGGAATGATACTTCCTCAATTATATCTATAGAGACCATGCTCAAAATTCATTGCTTAGGGGAATTAAATGTGAAACTTATCTAGGTGGTATCTCAAGATTTTAGTGAATCCTGACACATACCCAATAACAGACAAGATACCTTTATAAAACTATAATAACTCCTAGATTCATATAAACCTCAATTTTTTCAATTAATACACCTCAGAGAAAATATTATCAAACTATTTACATGGTAGCATAACCTCATCATGGGCCCAAACAATCAAGGTTTGCCAATGAATTATCATACCCTATAAATGGATAGATTCCAAAAATAGATTTTGATTGTTAATAATTCAAATAGTGAAGAATACAAAAACCAAAAACTCAATCTAGTCCTTGGATGATTAAGGGTTGGCCTTACCTTAGAATATTGGTGGTTTCTATCTCTTGATCTCATGTAACACACTTATCCGGAAATTACCCAACCAAGAAAATGTATTACTGAGAGGGTAAGGGAGTTAATCAATGATATATTTTTATTTTATGTTTTATTCATTTTGAAATTGCCTTCACCTACTATTAGTGATTTAACACTTTTATGAAAACAAAACAATCACAAATGAATTGGAACTAAATAATTTACAAGCTTAGCTACTCAACAAGAGTAGTTAAATCACTGGTATGGTATGAAAACAATTTAATACCAGAAAATACACTAGAAAATAGTATTTTCAGTGTAGATATATAAAGTAAGATATATCCTTACACTTTTGAAGAACTATTTTCAATATAAAAGTGAATTTGATTCAAGTAGAATTAAGTGATATAATATAAGTTTTTGTATGGAATTATGAAACTTTCACCAATTGAATGAAGACATGTTAATGTGGTTCCTTGTCAACTTTCAAAAATATAGACATCCAAACAATTATTTTCTTTCTTACCCAGTAGTGGGTAATAACTTCTATGTACTTATTAAGGAAACTAGGTATGATGGCTCAGCCCGATTCGCCAATATTATTTCATGGTCTAGAAAACAATAGCCTTTAATAATACCTCAAAACAATTTTTAACCCCCTTCAAACTATTCCTAGATAATTGTATTTGGTTTCTCGATCCGATGCAAATATTACTAAATATGATCTTCCTTATTCTTCTTCTATCCGAAAAAACATCCTCATGAAAAATCATTCCAAAAACATCTTACTACTAAAAAAATCAGAACTTTTCTCTCTTACTCCATATGTGAACAATGTTCTCATCCATTAGAAAGCATCATTTAATTCTTTCCTTTTATGGGTGAACCAAAAATGTTTTATGCAAAAATTTGAAAATTTCTCCCGCTTAACAAAATTTGGAAAAACAGAAAATTTCATCTTCATTTTGAATAAATTATTTACTACTTCAGAACATCTTAACCGTTCTTGATTATTCTCAGACCTTCTCAAATATTCTCACATCTTCAGCTCACTTCATAATTTCTAACCATTATTTAGAACAAATCTTTTTTTCTTCTAATTTATTCATTATGATGAATAAATATATATAATATTATATTCTTAATTACATCTCTCTATACCTACTAAATATATAGAAAACAGATGAATTATTACTATAATGCTCAATACCTAATGAAAAAAACTGGTCATTCTAATTCTCTAAACCTACTATTATATACAAAACATTAAAACCATTCTTCCATAATTTTTTTTCTAATTCGTTAGACTTTAGTTTCATTTATTTTTTCCTACACACAGTAAAAACTTCTAAATATTAATACACTTCCTAGGAAACACTTCAAAACCAGCTTCAAACTCTATAGAAAATAATTGGTGAACATTTTTGAAACTACTTTAAAAAATTTCTCCTTTTATTCTTTTCCTTATACCGACAATCCTTTGTCCAATGAAGTCCAATGTCCGATGACTTTTATCTGTTTCATCATGCACCTCATGGATCATATTCTATCTCAAACTGATGGATCAATGTCACTTCTAATCTGATAGTTAATACCACATGATGTCTGATCAATCTAAATCCATGTGATGAAATAAAACAGTAGTTCTACTTTATCTCTTTACCCAATTAATGAAAAACAATTCAACCTGATTATAATGGTTTACTACATTGTTGATCTTCATCTGATTGATTGGTCTCTAACTTTTTTACACACATCAGTCCTAAAAAACTCTACTTATTTTTATTTTAAGTGGTCCCAATAACTCACAAAAACAATTCTTCCTCTGATTTATTAGTGGAGCACTGCATCAAATGGAGTGGTATCAGTAGCATCTTCTTTCCTTTATTTATTATGGTACATACAAACCTACAACATTTTCCAACTTCTTTATCTGAAGATTCTCATATTGTGGATTATCATTCTAGATAAAAACGATCGTCTTTATCTTTTCTGGCTTTAAAAAACTTATTAGCCTACAAATATTTCTACATTTGGAGATCTCACATAGATGAACTGATACTGAAAATATTTCACTTGACAAACTTCCTTCATCCATAAAACTCATCTTATATCATGAATTATTCATGAAATTCATAATGTTTAGGATCGGCATAGCATCGTCTGACATACAATTTGATGTATTTTAACTTCCCATCCTTTCATAATCATCTTTCTATCCAACAAAACATAAAACTGATTGACATCAATTTTTATCGCCCTTCACATTATAAGTCGCGCATCATTGGTTTTCCCAAACAACTTATGATTTATGATAATTACATGATCAAAAAATCAACATTATATTTAATTAGAGTCACTCATACTCCAATACACTTTCTCATATAAATTAAAAATTAATTTTTTACCCAAAGTGAATCTGATAAAAATTTTCTCTAGAAAAACATCTTCAAAACACATTGTAATTTCTAAATAATTCTTTGTATGATATTCTAATTAGGATTTTGATTTTGATGATCAAATTTTACAAAGTGAGGTGATTTCATTCTATTTGATAACAAAATACAACACTTTCATCGTGAAATTCTTCCCTATTCCAAAAAAAACTTCTTGACAACTTGGTCCCAAAAATCTACCCCTTTAGATTTTTTTAATGTATGGTTCATAAATAACTTAACATTATATCCTTATATATTAGATTACTTATCAACAACTCTAATCCTACCTGATCAAACTCATTATAGGAAATAAGAATTATTGATCGCAAAACCAAGCTATCCAAAAGTAGTGACTCATGAAACTACTTCATATTTTCTTCACAACATTCTTCATTTATAACACATACCTATAAATAAAATCTTACTCTAACCACTTTAATAAAAACTAGATTAGTTCACACACTTATATACTAATGTCATAACTAAACCACAACTCCTCATACTTACAAGCTTCATTAAAAGGTTTATAACATATCAATGGGTAGATTTATGAAACAAATATCCAACTTAAAAAAAATATCCAAAGACTAGATGAGAGAGGTAATAGAAACTCATACCTCAACCATGAAGAGAAAGGGTTTGGATTCCCATGTTCAACCACCGTTTTAAATATTCATCATTCGGTAAAGGTTTTGTGAAATTGTAAGAATCATTTTATGATGTAGGAACATACTATTTCTTTAAGTCATTCATTTTAATGTCCTATTTTATGAGAATATATTTGATATTAATATGTTATAAACAATAATGTTTTACCATATTTATTGTAAGGTTGATGCCACTCTGATTATCCCAACCCCAAAGAGATTACAACATTACTTCAACAAGTAATTCATCAAACTGAGACTGTATCCACATAAGGTGGGTAGTCGCTTGAGTGGAAGTAACATACTCTCCTTAATCCATGATACTAGTTACTAAATTTTGTTTCATATTTTTCATCTAACATAAATTTTCTAAGGAAACAAAACTCCACCATATGTGGATATTATACAATTAACATTTCCCACTCAATAAACATATGAATACACAAACAAGTCAATATTTATGAGCTATCATACCTAGTTCCATAATATTTTTTCCTTTAATATATCTAAGAATTTTTTCCCACCAATAAATTTGATTATTTTAGAGTAATCTGAAATCTTTCAAATATGGTAATAACATAAATAATGTCTAGTCTTGAAGAAGAAAAATATAGCAAACTTCCAATAAGTTTCTAAAACTATTTATAGTCAAATTCCTTACCTTATTCATATTTATTCAACTTGGTTCCCAATAAAATTTTTGTGGAAACTAGTTTTAAAATTTACATGATTAACTTCTTAATAAGTTCCTTAGCATAATTTTTTGGGGATAGATTTGTTTTAATATTGTATGATACTTCTAACCCAATAAATTATTTCATTTCACCCATCATGGATGTCTTAAAAATATTTTTCATTTCTTCGGTAAATATTTCATAGGTTCTTTCATTGTTCCTAGCAAAGATAATTTCATCAACCTAAAAAATAACAATGTTGAAAAATTACGAACTTTATATGATGTAAATATTACTATCAACCCTTACTTTATCAAAAATAATCCTTCTTATGTAGGTATCTAATTTGGAATATCATGATCTTGGTGATTTCCTTATCCCATACCATAATTTCTTTAACTTATACACATAACATTCATCATTCCCAATAATAAAGATACATTGTTGTTCAATATAAACATCTTCATCAAGTCTCCATTCAAAAACGTTGATTTCACATCCATATGAAAAAATGTGTAACCTCATTATCCAATAATAGTAAAATAAATCTTATTATTTATAACCTTTTCACCATAGAAAAACTCTCATCAGATTAAATGACCTATATCTATGAGTAAACCTTGGACAATAATCATTCTTTGTTTCTTGTCACCTCCTCAACTATATTAATCATGTTCCAAAAAACCCTCTTTGTATAGATTAAATTTTGTCATTTGGTTTAGGTATGATTTTTCAAGTGTCATTATTTTCTATATAATATAACTATTCATTCTTTCCTGGAAAAAATTTCTGATTCTCAAAATCATCCTTCATAACTTTCAACATAATTTTGAATGTAAAGAAATATGTTCAATAGTTTTTTATTTTCTTCCTGTTTTAAACTTTTGATTTTGATCACCAATTATGTTTTTCTCTTATAATTGATTCCTCATCCTCGAATGAGATTTTTAACAATCCTCCACATCACTAAAAACTGTTGATTCCAATTATTCTTATTAAGTAGGATTATAATTGTTTACATCCTTATCATAATTGTTAAAAAAAATATTTCATCATGTTCATCATTCATATCTTCATGATTTAATTTAACATATTCCCTAACGTTTTCAAAAACTATCACATCAACTAAGTCAACTAGTCTTCCTATCACTTTATTGAAACATATATATCATCTTCCATTAAAATTATAGCCATGAACAATTCCTTCTTCACCTATCCACTAAAATTTTACATGGTTTCCAACATTCTTCATTATGATACATGGACAAACAAAAAACTCTTAAGTGTTTAAAACATGATGTTTTTCATAAAACATTTCATATGGAGTCATATATAAAATTTTCTTATATGAAAATCAGAATTGAATATAAACAATAGTGCTCATGGACTTCCTCTAAAAGTAATGAGATAGACCATTTTAAAGTAACATAGTTCACCAAATTTCAACCAAAAATTTATTTTTAATTTCAGAAACACCATTCTATTATGGAATGTATGGTGTACTAGACTCGGTATGAACTCTATCATTCTCAAGATAACTTTCAGACTTTTAATTTTTCAATTCACTTCCATTTTCTATTCTCAACTCCTTCACTAAATAATCACATTACTTATCATCTTTTCATTGGAATATTTTAAACATTCTCAAAGAATCTGACATATGTATCATATATATAACAAAATTAATGTGAGTAATGTCATCAATGAAAGTAATGAATTACTTATCTCTATGAGTAGATCTTCTTTACATTGGCCATGAGATAACTGAATAAATAAGTTCTAGGGGACATTTTGAACAAATTACAAATTTCATATTCACCTAGTTTTTAATCTTTCCTTTGTCACAAATTATAAAATGAAAATATCATATTTTTTACATATCATGAATTCTACGAACACTATCTATTTCTGATAACTTTCTCATGTTACTCTAAAAAATGTGTCCCAGCCTTTTATGCAACTTCTGATTCTCTTAAAAAAACTTATGTAAGAAGAGTTTTGATCCTCGAAAACTTGGAACAAGTTTCCTTTTGTATATTGGCCTCTTTTAACAATCTTTCCATATTTCTCTCTTTTCATAAAAAATCCATTATTTCTAAAAATAACCTTTTTACTTCATAAAAAATGTGTAAAACACTCAGAATGTAATGTTTTATCACATTAAAAAGAAAAATATTCTTGGAATTTATATTTTTTTCCCAATAATAGAAGATCCAACGCCTTTTATTCTCATGGATTCATCATTACCAAATGTCATTATTCCTTTTTTGAAGTCTTTCACATTATTAAAAAAAATTAAGCCCCCTATCATATGGGAAGAACACCTTATATACCCGATCAAAGGTAGTTCTCCTTTTGAAGCATTGAGAGAGGTTTCTACAACAAGAGCTTTTTCTTTCCCTTTATCTTTCATCACATATAACTTATGATAATTGTTAAAAAAAATGGTCCATAAAAAACAATACATCCTTTTCCATGATGTCTAAGTTGTTGACATAGTTCATAAATATTTCCAAAGGTTTGAATCTATTTCAATTTTTCACAAACCATCATAGGATTCCTCAAAACATTCTTCTCATAATTATTTTTTTAAGAGTATTTCCTCCCCCAAAAACATTTCCTTATATAATTTTGGGAATATTAGTAATATTTTTTATTAAACCAAAAAAAAATATATGTTTGATTCAACCACAATACCAGTAGTATCCATTGAATCAATATTTTCTATAGTAACATCCATATTTTTGGAGTTGTAATCATCTTTCTCAACAACCTTTTTATCTTTATTTTAAGAACATTGTTGACAACAAAACAATTCTGTTATCAACCAAGTTCTTCTTTTTGAATTTGGTTTTATTTTCAGCCTTATCAAAAACAAAATTTGTAGGATGTTTTTGAGACTTGAAATTTTTATAAAATTATGAATTGTAGACTTTGTTCGTTTAGGCCATACATATAAATTTATTATATTTCTTCTTCATAGAAATGATATATTTTTTCTCCTCAACATTTTACTGAAACATTTGATCATTCTCAAGATTACCCATTCTAGAGCTTTCACCAACATTAGAAATATATTTATTGAAACATATGACCCTCTTCTTAGCTTTAGATTTTTTTGTTCAACAAGTTTTAATTATAATTACTTTCCTTTCAACTTAACTTCTAAATGTTTATTCTAATTATTTTATATCGCGATAAATTTCATCCAGTCATCAATGTCATCTAGTAGAATAATATTATCATTATGAAAACATTCATTATTATTTATTAAGGAACTATAGTTTTTCAATTTCATGGTTTATTTCTCAACCCTTCCTCTATTTATTATGAATTATTTCAATTATTCTTTTAGATGAAACTCTAATTGAGTTTTATCTTCTTTAGAACTATTACTTCTAAACTCTTAATTGTTCACTATTGTAATGAAAGAATTATATCCTTCATTCTTAGTGGAAATTTCATATTTAGCATCATTTTCTTACTTCTTCATCATATTTATAAAAAAAATCTCCATTTATATTTGGAAAACTTATTTATCATTCATTTTAGAATAAGATTTATCATTATCACCTAGTTTATTCCACATTTTTCTCCTCCTTCTATCATCATCATCATCATTATCCTCTTATTTAATTATTCATGGAAAATTATACCCAAAGATCGAAATACTTTAACATTCAAAAGAAATCATGGTATGTTTCCCCTTATATATACCTCTAACAATTGAAGATAATAGAAAAAAGGATAAAAATTATCAAGATTTTTATATAACTCATTTTCTGAATTAGAATCTCCTGCTTTTACTTCAAGAATCTTCATTTTATTTTCATTAATGTACCTTTGAAATAAATTTCTCTATAATCTTTTTTCTATTTTATAAATTTTTCAATTCTTATTTGATATGAGATAATATTACTATAAAAATCATCCAGAGATAAGGATTCTTGAAATCTATCTTCTAATGACGAAACATTAGCACCAAAATTCTGAGAAACAATACTCAATATCTTTTGAAAAATAGTATAGTATACAAAATTTTCACCAAGATACTAAATAATTCTAACAATATCAGTCACCCTGGAAAAGAATTCACAAACAGATTCATACTCAAAAATTACAAGATCTTTATACTTCATCCCCCATATTTATAACTTTTCCTTCTTCAGTTTCACAAAGCATTAATGAATGTTATTCAGCTTATTCATGATACATTTGGAAGTCCAAATATCCTTGAATATTATAAAATAACTTTCATAAAGTTATGAGAGTAAATAATTCTTATCTATTCCATCATTCTAAATATAATTCTTATCAATATATGTAAGAGGAATATTTTCAACAATATGTGGAAATACATCTATTTCATCTTCAACAAAATCATTCCAAAGAGACATAAGATAAGGAAATATTATATCAATTCAGATATGAAACTTCTTACCATCAATGACTATAATCCTATTACTTTCCACACAATTTAGATCCTCCATCAAAACTTCTATTCAAAAACATAAACAATGAGTCAATTAAGGGAACCTTCAATGATGATACCAATTGATAATTTCTAGCCAAAATTAATGTATCACTAACTGGGGGAGGGGGAAATTAGTGACATATTTTCCTTTTAAGTTTCCATCCTTTTGAAACAAATATAACCTCTTGTTGAATATTGATCACATTTCTTAAAACAAAACAATCACACATCCATATAAATAAATGAATTTACAAGGTTCAATACTCAATAAGAGTAGCTACATCCTTTGTATGGAATGGAAACAATCTAGTACCACACAATCCACATGAAAAAAAATCATTTTGAAAGGATACAACAAGTAGGTTATTCCCTTACACTTGTGCTACACTATGTTCAATAAAACAGTCCATGTAATTCAAGTAGAAATAAATGATGGAATAAAAGTTTTCGTAACAAGTTAATAAACATTCACTAATTGTTTCAAAACATGTTTCTGTGCTTCCTGTTAAACTTTTTCATATATAAATTTCAGAATAATTCCTCGCATTACTTCCCTACATCTTGTAAAAAATTCAATAGACCTTATAGGGATACTCAATTATATGGATAAATATAATGATTCCCCAATCCGATTTCTCAGTCTAGAAAATTATGACTTCAATGATACCTTGATAAAAATTCTGAACTACCTTTAATATATATCTAAAGAACTATGTATGATTGCTTAGTCTGAAATGGAAACCACTGAATGTGGTCTTCTTACCTTCCTTCATCTTATATTTGGAAAATTCCTCTAGAAAATAGTTCTGGAAAATTGTTCTCAATAAAAATTTCAGAACTTCTCCCTCTTCTTACTAACTTGAATAATGTCTTTATTTATCAGAAAGTGCCATATACTTCTTTCCTATTATAGGTTTTCCAATAATGGTTTTGGTGATAATCTATGAAGTTTTCCTTTGAAAAATTTCAGAAAAATTAAAATTTCATAATCATTTAGAAAAAAATCATTAACTTATTTAGTGATTATCAACTCTTCTTGATTCTTCTTTAACGTTCTTTAATCTTATCAGACCTTCATCTCACTTCATACTTTATAACCATTCTTTGGTTTGACTCTGATTGTTATTCTGATTTCATCATTATGAAAAATACATATGTACAACAATATATTCTTCATTATGTTTCTCTGTATCAACTAATCTTATGGAAGAAAGTTGAATTCTAATTATGATTCTCAGTACAAACTAAAAACAAACTACTCTACTAGATGATCCAAAACAACTTTTTAATAAAAAAATTGAAACCATTCTCCCATAAACATTTTCTTCTACAATTTTAGACATAGATTTACTATTTTTTCCATAAAAATAGTCATAACTTCTAATGATTCATGAACATACTCAATAGCACTTCATCTCTATGTTCAATCTCTCTTGACAATACATTGTATAAAAAATTAAAATTATTTAGAAAAAATCACCTTCTCTTCTTTTTTGAAGACCAATTATCATTTGTCTGATGACGTATAGCATCAGACTACTTTTCTCAGTGTTAGCATGCACCTCATGGATAGATCCCTGTCACACTCGGATGGACCGATGCAACCTATAATCTAAAAGTCTTCATAAAAAGTTGTATGGTGACTCTTGGCCAATTTGATGAAAACAAATGAGAATTCTTTATTATATGTTATCCTAATTGAATAAAGACAATTCAACTAGATGAAAATGGTTAACTAAATTGTTGATCTTCATCTGGTTGATCTGTCTTTGACTTTATTACCTGCATCAGACCCAATAAAATCTAATTTATTTATTTTTAATTGTTCGTAATGACATCTAACAAAAACAATTTGTCCTATGATTGATTGGTGGAAAATTCATTTGTTGGACCGATATCAGCAGCAACTTATTTTATTTTCTAATTTCAATACATATAAAATTCCAACATTTACTAACTTCATAATCTTAATTTTTGTATCTTGTGTCTTATTGTTCTGATTAAAAACCATCAAATTTATCCCCTCATAATTTATAAAAAAAACTTATTAGCCTTAAAAAAATATTCATATGATGATCTCACACTAATAAACTAAGACTGGAAAGATTTTCGGGGAGAAGTTTCCTTCTTCTACAACCATAATATTATATAATGAATTTCTCATGACTTTAAGAACATTTTGGATCATCATGGAATCATCTAAATTACTTTGGAAAGTACTATAACTTCTCAGCCTTCCAGCATCTTCTTTGAATCCAACCAAACTTCAATATGATTGGCAGAACTATTTCTCACCCTTTCCATTATACGGATTTCATCACAAGTTTTCCAATAAAAATTTTGATTTGTGATAATTACATGATTAGAAAAGAATCATTATATTTCATAGGATGCATTCTTACTGTGATACATATTCTCAGTCTGATTCAAAATTATTTTTGGACCCAAAGTGAGTCTGATGAATTTTATCTCTGGAAAAAAATCTTCACAAATAGATGAACATTCTTATGAATTTTAGGTCTGGTCTATTGACTATGATTATAATTATGATCAAAAAGTTTTTCTATGTGAGGTGGATTGTTTCTATGAAAAAAAGACAACTCTTTAATCATGAACTTCTTCCACCTTCCAAAAAAAGTTCTTACAGACTTAGACCCAACACTACCTATGTCTATCATCATATTTTACCATATGAATAATAAACTAAATAGTAAGTGGAAAAGGTATTCTTTCTCTACGGGAGGTGGGCCTTCTCACTATATAATGGGAATAGGTACTTCTCTGTATATTCCTGAGGGAATCACCTCATGGTCTAGAACCTGGATGGAAGCATCATCATTGACCTTGTCAACAACATGACGCTACATAATTGGAAAAAGGATATCATGACCCTACTTTAATATCCTAACTAGATGTATATATGGCAGCACCATATAATTTTATCATATCTACCATGGTGATTAAATCATATCTGGGGAGATGACTCAATAAGGACATTAAAATCTATGAACCATTCCTCTATGATGACTGTATGATTATTTTTCCCTAAAACTGGTGCATTAATGTTACAATTCAATAATTAGGTCATGAGAGTCTTCAAGTATGGATATTTTAGTCAACACACCAACACTAGGTTCCCTATATTGAAATATAAAATTGAGAATTTTTACATAAAAACCAAAAAATCCCAAGCCAATAATCACTAAATATCTAACTCCAAACTCCAGAACTGAGATACAACATGGATTTGATTCCACTCTAACATGACCTAACCCACTAGGACCCATATTAAGAAGTGGTAATCTAAGTGTTCTTCCCCAAACACACCTCCAATAAGAAATATTCAAATGACCAACACTAAGTAGGCATGTCACACATTATGGGAGGCCTTGTCAAAATGTACCAAGACATGACAAACATTTCTACAAAGAACCCACTAATGGAGAATAGATAATTAAAACTAAATAAAATTTATATAATGCATGTGATAAATGATAAAATCCAAAAAGGTGTAACTATAACACTAACCATAAAAAAGGGGAGAAATGCATATCAAATAAAACAAAGTAAAATACAACATATATAGAAAAGTTGGAGAGATACTTGTAATGATAAGGATTTATACAAGAACATTATCCACTACAACCACCACCCGGTACCAATTAACTCACCCAACAATAATTCCACAATGTTGAACACCAAGCTATCCATAAAAAACATAATACATGATATCTATTAATAAATATTCCTATACAAGGGTGAGTATATACATACCTAGTGGGATGCCTCGAAACCCAAAAATAAATAATAAGAAGAATAGTAAGCTCAACCATAAAGAAAATAATGAAGGAATAACCCAGAAGGAAAACCCATACATTCTTTGAAAGAGAGAACCAACTCTTAAGAGGAACGATATAAGGAAAGTTATCACATGACCCTAGTCTTATCAACTACCTAACTAGTAGATATTATTCCACTCTAAGATTAAAATAAAGATCTAAAACCTCATAGAATAAAACATAGAAAATTATAATACCACAAAACAGTCAATATTTGAACGTATTATATGAGTGCATACAAAAATCTATCAGTGATAATGTAGAACTATGCCTGAAAAAGTATTATGTCATTGATTATGGGCTACCTAACATTTGAAAATTATGATATCTATGTTTCAAAACCATTATCAACCCAACATAGCTATATCCTAAAACTAACTATATCACTTTCAAATGGATTCATATTTCTAGGAAAAAAATGAAATGATGATCTATGTTCTTTCATACTCAATATAAGATATCTTTATCCGAAAAAGTAAAAATATGTGAGAAAGTGGTAAAAACACCACATTATTGGAATTATGGACCATGTGTGGACATCTAGGCACACCACATGGAATTATTGGAGTGGGTTTGTACACCCATGGAACACACATACACCCCATGCATGCTAAAACCCAAGGGAATATACTACCCACACCATCCATGGTGTGCAACCTAGATCAGGGGGTGGACACCACCACGCACACTAACCCATCTCGTTACACACTATGGGATGGTGCCTCAACCAACATGGTTGGGTCCACTCATCTAGGAATGATGGAATAGATCGATATGCTTGTAACTTTCATTTATAATCTTGGAGTCTAGTTTATCTTAACTTATTGCAAACATCGGATCCCAATCTTTTTCTCCTCATCACATCATCCAGCTAGTTTCTACCCACCATACCACATCATAGAACATCGTGAATGAATTTTGTTCACACCGTAACTATTATTTACCACCATCAGTATTCATATCATATATATTTTTTTTATTTTGCACCACCTTCGTATATTTCTTCATGACACTACCATCCATTATCATGGTTAGCCACCTAAGCCCCACCACAACCCTGACAATGTCACCGAAACTGTAATTCCCTATTACTGTTTGTTTGGGTGTGTTTTAACCTTTGTTTTTTGGATTCTTTTTTGTTGGTAAAATAATTCAGAAAAGTAATTGCGAGGATACCAGTAATGGTAAAGTTAATGATTTGTTTAAATTTTTACCTCAAAACTGCAGTTTTTATTATTCGTAGGAAAATTGCACTCCATCTAATGGGAGTACACATTGTGTAATGTCTTCCAGAAAAAATCTGTGAATAGGATATAGGAAGTGAGAGGTTTACAAGTCCTACAATACGTTCAAATCATGTAGTGGAAAATATCTCATTTTCAATAAAAATTCAATGTTTTTTTGCATAAGTGTGCTTCGTGGAATACATGACATGAAAAGGATTACACACCATGTAATAATAATAAACTAAAATATTAGGGTGATTCATAAGAGTTTTCTTATTTTATTCAATTTGAGATTTATTAATCCCAACCTAGAGGCTCTCCTGGTGTGTTTTTTGGTGATTCATTTCCTTTTAAATAACTTAATTTAGTAATTTATATCCTTTTTTGTTGGATTTATTCTCTTAGGGTATGTAATTATTCTCATTACTCTTTGGTTTTGGTTGCATGTATGGTTGGTCCCTAGTTATAATCATATTTCTGATCGAATAGTATTTTTTATATATACTTTTCTATTTCTTAGCATGCCCTTTCTTTTGAATGTCATTCTCTTGGTTTTTAGTCATCATAATCGAATACATCTTGGTTTATACAATGTTGAGGTAGGTTTTTATATACATTGGGTTAATTTTGTGACTTCCATGCCATTATTGATGAATTAATTCATGTTAATATATGATCATAACAGATATGTGGTTTTAAATGATATCTTTTAAAGGAAAATGTTTTTAAAAGGGTTTTTTCTTTGAAAATGGGCATTATTGACATATAAAAGGATTTTCAAACCTCAAAATGGATTTTTTTGTCTTTCAAAATGTTTTTTTAAAAATTGTGAGATGATTTTGAAATAAATTTGTACAATTACACATTGGTAACTTTGGTTTTATTGAGAAAGATACAAGATTATCCTTAGCATGTGTATAACACCACTTTAATGTAAAATATTTTTTTATATAGATAAGAAATACTCAATATCGTTGGGATCCAAAATTATGCATGTTTAGGCTTTTATTTTTAGTGTCTAGTACACAGTGTCTTGGTGGATAGTTCCCATATGTGCCATGATTTTTCATTGAGGGTTATTTATCACTTGATTATTTTTATCATGGATTTTTTCCCACAGATTTTTATATTAGGATTGGTTTCGTGGATATGTGTTTACCTGTTTACCTCATGGTTTATGTAAACATGATTTCTTGTTTTATCACTTCTACTTGTCGTATTTCTTTTTTTAGATTATGAAATGGTTTTATTAAAACCAACGGTAAAATTATTTATAAATGGTTTGTATTTATTAAAATGATTTGTATTTTTTTTAATATAGAATTAAAGAATTAATGATATTATACCTTGTATAAAAACATTGGTGGTATCATATTGGGATTCATCTAATTCCCTACATGTCCATTTTAGTGTTTATAGATTTTTTATTATAGGATTTAGGTAAATGGAAGATAATATTCTACCTCGATGACTTCTCTTGTTGTTTCTGCTTTCAGTTCAAGTTGGTTTGGAGGTTATTGTTAGTCATGTGGAGTTTTGATACTCTTTTGGGTTTAGCCTATTTTGTGTCAGATTGTATTATTTTTTGTATCTAATTTTCTTTTGATTTGTACTGTAGTTGTAGGTATTTTTTTATATCAATGAATGGTTTATATTATCTTATTTTACCTATATTATTTGACATTCTAGTTTGGGTGTCTTATCTAGTTGACCAAGGATAGGCTTTTTGAAATTTCTTAAAAAAGTTTTATCCCAGCATGATGTTTGTTAACACTAGAAGGGTTTGGTTCTATTTCTTAGGTAGATAGGATTTAGGACAATTGTAATTCAGATAATAGGTATATAAAAGGGGCCTCTCCATCTCACTTCCATGACTAAAATATAGTCACCATGGGTGATCAGGGACTTTTTCCTAGTTTTAGACATAGAGTTTGAGGTTTATTGAATGAATTGTATGTGTAGTTAATTTAAATGACCTATTAATTTTCTAAGTAAGGTTTATCATGGTTACATTAAATAATAATTATTTTAGAACATTTATATAAATATATGAATTTGGCCTTAAGATTTTTTATTTTTCTCATGATTGATTGGTTTTTTTCATTTGATAGAAAATCCATCAAAGAAGATCTCTTTCTAATTTGAGAGAGTAAGTTGCAAGATAAGTTTTGTAGAATACCCTACAGTATACCCAAATTTGGTAGAAGTTATTATCAACACTATTTATACTCTAGGCCAAGTGGGAGTTATGAATCTGAGACACATGGTGGAACGTGGCATTGAATTTACTAAGCAGTATACACTTGTCATTCATGTTAACAAAGGACCCTTGGAATGTAAGGAGTAGATTGAGAAGTGAGAGAGGATATTAAACTTATTTAAGACTCTTGAATACTCTAATGTAGATTTTTTCAAGTATATGTTTGAGGGACTATGAAAGAGATGGTGTAACTAAATTGGGAAAGATAAGGTGAATGAGGATCTTACATGGGCTTCCTTCAAGAAACCATTTAACAATTAGTTTTACCATGTGACATTGTGTGTAGTGAAGACCCAGAAGCTTTTGAACTTATAGAAGGGGAAGAAAACCATTCTAGAGTGTTCTACCCATTTTCATGAGTCGTTGTATCTTGCACTAAATCTTTTTAATAAGGACTACCTGAAGGAAGAGAGGCATTAGTAAGGATGGGGTAACGATATCTGATCGATATTGATTAGAATATTACTTTTGAACTTTTTGGATGTAGTTGACAAAGAATCTTTGGTTAGGGACCAAGGATGCAGATGGAATTCGCACGGGAGCTGCCACCCTCGAGCGTTCCTATAAGAAACCCTAGCTTTTATATGGGGACCCAAGATGCGAGATCCTTTGTATATTTCATCACTAGTCATCCTCCTCCCAATGAATCAAATACCTCTAAGTCCATATCTCCTAAAATATAAAGGTATTGAGGTTTATCAGCAATTTCATTCTCATCTAAAGAGGTAAATCTTCTCTCTACGGACCTTCAATTTTCTCTAGTTGGTAAGTTCTAAAAACGTCAACCCTCTTTGGATTTCCTTTGCAAAAACATGAGAAGTATAGGATTTACAAACCTCTATATTGAAATCTTGAATTCATTACATGTTCTATTTCGTTTTACTTTGGATAATGACTACTATAGATTTGGGACCCGTGGTTCATGGTCTTTTGGGGGTTCATTCATGAAATTATTTAAATGGATGCCTGATTTTAATTTTGATGCTGAGCCACCCATTGTTCCTATTTGGCTTGGGTTCCTGGGTCTTCCTTTACACCTCTTCAAACAAAATGCTCTAATCTCTATTGCTTGACTATTTGGTCAACATCTCAAACTTGATAATGCTACACTAAACCTGACACACCCCTCAGTTTCTAGGATATGCATAGAAATTGTTATTTCTCAAGAATTGCCTTTGAGATTTTGGATTTAAAATGGGCAGAATGGATTTATACAGGATGTGGTTTTTGATAATTCCCCAGAATTTTGTAATACATGCTTTAGAATTAGCCATACCACGAAAAGATGTGGTATTGAAAGACATCCCCCTCACCCCCTTCCCCACTTAAAGTCGATCTGGGTTGAAAATATTTCTTCAGAAGTGATGACTGATGACCATATTGACATCTCTAGGAATAGCAGTAACACTTTGAACTCAAAGGATGATTTAAATCCTCAATTGGCCAATCCCTGTGAAAAGTTTTTCCCTCATACCATACTTGAGGGTCATGAGACTAATGAAGAGGGTCATCAGAAGAATGACTCTTTACAGGTGGAATATGATGAGCATTTACAAGAAGATGTTGATAAGATCTCTCAAGTGGAGGTGGATTATCATTTGAAATATCAAAAATGGAAAAAATCTATAGTTGAATCTGATGTAATCATCACCCCGAATCCTAGGAAAACTCGAAAACATAGGGACAATGCCAATAAGGAGAGGACTATTATCACAATATCATTAGCTGCTAAGATTATTGATAATGAAGTCCCTCCACAACCTATACCTATTGAAACCTTACCTGAATCCTCACAATATTCTAATTGTTCTGACTTAGAAGATTCATCAAGTGAGGATGATGAAAATGATCCTTCTTATTGGGATTCCTATCGATATGAAGAGCAATTGGATTTATCAAAGGAACTTGATTCCTGGTTAGGGGAAAATGACACAACTTCCATTTGAAAATATAATAATGGTGAAATAACTTCCGATGATTATCTTGATATTAGAAAAAGATGATTATTAGAGTGGCTGAGGAGTTTAAGAAAGATCCAAACATCAATTTTAAGAACATACCATGGAAATGATATCTGGTGCCTAGTTCTTTGAGGTTTTTCTAGTTTTTTTGTTTTGATTATGCATTATATCTTTATTTTTTTGTCGATCCTGCTAAAGAAATTTGTCTGGTCTCTGGATATTTTTGATATTCTTCTCTGGTAACCTGGTTACTACTGGAACTCTCTTGCAGAATATTTTGACTTTACATGTTGTCTCCTTATTTGAGAATGAGACTTTGGAGCTTATGAATTTTTTTAAATGGAATTATTATGTCACAGGTTTGTTACCCCTATTTGTATAGTTGTTGGAAAATCAATGAATTTACTAGAAACTGTTTGGATGAAGAACAATGAGGTGATTTGAAATTGCTACATCTGTTAATGGTTTTTAGTTCTTTCTAGATTTTGATGGGTTGGTTTGGATCTTCTATTCTGTATTTATGCTGGTCTATGGGGATGTTTTTCAGAGATGCTTGGTGGAATTCAGCGTGGAATACTTTTTGAGATATTTCTTCTCATCTTAGCTTTTTTTCATGATTTGCAGTTTGTAGTTGGTCTTTTTTTTAAATAGAATTTAATATGTTTTCTTTCACTGTTTTTCGGTCTTGAGTTTGAATTGAAATAGGTTGGTATATCTCTCTGTTTTGTTGGATTGCCATTTTGGGAGGATTCTGGATGCAATGCTACTTCATTCAAATTTTGTCCATCCTCATGATGTTTTAGAATTGTCGATGGTGAAGGATGGTTTTGAGCAATTATCACCCAATGATTGAAGGAAGACTTTGCTTCTTCTACTGTGAAAATACTTTGGATTGCTACAATTTTCTTCTGGTTTGTTTGAGTTCTTTCTCTTATTATCCCTTTAACTCCCTTCTAGTGTAAGTTAGTTACACCTCGAGTCTGTATTGTTATTAATTTTTTTTAATAAATTCATTAGGGGGCATGAATTCAGAAACCAAATCATTCAACAAAATTCTTAAAAAAAATCTTTGGTTGAGGAGGACATGGCTAGGAAGATAGGTTTTGGTGAAGTTTTAGTTGGTTTAGAGGTTATATAAGGCATATCTTATGGCTACAAAAAAATGTAAGGGTGCTCAGTTTTCCTTGGCATCCATTTTATGGGATTTTATAGGGTAGTAATAGGTTTTCTGCAACTAGTGTGGAATTCATGGTCATACAAAGCCAAACTATTCAGATTCACCCACGAATTTTCATCTTTTGAATGATCTGTCCATCTAAAGGTTTTTTTGAATATTTATCTCATAGAAGTATGGAAGGATCCACTCTCACTATGGTTTCATAGGTACATGCAGATGCTTACAATGGTGTTTTTCTAATCCTTAGACTATATAATAGGTTCATCTTTCTAAGACTAGAAGGTTTTATATATCAGAGTATGCACCAATGGAATTTGAAGTGTGGCTAACTACAATTAGAGGTATGAGGTTTATATCATCTTCTATGGTCTTATATTTTTTTTATGTAAGTGTTACTCAATTTTTTTGTGACATAAAATTTAGTTGATGTGGTGGGCTTGAATTTTTATCTTATTCCATACTTATTGGATCTATTCACACCTTTTGGAAAAAAGTTCGAACAAGGTTTTAGATTTCCCGTATATCTGGTAATGATAACCAAGTTTTTGGTGGAGTGAGAATTTTTAGTGCTAGATCTTAACATCTTCTACTTTATTATCAGTATGTAATGGATGATTAGAGGTAAGGTCCTTATAAACTATTATCACCATCAGGTTTAGTTATTATATGTTTATGGGGACACTCATGTTTTCCAAGTTCAGTGGGACTCTAGATTCGGAATGTTAGGTCTTGTTATTCCTAATATTAGGGTAATAACATGTCAGTTATCATATATGTTTCTTGATGTAGTTAACCCTTGTTTGGGTGGTCGAATTATTCCAGTGGTTTCTAAATACCTCGTGGTCTTTCTGGGTGATTTTTCCTAGTCTACCAGCACATATGGAGGTTGAGTTTACTATACACCTTCTCCCTGGTATGATGCCCATTTCCTTCCAATCATACCTTATATAACATTCTGAGTTGTGGTAACTTAAATTCTAGCTTGAGGGCCAAGATTCTAAAACATTAATTCTTTCTAGAATATCACCAAGGATTTTTTTTGTTCCCTTTTCTCATAATGAAGAAGGGATCCTTAGGCATTGCATTGATATTCGAAAGTTGAATATGGTCATTATTAAGAACAAATGCTTTTTTACAAGGATTGATGATTTGTTTGATCATATTAGAGGGGCTTGTTGGTTTTCTAAGATTTAACTACATTTAGGGTATTAATATTTGAGAGTCTGAGAAGAGAATATACCTAGGACACTGTTTAGGTGTCGACAAGGTCATTTAATGTTTTTTATTACAGTATGTACCACTAATTATCCTATAATTTTGATGGATTTGATGAACCAGATCTTTCATCAGTTCCAATACTATTTTGTGGTTGTCTTCATGGAGGAAATTTTCTTATAATCCATGTTAATGGAGGAGAACATTAACAATTTGGATATAATTCTTTGAACCTTTAAGGGACATCTTTTGTATGGTCAGCTTTAAAAGTGTGATTTTAGGATCTTGGAAGTGATGCTTAGGGGAATTTGATATCTGAGAGGGGAACCTCATTATATCACAAAATGGAACAGTCAGTCATGTCCCAAGAGAAGCCTCGAAATGTTTTTGATATCCATATATTCATGGGTTTGGCTAGTTACTAGAGATAGTTAAATTAGGACTTCTCTGAGCTCATATATTCGATGATAACGTTAAACCATAAGGATGTAAATATAGAATTGAATAAAAAGTATTGGATATATTTTGAGGGTATAAAGATGAGGTTTACTTCATCACCAATTTTGATTATTTTGGAATCAGGGTCCAGTTATGATGAAACTGTTATGCTTCTGGTATGGGTTTGGGATGTGTGTTGATATAGGAGAAATAGGTTGTGACATATGGATATATCTAGTTATGAAATCATGAGAAGAACTACCATTCCCATGATCTTGAGTTGGAAGCAGTTATGCATGAACTCGAAATGTGGTGTCACTATCTTTTTGGAGTGAATTTTATGGCATATTCTGATCATAATAGCATAAAATATATTTTTTGTTAGAGCGGTATAAATTTTATTTAGAGAAACTATATAGAGTATATTCTAACTTATGATTTTAATATTTCTTATACCATTAGAAAAGGGAATGTAGTTTATGATTCGTTGAGCATAAATTTACTGAAATTAGCCCTGAAGGAATTTATTGGGGAGTGGTATCTTTTGATTTTTGTTGTTGAGGAGATCATGGAAGTTGAATAGGTTAGTGGATAGGTTTCTTGTCTACAATTAAATCCGACTTGACTTTTTATGAGTTATTTCAGATCGATAAAGTGATAGAAACTGAATTTAAATGCTTTAGTGAAATATATTATGGGGGTTAGACCTCAGGAGAGTGGTCTTGATATTATACAAGAATTTAGTGCTTTTGTATTAGGTTGGTTATTCTATTTTCCCTATGTCTAAGTTTTTATAAAGTGTACACTGTTATTTTTGGTCCATGAACCCAGGTACTACCATGATGTATCGTGATTTTAGTGGTTGGTATTGGTGAAACGAAATGAGAAGGTAAATAGTAGGTTTTGTATCGCGATGCTTTACTTGTCATAGAATTAATGAGGAACTCCAGAGACTTACACTATTCAAAACCTTACCCATTCCAGTGTATAAGTGGGATGATATTTCAATTGATTCTATCATTGGTTTTCCATGGAATCTAAATGAGAAAGATGATATATGGGTTATCATTGATCAGATTTGGAAATAAGTTCATTCCCTAACCATTTGGGAGGTGGCAGAATGGAAGAGATTGTGAGACTTCATAGTGTTCCCTATATGGTTGTGTCTAACAAGGATATGAGGTTCACATAAAATATTTGGAATGATTTATAAGTTGTGATAGGTTCCAATATTATATTGTGAACAACTTATCATCCAAAATGGATAGATAGAAAAAGATAACTATCTAGGTTCTTGAGTATATGTTCTAGTCGTGTAAATATTCTTTCTAATTATCATTGGAAAATAATTTTCCTTCGGCTGAATATTCCTATCATGATATTTATCAGGGGTTGATAAATATAGTGCCCTTTTAGGATTTGTATGGTTGACAACATATTTATCCATTATACTTCACAGAGTTGGGAGAGCGGTCCTTGATTGGTTCAAGTGTTTTCGAAAGATAATAAAGAAGGTGCAGTTGATCTAGAGGGGATTGATCATGGAATAGAGTCATCCAAAATCTCATGTAAACCATCATCTTTGGAGTCTAGAGTTTGATTTTGGTGATATGTTCATTCACAAAGTTACACCTTCATTGGTGCATTGATGGATAGGGATGTTGGGTATGTTGAAACTGAGGTTTTTGTGCCCCTTTGAGATAGTTAGAGGATTGGGGAAGGTGGAATATTAGTTTAACTTTATGTTGGGTTTAAAAATTATCCTCTATGTGTTTCATTATTCACAATTGATTCAGTAACCATTATAGACTCAAATGGAGTTTCAAATTTCCAAATAAATAATTTAATTCAAATTAATGGAATTATTTTTTCCAACACACATGCATAGACTAAAAATAATAACATCTTAAATATATTATTTATAAAGTCCCATGACACCAAAATCAAGAACTGGCTCAGATAAAAATATGAAAACAACTATTGAAAATATTTTAAAGGTTTAAATAAAAAAATAGGGTCTCAAAAATGAGGGTGTCTTAGTAGTTCTATTCTAAAAAATACTCCCTATGAGTTATAAAAAGTAAGTAAAATAGAGGTTGGACATTTAAAATTCAATGGATGTAATTTTTACATCTATAAAATCATGTAAAATTTGGATAAGTTTGATTTAAAATATAATAAGAGTTTATATTTTTATTATTTTGACCAAATTAAAGCATGAAATTTTAATGAAAAGTGAACTATGATGGTTAAAGAATATGTTTATGTTAAGTTTCATGATAATTATGTAAAGGAGAAATAAAATTTTATAGATAAAATTAATGAATAATTTTGATATCATAGTCTTAAAGATTATATACCTTTTATAAATCAAAACAAAGAAGTAAATTAAATATTTAAGGGGGGAGCATCAACCTGATCAATATAGGATGTGGAAGACATGTCACGATCACCCCATTGAAGGAGAGATTGAATATGTTGATTAGATAGTACAAAACCAAAATTCAATTTGAAATCATTGTGGACATTCTAATTTTATCTCAAAGTTTATTCCAAATAGTGTTACTAATTCATGAAAGGTATAGAATGTGGTTATGGATATATAAAAGGGGAATGATCAGTTTATAAAAAATATAAGTGTGGGAGTTTTTTTACCAATATAAATTTCTATAAGTGATAAGAACTAAATTTATTTTTAAGAATAATATTGACAAATTCAATCAGATTTAAGAAATAATGCTCGATTGGGGGC
The DNA here is from genome assembly GCA_963277665.1 of Viscum album. NCBI lineage: Eukaryota > Viridiplantae > Streptophyta > Magnoliopsida > Santalales > Viscaceae > Viscum > Viscum album. The sequence goes on from OY728147.1 coordinate 680,196,544, forward strand.
ATATGGCTATATTCAGGTAGAAGGTATAGACTATGGAGATACTTTTTCATATATTATATGAATAAATTCAATTTATATTTTACTCTTTTATATAGTACATTGTATTTTTTGTTACATCATATATATATAAAAACATATTTCATATGGGATTTACTATAGATAATATTGATATACGATATCTATTAGGTTTTTTGAAGGAGAAGAACCAAGATCGTGTTTTTAATATTTTTTAAAAACTTTATGGATTAAAATAGTAACTTCAACCGTATTTTGATAGTTTCTCATAAGTTTTATTGAAGAATGAATTTGATAGAGGAAAACTGTATCCCTACCTATTTATCAAGAGGTATTATAAGTGTACTATAAATTCTATGATTTATGTGGGAGATATTGTTTTTGGTTTAAATAGTGAGTCCCTTTATAATGATTTAATAGATTTTATGATGAATACATTTGAAATTTTATCATTGTAGATCATGAATTATTTATAGTATTTTCAATCTATCAAAAGAAAAGATATAGTTTTTATGAATAAAAGTACGTATTCTAATGAGATGATAGAATTTATTTGAATTAAATTATTCTCAAGAATTTGTAAAATGATATATATTTGGTTATTTTAAGAGTATGAGTACACAAAAGTGTATTTTAGGTAGGTTGGATGAAGCCTCTACTGGTAAAATAGTTTATTGTAAAACTTTTAGGTGAATGATTAGAAGTATTTTTTATTTTACTATAAGTAAAATTTCTCTCATGTATAATCTGTTCATGTGTTAAATATTTCAGGCTGATCAAATGAAACTTCATATCATGAAATTGAGGTTTATTATAAAGTATATTAGTTGTACTGTTAACCATAATTTTTTCAATCAATGGATGTATTCATTTGAATGTTTTATTTATTTTAATTCATACATTGGAAGATTATATACTGATAAAAATCACCAATTCAATGTGTTTCCTTTCTTGGTAAGAGTTTGATATCATAAAGTTATAATAAATGACATTTAGTTTTATTATTAATATAAGAGGTTAACTTTGTTACATCAAAAAGTCATTTTGTATAAATACTTTAGATTAGATATAATTTATCTGTTTTTTATTTGAATTAGTTTAAAATTCATATTTATTATCCAAATCAATTTCAAATAATCCACATCCATATTGAAGGATAAAACATATTGTAGTGAGGTATCACTTTATTAGAGATCAAGTGATCATTGGAGACATCAGTTTAGATTTTTTTACCCACTAAAGAAAAGTTAGTTTGACTAATTACTATGACACTGGATTCTATAAATTCTGATATGATCAAGACTGATATTGTAATGATAAGTTTGAAGAAAATTTTTTTCAAATTAAAATTTTTATAAGTTTTGAATTTTTGAAGAAATTTGTTTTTTTATCATAAATCTATAAATTCCACGTGCGTTGGACCCAAAAATTCTGATAACAATAAAATTTAGTGTGTGTTAGACCCTAAGTGTATATTTTATATTGTACTTGGAAGCATTACCTATTTATTATAAATTAAAAATAATAATAATTTGAATGGAAAATAATTTTTTTTAAAGGAGTATTTTATAAAGAATGGTATTGTCGATTCTTGCACACTTATGATAAAATTGATTTTAGAAACTTTCAAAAAATTTATTTTCCTAAATAAAATTAACTATTAAAATTATAATTACAATATTATATTAGGTTTAATTTGTTTCATTTTTTTGAAAAGATTCATTTTTCAATGAATAGTGAAAAATACTACTTTTTATTGAGAACTGCATTTTAATTTAAATTATTTACAAAGTTAAATTATACTATAAATTATTTTCAAGTAAAATTAATTAAATATTATTATATTAAATACAATTCAGGTAATTTGAATAAATTTTATACTAAAATTTTAAATTAAAACATTCTGAACTAATGAGAATTTTCTCATTAAAAAGTCACTTTCTCATTACATCAATGGGTATGATTTCTAATTGGATTTTGTCCATCATATGAATTTAATTCAGAAAAATGCATTTATTTTTTTAATCAAGATATTTTATATTATCTAAAATTGTTAAATTATTTTTTTACCATTACGAATAGTAAAATCAGTAAAAATTAATTATCATGGTTTAGGTAAAAACTGATTTAAAATACAGTTAAACAAAGAAAATAAGTGTTATAATTACCTAAAACTGGTCCAAACCCATATTATAACCATATTTATAACCTATAATATGTAATTATATATAATTACTCATTTTTTAGGATCCCAGGATGATAAAAATGTGGGTGTAACTATGACTTTTCAAAGTTTCCAAGTGCGTCATCTCCCCCATATATAAAAGGCTACCCCCCTCCTCCTATCTTCACACTTAAAAAATCCCTTTAATTTATAATTTTCCAACCCAAATATCTTTTCTATTACTCTACCAAAATAATAGATTCCTTATTTAACATAAATCTATTCAGTGATGGATTTGGGTGCAAACCTAAAGAAGTTCCCCAAAGAAGATGTAATATTCCTAAATTAACATTTTTATTTTATTTATTCTTAAAAATCCTTTAGATATTATTAAATAATGCATCTATAATATAAAAAATATATAACATATAATAAAGTCTTATTATTTTAATGGAATAACAAATTTGAATATTAACTTTTATCAAATGCGAAACGAAATCATCGATCATGTGTGCGGCAGACTACCACCTCATGAACCGACGTATTTCATATTCCATCACCTCCTTTCAAGGATAGAAAAAATGAGGGATTAGACAATGTTATATTATATTTATGATATTATTATTCTTATAGAATAATTATATCACATATACCTTCTTACTTTTCATTCTGTTTAAAGTATTATAATGTCACTTGTGTGTATGACAGACTACCACCTCACGAAGTTATATGAATCAGTTTTCACTTATGAATCACTTGTAAGGTAATAAGGATAAAATTAATGAATTTATGTGATTTATAATACATGATATAAATTCTTTAAAATAAATTCAGCATACACTCTCGTACCATTTCACCCATGTGTACGTACGACCTACTATCTCCATGTAGCGATGTGACTCATTTTACATGACCAACATTCCAAAAAGGTTATAATAATGTATCCAATTAGTAAATAAAATTTTTATAAAATTTTTGTTATTCTATATATGAAGGATTATAATTTATATTACCTAACCCAAACATTCATATAAAACATGTAAAATAAAACAACATAATTATAAAAAAAATTAAAATAACTAAATATTATTAACAAAATGGTGTTAAAATGTAATAATATTACAATATATTCTATTAAAAATATTATTATAGTTATTATATATATTAGTAACTTTCTTAAATAAATTATAAATTAGTTTAAAGAACATTAATGTAAAGTAAAATTTGAGGTAAGGGACTTCATCTCAATTTTCCTTCACTAAGGAATATTTTATTATTGTACACCCACATTTTTATATATATTGTAAACACTACCAATTTTACATGTAATGTCATGAATCATTCATAAATATTATTTTTTCAATTTTTAGTTATAATTATTTTGTCCAGAAGTATTTTATATGAATGTTTCTAAGTTTTAAGGGATTTCATTTAAATTTCCATTTCATTGATAAATATTTTTTAATATGCAACTATTCACTTTTATGTAGTCTATATACTTTATTTTAATTTATTTAACATTAATATTTATTTATTCATGATTAATAGTGTTACATTTCATGTTTATAATTCAAGGGGATAAAATATTAAGGTTACCAAAGAGTTAAAAATATTTTGTATTCTAAATTTATTTTATGATTATTAAATTTATCTTAAAATAATCACTTAAATTTGATCATTTTTAATTGTAAATTTCATTTATGTTAAATAGAAATTTTATTTGATTCATGATTATTATTTTTTCTTAAAAACATTTTTACAAATGGTGATTATTTTAAATGTTAATTGATTAACTAGGGAAATATTGATAAATTTATATTCTTTACTCAATATTGATATTGATTGATAAGGAATACTGGTTCATGAATTAAATAGATTATTAGATTTGTAAGGAATTATTTGGATTTAAATTAATGGGTGGTTATTTGGTATAGATATCCCTTCAATGAATCAATAGTTCTCATGAGACAAATCAGTTGACCAAGTCAAATGAGGTTTTACTAAGTAGTTTTAAAATATGATTAGAAAGGTCATGAAAGTAGATGGATTAAGGACTCTATAGATCATAATGTCCAAAAACTAATCATTTCTTTCATTAAAAATTAAGTTATTATTTTTATCCATGATATTTTCACAATTATATTATCTCCAAATACATTTCATTCTCATTTTATTGATTCAATGGAATATATTTTCAGTTACTAAACTTTCAATTTATATTATACTTTATTGATTCAAGATAGATTCTATTGTATATAACCCTTACAGAGAATTTTATATTGTCCATATTTTTTCCCTTCCCCGGGTTATAAAGATTAATCCTTTGAATGAGTTTAAAGTATGTTAATCATTTTATTTTATTATTTTTTCCTTTCTTTTCCCAATATAAAATGGGTATCATGTATGTATCTTATTTTCGAAAAATGGTAAACTGATTGGGCCTTTCATATTCAACCCCTTGTATTTATGTTAATGTGATAAAGTATACAACATATATGGGTTACTCGAGTTGGGGTTGCCACAATTTTTAACCTAGTATGTTTAATAGAATCTTTAAGAACTATATTAATGGAAAACATATATTATAGAACATAACCCTGTGAAAAACATTGAGGATACTCAACTTAGAGTTTTGTTAAGGATGATTTCATGTGTTTTTTTACTAGAAATACATCTCTTTCTTGACACTTAAAGATGATGTGGTTCTGGAACATTTGTACCTAGGGGTAATAACTATGAAATAGTAATAGTGGGATTGAATCTACTGACACTTGGTTTAGGACAATGGGCCTTACTGTGCACCTAGCTTGGCACTCCTAGGGGATATTACTAGGATAATTTACATTTTATTTATAAACCGTTATGAAGGATTTTAAAATAAAGATATCCCCAAAGAAACTAATTTTATGATTTTGAGAATAATAATGCCAAAATAATTAAATTTATTTTAAGTATTACGCAATATTTATAATTATACAATATGATTTAACATTTAAAATTTAATGAGATAATACAATATATAACATTCTTTTGAAATGGTGCCTTAATGGAAGAAGTTTATTGATACTAATAGCTAATGTAGAGATTTCCCTACTATTTAGGCCAATACAGCTAATATTAGAACCAAGAAGATCATGGCTATATTAGTGCAGTGTAATAAGGTTATAAAAAATAACCTTAATTAGATGGAAAAACCTATTCCACAACATGATTCTCCTATGTTGGATAACATTAGGAAACAAAAGCCCCCATCATTTAGTGGGAATAATAATCCAATGGTATTTGAGCAATGGATTAAGTCTCTTAAGAAGATATTTATGGCCTTGCAATGCGATGAAATGGAAAATATTACATATAAGAACCCAAATTTTATAGAATAAAAAAACCCTGTTATTTACTTTAATTTATTCCATTTTTTCCTTATATGTTTTCATAATCCCTTAAAAGTGAAATCAGATGTTTTTGGGGGCCTATTCAGAGCCCGAGTCTCTGAGTTATGGAGGAAAAAATTAGAGGTTCATGGTTATCACATGGTAATTCCTAACCATGCACGTCAAACATGTGTCCCTATGAGGATGATGCATATTTTTTCTAAACCATACAAGGATTGTTAAGAATTTATAGGGTTTAGATAGTGGGTGAACATGATTTATACACGGGTTTTCTAACTGTGAACTACTGTTCATGTAGAGAGTTCTCCTAGGTGGTGGATTGTGCATGATTAGTGAACAGTTTTTCCAACTATGTGGCCAATAGATGGAACTAATAAAAATTTGAAAAATTAATTTTTCCACTAGATTCATTTAAATCCTCACCCCTCATTTTTCTTCTCCACCCATGCACATCATCCTCTTATCTCATGGTATCTCTCCTTAATTCTTGAAGATAGGCTTTGAGGATTATTCCTCCTCTCGACTCTAAATAGCTTTCCATAAGTCTCATTTAATACCCACATGTATGTTTTCAATTTCTCTTTTACCTTTCAGCATTTATCTTCCTATAGATTGAGTTATTCTGAAGTGAGATCTTATAACCTATTTTCAAGAAATTTGTATTTTTTCATTATTTCTTCCATTCTGGAACAGATTTGAGGCTAAAAACGAATGTCGAGTTGACTACCAAGATAAGGTATGTGGTATCATTCATGTCATAGAAATTCATGGTGGTTATATATACGTCATTATGATACACACCATATTTTTGGAGTACCACATAGTAAATGGATTTATTCATAAATTAAATACTTAGGATTGACTTATATGACCTGTGAAAACCATTTATATATTGTTAATAGTAATGTTTCTTGAATTTAACCTCCCCTTTGGCTATATTTATAAAATGGATAAAACCAACATGGTTGGATTTTGAACAAGGTTCACCTTATAGCTGTGTTCTTTTCCTTTTTATTTATTATGTTAAATGAAATAGTTAAAATATAAAAAAAATGAAAAATCTAAAAAATGGAAGAGCATGTCCATATGACCTTAATCATGGTTCTTCACACATAGGCTTAAGATGTTATTTAAATCCAAATTCCCACGTAAAATGAATGGGAGGATTCACATGTTGTTATGAATTTTAAGCATATTCTTTTATTTAATCTTCATTCAATGGTATGGAAATTATATATATAAATTTTATGTAAAAATGAGTTAAAATTTGAACTTAAATGGTATTGTTAGATATTGATCCAATCACCATTCTTATTTCCATTCCAAGAGTGAGACATTGGTATTGTCTCAGAATTCCATAAAGTGACACATCCGGATTTTTTAATTAAACAGAACATAAATGAATTTATAAATCACTTTGGGTGACACATGGGTCTTTATATGAATGCCATGGAAGGAATCACTTGGAAGATGGATTATTATTCCAGAGTGATAATTGAACTCCCTTTTATTACTACTAAGGATGGAATCATATGGAAGATCATTATTATTCCACAAGGGACATGTGTGTAACATCCTGGTTCCGGGTGCAGCCCAAAGGTGCCCCATACTTGGATGTTCACATGGACTCAAGCATATTTCCCTAAACTCCAGAGGCTACAGACTAGCAGCGAGGGACAAGGTCTGATAATGGGGAAACCGTTCCCTCATTTGTAGATTATACATAGTATAATTACAAATAATAACCAATAGCATAAGCATTAATACCATGAAACAAAGTAAAAACAACAGAAAATAGATAGTAAAAACACAGCTGGAGCATATATATATATGATTCATGTCACATGTGTCTAGGAAAGAAACCAAATAAGTCACAATGCTATAATTACAATACAAAATCAAATATAGAGAAGTAGTAAACTCCAACAGCATCACAAGCCTCATCTTGGTCACATGCTCTTCATCTCCCACAACAATCAAGTACCTGATGATGAAGGGTGATTCCTTTATCTATACCTAAAACCATATAATATGTTTGGGTCCAAAAGCATGACCCAAACAGGGTTTGAGACATATCCAAGAGGGAAACCACCAAAATATTTGTACCTAACAGCCAGTGAATATATATAGAAGGTAATATGTAGAAATGAAGCAATAAGATATGAAGTACTCAAAATTAAACAATCCTATAGTTTTTAATTAAATTCACTTCCATTTATTTATTATTCAACCCATGAATAATGAATCCCAATTTCTAGCCTATGCTCTATATCCCTCCGTGTAATAGTAACAAAAGATGTCTCAGAAGACCATCTAAACAACTAATTAAGACCGAGTCCAAACTTGTGTATTAGCTTGGCAGACTCATCGCAAAAAACCAATCAATCACTTGTAACAACCCTCTGGTAATGTTATCATGGTATAACACATTTTGTTTAAACATAACACTAAACAAATGGAAACAACCACTTGGGAAGCTCTTATGGTCAATACCCCTGGGTCCACATGGCATAAATAATTTATACAAAACCTCTGGGTAGATCTCACTTTCAATACCCCCTGGGTCAACATAGTATAAATAATCATAAATGACCTCCAGGTAGTTCTCATGGTCAATACTCCCTGGGTCCACATAGAATCAACAATTTATAAATAACCTATGGGTAGCTCTCACGGTTAATAACCCCTGGGTCAACTTAGTATAAATAATCATAAATGACCCCTGGGTAGCTCTAATGGTCAGTATCCCCTGGGTCTAAGTCTACAAAAAGGCACTAACAATCTTGTGTAAATACCTTGTAATCCCCTATAGTTTTTTTTGGGTCCATGGCTCTCACAGTCTATTGGAAGATCAGAGCACATGTCATAACAAGGCAGCACATGTAATCTATAACAAATATAAGGATAAAAATCACAAGAAAAACACATGAAATTCATATAATCAATCAAACTCCATCCTAAACAACTTAAGTCGTGGAAAACAAGGTATTCCTCATAGGCAACCTAGGGGAAAAAAGCATAAACATTCAAGCTAGGAAAACACACCCATGGGGTGGCTCGTAAAAAAAATAAAAACTTATGCATATGATACGACCCATTTTCAATCAATTAAACCATAGAAGGTAGATAATAGTGCTAAAATAAAAAACACATAATACCCCAAACTTGGGTATTTCTCACTTTAGGCATATATAATCCAAAGACAATCAAATAAAGGCAAAAACTACTGACCTCGATATTGTACATTTAACAATATTGAATGTCAGGCCTTGATTTTTCCTAGAACAGCGTAGATCTACAAAAGGGTAAAAATGATCAAACCTCAATAACTCACGAGAGAGGATGAATCAAGAAGAGAGGATCAGGAAGAAGGGAGAACTCACTGGTGGAATTCCAATGCATCCATCAGAGTTCATATCAGACCATGGATAGAGAATCAGTGGCTCAGACCTTGATCATCACTCTCATTCGCTCCAAGATGAACCAATGTTTGAAGAAGAATGTTTTTTAAATGAGAAGCGGCCCCTCCCTGATATATCAATTAAAACATAATACATGGCATGTTATTTAATGATACACACCGTGTATTAGATTTTTCCAGGTCACGCCTTAAGCGGCCCTACCATGTCATCACATAGTTGGGTACATGTCTGTGACATGGTCAGAACATGGTCTAGATGTGGTTTCAGAGTACATGATGTGTATAAGAAGTAATGGTGTGTACTTGAAACTTTTCCTTCTTTCTTTTTTCCTCAAAAAACAACCCAAATTGAAAATCCATACGTAAAAATGGAGATCCATGTTCTTACAAACATCATCCTTTAAAGAAATTTTCCTTGAATTTCCCTTCCAAGGGTGGTGAAGAAGAAAATTCAAATAATGTGGGACACTAGGATCATACGTCGACCTCCTTCTCCTAAGTCTCATCTTGTACTCGCCCATGATACCATAAAACCCATATCAGAGAAATAGACTGTCTATAGAGAACCTTCGTGCTGAGATCCACAATCGGAATACGGTGCTCCTCGAAGGATGAATCCACCTCCAACATAACATTCACAGGTAAAAAAACGCTAGAGGGGTTTGAAAGGTAACACCATAGCTGAGAAACATGAAAGAAATTGTGAATAGTATGATACCTCTGAGGTAACTGCAAATTGATTGGAAACTTTCCCAACTCTCTCTAAATCCTCAAACGGATAGACATATCTCGGTGATTGTTTCCCATATCTCTTGTTGTTCCTATATCCAAACCTCGATGTGACATGTAAGAAAACCTAAACTCCGACCTCGAACACCATAGTCCATCTCCTTCGATCAGCATAACATTTCTGCTGAGACTGTACAGTAGACATCCTCTTCTAAATCAACTCCTCTATCTTAGTGGTCTCCTAGGTAAGATGAGGTCCCAACATAGGTACCACTCCTTCCTTCATCCAACATTGGGGTGATCGACATGGCCTACCATACAATGCCTCGTAATGTGTCATCTGGATCATCAATTGAAGACTGTTATTGTTGGAAATCTCTAATAGGGGCATTTGTTTCTCATAAGATCCCCTGAAATCCAGGATTCATGCTCATAACATGTCCTCCAAAACCTGAATTGTACATTCGAACATGACATCTGTCAAATGATGGTAATCTATACTTAGAAGTACTTATTTACCTAAAGCCATCTGTAGTACATTCTTGACACAAGAAGTAAACTGGGAATCTTTATCTGAAATGATAGACTGCAGAAGACCATGCCAATATACAATCTCTCAGATGTATTAATTTACAAGCTCATCGACACTGAATGTTTCCATTATTTCTAATAAATGTGCAACCTTCATAAGTCTATCAAAAAAAACCCAAACCACATTAGTCTCTCAAGGCGACCATGGTAAACCCATCACAGAATCCATCGCGACATCATTCCACTTCCAATTGGGAATGGGTAACTAGTGTAAAAGACTTGTTGGCCACTGATGCTCCGCCTTCACCTGCTAACATGTGGAACATCTCATGAAAAAACCAGCTACATCCCTCTTCATACCTAGCCACGAGTACCGATGGTGTAGCTCTCAATATATCATAGTGACACCTGGATAAACTACCCAAACTGAGGAATGAAAATCTAGCATCAACTCCTCATGTATGTCTGGTGACACCCATACACGCCCATGAAAATGAAAGACCACATCGTCACCTATGGTCCACCCAGGATTAGGATCCTCAACTGACACGCTCTCCCATAGGACTAGGCCATTTGAATTTAATAGTTGCCTCATTTTCACTTGATCCAGCATAGTATAGGTAACAAATATAGAATAAAGAAATGTCTACCCCTGTCTATCATGAACCTACAAATGCATCCCAAAGATTGGATCCATAAGCTTCCACTCACTACTGGACTTGTGAATGACTTGTACCTGATTCCTTATTCTCAATGCATCAACCACTGCGTTACCATTCTCAGGTGTGTAGGAAAGATCAAAGTCAAAATGATGAAGTTACTCAACCCATCTTCACTATCTCAAATTCAAATATTACATAGTTAAGATATACTTGATACTTTTTTCCTCAGTATATACCACAAAATTCTCCACAAAAAGATAATTTCTTCAATAGCACAAATCATGCCCAACTGCAGCCAACTCGAGATCATGTGTTAGGTAATTTGTCTCATGTGGACTCAACTTCTGAGACCCTTAAACGATGACTCCTTCCCCTTTCATAAGAACTGCCCCCAGCTCAATACCTGAGACATCCAAGTAAATGGTGTAACACATGCCCAGCTCTAGAAAAATCAGTATTAGTGTTGAATTCAATCTCCCTTTCCGCTCTTGAAATTCTGAATCATTAGAATATTTCTATAAGTGCATCGCACCCTTCATAGTCAGGCCCTTTAGGGGAACATCTAAGTGTAAAAATACCTTTATAATGTTTTAGTAGAAACCATCTAGCACCAAAAAACTCCATAACTTAAATAAAATCTTCAGATTATCCCATAAAACTACTCCTCTCAATTTCTCTGGGTCTACCAATACTCTTGTATCCAAGATAAATGACCTAATATGTGAATCTGGTCCACACAAAAGTGGCATTTTGAGAGCTTAGCATATAACTAATTCTCTCTCAGTGTACTCAATACAATATCAAGATGGATGGCATCATTGTGTCGAGTGTAAGAGTACACCAAGATATTGTCCATGAAGACCACCACAAAATAATCCAAGTAAGGATGGAACACTCGGTTTCTCAATGCCTGGAAAATTGTTGGTGCATTTGCGAGACCGAACGACATAACCAAATACTTGTATAAACTATTCCTGCTCTAAAAGCCTTTAAGAGGTATATATGATGGTATAATGTGCAACTAATGATAACTTCATCTCAAGTCAACATTCGAGAACAACTGATCTCTTCGAAGATGATCAGAGAGATCATCAATACTCAACAAGAGATATTAGTTCTTGACCGTCAACTGGTTCAGCTTCTAATAATACACATATATTTTGAGGGTACCATCCGCCTTTTTCACAAAAAGGATAAGAAAAACCCAAAGAGAAGTAATGGTTCAGATAAAACCCATTTCCTATAACTCCTATAACTGCTTCTTGAGCTCCTGTAACTCTTGTGTAACCATCCTATAAGAATGAATGGAAACTGGTTCTACTCCTGGCACAATCTCAATAGAGAAATCCACGTCTCTCTCTGGATGTACACCTAAAAAGTTTTCTAGATATACATCTCTAAAACGATGAATCACTGGAAGAAATTCCATCTATGAAGTACCATGTTCATCAGATATAAAATATGAATTTGGGTTATGATTCCTCCTAACCCATGATGCTTGGGTCCAGCTCTACTTTCCTAGAAATCCCATTCTCCCTTGTGTATAAAAGATACACCCTCTAGGATGTGAAACCCACCCTACAGTGATAACATTCAACATCGGCACAAAAAAATACTAACCAAATCATTTCAAGAATTAAATAAAATCTTTTCGTAACTAATACACAGAGGTCCCATAAGAAGCGACACCTACAACCTCAAAAGGGCACTCCTTACACTAACGTACACTAGTCGTCTTAATTCCCAACAAATTTTCTAGCATCATAACATCCTTGGAAGTTAAGATATAGATCCAAAGGATTTACACAATGGAAATAGATATAAAACTATGGGAAGACCCTACATCAAAAAGTGTATAAGCTAAAAACTGAGGTAACTAGAATCGCACCTCTAACTATTGTGGTTCTGGTATCCTGATCCTGTTGGGTCTACTCCACTGAAAAAGTCCAACCTGAACCGTAGACCTGTGACCATGCCTAACTATCCTAATCTGATCCACCCTACTTTCACTAAAATCATGTTGTCTTTCTACCATGACCATGACCACTTCCTTGCCCTAAATGCCCTAATGAACTCTTGTTCATTAACTGATGAGAAACAATTGGTCGATCTTCTGAATGTGGTGTCATAACTGAACCCCTATCACTAGCTACGAGTGAGAAAAAATGAAAAAATGGTGAAGATGGACCATCTTTCCATAAGATCGGCACTCAACTGGGTCTTTCAGGCACTACGGTTTTGTGTGCCTACCTTTTAACCACTGGTAGCACCTCACCTGACTACCTACAGAAACTTTCCTTCTACTAGAATCACGGATTCAAGGCTCAATGTGGTGCTTACTGCTATCAAATGAAGAATTAATAGAGCTCTATGTATAACTGACCAAGATCGAAGCTCCCAACTCCCTCAGATTGTGCTCGGTAATTAGTATCTGATTTACTATAGTCGTCACCGAAGTCTATCAGAAAACATTCACCTACGATCAGATTCTGTACCTGAGACCATCCTCAAATTTCATAGCCAATGAAAACTCATCACCTCCCAGAACATGTGTGAAGCGCCGAAGCTCTCTAAAATGATAATATTAATCCATCACTGAAAGAGCTCCATTCTCCAAATGCATGAACTCTCAGGCTCGATTGGACCCCAAAATCTCAGGGTAGAATGAGTCATAGAAGGTCCTCTGAAACTCTTCCCAAGCCATATCCTGATGAAGTCCCTCCTATGAGATAACATCCCACCATATCATGGAGTTATCACATAGCATGTACGTTATGAGATTCATTGTCCACTCTGAATACATATTCAAATTTTCAAGGATATCAAGCATGGCCTCCAACCATGACTCTACAACTATGGTCCTCCATCCCCTGAAATAGTGGGAGGATGCTACTGTTAGAACACCCTATTCAACTCTACCATAGTTGGTGCAGGATGTGGTGCTCCCTGGAATGTTTTCATCATCCTCATAAATCCTTCAAGAAACCATGAATCAACACCTATGTCCCGTATAATTGTTGTTTCCAAGATGGTCATAATGGGAGGGTCTGCTGGTAGTCCCTGATCTACCTTTTCTTGTGTCTAATTGTTGTCATGTGTTTGGCATTCAATCATAGGAAGTTTTTGTGTAATGACTCTGCAAGGTAAAGTGCCCAACTTTGTACAAGGTTATCAAGGACTAAAACTTATATGTGGAAGAGTGGAACAGGAGAAGATACATTCATGTTTTAAAAAATAGGGCTACACATAGTGTATAACCCCTACACGACGTGTTGCCTGACGATTTTAACATGGCATGTGCCTCTACCAAACCTGATCATATAACACCCATATAGACAACATGTTCTTCATAATGAACGGTATGTACTTGAATTTATCAACTTCCCTATGTACTTCTACCTGACTATAACTACGTGGTTCCCTACTGGGTAACACTACACGACGTGTTCACCTTATACAATACATGTACAGATTAAGTTATAATATCCCATGTCATTATTCACATGTTCAGAAACACGGTTGATTCTACACGACATGAAAAAATGGGACACAGTATGTTCAACCTCAGTTTCATTCATCCATGTCATTCGTCACATTGCTAGATACACAGTTCTTTATAACACGGTGTGTACAATCCAAATATGATGTGTTCCACCAAAAGTTTCTAAACCCCATGTCTCTATTCACATAGTCAGTAACACGGTCAATCCCTAAATGGTGTGTACTGATAGTACACGACATGTACATTAGAAAAGTTGTTTCTTCCAGAATAGAAGAACACATGGCATGTGTTCATAACATCAGAGACCATGTTGTCTCAATTTCCAAATAGTAGGCCTCTAAAACTCCTCTGGAACCCTTAACACATAAAATTTTGTCCAAGTCATAACTAATTCCAACTCGTGGGATCCTATACTCCTTGAGAATAAATTTTTTGCATCTATTTCCACATCATATATTGACAAAATTCAATTAAATTACAAACATAATCCACCAAATTTTGTTCCAAGGGGAGCCATAACACCTCATGGACAAAACATTGGCACCCTTTCAAATGATAATTTACATAATCTACTACCCTATTAAAATAGAAGGTATTCTATCATGACATCTATCACAACAACATGCATATCTAGCAAAACATCTATCACAATAGCATCCAATCAGTAATGCATCCGAAATGGAATGATAAGAATGGATGGCATGTAATCTCTATCAAGTTCTTATATCATGCATGAGATGACATACCCTAACCTCATCAGGTTACGATAGAAATATAACCCCAATAATATCATTGATAATAGCACAAAACAAGTTAATCACCCAATGGTGAAATCAAATAAACTATAACAATTGGAAAATTAGAAAAATTGTAATATTCGAGGTAAATTAGCTTTTCCATGTACACGGGTTAGAAAATATCAAGCACAACTTATTACCCACAACCCATTCCTTCCTATAAGAATCTATAGGCTCTAAATTGTAACACAAAGAAGAAAGGGAACCTCCTCTGATAACACTTTGTAACATCTGGGTTCTGGATGCCGCCTAATCGTGCCCTGTACTCGATTGGTCACATGTCCTAAACCGTGTTTCCCAAAACGTCAGAGGATTTCGAATATCAGTGAGGGACAATGTATGATAATGGATAACCTATGCCCTCATCATCAAAGTATGCATAGTGGAATGACAAATAGTAACCAATAGTGGAAGCAGAAATACATGCACCAATGTAAATAGCAAAAAATAGATAGTAATAACACAACTGGAGCATATATATATATATATATATGATTCATGTCACAAGTGTCTAGGAAATATGTCAAACAAGTCACAATGCTGGAAATACAATACTAAACTAAGTTATAGAAAAGCAGTAAACTCCAACAGCATCGCAAGCCACAACTTGGTCCCATGCTCTCTAGACCCAACATCAATCAAATACATGATAAAGGAGGTCGTTTTACCTTATCTATAATTGCAACCATATAATTTATTTGGGTCCAAAATAATGACCTGAATAGGGTGAAAGACAACTCCTAGTAGGGAACCACCAAAAGATATGTTCCTAACAGTATGTGAATATATAGAGTAGGCAATATGCCAAAATGAAGCAATAAAATAGCAAGTACTCAAAATTAAACAATCCTACAATTTTAAATTACATTAATTTCCATTTATTAATTTTTCAACCCTTAAATAATGAATCATGGGATCTAGCCTAAGATATGTATCCCTCTGTGTAATAGTAAAAATAGACATATCATAAGACCATCTAAACAACCATGTAATAATTAGTTGAAGCTTCTTCATTATCTTGGAAGACTCGTCACAAACAACCAATAAATCCTTCATAAAAACCCTCAAAGAAAATCTATCATTTTCTTACCCTTAAGTTTAAACATAGCACTAATCAAATGAATACGACCACCTTGGAGTTCTCGTGGTCAATAACCCTAGGTCCACATAGAATCAATAATTTATACATAACCTATGGGTAACTCTCACAGACAATATCCCCTAGGTCAACATAGTATAAATAATCATAAACAACCTTCAGGTATCTCTCATGTTCAATAACCCCTGGGTCCACATAGCATCAATAATTTATACATAACCTATGGTTCGCTCTCATGGTCAATACCCCCCGAGTCAACGTAGTATAAATAATCATAAATGAATTCCAAGTGGATATAACATACAATACCCCATGGGTTAAAGTCTACACCAAGGATCTCATAGTCCTGTGTAAATAACAAGGAAACCCCAATAGTTTTCCTGGACGAAGGCTCTCACGGTCCATGGAAAGATCAGCGCACATATCATAACAATGAAACCCATGAAATCTATAACTACTACATGAGTATCATTCACTAGAATAACACATGTAATTCATATAAACAATCTAAGTCCATCCTGAACATCTCAAGTCATGGAAAACAAGGTATGCCTCACTAGCAACCTAGGCCAAATGGCCATAAATAGTCAAACTTGGGAAACACACCCATGGGGTGTCCTGTAAACAATGAATAAAACCTTACACATATGCTAAAACCCATATTCAGTAAATTAAAACATATCAGGTAAATAATAGTGCTAAAATCCAAAACGCATAGTACCCCAAACAAGGGTATTCATTACATTAAGCATATATAATCCAAAGACAATCAAAGAAAGGAACAAACGACATACCTCAATGTTATAAGATGAACACTCGTGAACATCAGAACTCGAATCAGCCTATAATGATATAGATCTACAAAAGGGTAAAAATTATCAACCCTCAATAACTGACGAGAGAGGAGGAATTGGGAAGTGAGGATCAAAAAGAAAGAAGAACTCACCGGTGGAATTCCAACGCACCCACCGGAGTTCGGATCATACCATGGACAAAGAATTGGTGGTTTGGATATTGATTGTTTCTACCAATCACAACTTAAAAAACCAAGGTTAGAAGAAGAATAATCCATCAATGAGACTTTCCCTCGCTGTGATATATCAATTAAAAAACAATACATGTCGTGTTATTTAAAGATACGTACCGTGTATCGACTTTTACTGGGTCCCACATTAAGTGGACCAGACACATCATCACACAGTCATGTATGTAGCTGTGACACGATCAGAACATGGTCTTGACATGGTTCCAGAGTACTCGACGTGTACAAGGAAGTACACGACGTGTATATGAAAATTTTCCTTCATCCATTTTTCCTAAAAAAACTCGAATTGAAAATCCTTACCTAAAAATGGATATATGAGATATTATAACATGCACCCCCTATGTGGACAGTCTTGGAATAACTCAAAGTGTAGTTTTTTATATATTCCACTAGTAAATCTTGGGATTCTATTATGGACCACCATGTATGGACTTAGAGGGCAGTGACTTTATACCACACCCAAAGATATATCAGGATTCCTATGATGAATTCATAGGATCGTCTTGTAAGGTTATGGGTTTAAATATTCCTATAGAAATACATGGGTTCCAAATTAGGAAGGCCAAGGATGTGATCAGGTTTTTTAGAATATTAAATGAAATTGTTTTTTCAATGCATCTACCAAGCCAAATCACAAGATTTGATTCGTTTGGAGCCTTATATTTTATTGATGGACTACTTCTAAACATCTTGATTCAACATGATTCATCATGCATTCTTGGCCAAAGAGCCATGTCCTAAGACTTTTTTATAAGTTGAATCATGACTGACTGACTACTCAAGGATATTTCATCTTAACCTGAAGTAAGTAGCAAAGGATGAGTGTTCCATGGAAACCATGAACTATGATGTTTATTTATTTCTCACTCTCCATTTATATAATTTATTTCTACCTATACATTTTTCTTTCTATATTCATATACTATATGGATTTAGACACCGTTGGTGGCGGCCTACTGAGTTTATCTCACACCCTACTTGGGATAGCGATAGGTACCCCGACAGAATTCATGGATGAAGGTAGGGACATGGGAAAGTTCATGATTACCAATGTTTTCTTCAATGTAGAATCGTAGAAGGGGATCATAATGCTGAGCTATGGATTGTGATTCTTTCTAGAGACAGTCTTTTTAAATTTTGAGTTCTGTTATATACCAATATGTATGTGTACCTATTTCTAATTCATCCGGTATTTCTTTTTGTATAGCATGTCATAATCATCATTTTGTATATGAAAATGATGGATGTGATTCCTTGGTTATTTATATGATGGATGATTACCCACCCTCATTTTAGTTATGTAATATTATTTTTCTATTAATATGACTATACCATGGTGCTACACTCTGATCATGAGGGTATATACTCACTACTATTCCACCATAAAACTTTTCTACTTTTCATCAACCTCTACTATAAGTGGAGGCATGTTTGGGGTCATGGGGTCAACCGGGTTTCGTTACTGTTGAGTGAACAAGGTCTGAGACATCACAAAATGGTGTTAGTGGTTTCATTTCCTTTACTTAAAATTTTGGAATGGTAGAAAGGATAAATATAACGTGTCGATATTTTTTTATGAGCCTATGTTAGTGAGTAATTAACCCACGTATAGTGAAAATCCAAATTACCTAGGATGAAAATGTTTTTCTTGAGTATATTAATTAAAGTGTACTTGATTTCACCTTTGGGTTATGACATTGATGTTTTATGTTCTTTATGACTATTTATTTTTACCCTTGGATGATATGTCAAAGAAGTATTTCATCATGAATCATCATAGACACTTTAGTATTTATATTTAACTTATATAGAATTCCATGTTAGTATTTCCATGTTCATTTCGTGCAACATGTTTCGGTTCCATTATTTATATATCTATGAAATTGTGCTAGTATTTGATGAAGGTAATTTATAAATAATTAGTTTTGATTAAATGGATATAAGGATTCAATTCATAAAGTAAATGGGCCTTTATAAATTAGAAGTGGTGATCCATAAAATTCAACCATTTTAAAGGATGTTAAAATATAGTTGAGTAAAAAAATTAAATGAAATTGAATTATAATAAGAAAATTTCACCTGTAAATGGGGAATACAACTGAAATTTAAATTGATTTTCTTCTATAACATGAAATTGAGAATTTGAAAATTAGTACCTTTGACTTGTGATAAATAACTTGGCCCTAACCAAACCTTAGTGGTGGGAACTAGGAAGTGTCTCTTGTTTTTATTATGATTTGTACCTTGCACATAGATGGATTTAAGAGAAGGATGAGGGGTGTGACTCTTATATAGAGAGGCTAGTACAAATCAATATAAGAGTCACATTCATTATCCTATGGAGTTAATAGGATTGTTCTAGGGTTGCAGATATTCTCAGCTTTAGCTTGTGAAGTGATACCTTACACACTAGTACCTCCCCCTCTGGTGGGTGAAAGACATTCTCCACCCTTTGAAGAAACCTCATCTTGATCTTTTCCCCCTCTTTCAAATCTCCATTTTCTTCCCACTTTATCAAAAATTACTCTATGCCCTAAGGTCCCATATCTCTTTGATGGTTTTCATCACCTGTCGATTTCTTCTTCGGAGTTCACCGAGGTTCAGACTCTTCTGAAACTTATGTTGGTTGCTCATTTTGAGAAATTACATCCTTCAGTGAATGCCTTCATTCGATGTGTCTTTGGGACTTTGGGTTTGCATGATCGGGACACAATTGGTCATCTTGATAAGAGAAATGTGCGGATTTGGTTTTCTTTTGAGGATGACCTGGTTATGGCATGGTCTAGTTCCCCCCATAGCTCCAACAACCTCTGCTTTTATCACTTTTGGTGTTCATTTGACTTTCACATGAAATGGGACTCCCCATCTGTGGCGAGCTAGGTAAGTTTCCCTAAATATCCCTTACCATTCCAAAACTGTTATATATTGCATATGTTATGGAATTTAGTGGGAGGTACGTTTTCTTGGGCAGTAGAATGCGTTCAATTTTTCATACAGTGGATCCTCGAATATGTGTAGAAGTTGATATATTAAAATTTCAAATTGAGTATCTTTGGATCTGCATTGGGGAAGAGTTTCATTGGAAATAGTTTGTGAAGTTTGAGACTGGGTTTGATTACTACTCTTTTTATAATAAAATCGTTCATACTATGAAATCATATAGATGTGGATCCAAGAAATGTGATGGTCAGGTGGCGATGACTTTCGAAGATAGAGGTAGGGGATAGGGTCCTGTAGAAGGTCCGGTTGAGAAGAGGCATTTGGATGTTGGTTCTGAATCTGCTTCGGCAAGGGTTGTTCAATGAGATTCTCCGAATAGTAATCCCTTGGTTTCTGATTTTTTCAATAGCTTGAGGAGATACTTGGGTATTCTCACACTTCTAGTGCAAGGTCCTTTGGGACAAGTGGAATCTTGTTTGGAAAATATTTTTGCTACAGATGTTCTGGTCCCTCTTAAAGGTATTAATCGGTTTGTGGAATCTTGAATAGCCGATGTGGAAGGTTCAAATGACCTCAAGGCTTTTTCTTATGTAGAGGTTGTGCTTACAAGGCTTGATAACACTAGCTATGATCTAATTCCATTGAACAGGTCAAGCTCGAGAAGAGGGTTTCCAGATATTAAACTGCGCAGCCTCTTTGAGATATTAGAGAATTAAGGGCCTACCCAAGAGGCATACCAGATATAAGTATTCAATGAGTAGTAGGGTATTAGGAGGAAGGAGTTCGGTGATGATTCATCTAGTCAGTTTTCAAGGGAAAGTGCTCAAGAATTTTACAATAGTGATGTATGCAGTCTAAGGAGGAGGAAGGGCAGGCGGGTGGTAAGAAAGGCTGAAAGGATTATTCATATCTTCCTACACCAATGGAGACATGATCTGTCAGGAAGTTGAAGGCCCAAGTGATGGAAGGTATTCTTAACATCAATGGAAATGTTGTTCGAGAATAGGCTACAGAAATTGGGGTTGATCCCATTAAGAATGTCACACAGAATACAGTAATGGATGCTTTGTAACCATCGGAGCTACTAGTTCATTCTAGAGAAGAAATATATGAGGAATCCCTTATGATTAATGCTTCAATGGAAGATGGTGATAAAATTATGGAAAGAACCATTTGGTAGAACACCAATAGAGAACATAGTGATTGGATTTACAAATAGAATCTTTTCTTAGTAAGTGGTTTTAATGGAGGGAAAATCAACGAAGAGGAGTACATGCAAACGTGGGATATATTTTCGCATCGATTTTAAGACTGTATAAAGGATTATCTAGAAACATCGGTAACTTATTTATCCTAAAAACATCATAAGGATAAGAATACCATTTGGATTAAGTTTTCTTTTAATAACTATATCTTCTCCTGGGGTTTCTAACTTTTCCCTTAAAAGTGTTTTGTGTATAAAAAAAGAAAATAATGGTAATGAGGCATGTTTTTGGCATTTTTAGAGAAATTTCACCATGAAGGCCGCACATTTTGAACCAATAGGGTAGTGATGACCATGATCTAGAGGTAGTGAGCCCTGGAAAAATAGTGTAACATCTAGTAGTGCCTATTTTACAACCACTTGTTTTTTCTAAAGTGGGAACTGATGCTTATTTTCAAGAGGGTTTCCTATTCATTATATAGACTATTTATGGAGACTTGTGACCTACCCCTACTATGGTATAATTAATGTATGATTTTTATCATATGCATCTACTGGTGTTCTTTGGGGAAGGTATCACCTAGTCTATAGTGTCATGGATAGAGGCCATGATATTTATTTTCAATTACCTCAAGACACCTCCCAAGAGGAGAGAGAAGCTATCTATGTATATATTATGGGATTCCTCTAACAGATTATGGGATGTTATTACAATGATGTATCATCATCAAGTTTTGGTTCGGAGTGAAGTTCATATATACTTCTATTATTATTTCTATCTTGGGATGTTGAGGGTTTATAAATCCAAATATTTTATTCACTTGGAGTTAGGTTCCATAAAAGGCATCTACCAATTCATGGAGCTCCATATTTTAACAAATATTCTATTAGGTGAAAAATTTCTAAAGATATTAAATTTAGGGATAGTCTCAGGTATGATACATGATCCTAGGTGATCATCTTTCAGCTTACTACTGTGTTTCGAATAGTGAATCAAGTGTTTACCACATAGAGAAACATGAGATATGATGGGGGTGCGAACCATGGGATTTTGGAACCTCGATCTAGAACTACATAAAAATAGTAGGAAGAATCTCTTGGATATTCCATATGGTGATATTACTATCTAGAGTACATACTCATGTAGCTAGGTGTGGTGAAATCAGTGCGGTGGACCCGTACAAATTAAGCTTCAGCACACCAGGTGCCAAGTCTAGTGTCGAT
Organism: Viscum album; assembly: GCA_963277665.1. Lineage (NCBI taxonomy): Eukaryota > Viridiplantae > Streptophyta > Magnoliopsida > Santalales > Viscaceae > Viscum > Viscum album. The sequence goes on from OY728147.1 coordinate 680,219,269, forward strand.
CTTGTGGGAAGATGGGCAATCATCCATGATTTTGTAGATATTTTCCTCTAGAATCTAGGGAGAGAGTGTCTTGACATACTCCATGTTTAGGAGTGGGGGAAGAATCTCTTTTTATGTAGTGATATGGAATGTGGCTGTCTCATCAGTCTGAGGTGGTAGTCATGGTTGAGGTGTCTAGGCAACAATCTTACAACATTAGCAGAGCAAACCTGTATTGAGAAGTCATGCTATATCTCAAGGTTGCGGATTAGGCCAGATGTATAGAGTAAAATTTTCACATGAGGTGGAGAGTTGCAGACCTTTTATGAATATAGGTACAATTCTATTGGAAAGTACCATAGTGTCTGATATTTTTGATATCGGTTATTCTCATTCCTTTATATTTGTGCCTATTTTAGAGATTGTTGGGTTAAATATTCAATTTTACTAGGGCATGATGATACTTAAGACTCTATTGAGGATATGATCAGAGAGTTTACTCTAGTTATGTAAGTGCCCCTTGATATAGGTGAGTGTATCTATCTATGGGATCTATTAGTCCTTTAGATGATAGGGCTTGACATGATTCTTGAAATGGACTGGTTGGTTGTCTATCATGATTGTGTTGGATTTTATTGTAGAAGGGTGACTATCACATCACCATTAGATGAGGTTTTTTTACATGAATGTATGGTATATCTAAGAAATATGAGTTGGACCTAAGAATCATGGGATGGGCTGGATGATAGCCCAGGTTGATAGCTTATATCTGGATGATCGGGAAATGCAATAGGTAGATTTCCCTCTAATGGTATATAATTTCAAGGATGTTTTCTTGGATTAAATTTGGGGAAGACCCCTCGAGAGAGAGGAATATTTTTTCATCGAGCTAGTTATTGGAGCTACAATAGAACCCATTTTACTTAAATTATGGCTACTTCTATGTTGCAAGAGTTCAAGAGGTGTCTAGAGGATTTGGAAGGTAAGGGTTTTATAAGAATATGTTCTTCATCGTGGGGTTTACTTTTCTACAAGAAGGTTGATTGTACCCTTTATATTTTCATGGATTAATAATGGTTAAACCTTATTATAGTCAAGATCTAGTATATATTGCCTCTTATAGAACATTTCTTTGACCAAATCTAAGGAGTAAATCTTTTCTTTATGATTGATCTAAGATTATGTTATCATCATATGCATTTTAGACCATCAGATATACCATGTACAACATTCCTTAGTAGATATGTTATGTATTATTTGTTTATGTTATTATGTCTCACAAATGAGCCATTACTTTTCATGGCATTGATGAACTGGGGTTTTTATCCATATATGGATTTTTGGTGGTAGTATTCCGGGAAGATATCTTGGTTTATTATCACACTTGAAACAACCATGCCAAACATCTTGAGATCATATTGAATACACTGAGAGAGAATTAATTATATTCTTTTCCCACAAAGTGACACTTTTGGACAGATAAAGAGCACCTAATAGGTTATATTATCTTAGATATAGGAGTATCAATTGACCCAGAGAAGGTGAGAGATGTAACTTTTTGGAGAATTCTAATAATTTCATTGATATACAAAGTTTCCTATAGCTATATGGTTATTAAATGCACTTCACATAGGGATTATCAGGCATAGAATCACCTCTTACAGGCTTGGCCAAGAAGGGTGCAGAGTTTATATGGTCAGAATCCTCTGATACAGATTCTCAAGAAATGAAAGGAAGAATAAATTCAGCTTTCATCCATGATTTTATATGAGTCGTGAAAAGTTTATATGTTCTATTATGATTCATTTTGTATTGAGATAGGATCAATTCTGATGTTGGAAAAACAAGTTGTGTCGTATGAGTCTCATTAGCTGAGGCCACATGAGAGTAACTACCTAAAGCCTGATATGAAGTTTAATGATGATTTTATTACCTTAAATTGTACTAGTAATTAATTAATTTGTAAAAAGTATTGTGGTGTATACGGACCACAAAATGCTCACATAAATTTTTACACAGTACAAATTGAATCTAAAGAAATGTATGTGAGTTGAATGCCTGAATTATTTTGCAATTGAGATTCTGTATATGCCCATAATGGGAAATGAAATTACCAATGATCTGAGTAGGAGGACTCATACAGAATCATTTATGAGGATACTAGTGAGTGGTGGATTATGGATATGTCTTCTAATATGCATTTGAAGGTTCAAAACTATCATGGACAGACTGTACTTGAACCATTATCAGTGACTTCTTCACTTATAGAGAGAGTTAATATGAAGAAACTACCAAATTCCAAGGTCTTGGTCCAACAAGAGAGTTTTTTTAGAGATAACATGCCTCCTAGTTAGTTTTTTAATTGGAATGAGATCTCACACATTTGTGTATACATCTAGGTTACTTTAAACATCTGAGACGAGTTAATGTGAGAGTCTCATGCCTTGATATGGTCATTATATTTCAGTCTTACTAAGATGTATTGTGACTTATAAAGCCAATACAGGTGGTCATGGATGAAAATAGATATATATTGGTTTATTAATTTTTGAACCAATTATTAATCGGAAAAGGAATAACACCATTGACCAGTGAGGATTTTACAATCATTTCCTATCCCAATATGGAAATAGGATGACATCACTTGGGATTTCATAATAGGTTTCCTATATCACCTCAGTGTAGTGACACTGTATTGGTGATTAGGGATAGGTTGATAAATTTCACTAATTTAATTCCTATTCAATAGGTCCTTTTAGTGGATGATCTCTAGATGCTCTATAATTTTGATATTATACACATATATGGAGTTCCACGTTCTATCATATCAGACAAAGATTCTTGTTTCACATCATAGTTCTGTTAGGATTTTCAGAGGGAATTGGGTTCATATATACTACTGAGTGTTTCCTATCACACATAGAAAGATATGATTCGAGCATGACTTCTTGATTTAATAGGTTCATGGTGGAAACACAAACCTCTAATTGAGTTTTTTCTTACAATAAAAGCTTTCATAAAACCATAATGATGGATCCCAATGAGGCCCTATATAGTAGTCCAATTTTTTCACACCTATTTTGGATATAAGAAAAGTGGAACCACTATTGGTTTGTCATCTTATTTAGGAGACTTCAGAGAATGTTCATCTTATTGGGATGCAGATGTCTACAGGTCAATCAGTGAAGAATTTGTATGTTGATCTTCATTGTCAATGACTAGAGTTTGATGTGGGGAGTGGGTTTTTGTTTTGAGTTTCTCTCAGACTAGGGCATAGATGGATTTACAAATTGGGGAAGTTGTCACCTCATTACATCAGTCCCGTTGAGATTCTATAAAGTGTAAGGTTGGTAGTCTATAGTTTACTATTACCTCAAAGGTATCCATCTAGGCATAATGTATCCCATTTATCTTAGATTCACTGAAATTATTCTATTATGTCTCATAATCTTCAACCAGGGGTGGTTTAGTTAGAGGGTGATGCATACTTTGAGGGGAACCCTATTTGTATTGTTAATCATTGTATGATGGTTTTCCAAGGTTGTTCAGTTCCTTTGGTATGGGTGAAATGGAAGCACGTTCATGTATATGATAGTACATGGGAGTGGGAGGATAACGTACATTTCCATTGTCTAGATTTATTCTCATATCATGATTTACTATCCTTGCAATGGAAACTTGGGGAATAAATCCTTTAAGGTGGGAAGATAGCAAGAACACAACATTTATTCATGTTCAGAAAACATTATATTACAGTTAATTTTTTTTTATTTTTATCCTTTTAACTATAATTAATTATGTATAGGTGAAATTAGAAGTTCTTATGGATTTTTTAGAGTCTGTATCACTACGTTATGGGGGACATAATAGAGGTTTAAGATTAGTGTTAATTGTTACCCTCAAACTATGTTTATCTATGAGGGTGATTCATGGTTTTTATAAACATTTAAAATGGTTTTAAACTATATAGTGTTGTGAAAAATGGTGAAAATAGGATGGACATATTTTTTCTCCCCATACACTTCAGGGCATGTAGGGTGTGCTACCGAGGTAGAGGGGTTCACATGGTTGGAAGACTGTTTGGAAAACAGAGAATCCAAATCGGGTAATGAATTAAATGTAGAAAAATTACTTTTTCCATTTATTATTTTAAATCATCACCACATAATTTTATTCTCCATAAACACAGATCAGACTCATCTCTCGTGAAATCTCTCCTTTAAGCCAAAATATAGGCTTTAATGAGTCAACCACTTTCAGACATCAATTATCTTATTTTCGGTCACATTGGATAGGCACCAATAAGCTCTCTATTTCTCCAATTCCTTTTATACTTTATCTTCCTATCAACTTGTTGTGAGATCATTTTCAAATTTTTTTTGATGTTTTTATGTTTTCTCAATATTTTATGTTCTATCCAGGATTAGATGTCAAAAATGGATAAGGAGTTAACAACCAAGATGAGGTAGGTGCTATTGCATTTTTCCAGCAAAGTATTGTTTATATATATATATATATATATCTGTGTGTGTGTGTGTAATTGTGTTGTGCACCATATTTTCTAACCATCACTTACTAAATGTATTGATTATTAAATAAAATGGGTACGCTTCACCTATATGACACATGATAACCGATTATATATCATTAAAGCTTAAGTATATTAAATTTAACCACCACATTGAGTGAATTTATAAAATGTATGAAACCACCATTGTTGAATTTTGAACGTGATTTTCCCAAGAGGTGTGGGATTTACCCTTTTTATTTTGATGTAAAATAAATTGTTACAATATAAAACAAATTGAACAAAATTGGGAATGGAATACCAAGCCCCTATGACCTTGTTCATTATCCTTATCTCATTTCCTTAATATGTTATTTAAATGAAAATACTAAATTAAGATGAATGAGATGATTCATGTGACGTTAGGCCTTCTAATCCCATTATTTTATTTGATCCACATTATTATGTGAGAAAATTTATTTTATAAATGTGATGGAAAAATGATTTTAAAAGTGAACTTAAATGGTATGGTTTTTCTTGGGTCCCATGACCATTATTATTTCCATGTTTGGACTGAGAGATGGGTTCTGCCTTGGAACTCCATAAACAAACTCATCATGATTATTTAATTAAATATAATGTAAATGAATTTATCATTAACCTTGGGTGACACATGGATATTTATTTGAATTATAGATATTAACTCATAGGGTTGCTGGATTATTACGCACGAGTGATACTTGGACTCCCTATGTAGACACCCAAGGATGGATTCATATGTCAAAATGTTATTATTTAATGAGTGAAACTTTTACTCCTTATATAGATGAATAATGATGGGATAGAAGATAATTTTATTATATATTACATGGGTGAAAAATGGGTTCCCGTTGTGGGCCACCAAGAATAGACACAGAGGGTATCAACTTTCTACCACACCCAATGCAATACCAAGATTCCAATGAGGGGTTATTAGGATGAATCTATAAGGTTATGGGCTCAAATATTACTAGAGAAATACCTAGGTTACAAATTAGTAATTATAGGGATGGTCTCAGTTTCTTTTTAAATATTACTTGAAGAGATTTTCCCAATGCACTTTCCATGCCAAAGCTCAAGATAGGTTTTGGTTGGACTCTTTTGTTTTATTGATGGAATTTTTGTGCACCTATTTTTTGGAATTTCCAAGAACTTTTATCCAATTTAATTATTATATATCCAATTTACAAGGGAATGATGGAGGCTCCTCAGGAAACCATTTGAATGGTCATCTCACAAACACTAATATTGTAATAACTAGTGATGTATTACTTCTATCTCGATATATCTAGAAAGTAATTGAATCGTTCAACCCTGAGTGGGAGTGATATGTTGAAAGGATTTTTCATGAAGTATAGGAGGAAAAAACTCATTCCAATGATGTATTAAATCAAGAAAATCATGAAAAAATCTAAGGGGGTATCCTTCCATAAAGTGAATAAAGGCTCGAATCTGAACAAAACCTCCCCGCAGAAGACTCCCCTATAGAAATAAATTGGACGATTGAGGTTTTCGGTTAAAGTTGATCCTGAATCTCTCCATCAATGACCACCAATATATAGGTTCTCTATCCTTTGGTTTATTTATTACCTTGATGGAAATAATCCTTGGCCAGATTCAGAGCTAAATCCTCATATCACACATTATTGTGGAACATCCAATTGGAAGACGATATTTACATCTTATTTTGAGCTCCAAGGAGGATTTACATCATGTTTGTAAAATGGGTAGGATTAAATTGAGTCCTATTTTAATTTTTATATCTAAATGGTATTTGTCTTTCAACACTTTCACTCGTAATAATACTATGGAACTAATATGGTATGGATTGCACAAACATAATTGGTATTTTTGGCACCAAAATATCTTAAATGATATTTCCTATTGTATTGGTCCCCCACTAAATATTTATTAATGAAATTTTAAGAGATAATTATTAATATATGAAAGAGTAATGGTAGAAAGGAATTTAGACTCAAAAATCCCACATGTAATTAGATTAATTTTTACGGACTACCAAATAGTGGTTAAGATTGAATATGAACGTAAACTCTCCTTTTTTGAATTATGCATGATTATTGGTCACACTATCTTGAACTATATATTGGTTAAAAAGAATTTTACTCCACCCAATGACATGTAATAGACAGAAGTCCAAAGTCATAAGAAAGACAAAGAGCTTATCTTGGAGAAACTTGACCTCGCCAAAAATAAAAATGAAAGGTGGGTTAAAAAATATGTGACCTGAATCCCTCAAAAGACGCCACTGGGAAATCATGGGTTGATTTGTATAAATAAGAGGATGATCAGAAGAATGATCAATGTATTGTTGATGAAATTGTGAACTTTTCATGGACATTTTCAAGCAACCTTAACAAGAAATAACTCTTGAATAATCCATGTCCAGCAATGAGGGTAATGTTATAGACACGAGTCATATACAAGGAACTAATATGGAAAGTCCTTAACAAATCACATGGATTAGTACCTCTAGTCAGGTATCTACGAAAATGATCTCTCAACCTGGTGAAAATTATAAAGAATATAACACTAAAGGTATTCCTAACCCCTCATAAAATTAAACAAATAAATTTGATATAGCCTCTTCCTCTGATGTTGTTGATGGTCTTAAGGAAAGCATTTTTCAGGGAAATGAAACTTCTTAAATTGCCACTCCGGATGGGAAAAAATATCTACAACTATTTAAGAAACATGCAATATAAAATAGACTACTACAGTTTCTCAATGATCTAATTAAGATAATTTTTCTTGTGACTATACTACCATAGATGAGATCCAAGATCACAGACTCAAGGATTCCATCAACTTTGAGGATCGACCCGAGAACTTATAGACTACCCCAAGGTAATATGATAATGATACTGAAAATAAATCCACAAATGGTCTTAAGTAAAGTAGTATGTGTAGCCACAATTAAGTACTGCAACTTCTTATTATTACTGATCTTGATTAAAATTCACTCACAAAACTTGATGTAGATAAAAGTATCTATTAGACCATTTTTAGAGTTCCACTAGAGGCCTCAGATAAAGAAAATGAAAGGGTAGGGAAATATATAACTTTAGTAAGTATTAACAGAACCAAGTTAGAGCCTTATGTATCTATAAAACATGAAAATGACTTCAATATTCAATATCCCCCTCTTAAACATAACAAAACTTCTTTGGATCTATCCACAAAAATAACTAGTCATGAATCAAATACCACCACTGATTCAAAGGAAGGTACTAATAACTTCCTTCCTACTGTTACTTCTATTTTAAACATAAGGAAGAATATTTGACTCCTAACCCCAACAAGACTAAAAGAGTTATAAGATCCTATAGGATAAAGAGCACTATGAATAAAAGGAAGTGGGTTTTAACCCCAAGTATTGTTTTAAATTAATATTTTATTTTGTAAATGTTATGGTATTGCTAACTCTGACACCATTATTACTTTAAAAATATTTCTTCACACTCATCACCCCAAATTTTTTTCTATTAATGAGCCTAAAACTAACATTACTCTTGTTTTTTCTCACATTAAATAAAATGGTTATATTTATCTTGGTGCCAACAATAAAAACTCTTATGTTGAAACTCTCATGATCTTTTCCCATTCTTCTTTGAATAATGTTAGTGTCTAAAATATTTTTGATCAACTGTTTACCTGTGAAATTGCCTCCTAAAACTACCACCTTTTTCTCTCTTTGTTATATACTAAAAATTGGTATCTGGATAGAAGACCTCTTTGTAAAGACCCCTTATATTTTGTAAAAATAATTCATGAATTGTGGATTATGGTTGGGGACTTTAATTCTATTCTTAGTCCAAGTGAAAAATGGGTCCAGCCCATTCCATTATCTCCTATGGATAATTCAAAACCTCCATTGAATTTAAAATTTTAACTGAAATAAACTTTTTTGGGTCCAAATACACTAGGTATAAAAGGAAGTATAATATGGTGGCAGCTAGTAAAATGTAGACGGATTTCACTAATGACAAAATACTAGAGAATTTGGGTACCATCTCTATCATCACTCTCCCCAAACTTAATTTTGACCATCACTTTATCTTAGTCACACTCTCAATAAAAAAATATAAGCATTTTATTCTTTTTGTATTAAATAATACTTGGGTTCCAAATACTAATTGTGATGTCACTATTAAAAATTATTGGAATTCCATAAATTGTGGTAAATATGCATTTCCTTACATCATGAAGTTAAAATTTCATAAGGAAGAACAAAAAGGAAGGTGTCAATACAAATCCAACTAAAATGATAATGAAATTATTTCATTGGAATTCAATATTAAACAAATTAAAACTACACTCAATGACATTTATTCTACTATGTATCATCAAAAAGATATTAATCTCACAACCAAACATAACTCCTTTCTCTAAATAGAATACCAAATTCAAAATAAAATATTTAAAACTAAATGGATCAAGGATGGAGATAGTAACACAAAATTTTATAACACTCTCCAAATAATTATCAAGCTTGTATTCCCCTATCTCATATTAAATATGGGGAAAAATTTATTGATACTAAGGATGATATTTCTAATCATAGTGGCACCTACATTACCAATATTTTCAATTCCATTGATATCAATAAATTGATTCTCCCTAATTCCATTAAATTAATTTTTACTTATGAGGACAAAACTTTCCTCACTAACTTACCTTTTGATCATGATATCACGGAAAATATCTTTAGTTTAAATTTTTATAGTGAGCCTTGTCCTGATGGTTTCAATAATGTGTTTTTTTAACACTCTTGGGATGTTATTCAACATGATGTTTTTATGCTAGTAAAATCATTACTTTCTAATGGTATGCTCCCTCAGGGTATTAATTCCAAATTCCTTAATTTGATCCCTAATGTTGATAATACCTATGAGATTAAAATCTTTAGACCTATTAAACTTATCAATACACTCTATAAAATCATTACTAGGCTCATTGTAAATATACATGAAACTATCACTAATAAAATTATCTCTTGGGATTAATTTGGTTTTTTCAAGGGTAGAACCATCCAAGACTATATCTACCTTTCCTTGAAATGTTTTAATATTTTATAGAAACCTAAAATAGAGGAATTATTTACACAAAACATGACATCGGGAAGGATTTTGATACAGTTGACTGAAGATTTTATCTATAGGATTTTCTTAGCCTTCAGCTTTGATAATATTTTTATTAGAAAAATTAGATCTCTTTTAAAATTTGCTAGCATCTTCATTATTATTAATTGATATAATAAGGGGTAATTTAACTACACCAATGGTGTCATACCAGGTGACCCCCTCTCTTCCATTTTGTTCTCTATTACAGAGGATTATTTAAGAAGACTACTCACTCATCATTTTAAGAAAGGGAAGCTTATGACTATCCATGCTTCTCAGAACCATCTTGATCCCATGCGCCTACTCTATGAATATGAAATCATTATTTTCATATAAGGAGTTAAAATAAATTTTCAAAATCTTATGGCTACTCTAGCTCATTAGGAAGACATATTTGGTTAATCCATCAATTGGAAAAATTCCTTTATATTTTTTAAAAAGTGGTTACCATGAAATAGAATAATCAACATTATTAATGATCTTGGTCTAAAAGAAGGTTCCCTTCCTTTCACCTACCATGGTGCTCCCATTTTTTGCGTTAGACCAAAAAATTTATTATTTCTCAAACAAAAAAATTGACCAAATTCTGAATCAACACTCCTCTTGAAATTTAAAATATCTATCTATCGAAGGAATAATTTGACTTGTAAAATAAACTATTATCTATAAGATGGTTTACTCTTTAATGGTCTACCAATGGCCTATTGAACATCTCCACGAATATTAATGTCAACATAAAAAAACATTTGTTGAGTGGAAGCACTTCTAGAGTAAAATTAGTGACTATCCATGGGTCTAATTGTATTAAACCCTTAACTAAGGGTGGTCTAGAAATAAAAAACATTAAACATTTCAATGATGACTTACATGCTAAAATTACATGGAATTTACTCCATAATGACTACATTCCCCTTACTTTACTTAAAAATAGGTTCCTGGAAAAGCTAAAGAAAGGTAACCTGAACCATATGGACTCTTTCATTAGGTCTTCCAATAAAGAAGCATTCTCGAACATCATGTCTAATTTTAGATGTATTGTCAACAAATATTTTTCTATGAACTTTTGGTTAGATAACTGGACTGGAAGTCCTCTAATTTAAATAGTTGACCATAATCAATTACCTGAGCACACAAATGTCTCTCTTAAAGATATCTTAAATTCTCCAAATCTTGATATTCAAGATAATGTTAATCTTGTCATTGATACTTATCCATTTGATAACATTGATGATTTTTTAATTTTGGAACCTTCTGAAAATGGAATGCTTGACTCAATAACCATTCACATGCACTATTTTATAAATTCAGAAAATTACATTTCCTGGATAATTTGTTTGATAATCCTTGGATAAAAACTTCAATATTCACTATTATTTGGAGAATTTCTCACAACCAAGTCACTACTGATACTTTTATCCAATATTTTTCTATCCAACATTGCTCTAAATATACTATATGCATTAAACATAGAGAAGATATGAACCATATTTTTATTTCTTATGCTACTTCTAATACTCTGTGGAAATATATTCTTGATATCTTTGATTACATAATGTTAATTTTGGACTCAATCAGCTCACAACTTCAATGATGTGCTTCTTTATATTCCTCTCACCATATCGATCAATTTTTCATAAATATTTTTTCTTAGATAATTCTTATGCTATGGTATGACATAAATTATTATTCCCTTGATAATAGCTCATTCAGTTTATATACAGAACTAGTGAGGATTCCTAAAACCATACATGAAGCTACTTAAAATCTGTTGAGGAACTGCAAGAATTTTGTATTTGATTTTAGCATCCTGCAACACATAGATGTTGAAGTTATATACAATCACCCTGAATACACATTTTACACCTTTTACAAATCACCTCTCCCAACAAGGATTAATGTAAATAGTGATGGTTCCTATAAAGGTAACCTGGGGCCCTCGATATGTGGAGTGGTGTATATGGACAACTTTCAACAATTTCTTGGTTGCTTCTGTGGTACCTGTGGATTTTCCTCATCTTTGGAGGTAGAAATGATGAGCGTTATACATGAAATTATCTTTACAAATAAAAATTTATAGAACAATATCTCAATTGAATGTGATTCAACCACCATCGTCCAAGATATTTTGAATGGTGTGATACATCTTTCTTGGCCACTCACAACTTGATGGATGTATTTCCTTCACTCACACATAGAGATCAATAATATCATTATGCATGCATTTCGTGAAAGTAAACATGGTTGTAGATGGGCTCATAAATAAGGGGTTTAGCTATGACATCACCTGGTCGAATGATATCCCCATAGATTTGACCCCCCTTCATGAAAAATATTGTAAAAAATACCATATTTCTGTCTTTTTAACCTTTATTTTATTTTTACTAACGAACATGCAATGGTATTTTACCAATCCACCACTTTTAAAAAAAATTGGATTTTTTCTTCACATATTGATTAGCTGTGATTCATGGGGGGAACTTGGACAATGATCTTGATCCTGATACCTTGTTATAAATTAAATCATGAATGAATGACTGCTTAGAGAAATATCAACTTCAGCTGATGTTGGTAAAATGGGATGGGTGTTCCATGGGAATTTGGACTATGTGGGTTATTTATTTACCATAATTAACTTACATCATTTACTCTTACTTGTACACTATATATTCTACATTCATAGACTGGATGGTATTAGACACCATTAGTGGTGGCCTACTAAGTGTATCTCAAACCTTTCTTTGACATTAGATGGGTACCCAGACAGACTTCATGGATGAGGGTAGGGATAGGGGAAAGCTCCGGGTTCCTAGTTCTTCATTTATTATATCATGGGATTTGGGGATCACAAGAATGAGTTATGGATAGTGATTCTATCTAGATATGGTCTTTTGGTCTTTTGGGTTCTTTATTATACCTATATGTATGTGTACCTATGGCCATAACTTCCTATATTTCTTTATTTTATAATTCTATGATCATCACGATGTATATGAAATTAATGGATGTGATTACTTGGTTGTTTATTTGATGTATTTTTTCACTTCCACTGTTCATTTATCTATTAGTATATTTCAATTGATTGATATTATTATACCATTGTGCAATAATCTGATCATGAGGGTATAATCTCCCCATTACTCCACCAAAGACCCCAACTGTTAGTCAGTATCCTCTAGAATATGGGGAGCCATTCTTGAGGTCTTATGGCCGACTAGGATGGGTTATTATTCATTAAACTAGGTATGTGATGATAGATTACACTTGTAGTGTATTTCCTCAAAGGTGATGCTGATCAATGGTGGTTTCTTATCAAAAATACCAGGGATTAAGAGGAAATAGAACTCATTTAATAGAAATATTTCGTTGATACATTCCTTAACAAACATTTCCCCAGTGAGATGAAAATTAAAATGAATATAAAGTTCCTCAAAATAATAAAAAATATAAGAATAAAATATTTTGGAGTATGAGGACACCTTTATGATGTTATCTATATATTCTATAGATTAAATACATAACACAGAGTGCAATGTTGACCATTTATTTAATGTAATTGATCAAATTTTATTATTGGTTCTCATCTCTGAAAAAAAATTCATTATATGATGAAATAGTCTTATGTGCCATAAAAATTAAGAATGAATTATATAGATCCTACATGATCAATAAAAATTAGGAAAATAAGTTGTCCAATGAGCACTAAAAAATGGAACTCATCAATGAATAGGAACTGAATGTAGAAATTTCCACCTTGTGAAAATATTAAAAAGAAACAATCTGGGAAATTATTGAAGGGCATGGTAGATTATTATATGTGTTGATATATGGGTCACCAAAACAATTAATACAAAGGGAATAAATAAAAAACCGATATTCAGTGGTCCTAATATAGCGAGATGGTTCTCTATTAAAAAAATCCTTAAGAGTAAATGAATATACCACAGAAGAGGTCAAAGGGAGAAGGCCAAGATTATGTGATCACTGCTGTTGAGGTGGAATTACCTAAATATGTTATGGTAGGTAATTTAATCATTTCATTAAATTTATATAATTATTTATTTGATTCTATATACCCTCACTCTTTTATAACTTCAATGTCTTCCACGAAAATCAAATACTTCCCTAGCACATTTAGATGGGAATTTTCAATTAATACCCATAGTGGAAGTCATACTTAAAGAATTATATCCTAGGAATTCCCAATTATGACACATAAACATACTTTATTAGCTGAAATTATTATCACACCTTTGTTTTAATTTTATATAATCCTTTCTATGAACAAGATTTCAAAATACAATGAAAAAAACTTATTACAAGAATAATGATGTTATGATTCGTGATGAATATGTATAATTCCTTAACTTTAGAGAGGATAAATCTTCATTTAAGTCATCTCAAAATACACCACCTTAGTTTTACTGAATGATTTTCTAGAGCATGAAGATGGAAAAATCTAAATATGTATATGGTATTATTTAAATTGAGTATGTACCTATTTTACAAGAATACACTGATTTATTTCAAGATGAATTATGTGGACACCCACCAAAATTTGAAGTAAAATTTTCTGTTGATTTAATCTCTGATCACAGACTAATATAAAAGACTCCCTATATAATAGACACTATGGGATTATTGCAGTTATGAAAAAAAAACTAAATGATTGGATTGATAAGAAGTTTATTCTCCCTAGTATTTCATTATAGGGGGCATGTTATCTTCATTAAAAAAAATATGGATCCATGAGGCTGCACATTCATTATTGAAAAATGAAGGCTATTACGATAAATGAAAAGTAAAATCCACTTCTCATTGATGAATTAGTCAATCTAATTCATAGTGTATAATATTTTTAAAAGATTTACCTTTACTCTATGTATCATGAATTGTGATTAGATAAGGAATTAATTATGAAGACAATATTCTGAATGAGGTATGGACATTAGAAGTTTAGAGTTACCCCATTGGTATTGAGTAATGAACCCTCTATTTTTATGGATCTAATGAACATATTATTTGTGTAATATCTAGAAAAAAATGGAGTATTCATTGATGATATCTTGGTATATTATAAAATCATTGAGGACCATGAGAATCACTTACAAATCATTCTTCAGACACTTTTATAGAAGGATTTATATAGGAAATTTAGTAAGTGTGATTTATGTCTTAAAAAATTTTATTTTTATGGATATGTTTTCTCAAAATTATGAAATCCTAGTGGATCGTGTGAAAACAAATGTTTTCCTATAATTTCATTCACAAATAAAATTAATTGAGGAATGTATTTTCATTTGTTTGGTAGGTTACTATCGGAGATTCTTTTAAAAACATTCTCTATCGGATAACCCGTTAACAAAACTTACATGTAAAGTGGTTATGTTAATTTGGAAAAAAGAAAATGAAGAATGTTCTGATGGCCTGAATTGGATAATGGTCAATTATTTGATTTTGACTCTACTATATAGAAATGATTGGTTTGTGATATATAGTGATGCATCAAGAATATAATTTTTGGTGTACTAATGTAAAATAAAAATGTTATTGCATATCCATAAATTCAATTGAAGACTCATGTATCGAATTATCCAACAGATGATCTTGAGTTTTTATCTATAATATTTTCTTTGAAGATATGGATACATTATCTCAATGGAGAAATATTTTAGGTATAAAAAAATAAAAGAAATCCTAAAATACTTATTTTCACATAAATAACTCAATATGAGACAAAGTATATTTCATATGATATTCAATAATTATGATTGGTCGATACACTTCCACCCAGGGAAAAGAAATAAGGCGTTGATGCATTGAGATGAATATATCATGGTGTTCTATCCCAAATGAAGATAAAGATGGATATTATGTTCATAGATCATGTAATGATTTATGTGGGAATTATTTAGTAAAGATAAACATTTCCCCCTTTTCAAATGATTGAGAAACCATATTTATTATAAAAAATAAAAAAAATTAATTTGATGATGAGAACTTTTAGACGATAATTTAATCTATGAATGATGGGAAATTAGCTGACTTCATTAGTAAATATGGGGTTCTAAAATTTTGGAAGATATTATATGTTCCGTCAATACCTGAGCTAAAAATGGAATTTTTGGATTATTCTCATAGATCAAATTTCAATATACACCCTGGTTTCATAAAGATGTATATGGATTTTAGGGAATATTTTTCCTAAAATAACATCAAGTAGAGAATTTATGATTAGATGTCTAGATATTTAGTTTTTCAAAAGGTGAAATATATGATATAGTATCCTAGAGGATTCGTGAAAACTCTACATATTTCTTTGTAGAAATTTTTAGATATTACTATGTACATTCTCACAAGACTACCAAAGACTCATTGAGAGAATGATGTAGTATGGATTATCATTGATTGCCTAACCAAATAATCATATTTCTTTATTATAAGAGAATATTTACCTATTTACTACATTACAAGGATCTATATTGATGAAGTTGTTAGAATTCATGGTGCACCAATTTCAATTTTTTCTAATCATGATCCCTATTTTACTTTGAAATTATAGAAGTGTCTTTAGAAGGCCCTTGAGATTGATCTTCATTTGAACACTTCCTAGCATCCTCAAACTGATGGATTATTTAACTGGATTATTAAAACAATGGAATTCATGTCTAAGAAATTATCAATTGACATTCAAGGTATGGGGATCTATATTTTACTTTTTTCTAGATTTCATATAAGAATAGCTTTCATTCATGTATTCATATGGTGCTATATAAAGCATTATATGACAATAGATTTCATAATCGAACATGTTGATATGTAGTTAGTGAAAGGAAACTTGTATGCACAAAACTTTTTAAAGAGAAAAAAATAAAGGTAAAGATTATTTGGGATCATATTAAAATATCTAAAAGTAGGCAAAATAGTTATGTAGAAAATTGGAGGAAGTATTTGGAATTACAAGTGAAAGATCACATTTTCTTTAAATTATCTTCATGGAAGGGTGTTAAAAGGTTTTTTAAGAATGGTAAACTGAGTCATAGGTACATAATACCCTTTGGAATCATTGAAATAATATATTTCTATTTATATCATTTGGAAATTCAACAATGTAGCTTAAAATTATAGGATGTGTTCCATATATGGTTGTTAAGGAAGTACATGCCATACCCAACACATGTGCTCACCTATAATCAAATAGAATTTAAAACAGATCTCTCTTTATATTAAGAAACCATATATATTCTTGATACCAGTGGGAAATAATTCATCAATCATATGACTCGTTTGGTTAAGGTACTTTGGCAAAGTCATATAATGGAGGAAGCAACATGGGAACTAGAGAATGTAATAAATAAAAACTACCCACATCTGTTTAGAATGTAATACCCATGAAATTTTGTTGATGAAATATTTATAGGTGGGAATAATGTATCACTAATATACTTTATGATTTATTTATTTTTAAATAAATTCAATCTATTTAATATCCTATAATTCACGCAACAACAGGTCTAAAAAACATGATACTTTATTAAAATATTATTTATATATAACCAATATAACCTAGACGTTAAATTGACGAGTATGAATAGGAATAGAAAAATTAATAAAAATAAATATTTTACAAAGATTAATTTCCCATCTATTGGTTATAAATAAAATGAAAAATCATTTGAATTAAAATAAGTGATTTCTGAAAAACAATATTTTTTCAAAGAGAACAGTTTCATCGATTGTTGTACCCACATGATAAAATTAATTCTTGAAAATTTTATAAATTTTATTTGATAAAATTTTATTTTTCTTTAAATCGTAATATAAAAATTATCCTTGGGAGAATTTTTGGGATTTATTTGAAAATTTTCATTTTTTTGTGAATAGTGAAAATATCGATTATTATTGAAAAAATCATTTTCATTTTAATTATTCAAAAATTTAAATTTTATTTTAGAATTTTATAAAGTAAAATTAGCTCAATAATACTATATTAAATATAATTTTTGTCAATATAATCAATTTAAAATTTAATTTTGGAATTAAAACCTTTAGTACATATAAGAATTTTCTCTTTGGAAACCCACTGTTTTGTCGCGTATATAGGTATAATTTCAAATTAAGTTCTTCAAATTCTATAAATTTAATTTTAAAAAATGGATTTGATATTTTTAATTAGAATTATTTATTTTATCCAATAAGTTAAACATGATCTTTGACCATTATGAATAGTAAAATAAGTAAAAACTAATTATGTTTGTAAAGGTAGAAACTTATTTACCATGGGTTAAACCAAGAATATATGTTATAAAAAGTCCTAAAAGTTGTAAAAACCTCATTATATGGAATTAATTTGATCATATAGTCTCTAAGGGTCTGCATTGACTCATTTTTTAGGATTTTGGAAGGATAAAATCATGGGTGTAACTGCTTCTTCCCAAAAATTTCAAGTGTGTCGTCTCCGCTGCTTATCGAATGTCACACCCTCTCTCACAATCTTCACATTTATAAAGCCACTTATTTTGGCAAATATATACCCAAATACCATAATTATTCTGTTAAAAACATAGAATATTAATTGTTTTGATCATAAATTCATCCTGTGATAGATTTTGGGGAAAACATATAGATGATCCCCAAATAATTGGTTACATTCTTAAATGAGTGTTTTCATTTTTTTTCTTCTAACAAATAATTAAATATAATTAAATCATTATAGTATAATAATAACATTATATAAAAGAAAATGAGATGTTATTATGTTAATTTCCTAACCTTTTTCCATCTTTACTTCTATCAAATGGGAAATAAATAGTTATTCGTATCTATGGTAGACTACCGCCTCTCAGACCGATGTAATTTATTTTCTATCCCCACCATCCAATGCTGGATATAATGATGTATTTAACACATTTATTTTAAATTTATGATATTATTATACATATTTAATTATTATATCAGTTATAACTTCTTACTTTGTATTCCATTTAAAGTATGATAACGTCAATCATGTGTATGTTGGACTACCACCGAGCAAAGCGATGTGATTTATTTTTTATTTATGCATTGCATGAAAGGTAAGAAGGATAAATTTAAAGAATATTTGTGTTATATATGAAATTAAATCAATTTTTAAAAATTAATACATCAAAATATCTCATTACCTTTCACCTGTTAAAGGAATGATATTTTCGCTCGTGTGTACGTATAGACTACCATCTCCATGAAGTAATGCAACTCATTTTCCATGTCATACATTTAATAATGGTTATAATAATGTATCTAATAAGTAAATATTATAATTATTACATTATTATAATTTTGGAGATGATTGATTTATATCCTATGTCCCATAACTAGAACATTCATAACAAAATACGCATGATGGAACCTGGATGTTAACACCAGAAATAATGAAATAAAAATTATTTACAAACCTATGGTAAATGTTATAATTGGATAATATATGATATTAATAATTTTATAATGGTTCTGTAATAGATTAATAACATGATCAAAACCATTATGCATAAGTTTAAATCAGGAGAAACTTAGTAAACAGGGATGTAAGGGACTTTGTCTCAATTTCAATTTATTGGGGAATATTTTATTTTTTTGTAGTTAATTTATTTTATATGATATAAATACATCACCTTTTACATTTAATATCAAAAATAATAAATACTTAAATTTATTTTAAGCTTCAATATTAAATATTTCATTCAAGTTTATTTTACAAAACATTATCAATTGGTACGGGATTTCATCTCAATTTCCATTTCTATGAGGCCTATTTGTGGATATGCACCTGTTCACATTAATGTAGTGTATATAAATCCCCTTATTTTTAATTAACATGAACAATTATTCATTCATTATGATTAGTTTTTTATTTCATGTTTATTCTTCAAGAGGTTAAAATTTAATATTAACCATAAAGTTAAAATTATTGTGCATTCTCACTTTCTTTTGTTATTGTTAACTTTCTCTTGAAACAATAACTTTCTTGTGTCAATTTACCATTTTTCATTACATGTATATTAAATATAAATATTATTTTTATCTTGGATATGATTATTTTATAAACTATATATCAGGTTTTCATATGATGTTTACTTGGAAATTTTTTGAATAACATGGGAGATATTGATATACTCTTATTATTTACTCAATAAAGATGTTCGTGGATGTTGAATTTTTATTCATTGATTTAATTGATTATTTAATATATGATTATTTTTTATACATGAAATTAAAGGTGGTGATCAATTATAGATATCCCCTCAACACATCGATAGGTCTCATGAGACAAATTGGTTGGCCAAATCTAATAGTTTTTTACCAAATAGTTTTAAACTATCATCGAAAAGGTATTTATAATCGAGGTATTAATGATTCCTAACATCAAAAAAATCAAAATTTAATCATTCTATTCATATATAATTTATTTAATATTTTTATTCACGACATTTTCATAATCATATTACTCATATATGAATATCATTCTTGGTTTATTGATTAATTGGAATGAGTTTTCAATTGTATATATTTATCTATTGCTTATTCCCTATCCAATTTTGATATTAAAGTTATTGGTTAAATGGAAAATTATTTCAATTATTTACCTTCCCAAGTTTATTTTTTTTATTCGTGATATATTCCACAATATATAACTCTTAGTGATAATTTGAGTGCACCCTTATTTTATTTTTTTTCCCCTGGTTCTGAAGATAAATCTATTGAATGAATTTTGAGGATGTTGAGAATTTTTCTGTTGTTATGATTTTTTTAATTTAATAATGTAAAATGGGTATCATATATGTATCTAGTTCTTCAAAACTTCATAAATTATTTGTCCATTAGGATTTGAAACCTTCTATCTATGCCAATGTAATATAGTAGAAACTAGTTCTAGGTTAATAGAAATTGGGTCATTACATTTTTCATTTATAAAATGTGAATTTATGATAAAACACTGGACTACTTTATAGATATTGTGTTCTATAACTTATGAACACATGTTATGTCATCATTTTTATGTAATCATGTCGTCCAATTATTTCATAATGCAAAGATTATTTCCCTTTAATCATTTTTCATGAATTAAATGAAACAGATATATTAATTTTTATTTAAAATTTTATTTCACATGCTCATAATCATTTACAGACCACATTTTGAATCAAATTTATTTTTTTGAACAAAGTAGTTTCTTAATCGTTTTCTATCTTAGATTATTTATCTTAAATCTCAATAATTTAGGTCAGGATAATTTCTTCTATAATTTTCACTTTTTTGTTCTAATGTTATATAATAAGGGAAAATACCAAAGGAAATAATTTTTTGATCCAAGATAATCAGGTATATACTAAGGAATATTTAATGACTATATTATTTGGAAAAGGAAAAGAGAAAGTTCATATAGCTTCATCATAACACTGAGATGTTTTTATGAAATATTTTCCTTCAAAAAAAATTATTCTTCAATAGATTTTACAATATTAAACAATGAGTTTAAACGAACTATAAGATACCATTAGTATAAAATAAGCAATATTACATAGCCTCTATGTTAGTGTTGAAAAATATAACAATGTTGGGAAAATGTATAGTGAATTCATTGGCTAAAAATTATTTATGAAAAATAAAAACTAATTAATTGTAAATGAAATATTTGTATTTTGTATCATTAAATTAAGTGAATTATAATTTATTAAATGAAGTTAATAAAATATATATATGTTATATTTTTTATAAAATATTTTTTATATTCATGCTATAGATATTTTAGTAATTTGATATTAATAAAACCTATTTTATGTAAAAAAATGAATCTTTATCAAAAATGTAATTTTACATTATTTTAGTGGATAACCCATTTGAAATTAAATTTTTTGGAAAATTAAAAACTTTTATATGATAAAATAAATATTTTCTTTATAATTAGGATATAAAAATTTACTTTGGATGATTTTTTGAAATTTTTCTAATAACATTCATGTTTTGGATAATAGTAAAAATATACTAAATTTTAATTCCAAACAACTTTTTTCATCAAAATAATTTATATGTATAAATTATATTATTGAATAGATTTAAAGTATAAATAGATTATATTTTTTCATTTAATATATTTTAGGTCATTATCAAAAATTTTACATTGAATTTAGGTATAATAACATTTCAATCTTTAGAAATGTTTTAACTTTTAAATCTCATTTTCTCATTCAAAAAATGAGATTAATTTTAAATTAATTACTAAAAAATTTATGTTTCGAATTTTGTAAAATTGATTCCATATTTTTAATCAATAGGACCAAGTTATATAAATATATTTCTTTTATTTTTCACCATTATAAATAGTAACATTGTTATATTTTATTAACTCGGTAAAAGTTTAAATTATGTAAATAAGTGTAAAAATAATATTATAAAATTACTATAACACTTTTATTAATATCTATGGATGAGTTTTTTTTACATTAATAATCCTTGGGTCGAAGTTTTATCATTTGGAAGCCACATGGATGACATTTGGACATTTAATATATTTTATTTAAAGAAACTTTTATATGTCATACTCAAAATTTAATAGAGATATAATTTTTAATATAAGGTTATACAAAATATAAATTTTACTATAAATAATAGTTTGAATTTAAATTTTTTATTCATAGTTGAAGTTTATTTTTAATTTTTTAGTAATAAATTGTTACCGTAAAAGCTTATACATTGATGATGTTGAAATTATTTAATTGATGAATAATCAAAAGAATAATTTTTTTTAAAATGTTAATAACCAATAAAATATCAAATAACTTGACCAAATATTATTGTTTGGGTATATATCATCCATTATCATTCAACGGTCAATTTTTTGACCATTTAGATCCATATATAAAGATTATGACACATATAATATTTTATTTTATGTGATGTTAAAGTTGGCACATTAATGTTTTAATAAATATAACATTTTTTACTATAGGATTTTACATTTGATATATTAAAATATTAGAATAATTTTGAAATATAGAGGATTTATATTCTTCATATTATTTCATTTTTAATTTTTATTTTGCAAATAATTATATTAAATACTTACACAAAATGAGCTATTAATTATATTACTAAAGTAAATAACAAATAAATATTATTAAAAATTTCAAAATAAATGTTATTTGGGAAAATTAATATATCCAACATATTTTATAGACGACTTTGAACTCTAAAGAATATAATAAAAAAAATTTAAGTTGACATGTTATCCTAATATTTTTAAAAATAAATAAATTGAATTGTGTCAAAATTGACACCATTGACTGTTTCTGAAAATAATGTTTTATTATATTATTTAAAAATAATAATACATCTATTAAAAAATAAAATAATTATGAGATGGTCTAAAATGTTATAAGATGACTATTTATGGTATAATTTAGATAAAATAAGTAATTATTTCATTCTTTTAATATTAAATAATTACTTATCTTAGTTAAAATTAAAATTGAATAACTAAGGGTTAGTTAAAATGATAAGTTTTAAATTGATATAAAAACTTGTGTAAAATTTATCCATTTATTATAATGAAAATTTATCTCATCTAATATTATAAAATAATACATTTAGAGGTTTTTATGGGTTTTTACTTTATAATAAAGTAATATGTTTGGACATTCAAAGGTGCCCCTCACCTCTATTATAAAAGGGAACCTCTTACTTCATTTATTAACTTAAATTTTAGCCTTCAAGATCATTCATCCCCTACCCATTTCTATTATAAACATACCTAGTCACATTATTTAGGTTTTCGTATTCTCCAAAGACAGACTATAGTGCATTAAGAGGATATCTAGAGGGAGCTCATTGAAGAAGATGTAATCTCCTCTACCGATTATTTCAAACATATTTCTTCTTCTACTCACTCTTATTGAGTTTTTTCTATTATAAATTAATTACTACGGTATCAATTATATAATAATATTTTATTATGATTATTTAACAACCATACTCTACATTTTATCCATCCTATGAAAAATGAAATCACCACACGTGTGTACGTATGGCTTACCGTCTCCACACCGTGGTGTAATATGTTTTTCTCCACCACCTTAAATTGATGGGTATAATGATACAAATAAAAACTATATATGATTATCTAACTTGATATTGTTTTAGGAAATAAAATATATA
This sequence comes from Viscum album, assembly GCA_963277665.1. Taxonomy (NCBI): domain Eukaryota; kingdom Viridiplantae; phylum Streptophyta; class Magnoliopsida; order Santalales; family Viscaceae; genus Viscum; species Viscum album. The sequence goes on from OY728147.1 coordinate 680,243,122, forward strand.
CCATCCACCTCTATACCATTTCATACATATGGAAATGATAATGTCGCATGTGCCTATGTACCGTCTCATGTCCCCATGATTTGATGTGATTTATTCTACATGATATCCATTAAATTTTGATTATATAAATGTATATAATCAATGACTATTATAAATAATTTATTATTATCTTTTTTTAAATGATATAACAATAACCTAAGAAGTAAAACCATAACCTATTCGACAAAATATGCATAACAAAATGAAGCATCTAATACCCAAATAAAGAGTAATAATGAAATATTTTTAACAAATGGATGATAATATGATCATATATGATATCATAAAAAATAATATGCATTTTTAATTAGTCAATGACTTTATTTAAATCATTATATAGACGTTTCAGATATATACAAAAGGATATCAGACCTATGGAAAGAAATTATTTTTGTCTCACACTTATTCTTGTGAGACACATTTTGTATACATTACTTGTTTCTTTTAAGTGGTGTATATACAACCCAGGAATGTATTTTTTAGAGTCATATATAGAATATTATGTTATTTTATTTCTTTCATAGGTCATACAATTCTATTTATTATAAAGTGGAGATTATTTATTTCATAATCTCTTCAATATTTAGAATTGTTTCTTTTTAATTCTCTGTTGTGGAATATTCATCATCCTTGTCCATGTCTTATAAAAATGTTTTACTATTCTACTATGTATATTTAATATCATTCTTACCAATTTATTACTTTTTACTACATGGTTTGAAAGGAATATTTCTTTAATTTTCCAAATAAGGTATTTTTTTAATTTTCTATAAAAAGTTGAAGAAGGATATTTTATTTTAACTTATATGGAATGAAAATAATTTTAAGCTTTCATAATGATTTATATCCTCAAAACATCTATTAAGTTGTTATAGGGATTTTTCAAATAAATTATCTTCATTTAAAATTGTGTTTCCTTTGAAGAAAAGAAACAAATTTCGAATATGAAAGGATATTTTCCTCAAAAATTATTTTCAAGTGTCTATCAAAACAATTTTTCAGCCAATATTACATTATTTGATGTTATATTTGATTTGTTGGGGAAATGTTTTTCTGGGATATTGTCCTTATTATTCCTATGATTTGATTATGTTTACGATGGAAGAATATTTATTTAATCCATTTATTTTTATTGGGTAAGGTTATGATGGAATAATGATTTTGAAACCCATTTTACTATGATATGATGAATGATTTATGCTCTTGTGACACACATAAGTATGGTTTTAACTATAAAATGGGTGGGAACTGTGTCTCCCTCCAATGAATTGGGTAAATATTTATATCTCATGAGATATACAGGGCATGAATAGGAAATGATCTCGATTCAATAATATAGTTCTAGAATATAATGTAACCTTGGTTTAGTAATACATGGATATAATGAGGAGTGAATTGAGTTCAATAGAGGACTTTGTCCAATTTTATGGTCATGTAAATGATCCTTGGCTGAAATGGAAATTATTTTTCTATGCTTTTGTGTTTTCAACAATTCTATGTTTTATGCTAATGATATTTTCTCATGGATCATGTTTCATAATGATTTATACCATATGAAGTGACAAGATTTATTATATGACTCAATATTTTGATATATGTTATACCTGGTACGATTTTAAATAGTTATGTTCATGTTTTAACATTCTTATGTTTAGGTTTTGTAATATATTTTCCTTGTTTAAACATACTCAGCATCTTCACTTACTCTTTTATTATGATTTCTTTTCCGCATGATATATTAAATGGTTTTAGGTAGGAAAAATAAAGTGGAACATATTTAAGGGATATTTTTAAGACGTTTCACCAAATTAAAACAATATTTTTCATGTTTCGAAAGGCACTGAACTAATATAGTCTTTGGGAATGTGTTTTTGTAACATATGAATGATTCCATAAAAATAATGTAATTTATATGTATGTTAAACCTGGTTTATTATATGTACCCAATAATATGTGATATAATTATGATAAATATTAGTCCAAGCCACTGAATTTGATTTCAATTTTTAGAGAAGACTTGAATAAAAATGGATAAAATAAAAGATCATGTTTGATCAAATTATAGGAATGGTTTTTTTAGAATATTCTAAATTAGATGTATGGGATAATGTTATAATTTATAAGTGGAAATACATTTTTAGATGTGACAATAGTAAAATGGTATTTGATAGATAATTCCAATAAATATATGAAATATTTAAATTAATTGATAGAACTAAGTATGAATTGTTTATTTCAAGAGTGAATAGTGTAGATATAAAGTATACATATATAGAAATAGTTGAGATGTTTTGATTATATCATCATGAAAACAATGTTATTAATTAAACATGATTCTGTATAAGAAATATTTCTTTCTAGGAGATACTCAAATGAATTTTAATGGAAAATTATGATTTGATAGGATGAGGATGTTTTAGGTGAGTATTCAATATAGGTTTATAAATAAGTTTATTCGACCCTCAATGGAATCAATATTAAGGGATTATAAATTTTTGAGGTTATAATATATATAATTGTGAAATATTATGTTTTTTACAAGAAATTTAATGAAATCAAAATTATTGTTAAGAGGATAAATCTGAATTTCTTATAGAGAGGAAGAATGAATCATGCTCTTATCGATGGAAGGTTTATCAACTTATCTCAACTCAGGTAAGATGTAGTTATTTACCAATATATTATAAGAATATTTAAATAGTAAACTTGTATTCATGTATGATTATTATAAAACATAAATATTTCATGAGGCCCATTTTTTAAAACCTATATTAATTATATTACTTGATTATTTATTTACATTAATCCATTGTATCACCCAAAACAACAAGAATATTATGCCATACTTGATGTTCCACTTGGAAAATATCAAAGAGAATTTTTGTTAACATATCCTACTTATCCAGGGGAATGTTTTTTATAGAAGAATATTATGGGTTATCTTGAAGTGATTGAGACAATAGAACATTGATAGGAGGATTAATGAGGTGAATAATGAAACTAGTTAGGTGAATCTTGAGAATTTCATGAATCTTAGCATCTTAAAGTGTTTTATGAAAAATAATTATAATAATGTATATATGACATTAAATAGGATTGGATTAAAATTTCAAACTAAATTTAAGTAATAATATCAATTGAATTAGTTTTTTACTGAAATTTTAATTTTAATTTTTTTTCAACATGAGGATGGTCATAAAAGTTTGTATGTTCCATCTCTTCTGACTGAAGAAGTGATGAAAAGGATTATTATCCATTGTTCCTAGTAAATAAAATATAAAGGGATCTTGCTGTATTAGAATAGAGATATGAAGAAATATTTGCATATAATGTCCAAGGGTAGGGATATAAAATTCAAACCCCAGTTGGGAATAAATACAAAACTACATAGATGAGGGAAAAATATAGAAAGAAATATGACAAAGGAAAATCACATAGTAATACTAGTGATGAAGTTAAGGTAGTTAATGAAGTAAATGTTACGGGAGTAACCATAAAATACCTGGATGATAAAGAGAGGCTCAATCTATAAAGTTTATAATATTAAATAAATCTAATGAGGAAGTTAATTCTGATAAAGGAAATAGAAGAAAAGGGGTATAACCTTGTGAAAAGTTAGCACCAAGGAAGAAGAGAATTATACTGGTTGTTATACTAGAAGTTTTGTATAAGGAGGAAGCTACTACATATCAAGAGATGCCTACAACCAATATTCATTTTTTCATCAGTATTAGAGGCATCTAGATCTTGACCAAAGGACTATGTCTCACTATAAAAAATAATTTATCCTCATTTCCATTTTACATTAACTGTGTTTATGAAAATGGTTTACATAATTAACCATGTTTCCTAAAAATGTATCCAAAAAAAATTTAGATAAACTTAGACAAATTTCTATAATCAATTACCCATGTTTATATGAGATGTTGGTAAATTTACTATTAGTTAACAGTATTTATAAAAACATAGGTAATTAATTTTTTTTATTAAATTTAAAAAAATATATTTAATTAAATTTCCCCTCACCCACACCTTTTCCAATTCCCCTACTAACATGATATCATACCCTATATCTTATTCCACATCCCCCAATCTACCAATAACATAATCCCACATCATTAACCACTTCATATTCCCCCCATTGACAACGTCAGCCTATCCCCAACCAACATGAATCCCTGTAACCTATTCTTGTTCTACTATCAATATATAACCTCCACTAGTTCTTGTTTCCCTGCCCACAAGAATTCCCCCTTTTATATTATAATTTCACATTTCAATGGGCCTGAACCCATGGCGTCGATGATTCTAAGGAATGCCCAGACTACTCTTTAAGGTATTTTTTGTTACTCATACATTTTAACATCAACATATTTATGTATATTAATATATGTATACCAATAAATTAAATAATTATATACAAATTTATTAATATATAAATAATTAATATATATATATACACATATATTAAAATTTTAATATATCTACATGATTATATAATATATTTTTATTTATTTTTATAAAATATTAACATATATGTAATATATATATATATATATAATATTTTTATACATATACATACATATATATGTGTATAATATATTCAATATATATATATATATGTTTTTTTATATATATTATAATTATTAATTATCATTTATTTAGATATCGTCCGTTATTTATAATAAAGTTTATCTATTGTGTGTCTTTGTTTGTTTATATGTATACATGTGTGTCTGGATTTCACTCTATATATAAAAATATATTTATTTTATATAAATTATATTTATTTTTTATATAATAATATTATATATGTTTTATATATATGAACTATTCATTTATATTTTCAATGTAATATAATAATATTGTGTGTGTCCATATATGTGTTAAATGTAATTGAGTAAAGATATAGTACGTGTGCGAGTGTGAACACACAAGTTATTTAAATTATTTTTTTAATTAAAATATAAATTCCTAATGATTTTACATATATTATATCTAAAGTTTCTATGATATACTTTAAAATGTGGTAATAAAATAATACATATATATACATTTTAAAAATACATTTGAATTTATTATTTAATTTAGACATGTTTATAACATGGTTAAAATAAATAATCCACAATTTAAAAACATGATTAAAAATGCTAAAATATGTGAATTATCCATGTTTTAAAACACTAGTAAAAAATAGGAAATATTCATCACCTTTTAAAAAAACGTAACTAAATATAAAATTGGCCATCTTTTAGAAAAAATGCATCTAAAAACAAGGGTAATGGCCTATTTTTTTCATAGTGTGAGTGCTTTCTAATGTATTATATATCAATTAGTGGTGGACCTACTAATTGGTTTTCTAAAACCTTTATTAGGTAATCAAATTCATCAGGATCTTGAAGGGATTGCACATATTGCTTCTGAGGTTGCATCACATTATGTTGATATTCATATTCACATTTCTTTTGCATGTAGTTTTATTAAACGATAGAAAGTTCCATCCAATTGTTTTTTATAATAAAATATAGATCTAGAAAAAAAGAGGTTACAAAAGTGGTCGACGATAAACCAAATGACGAATCAATTCATAATCATTTTTAATTGTATTTGGGACTTTGGAAGAGACTACTGAGAATCAATCTATAGAATATGAACTTCCAAACACTATTTTTGAAACAAATACAACAAGGTTAGAGTGAAATTTTAATATACCCAAATTTTAGTATATATTTTTTCTTTTAAACCTATTAAGTTAAGTGACTTATTTCACAAGCAACATCGAACCAAAACAAACCACATAACATTATATATTCATTATAATGTATCCATTTATTTGGATACTAAATATATCAGTAATCACTTTATGAAATATATTTTCAAATAATAATGCATTGTTAAACTAATAAAATTCAATTAAGATAGCTATATAACTAATAAGAATATCTTATTCATAAAAATACTTTTTAGCTAACATTAACTTTTAAAAAACATTATATTATGAAACCAAACATACTTTAGATAAGGTATATTATTGATATGAATAATATATTAACACAAATTTCATTAGTGATTAATAAATAATAATAATAATACTAGTTAACACTTTTAAATGTTATTTTTATATAAAAACGTTTTTTAATTATATTTTATTGTTTTATATAAATGTTAAATTCTATAAAATAATAAATAAAATTTGATGACATGAAATTAATTTTTGAATTCAACATATAAAATTATTTTAGGATTAATTTTTTGGATATTTCTATGATAATTTATTATTAGGTAAAAGTAAAAAATATATATTTCTACTAATATCATAATTTTTACAAAATTATAATTAAGTAGTCACTACTTAAAAAATTATACAACATTTTTATTATAAAAAAATAAATTTAATTATTAATCATTATAAATTTAAAAATACTATGTTAAATTTATAAAAATCATGTTTAACATTCTAAAACATAAGCAGTCTTTTATTCGAATAAAAACTAATTTTAGACATTTTTCATGATTAGGTATTCAGAAGATGAATTTTTTTATTAGACTAATTTTAAATATTCATAACCCTAATTAAATTATTAATAAACTAAATGATTTAATTTAAATAAAAAAATATACATAATTTTATCCTAGTCTATTTTTAAGCATAAAAATGTTATTTCTATGTAGTATATTTATTTTTATTTTAGAAAAAATTAACCTCTATAAATTTTATCAAACAAAAAGGATTTTATATTTTTAATAATTATTTTCAAATTATATATTATGATTCATTTAATTTCATTCCATAAAAATATATTTCCTCGGTTAAAATTTAATTACTTTGGAAAAAATCTAAAAGGTATAAGTAATTATCAAGGGGGAAATAACATAAAACATGTGAAAAACATGTCCAAAAATATATGGATGATAATGGAACACCCAAATATCCTCCCCACTCAAATATTTTCTACATTTAATCCCTTTTATCTTGGAATATTTTCATGATATTTTTGAAAATTATTGAGTATTAACAAAAATTAGATTATCCTCCACTAATAAAAATGGGCGGCTTTCAACATATTTATTCACCCATTAAAGGGATTTATATCTACCAAGACTATACTCTCAAGAAAAATTTTATATTCCTTTTCTTCCTATCGCCCCTTCAATTACCCTATATCATTTAAGGTCTAATAACATCATATTTTGTGTCTTTTCTAATAATATCCATTTTTACCTTACTTTGAAATCATTGAAAAAAATGATAACGTTTTCATGCGTTTGTGAGGACTACTGCTTCCATGAACGACGAATTCCATTTTTTCATTAAATGTTTTAATGGATAGTCAAATATATCTTTTTAATTGAAAAAAATATTTGTTATATTATTATGAAAATTCTGAAATGAAAATTTTTATACCCCCTACCCTTCTATAAAAAGAGAGACCAACGTTCATGTATGTATGGATTACTGCCTCCATGGAATGAAGTATTTTGTTTTTCCATAATAGCCTAACAAAGATTATTTTAAAAAAAAGATCTAATATATAATAGTGAAAATTATAAAATTATTAATATTATGTAATGATACAATTTTTAATCAATAAGTAATATTTATAATAAATAGTTATATTAACTGTTACAATGTTAAGTGAATTGAGAAAGAGACTTTTCTTTATTTGGGTACATTATGGGATAACCTATAAAACTATCTAAATATTATCATAATTTAATAATAAATGAAATAAAACTATACAATTATAGATATCGTGATGTTATTTTAAAAAAATATTGGTTGTGGTCAACAAATCAAAAGTGTTATCATGAAATAAACCGAATAACCCCAATTGGCCAACATAAGTAAAAATTATATTAAAATTGAATAACAAATATTAATAAATAGAACATGGAATATTAATTATATATGAATAAGGTTATTAATAAATTTTATTAATATACATTATTTTATTATCGGGTGTTTTAGGCATAGGGTTAGACTAAATTAGGACCTAAGATAAGGGTTTGTTATCTCAATTTTGTTTCATTGAGATATGATTTGCATTCACCACATGTATATTTTTTTGGTTAATATACTGGACATATATTTATTTTTTTGTGAAAAAAATTATGAAATAATAGGTATTTATCTATTCATATAATTTTAAACCTTCCATGGATTTTCAATTCTAAATATTGTAATATTGTAAGTATTTTTGTTAACTCAAACCCCATTTCTTAGAGTAATAATGTTTCATGTTAATCCTCTTACTTCTATTATTGGTTCCTTCACCTTATGATTTTATATTTAACTTTATATTTATAACTTAGGAAATTGAAAATTTTTAATCAAATATTCCTCATCTATAAATTTCTTCCCCATAAAATTATGACAATGTCATTAATAATTATTATTCCCTTTAATGATGATTTTTCTACCATGTCCATGTTTTTCCTTCCCGTTAATGTTCAAATTTAAATTTGGAAACCTAATTATTTTTTATCTTATGAAACCTTTATATTTACCTTCACCTATCTTTATAATAATTATTTATTATCATCTTTTGAAATGTGAAGTTTAAAAAATGGATTTTAAAACATAAAAATGGATCTTCTAAACCAACCTTGTCACTTTTGTGTTACATGTTCTGTTTATGTTTATTGATTTTCCTCAATATTCATCCCATATATTTTAGCCATATTTTGTATATATATTCTTTAAATTTATATAATATTTAATTTATCATTTTTTTGGATAATACATGTATTATATTCCCTTCAAAATTCCCTCTTTTAAGTAAATCTGGATTAAGGAATCTATCTAATTTCATATTTTGTTTCTAGTATCACCACTATGAAATATTTTTAACCATAAATAACTTCTTAAAAAATCATATATTAATGTATAACCCACCTATTTTGATTTTTTTAAATTATAATAATAATCCTTTTCCTTTATTAAAATATCCTTTCCTCATTTTGAAAAGAATAACATATGCATTTTGTTTTTATTCTAACTTTTCAGTGATCATTATCATTAATTTTCCTATATTAAAACTTAATATTAAAGACATGTATTTATTTATTAGAAAATAAACATCCAAAATGATTTAATTCCTTTTTCTCAAGGTAATCCTTATGATATAGCCTTTAGTTATTATTTGATATAAGATTATGGAACCCACTTCTTTCTCATGGGTTTATAATTCTTGGTCTTTTCATATGGGTTCATTTACTCAGTTGGAACATGTTTACATATACATTTTATGATTTTACTTATGTAATGGTTGGATCTATAATTATATACCCCTATAATTAATTAGTTAATTATTTCATCACATGAGATATGAAGTATGGTTCATGGTAGGTTTTCCTAAGCACTCCATGTCATGTGACGTGTGGGGCCACAATTATATAGCCTTAAAATGAATTCAGTTAAGATTTACATATTATTTTCTTATATGATATGGAATAAGTACTGTAACTGATCCAACATGGGACTCTTTCCACTATGATATTCTTTATAGTGATCCTTGAATTATACTTATGAAGTATTGTTTTATATCATTTCCATATATTTATGATTCATTGACATTATGATATCATTTCAAGTTTCCATGTTTCCATTATTATCTTTCACTTTTATTCAATGATACATGTTATTTATCTTTAGGTTAAATGTCCTTCATTCACTATGTATGAATATCTCTTATTTCCACATTTTAGTTATCAAAATAAATTTCAATATGTTCATGTTTTATCACATCCTTATGATCTAACCCTTGAAGACATGTTGATAAATTTTTGTTTTGGGGAATTAGATCTCAAACCTTTATTATGTTTCCCTTCACCATGTTCTAAAAATAATTATAACTTATTAGAAGACTAAAATTGGTTCTCATAGAGTTTAATAGTGGAGAGAAGTTTACAGTCTTATAAAATAAGCTTTAAATATTATTTGTCCTCGATGACACTAAACCATAATGTTCTCCATGCTATGTGTGATTTTTGTGATATGTAATATTTAAATTTTTGTAATGATATAAATTAATGATATATTTAACTTGGATCATCATAATTGGTATCAAAGGAGGGATCAATAATTTTTTAGGATTAGTTTAGTTGTTTTGGGGAATATTATAATAGAACATCAGTAAAAACCATGGGTATAAGTCTATGTATATGATGAACTCAAGATGTTTTACAAAATTTTAGATTATGTGGTTTTCCAAGTAATAACATCCCATTCTATGCAATAGAAATCGATTCATGATCTAGTATAGATGTACCTAGGGTTAGTGAAACTAAAAGTGAAATATTGGGCATTAATTGAATCATCACTATAGAGACCCAAGATTTTTAATCATGATAATTACATATTTTATATGAATATTCATTGAATTATAGAAACACATGCCTAAGGACTATTTTACTTAATTTCATTTCAAAACATGGAAAACAATACTCTTAATTCAGGAAATATATTTCTTGAGTCCAATAATGGTTCTCCCCTTTACCACTCCTACTTAAAACCTTTCTTCAAAACCTAGAGAAAGGTAGCATAAGAAAGTTTGTGCTCAGATCCTCAATAAAGTTAAGAAATAGAGATATGTAAGAATAACATGAGCATATGGGTATGAGAACATGATAATAACATTTAAAAACCATACCCTTTATATCCAAGATCATAATCTTAATCAAAAAATTAAAAAATGATAGTTTATAAGATATGAATCATAAATGAATTAAAGAACATTGGACATGAAAGTATAAATTTTTAAAGAGATGAATATTTGTGGCATACAGATATGTATAAGAAATATTATGATGGGGGAACCCACTGAGACATTTATAACATGTTAGGCTTTAGATAACCACCTATGTACTTATATCGAGTCTGGGATAACCACCCATGTACCCTATTTTTCAGTCTTCATGTAACCTCATGTGTACCGTTCTTTTCGACCGTGGGATTACCATCTGTCTACTCTACAATTCTGGATTGGGATATCCGCCCATGTACTATCATTTTAGGGAATTCACTAACCACCCATGTACCGTTTTATCTCTAATAAAATGTATCATTACCCAATTCATTGTAGATATATATAAGTCCCACTCGTCACATAATGAAAATCAAAAATATGTGTGTCACAATATCATAAAATATTCATCATATCATAACCCATGAAATGAAATAGGTTTCATAATCATTTCATCATATTACAGACTGTGGAAAAGTGTTGGGTATAATAATAATTTAATAGTTTCATTATATAATATCCCATTTAAAATAATAAGGTTCTGGAAGAATTATATCATGGTATAATTCATGGAAGAAAAATATGTCACATAAACATCATGTCATGATAAACATAAACCATTTATATAATTAATAATAATGTGATCCTTGGATCACATCCATATTAAATAATAAGTAACACAAAATGATTTCATATTATAAGGAAAATAATTTTGAAAGATAAATCACTATGAATGTTTCCTAAGGAAAATAACAATTACTTGAAAAGAAATTTAAAAGAAAAACTATATAAAATATTTTTAAAGTCATTTTCATTGATAATAAACTTGAAAAAATATAAATAAAACATTAAAAATCATTTAAAATATTTCTTGAAGAAAATATCCTTTCAAATTTGAAGACACTTTTTAAAACATAAAAAAATTAAAATCATTTTCTTATAAAATAAATTGAAACATATAAAGGAATCATTAATAATTGTTTAATACATTTCTTGAGTAAAATATCATTTCTCCATTAAAAAAATGTATTCAAACATAAAAAATTTTGAAAATACTTTTATTTGGAAATAACCATGAAAAAATATAAAGTAATATTTAATGAAAATAATGGTAATTCAGGTGGGGAATTACATTCATGTCGTAAATGTTAAAATAAAGATTCCTTTCATATTTTTGATAAATTCAAAAGAAGAATTATTTTTTAGAATGATATGAATATTAATTTTGAAGACATTTGTAAAAATTAAAACTTGGGTAAAAAGTTATTTAATAAATAATTTTAAAAAATGTTAAAAACACTTTTAGAAAACTTAGTTTTTTAAGAAATATAGTTTTCGTCCAAAAAGTTGATTTTTCCTAAACACATTATTTTTGAACTCTTAGGCACATTTGGGAGATAAATGAATTAAAAACATGTATTCTCATGAAACAACCAGAGTAAAATACAATTCATGATTATATTGTGAGGTAGACCATAAGATTTCTTCATTGGAATCACAATTATGAGAAATCCTGATAACCAATTATATTATAACATAAAAACATTACCACATTGGTAACATTGAATTGTAAGACCCAAGAAGGAATAAAATAAAATGATAATTATAATATAATTGGAGTAAATACATTCATGATATTACATGTCAAATTGTCGATATATACAACTTATAAATAAGATAGGTGTACAACATAACATGTTTCTCAGAGAAGGAAAAGTGTGGCTACAAATCCCTTACCACTTTGATAATCTCTTGAATCATAAGCCCCAATAAATAATAAAATCAAACGAATCATTTAATATCATTAAAATAATTATATTCTACATATAAAATTTCAAATGGGAACTATATACACCTAACAAATTAAACGAGTAGTGAATTTTTATATGTCTCCAAGAAATAAAAGAGATACTAGACATCCCTGACCAATATGTTAATTTTGAACAAAAAACCCTATGAAATAGAGATCTTAAAATGAATACATAAAATTAAATTTGATATAGTAATATAATAATAATACACATTCATGGTATGTATATATACCACATAAAGTAAATAGGCGGTGAATATGGCATGTGCCTCATAGTAGTAGAATGTTATACATAAATCTCTTACCTTAAGAATCAACTTCCTTTGTACATGTTCGAATCTCATGTGTAATAAAGATAAGTTTATTATATATATATATATTAAAGAAACATAAATAGATATATATATATATATATATTACCATATCTTATTTAATTATGTCATTTTATTTCCCGTTAATTTATAATTCCATGTTAAAGTCAGGTTTCGGGTAATTACCACTCTATTTTTCTAATGTGTTATGATTTGTTATTTATGGTCCTCTTACATTGATAATGGTTTAATTATATAGAGAATATTAAACATGATATAAATATAATATATATTCATTTTATATATAAATTTATTAATAGATAGAAATTTTTGGTGAAAAATGAAATACCCTATTCATGGAGATGGTAGGTCGTACTTACACATGAACAATGTTTCCCTTTTATTATTGGATTAAAATAAAGAAATAATTATTATAAATTAAAATTATATAATAATTAATATATCATATATATCACATAGTTTCATTTAAAAAATCCTTTATATCATCCATGTAAAGCATGAACGAATCAAATTGCTCCACAACGCGGTAGTCCATTGTACACACGAGCGACATCGTCGTATTCTCACAGAGTGGAAATCATGTTGGTATGTGTAATTTATTAATTTAAAAATTATAATAATAACATAAATAATATATATATATATATAATAAATAAAACATTATGTCTAGTTGTGAGAGTTGGTAATAGAAAAACAAATGACATCGGTTTGTGAGGCGGTAGTCTACTATACACACAAATGATGATTTTCTAACAAATTTTATCAAAGTGGATATAGTTTTATGATATTAACATAAAATAAAAACATCTAATTATTTTTTAATATACTAATTTTGTTATATAATCTTGTCATAATAAGAATTTAATGATGTGGAGGAATAAATAAAACAAAAAACTCTTGTGGCTTAATGGTACCTCTTCTTCGGGTATCCTCCATAGGTTGACACCAAAAGACTTATGAGGTTGGATTTATGTCAAGAATAAGAAATATATGATGATATTATAGAATTTGGTAATTTATTATGGTATTTATTTTCTGAAAGAAAAGGTTATTAAGTTGTAAATGGGAGAAGAGAGTGGGTAGCCTTTTATAAGTGAGGTGAGTAGCACACTTGTAATTTTTTAAAAGAAAGAATTTCACCCCCATTTTTTTCATTTAACAAGGATACAATATTGTATCGTTCTTGATCCAATAAGTTATATGTTCTAAATATTTCCATAAATTGTTTTTGGAAATGTTTTGGGTTATTTTTAACCCTTGTTTTTTCATTTAACCTTTGATAAACCAATTTTTACCCCAACTGGGGTAATTATTTTTTATTATTTTTACTATTATTTTTGATTAAAAATTAAGCTGACCATATTATATAATATAAATATTTATTTCTCAAAATATATAATCAAATTCTTAAATTTCAACTCACATAATTAGAAAATTTTAATTTAAAATTAATCTCATTGATGTGACGAGATCACGGTTTTTTAATGACAAAATGTTCAAATTTTACACAGTTTTTATATCAAAGAAAAATATAAAATTTATTACACTAAATTAAATTTTATCAATATATATAATTAATCAAATTTTACATTAAATAAAATTTAAAATATAATATTACATTATAAATAATTTAAATGAAAAGGTAGTTTTCAATTAAAATCTATTATTTCCCACAATTTATCAAAAAACATAATCTTTATAGAAAATTCAAAAAGAAACACACTAATATAATTTTACCATGATTATTTTAAAAATAATAATAAATTTTAAAATAAATTTCTAGAATTTTAACAAATTAAATTTAAAAATAACTCACAAACACAACAAAAAAGCAGTTTTTTAAGAAGTGTGTTTTTAATGTAAAAGATGATTTTATATTAACTCTATGTATAATAATTATGATTATATGAATATAAATTAAAATTTATTGATATATAATATGTAAATTTCATTCAAAACATTATTCATTGTGTTTTATTTTAATTATTAAAAATTAAGAAGCATTATGTACTTTAAAATAATTTTCACAAAAACAAATTTAAACCCAAAAATAAACTTATACTAAAATCCAATATAAAGTTGACTAAAGAGTAATTAAGTGGGATTAATTTAAATAATTAATGATTATTTTAATTAAAAGAATAATTTGGAATTTAAATTACTTAATTTATTGATATGTAATTATTATTTTACAAAAATCAGAATTTTCACTATTTAGAAAAAATCAAAATTTTCTAAAAAATCCCACAATTTAACTATATGTTAAGGATGATATTATTATTTCAAAAACGTAGCTAATTTTATCAAAAAAATTTCTAAATTATATATAATATTTTCTCCTAAAAATAAATCAAAATCATTTTTGAAGAAAACACATTTTTATTGAATATAACCACTTTACTAAAAGTTTATTTTTTTACATTCTTAGTATTTATAAAAAAAATTATGTTGAGTAGAAAAATTATATATATATTTCATAATGTATTCATTATTATATATGACCACCTATTTAACAACTAAATTATAATATACATAATTAAAATAATATTATTTCACAGTTCACTGAAGGCGGTGTCGCAAGTCATGAATGCATCCAAAGAAACACATTATTTCATGTAACATAAGCTAAACTCATATTTACATGATACAAAAAAATCCAAAATATTGAATTCATTTGAAAAATATATTTCTCAAAATCTTAAGGTGTTATAGGAACCTAATTCATAAAAATAGTGCCTAACTACGCACCTTGTTTTATATTACCATGGGATATTATATTATAAATCACATTCTATTTATGATCTATTATAAAGAATTTATTTTGTTAATGAATTAGGTTAATGATTATAATTCCCCCAGACCCATGACCCCAAATCCAATGCTAAAAACAGATAACTTACAAAAGTGTCATTGATATACATCTATGATTACAATATCTTTCTCACATTCATAATCCAAGGAATGTTTTTTTTATTGTTTTAGAGAATTAGGGAAAATCACTAAATAATAAATCTAATGTTTTCTCATAAAATTGATAATTGTTTACATTATATAAGAAGTGAAAAAATTCATAATGGGACTTCAACATTGGACAAAAATTCAATACACATGATACACTTTTAGGCTTATTATACCAACTAATTTCTTTCATAGCCTAAGGAAATATATGCATAAGAAGGGATAAACTCAAACACTCAGTAAGGGTAAACAAGATAATAAAGACTAACATTAGATACAACGTACATGCCATCAGATAATATTGATAATGGTCATTATATTGAGATCATGAAATAAAGATATGACATCATAAAGGCATCTACAAAATAATTATCATAACATAATAGCATACCCTCACAGAAATATGGAAACAACATAAACATTATATCATAAGTATATTGTAACTTCCCAAACACCTGTTGCCCATATTATAGAGACCAAATATTATATCACCAAGGATAAATCAGTTTAGAAGTATTAAATAACTAGATATTTACATGGTTTTGTTATTACATTGGTATTTGATCGTAGAATATAATAAATGAATATAAAATAATTCCTTAACCATTATTCAAATATTTTATCTTCATTACATGGGGAAGAAAAAATGTGAACTCAAATTCTTAGTAAGGTTATATATAGCAGAAAGACGAACCAATAATATGTGAAGAATAATAAAAAAGTCATAATCAATATGGAAAGGTAAATAACTGAGAAACACATTCCATTTAATAAATACACAAATAATGAAACTACAACCTCATATTTTATCTATAGGAAATTATCACAGATATTAATAAATGAATAGTAAAGAGAGTACATGCTTAATTATTGGATTTCATGTATCTATAATATGAACCACTATCGTTAAGACGTTTTACAAGATATTGTAAGTTTGTGGGTAGAAACCTATCAGATTCTTCTTAGATTCAAATATGAAGGGTTTATCACAAAATATTTAGTCTCATGGGGGAATGTCCTTGAATCAAGGGGCTATATAATGTTGGTCCCCACCCATCACTATAATTCCAAATCATTATTCACACCTAGATCTAATTAAAGAACAATATACCTTATTAAAATATCCATATTGAGTTGAAGATACAAATTTATAAATATTTCCCATGTTAAAATAACATTCAAAGTAAACACCATATCTAAAAATGGTATACATATTAGAAAATAATTTTATCTATTATTTAAGAAATATGGATATTTACTGAAATCTTAAATTATTGATTATTATAAATAAAATGGGTAGTATCCAAAGGTAATAAGTGATGAATATGTCATATGTCCCACCGAAATTAAAGTGAGATGAAAAATCCTTACCACTTGTAATCAATCGAATCGTATGCCCCCATAAAACTAATAATCATAAAGTGAAACATTTAATTATATGAAGGCAAATAGATTCATGATATGATATATTAAAGGGTATTATGTACACCAAATACAATAAATAAGTCCTGAAAAAGAAATATATCTCACCAATGTAAAAGTGAGAAAATAAACCACTTACCACTTGTAATGAGTCAAATCATATTCCCTATAAAAGTAATAATTATAAAATTAAACCAACAATACCATGAAGATAATGATATTAATTCTATGATATATCAAATCACATTATACATAGTCCACACACAAGAAATATGTTATGAATATTGTATATATCATAAAAATAAAATTGAGATGATAAACCCCCTACAACATATAATCAATCGAGTTATATTAATAATAATAAAATGATACATTGAATACCACAAAGACAAACATATTAATAATATTATATTTTTAAAGGTAAGTATAGATACACTAAACACAATAAATAAGTATTGAATAAGGAATATCTATTAGAAATAAAAGTGATATGAGAAACATTTTAACTTATGTCTGAAAGTGTTCTACACTTATACGTAATGTACTAGATAACAAAATTGGAATAATTAATTACTTAATTCAGGAACTCTTAAACAAATATTTTGTTTTTAATAAATTTATAAAGTTTATTCACATCTATTTCAATGAGTTATAATATATAATTTCATTATTAAGGGAGCATTGGTTTTAATGTTTTATGGTTGGTTCACTTGTGTATAATTATGGGAGTTCTTGTCAAATGGAAGAAAACGCCAATAAGTGGAATTAAATTATGCTAATAAAATTAGATGATTTTAAATTTTCCCATATATTATTTTTTTTTGATATGTGTATGATTATTTAGATAAAATATTAATTATAAATATTGGGTTTATTTTTGGCAGTTTCTCTAACCATCGTGATCTAGTTTTGTTTTCATATTTAATATTTTGTATATATATCCATTATAGAACATAAAACAAGTTATAATTTAAATATAATAATCTTATCTTTCAAAAATAATTATTCTATGACCATCCTGGAAAGAGGTAATGGAAAATGAAAACTCGTCGTTCACAAAGGCTATGAATCGACACATCATAGACGATGTTTTCATTTTTAAAATAAAAAGACAAAAGAAAATATTTGATAATTGAAATTCCAATAAAAAAAAATAAAGTATATATATGATACTATAGTTACCAAGACAATTTGTATAAGGGACTTTCGGAGAGGATAAGAAAAAAATTAAAAGATAAAGAATGAGGATTTTACCTCTTGAATATCATCTCCTAAGGAACCTCCTTAAGAAACATGTATTTGGTTTTTTGTTAAGTACATTAGGTATTGGACGCGGGGAAGATTATTTGGAATGGAATTGGAAATAATTTAAAAAATATTCATGACTCAGAAGTTGTGTGGTGAAGGGGTTGTATTTATAGGGATATGATAGTAGTGTTTTTTACTATGTTATTCTTTTGTTTTTTATTTTGGATCAATACTATAAATAGTGTTGATACACATGACTAATTAAAGTATGTATAGCTTATTAATTATAACTAATGAGTGATTACCTAATCCATACATCATCCATGACTCAATAATTCATTTGTTTACATATAATGATAAGTACCCTAAATTACTATATGTTCACCAAAAATTCAACTATATTAGAAATGTCACTAAAATTCACCCTAACCATTTTTCAATGCATATAGTGAAAAAAAATTGAATTCATTTTATAATATTTTTATAAATATACAAATTTTAATGTTAAATTAAAATCATCATTTATTTGAAAAATACTAATCTTAATATTATAATCGATTTACAGTACATTGAAAAAATAATCACGACCTCATAAAATTATCCAATAATTATAATAAAATAAAATACTGATTTAGGAATCTATTTAATAAAAATATATTTTCTTTTAAGTCGTTATAATAATTTTAAAATTATGAATAAAAATTTACATTTCACAATAATATGAAAACCTAATTTTCCATTTTTACAACAATTATTTAATTATTCCATGATATGAATATATCATATTTTAATTCATGAGATACCTACATTTTATTTATACTTTCATAGGTGAGGGTATAATTATAAGGGCCACAAAAATATTACTAATAGTGAAATTACTTTTCCAATGGTCTTGTTAATATTTAATACTACATCACTGTTCGTCTAAGTTCAGTGTCGCGTGTAAAATAACCTATTGAATAAATTTAACTTATTTAAGATTATGAATACCAATAAAATATTTGGGTGTTATATTCTTCCCTCCATTGAAAATTTAATCCTCAAGACTTTTTTTGAATATTTCCTTCTAAATAGGTGAGGGTGTTTATTCTTCATAACATCCCTAGGTTCCCATATTTCTTCTTCCATTTTATGGTTTTTCAAAATAATTTTTACCAGATCAGTAATTTTATTTCTCAATACTTGATCTATAGTATCAATAATATTGATATGAACTTCATGGTAAGATAAATAAGGTTCCATTTTTATTTATTCATTGGTGAGTACATTGTTTGGGTCTGGCATGTACTTCTATAAAAATGATACGTAGAACACATCATGAACATTGGAACGACTCAGTGGAATTTCGAATTGATACGACATAGATTCTATTCTTTATATAAATTAAAATGGTTTGATGTACTAGGGGATCTGTTTCCTTTTGTTATCAAACCTTATGACACCCTTCCATAGATATACATTTAGATAGAAATGATCTCCCACTTGAAATTCCAAATCCTTTCTCAAGTTGTCTGCATAACGTTTTTCCTACTTTGAGATGCTTTAATACGTGCCTAAATAATATTTACCCTTACCATTTTCACTTTAATAAGCTCTAGGTATTTATGTTTCCTATCACTAACTTCATCCCAACAAGTTGGAGTACAAAATATATTTCCATATAATGCTTTATATGGAACTATTTAAATACTAGAGTAGAAACTATTACTGTAGTAAAAATCTACCAAATGTTATTACTGATTGCATATACCAATAAAGTCAAGTGATCATGGTCTCAGTGTTTATTACATTATTTGAATAGTCCTTTCATATTTTCCACTGGTTTGAGGGTGATAAGAAGTATTTTAATGATGATTAATATCCCAATCCTTATAAAGAACCCTCTATAATTTTGATGAAAAATATGGATATCGATCAAAATCAACTGATAAAGGTTCACCACAATATATTAAATCGTCATTAAAATGGATTCTTGTTAGGTTTTTATGAGGTAGATATTATTTTATAGTAAAAAAATGTGTCGATTTTGTAAAATGATCAAGAATAAAAGATATTGTATCATTATTTATGGGGGTCTATGTAAATCTAATGATGAAGTATATAGTAATGTCAACCTACTTCCACATTAGAATGTGTAGATGTTTCATGACTCCTCTAGGATGTTGTATATCGACTTCTAGTTGATGAAAAACTATACATTTTGAAACATAGACAGAAATTTCCCACTTCATATTGTACCACTAAAAAAATTCCTTTCAATCTCAGTCCATCTTGGTACTACTATGGTGTAAATAGAGATTTAAGTTATGAGAATCATCTAATAGTTTCTTTTCAAGAACAAGTTTTGATGGAAAACATAACCACTTTTTGAATTTCAAAATTCAATCCCCACACATTTTTTTTCTCAATCTTACATCCTTAACAACTTTAATTTTCTTTTGAAAATTCTCATCATTAGAATAATAAATTTGTTATCTTTTCCAATAAAGATGGTTTCACAGTCATTTGAAAAAAGATTGATATTTCCCCTTAATTAAAATTTCCCATATCTATATTTACAAAATCCATTAACATGGGATCTTTCTCCATCCAAATTTTGGTTAGAAGTTCATGATCTTTATTTCTTAATGCATATGCAACCTTATTTTCTTTTCATGGGGGTAATGTATTGAAAAATCATAACATTTGAGTAACTTGAACCATCTTATTTTCTTCAACTTGAATTATTTTTGTTTAAATATGTATTTAAAATTCTTGGGATCCATATATATTACAAATATTGCACTATAGAGACAATGTCTTCATATCTTCAGAGAAAACATTCTGGTTGTTAACATAAAATCAACATTTGGATAATTGTTTTCATGGATATTCAACTACCTTGATTCTTAATCAATAATTTCTTCATTTTTCATAAGTAACCAACCAATCCCTTTCATTGATGCATCATTATATATCACAAAACCATAATTTCCTGATAGTCGAGTCAAAATAGGATCATTGAATAATAATATCTTCAATTCCTCAAAACATCCTTCACATTCAAACATAATCCCTTAATATTTGATCTTGGTTATTCGGCTAGCCAATCGGAAAAGTTTCAAAACAAAACACAGATAGTAACCTCCTAAACTAAAGATACTATGTACCTCAGTTATGTCCATTAAAAATCCCATTCTTAGATTGAATTTTTTATAGAATGAATGTATATTCCATTCTTTGTGATAATATGTCTAGGAAAAGAAATTTCTTAAAGCTGGAATTCACACTTTATAATTTTACCAAATAACACTTCCCTTCTAAGTGTCTCAATACTGATATGAAATTTATTCTCATGGTCTTAAAATGTTTTATAATATACTAAAATATCATTAATGAATACCGTAAAAAAATTCAAGATATTCATTGAATATTATGTTCATTTGATCCAAAAAATAGAGGGTGAATTATTCAATACAAATATAATTATTGAAAAATCATAATGACCATAACTCATCTGAAAAACTATCTTCAGAATATATTCCTTCTTTACACTCAATTAATGGTAACCAAAATGAAGGTAAATATTTGAAAAATATTGAGCTCTATGAAGTTGATCAAATAAATCATCAACGTGTGGCATAGGATACTTGTTGTTTATTGTAATAGGAGTGATTCTCTATATTCAATGCATAGCCTCATGGATCCATCAATATTATTAACAAAGTGAAGAGGGGATCTCCATTGAGAAACATTAGGGAGAATAAATCTTTTATTACTCAACTCCTCTAGCTATTTCTACATCTCCACAAATTCCATATTGTCTATTTCATAAGGATTAATTGATATTATTCTTGCATGAAGTATTAAATCCATGGTAAACAAAACTTCATGCTCTTGGGTATGTCTAGGTAATTCTTCAAGAAATACATAAATATATTTCAATAAAATTGGTATAACCTCATTTAATATTACCTATAGTTTTTATCTTCGTCCCTAATAATTTAATTCATTAGAGATATCAGGGGTGGATCTATATAAGAATTAGATGTTAATGTATTTCTCTAAAGAAATGAAATTATACATCTTCCTCACAAATTAAAACTTCTTTCTTCTTGCAATAATTTTTCACAACATATTTTCACAAAAACTCAATATCGAGGATAATACAAAATTCAACCATAGGTGTGGTGATAAGTTCAATAAATAAATCAGGTTTCTATGTCATAATTGGTATTTCCCAACACATTTTTATTGAAATGAGACTTACCTTATTAGTTTTTACTAATAGATCAAACATTAAATCAAAAGGGAAATGCATAATTTTCTTGGAAAAATAGGAAAATATAAAAGATTGTGATGATCCAAAATCAAATAATAAATTGGTTAAATTTGAACATATGATTAATTTTCCATTCACCATATAATTGGGTATTCTACATCAGCTATGGTGATCGCATAAGCTTGGCCATCTCCACTTGACCTTTTCTATGGTAGATTCCATTAACACTTATGACCTTGATTTGAATAATTCCCCATTTATTTACATTTGAATCATTTAACATAATTTATTTACCTCTTCTCCTTTTGTTCATTAACTCTCTGACACTTTTCTCCACATTTATAACAAACTCCAATGCCTTGTAAATATTTCTAAGGTGGATTCATTCCAAAATTATTTCTTAATGGGAATTTATTTATTCCCCTATATTTATTTGATGATTTACCTTTTTCATGGTTCTAATATGACCTATTATTATCTATATTTCCCTTAAATATATAGGATCTACAAAATTCCTTCTTTCTTATGATGGAACTTAATACTATTTCACTATATGATGAAAATGTATGATAACCCTGTTCCCTTTGGATACTTTCCTTATGACCATCAGTAAAATGATAAATATTATTTTATGAATCACATACGTAATATTTATTATGCATAAATTGTCTTTTGAAGTTAGTGTCATACTCTACAACACTTCCTTCTTTCTTTACATTTAATATAAATAATTTTATCGTCATTTCAGTTCATTTCTAACAAGGGAAATATATTTACAAAAAAATTTGTTTAAAAGTTATTCATTTCATGTCTTCTATTTAATTTTACTCCCTTATATTCTATATTAATGACTACCATTTGTCAGCATCACCCTTGAAGAAACATACATAGTGTGATACCTTTTCCATTTTATCACATCCCAATACCATAAATATCATTTCAAGTGACTTGATCCATTACTTTGTTACAACTATATTATTAGTCCCTATTAAATATGGAAGATTGTACCACATGAATGTATCCAACATAGTTCTATTATGGTTATTCATCATAACCTAAGTAATCTGTCCAAATATGGTCAGCTCCAACACAAACTATGTTTACTTGCTTAGTGGGGAAATCCCTACATTGTCTGCAGTTGTTTATTCCATTTCATCCATTAGAATGCATCACTAAATAATGGAATATAATGAGTTATACCATTATAATCATGATTATTGAGCTAAAAACTTGAAATAAAGAATTATTTTAATTCTTGTGTTTATTTAACATCTACTTCCCAAGGTTTCTACCAAACATATTATAATACCAACTGTAACAACCCTTACCTAGTAGCTCAAAGTAGGTGGTTATTTTATTTTGATGGAATACATCCAAGACACAACATTACACAATGGTCGATGAATTTTGTAGTCTTGAAGAAAAAAATACATATATGTTTCCATTATTACATTGATAATTATACATAGAACATAATAAAGTAAAATAAATATGTTCCATGACACATATTCAAAGTTTTTATCTTTATAATATGGGGAACAAAAACAAAAAAAATTGTGAGATCAAATTCTCAGAATGTGTTTCATACAGTAGAGATATAAATCCATAATATGTGAATCATAATCAGTTAGGAATAATAAATATGTAAAGGTAAATACTAGAAAAATAGATACCATTTAACCAATAAACTAATAATGAAAATGTATCCATGAATTTTTTTCATAGTGAAAATCTCAAGGATAGTAATAAATTGATACTGAATGAATGAAACTATTAATTATTGAAAGTAATTTATCTAGACCATGAACCAAAACTGTCAATTAATTTCAAAAGATGGTTTAGTTTTGTGGGTAGAAACATGAATCACTCTACTTGGAATCTATGAAGGGTTTGTCCCCATTTTTTTTTCTAATGAGACCTTTTGATGAAATGAGGTTATATATAATTTTGATCCCCACCAATCACTACAGGTCCAAATCATTATTCATATATAGATATAAGTCATAGACCTTATTTCGTCTCAAAATATCCATATTGAGTAGAGGATGCATTTTTTCCAATATTTCCCCAGTTAAAATAACATTCAAAGTAAACACTGTATGTAAAAATGGTATACATCTTAGACAATAGTCATATACATGTCAAAATAAATATTGATATTTAATGAAATCATCATTTATTAATGATAATAAATAAAATTGTAAATAGAAAAGGGTAATTATTGATGAATATGGTATTTGTCCCATATAAATTAGAGTGAGATGAAAAACCATTGCCACATGTAATCAATAAAATTGTATGCCCCATAAAATTAATAATCATAAAATGAAACATTTAATGACATAAAGATAACTATATTCATGATATGATATATTAAATGGTAATGAATACACCACATAATATACATATGTGTTTAATAAGGAATATATCTCATTGATGTAAAAGTGAGACAAAAATCCATTACCACTTGTAATCAATAAAATTACATGACCTATAAAATTAAGAATCATCAAATGAAACATTTAATTCCATGAAGATAATAAGAATAGTGATATGACATATCAAAGGTCATGATACATACACCACACACAAGTAATAAGTGGTGAATAAGGTATATCTCACAAAAGTATAAGTGAGATAAGAAACCCCTTACCACTTATAATCAATCGAATCATATTATTTATCCTAAAATGTAACATTGAATACCATGAAGACAAAGAGATTCATAATATGATATATCCAAGAGTATTCATTTCCTGGTTTTATTATTGGTTCCCTTATGTGTAACTATGGGAGTTCTTGTCAAATGGAAGTAAAACATCAGAAGTGGAATAAAATGATGTTAATATTATTATAGGATTTTAAATGGTACTATATATCGTCTTATTTATGATGTTATAATGATTCAAGATATAAAACATTAATGAATAATTTTTGGTTTATTTTTAGAGGTTTTTTGAACTATCATGAACTTGTTTTGTTTTATTATTTAATATTAAGTATATATATAAGTTCCAAAACACAAAAAGTTATAATTTAAATATAATAAAAAAATTTATACATAATAATAGTTTTATGAACATCCATTATTGTGGTAAAGGAAAACAAAAAACTTTTCATTAATGATGGTGGTGAATCGACAAACCACAGATGATGTTTTCATTTTTAAAATAAAAGGAGAATGGAAAAAAGTTAATTATGGATATTACATTAGCACAAGAAAATTTCAGTATATATATGATACTATTGTTACCATTCTTCTTTAGATAGGGTAGGTGTGGAGAGTATAATAAAATAAAATAAATTAAAAGGGAAATATGGTGGATTTTACCTCTTGAATGTTGTCTCTTTGGGAACCACCTAATGATAGTTGGATTTGGTCTTTTGGTAAGACCAAAAGGTGTTCGACATCAAAAAAATGATTGGGAAGGGAATTTGGAATAATATAAAAAATATCTATACCTTTTAAGGTGTTTGGATAAGTGGTGCTAATGGGTTGTATTTATAGGGAGAGGAGAGTGGAATTTGTGATTATTTTACTCATTTGTTTATAATTGTTCGCTCAAAACATAAATTGTATTTATTCAGATGACTAAATATAATAAATAGATAATTTAGTTCTTACTAATGAGTGATTACCTCATCCATACATCATCCCTAACTCAGTAATTCACTTCTATACATATTATGTTAAATAACGTAAATTACCATATTTCAGAATTAAACAAAAATTAAACTATTTTTGAAAATATCAAAAATTAAACTTACCAATTTTTTAACATTTATATTTAAATAATGAAATAAATTTTATGAAAATAATTTTCTAAATTTTAGAAATTTAATTTTTAATTAGAATGATCATTTATTCTAAAATAAATATTTTAATACTATAACTAGTTTTATGACACTATGAAAAATTAATCATTGTGTCATAAAATTATATTATAATTATAATCCATCAAAATATTGATTTATGAATCTACTTTATGAAAATATTTCTTTAATAATTATATAAATTATAAAATTGTAAATAAACATTTTTTTTCACACAAATATCAACACTTGATTTATTTTTTTAAAATAAATTATTAATTTATTACATGATATAAATATACCATATTTTAATTTATGAGATACATAAATTTAATTTATACTTTCATTGGTAAGGTTATTGTTCTAATGAACCCATTAATATTCATAATGGTCGCATTACTATTCCAATGGTCATGTTTATATTTATTAGCATATCGTGGTACATTTAAGTTTGGTGTTGTGCGCAACTTAATATATTGAATAAATTGAATCTATTTAAGAAGATACATAATGAAAAATCATGGGGTCTTAAACATATAAAAATGATTACTCCCTATTTCACCAAAATCATATGACAATGATTACTCCATGGAATATTATCATATATCTAGGATTACTCCCTAGTCCATTATCATATTCCAAGGATTACTCCCTAGTATATCAAAATGTATTATGTTTACTCCCTAATCACATAAATAGCTTCTCATGGGACATTAACAATACCCAATTCATTGATGAATTATATTTTTTCACCCATAATAATGAAAAACCTAATAGATTTGTATCAAGTGATTTTAATAAACATATCATAAAAACCTAAGGAAGTCAAAAGACTTTTTTATACATTCTGAGTTTTTCCTAAGAATGAATTCATGATTGCATTAATAAATAAGACACGACAAATCCATGGGAAAAATAAGTATCAAAAGAATTTAAGAATAATTATAGGTAAATAAAACTAAGAAATACGATTATAAGTATGTTATTTACACTAAATAGAATATGTATATATGGGGTAGAAAGTAATTTTCCCAAACAATTGATGTATTGTGCATCTAGGTCAACACCCATCAATCAAGCAGTCAAATATAGGGTATCTATAGAGGAAACTCTTGGCAAGTAAATCATTATGATTCAAGTGGGGGATTAGGCAATACAAAAGACCTGATGTATTATACTATATATATATAATATAATTTCATAATCCTTAAAGATAATAAAGGTGGATGGTATCATTTTAATATCACCCTTAATCAAGTATACACCATAGATGAAGAATAATATTGGAATAATTAGGAAAATTTCCTAAAAAATAATAAATTACCTTGTACTTTGACAAAATTTAAAAATAAATATTTTCTTAAACCATGAGAATAAGAATTTTTTTAAAATTGAAGAATTTTGAGGAAGAATCTTAGAAAATGAAAATGGTTATGGAAATATATATTCACATAGAAACTTGTAAAATATATTCCTTCCATAGAAAATTACCCATGGGTAAAACCTTAAAAATATTTTTTTAAGTTAAACTTGTTAAAAATAACCTTAAAAAAACTGTGAATAATTTTAAAAACATCTATAACATCACTTGGAAGGAAAAACATTATAGAATACTATCCATATGGAAAACATTAAAAAACCATAAAAAACATTTTAATGAAACCCGCATCGAAAAAAAATATTTCATTGGAAAATAGTTGGATTTAAGCTTGAAAGAAACTTTAGGTGAAATATATTTGGGTTATATATCACACTTTTTATTGATAAAATATGAAAATGGGAGGAAAATATTATTGGGAATGTAAATGAGTTATTTTAATCAACATTATTCTTTTATTTGAGAAATTATTTCATCAAAGGGGAGGATATTAATGAAGAGAATTAATATTTTTAGAGGAAATGGTAATATACCATTTAGAAGATAATGGTAGTAAAGATATATTTTGATGAAAAAAATCAAGAAAATACTTCGTGACTCATGAGAAAAAGAATATTGGTGAAGAAATAAATTACGACTTGAACAAAATTTTGACCAAAATCCTTGAAGGATATAGGAAATTAAAATGAACCTCAAACACCATGAATAAAACATATTTCAATATAAAATATCAATTTAGAATAATATACACCATATAAAAATAAATTGGTTCATAAATATAAAATGTGTCTCAATGAAGGGAGTTTGAGACAAAATCCTTTACGGCTTAAGAAATATCTAATAAAACCCCTTGAAAAAATTATATGTTGAATTTGAAGTTTAAATATAATGAATAAGGAAAAATGATACTAAATATCCAATTGTTAGTATATAAACCTCTTAATATAAATTAGGTGCCTAAAATAACATGTTCCATAAAGAAGAATATTATGAGATGAAACCCTTGCCTTGTTTCCCTACTTAGTTAGACGAACTCTATGTTTATGTTGGAAAAACATAAATTTCTTAATAAATAATTTAATAACAATATTCATACCTAAATATATTTATAATTTAAATTTATAATCATTATCTACATGTAATTTTTTTTTTCTATTTTCCCACATCAGGTTCTAATAGTTTAAACTATTTAAAGTGGTTTTATGGAGAGATGTTGGTATTTGTTCCACCTCCAAAGTTCATAATTAAAATATTTTTAATTTTAGTCAAATGAATTACTTAAAATTATTTATGAATTATAAATTTCCTTCCATTTGTACTAAAAACTTTATTCTAGAAGATAAATTTGACCACGATTTGTTTTTGTTATTTTTATCCAAAAATGTGTGTTTTCTTAATTATTGAGTTTAAATATTATTTTATCCTATTAAGAACCAATAAAAATAATTATTTACCTATTAATATCATATTATACTATTAATTATGTTTTTATATCATCCATGACATAATTTCATATCACTATTGAATTTGGTGGACAAACTAACCCAAACATGAACATGCATTAACTCGACTGTTCTGTATTGTTAAAGAGGTACTAATTTTCATATAATATCATTATAAAAGAAGAATAATTATATTTTTTTTATTTTTTTATTTTTTTGAACCACATTTATTATTTTTATATATATAGTGAAAAACTGGAAGTAAATTGAAGATGAATGATTCTTCAGACATACAGTAATCCGCACAATGCATGATTAGTTTTTCTTGTTACTCAATGAATGATAGGGGAGAAGGTGGATAGTATTCAATAATATAATATATATATATATATAAATTAATAATAAATTCCATCACAAGTACCATTTATCAGGGGTGATGATGAAAAACTAAAGGCGCTGCTTTGTGGAGGCGGTAATCCACGCAAACGTACTAAGAACGATTATTATTTTTCATAGCAGATGAAAGAGAATAAATATTTTTGTACCATTATTAGAATAATATATAAACACACAAATTATTCACATGTAATTATTATATTATGGTTATTTTGGATTTATAAATGAAAAAATAAAAAAGAAACATGTGATACCTACATCAAGATCTTGAACTTCCTCTTGATGAAGGCCTTGGATTCAAGGGACTTAGGCTAATATGGGTTGATTAGTAGATTTATGTAATGTACATTAATGTAATTAGAGAAATGATATGTTATTTTTTAATGAAAAATATAAATATTACTTGAAAATTTAAATGGTGTAAGTGAATCCCTTTTTATAAATGAGTAATAGGGACTTTTCAAATGAAATGCATGGTATGTAAAGGGTAAGAATTGAAAGATGTGGAAGATAGGTGAGTTAGATGTGGTATGGATATGAGACATTTTTGTATGGATATATAATCAAATATAGGGTTTTTGTAAGGTCTAAATTTTAAGTATACTTAGGATAATTCAAACCACATTAGATTATTTATTTAAACACTTATTACTCTTCATTAAATATTAATCATGTTGGTTATTTTATCAATGAAATATAAGTAAACCCTTATTAATAAATTTCAAAATGATGACCCCAAATATAGGTTCAATTTAACATAATTAATTTCATAAATATGATTGAAAATTATTTTAAATTAAACACATCTAAGGCCTAAACAAAATTTAAAATAAAAGAGTGTCTATAAAATTTAAACATATATATAAGAAGAAAATTTGTGTCTGATTTTTATGATAGTAATTTATTTATTTTAAAAAATTAAATTTATGTTCCATTATAATCAATAAATAAAATAAATTTAACAAAATTATACTTTATTAGAGTAAAATATATAAAACAATTTTTTTTATTAAAGTAACCTTTTACATTGGTTTTAAAAATGTTGGGCATGGGTTTTCTAAGTTAAAATACTATTTTGAAATGAATAACGTTATTACTTAGTTTTATATTTTATAACCTTAATGGTTTTATGAATTTATATTTCATTCTCATATATTCATAAATTCCTGAAAAGTATATTTTTTATAAAAATAATATTTTTAACCAAAAAAGTAATATTTTAAGAAAACACTAAAAAATTAATACTAAGTAAATTTTTATATTATAAATTAAAAAATATAGTTAATTTTGTTTAATTATATTTTAAAATATTATTTACATAACTTTTAATAGTGAATAAAAAATATCAACTGCTTTTTTTTAAAAGTTATCGTAAACATTAATCTTTCTAATATTATTTTATAAATAAATTATATCAAAAATAACTTTCTTATTTTATATCATATATAGATATATTATACATTATCATGTTGATATTCGTATTATTACTATTTTAATTTCATAATGTATCATGACATATGTTTTAGTTCAATTGATGAAAAATATCGAACGTAGTATTATATAAAATAATATATATATATATATATATATATATAAACATCGTGATGTTACACTATATCCTCTTTATTTAAATTTCATACTCACAATAATTTTTACAAAAAAAAGTTGTAATAATCTTAGAAATTCATTAAGATTAAATTTCAAATAAAATGTATGCATTGATAACTTTAGAAAAACTAAAAAATAAATCTTACTCATATATTGAGTTAATTGAGCACATAGTTTTCCATTTATAGCTAAATAATTTAGGTCTTCCTTTCCAATAAAAAATATTTTCTATTTCCTTTTAGAAATTCCTGAGTGTATTTCTTCCCACGTTTTTTATAGGAATGAAATTTTATTTTTTTCCCTTCATTATCTTCATCACCTGAATTTTCACAATACTCTAAACTTATCTTCATTGGGGTGATTGGGAATTAAAATATTTTATCTTTATTAAATAATATTCAAATATTTTTGATTTGGTATAACAACAAGATTTAAAATCACATTTCATGTCTAATTAAATTAATGTTTGGGATAATTACCACATTTCCCATTTCATCCATTGTAATATTGGTTTCACCTTTCTTTATTAAATAATTTTAAATAAATTTCAGTGATGTTAATACTTAAATTATTAAATTTATAAAAGGGAAAATTTTGTAATCAGAATAAATTAATCATAAAGGGTGATTATACCTTGACATACGAGTCATTATCTTCAATCTAGGATACCCATTGTCATTTTATAATTTTTTTCTCTAATACAGTTAAACAATATAAAATAATGTGTTCTAATCCTTCATAATGGTTTATAAAGAGAATTTATATTAACCTATGCATATCCGCTAGGTGTGTCAAGCCTCGTCTGTGGTAAGGGCCCATTATTCATGTGATAGTATAATGGTCAATATAAACCCAACCAACTCTTTTTAAGGATACTAAACCTAGAAAAATATTTTCCAAAACATCTTACACTTGTAGTATCCTGACCAGGGAGTAATTTTATGAAAACAAAACAATATATACATTACAAAAATTTACGGTTTTTTCTGTACTTAGTTTTATATGTAGGGTTTTTTCTAAAGATATCTTCTCAAAATTCCTAAAAATAATAGAATATTCAAAAATTCTATACTAAAGGTTTATATATACCATTTAAGACATGATCATTCTTAACTGACAAACCCTTGATTTCATTCCTAAAACAAAAATCAACTTTGACTAATAACATTTCAACCTCTAAATTTAACTAAACACTCCCATGATACCAACTGTATCTCTCTCAAACTTGTGCTCCTAAATCCTAGGATAAAAATCGGTAACATAAAACACTAACTATGATAAAAATTTATGATTAAAATTTATTTCTCATATTTAAAATCCAAGGATCATTCAGATTAAGTTTTATATAATAATGGAAATTCCCTCACTAATAGATATCATGTATTATAATCAAATGGAAACTATTTTGATACTAAATAAGAATATAGTAAATCTATATTGTTACTTTAACATTAGTTGAAAATACTCTACACAATATACTCTTCTAAGATTAGCATTCCATATAATTTCTTTTATAACTTAAAGAAATATAAAAAAATAAAGAGTGATCTCGAATGGTCAGAGAGGGTAAACATGATAATAAAGCATAACATGAGAGAAATTAGGAAAAACGTTATATCATAATTATAATGATCTTAACATTGATATAATGAGATAAGTAGATGATCTCATATATACATATAGATTAAACAATTATCATAATATACAAGCATGGCATCATAAGAATGTGGTAACAAGGTAAACATTATATCATAAGCATTTTACAAGGATTATTATTAATACATCATCATCATATGATTAGTATTACTCCTTATGACATTATAATATACAAATGAATACTCCATAGTACATTATCAAATTCCACATATTAATCTATAGTCCATCAAAATAGATTAGGTTTACTCCCTA
Source organism: Viscum album (assembly GCA_963277665.1). Classification (NCBI taxonomy): domain Eukaryota; kingdom Viridiplantae; phylum Streptophyta; class Magnoliopsida; order Santalales; family Viscaceae; genus Viscum; species Viscum album. The sequence continues at coordinate 680,276,482 of OY728147.1, forward strand.
ATCCCATAAATATCTTCTCATGAGACATTAACATTACTTAATGAATTATATCACTATATAGAAGCACCCATAATAATGAAAATTGATACATGTGTGTGCCAAATGATTTTAATATATATATAATAGAAACCCAATGAAATAAAATGGGGTTTATGTCCTTTTTTGTGGTTCCATGAGGAAGAATTCATAATTTCCTCAATAAAAATGGAATGATAAACCCATGAAAAATAAATGGGATACCTATGACATTAAAAATAATTGTAAGAAGGAAAACTAGAAAATTATTATTATTTATATAGTTTTTACACTATAGAGAAAATGGATATACATTTTAAACAACAGTTCACCCAATTGATCAATGTATTGGTCATATAGGTGAACACCCTTTAATCATCTAGTTGAATATTAAGCATTTTTAGATGTAAATCATTGGGAGTAAATCATTCTTAGACAAGTGGGAGATTGGGAAATAAAAAATAAAGGATCTATTAAAACATATATTTTAAAGAGAATCTGACAATACATCTATAAAAAAGGTGTATGATATCATTTTAAGAATACCCTTTAGAAATAACACAATATAGATTAATAAAAATAATAAGATCACTAGGAAAATTTCTTTGAAAATAATAAATGTACTTTTTATTTATAGAAATCTGAGAATGCAGTTTTACTAATCCATGAGGATAATAATATTCTTTTTTAAAAATATAAATAATAGAGGGGAAGTATCTTAGAAAACAACAACGATGGAAGAAAGAAACATTCACATGAAAATGTGTAGAAGAGAATCCTTCCATTGAAAACTACCCATGTCAAAAAATGTATCTCTATAAAATAATTTTTAAATAAATTTAATTTAGTTTAAAAAAACATTAAAACATCTCTAGTGAATAATTTTAAGAATTTTATAATTTTAACTTGAAGGGAAACCTTTTTTAAAAACTATCTAAGTGAAAAACGTAAATTATCCAATAAAAATATTTTTATAATACACTTATTTTAAAAATTATAGTTTAATTTTAATTTGAATATTTTTTAAGGGAAAATTTAATGTCACCTTATATGAATCATGTTTAGGTTATAGATCACACATTCAATAGATAAAATATAGACACCGAAAAAATCCATTATAATGTATATGAGTTATTCTTGTCATCTTCTTGATTTTTTAGAATGAATTTAATCAAAAGGGAGATATTAATCAAGATAATATATTACATTAAAAAAATAAATCTACCCTTAAAAATATAATGGTATAAAATATATACTTAGAAGAACATAATCCATAAGAGAATTCATAACTCACGAGAAAAAAAACTTGAGTCTAGAAAACAAAAATAGCTTATTTAAAATTTTACTCCAAACCCTTGAATTATAAATAGATTTATAATTAACCTAAAATAATATAAATAAAATATATTTTAGAATAACAAATCAATTAGGTTTCATATAAGCCATATAACATCAAATTGGTGCATAAATTTAAAATTGTCTCAATAAAGAGAGTTTAAGAAAAAAACAATTATGTCCTAAGAATATTTTATTAAAAACACCACAAAATAAAGAGATTTTAAATTTAAAGTTAAATTACCATGAAAAATGATAATAAATTATATTAAATATCCAACTATTATTACATACACAATTTAAAATAAATTAGGTTCAGAAAAGAACATGCATCTCAAATGAAAAAATTAGAAAAAATAGTTACCTTATTTTCTTTCTTAGTCATTTTCACTATATTATCCTATATAAAACACATAAATATCATAATAAATAATTTTAGAGACATATTAATACATAATAATATTTATAATTTCAATTTATATTCATTTTATACATGTATATTAGTATGTTTTATCATATTTTAACACATGAGGTGATTATTGTTTATACCATTTGTAGTCGTTTCATAGGAAGAGTGTTCATTTTCACTCATATTATGAATATAATCATTAAAAATTCATGAAATTTTAAATAGTTGATTTATTATAATGATTTATTATGTTTAAAGTTTCTTTAATTAGTAATCTAATGTTTATCCGAGAAGATGAAATCGACCACAACTATATTTTTGTGATTTTTAACCTATAAATATTGTTTTATTAATTAACGAGAATAAATATTGATTTATATGATTCATAAACATTAAAAATAATTAGTTACAAATTTATATCATATTATACCAATAATTAATTTTTAATAATTACCTATTACATAATTTCCTAGAAACTTTCAAGGTGGTGGTCAAATTAAACCAGACTTTAACGGACTATATTTCAATTGGTGAGTGTGTTTAAGTATGAACTCATTTTAGAATAATATCAGTATAACATAACTATAATGATACCATATTTTTTGTTTTTAATACTTTTAAAAATATTTTAGTATTCTACAAAATATAATGAAAAAATACTTGAAAAAACAAAAAAATGATTATTCATGGAAGTTGTAGTCCGTACAATGCATAATTAGTGTTTCCTATTACTCAGTGATTAAGAGGGGTAAGTGTGGATTGTCCGTGATTATTTAAGAACCATAAATAAATTATATAAATTGTATTTATTCATTAATACCACCATTAATATTATCCTTGAGGGGTGGTGATGAAAAATTAAAGGCATCATTTCGTGGAGGTGAACATCTTCACGCATGAACTAATGATGCTTCTTGTATTTAATAGTGAATAAAAGTGAATAAATAATGGTTATTACATTATTATAAAAAAATATCAATATAATAATTATAATTATTCTATTATTATACTAAGGTTGTGGTTGGTTTAGAAAGAAAATAAAAAGAAATAAACATTCAGAAATATATGAGGCCTAGGTTGAGACCTTAAGATTTATCTTGATAAAGGACCTAGATTTGATTTAATTAGTAAAATTTGTGGTGACAATATAATTAAAGTGCATAAAAACATTATTTATAGATAATTTGGTCAAGGATTCAAGTAAAATTTGAAATAGGAGTTGATTATTAAAAGTCTGTAAGTGATCATGCATTTATAAGTGAGGAAAGTGGAATTTTTCCCTTGAAAAGAATGGTAAGTATGGGATAATAAAGGAAAGTAATTAATTTTAGGTTATTTAGGTGTGTTATTCTTTGGTATACATGTGGTAATATAGTTAAAAACTAAAAAAATATCAATAATATCTAAATTTTAAGTTAACAAAGGAATATTTGATCTATTTAGATTTTTTAGTTGAACACTTACTTTTATTAATGAAATATAATTTCTATCTATTATTTAATTACTAAAAAAATAAATAGACACATTTTAGAACATTTTAAAAAAATTGGTTTCAAATTTGGAAACTATTTACCCTTATTAATTTCATAAATTTGAAATTTTTTGATTTTATATTAAACACACATAACAATTAAAAATTAATTTTTAAATAAAGTGATGTTTAAAAACATTAAACATATATATAATATAAAATTTATATGGTTGATGATAATAATGATAGTAATTTATTTATCATAAAACATTAAATTTATGTGACATTAAAATAAATCTATAACAAAATTTTAACAAAATTATAATAGATTTTAGGGTAATGACAGAAAAAAGTTTTCTTTATTAAATAATATTTTAATTCGGTTTTAAATATATTAGGGATGGATTTCATATGTTGAAATAATATTTTAAAATTCATAATATTATTCCTTAGTTTCATGTGTGATTGCTTAAATAGTTTTATGAGCTTTTATTTTATTCTTATATAGTTATAATGTCACAAAAATTATAATTTTCATAAAAAACATTTTAAAATAAAAAATATATTTTTTTAGATGATGACGTGGGAACATGAGGGTGTACGCATAACACAAGCATGTGGTGAAGTATTTATGATGAGGCCTTATAGTGTAGGCATGGTGATTCAACCATGATGTACCACAGGGTCTTTGGGCCAATTAATTGGATTTTGGGCAATGTAATCGTCTTCATTCCTACTCGGCCTATGGGGCATGTACTAAATAAATAAGGCTTGAATGGTTGTTTATCCACTTTGGTGGGATATGTACCACATTTCTAGCCTATGTGTGAGGTTTGTGTGTGTTTGTGTGTTTGAATATAATTTTACCACCAAACACCTAATATATATATATATATGTCCTATATATATATTATATATTATCATAATGATATTTTAAAATTTGTTATTTTAATTTAATAATGTATCATGTACTGTGTTTTAGTGTGTGGGAAGAAAAAAATAACTCAGGTATTATTTAATGGAAAATATATGTACATAAATATCAAGATGTTTTAAGGAATATAAGATAACCTAACCTAAATAAAGCTATATTTAACCAAAAGTTATTTATGTTGAACAAAAATCTAATGTGATGGTTTTAAGGAGTACTATATTTTAATGTGGAGTATTTTATTAGAAAATTAATGATAATTATCTTATAATGTTAATTTTCCATCACTCATATTAACCATTTTTGGATTTAGTAGTAGTCTAAGACTGATTGAACCAAGTCAACAATGGGTTTCATTGATAAAGAGCATATTATCCATGTAACATCTTGTTAAATTTCTATTAGGTATGTTCAAATATTTGATTTTTGGTTTTTTTTGGGTGGGTATTTTTTTCCCTGAAATTGGGAGGATTCCTATAATTTTAAAGCCATCGATATGTTTGGATTTTCAACATAAAAACCAATAGTTTCAGCTGAGCATGGAGAAGTTACAAGACATGTAAATGAATTAAACACTATGTAATCGATTCTAGGTAGAATTCATAAACCGGGTGGATCGTGTGAATGGTTTACACACTATATAATAGGTACTTGATGTGTAAGTATAAAATATATTTTCAACTAAAAATTGTATGGTTTTCTTTGCGTATATGGACCCCAAGGATTTAAAAATTGTGTAAAAGGGTTACATACCATTTCAATGTCATGATATTGGATTTTAGGGAACTATACATATGATATATTTCATTCATTCTCTATTCAGCCCTCCTCTCTCGACCCATAGTTCTCCCTTGGTGATTTTGGGGGACTTATTTCCACTCAGATCTCTCGGTTCAGTGATTGATCGCTGTTGTGATTGGATTTCTTCACATTATGAAAGTGTTCCTTCTGGTTCTTCTTAGTTTTTGGTTTCAAAATTAGTTTGGTTGTGGTTTTGTGATCATATATCATTTTATATCATTCATTTTAAGTCTCTTTTCATGAGTTGTGTTCAATAGGTTGATCTTGTGGTTTCTAATCCCTTTTATCAAAGGTGTTTGAGTTTTCTACATCATTGATATAGGTGGATCTATCCAAGAATTTATGATTATTAAATTTATTAAATTTATTTTTTCCCTTTTATATTTGGAATAGAATTCATTATGTTGAAATTAATAAGGGAATTATTTTTTGTTTTGAATTTCTTTTTCTCCAAAAATATAATTTCTTTGATTTGGTGGGAAAATTAATTTTGAAAACATGAAGCAGATTACATTTTATTTGAAATGGTTTTGTAAAAATGTGTGATTATGGTTTTTAAAACGTCAATTGAAAAAAAATATGCACATTGGGGACCTTGGGTGTGTCAAGAAAGGCACACAGGTAGCCTTATTGTCTATTTCACCACTAGAAGGTAACCTCTTGTATATATGTAGATTATGGTTGGACTCAATATTAATTATCCCCAACTATATGCCTTTTAAGGCTCATGAGATTCTATAACATATTGTCTCACAGGCTAGATCCTGACTATAAGGTGCATTATTGACTATGGTTTATTATTTTATGATATATAACTTCATGGACGTTGGCTCACATGTATATTTATATCTTGGTATGTTCACTTACATTGCTTTGGGACTGGAATGTTTCTGGATATGGAAAATATAACATGAAATTTGTGGAAAACCCGAGGACTTCTTAACAAATTTGTACAAATTTATTTATTTATAAAAATTCTTATAAAACTATTTTGTTTTAAATATATAATTTTTTTCATTATTTATATTAGAACTTGAATATATTTTTTTGGTGTTTTCATATTGGGTTGTATTTCTCACAACCTAATTATTCCTTTTCTAGACTATATACCTTTTTTTGTAGGACATAGTTAAACGGAATAAAATTTCTTAGCATGTAGGAATCTCTTTATCTCTTTATTTTAAAATGGTGTGGTTTGTAGGTGACATTTGATCACATAAAGTCTATTTTGTCTAGACATATCATAATTCCCAGTTTAACCTGATTGTTTTAGTTGTATCTCTTTTTTTTAACTTTGTAATCTGGTGGTATGTCATACTTTTCTTATATTCATGACCTGTTTGGTTATCAATGTTATACCTCACCCCATAATGGGATAACATAAGTGACAATTCTGGTCAAACTGGTTTGGTATGTTCTAATCCCAATGTGATACCAAATAAGATAAAAGTTGGACTAAAAAATCTTATGATTAAACCCAACCAAGATACAATAACTATGATTAACAATATGAACTTGTTTTAATTTCCTAATACTACAAAAAATAGAATTATGGAGTCTCATGGAAGCTTTGTTGGGGAAGAGGATATAGGATCTAAGATTCAATTTCCATAATGTATAAAATGTATGAGGAGAATCCAAGGTGAATATATCAAAGAAATAGTAAGATGATTTTTCTCTGGTAAATTATGGACTAGAGTAATTAATTTCCTAGTAAAAATAAAAATATTTATTGGACTTGGTTAAATAAAAAAAGGGTTATCCCCTAGGTACCACAAATAGTAAAATATCAAAAATATAGGTAACTTGGGTATTATCTAAGAGAGTTACTTAATCCATGTGATAACAAGAATGATAGGAATTTTAAACTTCCAAGGACAACAAATATCTTATAATACCAAAACTAATGAAGTAAATTCTGAAAATGATATATATTTTTGAACACTGATCATCCACTTAATAACTACATATGTTTTATTTTTATCATACTCAACCCAATTCATTGTACATATAATGTTTTCAAATTCCATAAAATCATTACTAGATGTTGATTTATTAATTAAAAATTATAGTTCTACGACTAATGTATCCCAATATTATGTTTATCAAAAATTGATTTCTGAAAATCATATTACCCATCCTTTAGAAAAATTAAATGTGTTTTTTTGGAGTGGATTGGTTCCCTCCTCTTATATGAAAAATATTTGGAAAAGGTGGTCACATTTCATATCAACCTACAATATTCTATCAATGAAAGGAATATTATGAACTACCTTTATAAGAAAATTATATAATTTCTATACTGATACAAAATAACTCATATACTATGCATTAAAATAGTTGTAGAAAATTTAAATATTTGTGTTAAGTATATTCTAAGGACAAGGATATATTTTAGAGATTGTAAGGTGGATATATGTCAAAAATTTATATCTTGATTCATGTATATGTTTTAGATATACTTATATATTTCCATTGGTATATGAAAATTAAAATTTCAAGGGTGACATTTATTTGAGGGGGACAAAGTAATACCCAAATATTTTATTATATTTTTTCCTTTGAAAACTAATCAGTTGAGTATCATACTTCAAACACAATATAGAAAAAAAAACAAACCACAAAAAACTATATAACCATTATAATGTAGCTGGTAATTTAATCATTATAAGTAAAGGTTACCAATTTAAGAAATATATATTGAAATATAAAAAGATTTTTATACTAATTGATTTCAATTCGTGTTACATGATAACAAATAATATCACCTTATACTTAAAAATGTTTTTTTATAAAATTTTCTTATTGTGCACATTATTTTAAGAAACTAAATATATTATAGATAAGGTATATATTTGATATCAATAATATATATTTTGGAAATAATAATATATTGATGCTAATTTTATTAGTAACTAATTGAAAATAAGAATCAGAATGTTTAATACTTTGAAAAGTAATTTTTCAATAAAAATATTCTTCTATCATGTTTTATAATTTTATTAAAATATCAAATTGTAAAATTTTAATATTTTAATTTGATAAAATTAACTTCAATTTTAATTATACTTATAAATTTTGTATTACGATTAAATATTTTATTATTTTAATAAGGTCATTTATTTTTAAATGAGTAGTAAAATTATATTATTTTAATAAAAAAACTAATGCTTAAAACATTATCATGAAGTAATCACTCAATAAAAACTTATAAAAAATTATTAGACATAAAATATATTTATGAGCTAAATTTATGAAAATTTGAAGTGTTATGTTGAATTTTTAAAACAGTGGTCTAACATTCTAAAACTTAAGAAAATATTTTATTCGGATAAAAATAGTTTTAGTTTCTTTTCTTATAATTAAGTAATCATAAGATGAAATTTTTAATTAGATTTTATTTAATGATTAATATCCCACTTCTAATCAATAATAACACAACTAATTTCAATTAAATAAAAATTATAGACTATTTTATCCTAATCACGTTTTTAGGCATAGAAATGTTATTTAGAAAAACCTTTTTTGATGTATTTTACATCTGATTTATTTTCTAAATAATTATCACCATATTAAATTAAATTAAATAAAATCTATTTTATATTTTTAAAAATTGAATCCAAATTATGTTATAAGGTTCATTAAATTTTTAAGCATAAGAATAATTTATCTAGTTTACAATTTAATTACCTCGATAAAACCCAAAATGGTAAAAGTAATTATCAACGAATAAAGTATATAAAACATGTGAAAATGATTTCAAATAATGTGTAGATGAGAGTTTATAAACAAAGTTTCCTACCCTCATAATCATTTTCCACTTTGAAAAACTTTTACAATAGAATAGTGTGATGATATTATTGAAAATAATGGGTATTTAAAAATACAATTTCCCCCACTTATAAAAAGGCATCACTTTTATCACATTTAACCACCCATTAAAAATATTTATCTCCATCAAATATCTTCCCAAGACCCTTCTCAGCCTTATATACAGTTCTTATAAGCCTTTTTCTTCCAAAAATACCAAGCTAAGGGGTCATCCAAGGGATAAATTCTAATGGGATACGTAATAATATCAAACTAACTATCCTAGTTATTTTATTTTCCTACCCCACTAAAGTAACCCCTATAAAAAAGGAATGATATCATAAAAAAATTAATACATAGAATATTGATTTTATACCTTCCTCCAAAATCATTGAAAAAAATAAAAACATTGTTATTTATTTGTGCGGATTAACACCTCCACAAATTAGAGGTTTTATTTCTCATAAACTACTTACATTTATAGAAAAGACTTGTTAAAAAGAAAAATAAAATAATAATAACATGATTAAGATACTGAAATGATGATTTTTATACCCCATCTCATTTTATGAAAAATGATAGCATTTTTTGTGTATGTATATATTATCTCCTACATAGGACAAAGAATTTAATTTTTATATAACCTCTTAACATTTATGGTTTTAAAATATATGAAATGTAAAAAAATATTTTTATGACAATATTAATATTTTTAAATGATTTTTTTGATATATAAGTAATATTAATAGTAAATTGTTATAGTAACTTTAACCGCCTTAAATTATTGAGCAAGGAATGTTTCTTAATTTGGGTCAATTTTTTAATAACCTATCTAAATGTATAAATATTGAAAAGAAATTTAATAAATAGCATAAGCCTCCAAAATTATGGAGATCATGAAGTTATTTTACAAAATCATTGAGCTTGTCCAACAAACCAGAAGGGTTATAGAGAAATTAACCAAACAACCCCAAGGGATAAACATAAGAAGAAATTATATTAAAAATATATAAAATAAATTAAAATAAATGGACCTTAGAATATAAAATATACTTTAATAAGGATATTAATAAATTTCTTAATAAACATAAATTCATTATTCAGGGTGCTAGGTATGCACACAGAATGAATCAAGTCCTAAGATAAGGATTTTTGGAATTCAATATTATTTCATTGAGATTTGATTTGTATCAACCTATTTTGACATTTTATGGTGTGTATACTGAAAAATAATTTCTTTTTAGTCTTAAATTTAATAAATCAATGGGATTTACTAATCCATATCATGTTCTATCTTCTATTGATTTTCAATTCTAAATATTGTGAAGTTTTAAGGGGTTTTAACTCAAACACCTTTCCTTTGAGTTATAATGTTTCATGTGTAACTTATTACTTCTATGTATGGTTCCTTACACCTTATGATTTTATACTTAAATTTATATTTATCTATATAAAAATTTACACTTTTCATTCAAATCTTTATCCTTGATGAATTTATTCCCCAAAAAGTTTCACATTTTCGAGAATAATTCTCATTATCTTTAATGTTTATTTTTCTACCCTATCCATATTTTTTTTCCCGCCAATGTTGTTATTTATATATAGAAAATTAATTATATTTTATCACATATTAAAATCATATTACACTTCCCCTCTTTTCAAAATTGTGTTTTATTACCCTCTTATGATGTCAGATTTCAGAAAAAAACTATTTTATAACCTAAAAAGGGATCCTAAAAAAAACTTTCATTAATTTAGAGTTAAATATTATCTTATAAAAAACGTTTTTTAACCATATAATTCTATTTAAATTAATTTTACATCTTTGATATAATTATTTACATGAAACACCAAGTTTAATCAAAACCCGATATACTATTATATTATTCTTTAATGTGATAGAAATTACCTAGAAGTTGGATTTGAGGGTATCAATATGATTAAACAAATTATAAAAAAAATATTTTTTTACTTAGTTATAAAATTAATTCACTATTTTTCCTTTAGTTAGAAATTAAAATAAAAGGATTTAAAGATAAAAAGAGTTGTTTTATTAAAATGGTTTATATTTTTGAAATGTGTTTTTATCATAATAAATTAAATATATAATTATTTATTAATGATTTAAATAAAATTTATATATTATATATTCATTCATATATTTTAACAGTCATTTATTTATCATTATTTGGAAAATAATGAAAATAAGGTCATTTTAGGATTCAAAAATACATTTCCTTCAAAAATGAAATTTATTACTTTTTATGTGCAGATATTATAAAAAAATGATTTAAAATTTATTAAACTATATTTAATAAAAATTATTTCACTTTTTATATTATAATATCAATATTATATTAAAGTTATATTTTGGTATCTTTCAGAAAATATTAATTAGTCAGTGAATAATGAAAAAATTATTATTTTAAAAAAATATTGTTTTTCCCATTCATGTATTTAAAAAGTTTCATTTTGTTTTGATTTAATTTAAAATTTTAAATAGTTCTTTTTTATTGAACATATTTCAATTAATTTCATTTTAATAGACATTAGTCTTAATTTTCATACAAAAACATTTTTAAAGTTCCAAATTCATTTTTCCAGAAAACCATTTTTCGTCGCGTTCAACTGGTTTATTTTAAAATTATTTTAGACCACTTATAGATATTTAATTTAATAAAATATATTAAATATTTTGAATCATAATAATGTATATTATATAAAAATTTCAACTTAATTTTAAGTCATTATGAAAAGTAATCCAGATAAAAATTTATTACTACGATAAAGGATTTAAGTGGTTTACGAGGGGTTAAACTACATAGATAGTGGTTAAAATGATCTAAAAAATTATATAAATACTATTTTATAGTAATATTTAGAATTTACATCTTATAATATTCTAATATAAGTAATTTTTTATCAATTTTGATAGAGTAAAAGATTAATATATTCTAATCCTTTTGAAAATTCCAAGTGTATCCTCTCCCTCCCTTTTAAAAGGACACCACCTATCTACAATTAATCACACTTCATGGGACTTATAATTTTAAAAGTATCTACCCATACATATCCTAAAATCCCTCCCCACATTATGTAGTTCCTCGATTGATCACAATTCCATCCCTTCAATGCTCATGGTTTAAGTTAATGGAGGTTTCTCAACGAAGTGGTATAACTCTTAACTAAGGACTTTCAATTTTATATCTTCTTATATCTCTTATAAATATATGGTATCCATTATAAAATAATAAATTTATTATACTAAATATAATTTTGTATTATTTTAATGATTTATTAGTCATTTTCCACCTCTTTTTCAACAAATGGGAACTGGAATAATCTATTTTTCATATGTGTGGACTTATGCCTCCATGTAGGGTTATGATTCATTTTCCATCACCATCATTCATCGTTGGTAATAAAAATGTATTTAATATTATTATGCAAAATTTATTGAATAATTATGACTATTTAATTATAATATCATGTCTACCATCATTCCTTTTCACCTATAAGAAAATTATAGATTTGTGCATGCGTACCTATGGACCACCACCTCCGTAGAGTGATGTGACATATTTTTCATTTCATATTTACATTGGTGGTAATAAGGTAATATTTAATGAATATATATGGTATTTATTAATTAATAATAATTATTTAAAGTTTAATTACTATTTAAATTTCTTTGTTTCCATCCGTAAAAGAGTGGAAACATCACATTTGTGTACGCACGACTATCATGTCCCAAAGTGTTGTAATTCATTCCTCATCACATATTCATATAAATGATTAAAAAAATTATAAGATGAATAAATATGATAATTATTTCACTATTATTATTTTTTATACAATTAAATCATTACTATAGTGCATGCACCAGAACCATTGAACTGAAATATGGACGGAAAATGAACTAGTTTTCATATGAATGTTCATTTTAATGAAGAAATTTTTAATAAAAGGATAATTATAAAGGCATGAAACTTAGTAATTTTTATATCAACAAGTTTATAATGTATATATATATATTAATAATATATATTTATTAAACATGATATTTTAATACGTATGAATAAATGTGGTACTTTTGGTAAGGGTTTATATTAAAATATCATTTATTTTCCATATTGTCGATGTTAAATTTATATTGGTGTAAATTATATATATCTTATTCATTAATCTTGTTTTATTTTAATATCACATATATATTCCTATAATATTAATGTATTAATACCATTTTCTTCTCTTTGGTACTTAAAATGACAGAGAAAATATTTTTTTTAGAAAAGGAAACCTTATTTACTTTTTGGTCGAACAACTTTTTCTTCCATGCCAATATTATATAATATTAGTTTATGGAAGTTTTTACATATAGTTGAAATTTTTTAAAAGTATAATATTAATTAACATTTACTTTATTTTAAAAAAATTTAAAAAGAATATATTTAATGAAATGTTATCAAAACAAATTATTTTTTACTTTTTACAAATACGTGAAAGGAATTTTTTCTTTAAATATATATAGTACGAACATATTTTCCAACTAAATTGATAATTCCTTGATTTTAAGCTTTATTTTTATGTTTCCATGCTTATTTTCAAAATAAATCAGTTTCTTTATATTCATTTAATTTTTATTAAAAATGTAATAAATATAAATGGATATTTTTCTCATGTTTTCAAATAAAGGTTATAATTTTTTAAGGTAGTTTATTTTCAATTTCAGCATCCATTAAAGATTTTCATGCTTTATTAGGGACAAGATCTTATGATACAATCCAATTTCTTTCTTTGTTTGTCTTATGATGATGGCGATTTAAGGATGATTCTATGGAACCAATTTATTTTTTAAGAGTTAATTATGTTATGATGAAATCATTATGAAAATTGTTTTTCTATGGTTGATACTATAACCAAATGATGTAATGAAACTTGTTACATTCAATGTATTATGATATAAATAATTTATGAATGATTTATAATCTGGTGGAATACATATGTGTGGTTTTTATTATTTGTTGGGTGGGATAAAAATTATAATATATCTAATGAAATGGTTAAATCTTTATTTCTCATGATATAATAAGGACTGGAATAGGGAGTTGACCCAGTTCAGTAAGGGCCTATATCTAATATAATAGTATTTGGATTGAAATGTGACTAAGGAAATATTTTAATTGGGAGTTAACCAAATCCACTATGATGGTCGTCATAATTATCCTTGACTATAAAATAATTTCTACGCAAATTTGTTTTCGAAAAAACATATGGCTTTTTTTATGATATATTCTCATAGATTGTTATTTTTTATTGATGCTTCCAAATAACTTATGAATTAAGTCTATTATTTTGATATGGTCATTTCCCATGATTTATTATTTTTTTTCCTTTTCCTTGAGTTATGAAGAAATTTTTTATGTATGGTATGTTTATGAAGTGTACTATGTCAAAAGATATTTGTTAGAGATTTTTAAGATATTTCACGAAATAATATGATTAATTATTAGTATCCAAATACAATAGTCTATTATGTTCCACAGACATATATTATTGTAAAAATATATTTCCAAATCATTTTTTTAAATTTATATAAAACCAATTTTATGGATAAAGTGTGAACTAGAACATCCACAAAACACACCTAATTCAGAAAAACAAAAACATCAGCGGTAAATTTGAAATTAAAAAACCAACAACAAAAATTAAAAACCTAATGCGAGCTATAAGAATATCTCTTCTACATGAAAATCTCGTGAGTGGCCTGAGGATACCATTATCGAGGTAAGACATGTCAAGTCCCTATATCGTCACTATCATCACATAATTGTTGCACCACATGTCATATTCAACTCCATCGTTGGTCGTTGACCAGATCTGACATCACACCAAACCCCAATTTAAGAAGAATGAACCTTCACGAGATCACTAGTAAAGGAACACCATAACTGAAACAGATAATTATGATGGCTTCCATCAGAACCAGAAGAAATGAAACCCCAAAACCAGCCCAAACTACACCACCCCGAAAAAGAGAACAAGTAATAAGTTCACTAAAATAAAACCAATAAATCCCAGACGTTCTTTAAATCCAACTATGAACACAAAAATCGATGAAGGTCTCACTTATAGAGACTGAAGCTCATTGAAGACCTTTGACCACCAAACCGAAAGACCCAAAACCCTAGAAACCACCACACCTAGTCCGAATCGTAGGGGAATATAGGAAATGCGATTTCAAAGTTGGGATCTAAGTGGTCAAGGGTTTCAACTACGAAAAACCTTCTTTGGATCCATGAAAATTCCTAGAACAAAATCAGAATCATTTTCATAATAATAGAAGCGCCATCTCCCAAGAAGACCACAGACATCGCCAAACCATCATCCTGGAACTCATCACCTATAAGAAAATCTGATCGAGAAGCACCATCAGATAGAGATTAGAAGAAAAAATATAAAGGGGGAAGGAGGAGGGGGATGCACTAGAGAGTTATGAGAACCTCCCCCCTCCAAATAATCATCGATGAAAACCCAATGATTTTTAAAATATAAGGAATATTTATCTAAAATGAAGAAACATCTATGCATGTTACGCACTGGTTTCTTGATATATTTGTTTTTATATATTTTCTTCATTATTATTATCATATATTTCATCTATATTATGTAAACATGTTCCTTAAACATATATCATGTTTAATTTTTCATTTTTTTGGGGATAATACTTGTTTTGTGTTCCATTCAATATTCCCACTTTTAAGTGAACTCGACTGAAGGGAATATTCCAATTTTTTATTTCAAGAAAATTTTCATTTCTATAAAATTTTTTTAACAATGAATTGATTATAAATACCCTATAATTATTTTTTTATAGATACCACCTTGTTCAGTTCTTTTTTAAAAGAAAATAATACCTCTTCAATTCCTTAAAAGATCAGTTTCTAATTTTGAAAATCATCACATATGGGGTTTATTTTTTATTCTTAGTTATTATTTATCCTTATTGTGTATTTTCTTACATTGAACCTCAATGGTCAAGACCTATGTTTATTTAATAAAATATGAAAATACAAAAATGTCTTAATTCCTTTTTCTCATAGTAATCCTTTTGATATATTTTTTGATTATTCTCTAAGATAAGATTTTTGGAATCCACTTATTTCTCATGGGTTTTATAAAGATTATGCTTTATGTATGGTTTCTTTTCCTCATATGATACAAATATTCATGTACATATTTTGATTTTAACAATTTAATCATTCATTACATAGTTATATATCCCAAAAATATAAGGATTAATGATTTTATCTAATGAGATGTCAATTATTATTAATGGTTGGTTAGCATATACACATTGTAGTGTGTGATTAGTGGACATAAAATTATATAGACTTCCAATGCATTGGGTAAATCTTTATATATCCTGATATTATATGAAATGGAATGGATAGTTAACCCATTCTATCTTGTGACTCTTTCTACTTTATTTACAGGAATAGGGAGTGAACCTAATTTACTATGGGACAATTTCCACTATGATAGTCTTAGAAGTGAGACTCGACTTATAGTTTTTATGTCATGTTTTATGTTGTTCCCACGTATTTATGATTCCATGAACTTATGATATAACTTTCTTATTCTATGTTTCCATGATTGTCTCACAATCTTATATCATCATTTAAGTTTTTTAATTTGAGATTACATGTCATTACATCATGACTTATGGACAAATCTAATTGTATAGTGTTATTTTTAGTAAGAAATTTTTCTATGATCATGTTTCATTAAATTCTTTTTATTGAACCATTTATGAAATAGTGATGATTTTTCCTAGGTCATCATTTTAGCTCACACCTTTTTTATGTTTCCCTTCCCAAGTTATGAAGAAATGTATAAATTGTCATAAGACTAAATTTTGGTCTAGAAGAGTATGATTATTTAGAGTCATTGACAACTTTTTAAAATAAATTTCTTATGAAATTAGTCCTCAAATAAAATAAATAAAAAGGTTCTCTATATAATGTGATATTTTTGACAGATGTAATATTTTACTTTTGGTAATGATGAAAAGTAAATGAATATTTGTTTTTGGTTTTTATTGTGGTAAAATTTAATTAGTGCATGTAGAATCTCGACCTAAATGTCAATTAATGGATCTCTGAGATGGTGGGCCACAAGATTCCATGTATGCCTCTACGAACACGAGAGGATACCAACTAGTAGTTAGAGAGTTGGGTGTGAATGTGGTGAGACTATTCTATCATAAGTTAGCGTACCGTGTAGCAATATATATGGAATAATAAATAAGTGAATTTGATGTTATATGACTAGACCAGTAACCTGTTGTAGAAGAAGTATAAATAAACAATAGAGAGCAGCAAAAATAATATAAACAAACCAAGAAATACAATAATACAAGATCAAGTAAAATAAATAATAGTTTTATATGATGATGATAAAAAAAATATTCAAGGGGTAAGGGATACAAACATAAACCCCATGATAAAAAAATACCAAAAATACCAAAAACTATGACGACTAGAATCTCAAGCGTGGGCTTGGTCCTCTACCCTCGTACTCCATACTAGAACTTTCAATCAAGCATCATAAGCGGGTTTCTTCACTTTATCTATCCTTATAACCATAAAGTTTTTCTTGGGTAATAAAGGAATCCTGGGTGTGGTGTGAGATAAATCCCAGTAGGTCACCACCAATGATGTTTATATTGAACCCATTCATGAAATATAAAATGATCAATTTTACATTAAAAAAAATTAAAATTAGAAATAAATAAATAATTAAATTGGAATGGATTTGGATAATATGCCCATCTAATTTTACCAACTTAGGCCTAATCCAGTGAGACAGAAAGAAATCTGAGAAGTTAAAGTGAGGGATAAAATGTGTAAGAAGATGGATTATTCCCAATATTCTGATTGGTCTTGGTGGAAACATCCTGAATTTTCCAAAATCAAAAATTTATTTTTCTAATTAAATTCATTCACCTACTTTTTAATCCAATTAAACATTTTTATGAAAAGTAAAGAGTCAACTAGAGCCTATCTATGGAAATTTGAAGATAATTTCTTCTATTACTCTAGGTTCTCAATATAAGTTCAAGGTCCTAGGAAGTATGTCCAAGGTTACCCAACAATGAAGTCCCGAGTTTCACTCTAGGAGTGGTGTGAAGACAGAACAAACTAACCTCCGAGTACATAACTGGTATCACAAATTGGGGCTCGAGTCCCTATCATGGCATGGTACAACCATATTTCCATAATGTTTATCCAAGGGGCCTCCCCTAGGTAAAAAAGTGTCCCTCATTCTAAGGTTAAAAATATACCACACGGTGATCCCATCCTAGGGATAGCTAGTGTCACCCACGACATGTTTGCAAAACATTAGAAAATTATTACATATAAGAAATGAAGAGTCCATCCAAAGGTTATTTAAGTCAGAATCCCTTGTATCACCCTTGGCACTAATGTGAGAGAATTTAACCAAATAGTTCATATATAACATGTGTAGAAAAAAGATTCATTTCATTTAGTTCTAGTATTTCACAATAAAGGCATATGGGTCAAGTAATTTCTATTGGGAAACTCATTTATGTCAATAGGTATTAAAATCATGGACTAATCTCATGGGAAATTAAATTAGTTTTACTTAATTCATTACCTCTAAGTATTAATTATGGAAAAAATCACTCAAGTTGTTTTTGGCCAATTTATAACAAAATGCAAGGTGCCTCTATAGTAAAACACACACAATGAGTGGAATGATTCAAGGACATCAACCCAAGGGGTTAGTTTACCCCTAACTCTGGACAAAATTGGTAAGGTAAGGATTCCATTTGAATTTATTTAATAATTTATGGGTGATATAGAAATTTCTATCTCACAAAATTTTTTGGATATTATAAAGTGAAATGAAATAAATGGAAAGAAATGAGAACACCTACATTAGCCTCGTAGTGATCCCCTCATCCAGTTTCACCCAGAGATTCATGCAAAAATAGAATATATTTAGTAAATATTCAAATTCTAGGAGAATGCGGAATGTGATACATCACCAAGATAGCTCAACAGGGATGAATAAAACTTGAAATAGATAAGAGAGGATTTAAAAGTGTACCTCTAACAACTCGATTGATCAAATAGTGACAGAAACAAACAAAGAATAAAATAGATCTCTTGACCCCTAGATCTTAAGGGGAGGGTTCTTATGGGATGAAGAGGGTTGGTCCACTAGAGAATAGGGGAGGAATAAGGATAAAAATGATTTAAAACATTTTAAGGGATAAACTATAAATTCACCCACATATAAATTGATACATAGTTTGGCCACACAGTTGGAAAAACCATGCACCAACCATATTCATGTGGATTCTGCAAGTGGAACCCCACATGGGATCCGTGCATGGTTTTTCTAACTGTGTGCATCCTGTGAACAATAGCTCTATCCCATTAGTCTTAATTGGTGCACGACCATGTTACTAGGGTCACAATGTTGCAAACAGCCCTTATGGACCCTATAACCCCACTTTCTACAACCCCATGGTTTAAGAAATCCATAAGGAATAGGCTGCATGGTTTCGTCTAACCATTAATCCTAGTTTGGATCTTTAATTTTCGGGACTCCAAGCTCCAAACGAGCCCGAGGAACCCCTGAAATTTCTTCAACTCCCTTATGAATATTTATTAGGGACAATCAAATGAATGAAATCCAAAAAACTTTTTTTTCGAGAAAATACATGTTGCTAAAACCGTACCTCCTTAAGACAACTAACCCCATGTTTCTCTTTTGATGGTGGTGAGATGTATTTTTAGAAAATTTCTTGCTACAGCACACATACATAGGCCTCTCCTCCCAGGTCTCATTCTATACATGTATGTTCTTATATAACACCTAGACCATGTGAACTAACCTACCATATAAATCCTCCATGAAATGATAATGGATACGTGTTAGATTCTCTTAGAAGGATGCATCTTATCTAGATCAATGTCCCCAAGGTCAAACGAATGAGATAGATCAGGATGGTGCTGTTGTAGTTGATATATGTGGAATATTTCACACATGGCATGATACCTCTTAGGTAACTACATCCGATAGGATACTAGAACATCTCCATACACTATATCTAAGGCACCGACATACCAAGCTGATAAATTTCCCTATATATGTGTTTTTCAATGACCCAATCAAGTTGATTCATATAGAAAGACCAGATGTACCACTTCGAAATATAGAGGTCTACGGTGACAATCAATATAATAATTCTGACAAGAAAATTTTTTTACATACGCTTCTGTATCAGCTGAACCTGATCTAAAGTCTCTGGAATAATATGAGGACCCAGTAGAACTACCACACCAAACTATAACCACCTTATAAGTGAAAAGAACAATCTATCGTAAATGTAATCATATAGATCCATCTGTGTCACTTTTCAAAAATTGTTGTTGTTTAAAAAATCAACTAGAAGAATATGATATTCCCATGAACTAGTGAAATCAATTATATAGGCCTGAATCATATCCTCCAACACATATATTTTCCACTCAAACTACTCATCGGTCTAAGGGAGATATTCTATACTCAAGATCACATGTGAACCTTGTACCTTTTGAAACCCTTGTGAGAACCATGAAGTGAATTGAGCATCTTGGTCTAAAATTCTTGAATAGTAAATGCCACAAAGGCACAATACATCCTAGATTTAATCTTTCCTAGATAATCAACAAATAAGGTCTCTTGGATCAGTAGGAAGTGTACAACCTTGATCAACCTACCGAGTATTACACAAAATACATAGCTGCCTCAAAGAGATCATAGAGATCCCATAACAAAATCCCAAGTGAAATTATTCCACTTTCACTCCAGAATATATAGAGGTTGTGGAAGTCTATTATTTCAATGGTGCTCTACCTTCACCTACTAATATGTCGATCACCAAGTGATAAAACTTATTATCTGCCTTCTCACACCTAGACACCAATATTTATGTTGCACGTCTCGGTACATCTAGGTAAAACCAGGATGAAATTCCCAAAAAGAGGCATAAGATTACCTCATACTCTCTTCATGTATATCACAAGGCACCCACATATTCACATGGAAGAGTAAGGTCTCATTTCTATTAACGACCTAAACAGGAGGTGGGTTCTCTCCTGTGATTCTCTGCTTTAGAATGAGTCCTTCAGAATCAGATAAATGAATCATCTAGAATAGCTCCTTAGGAGAGGAAGTCACTTTAAAATCAGAAAATATTGGTTCCCCATGATGTTCTTGAATCTCTAGGTGCATCGTAAGAAAATAGAGCCGCCATCTTCCACTTACTACTGGCCTCCTGGAGGAATTTTATCTAAGTCTTTTGAATCAAGGCATCAACTATGGAATCACCCTTTCTTGGAGGGTTAGAAAGCTCAAAGTCAAAGGAATCTAGGTATTCTACCCGCATGCATTGCCTGATATTCATTTCTTATTGTGTGGATATGTATTTGAAACTATTATTTTCAGTATAAATAGAAAGCTTCTCACCCAGTAAGTAATGCCTCCAACAGCATAGATCATAAACCATGGATTCTAGCTCAAGGTTATGTGTAGTGTAATTTCATTTTTTAGGTATCAATTGGTGGGAACCGTATACCACAACCCAACCTCCCTATATCATCGCTAACTTGAGAACGAGTCCTAAAGCATCATAGTAAATAGTATTGATTCTGTCTGGATCAGGAAGAATCGGGTTCGATTTTGTAGTCACTCTCCCCTTTTATTATTTACAAGTTATCTCACAAGATTTAGATCAGACAAATTTCACTCCATTCATAGTGAAATTCAAAATTAGTTTTTCCATGCATGATAAGTCCTATATGAAACACATTTAATAGCTATCCATCCCTAAGAAGCTATGTTTATCTAATATATTCTTGTGTTTCTCCCAAAAAACCATTTCACTCACCATGTCTAGGTTAACTGATAAACCTTATTTAGATATGATATAACCCATGAAGTAAACCTTGATAATCCAAAAGTTCCATTTACTAATATTTTCATATATTTGGTTCTCTTTTAGTGTAATAAACACAATCTCAAAATGTTTGGTAAGGTCATTTTTTGTGCGTAGGCACACTAAGATGTCGTCTACATAGACCATTAGAAAGGAATAAAGATACGGTTGGAAAAAATGATTCATCCTATCCATGAATACATTAGGCCTATTTTTAAGACCGAATGGCCTAAAAATAACATTGTATATGATGTGTATAATTAACTCACTTTCACATTATGGTAGCCCAACCTCAGATCGACCTTGGAGAAAAATGTTGCTCCTCAGATCGAGTTAAAGTGTTCATCTATACGAGGAAGTTGATACCTGATTTTCACATTAAGATGGTTCAATTAGTGGAAATCCACAATAAATATAATGTTAACATCATTATTATTGTTAAAAAGGACTGGTGAACACCATGGAGATGTGTTTGGTCAGATAAAACCTATCTCTTCAATATCTTTAAGCTACTTCTTGAGTTCCTAGAGCTCTGAAGGTGTCATCCCATATGGATGAATGGACATAGGTGCCACACGTGTCATAAGATCTATGGTGAACACAACCTCTCTATCAGGTGGTAATCTGGAGAAATCATTTTGGAGGAATTCCCTAAAACTATCTACAATATGAAGAAATTCTACAAGCTACATCCCCTGATGGCTAATAAAGAGACTGGCCATCTGGTCAATCACTCATCCTATCCCAGTATGCTTGGGTCCATCTCTACTTCCCTGGATATCCCATTTT
This sequence comes from Viscum album, assembly GCA_963277665.1. Lineage (NCBI taxonomy): Eukaryota > Viridiplantae > Streptophyta > Magnoliopsida > Santalales > Viscaceae > Viscum > Viscum album. Next base: position 680,299,058 of record OY728147.1, read on the forward strand.
CCCTTATGGATATATGTGTTTCCCTTGAGTGATGTAAAACACAACCAATTGTGATACAAATCCACTGGGGATCAATAGGGAACAATCCAGTACATACCAGTAAGGGCATGAAAACCGATCATCTCAAGGATGAGAAACTCTACAGAAAATGGTACCCTCTTATCTCAAGGGGAACTCCTTTCACTGTCATATCCCCCCAACTCAAAATCCTAATGGAGTTTCTAGAGTTATAACACCACTGGACCACTATATCACTAATCCCAGAAATCCCATAGTTGATGTAGATAGAAAATAGTGTTATGCTTCTATATCAAATAAGGGAGACACTTAAGTAGAGGCTACTAGAATAGTACCTCTAACTGTAGATGGCCCTAGACATTGCTCATCTGGAGTAGTCTAAACTAAATAAATATGTCTTGAACCATGACCCTAAGATGCTGCCTGAGTAGCATGAGCTAGTCCACTCTTCTAACATTGAAACTCTGACCCCTTATTACCTCATCTAAAACCACCCCCTAAGCCTGGTCGGCCTGTAGAAGAACAACTCCCTTCTTGATGAATATTTTTTGTTCATGCACAAGAATGCAATGCGGTCATAGAACCCCATTCACTTATAACTAGAGGAAAGTACAGGCAGAAATGTTGGAGGTGACCCATCATGTCATATTCCCATCACTTAATCAAGTTCCTCATAAACTGGGGATTTCTATTACCTATCCCAGCACACTGGTGACAAACAACATTGTTGTTAGTGTGTTCCACCTAAATCGTACTTCTCCTGGATTTAACCTCAAACACCACTTCTTACAGTTGGGTAAACCACTGCTCTACTTAGAAGCTGAACCGCCATGTTTCACATCACTTAATTTCCTCCGGTTCCACTTAGTGATGAGGTCTTGGAAAACAATTTTTGGGATAGTACTGAGCTGAAAGATTTTCACTTGTGATTGGATAGAGTACACAATCCAATCCTTGAATATCCACATAGTATTCATCTAAAAATCGGTCAAGGTCAGTGAAATACATTTTAATTTGATGAAGTGAGATGATTATTAAATCACTGACATGTCACATTTCTGAAGATACATGAACTTCCAAATGTTATCAGTTCTCAAGGTTTTATAAAAGAAGTAGTCATAGAATTCTGTCTGGAATAATACATAAAATGTACCCTGATGTCAACCAACATAAAAGAGAAATCCCATAAAAACTTGTCAGATTCATTTACCATATAGGTCATGATCTTGACCCTCTACACTAGAGGCATCTCGATATTCTTGAATATGGACAGCATGGCCTCTATCCACGATTCCACTTCTTGAGGTCTGTTATCCCCACTGAAGGTGGAATGATGCTTCTAGTAGAACTCGCGAGATAGCTATATAGTGGTAGGGGAGGTCTAGGAATACCCTAAATGGTATGCGTGAACCAAAATGGGATATCATTGAATCAGGCATCATCACATGATGGAATATTTGGAAAAGGTGGATTAGGTGGCACTACATAAGGTATCACAGGTGGCATAGGGCCAACCACCACCAGAGTATTCTCATTGCCACTTTTATGGAATTCATCATGAGGTCTTCATGGTAGTTCAGCTCTATAGTTTCCATGAACATGTCTCAGAAGGAATTTACATCATATAGTGAATTATATATGTAAATAAAAATACAACGCCCTTCTAGAAATGAAACAAGCCTCCTTTCTGAATCCTTAATCAAGGCCTAGGGGGAAAGAAAAGGTTTGAGAAGGATAGTAAAATACATCAGATACTTTAGAATACTAAGCTTAGGTCAGGTTCATGGTCCTTAAGCACACATATAAGGTGTATATTTCATTTTATAGATCATTTTCATTTTAAAATATTAACTGTTTTAATTTAGTATTAATTTTTGTATTTAAATTCTCCCTTAAATAGATAAATTAGGTGGATCCCAAGTTCCAATTTATAAGGGGCCATATAAATTATAAATTGAAATATGAATTCTACTTAGTACTAACCAAAACACATTCCATCTAATGTGATAGATGGTCCATGTATTAATGTTATATAACTTGTTACATAAGGTATCTACTTTAACCTATTCCAAAAATGTTGTTAGGTTAAGGAAAGCACCTTAAGTGTCAGTTATGTTTTTCAGTCCTTCGAGGAAGGTTGAAACATATCTATATGTAACCATAAAATTACAACAACGCTTGACAAACATGGAAAAAATAAAAAACACATTCAATTCAAGAAATGCATGAAAATTTACCGATGGCATGGCATAATTCATGACATTTTAACCCTAAGTTGCGTAGTATGATTCTTGCTTCGATGTTCCTTCATATCATCAGGCCAAGGATAAATAACCCTTTTTAAAAAACATAAAAAGTAATGAAAGTACAAGTTAAGTGATTCTCCCAATAGTGAAATAAATTAAATAGCAACAATGCAATAAATAACAGCATTTACCAATCCTAGGTAATTTGGGTTTCCCCTCTCCATGGGTTAGCCACTCTGAGGCACTATATCATTACCAAATTATTATATCCTGGTATCCTTTACAAACCCAAATAGTAATATAAAAGGAAAAGTAACCCATCATAAAAATTTGTATCATCCCACCCCGAATGCCACTTAACAGTTCCCACGAGATGGTGGGCCACAAGACCTTAAGAGCGCCTCCCCAAATTTCAATGGATGCCAAAAATTATTTAGGTTCAAGGGTGTTTTTATGGCGATACTATTACCTCATTTTTTAGAGTGTAGTGAAAAAAATATATAAGGAATAAGAAAAGGTATAATAATATGCTATATAAACAAACCAATAATCCATCATAGAGGAAGCATAAATAAACAACATACAACATCAGACATAATACAAAAAAACCAAGAAATATAAGTATACAATAGAAGGTTAAATAAATTATAGATTTCAATAATGATTATGTTATAAAAAATTAATATTAAAGGGTCAGGGGATACATTTATGTACAACAATCTAATAAAATACATACAAGAACAAAAATAGGTGCGACTAGAATCTCGAGCATAGGCTTGGTCCCCTTCCACCATACTCTATCCTAGAACTATACATCAAGCATTGACATATATATGATTACCTTTATATGTCCCTTAAACTATAAATTTAACTTTGGTACAAATGAAATCTTGTGTGGGGTGTGTGATAAAATATCAATAGGCTACCACCAATGATATCTAGATCAAACCCTTTAATGTAATAAAAAATCAATGTTGTTCCATTCATAATAAATTAAAAATAAAAATATATAAACTATACTGGGTTTTTATAGGAAAATCGTCCAATTTTACCAACTTCAGACTAAGTTAGTGAGTCTGGCCCAAGAAAATCTAATAAGGTATAGTGAGTATAAAATGTATTACAAGATGGACTGCCCACAATCTTTTGATTGGGCTTGGTGCAAAAATCCCAATGTTTTTAAAACCAAAAGATTTATTATTAATTATAATCATTTATATACTTTTTAATCCAGTTAATCCTTTTTTCAAAAGGGAGATATTCTCCTTGAACCCATCAATGGGAATTTTATGAAAATTCTATGAATCACTCTAGGGGTCGGTATAAGTCATATTCCAAGGGTGTTTGTCTATGGTGACCCAATAAAGAAGTTGCAAGTGTCAATGTAGGAGTGGTGTGAAGACACCTTGAACTAACCTCTAAGTACATACCTGGTATCACATATAGAGGTCAGAGTATCTCTTGTGGCATGGTACAACCATCATGACATCAAGCCCATCCAAGGGGTCTCCCTTATAGAACTACTTTCACTCATCTATAAGTAAAAAATATATGACACATGGAGATCACATCCCATTCATAGATAGTGTCCCCCACCCCCGGTGTGTTTTCAATCCATTAGTAAATAATAACAAAGAAGGAATTAAGAGTTTATACAAGGGGTCCTTAAGTTTTGACCCCCTATATTACCCTCAGCACAAAGGTTAAATAATTTAACCAAACAGTTCACATATGACATGTATAGATAATGTTTCATTTCATTTAGTTAAATCATTTATCAATATATGAATATGGGTCAAGGTATTTCCATTGTAAACCCCATTGATGTCAATAGGAATTAAGCTCATGGACAAATATCATGGACAATTCAATTAGTTTTACTCCATTGCTTACATCAATGTATTAATTATGGAACAACGCACCTCGAGGGGCATCTAGATAATTTAGAACAAATGGAAAAAGGGAGCTTATTATAGAACACACCCAATGGGTGGAATGAATTAAGGAGATCAACCCAAGGGGTTGATTTTCCACCAAATAATGTTGTAATTAGAATTATAATGCTTCTATTTTAATTTAATTAACAATCCAGGGGAGATGTTAGAAATCTCTGTGAAGTGAAATATTAGGGCATATTCTAAATTGAAATGAAATAAGGGGAAAGAGCCTCAACCAACTACCATTTCCTTGTAGTGATTCCCTTATCTAGTGTCATCCTTTGATTCAAACATGAATGGAAGATATCTAAGAAATAGTCAAATACACTTAAAATGGTGAAAATGAGTTCACACCAAGATATCGCAATAGAGAGGAATACCATCCTAAAATAGATGAGAGTAGATTGAAGAGTATAACTATAGATTCTAAATGGATCCAATAGGGAGATAAATGGATGAAGAATTGAGGAGACCTCTTGATCTCTAGATCTTAAGGTAGGAGGGTTCTTATGGGAGGAAGAGGGTTGGTCTGCTGAAGAATAGTGGAGGAAGAAGGAGAAAAGGGATTTTAAAACATTTTAAGGGAAAAATGAAAATTTACCCACACCAGGAATGGAACATGGTTTGGCCACATAGTTATAAAAACCTTGCACCATCTGCATTCCACGTTCTACTCCAAGGGGCACCTCATGTGGGCTAGGTGCATGGTTTGGCTAACTGTGTGTAGCGCATGAAAAACAATTCTTCTACAGGAGTCTAAATTAATGAAGGAGAAAGCCCATGGGGTTACATTGTTGTAGAAAAACCTTGGGGCACCCATCACCTAGCTATCTGAAGCTACACAGTTTAGGGAAACCATGTAGGATGGCAACACAATTTCTACTAATAATGTGGCACAGTCTTCCTCTTTAATTCTTAGGGCTCTGGGCACTAAATGAGCCTTGGAGATCCCTAAAACAACCTTTACTTTCATATAAATCTTTATTAGTTTCAAACAAAGGAAATCAAAAATAAAAATAAAAATAGTCATTACCTTTGATAAATGGCATGTAATTACAATTATAGCTATATAAACTGAGGAAGAGAAGGAAACAAAATTGGACGTCTTTATTTTAAACTTTTCTATTTTTTAAAATTATTCCCTACATTTTTATGATTTAAAAAGGTTTATATTTTCTAAAAATGAAAATTTATTTTACTCTTTAAATTTATTATTTTATACGTATTAAGTAGGATAATGGATGAATTTAGGAAAATTCAAGGATATAAGAGTGCTTTTTACTGTTACTATTTAGGAAGATTATATCTTTTATCTTAATAGTTAATTAATTCAATATAGTCATTTTTTAATAACACTTTAATTATAAAAAAATGGGTAGATTTTTTAATCTATGATCTAATAATAAAATTGATTTAATAAGAACAATGATCTTTAATTTATTATAATATTTTGTGTTTATGTTTGTCTCTAAAAGAATAAATTTTTAGGTTAATTGTATCTTACATTCTATTTTAATCCTATATTTGAAATGTATGAATTATTAATTTTAAGGGAAAAACCTATTGTGCTTATTTTCTGTTTTGTTCAAGTTTATATTACAATGTTGAGACAAGATAACTAATATAATGATCCACTATAGGTTTATTATATTTTTTATTTCACTTATTGAATTCATATATAGACTAACTTGGATATAATAATTTTCATTTTATGTTTGTAGAATTGGTTTATTTCCTTTACATACTCATTTGAATGATACAAATATTTGTTATATCTATTATCAATCATTTAATTTAATCAATTGTGTGGTGAAATATATACTGATATATATTTCATTGTTAGGAGTTAACCCAACACTATATTATCCGAAGAAAGTAGCATTGAGGATGTGGTACTGGTCCTAATAAAACATCAAAGAGATAATAGAGTATAAAAATATATTGTAAGAGTACATCATTACTAAAAAATAGATAGTTAGTGTATACAATATACATTGATCAACAATTTAATAACAGGGAGTTGTGTTATAATACACTACCATATGAACATAATGCCAAATAATATTGTAGTACGATGTTATTGAGCCAATGACATGCCATATTTACTAATGTACTAAACATTAAAGTACCAATTCTTGGTCATGTTATACTTTATGACATCATTAAGTGGATAATATAATATCAGTAAGATGATGAAAGCTAAATTGACATGAAAACATATTATTTAATATAAATGGACTCTCAAGTAACTGTTAATGTATTTTTAACTTATTCCATGAGACTAAATTGAGGATAAAATTTATTATGAAATATTGATGTATAAAATAAAATATAAAATGGTTACTTAATATTTGGGAAACCATGATCGATTGAACAATTGAACCAAGATTATGGAAACTCAAAATTAGTATGAGACCCATTGAACATCATTCCATAAAATTATATTGATTGGAATGGGTCAAATAAATTCTAAGCTATTCAATTTTTAATCACAACTATTATTATTTTTTAAATAATGTTTCTATTGGAACTGTGTGTATACTCATTACTAAAAGTAATAATACTAGTTCACATGTCTATGTAACATCAATTTATTATTGTTTTCTATTTTTTATTTTATTTACTTTATCTTTTATTTCATGAGTGATCAATATATGGTTTATGATTTTCCCTTCTAAATATTGGTTTTGTACTAGTTACCCATCCATGAAAGGATTGTGTTTGTAATTGATTCTATCTCTCGACTAAAAGACTCATAGTATACTAGTTTTCTAGTATTATAAAAGGTAGTTTATAAGAGCTTTTAGAAGACCCTTGAAAATTTCTATTTATAGCGTGATTCATATCTCTTGGGGAGTATAAGTGTGTAATGAGTTGATTTAACATTAGTTAATCTAAACAACTACAAAAATATTATGTTCTAATTTTAAGGTTTTTTTAAATTATTGAAGACTATTCACCCCCCCCCCCCTTAAGGCCACCAGACATCTTATATATGGGGAAAATCCAATGCCTTTAAATGATATATTTTTATAAATTAAAGATATTATATCAAATTAAATAATATAACATCATTTTTTTGGAACAAATGGAATAGAAATATTAAAAAAATAAATTTATTTAATAAAAATTTACTATTTCAAAACCACTTTTATTATTACCAATATAAACCATTTAATATAATTACGTTTTGGAAGAAAATAAAAATTGATCTTTTCTAATTATAATTAAAGTTTAAATGTTTAAACAAATATAATGAATTTATTGAAATTATTAACTAGAACTTTAAAACCAAAAATTATTATAAACCTTATTTAAACTCATTCTTATATGTTCATGTTGTGAAAAACCCCATTTCATTTAATTTTATTAAGAAGAAAACTTCCACTCAATAGTTATAAATTTTTCCATTTCCAATTCTCCATAACAATAATGAGAAATAAATTCATTACATATATAAAAAAATTAGTATTTAAAAAATTGGAATATCAAAATCAATTGATATAAAAATCGTCACACATATGTAATTCAAGAATCAAAATGAATATACAAAAAAATTATCAAGACGCGTCAATAAATACATAATTAATCATATTACCTCTGGAATCCACTCAAAAATCACCAAATGTTTGTGAAGGAAATATAATCAATGAAAATAATTTATTTTTAATGAAAAAAATAATAGATATCGTCACTTTACCCAAACATAAATGTTAAAGAAATCCCTCCATGAAAAGAAAAAGAAATTGAATTCAATAAATTTTTGATAGACTATTCTCAATATTTTCCTCTCTTACTAACTTTATATTCAATTATAAATAGTGTGAATAGAAATATTTATGGTTTTCTTTTCATGTTTTGATGATTCTACCACTACCCACCTCTCAACTTCCCTCTCGCACTCTAATAATGAACTAACCTACTGTACCTTAACCTGATACCTATGTTCATCCACCATAGGGCTTGATGCATGTTCCCAATAATCATAGGTTGGAAACAAGTTCCAAGGGAATTGATTAAAATCAATATGAATTATTTCACACTAAACCGGCTATAAAATAAAAGATGGATTCTAACATAGAACACCTATATGGACATTCCTTACAAAATAGATGTAAATCGTGTGACTTAATAATTTAGAACACTTCAAAAGAATGAGAAACCAAAAATTATATAGTGAACATCAAAATAATAACATATGAAACACCTTTTATAAATAGATAGTTATAATTAATATTATATAACAAACTAAAATAAAATAAAATAGTAATGGGGTGTCAATGAGGTAAAACAGAAACACATAACAAATGGAATATGCTAACATAAACCATCTTCATGTGACAAGTGAGATCTCTAATATTTTTACCTCTTATATACCCAAACCAAGGCTGTAAAATATTCATTTTCTTAAATTGGAGGCAATACTATACCTATGTCAAAGGAGACTATGCCTACGTACACATAAAGTATGTGTGTAGGGTTTGATAAAATATGTTCTGTAGGATTTCATTAAATAATATAGGTAAAAAACATATAAAATAAACCATAACCCAACTTTTTTGACTAAAATTATAAAATTACCACTAAAATTTTTATATAAACACAAGTAATATTGATTTATAATGGTTGAAAAAGTTACTTTAAAATAAAACCAAGTTAACAAGTACAATAAAACATTATCAAGTTCACCAATGTATATATCAATATAAATTAGTTCTTCAATAGAAAACATAAAAGAATCATAGGAAATAACCAAAGGAATTGTGGTATGGAAACCTATGATTCTTGTGAGTAACATTTCCATTACAATAATCATAGTAATATCTATATCCATATCCCTCTCAGCATAGAACAATAGCTATACCATTATCCTTAACTAATAGTAATCCCTTTTTGGAATATTTAGTGTCTCACCATAACTATCCACCCTAGTTAAAGTCTCATCATGATAAGAAAAACACAATATAGGGAGTGTTTCCCCATAACATGTCATCAAAATTGTCCTCTGAACACACCTATTTACTCATGGTTTCCCATAACTGTGTTATTTGACACAAACAGAATGTTTAATTTTAAAACAAATTAATTATCAAATGAAATTCCCCATAAGAAAAAGTTTTCAAAAACTTATCATCGAATTATAAAAATGTAATATATATAGATTTTATACCATTAAAACAAGGATTAAAATAAGTAATAAAATTGTGTTTAATGATAAAATTGAGATATATAGAACACCTACCAATGAGAGACTCTTGATAAATATCAATGGGTACTAATCAAATAGTACCCCCTATTTAGACCTAATCAACATTGCTAAATAAATTAAAAACCAAAAATAAAATAATTGTATAATTTAATGGATATATGGAAGTGGAATCACTTGCTATTGAGCTATAAAATGAAACTAAGATCCTGAAATAGGTGACAATGAATAATAAAATACAATTCTTATGATAACCATAAGAAGGTCAATATATTTTCTAAATTTTTCCTTGAAATGGAGAAACCTCCAAATCTAGGAACCTTGGGTTTAATGGAAATGTGACAGGGTAGAAATAAATAGAGTATTAAGAAGATAAATAAGTTATATGAGGAATATATAACTTTTATATTCATTGAGAGAGATAGAGGAGAATATCTAAGATGATAAGGCGGAGATTCTCCCACCAACTTTAAGCGTGTTGAGAATGCGAGGGATGAAAAGGGGTTCTCACCTCCTTTTAAATAGATTTACTCAAAGTAATAATAATATTTTAATTATAATAGTTAAATGATTATGTGAAATACTTTAATTTACCATTTTATCACATCAATATTTTTAAATCATTATAAATAGAATATAACATACACAATTATATAATATTATCCATAACCAAAAATATACTTGTCACCTAAAAAATTGTTATTAAAAATAAGTTAAATATTTAAATAATTATTAATTTAGTCCAATGGTATTATTAAACTCTTACAAAACATGATAATAATTTTAATAAAAAATTATAGCATATTTTGGGAGATCCAAACATGAAAGAATGGGGTTTCATGTCATATTAAATACATTAACGATAACATTTAATGGTCATTGGGGCTATGTAATAACCATGAGAAACCCTCTATCTCGATAAATTTATATTTCATGATCATTGGGATTGTGTACAATGATCATATAACTTACTAAATTTTTAGAAAAACTCAAAAAAAATCTATTTTCTAGAGCCAAAATTTCATTGAAATTAAAATATTCGACAAAAAACAAAATTATTACATTACAAAACCACACTAAATTTCCTCAAACACACACCTGGTTGTTGGAGGTTATTAATTAGTGCCATGGTTAGAACTAAATTTTGTATATGTGATTTAACCCCAATAAATAATATGAAAATTAATATTAAAATAGAAGAGAAAAATAATTAAATAATAAATAAATATAAAATTATGACCCAAAATACTAGATAAAATAAATAAGTAAATGATGAAACCTAATGTAAGAAATATAATTAAAGATTATATATATGATTGAACAATAGTGATTAATTTATCTAAAAATGAATCATATCACCCCTCACTTGTCCATTCGTATACCCAATAAATTCCTAAACTGTAGAATAAAAAAACGTTACTCTTGTCTTTAAAATTGGAACTCAACCAAAAATTCATTCCCAGACTTGATCCTCTATGTCTACCAATCCATTATTCAAAATATTTTTCCATAGGGACCCTTCCATATCTGATATCAAGGAAATAAATTTATTCTCTTTTGTGAATTGTGTTAGTGTAGAGTGTGAGTACCACATACTCATTAATAATATATCATTTTTTATAGAACCACATCCATGATGAAAATATATATGTAAGTTCTCATGTTATGATTCAATGATCATTTATACCCTAGTTCTCTTGAATACACCATATAAAAAAAGTTCATAACATAACATAACATAAGGAAAACATAGATCATGGAATGTACCAAAATCAATATTGTAAATGGTAAACTATAGGTATCATTTACCTTTTTTAAACCATAATCAAAAGTAACATCAAAGATAGTATCATTTGAATCCCAGATCGGTGGGAAAATTTAAATGAGTGGTAGAGAGTATATTATGAGCCTAACCCATATGTTATAATTTAATATAGTAGTAGATAGTATCCATACAAGTATAACCTAAAAGTAATAATGTCATATAAATAATAGGTATAATTATATCAGGCCTAGACCAATGGGATCAATGTTAGATTTTAGTGTCTTTTACAATCCCATATGATTACCGTAGGGTTTTCCACCCATTTTCATTATTTTTACTAAATTTATGCATTTAATTTACCCACATACAATATATTTTTGGGAGGAAAACATGATAGATAAATATAATTTTAGGATCAACATTATATTCATTGAAACATTTATTATAAAAAGATGTCATTTCAAAAATTCATAACAGTATAATCATTTTATAAATATATCAAGTATCACATTATATACTTTAATTATTCAATAATAATTCACATAATTAATTCCATGAGAAACTAATACAAAATATATAATTTTCTTTTTTATTTTTCTTCCAACAAAAACCAGATAAATTTTCCTCTTAAGGGATATTTCATTTTATAATATGTTGAATTTTAGATAATCCTCTATAAACCAATTTTCATTCTTTTATTTATTTATCTTAGGGTGTCTTTTCTTTACATGTTCTATATTCTTATTTTTCAAAGGCCTAAGTCCCCCAAACCCATATTCTCATGATGAAATCATGAATAGTTTCAATATCACCTACCATGGATAATATCGAAATATTATATAATAGATCATCAAATAGATCGATTTATATGAAGATATAATGGAAAAAACTACAAAAAAGATCCCCAATGTGGTGATTTAGATATATCACAACACAAACTAGAAATAAATAAAAACTATATTGAGGGTTTAGCTTCAATTCAATTACATGGTACCAATGCCCACAAAATATTATTATTTGGGGGAGAAATGGGGGAGATTAAGGGGGAATAATATGGGGCATCAGGGAAGAGGGGATATAGTGATGAGGGTTTGGATTATGCAACTATGAGGGTGAATAAGGATGGGTCAATTTAAACAAAATTAAGAGAAAAATATAATCAATTTTTTTAAAAAATAATGAATGGATTGCCAATAAAGTACTAATATGTCTCATTATAATTTCAGTGTTCTAATGAAAATTTAGTAGACTACCATTGAAACTTTTTTAGGAGTGGGTAATAACATAGTCATTGTGTGTACCACTTTTTTCTTCCTCACAACATCCATCTCCCCTTCTTTTTTCCAGACACCCTATATTAACCACCTTAACCCCATATTTTTTTAAAATTATCATTATAATAAAATAAAAAATTATAATTATATTTAAATTATGCACTAAATGAGACAGTCACTACAAGAAAACCATAGGATATTCTTGGGTGTAGAGAGTTAATTTCCCATCGAATTATTTTTTTCAAGAAGACCATTTATAAAACATAAATAAAAAAAGTTTAAATCATTTATAGATCCTTTATAGGATTTATATATCATTTTATTAAATATAATTTGTTACTAAAATTTTTAGGAATAATTTCTACAAATATCATAGAATAAATACTTTTTATTATTGGGTAAATTTTTTAAAGAGTCCCGTGATGGATTGACTACTGAGTGGGGTGAATCAGTGGCCTACATTTATGAAATCTTTCTATTTAATTCAACCTTTTTAACTTGTTAAGGTTATAAATCCACTAAATTAAATATCAGAGTCTTGAATTATATGAATAACAATAAAATAGAGCAAAATACACATAATTTATAGTATTGGGAAAAAATACCTACTCCCTTACATGTTTCTTATATTCCCCAATATGAATTATCAACTATAATTTTATCAATTATAATAATGGATTAGAAAAAAACTGGTTATACACCCTAGTATTCAATATAACAACCAAAGATTTTAAATATAGAAAATTATTTTTGATATTTAATGTTACAAAAATTACTGAGTTTGTCTGGAATTACACAAAACATCTATTTTATATTATGTTACACACGATAATGAATTCTATCTATTGCTTTCATTAATCATGAGACCGAGTTTTACTAAACAAAACTTTATTGTAAATATTGTGATTCAAAATGAAAATTATCTTATAACCATTAAATTTGAGGTTATAAATGGGATTAAATAACTTATGAAAATATATAGTTGAGTCCTTTAGTTTCCAATTAACTATAAATGGTTATAAAAACTAATTGAATAAAAAGGAAATGTTTTAATAAAAAACTATTTTGTATGTACCAATTGAATTTTATATTAATAAATTAAATTTATTAATATTAGTGAATGATCTCAATGAAATTAATATATTATAAATAAAATAATTTTTTTTATATTCATCCAATATATTTTATAGGCACAATATATGAACAAAACCAATTTTTCACTTTAAAAGATATGTTTTTCTAAAGGTAGTTTTTCTAACTTTTAATGGTGCACATGTTTTAAAACTAAATTTTCATAATTTTATTTTAAATAATAAAAATTAATTTTTCAAATAATAATGTAAAAATTTTCTTATCATGATTTTTTTTTATTTTTTGAGAATTTTCATTTTTTGATCAATAGTGAAAAATGCTGGATTTTCATTGAAAATTAGAGTTTCATTTCAATAATTTATAACATATAATTATATTATAAATTGGATTAAAATTTTAATTAGTTCATTTATATATCTATTAATAAAATTTAGGTTCTTTGAAACACTTTTATTTTGAATTTAGTTATAAAAAAATTATAAAATTTTGAACATTTTCACATTAAAAACCCACTTTCTCATCACTTCTAGAAAATTAATATTAAACTAAAATTTTCCAATTATCTGATTTAAGTTTGAAAAATGGTTTTAAAATTTGGAATAATCAAAATTTATTATGTATAATAGTTTCAAATTAAATTTTTTACCAAATTGATTAGTAAAATAAATTAAAATTAATTATAGTGATCAAGGTAAAAATGAGTTTACTTAGGGGTCAAACAGAATACATAATGAAAAACTGATGTATAAACTTGTCCAAACCCCATTGGATGGACATATATCGACCTTATAACTTATATTGTATATTTTTTGCATTATTGTGGCCCGTTTTTAGGTAAAAATGTGGGTTCACGTAACATTATTTTGAAAGATACCAAGTGTGTCTTTTTCCCCACTTATTTTAGAAAAAACAATTTTGGTATAAATCCTACCAAAGACGTACTTTGGTGAAAACTAAAAGGAGTTAACCAAAGAAGAGGTAACATTCATTAGTGTGCACTTTTATTTTATTTCTTTCTCAATCCCAGTAAATATTTATTATAACATGATTATATAATAACCTCATTATAATAAATATACATATTTGTTTTTATGATTAGTTTAAGACCTAAAACCACAGACACTTCAATCAAATTGGTTACGAAATCATCCTTCGGGTGTATGCCGAACTGCTGCCTTTTGGACAGATGTAGTTCGTTTTTCCATTACCACCATTCATGGTTGAGAATAATGGTAGATATAATGTTTATATATAATATATATGACATTTATTATGTTATTATTATTATTTAATTATTATATAGCACATACATATATTCCTTTAATTTTATGGGAGTATGAAACGTTGTCTGTATGTACGACGGACTACCGCCTAGTGAAGATATATGATTCATTCATGCCTTACATGGGATTTATTAAGGATGGGGTTAATAAAATTATTTTATATATATGAAACAATAATTATAATTTAGTAATATATATATATATATATCATTTAACTTTCTTTCTTTCAAAATGACATGAAAACTAAAACAACATTTCTGTATATGTACGACCTACCGTCTCTATGAATGGTGTATTTCATTTACTATCACTAAATTTTATGGATTAACATAAATAAAAATATAATGAATATAAATTACCTTTATATAATGTTTTAAATTTTATATATGATGAAACAATTATTTATGTAGGAAGAAAAAAATAAAAAGTCCAAACATATATGAAAAACAAATATCTTATTAACTGAAACATAATTTCGACAAGGAATAATTCATAAACGTGTAAAAAAGGTCATGAGCTAATAATATATGGATTGATACATATAAATATGATTATTTAATATATTTAAAATAAGATTATATTTATTAAGCATGATTTTTCAATGACTATGATAGAATCTAAGACATAAGGTAATGGAATTTCATCTCACTTTTTACTTTCATGAGACATATGCCACAATCACAACCTACTTCTTATATGTGGTGTATATAATTACCATTAAATTATATTAGGATTATTCTATATAAAACATTTTTTTCTACAAATCTAATTTATGAATTCTCTTTCAGGGGGTTTACGGTTCATAGGTTGACAAATCCATAAGAGTTTTTCTCATCTCAATATTATTTCTGTGAGACACACTCTACATTCACCAATTATTTTTGTGATGTTGTCTATATACATACCATTTCTATTTTTTATCAATATTATACTTCAATTAATGGGCATTTACATATTAATTGTCTGATATCTATTCAATGGGGATTATGATTTGAATGTTACCACTACAATAAGGTGTTTTTGTCTCAATTTTCATTCTTTGAGACTTTTGTTATGTTATACACATGTCTTATTTTATGTGGTGTATATAATGCCCCAATGAAATTTTATTTCAGGATTTATTTATTTTCATGATATTACAATATTAATTTAATTTTATTATATCATGGGGTTTTTTATTCAATGTTACCAAAGTTTTAAGTGTCTAATTTTACAATCTCATCATTTATCGGGATTGTTTGTGATTAACTCTCTAATGTTGAGATCTACTGATATACCACTAAAGAATTCTATAAAATTTTATTATCCACTTTTTATGTCCTTATAAAACATATTTACCTTTATTTTCCAATCTTTATGTAATCAAGAGATCAAAAGAATGTTTTTATGAAAAATCGCATTCTCGATAAGAAATTTTATTTCTTATGAAACCATGTTTTCTAAAAATCATTTCAAAAATATTTTAAAATGTTTTTTTAAAATTCGAAATATTATTTTACTAACTAAATATTGAAAATTATTTTTAAATGCTTAATTTTTAATATTTAAAATTTATTTTCAAATAAAAAGTATTTCAAAAATATTTAGTTTTTTGAAAATTTAATGAAATGTGTATTTTCCTCCAAATGAATTTAATGAACTTTTAATGGAATTTCCATTAATAAATGTCAAAAGAAATTTTTGTTACTTATGAACCAATTGGTTTATTTTTTAATGAATTCATCATCATTGTTTCTTAAAATGGATTGATATTATTTAAAACATATTATTGTCGAACTTATTTTTTTCCACGTGTTAACCACGTTTCAAACTGACTCTTATAGAACCAGTTTTTTTTCCACGGGTTAGTCATGTTTCAAAGAGATAGTTACAAAACCCATTTCTTTTCCAATAGTTAGTCATGTTTCAAGTATATTTATAAGAAAAAAATTTATTTTACATGGTTTTATCATGTTTTAAAAGAATAATGATAGTTTCTATGAGTTTTATAATAAAAGTTCTATGTAGTTTATTCATGTTGTGGTTCCTTGACATTAAAACTTAAACATGAGGTGGCCTAAATAACATTAGTTAAGATAGTTATAGAATAACATTAGGTGACCCAGATAGCATGGGTAAGCTTGTTATAACATAAACATGGGTTGGATAAATAGCATCAGATAAGCCCATTATAGTTTAACATGGGGTCTCCCAGATAGAACTAGTTAAGATTGTAATAGATCTAATGATTGGTGAGCCTAGATTTTACTTTAATTAATTAGGTAATGATTATATTAGAAGATAGTTGTATGTTTTTTCCAATTAAAATTGTTTTGAAAGGTTTATAAATGTGATGATCCATGTTCCCAAAAAGGGTTTAAATTAAATTATGTGGGTTTATGATGTTAAAATTGATCAATATTGATATCACATGTCTCGTGATTATTGTTTTTTATAAATCTTTATTTTTTTCATTTTTTCATATTTTTCTATCCATGTTTTCATGAGTATGAGTTCTTTTACGATTCTCTCATGAACTCTGATAATGTCATTATACTCGTATATACTCTTTTGCTCATCGATGAAGTTATATTGTTAATGATTATGTTTAACCTAACTGAGCATCTGAGATCACTGTTATTATGTTTCATTTTCCAAATGTTATAAATAATGATGCTGAATGATTTATTTCTCCATGTGATTTCCTATAAATGATGGTGATGACCTAATATGAAATAAGAATAGCAAGGTATAATGGGAGATGATGTTCATCATAATGAACAAGTTGTTTATGGATCTATCTTGGTATGAGTGGGTCCTAATTCTATAAATCTCTAAACCTAAATGGTCAATACGAATATAATTGAACCAATATATATTTTTGAAGTGATTTGTTTTGATTGTAAATAATTGGTTCACCTTCTTTGGTATCAAATATGAAAATGTAAAGATCATGAATTTTGTACCATATTAGGGAGTGATGGTTCTGGGCTCTTATAGTTGGTATCAGAGTAAGGTTTAAGTAAATTTGGATATTATTATTCCTTCATGTGATCTTATATAAAGAATTATAGATATCATTATAGGTCTGTCATTATTTAAAATTCCTAGACACACCATTTGAGGGTTTTAAGTAGTAAATATTTTTAGGTTATTGCATACATTTTTGGAGATTTTTTTTTCAGTTGTGGTATATGTAACCCCAAGGATAAAAATTAAGTGTCATTTAGTTAGTAATTATTTTTCAAGTCTAAATAAAAAATGGATAACCCATATGATGGGTGATAACCCATCGAATCCGGAAAGGTAGCAGGGATTGAACCAATAATGGAAGAACGATAAGGGTTTTTGCACCTTCCACAAGCCCATATGATGTCCTGGTAAAAATGAAATTTTTATAGGTAATTATTATGTTTACATTAAAAACATATGGTATTTTATTTGAAGAGTAATGGTTTATTTTTCTTGGAAGAATATATGATCAAATCATTCTAATCTTTTAGATTCGGAGTTATTTAGGTGATGATTAAACAATTTTAAAGATATTAATTTTTGGTATGGTTTAGTTTGACATTTGGATATTACTTTTGAATATTAACGTATCATATGAATTTTTACTCATTTTGATAATTATATTGTTGTGTTTTAACCATTTTTTTGTTAATGTATAAAGATACTTGGAATAGATTGACTATCCATTTAATATTTATGTGGTCTTTCAAAGTTGAATTTAGTTCATCGATCATCAAAAATTCATTTTAATACTCATCATTAGGAAAAATATAAAACAACTCAGTTTAAATTGACAAAAGGTTGAAATTATGCTCATCAAGTAAGTATATAAACTTTATTTTCTTAGTCTAAATGGTAAGTGAATTACTCAACTCTAGGAAAAGAATCCTATAACAAAATTATAATCCTAGTACATTCAATTTTGATTAACTGGTGTCCTTTTCAATCAACATATATTTTTTGATTCTAGGCCATTATATTTCTATTGATCATTAACTTTCATGTCATTATTGACCTCAATCACTCTCTATAAATATTTATGATTTTCCTCCATTTCCACTTATGTTCTCTTATTTAGAAACCAGTTTATGTTTTAATATAGATGAAATTTAAAAGGTAATATTCTCTCTTATTAATAGTATGTTTCATTAACCCTTTGTATGATGTGACTTTACAAAAAAATTAATTTCATTGTCCAACAATTGATTACTATGATAATGTTCAAATTGCGAGGATATAAATTATTATAGGGGGAGCATGTAAAACCCTGAGATTTCATAGGCAAGGAATTATATTCAATAGTGTATGTTAAATAAAACACTAATTTTATCATTCATTACACTCAATATTTTTTTTATTTTTTTTTCATGCATCAATGAGTTCCTTCAACAACTTGAGTTACAAAAAAGATAGAGTTTTATTGAAAAAAACATATTTTTAATATTATTATTTAAAATGAAAACATTATCCTATCTATTAAATTGGAAGTCATAAATAGGATTAACTAACTTATGGAGATACATGGTTTAATTATTTTATTACTAATTAATTATAAATGAATATAAAACCAATTGACTATAAAAGAAATGTTTTTTATAAAAAACTATTTTTAATGCACCAAAGGGATTTTATTTAAATTAATTAAATTAATTAATATTATTTGATGATCTTAATGATATTTATATATTATATATTATATAAATAATTTACAATCATTCCATATATTTTATAGTCATAAGAAAAGAATAAAAACAAATTTTACTCGTAAAACAATATATTTTCTTAAAGTCAGTTTTCTACCATTTAATGGTGCACTTGTTTTAATAATAAATTATGAGACTTTTTAAAATTTTATTTGAAGAAATTAAATGAATTTTTAAAACACTTATTTCCAAATTATCATAGTGTGAATTTTTTATATTTTTATAAGAAGTTTCATTTGTGAGGAATTGTGAAAAAATACTGGATTTTAATTGAATATTGACCTTTAGTTTAAATAATTTACAATGTTCAATTATATTTTTAATTAGTTTAAAAGTTTAATTAGTTAAAATATACATATATTAATTCATTTTAATTCATTTTAATTATTTTTTTAGTGAATTTAGATATAAAAACATAGTAAACATTTGAATAAATTCACATTAAAACCCAACTTTTTCGTCACATCTGCGGGATTAATATTAAATAAAAATTTTCATCTTATGGGATTTGAATTTGGAAAAATGGGTAAAATATTTGTAATTATAATAACTTATAATAACTAATAGGTTAAACATAATTTTTTACCAAAGGTGAAAGTAATTAAAATTAATTATTATGATTAAGGTAAAAAGGTGTTTACTTAATGGTTAATCATTAAACCTAAGGGGCCAAATAACCTATAATCTTGTACAAAACAAATTTATGGAAATATTTAAACCCTATAAATTATATTATCTATTTTTATCCATTATTTTACTCTTATATGTAAAAATTTGGGTTCACTATACTTTATTTTCATAAATACTAATTGTATCGTTTCCCCAACTTATAAAAGGCCACCACATATCCTCCTCTTTAAACACCTACAAGTCCCTTTTTATTGGAAAATACCTTAAAAAATAACTTATAAACCTTCCTCCTCTTATCCTATAAGCATTAATTTGTGCATAAATATATAAAAGAAAACATTTGGTGAAAACCAAAAGGAGTTACATGAAGAATAGGTAAATTTCAACAAGAAGAAGTTTTTTATTAAATATTTCTCCAACCCCTTAAATTATTATTATAAAATGATTAAATTGTAACATAATTATCTTGTAACACCTGAGATTTTTATGAGAAATATTTTGTTTTTATGTTATATAAATAATCAAAGGAATCTTTCCCTACACACAACACTAGCATGGCTTGCTTTACACGGAACTGCGGCCTTCCTCGATAGCTTGCGTTTTATGCAATGCCGAGTTTCACTAAACAACGATATGTTATTAAAATATTATTAAAACTTGCGGTTATGAATAGTAATACCCACTTTTTGAAATTTTGTAAATTTCATCTTTAAAAATTGACATTATTTTTGGATTCGGAATATCGAAATTAGCCTAGGGTGAAATTTTGGTATTTTTCTGAAAAATTTCAATTTTGGATGAATAGTGAAAACACTGGGTTACTATTTAAAAACCGACTTTTTATTTAAATAATTATTTATTTAATTTAAATTTCTTTTAGGTCAAAATTTATACATAATTCCTATATAAGTTAAATTTTGTTCATTAGAGTCATTTTATAATAATTTTAGATATATAAAAAAAATTATTGATCTTTTCACCGTCTTTTACCCACCTCCTAGGAGAATTTGAAAATTTAAATAAAACCTAATTTTACCGCTTCTGTGACTGGAATTTTGAAAATCTGAGAAACACGGTTAATATCAAGGACTAAAATTTGGTTCAATGAGATGAAAATAATTTTTGGTGACTAGTAACTTTTTACTTTTTTTTACCATGGTTAAAAGTAAATAGGGTAATTAAGGGTAAAAATGTGATTATTATTACCCTAAAACTTGTCCTAATAAATTGGATAAGTGTAATTCGACCAAAAACAACCTTAGTAATAAACTATGACCATTTAGGCCCACTTGGATTACATTAGGACATTTATTATTAATTTATTTAAAGAAGGGTTAAAATAGTTAAAATCAATATTTAATAAGTAAATAATTTTTAATATAGGGTTATACATAAGATAAATTCTACTATAAATATTCATTAGAAAGATAAAACGATTTACTACATAATGGTATTTTATTTATAATTTTTAGACATTAAATATATTAATTTGTTTATGACACAATATGATGCACTAATTATCTTATTAATTAAATATTGACATAATTGATGTTATAAATACCCAAATAAATGTAATTTGAGACTTTTCATGAATTAAACTAATTTTCTAGGTTAATATGACATGTTAGTATTGATTTAAGTAACTTTTTTCGAACTAATCTTTCTGTTATGAGTTTCACAAAAATCAATTACAAAATAGTGTCAAAATTGACATAAAATAGTTTTTAAAAAAAATATATTATATTATTAATTGTTATTTTATTCCTAAAAAGATAAGGTTCGGCCAAATTACTTAGGTAAGGTTATTTATATTAATAATAAACAACTTGGGGTTCGTTTTTCTTGTTATAGAATGTTTATTAACCTTATAGTGTAAGAAAACAGGAAGACACGGTAAAAGTAAAATTATATAACTTAAAGTTAAATCTATATGATAAGGGTAAAATAAAAACCTAAACTTTTATAAATTCTATTTTATGATAGTATTGATACCCCTCCCCACCTTAGCTTCAAAATAAATCAATTTTAAGCTATTAAAAACCTAATATGACTTTATAATTAAATAATATTTTTAGATTTTTCAAAGGTGCCCCTCTCCTCCCTTATAAAAGGGCACCTCCTCCCTCTATTCCTCACACCACTTTGAGCCTTCAGGATCGGCCAAACTCTGAAAAATCATCTTCTCCACTTCCCTAGAAACATCCTAGAGGTACTTGTCTTCTTTAAAGACCAATTTTAGTGCCCTAAGAGGAGGTCTCAAAGAGGCGCTTCAAAGAAGAGGTAATGTCTCTTACCGATTCTTTCAACTTTATTTCTTCTTACACTTCTTCTTATTTAGTTGTTTCATTATGAAGTAATAACATAAGTATCACTCATATACTTATATGTTATTATAAGTATGAAACAACTCTATTTCACCCTCTATCCATCCTACGGAAAACAAAATCATCGCGCGTGTGTACGTACGGAATACCGTCTCCACGCCGTGGTTTAATCTATTTTCCACCACCACCTTAATTGGATGGGTATAATGGTGTAAATAATAACTATATATGGTTATTTTAAAGTGATATTTATTCTGAAATAGTATAAATACACTCCAATACAATTCCAAGATCATGGGAATGATATCATCGCTCGTGCGTACGTACGGAATACCGTCTCCATGATGTGATGCGACTCGTTCTATATAATTTTAATTGCATAATGATTACATAAATGAATTGAGTGAATAAATATGATATATATTACACTAATACCATTCTGTAAATGAGGTATCTAAAACCTAAAAATAAGAATAAGAATTTATTCGACAGAACATGAATAAGAACAAAAAGTAATAAACACCCGAATAACAAGTAGCAATGAAATACTACTAATAAGAAGCTAAGAATATGACCATATTGCTAGAGTTGGTGGTCTAGAATCAAATATTTTGTACTTTATTCATTAAATAAAAGCCTTATCACATCTTGATTGTTTTTTTGCGAGACAATTCATGTGATAATGTCCTAAGGGCAGCTGTTGTGTTAATGGGTCATAGCGGATCCCTGCTATGATGAGAACTCGGAAGTGCCATAACAATGTTCTTGAATATATGTTCTATGGCCGGATGATATTATTTGTGGGACACAAATAAAACAAGTCATTAGGGGTGAGCACTCATAAAACATTAAGGCACCTTCTCATGGTGTGCTCCCTTGGTAATATCCAGGAGGATATTATGAGAACGAGACCTGCCAGTAGGAAATCCACACTTCATAGTGTCATTGGATGTTACTATCTGTGGACATGTGTATTGGTCCATAGACTTTAAGATTATTATTAATGGGTATTAAAACTTGTGCACTTTGATGTATTTATGAGAACTGTTATGACACACTGTTCGCTGTGAGGTAGGATATGTTGCGTACGTCATGAGTAATACCGCATTAATAGATAATGCGAGAAAGGATTTGTCCCTTTTGTTTCTTAATGGAAGTAGATATCTCAGGCCCATTTACGGAATTGATATAGCCTAAATAAATCAATGGCCATGGTAAGGTATGGGCGAGTTCAATTTTGGGAAGTCAAAGAAAGAATAATCGAGCACATGGGTTGATGGAACTAGAATGCAACCCGCTTGATTGGAGATATCGAGACAAAGGGATTATATTACACTGTAAGTGTTCGTTGGAGGTGACACATCATTATGGAGTTAACTTCTTTCTCTATGGGTGCCTTGGCATGTTTCTAGATGCTAACCTTGGACTTTTGGCAGGCTCAGCCTAATATCACTGAGAAAGAGGCCTAGAGGGTCACACACTAAGTGTGTCCATGTATCTCAGTTAAATATTAATTTAACAAGTTAAATAAATATTATTCCCGACTGTGGTTTAATAATTATTTAAGGATGTCTGGTCGCATTTATTTTGACACTAGTTATTCGAGAGAACATATTGTAGATGAAATAATATATTTATTAGCAAGTAATTAAGTTACATTTATTTAATAAATAAATAGTTATTACTCAAGGTCTAATAAATGTGGTGGAGAAAAAAATGTAAAACAAAAGTACACACTATGTAGTTTTATGGAAAACAAGTACACGCCGTGTATTAATTATTACACGCCGTGTAGTTTTTCCAGTTGGGATTTTGGGATTTAATATTGTTTTATTAAATGATATTTATTATAATCAGTGTGGGTGCATGTCAAGGAATTAATATTTCGACATGGGGGTTTTCAATAAGAGTTAATGAAATAAATAAAATGTGTAACGCGTTTATTTATTGTTATAACTCTATTAACCTCAAACCTGATTATAAATATCCTCGCAACCCCAACATTTTGCAGAGCCATTGTTGTGCACAACGTATTTGGAAATACTCTCAAGCCAAGAGAGAATTCCCTTTCCACCAAGAACACCCTCAAGTTACGAGAGCAAGATCCTCCATCGGATCAAGGCGGTCGAAGGCGGACATCGCAAGTTAAGGTTCTTCCACGCTAGAACCTGAAGATCCCTTCAGCGACGTCCGGATATATGTGACACACGTGTATATCACTGCTAGAGGAACCCTACACTTGGATTCTACTACGCAACGACGGATCACCAAATCATGACTCGACACATCAACGAAGAAAGAATTCCATCGCGGTAATTCTAATGAATTAATTAAATTAATTATAACCAAAATATGAAGATCCTATCTCAAGGGTTCCGGGAATCTTCTATTCTTTTCCGTTCTTCGTTCTATTCCAAAGATCCGGCGTTTTAGATCGTGATGGATCTCGGATTGAACGTTGTTTAACGTTAAAATTAAAGTTGGGAAAACCCACCAACGCGCTTCCACTAGGCCCGGAACCTACAAGTGGTATCATAGCAGGTCATATCGTTGATTATAATTATTTAGTTTTTCGTTGGTAATTTACACATTTAATAATTTAGTTATTTCAATTCAAGTTTAATTGTTCTGGAAATTTGAATATCGAGATCTATTCCTCTTCCCTAGTTTCTTGTTCACCTCACAGAAACAAATTTTTCTTTTATTTTTGATTAAAATAAAATAGAGGAACTCATCCGGAGGAGCCAAACATTTCTGGTCCTATAACACCAGAATAAACGGCGTATATTTGGAAGTACACGTCATGTACTCTAGGTTCAATGCATTGACTGATCCACCAAATCAGGCCGTGTATTGTATTCTTTCTAAGAATTTAAGACACCATGTGTTGACCAGAAACAGGTGGCACACAGCTTCCAGAATACATGCCGTGTGGTCCAATGAACACGGCGTGTAGTCCCTTCGGGTTAGGTTTGGGTCGTGTACTCCATACACGGCCTGCCCGGCTGGAAACTGTGTAACGCGGAAACTACATGGCGTGTGTCCCACTGTACATATCGTGTACTCCGAAAATTTCCAAAGTATATTAACACTCCATGTCCCTGGGCATGTACTTCGGATGGATGGTGAAGAAAAGTACATGTCGGGTAGTCGGAACTACACACCGTGTACTCACCCAAATTACGCAGATTTATTAAAATTTATTATTATATTATACAAACCCTTGAGACGTGTACCATGGTGCAGGCATAAAGCTGAGGAACAACACATGATAGGTGTTTTATATATATATATTTAATTTAACATCTGCGTAATAAATGGGAATTCACCGGGTTGCCTCCAAGGTACAAGTTGCGTACAAGGATAATTTTAAATGAATTTATTTGTTTAAAATTATGATGGATGAGAATATTAAAAAAATTCAGAAAAGGGATTTAAGATAAAAGGATTGATTAATTAAAGATAATTAATTGATTCGAGCGTGACTTAACTTAAACAAGAACAATTAAAAAATTAAATGCTAGTTTGATTTATGCATAAATATCGTTGCATGAATGGATGATCATGAGCTAGACCGAGACCTCTATATGTGAATGGTTTCTTTTAATTTATTTATTTAAATTAAATTTGTTGGCCTACGAGCCATCTCCTCATAAATATGTTGGTCCTGCATGCCCAAAGATTCTTTTATGTACAAACCCCTTTTACCCCTCACCTGCGTGTGAGATAAATGCATATGTAATGGATAGAGCTCCCAATCTAGTGGAGGAGGCTGAAGTCAGAAGCCAAGGTAAAACCAATCCAAGGAGATACAAAGGTGGACAGGTGGAAAGCTGTAAACACGAACCCGAAAGGTTCAAGGTGTTTCTCCCATAGGTCTTGGGTTAGATTATCAACCACTAGATAAACTAACCAATAGAAAATCTCATGATCATACCATTTATTTTATTTCCGTCATTTTCATGGTTTATTTATTGTGGGTGTGTTGTCACGATCACACAATTAATGAATTAAATGAGCATGAAAGATGGAACTAAAATAAAATCGGCTTATACGTAAATATTATCTTAGACATGGTTAATCACTTAAGTATATCCCACTTAATATTAACAAGCATGTAATCAAAGATAATAAAATGGAAATTTACATATAAGGATAAAATTACTCAAAATAAATATTAAGTCGGCATGGCCTTCCATAATCTTAGTTAGAATCGAACCATAGTTCAAAGTGCTTGACCAACCCTAGTTGGGGTGCTTTCAATTATCGGGGAATTCTAATTCAAGGTTTTGGGTTGACTTTACTTGGTTCGCATCAAGGGTTGACTGCCACACCCGGACTTGGTGTGACCAAGAGGTAAAGGTTGAGGAAATCCAAAAAGGATTTCAGGATTGGGGAGTCCACTCAGTAGATCAAGGAGTTACGAGTTAATGTAGTTGGCATTTGGAATGCCAACCTAAAACCCTTCAAGTTGCTTGGCCAACCCTAGTTGGGGTAATTTGAAGGGCAATATGGATCCTTTCCACTAGAATATTCATGCAACAGAATATTCTGAAGTCAATGGTGAGGGCTATTGGATTTCGATAAAATAGTGGGAGACTAATAAGCATTAATTTATTTATTTGTCTCAATTTTTGTAATAAAGTACTAAACCTTTCCTCATCTTAATTTGTATAAAGGACAAGAAAATTACATCAAACATATCATTGTGCACCATACTCGAAAAAGAAAACCTTCTCACTGGCACCAATTTCCAAGAGTGGCAGAGGCGTTTACGCGTCTTCCTTCACCATGAAAGGAAATTATATGTGCTGGAAGAGCCTATTCCAGTTGCGCCTGGGAAAGAGGCTAGTGATGAGGAATTATCTCTCTACATGAAACACATGGATGATGCCACAGATGTCTAGTGTTTCATGCTATCGGCCATGTCTAATGACCTCTTAAAGAAACATGAAAACATGGACGTGTATAGCATGATGTCTCACCTTAATGATATCTACCAATAGAAGGCGAGACAAGAGAGGTATGAGATCTCCAATGCTTTGTTTACCAGGAAGCTTGGAGATTCTGCGCCATCTGGGCCTCATGTAGTCAAGCTCATTGGCTACATTAAATGCCTTGACATCTTAGGGATTAAATTCCTGGATGAGTTGCATACAAATCTCATCCTATCATCACTGCCCAAAACCTTCTCTAGATTCATTGTCAACTATAACATGAGCGGCAATGAGAAGAGTCTATCAGAGCTTCTGACCTTGATTCACCAGGTAGATAAGGACATGGGGTGTGACAAACCCATGGTCCTTATGGTGAACAAGAAAAGGAAGTACAGGGCAAAGGGTCCAAATACTTATAAACGGTCTGAAGCCCCTGAGCACCATTCCTCCAAGAAGGGGAACATCCATAGGAAGGGCAAGGAATGGGAGGCAGTGTGTTTTTCATGTGGTAAGCAGGGCCACTGGAAGAGGAACTGCACCCAGATGCGTGGGGACGCTAAAGGTGCGTTTGTTATTGAGTGGAATCTTTCTCTTTCTACAGATTGGGTATTAGATACAGCTTGTGGGGATCACATCTGTATTCAAATGTAGGAACCAAGTAGATTTAGTAATATCGCCAGAGGAGAGGTGGATCTTCGAGCTGCCAATGGCTCAAGACTGGCTGTATTGGCTATTGGCGACTACCACCTCTCATTGCCGACTGGTATGATTTTGGTTTTACATAACTGTTATTATGTCCCTAATGTTACCAAGAACATAATTTATGTATCTTGTTTGGATATGGATGGATTTGTTTTCAAATTTGGAAATAAGGGTTGTCTTTTTTATAAGAACAATGAATGTTATGGTATGGAACATTTAAATAATGGTTTGTATGTATTGAATTACGAAAACCAAGTGTTGGAAATTGATAAAGAAACAAACTCACATGACTCATACATCACCTAGTTATGGAATCACTGTCTTGGTCATATGAATGAGAAGTGTTTGAAAAAGCTCTATCAAGATGGATAATTAGACTCTACTGAGCTAAAACCACTTGATAGATGTCATGCTTGTTTACAAGGAAAAATGACCAAGCCGCATTTTGGTGGACAAGGTGAAAGGGCCACAAAGATTCTAGGATTTGTACACATGGATGTGTATGGACCATTTCCAGTAGAAGCTAGAGGTGGATATTCTTACTTCATTACTTTTACTAATGATTTGAGTAGATATGGTTATGTCTACTTAATGAGGTATAAGTCAGAGTCCTTAGAGAAATTTAAGGAATTCAAGAATGAAGTAGAGAATCAGCTTGGTAAGAAGATAAAGAAGCTTTGGTCGGATCGAGGTGGAGAATATCTGAACCAAGAGTTCATCGATCTTTTACGGGAGTCTGGGATTCTATCTCAACTCACTCCTCCTTATACACAACAGTGGAATGGTGTTAGTTAAAGGAGGAACCACACCAAGTTGGACATGGTGAGGTCGATGATGAGTCATGTGGATCTTCCATTATATATTTGGGGATATGCATTACAAACTGAAGCATACACATTAAACCGAGTACCAACTAAGGCCGAAAATGGAATTACATCCGAGTTATGGAATGGAAGGAAACCCACATTGTCACACACACGTGTATGGGGATGCGAGGCATTTTTTAAGGCCTTCTCAGGCAACAAAATAGCACCCCGGGGCACGAAGTGTATCTTTATAGGATATCCTAAGAAAACGAAAGGATATTACCTATATAAGCCTCAAGACATGAAAGTTACTGTCTCCAGACAAGCCGTCTTTCTTGAGAGGGAACACATCCTCAAGAAGGATAGTGGGAGCAAGATTGACTTCGATGAAGATGATGCTCAAGATACACAAGAGTTGGTACAGGAACAAGTTCCACAAGTCCCCGTGGAAGAGGTTCCATAAACACAAGTACTGCGTAGGAGCTCAAGAGAGGTAAGGGAACCAGAGAGATTTGGTTTCCTAGTCACCAAGGATGGTGAATCATTATTATTGGACAATGATGAACCTATCTCCTACAAGGAAGCAGTAGAAAGCTCAGAAGCTGCAAGATGGCTAGAAGCTATGAATTCTGAGATGGATTCCATGTATGAGAACAAATTTTGGGTTCTGGTCGATGAGCCAGTTGATGTAAATCCTGTTGGATGCAAATGGGTATTCAAAATAAATCTGTACATAGAAGGTCAAGTTAGAACCTATAAAGCAAGGCTAGTGGAAAAAGGATTAAAACAGCGTTAAGGAATTGACTATGATGAAACCTTCTCGCCAGTTTCCATGTTTAAATCCATAAGAATCATACTTTCCATAGCATCTTACCATGACTAAGAGATTTGGAAGATGGATGTCAAAACAGCATTCCTTAACGAGAACCTTCAGGAAGATGTCTATATGACACAACCAGAAGGGTTTGTGACACCAGGTGAAGCCAAACGGGTTTGCAAGTTGCAGAAATCCATTTATAGATTGAAGCAAGCATCCAGGTCATGGAACATTATATTTGATGAAGCCATAAGGGAATTTGGTTTCATTAATAATGAATGTGAGCAATGTGTTTATAAGCGGTTTAATGGGAATGTGGTCATCATCCTAGTGGTATATGTGGATGACATATTGATTATTGGAAACGACGTACCAGCCTTACAATAAGTTAAGGACTGGTTGAACAAGTGTTTCTCCATGAAGGACTTAGGAGAAGCAGCCTACATTCTAGGGATCATGATCATTCGTGATAGATCCAAGAGGCTTCTTGGACTAAGTCCGGGTACATACATTGACCAGATACTAAAGATATTTAGTATGGAAAAATCCAAGAGGGGATTGGTTCCAGTGTCACATGGCTTATATATTTCTAAGAAAATGTGTCCCCAGACACAATAGGATAAAGATAGGATGAGCGAGATCCAATACTCTTCAGCTATAGGATCCATCATGTATGCCATGTTATGTACCAGTCTTGATGTTGCCTATGCATGGAGCATGGTAGGCAGATATCAAGAAGATCTAGGAGAACAGCATTGGACTGCTGTTAAGACTATCCTTAAGTATCTGAGATTAACTAAGGATATGTTCCGGGTGTATGGAGGCGATGAAGAACTTGTCATGAGAGGGTATGCTGATGCTAGTTTTCAAACAGATCAGAATGATCGGAAGTCGCAATCTGGATATGTTTTCTGCCTCAATGGAGGATCTGTGAGCTGGAAGAGTTCAAAGTAGCCAGTTGTTGCTGATACTACAGCAGAGTCCGAGTATATAGAAGCTTCTGATGTAGCCAAGGAAGCCGTCTGGATTCGGAACATTGTCCAGGAGCTTGATGTGGTGCCTAGCAGTAAAGATCCCATTACATTGTATTGTGATAATACTACAGCAGTGGCTCTTGAAAAAGAACCAAGGTCACATCAATGGACAAAGCACATACTCCAGAAGTATCACCTCTTGAGGGATTTCTATCAAAGGGGTGAAGTTGTAGTGAGCAGAGTTTCCACGGAAGAGAACATGGTGGACCCCATGACTAAAGGCCTATCTCAGTAGAAGCATGAATATCATGTGAGAGATAGCGGGTTAAAGGTTGTTAGCAGTTGGCTCTAGTCCGAGTGGGAGTCTGTAGGATTTGGTGGTCTAGAACCAACTACTTTGTACTTTATTCTTTAAATAAAATCCTTATCACATCTTGATTGTTCTTCTGCGTGACAGTGCATGTGATAATGTCCTAAGGATATCTGTTGCATTAATGGGTCATAGCGTATCCCTACTATGATGAGAACCTGGAAGTGCCATAACACTGTTATTGAATATATGTTCTATGGCCGAATGATATTATTTGAGGGACACAAATAATACAGGTCATTAGGGGTGAGGACTCATAAAACATTGAGGCACCTTCTCATGGTGTGCACCCTTGGTAATATCCAGGAGGATATTATGAGAACGAGACCCACCAGTAGGAAATCCACATTTCATAGTGTCATTGTATGTTCCTATCTGCGGATGTTTGTATTGGTCCTTAGACTTTAAGATTATTATTAATGGGTATTACAACTCGCGCACTTAGATGTATTGACGAAAACTGTGACGACACACTATTCGCAGTGAGGTAGGATACGTTTGGTGCGTCGTGAGTAATACTGCATTAATAGATAATGCAGGAAAGGATTTTTCCCTTATGTTTCCTAACAGAAGTAGATATATCAGTCCCTTTGATGGAATTGATATAGCCTAAACAAATCTATGGCTATAGTAAGGTATGGGCAAGTTCAATTTTGGGATGTCAAAGAAAGAATAATCGAGCACATGGGTTGATGGCACTAGCATGAAACCTTCTTGATTGGATATATCGAGACAAAGCGATTATATAACATGGTAAGCGTTCGTAGGAGGTGACACGTCATTACGACGTTAACTTCTTTCTCTATGGGTGCCTTGAATTGTTGCTAGATGCTAACCTTGGACTTTAGGAAGGCTCAGCCTAATGCCACTGAGAAAGAGGCCTAGAGGGTCACACACTAAGTGTGTCCATGTTTCTCAGTTAAATATTAATTTAACAAGTTAAATAAATATTATTCCCGAATGTGGTTTAATAATTATTTAAGGATGTCTGATTGCATTTATTTTGACACTAGTTATTCGAAAGAATGTATTGTGGATGAAATAATATATTTATTAGCGAGTAATGTAGTTACATTTATTTACGAAATAAATAGTCATTACTCAAGGTCTAATAAATGTGGTGGAGAAAAAAATGGAAAATAAAAGTACACGCCATGTATATTAAATATACACGCTGTGTAGTTTTATGGAAAACAAGTACACGTCGTGTATTAATTATTACACGCCGTGTATTTTTTCAGTTTGGATTTTAAGGATTTAATATTGTTTTATTAAATGATATTTATTATAATCAGCGTGGGCGCATGTCAAGGAATTAATTATTCGACACAGGGGTTTTCAATAAGAGTTAATGAAATAAATAAAATGCGTAACGTGTTTATTTATTTTCATAACTCTATTAACCTCAAACCCGATTATAAATATCCTCGTAACCCCAACATTTTGAAGAGCCATTGTTGTGCACAACGGATTTGGAAATACTCTCAAGCCAAGAGAGAATTCCCTTTCCACCAAGAACGCCATCAAGTTACGAGAGCAAGATCCTCCATCGGATCAAGGCGGTCGAAGTAGGACATCGCAAGTGAAGGTTCTTTCGTGCTAGCACCCAGAGATCCCTTCGGCGACATCCGAAGATACGTGACACACGTGTGGATCACCGCTAGAGGAATCCTACACTTGGATTATATGACCCAATGACGGATCACCGAATCGTGACTGGACACATCAATGAAGAAAGAATTTCATCGAGGTAATTCTTATGAATTAATTAAATTAAATATAACCAACATATGAAGATCCTATCTCAAGGGTTCCGGGACTCTAATTTCTTTTTCATTCTTCGTTCTATTTCGAACATCCGGCATTTTATATCGTGACAAATCTCGGATTGAACGTTGTTTAACGTTAAAATTAAAGTTGGACAAACCCACCAACGCGCTTCCACTGCGCCCAGAACCTACACATATATGATATCATAACAATGAGTATGATTCTAGAATAAGTCAATGAAATTATTTAAATCATTATACAGGAGGTTTGGACACTTACGAAGTAAATCAGACATAAGGTAAGGGAATGTATCACAATCTCACTTTTATCCGAGATTGTTTATACTTCAAAATTTACTGGGGAATATTTATCATCCACATCCATGCTTCCTCAATATGTAATATTATTTCCATCAACCTATAATTTTTTATAATCCAATTTTACCCATTGGTGATTTTTCAGTAAATGATATGAAAGGAATCTTTTGTCATTTTTAGTACGAGGTAATTTTTGACTTTTCCGACCAAAGTACGAGAATAATGTTTTTTTAACTTATACGGCATGAATGGATTCATAGAACACAATTTCCATGAAGCTTCCTCTACTTGTTTTCAAGTTTACTTTTAATCAACTTCGTTTAGTTTAAAATTGTATGAAATGTTAAGAAAAGAAAAATGTTTTTGAAGTAGAAAGGATATTTTCTTCAAGAATGGAGTTCAAGTGTTTTATAAAAATTATTTTCCATCTAAGATAATATAGGTTCATGTTTCTATCCATATTATTAAATTGATTTGATTATTTTGTGATGGAAATATTTTTATGAATTCATTTATCTTATATGAATTGTTTTATGATACGATGTTTAAGAATCCCATTTTTATTACATGGGTTATGCAATAATGTATGATTTATGATTTTGTGGCACACATAAGAATGGTATCATTATGAGATGGGTGGGACCTATATCTCCCTCCAATGTATTGGGTAATGATGTATATCTCATGAGATAGACATGGCTGGAATGGTAGGTAAATCCGGTTCAGTGAAACAGGACTGAAACTTGGTGTGAATTTGGTTTAAAAATGGACTTTGTCTGCTAAGAAAGTCTTGGAAATGAGTCTTGACTACTAAGAAATGATTCTCTATGATTATGTGTGTATGACACAAAGCTTCGTGTATTAATTTATGATTATTGGGATTACATTTCACTACTATGATTTATCCAATGTAATGAAATTATGATCTCTTTTGCAGGTTAATATTTCCAAAATGATATGTTATTATGAATATAATGTGATTGATATTTAGTTTTTTACCCTTACAGAGCATTTGAGCTCACCCTTTTGTATGTTTTCTTTCCCCAGGTCATAAATAAGATTATTAAGTAGGATATGCCAAAAAGGGACTCTAGATATGATGAAATAAATGGGAGACAACGTAGATGATTTACGAACCAGTTGTTTATGTTTCCCAGTTTCTAAAGACACTATACCTATACGGTCCTTTCATGGTTTTGTTATATATTGAAATAAGTATGCTTCAATTTTGAAGTAATATCCATTTATGTAAAGTATGGGTTGTTATAGTTGGTATCAGAGGAAAGGTATAGTCAACCTTTATAAACTATGATGTGAAAGCCTTAGTAAGAACCCTAAGGATAAGTCTAAGAATATAACACAATCATAGTGTTTTAAAAAAATGGCCACGAACAACCTATGATAAGACCTTAAGTGTGAAATTTTATTCTTGATTATGTGTTTTTTCTATTATAATTAGTGTTGCTCACACTATTCTTCTTGGTTTTAGTCAATAGATGGAACCCGAAGGAACCGTGTTAATACGGAATGCGACAGGCAATGAAATGATTGTCCCCCTGAGAAACCAAATGTTATGGGAGCTGAAATGAAAAATCGTGTATCCGTGATCACACAACTTTCTCAAGCTATGAATCATGCAGGACATCCAAACGAGCAAAGGAAGGAGAAACATTTTGTTGAATCCTTCATGAGGCAGCGTCTACCTTCATTCAGCGGGTCTACTGATCCATTAGTTGGTGAACAATGGATTAGTACTACTGAAAAGATATTTTCAGTTCTTCATTGTTCTGAACATGATAAAGTCATCTTAGTAGTTTATCACTTGGAATGTGAAGCTGATCAATGGTGGAATCTTATTAAGAATACGAGGAAAAGGGATGAAATTGAATCCATGGAATGGGACGAGTTCAAAAACATATTTTTCAATAAGTATTTCCCTCGTATTCTTCGAACAAAGATGGAGAAGGAGTTCCTTGAACTAAAGCAAAAGGATGATGAATTTGTTGGTACCTATGAAGCAAATTTTACAAGACTTGAAATGTCCACTTCTGGGATTATTATCCAACCCGAGAGTAAGATCGATCAATTCTTTATTGGCTTAAAACCAAGTCATTGAAAGGCGTTAGCCATAAGAGACTTCAATAGCTACGAGGAAATTGTTTGATGTGCTCTCAAGGTTGAGATGGAGACTGGAGTAACCCATCCGTCATATGGGTTTGATAAGAAGAGGAAAATGGAATTCAACGTAAAATCTAAAGAGCACACTGAAAAGAAGATGAGTTTTCCCTTATGCTCAAAGTGTGGAAAGAAAAATCGAGGGAGTTGTCTTAAAGGGACAAGTAAATGTTTCAAATGTGGAAAGGAAGGTCATCAGGCATTTGAATGCTGCAATTATGGGAAGAAGATGTCTAGTTATGCGAATAAAGAAAAGGCTACATAGAGTGAACCTCCTACACTTTAATGCGACAAATTCAAGGAAATGGGGAATTATTCCAATAAATTCCCTAATCCAAGGGTTCTTGATGATGATTTAAGTCAACAAACTCTTAAGGCTAAAGACAAAGGAAAGTCACATGCAATTTCTATCAGCGATGTGGAGTACCATAACAAAGTGGTGAAGGGTACACTTACCATCCACTCTAAAGTAGAAAATGTTTTATTTGATTCTGGATCCACCCACTCTTTTATTTCTGAAGAATTTTATAAGGGTATCATCATATTACCTCAAAAATTAGATGTTGAGTTAGCTATGACAACCCCTAATGGCACAACAGTCAAATCAAAAGTTTATAATTCTTTTCCAATTGAAGTTTGTGGGAACATGCTTCCTGGAAATCTTGTGGTCCTTCCTATAGTGGAATTTTATGTGATTCTTGGCATGGATTGGCTTTCTCTATATGGATCTCATATCAATTTCCAAAGAAGGGAAGTCACATTTCATATTCCAAATAAATCTATGATCGTCTATAGATGCAAGGATGAACATAACCTTCCAGTGGAAATTTCTTCCATCTTATGGGTCTTGATTCCACTAAATAAAGGTTATTCATCTCAAATGGTTGGTGAGAAACTCACGATTAAGAATATGCCCATTGTACAGGAGTTTGACGATGTCTTTCCAGAGGAATTGCCG
The DNA here is from genome assembly GCA_963277665.1 of Viscum album. NCBI lineage: Eukaryota > Viridiplantae > Streptophyta > Magnoliopsida > Santalales > Viscaceae > Viscum > Viscum album. Next base: position 680,335,353 of record OY728147.1, read on the forward strand.
GGTCTTCCACCAAATCATGAAGTAGAGTTTTCAATAGAACTCGTACCAGGTGTTTTGCCTATTTCAAAGACACCTTAGAGAATGGCCCCAATTGAGTTGTAGGAATTGAAGAAGAAACTCCAAGGGAATCTTGATAAGGGATTCATACACCCAAGTTCATCACCTTGGGGAGTACCAGTTCTATTTGTTAAGAAGAAAGATGGATCAATGAGACTCTGCATTGATTATCGAGAACTTAACAAGATCACTATCAAGAACAAATATCCTCTCCCATGCATTGATGACTTATTTTACCAACTACATGGAGCTCAATACTTTTCCAAGATTGATCTTCGTTCAGGGTATCATCAATTAAGGGAAAAAAGGGAGGATATACCAAAAATAGCATTCCATACAAGGTATGGACACTATGAATTTATAATGATTCCATTTGGTCTTACTAACTCCCCTGATATATTTATGGATCTCATGAATAGATTCTTTAGAGACTATCTTGATCAGTTTTTGGTAGTCTTTATAGACGATATTCTAGTCTATTCAAATAGCAAGGAAGAACATGAAGATCACTTGAGAATTATATTGAAGACCCTGAGAAAGGATAAGCGTTATGCCAAATTTACCAAGTGTGAATTTTGGCTTCAAAAAGCTTCATTTTTGGGTCACATAATTTCAAAAGAGGGGATATCTGTGGATCCATAAAAAACCAAGGTTATTAAAAGATGGTCGAGACCAACAACAGTAACTAAGATCCGGAGTTTTCTTGGTTTGGCTGGATATTATCGACGTTTTGTGAAAGATTTTTCACGATTATCTAATCCACTCACCAAGTTGACTCGGAAAAGAGTTAAGTTTGTTTGGAGGGAGGAATGTGAAGAGAATTTCAAGGAGTTGAAAAGATGGTTATCCAGTGCACCTGTACTCACACTTCCATGTAGTGGAGAAAGGTTTGTGATCTACAGTGATGCATCCAAGAAGGGGCTGGGGTGTGTTCTTGTAAAAAATGATATGGTGATAGCTTATTCATAACGACAGTTGAAAATCCATGATCAAAATTACCCAACTCATGATTTGGAGTTAGCTACGGTAACCTTTACATTAAAGATTTGGAGGCATTATCATTATGGATAAAGGTGTGACATTTATACTAATCATAAAATTTTAAAGTATATTTTTACACAAAAGGAGCTGAATATGCTCCAAAGAAGATGGTTGGAGCTGATTAAGGATTACGACTGCTCAATTCATTACCACCCTAGAAAAACAAACAAGGTGGCAGACGCATTAAGTTGACAAGACCATGCCAATTTATCCATGATGAGGATCACAAAAGATCCAATATTTATGGATTTACAAAGGATGGGTCTTGGAATTATAATGGAAGGGGAAAATCGTATCTTTCTCAAATGAATGTTCAACCATCTGTACATGTGAAGATTAAAGAGGCACAGAAAGAAGATGTAGAGTTACAAAAGAAGGTGAGAAATGTTCCTGAATTCATCCTTGATTGATATGGGATAATAAAGATCAGGAATCGGGTTTGTGTTCCTCCCATCCATGAATTAAAGAAGGAGCTGCTGGATGAGGCTCACAGTTCTTCTTTCTCTATTCATCCTGGAAGCACGAAGATGTATAGGGACCTGAAAGAGTACTTCTGGTGTGATGGAATAAAAAGAGATGATGCTGAATATGTCTCTCGATTCTTGGTTTGTTAGAAAGTTAAAGCTGATAGACAAAATTCTAAGGAGATGTTACAACCATTACCCATACCCAAATGTAAATGGAAAAACATCACTATCGACTTTGTCACCGGACATCCAAAAACATCCAAAGGCAATAATGCTATATGGGTCATAGTTTATTGTCTTACAAAGTCTGCAAACTTCATTACTATTAGAGAAGATTTCTCTCTGGATCAGCTTGCCAGGATATATGTAAAGGAAGTGGTAAGATTGCATGGAGTACCACTTTCCATTATATCTGATCGAGATCCGAGATTTACCTCAATGTTTTGGAAAAGTCTTCAGCATACTCTGGATACATAGTTGAGTTTCAGCACTGCTTATCTTCCTCAGACAGACGGTCAGTCTGAGATAACAATTCCAACTATAGAAGATATGTTGAGAGCTTGCTCTATGGATTTCAAAGGTGGTTGGGATCAACACCTACCTTTGGTGGACTTTTTTTATAATAATAGCTTTCACTCCAGTATTCATATGGCTCCTTATGAATCTCTCTATGGAAAGAAATGAAGGACTCCAACTTGCTGGGATAAAGTTGGGGAAAGAAAGCTATTAGGACCTGATCTTGTTGATGAGACGGCAGAAAAGGACAGATTTATTAAACAACTCATTAGAGAAGATCAGAGTCGACAAAAAAGTTATGCCAACAACCGAAGAAAAGACCTAGAGTTTGAATTGGGTGATAAAGTGTTCTTACGAATATCTCCTTGGAAGAGAGTAATGAGATTTGGAAAGAAGGGAAAGTTGAGCCCTAGGTATATCGGTCCTTTCGAAATACTGGATCATGTTGGGAAGGTAGCTTACCGATTGGCGCTTCCACCGAATATCTTCCAATTTCGCGATTTGTTCCATGTATCTCTCCTGAGAAAGTACATACCTGATCCTTCACTTGTACTCAGCTCAAAAGTTGTATCGCTGGAGCAAGATCTTTCTTATGAAGAACATCCGATAGAGATTCTGGATCATAGCAAAAAAGTCTGACGGAACAAGACCACTCGCTTGGTGAAAGTTTTATGGAGGAACAACCAATTAGAATAAATCTTCAAAGGAATATTTCACTACACACAACACTAACTTTCCTTGCTTTACACGCAACTGCAGCCTTCCTTGATAGCTTGCGTTGTACACAATATCGAGTTTCACTAAACAACGATATGCTATTAAAATATTATTAAAACTAGCTGTTATGAATAGTAACACCAACTTTTTTAAAATTTCATAAATTTCATCATTCAAAATGGACTTCATTTATGGATTTGGAATATTGAAATTATCCTAGGGTGAAATTTTGGTATTTTTCTAAAAACATTCAATTTTGAATGAATAGTGAAAACACTAGGTCACTATTTAAAAACCGACTTTTTATTTAAATAATTATTTATTTTATTTAAATTTATTTTAGGTCAAAAATGATACATAATACCTATATAAGTTCAATTAAATTCATTGGAGTCATTTTATAATAATTTTAGATATATAAAAAAAATTTATTGAACTTTTCACCGTCTTTTACCCACCTCCTAGGAAAATTTGCAAATTTACATAAAACATAATTTTACCGCTTTTGTGAGTGGAATTTTGAAAATCAGAGAGACATGGTTAATATCAAGGACTAAAATTTGGTTCAATGAGATGAAAATAATATTTCGTGAATAGTAACTTTTTACTTTTTTTACCACGGTTAAAAGTAAATATGGTAATTAAGGGTAAAAATGTTATTATTATTACCCTAACACATGTCCTAATTATATTGGATAAGTGTAATTCGACCAAAAACAACCTTAGGAATAATCTATGACCATTTAGGCCCACTTGAATTAGATTTGGATATTTATTATTAATTTATTTAAAGAAGGGTTAAAATAGTTAAAATCAAAGATTAATAAGTAAATCATTTTTAATATAGAGTTATACATAAGATAAATTCGACTATAAATATTCATTAGAAATATAAAAACATTTCATACATAATGGTAATTTATTTATAATTTTTATACAGTAATAATTTAATTTATTTATGACACAAATATGATGCAGTAATTATCTTATTAATGAAATATTGACATAATTGATGTTATAAATATCCAAATAAATGTAATTTGAGACTTTTTATGAATTACACTAATTTTCTAGGTTAATATGAAATGTTAGTATTTATGTAATTAACTTTTTTCGAAATAATATTTCTGTTATGAGTTTCACAAAAATAAATTACCAAATAGTTTCAAAATTGACATAAAATAGTTTTTAAAACAAATATTATATTATTAATTGTTATTTTATTCCTAAAAATCTAAAGTTCGGCCACATGACTTATATAAGGTTATATATATTAATAATAAACAACTTGTGGTTCTTTTGTCTTGTTATAGTATGTTTATTAACCTTATAGTGTAAGAAAACAAGAAGACACGGTAAAAGTAAAGTTATTTAACTTAAAGTTAAATCTAAATGATAAGGTTAAAATAAAAACCTAAACTTGTCTCAATTCTATTTTATGAGACTATTTCGACCCATCCCCACCTTAGCTTCAAAATAAATCCATTTGGAGATATTAAAAACCGAATATGACTTTATAATAAAATATTATTTTTAGTTTTTCCCAAGGTGCCCCTCTCCTCCCTTATAAAAGGGCACCTCCTCCCTCTCTTCCTCACACCACATTGAGCCTTAAAGATCAGCCAAACCCTGTCAAATTATCTTCTATAATTCCCTAAAAACATCATAGAGGTCTTGGTATTCTTCAAAGACCAATTTTAGTTTCCTAAGAGGAGGTCTCAAAGAGGCGATTCTAAGAAGAGGTAATGTCTGTTACCGATTCTTTCAACTTTATTTCTTCTTCCACGTCTTCTTATTTAGTTGTTTCATTATGAAGTAATAACATCAGTATAACTCATATACTGATATGCTATTATAAGTATGAAACAACCATATTTGACCATCTATCCATCCTACGGAAAATGAAATCACCGCACGTGCGTACGTACGGAATACCGTCTCCACGCCGTGGTGTAAACTGTTTTCCACCACCACCTTACCTGGATGGGTATAATGGTGTAAATAATAACTATATAAGATTATTTTAATGTTATATTGATTATGAAATAGTATACATACAATCCAATACAATTCCACAATCTTGGGAACGATATCATCTCTCGTGCGTACGTATGGAATATCATCTCCACGATGTGATGCAACTCCTTCTACATGATTTTCATTGAATAATGATTACATAAATGAATTGAGTGAATAAATATGATATATATTACACTAATACAATTCTATAAATGAGGTATCTATAACCTAAAAAGAATAATAAGAATTTATTCGACAGAACACGCATAAGAACAAAAATTAATAAACACCCGAATAACAAGTAGCAATGTAATATTACTAATAAGAAGCTAAGAATATGACCATATATGATATCATAACCATGAGAATGATTATTGAAGGAGTCAATGACATTATTTAAATCATTATACAGGAGTTTTGGACACTTACAAAGCAAATCAGACCTAAGATAAGGGAAAATCTCACAATCTCACTTTTATCTGAGATTGTTTATACTTCAGAATTTACTGGGGAATATTTATCATCCACATCCATGTTTCCTCAATGTGTAATATTATTTCCATCCACCTAAAAAAAATTTAAATCCAATTTTACCCATTGGTGAGTTTTTAGTAAAAGATATGAAAGGAATCTTTTGTCTTTTTTAGTACGAGGTACTTTTTGACTTTTCCGACCAAAGTACGAGAAGAATGTTTTTTTAACATATATGACATGAATGGATTCATAGAACATTATTTCCATGAAGCTTCCTTTACATGTTTTCAAGTTTATTTTTAATCAAATTCTTTTACTTTAAAATTTTATGACATGTTAAGAAAGGAAAATTGTTTTTGAAGTAGAAAGGATATTTTCCTCAAGAATGGAGTTCAAGTGTTTTATCAAAATTATTTTCCATCTAAGATAATATAGGTTTCTGTTTCTATAGAAATTATTACATTGATTTGATTATGTTGTGATGGAAATATTTTTATGAATTCCTTTATCTTATATGAATTGTTTTATGTTGTCATGATGTTTAAGAATCCCATTTTTATTACATGGTTTATGCAATAATATATGATTTATGATTTTGTGGCACACATAAGAATGGTATCATTATGATATGGGTGGGACCTATATCTCTCTACAATGCATTGGGTAATTATTCATATCTCATGAGATAGACATGTGTGGAACTGAAGGTTAATCCGGTTCAGTGAAATGGGACTGAAACGTGGAGTGAACTCGATTCAGAAATGGACTTTGTCTGCTAAGATAGTCTTGGCAATGAGTCTTGACCAATAAGAAATGATTCTATATGATTATGTGTGTATGCCACAAAGCATCATGTTTTAAGTTATTATTATTGGGATTAAATTTCACTAATATGATTTATCCCATGTTATGAAATTATGATCTCTTTTGCAGGTTAAGATTTCCAAAATGATATGTTCTTATGAATATGATGTGATTGATATTTCTTTTGTTTACCCTTACTGAGAATTTGAGCTCCCCCTTTTGTATGTTTTCTTTCCCCAGGTCATGAAGAAGATTATTAAGTAGGATATTCCAAAAAGGGACTCTAGATATGATGAAATAAATCGGATACAGCGTAGATGATTTATGAACCAGTTGTTTATGTTTCCCAGTTTCTAAAGACACTCTACCTATACGGTCCTTTCATGGTTTTGTTATATGTTGTAATAAGTATGCTTCAATTTTAAAGTAATAACCATGTATGTAAAGTATGGGTTGTTATATATCTTCTATATACTGATATATTTTTTTGTTAATGGTAACACCAACCACCATACAGACTATTAGCATATGGGTTATGAAATCATCATTCATGTATATGGCGGACTACCGCCTCACAAACTGATGTCGTTCATTTTTTCCATTATCAGCTTTCAAGGTTAAAAATGTTGATTTAAATACTATTTATATATTATATATATTTTATTTATGATTTTATTGTTATTATTTAATTATTATATAAGCCATACCTTCAGGCTTTCCATTTTGTGAGAATACGATAACTTTGTTCAAGTGGTCAACGGACTACCCCCTCGTGTAGCGATATGATTCATTCACGCTTTACAAGGAATGTGTGAAAGATGGTTTTAACAAAAATATGTGATATATAATAAATAATAATTCTAATTTAATGATAATATATATAAAAATATCATTTAATTTTAAATATTTCAATACAAAATGAAAATGGAAACAAATTTCATGTGTACATATGACATATCGTCTCCATAAACTGGGTATTTCATTTCCTATCACTAATTTTCATGGATCCATTTAAATAAATATATGATGAATATATATGAAATTTATTTCATGGTTTTAATTTTTTTATTATGAAAAAATTATTGAATTATGACGTCCAAAATACCAACTGAAAATATACACAAAAAACAAAGTGGTTATTACCCGAAATGAATTTTATCATGGAATCACTAATAAAATGGTACAAATGGTCATGATACAATCATATATGGTTTGATACATAAAAATATGATTCAAATATATATATATATATATATATATAATGAAATTTTATTTATAATGCATTACGGTTCAACGAGTATGATGGAAGCCAGGACATAGGGTCAGAGAATTATATCTCACTTTTTACTTCCATGAGACATTTACCAAAATTACCACCTATTTCTTGTATACAGTTTATATACATCCCAGTAATATATATTATGATTATTCTACTGAAAATTTTTTGTTTTTAAATATACATTTTAGTATTTCTCTTCCATGGGGTTTACAGTTCAAGGGTGGATAAATCGATAAGGGCTTTTCTCGACTGACTTTTATTTCTGTAAGATACATGCCATATTGACCACTTATTTTCGTTGTGTCGTGTATATACTACACATGAATTCATTTTTTTATTATCATAAGTAAATTTATTCATATTTTCATATCCATTTGATAATATCTCCTGCAAACGGTTTACAGTTTCATTATTACATAAGCGATAATGGATTTTTGTCTCAATTTTCATTCTTTGATATGTTTGTTATGTTGTACAGCTATATTATTTCATGATGTGTTTCTAATTCCAATTTGAAATATTATATCATGAATATAATTATTTTCATGATATTATAAGTTTCATTTAATTTTGTTATTTCTTGGTGATTATGATTCAACATTACCAAAGTGGTAAGACTTCCATGTCACGATTTCATTATTTATCGAGATTTTTTGTGATTAAGTCTCCATTATTGAAATAGTTTGATCTACCTAAAAATGATTCTAATGAATTTTTTTATCCTATGATTATGTCAGGAGAATAAATGTTTCCCATAATATTTCTCTCTTTATGTACTTATTATTTTAAAATAATTTTATTATGAAAAATATTCTTTTCGATCAAAAACTCTTTTTCTTCCAAAAACCATGTTTTCTAAAAATGTATTAAAAATGATTAAAACATATTTTTAAAATTGAAAAATAGTTTTTCTTAATAAATTTTTTAAAATTAATTTCAAAATATAAATTTATAAGAATTAAAATATATTTTAAAATGAAAAATATTTTCAAAATATTTTATATTTCAAAAAGAAAATGTCATTTTCCCCAAAATGTTGTTAATGATTTTTTAATGGTTTTTATAGTCATTGGTATCAACATCCCTTATTGTAACTTATCCATAAATGTTATATTTTTATATGATTTTATCCTCATTCTTTCTTTGGATAGATTAATATTGTTTGAATGATATTTTTATAGAATCCTTTTCTTTTACATATGTTTGCCATGTTTCAAAGATATTGTCAAGGAACTCGTTTCTTTTCTATAGGTTAATCATATTTAAAATATATTATTATGTAACCTGTTTCATTTTCGTGGTTTAATCATGTTTCAAACATATTGACAAGAAATTCATTTATTTTCTATGGGTTGATCAGGTAATAAAACAATAATAATTGTATATATGAGTTTTATAAGGAAATATATAGTTACTTTATTCATGTTGTGGTTCATAGACATTATAGATTAAACACAGGATTTTCTAGATTGTGTCACATTGGCCTATTAAAACTTAATATGTTGTGGATTATATATCACTAGGTAAGACCGTTATAGATTAATCATGGGGTGGACTAAATGGAATTGGGTAAGCCCATTACAGCTTGACATGGGGTGACCTAGATAGAAATGGTTAAGCCCATAATATCATAAAGGATGGGTGCACCCATATAGTTCTATAATGGCTTGGGTAATGATTATATTGGAATTTGGTCATATAGTGATTCTAATTAAAAGGGGTTTTAAATGGTTTTATTGAAGTGATTCTACATGTTATAAAAGGATTTTTAATTACTTGTTATGGGTTTATGATGATTCATTTGATCAATATTTATATCACATGGATCATTATTTTTTATTCTGATGAGTCTTTATTTTTTCATGTTTTTATATTTTATGATTCTGATATTGATGGGTATGAGGTTTTCAATTATTATATCATGCAATATGAATATTTTTTCATACCCTTATGCACTATTATTCTCATTGATGATATTCTATATTTAGTTCTTATGTTTACCCTTACTGGGCATCAGACCTAACCCATCGTATGTTTCCTTTTCCGTATATTTTAGATAATGATGTTGAATGATTTATATCTAGGATGGATTTTATGTGGATGATTTTGATGACCAAACACAAATTAAAAAAATTTACAATTAGATATGATGTTCATCTTTATAAACCAGTTAATTATTAATCCAAAATGAAATGAGTGGGTCCTAATTCTATAAATCCTTTAACCTAAAAGATACATTGGTATGTAAGTAAACCCATATTTATTTTTATGTCACATATTTCGATTGGATAAAATTAATCCACCTTATGTAGTATCAAATATTAAAAGTGAAAGATTAAGAACATAGCACCAGATGAGGGAGTGTAGGTTTTGAGTTGTTATAATCAATCCTATAGTTGGTAATGGTTCTACACCCAAACAACAAATACCTCTACCTTAGTTGGTCAGACACCCTAAACTTCTTCTCTTATCCTTTATTAGCTATACATTACAAGATAGAGCCTATTCTGAAACTGGTTAGATACCCATGTCACAATATCCTTCTTCTTCTCTAGGTTATTAGTCTAGTAGTAGAAGTCCTTATTCAAAGTTATCTTCTACCATGAGACTGTGGGATCAAGAATGATCATGTAAAATTGTTCAATATCATCAACAGATTCTTATAATAAGCCTCTAGTTCTGGAAAATAATTTACTCAAAATCTATAATTATATGATTCTTCTCAACTTATTGAATACATAGACATGAAAATATCATCCTAGAAGTATCATCCTTCTTCAGTCTCTAAATGTAAAATTATGGGGAAATAATGTTAAAATCTTATTAATTAGGTTACCAACCTCATATTCTTTCTTTTGATATTATTTTATTCCAGATTAAACTTTTATAGAATTAATTAAACTTCCTTTTTCAATTATCAATTCAAATACCTTGAGTCTACTTCATGAAAATGAATCATGGGATTCTCAAATTTATAAACACCAGAACGTAAAAAATGTTATTAATCTTGTTTTATATTCCCTTAAATTTTATTTCATTTTTTGATATAAATTTCTTCAAATGAAAATGTATTTTATATCTCAATGTTTATATTTCCATTATATTTCTAGGAATGTACTTCTCCATGTAGGGAAATAGTTTCTTATTCTGTAATCTAGAAGGCACTACCACATGGAGGTTATCTTCTACTCTTCAAAAAAACATGTACAAGCATGGAATATCCTTCTTCCTTCACAAAAATTAGATCACATGAGTTTTTAATTCTCCAAGCTCATTACCTTCATGTAATAGGTATACGTATACAAGATATCTTAGTTCCTTAAAAAATAAGGACCATGTGAGGTAGTGTACTTCATGTGATCTAACTTCATTGTGTGTCTTTTTTTCTTGAGTAATTCATGAAAAGGACTCAAAATTCATTTAATACACTAAATTTATGCATCAAAAGTAGTGTGAAAATGATATCATCTACTACATGTTACCAAGTCAAGATTGTAGGATCATTCCCCTCCATACTATTAAACAACACTGGATCTTCTCATTCACATAAAAAAGTCTCGTGGATGCTCTATTTCAAAGTAAATAATGTATCCCTTAAAAAATATCAAGTAGAAGTAACTATTCATGGCCCTGGTCCCTCAGTATATATAGATTTATTAACCACCACCTCTCCTTATACATTCATACAAACTCAAGCCTCCTTCAATTCTCAAAGATCTTGGCATATTTCAAATATTTTGAATACCAAAACTCTTGGATTTTTCTGACTCATGTGACCTAGAGTATGGTTGAGTTCTCACATGTAGGTGATGATAATAACATGCATAATGTAACTCCCCGACACTAGTTACCCAAAGTCGGTTCATTATTACATAACATTGGAATGATCACAAGAAAGATCAAATCTCGAAAGAATGATTAGTTTAGTATGCTTAGAATAACTAGATATATTCATAAAGTTTTACATTACATCATAAAAATGAAAACTACAACAACATAGTCTCCATAGTCCACACTCTTATCCCGATATACTATCCCTGCAAGTCATTCATAATTTACTTCTTCACATCATGGGAAAAATAAAACATAGAAAATGGGTGAGATCAAATGCCCAGTAAGGATAACAATATAGCGGAAACTTTCATAAATAAGAATAAGTATTTAAGGAAATGTATAACTAAAACAAATGCCTTTTAAACTTGAACTTAAACATAGTATATAAAAAAGAAAATGAAATAATTTCATTTACTTATTCACATGGATATTCTACTAATCTAATATTCACATGCAATATCAATAACCACTTTCATAATGATGGAATGCATAATGTCAGACTATCATAACCACATAGCCAAGGCCTCGTGCCAAGACTACAAATAAGATTTTGTCAAGGCCTTGTGAAAAGACACTATTTTGTCTCATGAGACCTACCGATGCATCGAGGAGCTATAGAGGGCTCCACCCATCACATATTAAGTCCAATGCATTCCCATATGAAAAGGTTTAAACATAACATAAACATTTGTATTAAAACTAGCATACGAAATGTAAATACTTCATCCATAAACCACGAATGGTATAAAAATAACACATACACAGTCAAACATATCACAAAACCTTTAATACAATATAGAAGTTTTGTATCATAATAAATCAACTTCAAATAACCTTAAAATCCATCAATGGATGTTGACATAGATGAAATCAAAACTCTTTTTAGAGAAATATTTCTTTCTATTTTGAAGTAATTTAAGAGTCATAAATCTATAAAATAAAACATTTTATTTGAATATATTCTTATAATCTTGTAAGGGAAGCTTTGACGATTTTATAACGGTGGAAAATAGTTGCACCCGTCATATAAGTTAAAAACCATTCTTACCTTAATTCTGTCGAAAAGGTTAAAAAGGACCTTGTTTGGAAAAAGACGGAAAGATTACTTTATAAACCACTTATAAAAGTCAAAAAGGGTATAAATGACATTAACCCATATTCTAGTAAATAGTAAAAATGTTTTGAAATACATTTTTAAGAAACATGGATGTGGATGATAAAGAAATCCAAGTAGATTATTACGTATAAACAACCTCGGATAATGAAGAGATTGAGAAATAAACCCTTATCTTGTACTTCTCCTTGGTTAGGGTAGGTTAACTTCCTATATAATGGTTAAATAATTGTTATTAAATTATACAGTAATCATATACATTAATATGATATCATATATGATCTTTTAACATTGATTTGTTAATAACATCTTATTATTATCGTTGTTTCGGGTGTTAACTTACTCGTTTTATTTTATATGTTTTGTTATGTAAGACAAGTTTTTCATGGATAGGTTGTATATTAATCATATCCAGAATGATAACAAGTCCTTAGATACTACTATTAATCATCACATGAGAATTAGACTTGAATGGATACGATGGAGAATGAATCTCCTCGCGTTGGTGGAGACGGTAGTCCGTACGTACGCATGAGCGACAATATCATTCTCTTGATATTAAAATAATATATAATTGGATGGTATATCATATATACAGAATAATTATAATGTTATATTTATTATTTACATGAATAACACATAATTATTATACTTATCCAAATAATAATTTATTGAATAACAATTACACCATGACGTGGAGACGGTAAGCCGTACGTACGCACGTATGGTGACATGTTATTCAAAGGATGGATAGAATACTGAATATGGTTGTAAAATATTTATAATTACATCACAGTATATATAAGATACTGGAGATATTATTTTAGAATGGGAAATAAAGAAGAATTTGAAGAAGAAAGGAACTTGAAAGAGGGTGGTGAACGCATTACCTCTTCTTCAGGTTCTTCCTTTTGATTTGATCAAAAGGGATCCTTAGGATGCCTTTATGACTAAATTAAGGCCTCTAGGATGAAGTGAGGGAAGTTGAGATAGTATTTAGGCAGAGTTTGGCCGAGACAAATGTCTTTGAAGGTGTTAATTAATGAGAAGGGGGGTTCCCTTTTATAAGAGGGGTGAGGGACACCTTTGGAAAAGCTAGAAATATTATTTTATAATAAATTCATATTCAGTTTCTAATGGATCCAAAGTGGATTATTTAATTTTTATGGTGGGGATGGGTATATAACTACTCAACCAATAGAATTTAGACAGGTTTGGGTCATTATATTAACCTTATCATTTAATTTTAACTCTTAGTTAATTAGTTTGACACTTACCATGTCACTTTTTATTTTTATATTATATAGTTAATAAACATACTATATACCTCCAAGAAACCCCCAAGTGGTCCATTAATGATACACCTATCATGATATAAGTCTCCTGGCCGAACCTTAGATTTTTATAAATTGAATATCAATTAATAATATAATATTTGTTTTGAAAACTCTTTTATGTCAATTTTGACACTATTTGGAAAATTGATTTTTGTGAAAATCATAACAGAATTATTACTTCTAACAAAGTAAATTAAATCAATCCTAACATGTTATATTAACCTATAAAATTAGTTTAATTCATAAAAAGTCTCCAATTATTTTTATTTGTGTATTTATAATATAAATTATTTAAATTTTTCACTATTATGGTAATTACTGCATCACCGTTGTGTCGTAAATAAATTAAATTATTTAGTGTCTAAATATTATAAATAAAATAAAATTATGTATTAAATCATTTTATCTTTCTAATTAATATTTATAATCAAATTTATCTTATGTGTAACCCTATATTAAAAATGGTTTAGTAAATAAACCTTGATTTTAACTCTTTTAACTCTTCTTTGAATTAAATAATAATAAATGTCCTCATCTAATCCAAGTGGACCTAAATGATAATATTTTAATCCTAAGGTTGTTTTTGGTCGAGATAAACTGGTCCAATAGAATCAGGAGATGTGTTAGGATAATATTAATATCATTTTTACCCTTAATTACCCTATTTACTTTTAACCGTGGTAAATAAAAGTAAAAAGTTACTATTCACCAAAAACTATTTTCATCTCATTGAACCACATTTTACTCCTTGATATTAACTTTATGTCTTATATTTTTTAAATTCCAATCACAGAAGCGGTAAAATTAAGTTTTATGAAAAATTCTGTTTTTTTAACTACCACTTAGTGGTTTAACTATTCATTAAAAAATAAAGTTTTTCTAGAAAAATACCAAAGATTCACCCTAGGATAATTTTGATATACTGAATCCAAAAATGAATTCCATTTTGAAAAATAAAATTTATAAAATTTCAAAAAGTAGGTATTACTATTCATAATGGCTAGTTTGATTGGTTGTGGTGTGTTAGAACTCGATGTTGTGTACAACACACGCTATTGAATTATTCAAAGAGAAATGTGTCGTAGAAGCTTGGGGTGTTACATTCTCCCCTACTTCAAATAATTTCTTCCTCGAAATTTCTAGAATACTACCGCATGAAAAGACTAGGGTGGTTCTTCATCATAAGTTCATTAGGTTCCCATGTTGCCTCTTCCATCTTATGGTTTCTCCACAATAGTTTTACTAGACGAGTCGTCATGTTTCTCAGTACTTATTATCTCGTATCAAGAATCTTGACGGGCTCTTCGCAATAAGACAGATCGGGTTCTAGTTCTAATTCTTCATAGGTGAGTACATGCGTTGGGTGAGGCATGTATTTCCTCAATAGTGATACGTGGAACACATCGTGATCTTTGGAGAGATTTGGTGGCATTGCCAAATGGTAAGTTACAGCCCCAATTCGTTCTAGAATTTTGAAAGGTCCGATGTACCTGGGACTCAATTTACCTTTCTTACCAAAACGTATGACTCCCTTCCATGGAGATACCTTCAGGAAAACATGATCACCGACTTGAAATTCCAAATCCTTAATTCGATTATCAGCATAGCTCTTTTGCCTACTTTGAGCTGCTTTGATATGGTTTTGGATTAACTTCACCTTCTCTATCGTTTCCTCCACCAGTTCTGGGCCTACAAGTTTTCTTTCACCAACGTCATCCCAACAGGTTGGTGTACGACATATCTTTCCATACAACGCTTCATATGGTGCCATCTAAATACTCGAATGGAAGCTATTGTTATAAGAAAATTCTACCAGAGGTAAATATTGATCCCACATACCCTGAAAGTCATGTTACCAGGATCTCAACATGTCTTCTAAGGATTGAATAGTTTGTTCTGATTGTCCATCTATTTGAGGGTGGTAGGCAATCCTCAAATGAAGTTTAGTATCCAAGGCTTTCTGAAGACTTTTCCAAAATATTGAAGTAAAATAGGGATCACGATCAGAAACAATCGATAGGGGTACTCCATGAAGTCTCACAAATTCATTAATATATAGTCTTACTAGAAGTTCCAGTGGTATATCTTCTCTTATAGAAAGAAAATGTGTTGACTTGGTAAGACGATCAATAATAACCCATATTTCATCGTTCCTTCTAGAAGTCTTTGGTAGTCCCATTACAGAGTCCATCGTGATATTATCCCATTTCCACTTAGGTATGGGAAGTGGTTGCAATACTCCACCAGGTTGTTGCCTTCCCACTTTCACTTGTTGACAAACCATACATCTTGACATAAAATCAGAAATCTCCCTCTTCATGTTGTCCCACAAAAAATGTTCCTTCAAATATCTATACATTTTGGTGCTCCCAGGGTGTATAGAGAAATTGGAACTATGAGCATAATCCAGAAATTCCCTTTTTAGATCAGCTATATCAGGAACACAAAGTCTCTTCCCAAATTTTAAAATTCCTTCTTCATACACAACGTCTCTCAATCTCCCATCATTCACAGTTTTAATCTTCTTTTGAAATTCATCATCATAGGTCTGAGAAATCTTAATCCTTTCTAGTAAAGATGGTTTGGAAACCATTTGAAAAAGAATTGATGTTTCACCTTCCCTAGTTATTCCCATGTCCATCTTCACTAGATCCATGAAAATTGGATCCCTTTTAATTCTCATATTTTTCAAAACTCCATGGTCTTTTCTGATCAAAGCATCTTCCACCTTGTTTGCCTTCCCCGGGTGGTAGTGTATCATACAATCATAATCCTTGAGTATTTCAAGCCATCTCCTTTACCTCATGTTGAGTTATTTTTGTGAGAAAATATACTTCAAACTCTTGTGATCAGTATAAATCTCACATTTTTCACCATAGAGGTAGTGCCTCCATATCTTCAAAGAAAAGATCACAGCTGGTAACTCGAGATCATGAGTAGGATAGTTTTGTTCATGAATTTTCAACTGTCGTGATGCATAGAAAATAACCCTATCATTCTGCATAAGGACACAAGCAAGTCCTTTCTTCGATGCATCACTATAAATAATCAACCCATCATTCCCCGATGGTAGAGTCAATATAGAAGCATTTACTAATCATCTCTTTAGTTCTTAGAAACATTCTTCATAATCTTTTTTCCAAAAAAATTTAACCCCATTACGTGTGAGCTTCGTTAATGGGTTAGCCAACCAGGCAAAATTCTGGACGAAATGTCGATAATAACCTGCTAAACCAATAAAACTATGTACCTCAGTTATACTCATCGGTGCATTCCATTCTTGGATTTCCTTGGTCTTAGAAGGATCAATAGAGATTCCATCTTTAGAGACAATATGGCCAAGAAAATAAATCTCATGAAGCTAGAATTCAAACTTGCTAAACTTCCCATATAATTCATGTCTTCTCAGAGTCTTCAGGATAATGCGCAAGTAATTTTCATGATCTTCATAGATTTTGGAGTATACCAAGATATTATCAATAAATACCACCACAAATTCATCGAGATATTCCTTGAAAACTCTATTAATCAGATCCATGAATACAGAGGGTGCATTAGTCAATCCAAAAGGCATTACTGTAAACTAATAATGCTCGTAACTTGTTCAAAATGTTGTCTTTGGAATTTCTTCCTTCTTCACACACAACTGATGGTATCCAGATCGAAGGTCAATCTTTGAAAAGTATTGAGCTCCATGCAATTGGTCAAATAAATCATCAATACGAGGTAGGGGATACTTGTTCTTTATTGTTATAGCATTGATCTCCCGTAGTCGATACATAACCTCGTAGATCCATCTTTCATTTTAACAAAAAGAATAGGGGCTCCCCATGGAGAAACACTAGGGTGAATAAATCCCTTATTACTCAATTCCTCTAGTTGTTTCTTTAGTTTAACTAATTATACAGTGGCCATTCTATAAGGGTTCTTCGATATAGGACTTGATCCAGGAGTTAAATCAATGGAAAACAAAACTTCTCGTTCTAGAGGATATCCAGGTAAATCTTCCAGAAACACATCTACATATTCTTTCACAATAGGTACGTCCTCTATTTGAACATTACTTTCTTCACCCACAGTCATTTCATTCTCTTCCTCCCAAATAATTGAATTTAGATGAGCTACTAGGGTGGATCTATATAAGAATTGGGTTGTGACGATTCTTCTCTAAAGATAAGGTGTTCCTTATCATCATCATCAACTATCATAACCTTCTTCTTCTTACAATAAATCTTCACATCATGGTCCAAAAGCCAATCCATACCGAGGATTATATCAAACTCAATCATAGGTATGATGATGAGATCAGCGGATAAAGAACATTTATATGCTCTAATGGGGACTGATTCACAAAACATTGTTGCAATGATACTTCCCTTAGGAGTTTTAACTAACAACTAACTTGTTAAATCAAATTGAAAATATCTAATTGTCTTAGAGAACTGGGAAGATATGAAACAATGCGATGATCTAGAATCAAATAATTCATTTGCTAAACTTGAGGAAACCATTAAATTACCTTCCACCACATCTTTCGGAGCTTCTACCTCAGCGGTAGTGATAGCATAAGCTTGGCCTTGATCCCTTGGACTTTTCTTAGGTAAGTTCCCCTGACGCTTAGGACATTCATTTTCATAATGTCCCATCTCCCTGTAATTGTATCATTGGACATCTGTAGCTTCCTTCTTCCCCTTGCAATCAAGAGCTTGGTGGCCTTTTTCACCACACTTTTAACAGACTCCCATTCCTTTTAAGCAAGTACCGGGGTGTTTTTTCCCACATTTACTGTAGTATAGATATTCGACTTTTCCCCTCTTCCCTTTATTTCCATTCCCAAATTGATCAGCAGATCTCTTCTTCTCTTGTTTTGCTTTAAAATCATATGACTTAGAGAATTCTTTATCTGTCTTGATAGCACATGAGACAATGTCTTCGTACGACCAGAAGGATTGTGAGACTAAATCTTGATAGAGAAATGGTTTTAACCAATAAAAGAAATGATAAATATTACATATTGATTTATGTATATAATCTCTAGCATACCTTGATAACCTTGTAAAGTTAGCCTCATACTTTCTGACATTCTCATCATCCTTTTGTCGCAGACTCAGAAATTGCCTTTCCATATCTGCTCGATGGTCACGAGGAATGTATTTTTCTAAAAACATATCTTTGAACTCCCTCCATTCCATATTTGATGCTTCATCATCTTCCTTAATGTTTTGAATCAATGACCACCATTGATCAGCATCTCCAGTGAGGTAGTAAACTGCCATGATAAATTTTTTCCTTTCACTACTCCCCAAAGCCTGAAATATTTTCTCTAGGGAATTTATCCATTGCTCATATACTAAGGGATTTGTACTCCCATTGAACGTTGGTGGTTGCTGCCTCATGAAGCGATCTAAAATTGATCCTCCATGCTGTGGATCAGGGTTCTCCATACGGGTAAGGTTATTATTCATAACCTGAGTGAGTTGTCCCAGTATGGTGATTAGTTGATCAACACCAGTTGCATCACCATCTCCACTATAATTATCTTGAGCAGGAGGGAAATACCTACATGGAGTGCATACATTGATACGGTTTCCATTTCTTCCACTAATAGCCATTTATAAACAATGGCATAAACTATATCAGTTTATGAATCAAAATACATAATTCCAAACTTATAAAACACTTAACAAAAATTGAACTATTTATGGATATAATCCATAATCATAAAAATGTTTTCTTTGAATAAGTATATACTCATAAACCCTTCATAATGATTTGTAAAGAAAATGAGAGTTATCCTAAGAATATCTCCTGGGAGTGTCGTAACCAAGAGTGCAGCAAGGCCCGTTGTCATGCACCAGTTCCCGTTCGAGTCTAGCTCAAAGCGGTGTTTTTGGGTTTTACCCCTAGGTATATCTGTTCCAGAGTTGCCTCTACCTGATCGTATCTATACATAGATGTATTTCTTGGAAAAATCACAAAATCTCTACAATACCAAAATTATAGGAAGTTCTTCTATACTAATCCTCAAAGTCCATCTTAAATCTTTGTGCTCTAATCAGAGTTTATCTAAATCTAGCTTCCAAGGTTTTTACTAAAATTCCTCTGATACCAACTACAACACCCTGACCCCAATTACCCGGAGTCGGTGCATTATTACATAAAATTGGCATTATCACAAGAAAGATCAAATCTCGAAAGACCGATTATTTTAGTAGCCTTGGAATAACTATATATATTCATAAAGTTTTACATTACATCATAAAAATGAAAACTACAACAACATAGTTTCCATAGTCTACACTCTTATCCCCTTATACTATCCCTACATGTCATTCATAATTTATGTCTTCATATCCTGGGAAAAATAAAACATAGAAAATGGGTGATCTCAAATGCCGAGTAAGGATAACAATATAGCAGAAACTTTCATAAATAAGAATAAACATTTAAGGAAATGTATAACTAAAACAAAATCCATTTAAACATGAACTTAAACATAGTATGGAAAAAATAAAAGGAAATAATTCCATTTACTTATTCACATGGGTATTCTACTAATCAAATATTCACATGAAATATCAATAACTACTTTCGTAATGATGGAATCCATAATGTCAGACTATCATAACCACATAGCCAAGATCTCATGCCAAGACTTCAAATAAAATTTTTTCAAGGCCTTGTGCCAAGACACTAGTTTGTCTCATGAGACCTACCGTTGCATCAAGGAGCTATAGCAGGCTCCACCCATCACATATTAAGTCCAATGCATTCCCATATGAAAAGTTTTAAACATAACATAAACATTCATATTAAAACTACCATACGAAATGTAAATAATTCATCTATAAACCACGAATGGTATAAATATAACACATCCACAGTTAAAATTATCACAAAAACTTCAATACAATATAGAAGTTTTGTATCATAATAAAACAACTTCAAATAAGCTGAAAATCCATCAAAGGATGTTGACATAGATGAAATCAAAACTCTTTTTTGATGAATATCTCTTTCTATTTTGAAATCATTTAAGAGTCATATATCTATAAAATAAAACATTTTCTTTGGAGATATTCTTATAATATTTTAAGAGAAGCTTCGACGATTTTATAACGGCTGAAAATAGCCGCACCCGCCGTATAAGTTAAAAAAAACATTCTTACCTTAATTTTGTCGAAAAGGTTAAAAAGGACCTTGTTTGGAAAACGATGGAGGATTCCATTATAAACCACTTATAAAAGTAAACAAGGTTATAAATGACTTTAAACCATATTCTAGTAAATAGTAAAAATGTTTTGAAATACATTTTTAAGAAACATGGATGTGGATGATAAAGAAATCGCAGTAGATAATTACGTATAAACAACCTCGGATAATGAAGAGATTGCGAAATAAACCCTTATCTTGTAATTTTCCTTGGTTGGGGTAGGTTAACCTCCTTTATAATGGTGAAATAATTTTTATTAAATTATACAAGAATCATATAAATTAATATGATATCATATATGATCTTTTAACATTGATTTGTTAATAATATCTTAGTATTATCATTGTTTCGGGTGTTAACTTACTCATTTTCTTTTATATGTTTTTTTACACAAGCCGTGTTTGTAATGGATATGTTGTATATAAATCATATCCCAAATGATATCAAGTACTTAGATACTATTATTAATCATCAAATGAGAATTAGACTTGAATGGATACGATGGAGAATGAATCTCATCGCGTTCGTGGAGGCGGTAGTCCATACATACGCACGAGCGACAATATCATTATTTTGATATTAAACTAATATATAATTGGATGGTATATCATATATAAAGAATAATTATCATGTTATATTTATTATTTACATGAATTATACATCATTATTATACCCATCCAAATAATAATTTATTGAATAACAATTACACCACGACGTGGAGACGGTAAGCCGTACGTACTCACGTATGGTGACATGTTATTCAAAGGATGGATAGAATACTGAATATTGTTGTAACATATTTATATAACATCACAGTATATATAAGATACTGGAGTTATTATTTTAGAATGGGAAAGAAAGAAGAAGTTGAAGAAGAAAGGAACTTGAAAGAGGGTGGTGAAAACATTACCTCTTCTTCGGGTTCTTCCTTTTGATTTGATCAAAAGGGATCGTTAGGTTGGATTTCTGACTAAAGAAAGGCCTATATGATGAATTTAGGGAAGTTGAGAGAGTATTCAGGTAGATTTTGGTAGAGCCAAAAGGCTTTGATGGTGTGAATTAATGAGAAGGGGCAGTGCCCATTTATAAGAGGGGTGAGGGGCACCTTTGGAAAAGCAAGAAATATTATTTTATAATAAATTCATTTTAGGTTTCTAATGGCTCAAAAGTGAATTATTTAAATTTTATGGTGATGAGGGTTCGAAAACCACTCAACCAATGGAATTTAGACAGGTTTGGGTCATTATATTAACCTTATCATTTAGTTTTAACTCATAGTTAATTAGTGTGACACTTACCATGTCACTCTGTATTTTTATATTATATAGTTAATATACTTACTATATACCTCCAAGATACCCCCAAGTGGTCCATTAATGATACACCTATCATGATATAAGTCTCGTGGCTGAACCATAGATTTTTAGGAATTTAATATCAATTAATAATATAATATTTATTTTAAAAACTCTTTTATGTCAATTTTGACACTATTTGGAAACTTGATTTTTGTTAAACTCATAACAGAATTATTACCTCTAAAAAAGTTAATTAAACCAATCCTAACATGTCATGTTAACCAATAAAATTATTCTAATTCATAAAAAGTATCAAATTATATTTATTTGGGTATTTATAATATCAATTATTTTAATTGTTCACTATTATGGTAATTATTTCATCGTCGTTGTGTCATAAATAAATTAACTTGTTTAATGTCTAAAAATTATAAATAAAATATAATTATGTAGAAAATCGTTTTATATTTATAATTAATATTTATAATTGAATTTATCTTATGTGTAACCCTATATTAAAAATGTTTTAGTAAATAAACCTTGATTTTTACTCTTTTAACTCTTCTTTGAATTAAATAATAATAAATGTCCTAATCTAATCCAAGTGGACCTAAATGATAATATTTTATTCCTAATGTTTTTTTTGGTCGAGATACACTTGTCCAATAGAATTAGGTCATGTGTTAGGGTAATATTAATATCATTTTTACCCTTAATTACCCTATTTACTTTTAACTGTGGTAAATAAAAGTAAAAAGTTAATATTCACCAAAAATTATTTTCATCTCATTGAACCAAATTTTACTCTTTCATATTTACCGTGTCTCTCATGTTTTCGAAATTCCACTCACAGAAGCGGTAAAATTAAGTTTTATGAAAAATTCAGTTTTTTTAACTACCACTTAGTGGTTTCACTATTCATCAAAAAATGAAGTTTTTTAGAAAAATACCAAAAATTCACCCTAGGATAATTTTGATATTCCAAATCCAAAAATGAAGTCCATTTTGAAAAATAAAATTTATAAAATTTCATACAGTAGGTATTACTATTCATAATGGCTAGTTTGATTGGTTGTGGTGTGTTAGAACTCGATGTTGCATACAACATACGCTGTTGAATTATTCAAAGAGAAGTGTATCGTAGAAGCTTGGGGTGTTACACATAAAATTAATCCTAAAATCTTCATGAAATACCTCCTTGGACACATGGTTTCTTAATACTGAATGTGTAATTTGATAGATGTTTTCCTTGATGTGATCTTCTTGCACTTGTTTTTCTTCATTTGTTGCCACATAAATATTCTATTGCATAATGCCACATGAATCATGTGATTGATACTGTTCATGAGATGCATTCTTCTTTTTTTTAGAATTCATTATTCAAATTATCATATCAATGATAGATTAATATTGAATTCATTTCTTTAAAATGATTGAGCATTACTCACTCTCTTTTATCAATCTCTGGAGATGGATGGGATCATGGGCATCAAGCATTACTATTGAATGACATAGAAAACTCTCATTAGGGGGATAATAGATGATGTGTGGGGTGATCAAATAAGGGATATCAATTTGATTAGGTGTCCACTATTATATATATTTCTTTTTAAAGTAGTTCCATCATCATGCATAGTTTGATACCCACATTGAAATCATATGTGGATTCCCTCTAACATATAAGAAAATGTATCCCATCACCACATCAGCTATAAGTATTAAGGTCTCCTCCCACCTTCCACTAACTTCAACTTATTCTGGAACCCATCTTCCATTTTTCTACCCAACATTATGGAACCACGTGATCTTATTGATGTTATCCTCAGGAAATGAATTCCTTCCCTTTAGGTTCCCAGTCTCTTCATTTCCTCAATGGGCTTCCCTTGCTAGCATGCATCTTGTGTGGTAAACTAAGGACCCACAAGGTTGGTTGAGTTGGATCCTTCGTAATCCAATTATTGTCTATATTCATTAAAATAAATCAAACTCAAATAATTATTCATATGGAAAGACATCTAAAAGACAAATAAATACTAAATTTTCAAATCACGGAATTTATTTATATAAATTTTAAAACTCTTCAGCATGATCTCAAATATCATTATTTATTTATCATGAAAATTAATAAAAAATTTCATGTAATTTTCCCAACAATATACTCATTAAATAATAGAATATTATATTTCCTTATTCTTCAACAAAAACATGTAAACAAATCCTCAACATATCATCAAGTAAATAAAAATTTCTACGGTCTTCACCTCAAACATATTTCAATAAATTAAACAATGTTCACTTCTTCAAATTCCTTTTTCTCATGTCCTTGGGTTTTAAAAAGTTTTCAAAAATCTTAAGAATTATTTTTTCACTTTTTGTTGAAATTATTTACTTGAATTATTTGATCTAGGATCCTTAGATTACATTTTTGATAAACCATGGAAAACCTCAATAAAACTATGTACTTATATGGATGCATGATCAAGCATGAAATCTAATGAATTGTAATAATCAACTCTAGGTTTATGATTTATTTATATATTTCCTTTATAATATATTGATAATAAATAAAACATTAAGTCTTAAATATTTCACTTGTACCCTTCAATATACCCCATTGAATTTGTTGTTGATACTTCTTTACCTTATAATTTCAATATTTGTGTCCCCCTTATTGACAATAAATATAAAGTTTTAATGAGGTTATTCTCATCTCATCATATTCTAATTCCATTAAGATATCCACTTACCCACTATTAATTTAAGTCCTTGTCCTTAGACACTTTATTATAGAAGGAAGAAATCACATGTTTTTACTTGATAAATGATCCTTTATGTAGACAATTATACATTGTAAAACACTTTTTATAAAACAAGTCTATATAACCAAGTTTATAAATTCCCAATAAAATTATATTGATTGTGATACCAAACTTAGGTAACTCCCTTCTTCATATTTAGGTCTTCTTAGACAATCCAATCCTGAAATATATTGTAGTCTTCACATATCTCACACTATTAGAAATGGGGTTTATTTCCATGACTCTATACCAATGGTTTTCCATAATCATTGGGATATGGAAATGTGTGGTAAGTTATACCAATGTTGTATCGCCCTAACCCCAGTTACCCAGATCCAGTGCATTATTTTAATACATTGTCATGATTATAAGGAATAAAGTCCCGAAGGACCGATCAGTTTAGCAGACTTGGAAAATAGATTACATACATTAACTTTACATTACAATTTCAAACATAAAACACAGTATAGATAGTTCTTTGAGAACGCCATTATTCCTTTTATCTTAACCCTGAATATCAATAATAATACACTTCTTGGAATCCTGGGAAAATAAAACATAAGAAAGGGGTGAGCTCAGATGCCCAGTAAGGGTAAATAATTTAACAGAAGCAATAAACTTTTCAGGAATTATGTGTGATAAAAAGAACAGCCTTTTTAAACATAAACTTGAAAATAATATGGAAAAAATAAATCAAACATAACCATATAAACATGCACATGGATATTCTACTAGTCAAATAATCACATGTAATAACTAATTTCATAATGAGGGAATGCCTAACGTCGGACATCATTACCACATAGTCAAGGCCTCGTTCCAAGACTACAAATAAAATTTTTCTCAAGTCCTTGTGACATGAAACTAGTTTGTATCATGAGACATACCTATGCATCGAGGAGCTATGGCGGGCTCCACCCGTCACTTACTAAGTCCACTGCATTCCTCATATGAAAATGTTGAAACATAACATAAACAGTCGTATTAAAACTTGCATACGAAATGTTAATACATTAACAATAAACCATGAATGGTATAAAAGTAGCACATTCTCAGAAAAACATATCATAACTCATTCTATAGAATATTGAATATTTTATTTATAATAAATCAACCTCAATCAAGAATAACATCCAAAAAGGATGTTGACATAGTTGAAAATAATCATTAAAAAACTTTTGAGAAAAATGTCATTTTTTGTGAAATATTTTAAATATAACGCATTTATAAAGGAATTCATTTAAAAGATATTTTTGAATCAAATTGTCCCATACCACTTTTAAACTTTTGAAAATAATTATTATTTCAAAACATTCATGTCCATATAAACAAATTCTTCAAAACCATTTTGAAAACATGGACATTAATGAGAATGATTTAGAACAATAAATATTTAAAACATTTAAAATGATGTTTCAGTAAAAAAAAGTACCTTAAAAAGAATCCCTTTTATAACTCTTTTATGAAACATGTACATGGATAATAAATTTTTTCCAGTATATACTTACGTAAAAACAACCTCGGATAAAAAAAGAGATTGTGAAATTAACCCTTACCTTGAACTTTCCTTTAGTCGAGGGTACATTTAACATCCTGTATGAAGACCTTAGTATGTTATTAAAATATAACAGGACCATTTTAATATTTATTATATCATAGAGTATTCATTTATGAGTTTATACTACCCATTTAATAATAATTTCCATGTTAAATTAACATTTCGGTTAATAATTACTTTCTTTGTCGTACTTGTTTTAACTTGTTACTCTTGATTGTATCACTTAGATCAAGATTTAAATACTTCCATAATATAAAACATTATTTATATATCATATATAGTTAGAATATAAATATGTATAATAAACATATATATGAAATGTAAAACACCATTTATGAAGACGGTAGTCTGTACGTACGCATAAACGTTGTTTCTGTTTTCATATCGTATTGAACGGAACTAAGTGAATAAGATATATGTAAATACATATATATATATACATATATATATATCCAGTATCAATATTATGTCATATATTACATACTTATTAATGGTATATATTTTATAATCATCGTTGAATGGTGAACATGGAAATGAATCTCATCACGTCGTGGAGACGGTAATCTGTACGTACGTACGAGCGAAAATATCCTTATATTGATGGTGAAATCGTATGTAATTGGATGGTATATCATATATAAAGAATCATTAATATGTTATATTTATTATTTACATCAGTTATAGTCATTATTAAAACCATCCTAATAATGAAGTGTTTGAATAACAAACAACACCACGACATGGAGACGGTAATCCGTACGTACGCACGTATAGTGACTTTTCCATTTATAGTATGGATTGAATAATGAATATTGTTTTACCATTTATATAAAAACATTACATTATATATAATATACTGGATTTATTATTTTAGAATGGAAACAACAAAGAAAGAGGAAGTTGAAGAAGAAAAGAACTTGAAAGCTGTGATGAAATATTTACCTCTTTTTCAGGTTCTTCCTTTTTATTTGATCAAAAGGGTTACTTAGGATGATTTTATAACCAAAGTAAGTACTCTAGGATGAATGGAGGAATGTTGGGAGGATATTTGGTCAGGGTCTTTCCGAGGAAAATGTATTTGGAGGTGTGAATTTGAGAGAAGGGGAAGTTCCCTTTTATAAGAGAGGTGAGGGGCACCTTAGAAAAAACATAAAATATTCTTTTATAATAAAATAATTTTCGGTTTATAATAGCTCCAAAATGTATTATTTAAAGTCTAAGGTGGGGATGGGTCATAAAACACTCAACCAATAGGTTTTAGATAGGTTTGGGTCACTATAATAAAATAATTTTCAGTTTATTTAAGCCCTTTGGACGAACTTTAGCTTTTTAGGAATATAATACCAATTAATAATGTAATATTTGTTTTAAAAACTCTTTTTTGTAAATTTTAACACTCTTTGGTATTTTGATTTTGCTAAATTCATAAAAACATTATTACTTCGAAAAAAAATTAATTTAATAAACCCTAAAATTTAATATTAACCTATAAAATTAGTGGAATTTATAAAAAGTATCAAATTAAATTTATTTGGGTATTTATTATATTAATTATTTAAATATTTCATTAATAAGTTAATTACTGCATCATCATTGAGTCATAAATAAATTAAATTATTTAATGTCTAAAAATTATAAATAAAATACAATTATGTAGGAAATTTTTTTATATTTCTAATGAATATTTATAATCGAATTTATATTATATGCAACCCTATATTAAAAATGGTTTAGTTATTAAACTTTGAATTTAAAACTTTTAACTCTTCTTTGAATTAAGTAAAAATAAATGTCCTAATCGAGTCCAAGTGGAACTAAAGGATCATATTTTTTTTCCTAAGGTTGTTTTTGGTCGAATTACACTTATCCATTAGAATTGGTACACCTTTTAGTGTAATTATGATATCATTTTTACCCTTAATTAGCCTATTTACTTTTAACCGTGGTAAATAAAAGTCAAAAGTTACTATTCACCCAAAAAAATCAACATTTTTAACAACATTTTACTTACTTATATCAACTGTGTCTCTCGGATTTTTGAAATTCAATTCACAGAAGTGGTAATATTAAGTTTTATGAAAATTTGCAAATGCTCCTAGGAGGTGGGTAAAAGAGGGTAAAATTTCAATAAAATTTTTTATATATGAAAACTTATTATAAAATGACTCCAACAAATTACATTGAACTTATATAGCTATTATTTATCTATTTTGACCTAAAATAAATTTAAATAAAATAAATAATTATTTTAATAAAAAGTCGGTTTTAAACAATAACTCAATGTTTTTCACTATTAATAAAAAATTGAATGTTTTCAGAAAAATATCAAAAATTCACCCTAAGCTAATTTTGATATTCCGAATTCAATAATGATGTCTATTTTACCAAATTAAAAACATAGAAGTTTAATTTATTAATTTAAAATTAATTCCCGTTGACAAAACCAAAAGGGGTATTTTAAAGAAATAATAACTAACAAAAGTTTGATACTTGTTTATGTTCAATTTCAAAGTGAAATTATTTTCAAAGAATAAAATTTTATTAAATGGTAAAAATATGATCTATTTATACTTACAGACCATTAAAATTTATAATTTAACACTATAAATTATTTTCATTAAAAAAGTTGTTTTCAGTTAATATATAGTATTTTTCACTATTCACCCAAATATGAAGGTTTTTAGAAAAAAACACCATAAATTTATTGAAACTACATTCTTATGTCCCAATTCTAAAGAAGAAGTTTATTTTGTCAAATTGAATATATAAAAGTTTCAAATTTTGGATTTAAAAAGGGTTCTCCATTAAAAGGTGGTAAATTTTCATTTTTTTTTTGAATACTTCTTTTATCTGAAAAAAATTAATTTATTCTTAAATTATGTCTAAAAACTCATAAAATGGATTCTAAAATTATAAGGATTATATAAAGTTCAAAATTTAGTTAATATTATTCATAAACGCATTTTAACAGCTAGTTTGGTAAGTCGTGGTGCGCTTGAACTCAATGTTGCGTGCAGTGCAAGTTATTCAATTATTTTGAAGAAATAACGTACTACGAAATCTTGGGGTGTTATATTCTTCCCTCCTTCAATAAATTGTGTCCTCGCAATTTGAAATTGTTCTTTGAAATTAAAAGGTTGAAAATAGAAAATACCTTTTTGTAGAACTCACATAGTAAATTGGGATAATAAAATTTAGGCTTAATAAGAGGGAATATATATATATATATATATATACTTGACCAGTAGAGTTATATCCTTTAACTAATTCCTACCACAAACTCATCCTTCACTCCAAAAGATTTCAAAAAATATATTCTATTTATCCCAATCGTATAGGGTTCCAAAAATAATGAATTTATAATTTAGCTATCAGACCTTTTGAAAAAAAATACATTATACAATCCAGGACAACAGGTATGCCAGTGGTAGGTGATGCACCCTTGTCTCCTTTCAGTTGTAGGTTCAAGTCTTGCGGCCTTTCTAGACGTGCCCAGCTGTTGCCCAACCTCTGGGTTGTCCTTTTTATGACAATACAAAAAGAACCTTAACAATTGTATCCAATTTCAAACTTAATCCATTACAATCTTTAGACTTATCCCAAATACTTCTATTAAAACGCACTGTCCAAAATTTATAAGGAAGTTAAACACAATGAAGATCCATTTTCCATGTAATAACATGTGAACACCTTCATCATGGATTCTTTTAAAACATGGTAACTCCCAGAATTACCATAAAACCTTATTGATTATATTTATTCTCCCTTATCCTTTATATAATACTAGATATATTCCTTATATCCAAAAATTTTGAATATTCCAACAATGATGAAATAAAGTAACCATTAATCAGTTCCAAGATAGTCAAGAATGTCCAATATAATTTATCCAAATCAATCATGTATTATTCCAAAATCACTATCATAGTATCAGTACCATATTATAGTTTATATTTCTCTCAGCCATATATTTTCCAAAACTTTAACCTGCTATTGAGTCACTTTTCTTGGTTCCACACAATCTCAAGTCCTCAATGAAATAGTACTGTCGTACGATCCTTATATACTCTATAATTCTTATAACATGTACATCATTAATACAATACTAAAATGACATAATACTTTAATAACAACGTAAGAAATCTAATCATTTATCTTCATATTTGGTAGTATCATAACTTTATTATTATCCAATAGCAGTATTTGGGGTATACTCTGATGATTTGGACATTGATTCGCATAGTGTCCCAACTCCTTATAGATGAAGAATTGTATATTTTAATCTTTCCACATTTATCACATATGGTAAAATCCTTCTTTACCTTATTCCCTTTATCCATCTTTCTTTCTACCATCCTTTTCTGCTCTAGCATCCCTTCAAATCCATAGAACTCATAGAATTATTTACTTATCTTATTAACACATGAAACTATTTCTTCATATGATAATAATATATGGGATACTATTTCCATTTTAAATTATGACTTAATACAATGAAATATATGATCCTTCTTACTCTTTGGATCATGCATTTTGCTGGAGGTCTCATTCCTTCTACTAGGTGCCAATTCTAAATAATGGCATACACTAGGTTAGTTTATGAATCACAATGCATAATTCCAAACTTGTAAAATACCTGATGTAAATTGAAATGATTATGTATATAATCTATAATCATAAAATGTATTATTTGAGAATGTATTTACTCCTAAATCCTTCATAATGGCTTGTAATGAAAATGTGAATTATCCTATTCATATCCCCAGGGAGTTTCGTAACCAAGAGTGCATCAAGGCTCATTGTTGTCAACCAGTTCCCATCGGATTCTAGCTCAAAGCGGTGTTTTTAAGTTTTACCCCAAGGTACATCTGTTCCAGAGCCACCTCTACCAGCTCGTATCCAGACAGGGATGTATTTCTTAGAAAACTCACAAAATCTCTACAGTACCAAAATTCTAGGAAGTTCTTCTATACTAATTATCAAAGTCTATCTTCGGATAATGTGCTATAATCAGAGTTTATCTAAATATATTTCCAAGGTTGTTTCTAAACTTCCTCTAATAACAACTGTAACGCCCGAACCCCAGTTACCTAGATCCAGGGTATTATTTTAATACATTGGCATGATTACAAGGAATCAAGTCCCGAACAACCGATCAGTTTAGCAGTCTTGGAAATAGATTACATACAATAACTTTACAGTACAATTTCAAACATAAAACACAAAATATATAGTTCTTTGAGAGCTCCATTATTCCATTTAGATTAACCCTTCATATAAATAATAATACACTTCTTGGAATCCTGGGAAAATAAAACATAAGGGGTTGGCTCAGATGCCCAATAAGGGTAAATAATTTAGTGGAATCTATAAACTTTTAAGGAAAGATGTGTGCTAAAAACAACTGCCCTTTTAAACATAAACTTGAAAATAATTTGTAAAAAATAAATCAAACATTACCATATAAACATGCACATGGATATTCTACTAGTCGAATAATCACATGTAATAACTAATTTCATAATGAGGGAATTCCTAACGTCGGATATCATTACCACATAGTCAAGGCCTAGTGCCAAGACTACAAATAAATATTTTGTTAAGGCCTTGTTCCAAGACACTAGTTTTTCTCATGAGACCTTCCGATGCATCAAGGAGCTATGGCGAGCTCCACCCGCCACTTACTAAGTCCATTGCGTTCCTCATATGAAAATGTTGAAGCATAACATAAACATTCGTATTAAAACTAGCATACGAAATGTCAATACATTAACCATAAACCATGAATGGTATATAAAAAAAGCACATTCATAGTCAAACATATAATAGCTCATTAAATACATTATTGATGATTTTATTTATAATAAATCAACCTCAATTAAGAATAATATCCAAAAAATATGTTGGCATAGTTGAAAATTATCATTAAAAACCTTTGAGAAAAATATCCTTTTTTGTGAAATCATTATAAAGTAATGAATTTATAAAGGAATTCATTTGAAAGAGATTTTTGAATCAAATTTTCCCATACCACATTGAAACTTTTGAAAATAATTATTATTTCAAAACATTCATGTCCATATAAATAAATCCTTAAAACCCATTTTGAAAACATGGAAATTAATAAAAATGATTTAGAAGAATAAATATTTAAAACATTTAAAATGATGTTTTAGTAAAAAATTACCTTAAAAGTAATTTATTTGAAAACTCTTTTATGAAACTTGGACATGGATAGTAAATATGTCCCATTAGATAGTTATGTAACAACAACCTCGGATAATAAAGAGATTGTGAAATTAACCCTTAGCTTGAACTTTCCTTTAGTCGAGGGTATGTTTAACCTCATGTATGAAGACCGTAGTATGTTATTAAATTATACCAGAACCAAGTTAATATTTATTATATCATACATGATTCATTTATGACTTTATACAACCCATTTAATAATAATTTCCATGTTAAATTAACATTACGGGTAATAATAGCTTTCTTTATCGTACATGTTTTAACTTTTTAATATCGATTATATCACTTATATCAAGTTTTAAATACTTAGAGAATATAAAAAATCATTTATATATCATATATATTTATAATATAAATATTTATAATAGACATATATATGAAATGGAAAACACAGTTTATGGGGACGGTAGTCCGTACGTACCCTTCAACGATGTTTCTGTTTTCATGTCGTATTGAAGGGAACTAAGTGAATAAGATATATGTAAGTAAATATATATATATAAATATATATATATATATATATCCAGTAGAATTACTATTTCATATATTACATACTTATTAATGATATATATTTTATAATCAACGTTGAACGGTGAACGTGGAAATGAATCTCATCACGTCGTGGAGACGGTAATCAGTACGTATGTACAAGCGACAATATCATTATATTGATGGGGAAATTGTTTGTAATTGGATATTATATCATATATATAGAATAATTAAGATTTTATATTTATTATTTACATCAGTTATACTCGTTATTATACCCATCCAAATAATGAAGTGTTTGAATGACAAACTACACCACGACGTGGAGACGGTAATCTGTACGTACGCATAAAAGTTGACTTTGTCATTTATAGGATGGTTAGAATAATGAATATGGTTGTAAAATTTCTATAATAACATCAAAGTGTATATAATATACTACAGTTATTTTTTTTAGAATGGAAACAACAAATAAAGTGGAAGTGTAAGAAGAAAAGAACTTGAAAGATGTGAAGAAATATTTACCTCTTTCTCGGGTTCTTCCTTTTGATTTGATCAAAAGGGTTCCTTAGGCTGAATTTCTAACCAAATGAAGGAATTTAGGATTAAGGGAAGAATTTTGTGAGGGTATTTGGGTGGGGTGGTTTGCCGAGCCAAATGGATTTTGTGGTGTGAATTTGATAGAAGGGGAATTACCCTTTTATAAGAGGGGTGAGGGGAACCTTAGAAAAAACTTAAATTATTAGTTTATAATAAAATAATTTTCAGTTTATAATAGCTCAAAAATGTATTATTTAA
Organism: Viscum album; assembly: GCA_963277665.1. NCBI lineage: Eukaryota > Viridiplantae > Streptophyta > Magnoliopsida > Santalales > Viscaceae > Viscum > Viscum album. The sequence goes on from OY728147.1 coordinate 680,369,415, forward strand.
ATTATAAGGTGGGGATGGTTTGAAAAACACTCAACAAATAGGTTTTATACAGGTTTGGGTCACTATAGTAACCTTATCTTTTATATTTAACTCTAAGTTAAATAGTTTGACATTTACCATTTCTCTTTGTATTTTTATATTATATGGTTAATAAACATACTATGAACTTCCAAGAAGACCCGAAGTTGTTAATTAATGACATATATAATAGTATTTAATCCCTTTTTCTGAAACTTATATTTTTAGTAATAGAATTTCAATTAATAATATAATATTTGTTTTAAAAACTCTTTTATGTCAATTTTAAAAATATTTGGTATTTTGTTTTTGATAAATTTATAAAAGCATTATTACTTTAAATTATAATTTAATCAACCCTAACATGTCATATTAACCTATAAAATTCGTGTAATTTATAAAAATTCTCAAATTAAATTTATTTTGGTATTTATAATATCAATTATTTTAATATTTCATTAATAACGTAATTACCGCATCAGCATTGTGTCCTTAATAAATTAAATTATTTAATGTCTAAAAATTATAAATAAAATACCATTATATAGGAAATATTTTTATATTTATAATGAATATTTATAGTATAATTTATATTCAGTGTAACCCTATATTAAAAATGGAATATTTTTTAAACTTTGAATTGAACACTTTTAACTCTTCTTTTAATTAAGTAATAATAAATGTACTAATCTGGTCCAAGTGGACCTAAAGGATTATATTTTATTCCTAAGGTTGTTTTTGGTCGAATTAAACTTATAAAATAGAATTAGGACATGTGTTAGGTTGATTATGATATTATTTTTACCCTAAATTACCCTATTTACTTTTAACCTTGGTAAATAAAAGTCAAAAGTTACTATTCACCAAAAATTATTTTCATTTTCTTGAACAGAATTTTACTTACTGATATCAATATTGTCTCTCATATTTTTTAAATTCAATTAATAGAAGTGGTAAGATAAAGTTTTGTGCAAATTTTCAAATTCTCTTAGGACGTGGGTAAAAGATGGTAAAATTTCAATAAAAGTTTTTATATATCTAAACTTATTATAAAATGACTCTAATTAATTAAATTGAACTTATTTAAGTATTATGTATCTATTTTTACCTAAAATAAATTTAAATAAAATAAATAATTATTTAAATAAAAAGACGGTTTTGAATAATAACTCAGTGTTTTTCACTATTCATCAAAAATTGAATGTTTTCAGAAAAATACTAAAAATTCACCCTAAGATAATTTTAATATTATGAATTCAATAATGAATTATATTTTACAAAATTCAAAACCTAGAAGTTTCATTTATTAATTTAAAATTAATTCTCGTTGTCAAAACCAAAAGTCGTATTTTTAAAAAATAATAACTAACAAAAGATTGATACGTGTTTATGTTCAATTTCAATGTAAAATTATTTACAATTAATAAAATTGGATTAAATGGTAAAAATAAAATCTATTTATACTTCCAAACCATTAAAATTTATAATTTAACACTATAAATTATTTTCATTAAAAAATTTGTTTTCAGTTAAAATATAGTATTTCTCACTATTCACCCAAATATGAAAGTTTTTAGAAAAACACCAAAAATTTAATGAAACTAAATTCGTATGTCCCAATTCTAAAGAAGAAGTTTATTTTGTTAAATTTAATATATAAAATTTTCAAATATTGGATTTAAAAAGGGTTCTCCATTAAAAGGCGGTAAAATTGCATTTTTTGAAAAATACTTCTATTATCTGAAACAAAAATGATTTTTTTCTGAAATCATGTCTAAGAAACTCATAAAATGGATTCTAAAAATATATTGATTATATAAAGTTTAAAATTCAGTTAATATTATTCATAACCACTTTTGAACAGCTAGTTTGGTAAGTCGCAGTGCGCTTGAACTCGATATTGCATGTAGTGCTTGTTATTGAATTACTTTGAAGAAATAACGTACTATGAAATCTTGGGGTGTTACAAACGGTTTCATAAAAATTGTTGTGATAGACCTCCCTAAATCCCTAAAACACCTTATCTCTATTTGGATCCCCTTCTCCCATCCATACTTCCCCTCACGCCCCACTTTTCCAATCCTTATAGTACCACTCCACTTCTACCCTCCTCGTCGTTGCCCCCATCTTGACTCCTCATCATCGCAACTCTCACCCCCCTTATGGTCCCCTCCTCCCATCCCAACTCCCACTAACTGCTAGCCGCTCAAGACCACTCATGCATTGTTTACCTTATAAAATTTATGATTTCAAAATTATTTATTATAGGGTTATTCATCAATTTCACTAGAGTATGGTAAAATAAATCATTTATGATAGGTCTTCTGTTATGATTGGGAATAGGGGAACCCAAGATCATGCCTTCCTATTTTTTCACATTGACCAATTGAGGTATTCAATGTTTCATATTCCTTCAAAGGTGATTTCCCAAAATTAAATTTATTAGCTACAAAATAGGCATTTTTAATTGGGTCGTTGTGCATCCTAGATTCATGGATGCATTGGGGGTGCAATGAATGTTATTACTGATGGTTTTGACATAGTAGAATGTCCTTGTGAGTTAACTAATAATATTAAAGGGTTAAATTTAATTAATTACATAGTTATAATTAATTAATAATTGATGATTTATGTAACTTGGAAGGTAAAGGTGATGACATGAGCCTGCTTGACCAAAGGAGAGGCCAGATGAGCATGGAGGGCCTTGGGAGAGCTTCGCAGCTAATTTTGTCCCTTGGAATCAAATTTGAAAATACTGGGTAAAATTTTGTTGGCCAATCATAGTTTTGTTATGGAATATAATTTTTTTATGATGCATGTGGATGCTCAGTCATGTCATTCAATTTGTTTCCCATCATTAATTTATTTAAATAAAATTATTTATTTAATTCAAAATGATTAATTGGAATAGATAAAATGAACAAATCGGGTATGATTTCTTGTCCCTTCACTAATTTCTAATGTTTGATCCATGTTTCCAATCCCATTTAAATGGGTTGATTACTTGTTTGTTGTTTCTGTTGCAGCTGAATTCATTTTTTGTGTGCATTTTTTGTTTTCCCATGTAGATGTGGGTAATAGCTACATTTTCTTCAATTACATGATCTCCCATTTATTACTAGTTTTATCACTACAATTGGGTATTCCATATTAATCTTATTCAGCTTTTTTGCATCTATTTTTTCTTTGTCTGCCTAATTAGATAATACTTACCACATCATTTTTTAATCAATACCAATTCACCAAAATTCTAACAAGTAATTAAAATATTACATGAAAACCACAACACATTATCCCAACTCGAAATAACATAAAAACAACCCCTTCAAACTCACTCAATAATTTAAGTTAATATAAATTCTCACTATAAAAAATAAAAATGGAAAAACTCAAAAAAATCATAAATATTTCATGTCATCATTCCCCATCAATGACACAAATTTTTACATGCATGAAAGACATCATTAAATATATCAATGTAACCAATGTAAAAAAATTTAAAACCCTAAGAAAAACTATCTAATTTTAAATAATTTTAAGTGGATATCAAGGTTGATACACGAGGAATGGTATAGAAATTACTTAAATTATTTAAAATTCATAAATAAAACAAAATATTGAAGTTGGTTTGGTTTTGAGAAAAATTAGATAAGTGTACTGTGATTTTGTAGGCCTAGGTTTGTGAACATAGTGGGGGATAGGTGTTGTGATTTTAATTTAAACGATGTTAGTACCAAACTATAGTGAGCCTCCTCTCATAGTGATCGCCATATATTTTATAAAACTCATTTTCCCCTATTAGTTTATAATATAGCTTATAGATAGGATTTTAGAAGCCTGTTTAAATATTTCTACCCTAAACTGATTCATTATTTGTGATTCTTTTTTTAATTTTGAATTGATGTTAATTATGTTAATCATGTTTGGGTTATTTATATTTTTTACTTCTATTTATTTAAGGTTTCATGGACGTCCAATGTATGGGTGACCCATTCTAGATTCTCAATAACTGATTCAATGACTTTAACATAGTCTTGAGGATGAAATGGTTCTTAATGTGATGTTTTGTGATGATCTAGAAGTAGTTTCTAGCCAGTAGTGATTAGAAAACAACATATGTGATATTTTTGGTTTCCTCTCGACTGTTCATTTAATTTTCAATCACTGTAATTAAAAGTATACACTCACCAATTCTTGAAGTATTCAATTCCACATCAAAGAAATTGGTCCAATCATCCACTTGGCCTAATCCAATCCATTTGATTTTCCCAAATCATTATTTTTTGTATTTTCTATTGATTGTAAATAAAAATAATTCCTTTCTATTTTTATACAGACTCACAATTTCATAATTGGCTTTTTTGGAAAAAATAAAAATTCACTGAGGTTTTTATGTCTGTTTTGTTTTGTTTAAATTCTTTGATTTTTAAATTTAGGGGTTTGGGGGTTGAGTTTTTTGTGTTTTTCAAGAGTATTTTGGACCTCATTGTAGTGGTTTTAGGTTGTCGTTGTCAAAGGAAACTTTCACATGTATGAATTGGTAGGAATATATATATATATGTCCCCCACATATATATATTCACTAATGTCAGTATGAATATATATATTGGGGTGAGGTGTGCTTGTGTATATATTTGAAAATTTCAAACATATGTAAGGTAAAGGGGTATATGCATGTATAAGCATATATTTAAGGATCCCCATGTATATATTTGGAAATGAAAATATGTACATATGGGCTAGGTGTCCTTATATATATGTGAAAAAATGCATATACGTGCAAGTGGAAAATAGAAAATATTTGAGTTACTATCTTCATAAGTTGGGAACCTTGACTTTGACATAGGTTCCCCTATGCATTGGCCTTTAAATTTAAATAATAATTGATTTCTTGAATTTAACACCATGTTTTTTTACTAAATAATGATATAGATATTTTAGAATGATCATTTTATATGAAATGAAGTGTGCACCAAATTGAATCAAATCGAATCAACCTAACCCGATCCAAATCAAAGAAACCAATTTAAATGAAACCTACATGAACTCATTCAAACTGAATTAAATGAAATATTACATAATATAAGTAGAAAAAACCAGAAGAAACTGAATTTTATTAAACTATATAGAGTAAAACTGAATATTCCCTAATGAATCTATAATAAATTAAATTATCTTATCCTAAAAAAATAAATTCAAACTAACCAAATCTAAAACAAATCATATCATGTTGTACCAAATGGAATAATAGATAGTCGGTACAATCCAATTAGACCTCTCATGACCTTCCTCGACTAGGATTTCATCAAACATAACGAACTGAGATGAACCATAGGAAACCAAACAAAAGAATATTATAAAGAGTAAACCCAAAATGAGTTAAACTAAATAAAGTTGCACCATACAAACCCACAATGTATAGAATAAAACAAAATAAAAAATAGAATGAAACATTTAAAAAAGATCACAAACTAACTGAACCTTACTAGTATAATTTTAAATCAGATCAACCAAAATTGATTTAGAATGATCAAAATCGAGAAAATTGAATTCAAATAGAAAAAAATGAATTAAACTAAATTAGACCAAGTCAAACAAATATAACTTGAACTAATATGATTTTACAACTGATGAATCAAATTGGATCAAATATAATTAATTAAAACCTATATGACCTCCACTTACATGAACTAAACCAAACTAAACCAAAATGATATGAATGGAATGTAATCAAACTGAATCAATTAGAACCCAAATGAATGAAATTTTCCAATATAATAATAAAATAAAACAAACTAAATCTAGTGAAAATGTCCCAAACTAAATTTTATCGAACAAAGCGAAACTAAACTGAAACTCAAGCCAAATGTTTTGCAGAATGAAAATATACACTGTCCATTTGATGAATATAGTGATGAAGATAATATTTACTGTGACAAAAATGAGAAATGATTAGGGGTCACCTTATTCAAAGACCCTTGACTAGTTAAAATATCCTATAAGGGATCCATTAATCAATTTAATAGTATAGATCTAGATGAAATATTTCTCAAAAATTCACTAGAGTATTTCATATCAAATGTTCTCATCATTGTATTGAAATTGAAAACAAAGAGAGGCAGAAAATATTAAGGTAAAAAGTTTAAGCCCCAAGAAGAGAACAAAATGAATTTATTGTTCTACAACCTGTTCGTTTCTTGTGCTAGTTATATCCGAATCATGATTTACACTTCTTGTATGTTATTATATAATCTCTACAACACACTAACTAATTTAAAATAATTTTAAGTGAAAGTAGAGGTTGATAAAGTTTTAATAGTATCTAAATGACTTAAATTTTTTAAAACCCCATAAATAAAACAAAAGATTGAATTAGGTTTGGTTTTAGGAAAAATGAGATGAGTGTACAATGATATTTTAGGTTTAGGTTTGTGCACTTAGTGAGGGTTAAGTGTTGTGATTTTAATTTAAATTATTTCAGTATCAAACTATGGAGATACTCTTCTCATTGTGATCACCCTATATTTTATAAACCCTATTTTCACCTATCAGTTCATAATATAGTTTATAGATATGATTTTAGAACCAATTTTAAACATTTCTATGCCAAACTGATGCATTTTTTGTGAAATGAGGGTACATTGTTGATGTACATAGTAGGAAAACCCTTATCTCTTAGAAATGGTCAACATGAGAGAGAAGGTAAATAATTAAGATGAAAGGATTATATGAAACAACCCATTTAATAAATATGACCCACTCTAACAAGCATGTGTTTCCATGAAGAATAAATAAGAATCGTATTCTGATTTATACTTACTCACATTGGGACTTAAACATCTTCTGCATGAATATTCTAATATAACTATTTTCTTAGATTAATATTAAATTTAATGGAGGATTCCATGCAATTATTATCACCTAGTTAGTCCAAATAAAAACACTATTGATAGAAGATCCAATAATCATGTAATAGGGAAGAATACAGACCCTATCTGATCCACATATTGATAATTCTTGTTCCCTATGTATTCAGATGGGAATACCAACCCTTCCTAAGGATTATGAGTTGGATTCACATTCTAACATAGCTTCAGAGCCAAAAAAGGTTTCTATCTACTGAAAAATTCCCTAAACAACATGCTTGATATATGTTGTCTCGTAATCGATCTAAATTGGAAAATAATTTTAATATCAATTCATGAAAAATAATTAATATATTAGAAAAGTGAACCACCAAAATCTATGTGGAAATATTAGACATTATATTCAACCTATATGTCCGGATTTGACTTTTGACAAATAGATATGTCATGCGCATGAATTTGGAAGAAGTAAACAATCTGTAATATTGTATACAGGGTGTGTAGAACCAAGATAGGTACTTGGAATGTACCTTATCTTATCATGTAATGTAAACTTATGCACATGATGTGTACCTCTATAATGAAAAACTTATTACTTTAGATGGATAGTCAATGAGTACTTAAAGAGGAACCAAAGTCATTTTCCACCCATGGTACATGTAGTTTGGTCTTGTACAACATGGTGTTTACATCGAAATGATCTTTTGAGAGTGTACACCCTATTCATGCAAGGATGTCAACTACACGTACACAATGTGTCTTATAATATTTAACATTTAGTGATATTAAATATTATATAAACCATATCCACTACATCCTTCAATGTACACTTCATAGATTCTTCCCTATTAGACTATGTTGTTTATAATTCTGGTCCAAATTGGGGTTTTACTTCAAGTGACAAATTAGATTGCTTATCCTTCAAATGTCTTGGTCCCAATTGCTTGAAATGAAATCCCAATAGGTAGTTATACCTATACGATAAACTCTTCTGGTGTTAAATTCTATTTTTCATAGGGAACTCTAATCCATTAAGGAGTTTTGAGAGGAAAGAATTTCAAAGAAAGGCTCATAGTTTTGTACAGGTTGAATTTATAATGTGGGAGAAGGGAGAATAAAATGGGGGTTACCGTAGAAAATTATTATAATCCTATTACTAAAATCTAGTCCAGAGTTTCCATCAGCTTGCTGGAGGCCTCCACCGGTTGGCCAATAGACCATCCATCGGTCTTGGGTGACCTAGGTGTTGGCAGGGGTGACCCACAAGCTCGATGGTGGCTAAATTTTTTTTAATTTTTATTACATACAATCCCCCTAGTTGCTCGATGGAGACCCTACAATAGTATGATTGCTACAATAGAATTGGTTTATCCACTTCCAAGCTATTCGGATGGATAGTGGCACTGAAAAGTAACATGGTAAACCAATTATAACATCTTTAGGAAAGGTTTTAGGTCCACCTGATCCCCAAAACACCATACCAACATCTTAACCCTAAAAAAACTGGAATGAAATAGAAAAACAAGGTGGAAGATGAAATATATATACTCAAAGTCATGATGTGACCCCACCAAAAACATCCCACACACACCGCTTAAACAATAACAAGTTATCAATATTTTTTATAAATAACAGAGAAACATTATATAACAAATAAACCAGAAGAATCCATTTATTAACCGATTAAAAACCAAGTAATGATATCCCTATATAATTTCACATGGTGTCCCTCAAAGAGAATAATTCTTCCCAATATACAGAGGTTGATTCTACTGTTTTCAAAGAACAATTGTCCAAAAATATTCCTTGGACCATGATATGGTGTCTTCTCCCTACAAGTTTTGAATAAACCCCATGAGGCCAAGCATGAACAACCACCATGGGAATCCACAATTACATTGGAAAAATTCCTTATCCATGTCTGAAGTAGCCCCATGTATAGAACCATGGCATATACTATAATCTTCACCATATCATAGTGAACCATAGTGACCCTGAACTATTTTCTTTAACCACACTTTAAGATCTGCTCTATAAATACATAGTAAGAATAGAGACAACAGAAACCAGGGTTTTCACATTCTCCCCACCTTTAGGATTTCCATACTCAGAAAGATTCATGTTAGTCGAGTCTTGATTGAAGATTATGTCGCTTGTCTAACATAATTTTGTACACATCCAATGACACATTATGGTCCCACATTTGCTATAGTGACACATGTACCAAAATGATTTAATCAATTTCATATGTTTTTTTCTTGACTATATAGAAATATGAATTTATAGGTGAACCCAAGAATATATCTGGATTGAAATTCAAAATATTTAAACAACCTATAAAAAGAATCAGATTCACTATATTTCTATAATATGTGAGAAGAATGATAACACATATTTTTCTTAACCGAAGAGGGTTTTCTAAAAAAGAAGAAAAAAATAGAATATTTATTTCATTCATGAAAATAATGAGAAGTGAACAAGAAATACATGCATGAAATAAACACAGAAAAAACATAATCACAACACACATAAGATTATGTGTCTATGTCCCCGATCCTTTCATAACCTTAACATTCAAATTTCTACCACCATTCTTCCACAATCCATGATATTTTCAACACATTGTACCATAGAAATATAATTATAAATGAACTTCATCCATAATTTTGATCTTAAATAAAATTTGACATAAATAAAACTGGAAAAATCATATTTGAAATCATTACTCAATGAAAACAAAGCATGTGCGGTCCTTTTCACCCACTACATTTCATTATTGTTATTATTCTTAGAGAATACCTCTCTTTTTCTAAAGAACTATATGATACTTTGAACATATTCTGAAATTCATTCCCAGAGAGTTAGAATCCAACAAAGTGTTTATCACCACCCATTTAAAATAAATGTGCGTGTGACTTCGGGTTTCCCATATTTTAGTATTTCACATAGTAATGGTTTATTTTATTTAAAAAATTTAAGTTGAGATTAAAACATATATCTGACTACCAAACTTGGATGACATATGAAATAAATTACCTCAAATGAAATATAACATCCCTAAATTGCAAGATAAGTTACATTCCAAAAATAAAGTCTAACATCTTATATTATCATTTCTTAAACCCACCAAATGACAACACAATCGGGTAGACTTTTTATATAATGCATTCCAATGTTTCCACTAAATGATTTGATTCATATCAATTAGATCTGAAAATATACTCTTTGATATATTCATATGTTTTTGTTTTTTTCTCTTTATGACTGTAGGTAAACACTTCCATCATATCTTTAGATAAATATCTTTTCCTTACAAGTATGTCATCCACAAGACCATCATCTAGTCCCATTTAATTAAATATGGTTATTTATTGTGAAGGTTGTCACGACCCATCCTCGGGACCCGTGCTGTGACTACGCCAAGCCCGCCTCACATAGGCCAGGGGCTGGCAACTAGCACCAAGGTGTAAATCCCGACAAAAAGGGGAAGTCATTGCCTATATAAAGTAAAAAACACCACATAGTAAGCAAGCAGAAGTAAACACTAAGTAAAACTGGGTACAATAGTAGTGCGGAAAAGTAAGTGGTCCAGAATACAAACCCAAACTGAAAGTAAAGTACAATTGGAAGAAAGTACAACAACTGAAAGTAAAGCAGCAACGTCGAACCATCCACTAGAAGTCCCACCTGAAGGGTGAGTACAGATAGCCTCCTCAACCCCTCGGGTCCAGCCTTCCGCTCTGTGTACGTTCCGCCCAGTGGTCCACCACTAGGTACTGACTTGCTCTACAAGCCTCAACCATGATCAGCGATGTCCGTTGTCTGCATCCAACACAACGTAGTGAGGGAATAGCCCGTGTAGGGGTGATTATATGCTACTCAGTAGGGACCCTGAGACCCCCGATGGTCTCCCGGATTCCACAAAGGATAATCCACAAAGGAAAGATTCAATCACGAAGTAGCAACCAACACTACTTAGGTATGTTCCCATACATATACCTAAGTCATCAATTCACATTCGGCTTCAACATCCGAGCCCATGTTCGATCACGTCCACATAAGAGTACAACCCAATCCACACAGAATAACACAAATCAATCCACATAGGAAAGAAAGTCAATCATATCGATGATATTGATTGAAAGTCAAGACTCAGCTCACATTGGAATACTTCGTCGGTGATAGAGATGATCAGATATAGCCACTGATTCATCTAAGCTGGGACCCACGTAGGATACTAAACCAGCTAAGCTGTCGGACCCATATAGGATACAGACCAGCTACTCTGCCAGACCCACATAGGAGAGCAAGAATATAGTCAAACACGTCCAGACCCACGTAGGATACAAAAACAGTAGTCATCACCGTCAAACCCACGGAGTATTTCAGTACGGTCTTCATTGCTGCCGAACCCACGTAGGATTTCAGTGCAGTCTTCATTGTCGTCGAACCCACAGAGGATTTCAGTACGGTCTTCATCACTGCCAAACCAACATAGGATTTCAGTGTAGTCTTCATCGTCGTTGCACCCACAGAGGATTTCAGTACGGTCTTCATCATCACAGCCAGCTCTAGGGTTCCCGCACACAGCATGCTCGATTCCAGGAGGATCCGCTCCACGAGCCAAGGGGGTCGATACATCAACTGTCACGAAGACCAAGGATGATGTATCCCAATGTTCCATCCCACTTCCTAGGGGAAAACCAAGAAAAACGTGCCCAAGTCACAAAGAACAAGACAACCAATCCACTTTCCAAAAGTACACGGTGTGTAGATAATCGATACACATCGTGTCATCAAACACTGGTTATTGCCCGTGTGTCACGGCCCGTGTCGCAGGGATGGTCGTGTAAAAAGTAAAATACATGGTGTGTGGTATGGTTACACACTGTGTCTTCAGTCCACGGGTACAGTCTGTGTACCACATCCCGTGTCGATGGGCTATTCGTGTAAAAAGTAAATACACGGTGTGTGGTATGGTTACATGCCGTGTCCAAACTTCTGGGGTCGGCTCCGTGTACACTGGCCATTCCTAGCTGTGTGGGGGAGTACAAGCTCGTGTACCCCACCCCATCTCCATATATTCCCAGAATACACACCCAGTCATACCGAAGCTTCTTCTTCCACGGTTAAGGAAGTAAAGGTCGTGCCTCTTGGCCATGTAGTTTTTTCCGTGTATCTCCTGGATTACACACCATGTCCATCGAAGTCTCCTCTATCAAACTGACTGGATAGTACACGCCGTGTGACTGGTGTCACACACCGTGTGTCAAATCTTCTGATGCCTATTACTTCTGTCGCTGAACCTTTGTACTACACGGCGTGTACTTCGGATGTACACGCCGTGTATTCTGGAAATTTCTAGAAACGATGCCTCTATCCAGCACGCCTCTTGAAGCATCTATCCCTTGCTCCGATGATCCGTTTGCTACAAAACTCCCATTCCTAGGTCGTCCAGATGTTCCGAGGCTATTTCCAATGTTTTCGGGCCCCCAATCGGCTCTGAAAACTTTTCTTGATTCTCCGCTTAGGAACGGTTGGAGGACACCATACAACAAGAACGATTGAGGAATCAGACCATGTTAGTTTGGTCCAGTTCCTTCCGCAATAGTTTGATAGCAAAATGGTTTAGAGAAATACTACAACATGGAAGAAAAAAAATAATCCTCAATTCAAAACACACACCTACCTCAATGAAGTAATTTGTGTTTGTCAAGCGCCGCAAAATATGGCGTCGCGGGGCGTGGTTTCGTAGACGTCGATGGAGAGTGTCTGAGGAGGCATCTTCTTCTCTTTTATCACGGAGAAAAGAAGATTATTGCGCGTCGTTGGAGAACTTCAAAGTTTGTGTATCTTCCCTTATCACAGAGGAGAAAACGGAATGGAGATACCGAGGTCATTGAGTCGTTCTTCGTTGAAGAGATGACATTCTTCATGAAAGGATTTAAGCTCTTCGGGGGAGGATGAAGTTCTTCCCAAGAGAAAAGAGTTATATCTCCCCAATATTCTCACACAACAACTAACCCTCTAGAATAAAATAAGAATTATCTTATTTTATTACATCAAGCCAAGCATTTCAATTTTCAATTTCAAACACATAACTCACTTAATTAATTAAGTGTGTTGCCATGATTAAAGAGGAGAGAGGGGAAGTTGAGTGGTCTCACATTAAAGGGGAGTTAACAAAAATAAAGGGGAAGTTATGGAGTTAAGGAATGTGAAAAGGTGGGGGATCGTGTGGGACCCACCCCCCCCCCCCCCCCTCATAACCACACGTAGGAAGTTGGGTGGTCGTGGGCCCCACCAACAACTTCCCAAGAGAGTGTTTAACTTCCATGGATAAAATAAAATTGTTCACAATTTTATTTTACTTATTAATTAATCCGCCCTTTTTTTACAACTCCTCCCAAGAAAACACACCTTCGGTAAAAGTCCTATTAAGAAATTATCAGCGCTGCGGTTCCATTGGTGCCCTCAGATTTCGATTCCGAGCACTGATTCAAAAGTTAGGAAATCCTTCTCGTTCGTTCACTCAACGTACCCGAGCTAAAATTCTGAAATTGATTCCGGGAGCACCGGGCCTCGGAATCAGGTGTCGTCAGAAACTGCGTTCTTGTAAAATACCAAAGAAAATTAAGAAAAAATTTCCATTGAATTTTACGGGTCATTACATTAATCCCACCTCAGGGCTTTATGTCATCGTAAAGATACATCACAAACAAGGGGAACAAATGAGGGTACTGAGCACACATCTGAGCCTCCCGCTCCCAATTGCTCTCATGGAGGTTCCCGTGCTTCCATCTGATGCGCACTACAGGTATCGACCATCCATATAGGACCTGCTTCTGTCGATCCTCGATATCCACCGGGACCTCTGCAAAAGTCACCCCATCATCAATGTCCGACTCCCCATGGTCGATGATATGCATCGGGTCATGCACGTATCTCCTCATCTAAGATGCGTGGAAGACGTCATGCACCCGATGCAACTAAGGTGGTAGAGCTAGGCGATAAGCCACCTCGCATATCCTGCTGAGGACCTGGAATGGTCCGATGAAGTGTGGAGATAACTTGACGCCCCTGCCAAATCTCCGTAATCCACATCGAGGTGAGACCTGCAAGAAGATGTGGTCGCCATCCTCGAACTCCAGTGGTATCCGCATCCTGTCAGCATAAGACTTCTGCTAGATCTGAGCTGTCCTCATCCTCTCCTGGATGACCTGGACCTTCTATGTCATGGTCTGGACCATCTCCGGTCCCACAAGTGCTGACTCCCCAGGGTCTGTCTAGCACAGAGGTGATCTACAAGGTCGGTCGTACAATTCCTCGTATGGTTCCATCCTGATGGTGGAGTGGTAGCTGTTGTTGTATGAAAACTCCACCAAGGGCAGGTGGTCCTCCCAACTGCGACCAAAGTCAAGGACACATGCACGGAGCATGTCCTTGAGAGTCTGAACGGTCCTCTCCATCTGACCATCCATCTGAGTGTGAAAGGCGGTGCTCATATGTAGTTGTGTCTTGAATTCCTCCTACAACCCCTTCCAAAGATGGGAATAAAAGCGAGCATCTCGATCAGAGACGATATATGATGGCACACCATGAAGTCGTATGATCTTCTGAATGTAGTGATATCCCAAGATCTCTATTGAGCCCTGCTCCCTGGTGGGTAAGAAGTGATCCGACTTGGTGAGTCAGTCGACAATCACCCAAATGGATTCATGACCTCTAGAAGTACGTGGAAGTCCAGTCATGAAATCAATAGATATCCCGTCTCACTTCCACGTCGGGACCTTCAAAGGTCGTACCAAGCCTACTGGTACCTGGTGCTCTGCCTTCACCTGCTGGTAGGTGAGGCATCGAGAAATGAACTCTGCCACGACCTTCTTCATACTCGGCCACTAGTGCTGTCATCTGAGATCCTGGTACATCTTTTCCACTCCTAGATGTACCGCTAAAGGGGAAGTGTGAAACTCTCTCAGCACCTCCTCCTGTAAGGCAACTGGTACCATGGTACATCCTCTAAAAAGGAAGATGTGCTCTCTTCCTATAGAGAATCCATCAAGTGAATGTCCTAAGGATATATGCGCACACCGCATCTCACAGTAAGTGTCCCTGCATTGTGCCTATCTGACCCGCTGTAGTAGTGGAGGAGTGACTATGAGTGACTGAAGAAATACTGCTCCATCTCTATCCACGAATGATATTTGTAAAGTGGCTAGCTGCTCTGTCGCCTCCCCGAGTAGCTAAGTTCCCATCCTCCTGCTTAGAGCATCGGCTACTACGTTCCCCATTCCATGAGTATAGACTATCTCAAAGTCATAGTCCTGGAGGAACTCGAGCTATCACCGCTATCTCAGATTTAGGTCCTTCTGTGAGAAGATGTACCTGAGACTCATGTGGTTAGAGTAGACTGTAAAGCCCTCTTCCATCAGATAGTGTCACCACATCTTCAGAGTGAAGACCACTGTTGGTAACTCTAGGTCATGAGGAGCATAGTTCTGCTCATACTTCCTCAACTGACGTGATCCATAGGTGATCACGGCCCGCTCCTACATCAGGACATATCCGAGTCTAGTCCCTGATGCATCACAGTAGACTACATACCCTACTCCCTCCTCTGGTAGCCTCAAGATAGGTGTGCTAGTCAATCTATGTCTCAGCTCTTGGAAGCTATGCTGACATCTGCCTGACCACGCGAAGGGTTTCCCCTTCTTCGTCAAAGATGAGAGTGGTGCCTCAACTTTGGAGAAGTCTAGCACAAACCTCTGATAGTACCCAGCTAGCCCCAAGAAACTCTGCACCTCCATCACGCTCATGGGTGGATCCCAAGATAGCACTTCCTCGATCTTCGCAGGATCCACCGCAACTCCCACCTCAGAGATGAAGTGTCCCAAGAAGTGGACCTCATGTAACCAGAACTGACACTTCGAGAGCTTACCATAAAGATAGTGCTCTCGGAGTGTGCCTAGTACAACCCGCAAGGGGTAGGCGTGCTCCTCCTCAGTGGTCGAGTATATCAAACTGTCATCGATGAAGAACACGACCAATGGATTGAGTTATGGCTGAAAAATATTGTTAATGTGAACCATGAACACTTATGGAGCATTCGTTGTGCCGAAAGGCATAACCAAGAACTCATAGTGGCCATACCGACATCTGAAGGTCGTCTTCTGTACGTCCTCATCTCAAACTCTGAGCTGATGATAGCCTGAACTAAGGTCTATCTTTGAGAACCACTGTGCTCCCTTGAGCTGATCGAAGAAGTCGTCAATCCTCGGTAGTAGATACTTGTTCCTCACGGTCACCTGGTTCAGGCGACAATATTCAACACAGAGTCGCAAGCTCCCGTCCGCCTTCTTGGTGAACAATATCGGGGAAGCCTAGGGTGAAACACTGGGTCGGATGAAACCTTGCCCTGCAATTACTCTAGTTGTACCCGTAGCTCTCGAAGCTTAGAGGGATCCATCCAATATTATGGAGTGGATATCGGGGCTGTCCCGGGGTATAGTTCAATATAAAATTCTACCTCTCTGTGAGGAGGTAGTCCTGGAACGCCATCAGGAAAAACGTCAGCATTCTGATCCACCACTACAGGAAAACTCAGACTCCACACTTTAACTACTCCTAGGATTAGGCTATCCAACTGATGAGTGATGGGCTTTCCTCTCCTCTACGAGAGTCCATCCTGTGCTGCAAAGGATCTCATCTCACCGGTGAAGGTGAACATACTCCCGTCGGTGCGTACACACCGCACCTTGCGCCTAATACAGTCGATCTGAGCATGGAATGTAGATAACCAATCCATGCCCAAGATGAAATTGTAAGGCCTCGACACCTCTACAAGAAGATCACAGCGGAAGATCTTGCCTCCTAGAGTAAGCTCACACTATTAGCACCAGTGCGTAATCGTCGAGTTTGCTCCCGTAGGAGTCTCTAGCCGTAAGGATCGAGCCAACGGCTCTGTCGGAATCTCCGAACTCCGAACAAGGGCAGAAGAAATAAAATAATGACTCGCTCCTATATCTATAATAAATGCAGCAAAGGTGGAGTAGACACATATAGTACCTCGAATCATCTCTGGTGCGCCATGGTCGTAGGCCTCCACTGCCTGAAGCTGAGCCTGTCTCTACCCGCCAGCTCCCTGTGATCGGGGTGGACCTCCTGGTGGTGGTGGTGGTAAAGCCTCAAAGCGTCGCCCACCACCTATTGCTTGTCCAGCTCCCATGCCTCGTCTTCCTTCAATCGGTCGATCACCACGGTCGTCCCTCTTCCTCTGCCTGGTTGGCCCCTCAACCGTCTGATTCTCCTCTACACGGCGGGTCGGGAAGTCACGAGCCATGTGGTCATGCCCACCGCATGTGTAGCACTGTCTGCTCCTTAGAAGGATGGCTCTGCGTCGTGTGCCCCGCACCTCTAAGCCAGTGTCCTGAGGTCGTCTACCAGATGGTCCGGTCCTCTTGGACCCCTGTGACATCCGTCGACTGCCTGCTGCAGATGACTCTACTATGTTTCTCCCTAAGGTAGGTCTCGCTTCTCGCATAGGCTCAACAAGAAAGCTCTCTATGAGAAGGGCTCGCTCTAGTACTCCTTCCTGTATCGGAATGCTGATGGAGATCATCGATGCCCTGATCTCATGCCTCAGTCCCTGATCGAAGGTCCGGTCCTGGAAGAATGGGTCTCGTACCATGTCCGTCAAATAACACGAGAGAACATTAAATCTCGTCGAGTACTGGGCGACTGTCATGCTGCCCTGCTGTAGCTGTAGAAGCTCCTGGATGCGTACTGCACAGAGGGTGGCTGGGACGAACTCTGAGCGGAAGAGGCTCTCAATGTCCGTCCAGAGGAGTGATGCCTCGTCGTGCACCTAGAGAATCAAGCTCCACCATCTGACTTCTACTGCGTGCGGGAAGCTCTCTACGAGGATCACCATGAGGTCAGTCGGTGTCCCCACTAATTTGAAAACTCGCACAACCGCCTCCAGCCAATCCTCGGCTGCCTGATGGTCCGTCTCCCCACGGAACCTGGGTAGTCTCTGATGCTGAAACTCATGAAGTGCACTAAGGTGACGTGCACTCTCAGTGGCTGGGGCTGGTAGCATCGGTGGCTCGGTGATTAGTGGTACCGCCAATGCCTCTACTGAAAAAGGGCCCTGCACCGAGGCCTCGTTGCTCGGTGGGTTGTCGGCTCGCACAAAACTCAGAACCCTAGCTGGCTGCTATCATGGGGCCATCCTGAAAAGAAACCGGTGTGCCACTGTCAAAAAGTATACCTGGTGAGCTGACACAAAGTAATCACAAAGAAAACTTTTGAAAGACACACGCAATCAATGTTTTCGTGCATTGAGTCGGAAATTAGAAGTCAGGGTCCTGGTGTACGGATATGTCGGCTGCCGCACCAACACTGGACTCTCGGGACTGATAACCACACTCAATACCCTTAACATTATTGCTTCACATAGAAGAAAGATCAGAGTCTTTATTTCTACGATAGAACCGAACTCCACTGATACCAATTTGTCAGGACCCGTCCTCGGGACCCGTGCCGTGACTACCCCAATCCGGCCTCCCATAGGCCAGGGGCTTGCGAATAGCACCAAGGCATAAATCCCGACAAAAAGGGGAAGGCATTGACTTTATAAAGTAAACAAACACCACAGAGTAAGCAAGAAGAAGTAAACACTAAGTAAAACTGGGTACAATAGTAGTTTGAAAAAGTAAGTGGGCCAGAATACAAAACCAAACTGAAAGTAAACTACAACTGGAAGAAAGTACAACAACTAAATGTAAAGCAGAAATGTCGAGCAATCCACTGGAATTCCCAGCTGATGGGTGGGTATAAATAGCCTCCTCAGCCCCTCTGGTCCACTCATCCGCTCCGTGTACGTTCTGCCCAGTGTTCCACCTCCAAGTACCGACTTACTCCCCAAGGCTCAACCACGATCAGCGTTGTCCATTGTCTGTATCCAACACAACGTAGTGCGGGCAAAGCTCGTATAGGGGTGAGTATACGCTACTCAGTAGGGACCCCGAGACCCCCGATGGTCTCTCGGATTCCAAAAAGGATAATCCACAAAGTAAATATACAATCATGAAGTAGAAACCAACACTACTTAGGTATATGCCCATACATATACCTAAGTCATCAATTCCTGTTCGGCTCCAACATCCGAGCCCAAGTTTGATCACATCCACATAGGAGTAAAACCCAATCCACACAGGATAACACAACTCAATCCACATAGGAAAGCAAGTCAATCATATCGATGACATTGATTAAAATTCAAGACTCATCTCACACAGGTATACTTCTTCGGTGATATAGATGATCGGATATAGCCACTAATTCATCTAAGCTCGGACCCACATAGGATATTAAACTAGATAAGCTATCAGGTCCACATAGGATATAGACCAGCTACTCTGCCAGACCCATATAGGATAGCAAGAACATAGTCAAACACTACCAGACCCACGTAGGATACAAAAATAGTAGTCATCGTCGTCGAACCCATGGAGGATTTCAGTACGGTCTTCATCGCTGCCGAACCCACGTAGGATTTCAGTGCAGGCTTCACTACCATCGAACCCACAGAGGATTTCAGTATGGTCTTCATCACTACCAAACCCACATAGGATTTCAGTGTAGTCTTCATCACCATCGAACCCATAGAGGATTTCAGTATGGTCTTCATCATCGCAGCCAGCTCTAGGGTTCCCGCACACAACATGCTCGATTCCGAAAGGATCCGCTCCACAAGCCAAGGGGGTCAATACATCAATCGTCACGAAGACCAGGGATGATGTATCCCAATGTGTCTTCCCACGTCCTAGGGGAAAACCAAGAAAAACGTGCCCAAGTCACAGAGAACAAGACAACCAAAACACTTTCCAAAAGTACAGGGCATGTAGATAATCGATACACGTCGTGTCATCAGACACCGGGTACTGCCCGTGTGTCACCGCCCGTGTCGTAGGGCTGGTCATGTAAAAAGTAAAATACACGGCGTGTGGTATGGTTACACTCCGTGTCTTCAGTCCACGGGTACTGTCCGTGTACCACAACCCGTGTCGATGGGTTGTTCGTGTAAGAAGTAAATACACGGCGTGTGGTCTGGTTACATGCCATGTCCAAACTTCTGGTGTCAGGTCCGTGTACACTGGCCATGCCTGGCCATGTGGGGGAGTACAAGCTCGTGTACCCCACCCTGTGTCCGTATATTCATCGAATACATGCCAAGTCATACCGAAGCTGCTTCTGCCATGGTGAAGGAAGTACACGTCGTGCCTCTTGGCCGTGTAGCTCTGTCCGTGTATCTCCCGGATTACACGCCATGTCTATTGAAGTTGTAACACCCCAATCTTCTATGGTACGCTTCTCGTTGAATATTTCAATAGTGTGTGTTGTACGCAACATCGAGTTCTAACACACACCACAACCGATCAAACTAGCCGTTATGAATAGTAATTCCTACTTTTTGAAATTTTATAAATTTTATCTCCCAAAATGGACTTCATTTTTGGATTCGGAGTATCAAATTTAGCCTAAGGTGAAATTTTGGTACTTTTCGGATAAATTTAATATTTTTATGAATAGTGAAAATTACTAAATTTTAATTAAAAACAACTTTTTTAATCAAAATAATTAATAGTGATAAATTACGAATTTGAGTGGTTTTAAAGTATATTTAGAATATATTTTTACCATTCAATACAATGTTGGTCATTGGACATAATTTCACAATTAAACCAAACATAAACAAGTATCAATATTTTGATAGTTATTATATCTTAAAAACACGCTTTTTGTTTTGACAACGGGAATTAATTTTAAATTAATTTCTGCCACTTCTGTGTTTTGAATTTGGAAAAATGGATTCCATATTTGGAATCAGGATGTTCAAATTGTGTAAATAAGTAACTTTAGTTTTAGACATTTTGAATAATTACTTCGTTAAATATTATATTTATCATGGTTAAAGGGTAAATCTAGTAAATAAGGGTTACAAAATAATATTATAATAATAAAAAATTACCCTAAATCGTGTCCTAACCTCATTGGTTGATACATGTCTGACCATGGGCATCCTTGGGTCGATTTGGGGACCCCATGGTGCCACTTGTAAGTGATAGGGACACTTTATTTTAATTAAGTTAAAATGAATACAAAAATGACACAAGCATATATCATTTAGAAAAACAATTTTTACATAGGGTTATATATGTTTTATTTTCAACTATAAATATTCATTAGAAATATAAAACGATTTCTAAAATAATGGTATTTTATTTATAATTTTTAGAAATTATATAATTTAATTTAGATATGACACAATGGTGATGCATTAATTACCATAGTAGAGAAAAATTAAAATGATTGATATTGTAGATACCCAAATAAATATAATTTGAGACTTTTTATTAATTACACAAATTTTCTAGGTTAATATGACATGTTAGTAATGATTTAATTAACTGTTTTCAAAGTAATCATTCTGTTATAATTTTTACAAAAATAAATTATTGAATAGTGTCAAAATTGACATAAAAGAGTTTTTAAAACAAATATTATATTATTAATTGATATTAAATTACTAAATATATAAGGTTCGTCCAACAGACTTATATAATGATATTTGTATCATTAATGGACCACTTGGGGGTCTCTATTATGTATATAGTATGTTTATTAACCATATAATATAAAAATACAAAGAGACATTTTAAAAGTGAAACTAATTAACTAAGAGTTAATACTTAATGATAAGGTTAATATTGCAACCCAAACCTGTCTAAATTATATTGGTTGAGTGGTTTTCAACCCATCCCCACCTTAATATTTAAATAATCCACTTTTGAGCCATTAGAAACCGAATATGAATTTATTATAAAATAATATTTCTAGCTTTTCCAAAGGTGCCCCTCACCCCTCTTACAAAAGGGCACTCCCCCTTCTCATTAACTCACACCTTAAAATCCTTTTGGTTCGGCAATACTCTACCCAAATACTCTCTAAACTTCCCTAACTTCATCCTAGAGGACTTCCTTTAGTCAAAAATCAAACCTAAGAGCCCTTTTGATCAAATAAAAAGGAAGAACCCGAAGAAGAGGTAATGATTTCACCACCCTTTTCTAAGTTCCTTTCTTCTTCCACTTCTTCCTTATTTGTTATTACCATTATAAAATAATAACTCCAGTATATTATATATACTTTTATGTTATTATAAATATGGTACAACCATATTCATTATTCTATCCATCCTTTGAATAACATGTCACCATACGTGCGTACGTACGTTTTACCGTCTCCACGTCGTGGTGTAATTGTTATTCAATAAAATATTATTTGGATGGGTATAATAATGATGTGTAAATCATGTAAATAATAAATATAACATGATAATGATTCATTATATAAGATATACCATCCAATTAAATATTATTTTAATATCAAAAGAATGATATTGTCGCTCGTGCGTACGTACGGACTACCGTCTCCACGAACGCGATGAGATTCATTCTCCATCGTATCCATTCAAGTATAATTCTCATTTGATAATTAATAATAGTATCTAAGGACTTTATATCATTCTGGATATGATTAAGATACAACCTATCCATGAAAAACATAGCTTACTTAACAAAACATATAAAAGAAAACGAGTAAGTTAACTCTCGAAACAACGATAATACTAAGACATTATTAACAAATCAATGTTAAAAGATCATATATGATATCATAATAATGTATCTGATTCTTGTATAATTTAATAACAATTATTTCACCATTATACAGGAGGTTAACCTACCCCCAACCAAGGAAAATTACAAGGTAAGGGTTTATTTCGCAGTCTCTTCATTATCTGAGGTTGTTTATACGTAATAATCTACTGGGATCTCTTTATCATCCACATCCATGTTTCTTAAAAATTTATTTCAAAACATATTTAATATTTACAATAATATGGGTTAATGTCATTTATACCCTTGTTTGACTTTTTATAAGAGGTTTATAATGTAATCTTTTCGTTGTTTTCCAAACAAGGTGCTTTTTAACCTTTTCGACAGAATTAAGGTATGAATGATTTTTAACTTATACGGTGGGTGCAGCTATATTCCGCCATTATAAAATCTTCGAAGCTTCCCTTAAAATATTATAAGAATATTTTCAAAGAAAATGTTTTATTTTATAAATATATGACTCTTAAATGATTTTAAAATAGAAAGAGATATTTCTCTAAAAAGAGTTTCGATTTCATCTATGTCAACATCCTTTGATGGATTTTACGATTATTTTAAGTTGATTTATTATGATACAAAACATCTATATTGTATTGAAGGTTTTGTGACATGTTTGACTGTGGATGTTCTATTTTTATACCATTCATGGTTTATGGTGAAAGTATTGACATTTCTTATGCTAGTTTTAATATGAATGTTTATGTTATGTTTAAAACTTTTCATATGGGAATGAATTGGACTTAATATGTGATGGGTGGAGCCCACTATAGCACTTAGATGCATCGGTAGGTCTCATGAGACAAACTAGTTTCTTGGTACAAGGCCTTGGAAAAATCTTATTTGTAGTCTTGGCATGAGGCCTTGGCTATGTGGTTATGATAGTCTGGCACTATGCATTCCATCATTATGAAAGTGGTTATTGATATTGCATTTGATTATTCGATTAGTAGAATATCCATGTGAATAAGTAAATGGAATTATTTCATTTTATTTTTCCCATACTATGTTGAAGTTCAAGTTTAAAAGGATTTTGTTTTAGTTTTACACTGCCTTTAATGTTTATTCGTATTTATGAAAGTTTTCGCTATATTGTTATCCTTACTGGGAATTTGAGCTCACCCCTTTTCTATGTTTTATTTTCCCAGGATGTGAAGAAGTAAATTATGAATGACTTGTAGGGATATTATGAGGGGATAATAGTGTGGACTATGAAGACAATATGTTGTTGTATTAGTGTTTCACTTTATGATTTAATTTAAGACCTTATGAATATATCTAGTGTTTCCAATGCTACTAAACCAATCGGTCTTTCGAGATTTGATCTTTCTTGTGATCATGCCAATGTTATGTAATAATGCACTGACTCTAGGTAACTATGGTCGGGGCGTTACAGTTGGTATCAGAGGGTGGTTTAGTACAAACCTTGGAAGCTAGATTTAGATAAACTCTGATTAGAGAAAATAGACCTAAAATGGACTTTGAGGATTAGTATAGAAGAACTTCCTAGAATTTTGGTATTATAGAGATTTTGTGAGTTTTCCGAGAAATACATCCCTGTCTGGATACGAGCAGATAGAGGCGGATTTGGCACAGATGTACCTAGGGGTAAAAACCGAAAACACCGCTTTGAGCTAGACTCGAATGGGAACTGGGGCACGAAAACGGGCCTTCCTGCACTCTTGGTTACGACACTCCCAGGGGATATGCTTAAGAAAACTCTCATTTTCATTATAAATCATTATGAAGGGTTTATGAGTATATACTTCTTCAAAGAAAACATTTTTTTGTGATTATTGATTATATCCATAAATAGTTCAATTTATGTTAGGTGTTTTATAAGTATGGGATTATGTATTTTGATTCATAAACTGATCTAGTTTATGCCATTGTTTAGAAATGGCGCCTAGTGGAAGAAATGGAAACCGTATCAATCCACGCACTCCACGTAGGGATTTACCTCCTGCTCAAGATAATTATAGTAGAGATGGTGATGCAACTACAGCCGATCAGCTAATCACCATATTGGGACAACTCACTCAGGTTATGAATAATAACCTTACCCGTATGGAGCACCCTGATCTGCAGCATGGAGGATCAATGTTAGATCGCTTCATGAGGAAAAAACCACCAACGTTAAATGGGAATACAAATCCCTTAGTAGCTGAGAAATGGATAAATTCCCTAGAGAAAATATTTCAGGCTTTGGGGAGTAGTGAAAGGGAAAACGTTATCATGGCAGTTTACCGCCTCACTGGAGATGCTGATCAATGGTGGTCATTGATTCAAAACATGAAGGAAGATGATGAAGTATCAAATATGGAATGGAGGGAGTTCAAAGATCTATTTTTAGAAAAATACTTTCCTCGTGACCATCGAGCAGATATGGAAAGGTAATTTCTGAGTCTGAGACAAAAGGAGGATGAGAATGTCGCAAAGTATGAGGCTAACCTTACATGGTTAGAAAGGTATGATGGAGATTATATACGTAAACCAAGAAGTAAGATTGATCGTTTCTTTGATGGGTTAAAACCATTTCTCCATCATGAATTAGTCTCACAATACTTCTCGTCGTAAGAAGACATTGTCTCATATGCTATCAAGATAGAAAAGGAATTCTATAAGTCTTATGACTTTAAAGCAAAGAAAGTGAAGAAGAGATCTTCTGATCAATCTAGGAATAGAAATTAGGGGACTTAGTAAAGGTTGAATATCCATCATGTTGTAAATGTGGGAAGAAACACCCCGGTACTTTCTTGAAGGGAATGGGCGTCTGTTACAAATGTGGTGAAAAACGTCACCAAACTCGTGATTGCAAAGGGAAGAAGGGAGATACCAATCAGTGATACAATTGCAAGGAGATGGGACATAATGCAAATGAATGTCCTAATTGATAGGGGAATTTACCTTAGAAAAGGCCAAATGATAAAGGCCATGATTTTTCAATCACTACTGCTGAGATAGAAGCTCCAAAACACGTGGTGGCAGGTTATTTAATGGTTTCCTCAAGTTTACCAAATGCATTATTTGATTCTGGATCATCACATTGTTTCATATCTTCCCATTTTTCTAAGAAAATTAGATATTTTCAATTTGATTTAACAAGGGAGTTCTCAGTTAAAACTCTTAAGGGAAGTATCATTGCAACAAAGTTTTGTGAATCAGTCCCCATTAGAGCACATAAATGTTCTTTATCTGCTGATCTCATCATCATACCTATGATTGAGTTTGATATAATCCTCGGTATGGATTGGCTTTCAGACTATGATGTGAAGATTTATTGTAAGAAGAAGGAGGTTACGATTTTTGATGATGATAATAAGGAACACCTTATCTTTATAGCAGAATCGTCACCACCTAATTCTTATCTAGATCCTCCCCCAGTAGCTCAACTAAATTCAATTATTGGGGAGGAAGAGAATGAAATGACTGTGGGTGAGGAAAGGAATGTTCAAATAGAGGATATACCTGTTGTGAAAGAATATGTAGATGTATTTCTGGAAGATTTACCTGGACATCCTCCAGAACGAGAAGTTGAGTTTTCCATTGATTTAATTCCTGGATCAAGGCCTATATCAAAGACCCCTTATATAATGGCTACTGTAGAATTAGTTGAACTAAAGAAACAACTAGAGGAATTGAGTAATAAGGGATTTATTCTCCCTAGTGTTTGTCCAAGGGGAGAACCTGTTATTTTTGTTAAAAAGAAAGATGGATCTATGAGGTTATGTATTGACTATATGGAGATCAATGCTATAACAATAAATAACAAGTATCACCTGCCTCACATTGATGATTTATTTGACCAAATGCATGGAGCTCAATACTTTTCAAAGATTGACCTTCGATCTGGATACCATCAGTTGTGTGTGAAGAAGGAAGGCATTCCAAAGACAGCATTTCGAACTAGGTATGGGCATTACGAGTTTACAGTAATGCCTTTTGGATTGACTAATGCACCCTCTGTATTCATGGATCTGATGAATAGAGTTTTCAAGGAATATCTCGATGAATTTGTGGTGGTATTTATTTATGATATCTTTGTATACTCCAAAAGCTACGAAGATCATGAAAATCACTTGCATATTATCCTAAAGACTTTGAGAAGACATGAATTATATGGGATTTTTAGCAAGTGTGAATTCTGGATT
Source organism: Viscum album (assembly GCA_963277665.1). Taxonomy (NCBI): domain Eukaryota; kingdom Viridiplantae; phylum Streptophyta; class Magnoliopsida; order Santalales; family Viscaceae; genus Viscum; species Viscum album. The sequence goes on from OY728147.1 coordinate 680,396,184, forward strand.
CATGAGATTTCTTTTCTTGGCCATATTGTCTCTAAAGATGGAATCTATGTTGATCCTTCTAAGACAAAGGCAATCCAAGAATGGCTAGCAACTACGAGTATAACTGAGGTACGCAGATTTATTGGTTTGGCAGGTTATTATCGAAGTTTCGTCCAGAATTTTGCCTTATTGGCTAACCCATTAACGAAGCTCACACGTAAAGGGGTTAAATTTGTTTGGACACAAGAGTGTGAAGAATTTTTTGAAGAATTGAAGAGAATATTAGTCAATTCTCCTATATTGACTCTACCATTGGGGAATGATGGGTTCGTTATTTACAGTGATGCTTTGAAGAAAGGACTTGGTTGTGTCCTTATGCAGAATGATAAGGTTATTGCCTATGCATCACGATAGTTGAAAATTCATGAGCAAAACTATCCTACTCATGATCTCGAGTTAGCAGCTGTGATCAATGATTTGAAGATATAGAGGCACTATCTCTATGGTGAAAATGTGAGATTTATACTAATCACAAGAGTTTGAAGTATATTTTCTCACAAAAAGAACTCAACATGAGGCAAAAGAGATGGCTTGAATTACTCAAGGATTATGATTTCACGATACACTACCACCCTGGGAAGGCAAACAAGGTGGCCGATGCTTTGAGCAGAAAAGACCATGGATTTTTGAACAATATGAGAATCGAAAGGGATCCAATTTTCTTGGATCTAGTGAAGATGGACATTGGAATAAACAGAGAAGGTGAAACATCAATCCTTTTTCAAATGGTTGCCAAACCATCTTTACTAGAAAGGATTAAGAGTTCTCAGACCAATGATGAAGAATTTCAAAATAAGATTAAAGATATGAATGATGGGAGATTGAGAGACTTTGTGTATGAAGATAGAATTTTGAAATTCGGGAAGAGTCTTTGTGTTCCCGATATACCAGATCTAAAAAGGTAATTGCGGGATGATGCTCATAGTTCCAATTTCCCTATACACCCTGGGAGCACCAAAATGTATAGAGATTTGAAGGAACATTTTTTGTGGGACAACATGAAGAGGAAGATTGCTGATTTTGTGTCAAGTTGTATGGTTTTTCAACAATTGAAAGCTGGAAGGCAACAGCCTGGAGGAGTCATGCAACCTCTTCCCATACCGGAGTGGAAATGGGATAATATTACAATGGACTTTTTCATGGGACTACCAAAGACTCCTAGAAGGAATAATGCAATATGGGTTATTGTTGATCGTCTTACCAAGTCAGCACATTTTCTTGCTATAAGAGAAGATCTACCACTGGAATGTCTAGCAAGACTATATATTAATGTTGTTATGAGACTTCATGGAGTACCCCGTTCGATTGTTTCTGATCGTGATCCCCGTTTTACTTCAAGATTCTGAAAGAGTCTTCAGAAATCCCTGGATACTGAACTTCATTTGAGCACTGCCAACCACCCTCAGAGAGACGGACAATCATAACGGACTATTCAAACCTTATAAGGCATGTTGAGATCTTTCTCACTTGACTTTCAGGGTATGTGGGATCAATATTTACCTCTGGTAAAATTTTCCTATAACAATAGCTTCCATTCAAGTATTCAGATGACACCATATAAAGTGTTATACAGAAAGAGATATCGCACACCAACCTATTGGGATGACGTTGGTGAAAGAAAATATGTAGGCCCAGAACTGGTGGAGGAAACGATGGAAATGGTAAAGGTAATCCAAAATCACATCAAAGCATCTCAAAGTAGGCAGAAGAGCTATACCAATAATCGAAGGAAGGATTTGGAATTTCAAGTCGGTGATCATGTTTTCCTGAATGTATCTCCATGGAAGGGAGTTATACGTTTTGGAAAGAAAGTTAAATTGAGTCTGAGGTACATCGGACCTTTCGAAATTCTACAACGAATTGGGGTTGTAGATTATCGATTGGAAATGCCGCCAAGTCTCTCCAAAGTTCACGATGTGTTCCACGTATCTCTGTTGAGGAAATACATGCGTGACCCAACGCATGTACTCGCCTATGAGAATTAGAACTGGAACCCGATCTGTCCTATTACGAAGAACCCATCAAGATTATTGTTATGAGAGAACAAGTACTGAGAAACTGGACAACGCGTCTGGTAAAAGTTTTGTGTAGAAACCATAAGATGGAAGAGGCAACGTGGGAACCCGAGGAACTTATGATGAAGAACCACCAGAGTCTTTTCATGCGGTAGTATTCTAGAAATTTCGAGGACGAAATTATTTGAAGGAGGGGAGAATGTAACACCCCAAGCTTCTATGGTACGCTTCTCTTTGAATAATGCAATAGCGTGTGTTGTACGCAACATCGAGTTCTAACACACACCACAACCGATCAAACTAGCAGTTATGAATAGTAATACCTAATTTTTAAAATTTTATAAAATTTATCTCTTAAAATGGACTTCATTTTTGGATTAGGAGTATCGAATTTCACCTAAGGTGAAATTTTGGTACTTTTCGGATAACTTTAATATTTTGATGAATAGTGAAAATTACTAAATTTTAATTAAAAACAACTTTTTTAATCAAAATAATTAATAGTGATAAATTACGAATTTGAGTGGTTTTAAAGTATATTTAGAATATATTTTTACCATTTAATACAATGTTGTTCATTGTACATAATTTCACAATTAAACCGAACAAAAACAAGTATCAATCTTTTGATTGTTATTATATCTTAAAACACGCTTTTTGTTTTGACAGCGGGAATTAATTTTAAATTAATTTCTGCCACTTCTGTGTTTTGAATTTGGAAAAATGGATTCCATATTTTGAATCAGTATGTTCAAATTGTGTAAATAGGTAACTTTATTTTTAGACATTTTGAATAATTACTTCGGTAAATATTTTATTTATCATCGTTAAAGGGTAAATCTGGTAAATAAGGGTTAAAAAATAATATTATAATAATAAACAATTACCCTTAAATGTGTCTTAACCTTATTTGTTGATACATGTCCGACCATGGGAATTCTTGGGTCTATTTTGGGACCCCATGGTGCCACTTGTAAGTAATAGGGACACTTTATTTTAATTAAGTTAAAATTAATACAAAAATGACACAAGCATATATAATTTAGGACAACAATTTTTACATAGGGTTATATATGTTGTCTATTCAACTATAAATATTCATTAGAAAGATAAGAAGATTTCCTACATAATGGTATTTTATTTATAATTTTTATACATTAAATAATGTAATTTATATATGACCCAATGGTGATGCAGTAATTACCATAATAGTGATAAATTAAAATGATTGATATTGTAGATACCCAAATAAATATAATTTGAGACTTTTTATGAATTAAAATAATTTTATAGGTTAATAGGACATGTTAGTAATGATTTAAGTAACTTTTTTAGAATTAATAATTCATTTATGATTTTTAAAAAAATCAATTATTGAATCGTGTCAAAATTGACATAAAAGAGTTTTTAAAACAAATATTATATTATTAATTGATATTAAATTCCTAAAAATCTAAGGTTAGGCCAAGAGACTTATATCATGATATTTGTATCATTTATGCACCACTTGTGGGTCTCTTGGATTTATATAGTAAGTTTATTAACCATAAAATATAAAAATACAAAGAGACATTGTAAAAGGGAAACTAATTAACTAAGAGTTAATACTTAATGATAAGGTTAATATTGTAACCCAAACCTGTATAAATTCTATTGGTTTAGTGGTTTTCGACCCATACCCGATTTAACCTTTAAATAATTAACTTTGAAGACATTAGAAACCGAATATGAATTTATTATAAAATAATATTTCTAGCTTTTCTAAAGGTGCCTCTCACCCCTCTTATAAAATGGAACTCCCCCTTCTCATTAACTCACACCTTAAAATCTTTTAGTTCGGCCAAACTCTGCCCAAATACTCTCTAAACTTCCCTCACTTCATCCTAGAGGCCTTCCTTTAGTTATAAAGCCATCCTAAGAGCCCTTTTGATCAAATTAAAAGGAAGAACCCGAAGAAGAGGTAATGATTTCACCACCCTTTTCCAAGTTCCTTTCTTATTCCACTTCTTCCTTCATTGTTATTACCATTATAAAATAATAACTCCAGTATATTATATATAATTTGATGTTATTATAAATATGGTACAACTATATTCAGTATTCTATCAATTCTTTGAATAACATGTCACCATACGTGCGTACGAAGGGCTTACCCTCTCCACGTCGTGGTGTAATTGTTATTCAATAAATTTTTATTTGGATGGGTATAATAATGATGTGTAACTCATTTAAATAATAAATATAACATGATAACGATTCTGTATATAAGATATACCATCCAATTAAATGTTATTTTAATATCAAAACAATGATATTGTCGCTCGTGTGTACGTACGGACTACTGTCTCCACGAACGCGATGAGATTCATTCTCCATCGTATCCATTCAAGTATAATTCTCATTTTATGATTAATAATAGTATATAATGACTTTATATCATTCTGGATATGATTAAGATACATCCTATCCATGAAAAACATAGCTTACGTAACAAAACATATAAAAGAAAACAAGTAAGTTAACACCCGAAACAATGATAATACTACGATATTATTAACAAATCAATGTTAAAAGATCATATATGATATCATATTAATGTATATGATTCTTGTATAATTTAATAACAATTATTTCACCATTATACAGGAGGTTAAACTACCCCCAAACAAATAAAAGTACATGGTAAGGGTTTATTTCTCAATCTCTTCATTATCCGAGGTTGTTTATACATAATAATCTACTAGGATCTCTTTATCATTCACATCCATGTTTCTAAAAAATGTATTTCAAAACATTGTAACTATTTACAAGAATATGGGTTAAAGTCATTTATACCCTTTTTTGACTTTTTATAAGAAGTTTATAAAGGAATATTTCCGACGTTTTCCAAACAAGGTGCTTTTTAACCTTTTCGACAGAATTAAGATAAGAATGTTTATTTAACTTATACGGCTGGTGTGGCTATTTTCCACCGTTATAAAATCGTCGAAGCTTCCATTACAAGATTATAAGAATATTTTCAAATAAAATGTTTTATTTTATAAATATATGACTTTTAAATGATTTCAAAATAGAAATAGATTTTTCTCTAAAAAGAGTTTTGATTTCATCTATGTCAACATCCTTTGATGGATTTTATGCTTATTTGAAGTTGATTTATTATGATACAAATCTTATATATTGTATTTAAGGTTTTGTGATATGTTTGACTGTGGATGTGCTATTTTTATACCATTCATGGTTTATGGTGAAATTATTGACATTCGTATTCTAGTTTTAATACGAATGTTTATGTTATGTTTAAACCTTTTCATATGGGAATGCATTGGACTTAATATGTGACGGGTGGAGCTCGCTATAGATCCTCGATGGATCGGTAGGTCTCATGAGACAAACTAGTGTCTTGGAACAAGGCCTTGGAAAAATCTTATTTGTAGTCTTGGCAAGAGGCCTTGGCTATGTGGTTATGATAGTCTGGCATTATGCATTCCATCATTATGAAAGTGGTTATTGATACTACATGTGATTATTCGATTAGTATAATATCCATGTGAATATGTAAATGGCATTATTTCAATTTATTTTTTCCATTCTATGTTGAAGTTAAAGTTTAAAAGGCTTTTGTTTTAGTTATACACTGCCTTAAATGTTTATTCTTATTTATAAAAGTTTCTTCTATATTTTTATCCTTACTGGGCATTTGTGCTCACCCCTTTTCTATGTTTTATTTTCCCAGGATGTGAAGAAGTAAATTATGAATGACCTACATGGATATTATGAGGGGATAATAGTGTGGACTATAGAGACAATATGTTGTTGTATTAGTGTTTCACTTTATGATGTAATGTAAAACCTTATGAATATATCTAGTATTTCCAAGGCTACTAAACAAATCGGTCTTTTGCGATTTTATCTTTGTTGTGATCATGCCAATGTTATGTAATAATGCACCGAGTCTAGGTAACTGGGGTCGGGGCGGTACAAAAGTTGTAACACCCCAGGTAAATAAAGAATATGACATTTTCATATTTATCCATATTTGTGAATAAAATATTAATATGACTTTAAAGGGGACGCTATGCTCGATGGCGTACCCAACACGCAACAACGAGTTTCTTGGGAATCTTCCGTTGCACTCTAATAATAAAATAATGATATTTTAAATGGTAGTTAACATGTAGCCGTTGTATTGGTGGGAATGGATATAAATAACTAAAATATGATTATATATGTTTTTAAATGTTTTTACATTTATCCAATAAAAGAAAAAGTCTTAAAATACGGAATGAATTCAATTTTAGTCGTATATGCCCTAGTTTTCACTAAAGGTTGACTTATCGCCATTTGATGGTGAACCTTCATTAAATATAGTTTTGTTCACTCTTATAAATTATATTGGACCAAATAAAACTCTTTTTACGAATTGGGACATCAAAATTTACTTTGTGTAAATTTTTGGTATCTTTCCGATAAAGTTCATTTTTTTAATGAATAGTGTAAAATGTTGCATTTTAATTCAAAATCTCTTTTTAATATAATTTATTTATATGGTTAGATTATCTTTTGAATTGGTTTTAAAGTGAAATTAGAATATATTTTTACCATTAAATCCAATAGTGGTCATTATAATTAATTTCACTTTGAAATCAGACATAAACTAGTGTCAATCTTTTGATACTTATTGTTTCATAAAAACTCGCTATTTGCTCTAACAGCGTGAATTAATTATTAAATTAATTAATGTGACTTATATGTTTTGAATTTTGTAAAATATACTTCATTTTTGAATTCGGAATATCAAATATTTCTTAGGGTGAATTTTTGGGATTTTTCTGAAAAACTTCAATTTTTGATGAATAGTGAAACCACTAAGTGGTACTTATAAAACCTGATTTTTCCGTTTAAATGAAATTTTTCCATCTTTGTGTTTTGAATTTCAAAAATCCGACATACATGGTTGTAATTAGGAAGTAAAATGTGGTTCAATGGGATAAAAATAATTTTTTGGTAAATAGTAACTTATTAAGTTTTTAATCGCGATTAGAGGTAATTCATGTAGTTTATGGTAATAATAATGTTTTAATAAAATGAAATGACCTAGACACATGTCCTACCCTCATTGGATGTGTCATGGACGACCAAGACAATCAATGGGTGAACTTGGGGACCCCATGGAGCCACTTTGGTTGGAAAATGACATAAATATCTTTTTATTTAATGTTAAAGTAAAAATGACATAAACATGAGATGTTTTACTAAAACAATTTTTACATGGCGTTATACAAGTCATATTTTTGACTATAAATAGTCATTGGAAAGCTAAAAAGATTTCCTACATCCTTGTATTTGTTTTTATAATTTTTAGACATTAAATAAATTAAATTATTCATGACATCATGATGATGCAGTGATGACCTCATTATTTAACGATTTAAATAAAATGGAAAGATAATGTAATATATAAGACCTACACATGTCCAAAACCTATTGTATGAGTGGATTTAGAACCCTAATCACCTTATCCTCAAAAGACATCAATTTGGGACCTTTAAAATACGAAACGCTTTTGAAAATAAAGTAACATTTTGTAACTTTACAAGAGTGCCCCTCCTCTCCTCTTATAAAAGGCCCCCACCTCTACCTCCTTACCCACACTCCCAAAGCCTTTGGCTCGGACAACCCCTGACCATTTTGTATCTCCACTTCCATATCTTACTCTTTGAAGTCTCACTTTTGGCATATGTCTTCTCAAGGAAGCCATTGATCTCAAACCAAAGGGAGTTACCCGATTTTAAGGTAATGTCTTCACTTGTGTCCTTTTGTTTTATGTTGCTTCTCCAACCCACTAAACTATTTTTATTCATTTATTTTGTAACAAATACAGTATATTCAGTATACTATGATTTTTTTATAAGAAGGATTCGAGATACACTTACACACAGCTACATCTAATGGTTAAAGAACATACTATTTCCATGGATGGAGAATTTTTGCCTCCTGAAACGATGATTGTTCAACATTCTACTAACACCTTCAAAGGTGGCAATTAAGATGACAATATATTTATGTATGATATCTAATATGTTTATTTTTTACTTAAGCTTCTGTATTTTTCATTTATGGCGTACCTTTATGGTTTCCATTATGGGTAAACACGATATCTTCATTTAAGGAAGTGCGGACTACCGCCCCTTCAAAGTGATTTGATTCGTTAATACCATATGTGGTATGTATAAAGGATATATTTAATGATATTATATATGACACCATACTGGAATTAAAATACTATTATGTATCATTATGTTTTAATTCCATGAAATAGAAATGGAAGTAGCGTTCATGCGTACGTACGGCTTACCGTCTCCATGAACGGTACATTTCATTTCTTATCTCAAAATGTTTTGTAATATTATAAGTACATATATATAATGGATATATATGTAATATATTACATCTAAATTATGGATATAATTCTATAATTATAATATATATATATATATCTCATTTTGTTTTAATTCCATTAACTTGACAAAAAATGAAAGTAGCGTTCATGCGTACATATAGCTTACCTTCTCCATGAACGATGCTTTTCGTTTTTTATCTCCAAATGATATGGAATAGTATAAAATGAATATTTACTGGATATATATGATATTTTAATCATTAATACTATTCTGGAAATTATTTACTTATAACTACATGGGCAATCATTTTTTATACAAGTTCATTTTTGACTCATGTACCAAACATCGGCAAAAACGTCTGATATGAACTAACAATATTAAACAATTATTATAAAATTATAATATTTGATATGAACTGAATAATAATATCTAAATGAGTTAATTAGGAAATTATTAATTGACCAAAGTTTATTATTCAGGAATAGAAATAAACAAATAAGACAAGTTGGACTTGAGGTAAGGGATCATACTCCACTCTTTCTTTTTAAGTACACTCTTTTATGTCATTCCTTTTAAAGCTCATATTTCTTGTTATTGGGATGTTCTTTTATATTAATATTACTGTAATTTTTATTTTAATGTGATGAGAGACCCTATTCTCTCTCATCAATCCATTTTGGAAGTTTTGAGTGGCGTCGTTAGCCTGCCAAATTTTTGTAAGAGATCTAACCTCTCTCTTTCTTTGTAAGTACTCTCCTTTATGTCACTTATTTTAAGATCCTCTTTGTTATGATGGGGGATGTTCTTTTATATTCCACTTGCTGTAAATTTTATTGTAACGTGATGAGATACCCTATTTGATCTCATTAATCCATTTTTGGAAGTTTTAAGTGGCACCGTTAGGCTGCCGAGTTTTCGTAAGGGATTTTTCATCTCACTTTTATTCCCGTGAGATTTATTCTACATTTGCCACAATTTCCATTGAGTGGTGTATGTACTGACCATTATTTTACTCATTGTGTAATATTATTTCATTTATGAGTATTTACATCAATGTTGTATTGTCCTTCTTTCACGGGGCGTATGTTTCGAAAGATACCCATGTCGGTAAGGGAACCTTTCACCCTCCTCTTTTTAAAAGACTTATTTTGTTATGTCTTTTAATTCACATAATATTATTTTGTGATATGTTATTCTATATCCTTATTGATGTAAATTTTATGTCCAAGTGATGAGATACCCTTTTTATCTCTCATCAACTCTTTTTCTGAATTTTGAAGTGACGTTGTTAGGCTGTCTAATTTTTGCAAGGGAACTTCTTAACCCAATTTCGATTCTTTGGGATAAACTTGTACACCTTTAAAATGTCGTTCTATGATTATGTGTGAATGTCCTATGATTGTTTTACACTTAATACCCACTTATATTTCGTGTATTCATTTGTCACACATAGTTATGTAACTGATTTATCCTTAATCCAAGGATACCATCTTTGTATGGGACTTCATCTCAATATCCTTTCATTGAGGCATATTTTGTTTTATACAAAACTTTCTTTTATACGGTGTATAAACCCTTTTGACTTTTATTTTTATCCAAAAGGAATCTTTTTATACGAAGTGTTTTACTAAACGACAAAAGGGAATGTTGTTGTCGTACGTATGCGGCGACAACGACTTCTCCGCCGCCGTGACCATTATTTGAGTTTCGGCTTCCTCTACAATCCATACCTTCTTTTTAAAAGAAAAATAAATACCATGTTTTACTTTTCTTTTATTTTGGTATTGAAAATGGTTTTCATGATGTATTTATATCAATATGTTGTATTGATATCTTGTTATTGAAAGGTGGAAATGTTATGTTTCTTGGTATGAGCATAAAAAGCTCAGTAAGGGTATTGAAGATTATGTTATGGTTCTTGGGCATTGTTATGAAGACGGGTGGTTCTGTGATAAACTAAGGGTGGGTGAGCCCGATATAGCTCTCCAATGAATTGGGTAACGCGAAGGAGTGAAACATTAAGGTTTCTCCGAAGAGATTTAGGGAATATACTGTGGTGGGTATTCCAAACGTAACCAAGAGGGTTACTCCCTATGTAAGAATGTTATGAATTCCTAAAGTTACCTTTTATGTCTTATTATTTCTATTAGTTATTCATGATTTCATGAGGTATGTTAAAGTGCCTATGTTTTATGGGTAAAGTATGATTTCATTCTTATGTATAGATGAACTCATGTTTCCTTTCATTATTTTTATAACCCTTACTGAGCTTTTTATGCTCATACCAAGTTTTTGAAATGTTTTTCACAGGTCAATGGAAAGGTACATGATGTGATGATAGTGTCAAGGATGTGTCAAGAAAGAATCCATGTTTTATTTTAAATATGTTTCCGTTGACGGGAAGAATGAATACTGTCTTTTATGTAACCACTTTGTTTAAATGTGGAATGTAATGCAAGTTTCATGATCTAATTCTCTAAAACTCTAAACCTGAAAAGATCCTCAATGTGTAATCTTGTAATAACTCAAGATTAAGTAAGGCTTAAGGCCGGGGCCTTATAGTTGGTATCAAAGGTCGATTTAGATAACTTTAGAGGATAGGGTATTCTTTAAGAATAAGTGGCATTACCATAATGGTTAGGATTTCAGAAAGAGTCCTAGTTTTAGATAAAGTGAATGAGTAAGTGTATCTTAGTGTTTACCTTCCTCATTAGTACATGATGGTTTTGTTGATATACTCACACTGACATTTCTGTTTTTAGTGAATGGATGGATCTAGCAGGAACCAAAGAGACAACGGGTTTGAAGGAAACTATGGTGGTTCTATGATTAAGATACTAGATGAAATGGGGGATTCAATGAGGAAACTTGTGGTTGTTCTAAACCAACTATCAAGGAGTCATGATCAACCACTTGAACCTTGGTATGATCTTTAATGCATCATGTATGAGATGACCAATCGATGTAAAAGTTCAGGTAATAAATATAAAGGTAACCATTAGAGTTTATATGATCCTTACTTTTGAGGTAATTATGGGTCACTATATGTTATGATGGAAGTGAAAGGCATGAGATAAAATTGAGGTTAAATTATGTTATGGTTATTTTTGATGATTTTATCTCTTTTTGGGGAATTATTTGAGATTTTTATAGTTTTGGAAAAAGGACCACATGCAGACTGTGTGACTACCCGTCACGTCTGACAAATCTGCGGGAATCGAACCCACAACCAAAGTGCGACTGGTATTTATCGCCTACCACTGGACTACGTGAAGTCCCTGGTTAGTTTGACTGATTATTTTTAGTTATATGATTTTATGAATTAAGAGTAAGCTGATTTTGTGTTATTTATGAAAATGATTAACCTATCATGGAGGATATGTGATTAGGTTAATTACTTTTCAATACAAGACTTTAGGAGCAACTGATGTTGTTTGGAGATAAATGTTACGATTTAACTTGGAAGACTATGTGACTAAATCCTTAAACTATTTGGGTTTCAATAATAGATTGGTTTACTTTGAAAAATTTTATGGAAAAATTGTTTATCAGATGGTCCTTGTTGAACTTTGGGTTTTGTTGGACAAATTTTGGCGATTAAGCATAGATTTTATTTTTAAAGGGTTATCCTTTTCTGGATTATCTGACCTTGTACTAACCTTTTTGGTTTTGGTTTTGGTTAAAGCCTAAAGACATGGTAAGTATATAGTTCTCTTTGGTGGATTAGGTGATTCTCTAGAAGTTTATTATAGTACTCTTAATGCGAACAAGTCTCCCTAAATACTCATCTTTTAGAAAACATAATGATTTTGATTAAGGAATCTAGTAAAAGTTGAAAGTCAACATGATAAGTGATTATGTTTCCTTATGAATAAATTCCTCAATAAAAAGTAACTTAAAACAAAAATGTTGTTTATTAACTTTTCCTACTAGGGAACCGAATACTGTTTAACCCATCACAAGTTTGTGATTTTCTTATGGTTAACTTTCTCCTAGACATGTTTACTATCACTCTCCCTCAAGAACATGTACCTTTGCTTTTTCTTCCATGTCCATGTTTTTCTACATGGAATCTTAGTATGGGTTAACTCGGGTGACCTTTGTACTTATCTTCCTTTATTTTAAAGTGATTGTTTTACCGACTCTTGTTCCGATGTGGGACTTTCAAGGATGTTTCTAAGCTCAATTTTAAAAATTGCGAGAACACAATTCCCAAAAGGAGGAAGGATGTAACACCCCAGATAAATAAAGAATATGAAATTTTCATATTTATCCATATTTGTGAATAAAATATTAATATGACTTTAAAGGGGATGCTATGCTCGATGGCATACCCAACACGCAACAACGAGTTTCTTGGGAATCTTACGTTGCACTCTAATAATAAAATAATATTATTTTAAATGGTAGTTAACATGTAGCCATTTTATTGGCGGTAATGTATAGAAATAACTAAAATATTATTATATATGTTTTTAAATGTTTTTACATTTATCCAATAAAAGATAAAGGCTTAAAATACGGAATGAATTCAATTTTAGGCATATATGCCCTAGTTTTCACTAAAGGTTCACTTATCACATTTTGATGGCGAACCGTCGTTAAATATAGTTTTGTTCACTCTTATACATTTTATTGGACCAAATAAAACTATTTTTAAGAATTGGGACATCAAAATTTACTTTGTGTAAATGTTTGGTATCTTTCCGATAAAGTTCATTTTTTAATGAATAGTGTAAGATGTTGCATTTTAATTCAAAACCTCTTTTTAATATAATTTATTTATATGATAATATTATCTTTTGAATTGGTTTTAAAGTGAAATTAGAATATATTTTTACCATTAAATCCAATAGTGGTCATTGGAATTAATTTTACTTTGAAATCAGACTTAAACTAGTGTCAATCTTTTGATACATATTGTTTCATAAAAACTCGCTATTTGCTCTGACAGAAGTAATTAATTATTAAATTAATTAATGTGACTTATATGTTTTGAATTTTGTAAAATAGACTTCATTTTTTAATTCTGAATATCAAATATATCTTAGGGTAAATTTTTGGGATTTTTCTGAAAAACTTCAATTTTTGATGAATAGTGAAACCACTAAGTGGTACTTATAAAAACTGATTTTTCCGTTTAAATGAAAATTTACCATCTTTGTATTTTTAATTTCAAAAATCCAACATAAATGGTTTTCATTAAGAAGTAAAATGTGGTTCAATGGGATAAAAATAATTTTTTGGTGAATAGTAACTTATTAAGTTTTTAATCGCGATTAGAGGTAATTAGTGTAGTTTATGGTAAGAATAATGTTTTAATAAAATTAAATGACCTAGACACATGTCCTACCCTAATTTTATGTGTCATGGCCGACTACGACAATCCAAGGGTCAACTTGGGGACCCCATGGAGCCACTTTGGTTGGAAAATGACATAAATATCTTTTTATTTAATGTTAAAGTAAAAATGACACAAACATGAGATGTTTTACTAAAATAGTTTTTACTTGGGGTTATACAAGTCATATTTTTTACTATAAATAGTCATTGGAAAGATAAAAATATTTCCTACATCATAGTATTTTTTTATAATTTTTAGACATTAAATAAATCAAATTATTTATGACATCATCATGACGCAGTGATGTCCTCATTATTTAACGATTTAAATAAAATGGAAAGATAATGTAATATCTAAGACCTACACATGTCCAAAATATATTGGATGAGTGTATTTCGAACCCTTATCACCTTATCCTAGAAATAAAGCAATGTGGGACCTTTAAAATCCGAAAATCTATTGAAAATAAAGTAACATGTTGTAACTTTACAAGAGTGCCCCTCCTCTCCTCTTATAAAAGGCCCCCACCTCTACCTCCTTACCCACACTCCCAAAGCCTTTGGCTCAGACAAAACCTGCCCATTTTGTCTATAAACTTCCCTCTATTACTCCTTTAATCCTCACTTTGGGCAGAAGTCTTCTCAAGGAAGCCTTTGAGCTCAAACCAAAGGGAGTTGCCCGATTTTAAGGTAATGTCTTCACTTGTGTCCTTTTGTATTATTTTGCTTCTCCAACCCCCTAAACTCTTTTTATTAATTTATTTTGTAACAAATAGAGTATCTTCAGTATACTATGATGTTTTTATAAGAAGTATTTGAGCTACACTTACACACACCTACATCTAATGGTTAAATAACATACTGTTTCCGTGGATGGCGAATTTATGCCTCCCGAAACGATGATTGTTCAACATTATTCTAACACCTTAAAAGGTGGCCATTATGATGACACTATATTTATGTATGATATCTAATATGTTTATGTTTTACTTAATCTTATTTATTTTTAATTTATGGCGTACCTTTATGGTTTCCATTATGGGTAAACACGATATCTTCATTTAAGGAAGTGCGGACTACAGCCCCCTCAAAGTGATTTGATTCGTTAATACCATATATGGTACGTATAAAGGATATATTTAAATATATTATATATGATGCCATACTGGAATTAAAATACTATTATGTATCATTATGTATTAATTCCTTTAAATAGAAATGGAAGTAGCGTTCATGCGTACGTACGGCTTACCGTCTCCATGAACGGTACATTTCATTTCTTATCTAAAAATGTTATGTAATATTATAAGTACATATATATAATAGATATATATGTAATATATTACATATAAATTATGGATATCATTCTGGAATTATAACATATATATATCTCTCTCATTTTTTTTTTCATTCCATTAATATGACAAAAAATGAAAGTAGTGTTCATGGATACATACGGCTTATCGTCTCCATGAATGGTGCTTTTAGTTTTTTATCTCCAAATGATATGGAAAAGTATAAAATGAATATTTACTGGATATATATGATATTTTAATCATTTATACTATTCTGTAAATTATTTACTTATAACTACATGGGAAATCTTTTTTCAAACAAGTTCATTTTTGAATCATGTACCAAACATCGGCAAAAACATCTGATATGAACTAACATTATTAAAAAATTATTATAACATTATAATATGTGATATGAACTGAATAATAATCTCTAGAGGAGGTACTTAGGCAATTATTAATTGACCAAAGTTTATTATTCATGAATATAAATAAACGAACAAGACAAGTTGGACTTGAGGTAAGGGATCCTACTCCACTCTTTCTATTTAAGTACACTCTTTTATGTCATTTCTTTTAAAGATCATCTTTCTTGTTATTGGTATGTCCTTTTATATTAATCTTATTTTAATTTTATGTTCATGTGATGAGAGACCCTATTCTCTCTCATCAATCTATTTTAGAAGTTTTGAGTGGCGCCGTTAGGCTACCAAATTGTCGTAAGAGATCTAACCTCTCTCTTTCTTTGTAAGTACTCTCCTTTATGTCACTTCTTTTAAGATCCTATTTTTTATGATGGGGGTGTTATTTTATATTCCTCTTTCTGTACATTTTATTTTAACGTGATGAGATACCCTATTTGATCTCATCAATCCATTTTTGGATGTTTTATGTGGCGTCGTTAGGCTGCCGAGTTTTCGTAAGGGATTTTTCATCTCACTTTTATTCCCGTGAGATTTATGCTACATTTGCCACAATTTCCTTTGAGTGGTGTATGTACTGACCATTATTTTACTCATTGTGTAATATTATTTCATTTATGAGTATTTACATCAATGGTGTATTGTCCTTCTTTCACGGGGCGTATGTTTCGAAAGATACCCATGTCGGTAAGGGAAACTTTCACCCTCCTCTTTTTAAAAGACTTATTTTGTTATGTCTTTTAATTCACATAATATTATTTTGGGATAGGTTCTTATATATCCTTATTGATGTAAATTTTATGTCCAAGTGATTATATACCCTTTTTATCTCTCATCAACTCTTTTTCTGAATTTTGAAGTGACGCCGTTAGGCTGTCTAATTTTTGCAAGTGAACTTCTTAACCCAATTTCGATTCTTTGTGATGAACTTGTACACCTTGAAAATGTCGTTCTATGATTATGTGTGAATGTCCTCTGATTGTTTTACACTTAATACCCACTTATATTTCGTGTATTCGTTTGTCACACATAGTTATATAACTGATTTATCCTTAATCCAAGGATACCGTCTTTGTATGGGACTTCGTCTCAATCTCCTTTTCATTGAGGCATATTTTGTTTTATACACAACTTTCTCTTATAAGGTGTATAAACCCCTTTGACTTTTAAATTTATCCAAAAGTAATCTTTTTATACGAAGCGTTTTACAAAACGACAAAAGGGAATGTTTTTGTCGTACGTATGCGGCGACAACGACTTCTCCACCGCCGTGACCATTATTTGAGTTTCGGCTTTCTCTACAATCCATACCTTCTTTTTAAAAGAAAAATAAATACCATGTTTTACTTTTCTTTTATTTTGGTATTGACAATGGTTTTCATAATTTATTTATATCAATATGTTGTATTGATATCTTGTTATTGAAAGGTGGAAATGTTACGTTTCCTTTATGCATGTTTTATGTGATAGGATTATGTTATGGTTCTTGGGAATTGTTATGAAGACGGGTGGTTATGTGATAAAATAAGGGCGGGTGAGCCCGATATAACTCCCCAATGCATTGGGTAACGCGAAGGAGTGAAACGTTAGGGTTTCTCCGAAGAGATTTTGGGAATATACTATGGTGGGTATTCCAAACGTAACCAAGAGGGTTACTCCCTACGTAAGAATGTTATGAATGCCTCAAGTTACCTTTTATGTCTTATGATTTCTATGATTTATTCATTATTTGATTAGGTATGTTAAAGTAACTATTTATTATGGGTAAATTATGATTTCATTCTTATGTATATATGAACTCATGTTTCCTTTCCATATTTATATAACCCTTACTGAGCTTTTTATGCTCATCCCAATTTTTTGAAAAGTTTTTCACAGGTCAAGGGAAAGGTACATGATGTGATGATAGTGTCAAGTATGTGTCAAGAAAGAATCCATGTTTTATTTTAAATATGTTTCCGTTGATGGGAAGAATGAATACTGTCTTTTATGTAACCAATTTGTTTAAATGTGGAATGTAATGCAAGTTTCATGATCTAATTCTCTAAAACTCTAAACCTGAAAAGATCCTCAATGTGTAATCTTGTAAAAACTCAAGATTAAGTAAGGTTTAAGGCTGGGGCCTTATAGAAGTATCATCTATCAAACTGACTGGACAGTACATGCCGTGTGACCGGTGTCACACGTCGTGTGTCACTTCCACTGATGCCCGTTACTTCTATCGTTGAACGTTTGTACTAGACGGCGTGCACTTTGTAAGTACCTGCCGTGTATTCTAGAATTTCCCAGAAACGATGCCTCTGGACAGAACGCCTCCCGAAGCGTCTGTCCCTTGCTCCGATGATCCTTTTTCTACAAAACTCTCGTTCCTAGGTCGTCCTGATGTTCCGAGGCCATTTCCAATGTTTTCGGGCCCCGATCAGCTCCAAAAAACTTGGCTTTATTCTCCGCTCAGGAACGGTTGGAGGACACCATACAACAAGAACGACAGAGGAATCGGACCATGTTAGTTTGGTCTGGTTCCTTCCTCAATAGTTTGATAGCATAAAGGTTTAGAGAAAAACTCTAACATGGAAGGAAAAAAAATAATCCTCAATTAAAAACACACCCCTACCTCGATGAAGTAATTCGTGTTTGTCAAGCGCTGCAAAATATGTCGTCACGGGGTGTGGTTTCATAGACGACGATGTAGAGCATCTGAGGAGGCGTCGTCTTCTCTTTTATCACGGAGAAAAGAAGATGATTGTGTGTCTTTGGATAACTCCCAAGTCGGTGTATCTTCCCTTGTCGCAAAGGAGAAAAGGGAATGGAGATACCGGAGTCATTGAGTCATTATTCATTTAAGAGATGACGTTCTTCAAGAAAGGATTGAAGCTCTTCGTGGGAGGATGAAGTTCTTCCCAAGAGAAAAGAGTTCTATCTCCCCAATATTCTCACACAACAACTAACCCTCCAGAATAAAATAAGAATTATCTTATTTTATTACATCAAGCCAATCATTTCAATTTTCAATTTCAAACACATAACTCACTTAATTAATTAAGTGTGTTGGCATTATTAATGAGGAGAGAGGGGAAGGTGAGGGGTCTCACATTAAAGGGGAGTTAACAAAAATAAAGGGGTAGTTATGGAGTTGAGGAATGGAAAAGGTGGGGATCGTATGGGCCCCACCCCCTCATAACCACACGTGGGAAGTTGGGTGGTCGTGGGCCCACCAATAACTTCCCATGAGAGAGTTTAACTTCCATGGATAAAATAAAAATTTTCACAATTTTATTTTACTTATTAATTAATCCACCCTTTTTTACACCTCCTACCAAGAAAACACAGCTTTGGTAAAAGTCTTCTTAAGCAATTACCGATGATGTGGTTCCATCGGTGCCCTCGAATTTCGATTCCGATCGCCGGTTCAAAAGTTAGGAAATCCCGCTCATTCGTTCACTGAACATAACCAAGATAAACTTTGGAAGTTTATTCCGGGCACACTGGGCCTCGGAATCAGGTGCCGTCAGAAACTGTGTTCTTGTAAAATCCCAAAGAAAATTAAGAAAAAAATTCCCTTGAATTTTATGGGTCTTTACAAAGGTTTCAAAACTAATTTTATTTTGGATTTGTGGAAACCAAAACCCACAATTTTGGTCTACATAACCAGTGAAGGTAAGTTATACAATGCACCCAAGAGGAACAACAACCAGGAAAATCCAAGTTCCGCTTCACTGATGTATCCCCTTATAGAGAAAAAATATCTCTCATTGCTTCTGAATACTCTTACATCTAAGTTAATTCTATAGAAAAATGGGTTTCACCCTCCTTCCTCTAACTTTTAGTGGAGTGGTGGGTGCTGGGGGATGTAGTGGAGTGGGTTGTGGGGGGATAGGGGATTCAATGGAGTGGGGAGTGGGGGATGCTATAGTGGATGGTAGAGTGGGAGCGCCAGTGGAATGGGGGATCGAGGTGTTGTGTTGGAGTAGGGAGTGGGAGATGGGGCTTGCTGTAGTGAATAGAGGAGTGGCAGATAGGGGTGTTGTAGTGGAGTGGGGAGTAGGGGATGCAATGCAGCATAGGTTTAGGGGGTATACAAACAATTAAATAACCATTGGTATGTATATATCACTTTTAAAGGCTTATCCCAATGGTTTTTAACCATTGGTATATCCTCATTTGTATACCTATTCCAACTGTTCATCAAAAAATATTGGCATAGAATTTTACCAATGGTTTTAAAACTGTTGGTACTATTTAATTACAACAATTTTCCAAACATTTCAAATAACACCATTGACATAAGTTTGTCCCTATGGTTTAAAAATTGTTATAATTGATTCATACAACCCTACTATAATGGTATCCTAATTGTTCATATAGAACCCTTTCTATAGGAATTTCCAAATGGATTCAAAAAGTTGATAAATATATACCAATAGTTCCAAATATTTCTTTAAATCTATTCTAACGGTTTCAAACCATTAGGATACATCAATTATAATGATTTATTTTGTACCATTGGGTAATCTAAATTCTAAGTAGCCTATTACCATGGTTTTCACTAAACTTTTGGTATTGGTCTAATCCAATGACCCATATGCCAACGGTTTCTGAAACTGTTAGGATAGCCTATCCCAACAGTTTTAGGGCCTATCCGAATAGTTTGAAATTGTTGGGATAGGTTATATTTCTTGTAGTTTCAAAAATAAATTAAAATGATTCATCACAAAGGGATATATCTCCCCCTACATAGAACAATATCAACTTCCCCTTGATAATAATTAACAATTAATTTATATTCAGGATATGGGAGTGATTATCATACCCCATCTTACAATTTTAAAAAGGTATTCAGAAGTTACATGTTCACTTTGTAGTAAATATTTAACATATTTAACACGTTATATCTCCCAATCAAGGGAGGAATCCATCACCTTCAATTGCCTATATGTCATTAAAAACCTGTAACACCTTGAGATTTTATGAAATATTTTTTCAACTAAATTTAAACTTTTGGATATTTTTCATTACATGAAACACCAATTTTATCTTGAATTACAAAAAATACTATGTTTTTCGTGTGTTACATGTAACATTTATGTTATCTTGTGTGACATTCAAAATTTAATTAATCTTGCATTACAGTCAATACTGAGTTTAAACAAAACATGAATTATATTTTAAATGTTATTATTTAATATGATAGTAATCATGTTGTCATTAGAATGGAGAGTATGAATATAAATAACTAAATTATGAAAATAGATGGTTTACACATGTATATATAATGAATTATATGGTAACCAACTAATTAAAAATAAAAATCAAAACTATTTTAAAATAAGGAAAATTTTTAAAAAAACTATTTTTATGCAAAGAAACATGTTTTAAGATAATAAATTAAAAAAAACACTTTTATTGAATTATTTTAATTAAATTTATATATTATATATTCAATCAAATAATTAACATTAATCTTATTTGTTTTCTATAAAATTTATAAGAATAAATCCAATTTTATGCTCAAAATATGTTTTTGCTAAAAAAACATTTTGTCACCTTTTTATGAACCTATATTAAAAATATTTTTTCCCTCTTATAAAATTAATTTTAAAAAATAAAATTCGTTTTTTAATTATGAATATTAAAATTATGTTAGGGTAAAGTTTTGATAATTTTATGAAAATATTAGTTTTCTTAATAGTTTACCACACTGAATTTTAATTGACAATTGGCTTTTCATTTATATTATTCATAAATTTAAATTATATTTTAAATAGATTAAAAATTTAACTTTGTACAACTATATATCTATTAATACAATTTATTTCATTGGAATCAATTTCATATTGAAATTGGATATGAAAACATTGTAAACTTTTGAACATTTTCTCCTTAAAAACTCGTCTTCTCATAGCGCATGTGAGATTAATTTGAAATAAAATTTTGCATCTTATATGAATTTTATTTGAGAAATGTATTAAATAATTTTAATCATAATGATTTATATTATCTAATAATTTCAACTTAATTTTTGAATAATATTAATAGTGAAAACTATAAAAATATATACCTCTGGTTAAGGAAAAAAGGTGATTATCATTGGTTAAACTATAATGATAATGGTTAAAATGGCCTAAAATTGTCCGAAATATATTATATATATATATACGTTTATTTATTTATTTAGAGCCTTAAATATATAATAATATATTATAATCAATTTTTCACACTTTTTTTAGATAAAAACATGGGTACACCATTTTCGTTTCAAAAATAACAAGTGTGGTACTCACCTCACTTATAAAACACCACACCATATCATCTATTCTTTAAAAATTAAAAGCCTTTTGTTATAGAAAATAACTTCCCAACATAAATAATATTGTACTATATTACTTATTTTAGAGATAAATATAACCTATTAAGGTTTTTGGTGAAAACCAAAAATAGTTTTCCCGGAGAATAGGTAATGTTTTTCAACGATCATTTTTATTTTAATTATTCATCCAACTCCTTAAATTATTATTAAAACATTCTTATATTATAATTTAGTTATATTAAATATCATGACATGTGTTTATGTTTGCTTTATTACCTTAAAAAATCACTACTACAACCAAATGGGTTACAAATTCATAGTTCATGTGGACAGAGGACTACTATCTCATGAACCAATGTCATTCATTTTCCATTACAACCTATCACAGTAGGGTATGATGAAAAATATAAATTAGATATAAATTATATTTATAACATAATTGTTACTCTTGATTTTTTTATCATATATACATTTTATGTTCCATTCCATATGGGATAGGATAATTTCACTCATGTGTATGAAGAACTACCTCCACGCGAAGTGATTTGATTAATTTTCACAAATTTTTTTCATTGAGGATATTATGGATAAATTTAATTAATATATATGATATACATAAAATAATTATGATATTAAATAAATATTTATGATTATTAAAGGATAATAAATTATTTTATTTCATACCTTTTCACTCATATAAAAATGATAATGTCATTCATGTATGTCTAGACTACCGCCTTCATGAAGCGATGTGACTCTCTTTTAATCATCACACAACATGGATGATATGTATAAGTATATTTAAATAAATAATATGGTATTTATTATATTATTATATTATTATTATTATTTAAATATAATATATAACTTACCTCATTTCCAAAATGATCGTTGAAAAATGGAAACTTCACTCATGTGTATGTATGGCATGCTGTCTCCATGATCGTAATATACTTCATTTCTCAAATCCATATTTCTTGAATGGTATTAAAAGTATAATTTATGTAGAAGTATCATAATTATTTAATTATTATTATTTTATATATTATGGAACCATTATCAAATTAATAGTACCAAAAATAAAAAATCAAAACATATATGAAAAATAAAGCAGTTATTATCTAAAACGTGACATTAATAATGAATTGACAATAAAATGACAATAAAAAGACCTAAGAAAATAATATATGGTATTAAATATGTATGTTTGGTTATGTAATATATGTATAATAAACATATATTTATTATATATTAGTTTTAAATGATTAAGATCAAATTTGAAACTTATGGTAATGGATTTCAATATCACTTTTAATTTTCCGTGAGAGACATGCCATATTCACCACCTGTTTATTTTATGTATTGTATATACTCTCAAGAATTTATTTTAGGATTTTTATAATTAAAATTATTTTTATTAAAATATCTATTTTAGTATCTCTATTTCTTGAGGTTTATGTTTCAAAAGTTTCCAAATTGGTGTGGGATATTTCCCTCAATTTTCCTTATTTGAGGTGTATCATTATGTTATGCACCTATATTCTTGTAAGAGGTGTATATATAGACCCTTTTACATTTTATATAATGAACTAATTTATCTTTTTGACATTCTAATTTTCATTTAGTAATATTTCTTAATGGGGATATACACTTCGAAGTCACCAAAGTGGTAAATATTTTATGTTATAGTTTCATCATTTATCAATATTGTTTATGATTATGTTTCTGATGATTGAATCTTATGATCCATATCTCAATAAAATAATTAATTTTATTATCCTATATTAATGTAGTTATAGTACTTACTTTCCCTTTATTTTCCTCTCTCTATGTACTTAATAGTTAAAAATAATGCTTTTTAAGAAAAAAATTATTTGCGGTCCAAAACCATGTTTTCTAAGAATGGTTTAAAAAAAATAACTTTTTTAAAAATTATTTATTAAATAAATTTTTAATAAAATTTTACTTTTAAAAAATGTATCAAAATTAATCATCATTTCATTTTCAAAATAATGTTTTTATACTTTTACAAAAAAAAGTTGAAGGAATATTTGTGTATCACATGAACAAAATTTCCTTCTATTGTGACCATTATTTTATATAAAGCATCATTTTCTAGGTTATTTTCAAAGGAAGGTTTTTTTCCAAATATTTTATGTTTAATTTTCTTTAATTTGGAATGATATTTTCCACAAATAATTTTTTTTTAATTATTTCTAAATCTTACATTGTAATTTTTATGTTTATTTTCAAAGAAAAGGATTTCCAAAATTTATTATGTTTTAAAAAGAGTTTTTCAATGAAAATTTACCTTTCTTAAGAAACATTCTATGTAATTTATCTTTCAAAACCATTTTCCATTTAATATGACATCCTTTGATGTAACTTATGCTTTACTAGGGATATGAACCAAGGATACTCATCTTATTCTTTCTCTAATTGTTTTTTATGACAAGAGTTTTATGAAAACTATTTCACTTCCATGAGATATGTTATGAAACAAATCTTTTGAAACCCATATATTTTTCCAAGGGTTATGATTTCATGATATGATGAAATTATTATAAAAACTCTCTTTTATACAAGTAATGATATGATGAAATGTTTATGTAAGCCATATCTTTTCAATGGGTAATATTATGAAGAAATGATTATGAAAACTATTTTTTCTCCATAGGTTATGCTGTGATGAAATGTTTTACAGAACCCATTAATTTTTCTGGGTTCTAATATTATTAATTAAGTATGATCTTATGGAACATAAATTTAAATATTATGTGGTTCTTGGGACCAATATCTACCTCCAACACATTGTCTAGTAATTATTTTTATACGAGATCAAAGGGTACATGGGTGGTTATCCCAAGATGAAGAATGGGAGATTATCCCAAGCTAAAAAGATGGTATACAAGATTTTATCTCAAGTCCAAAATATGGTACATGGGAGGTCATCCCAAGCCCAAAGTAGGTGCATTGGTGTTTATCCCAATCCTTACATTTGATGAAATTCATGGTGGGTAGTCTGGAAAAAAGAGTTTCTATGATTATGTGTATTACCTAATTCCTTGTTTTATTCCAATGTTATTCCCTCATGGATCATGTTCCTTGATTTTATTATGATTCGGGTCTTATGAACTTCTAATATTTATTCCATGAATCAAGATTCAGATCATTGATATATAGGTTATGTTTTTCATATGTTATAATCTTTCTCTCATACACTTATTTTCATTTTATGATTTAAAATCTCCTTTATTACCCATATTGATCATCATAGATCACCCTTTATTACATTTCCTTTCACCTAGATTATCAAAAAAAGTTTTAAGTAGGATATTTTTTTAAGAGTACTAAAGAAGATGATATTTATGGGATATGTTGAAGATATTTCACCAAATTATATGATTGGGTACCTAAAATCTAGACACACTAAACTTTTATCATCTTTAGGAATGTGTTTGTGTAATTTTTTGAATAACTATTATAAGATATGCAATATCCATATATGAAAGGCCAATGTCCTTATAGTGTTCTCAAAGGAAATTTTTAGTTAACATTTACTAAATATGATGAGAAAAATTTAGTGATATACCAATGCAAATTTATAAGTATATTTCTAGGGATGTCTCTAAGGATAAGTATAAAGATGATTCAAAGTATATGAAAATGTTCTAGAATTTTGGTAAAGGATAGACCTAGTGGCTTCCAAAAAATTAAATCATTGTCTAAGTATTATAAGGGTTTGTTGATTTTTAAGAGAGGTACATGGGTTCAATAAATCCATAAAGGGTTCATTTAGATGGACTTGATCACTACTAGGTGTATGAAAATAGTATTTGATTCACACCTACCTCGAAAATCCTAGGGGAGATGTTTTGGAAATTCATAAACACATTAAGAACCATCAGGAAGGATTTAAATAGATTATGACTATGAATTAACAAGGATAAAGCAAATATGTCATAGATTAGAAAATGGTGTCATGATTTAGACATCATATAAGTGATTTTCATGATTATTTGGTTTCCCAATAGGATTTTTATTTCTCACACTATGATTGTTTTTATTTTAGTAAATGGTGAAAACCAGAACGGACTTGGTTAATATTGAATATGATGGATATTTTTCAGGTGAGTATGAAAATGGGAAAATGACTAGAGTGAATTATGTTATTATTATTCTTAATTAGATAAAAAGAAACACTATTAAAAATATTTACCTTAACCAAATATTAGAATTACCAAAAAAATATAATGATATATTTCTCTTATATATCAGGTAGTGGCGAACACATAGAAAATAAGATTCAGTTTCTTATATGTTGAGAATGTTGGAAGGGGATCTCATGGTAATGACTTAGTAGGATAAGAAAATGTTTTGGGTGTGAAAAATAAAGATACCAATAAAGTAATTTCAATTTAATAATGAAAATTTCAGTTAACACAATGAATAAGAATAATGGTATCTATATGGTATCATCAACTATTAAATGTTTTAAAGATGAAATATTTGGGCATTAATCAAATATATGTCCTAAGTGGAAAAGAAATGAATAGAAAATTGAATTTTTATGAGTAATATTTTTTCTATTAGTGATGAAGAGACTATGAATAACTTATAAATAGATAGTGGTACTAGGGAATAAGATGATGAAGCTTGGTTAAAGGTTTGAGAAGGATTTGAAATATTGAAATATAAATAAATCAGAATTTAAGGATTATGAAATGTATAAGGATTATTTAGTATAATTTTTCATTAAGGATTTTCAAAAATATGTTAAATGGTATTTGATGGACTAGAAAAAATATTTATTGGAAATGTGATATTATGATTAAGGTAATACAACCTTAATATGTTCTAGATATTGAGATGATGATTTTAGGATAAAAAGATGTTGGATGTGAATAAGTAAATTGGATTTTATTTATTACATTGGAACTAGTTAATTATTTGTTGAAAAAAAAAATTTATGGTGTCATTGATTTAGTTTACAACATTTTGGGATTTATGTAATATACCAAATATTCATGGTTTTATTTATGTAAGGAGGAAGCATGTGAGTTTCCAATAATTTTTTATGGTCATTTAGGTAATTAGCATGTTTCAAGAGAATAAAATATGAAGATTATCACAAGTTTGGTATATGATAATCAAGATAGACTTTATGATATATACAGGATAAATGTTAAGTTGATTTTTATAAATTTAGTAAACTTTTTTATAACTTTTTAATTTTGTAAGGGTTTTAAGGTTAAAACTTAATGGAGTGGTTTAAGTTGAACTTTGGATGAGGTTTTATATATAAATGTATTACTTCACCATATGAAGATTTATTCATATTGGATAACTAGTTCTAGACTTTTTTAACAAGATATAGAAATAACGACTTGTCAATATATTGTGGATCATCTGATCTATTAGTGATTTAGGCATAAAAAAATTCATTTTCATTTTTTTAGTAAGAGATGAATTGGAAATTGATCAAATCATAGAAAAAGAAAGAAATTGTGATTATTATACAAAGGAAATATAATACCTAAGTGTATTAGTCCCTTTGAAAATGATGATCATTTTAGGATAACAGCTTACTGTTTCGTGCTTCCAATGAACCTCTCTTAGATTAAATATTTGTTGCATGGATCACTAATAAGGAAGTACGGACCTGATCTATCACATTTATTGAACTCAGAGGTTTTACCATTGGAGATTTATATTTCTTATGAGAAACAACTATTATAAATTCTCTATAAAATAGATAAATTTATGCAAAACATGGCCACATATTTGTTTAACGTTTTTTGGAAAACCCACTAGTATGAGGAAGCTACTTGAAAAATTGAATATCTAACGAGGTGGAAGTATAGTCATTTTTTTGTAAAAAATAAACAATTTAAAGAGAGAAATTAATTTTAGGGGTTTTTAATGTAACTGCCCAATATTTTTGAAATGTTTTTATTCAATAAATTTAACCTTTTTAAAATTTTACGTTACATAAAACATTGAGTTTAGCTTATATTACATGCAACACTGATTTTATATTACATCGCACACAATACTAATTATATATTATGTGACAAAAAACATTGACCTTATCTTGTTTTACACACAATTTTGAGTTTAAATGTAATGTGAATTACAATTAAAATATTATTATATGAGAGTTATCAGATAGCCATTGGAATCGCGGGTATAAATAGTATTAACTAGATTATGAAAATATATGGTTTAGTCATGTACATATAATGAATTATTTAGTGAATAATTAATTAAAAATTAAATAAAAAAATTGAAAATAAATGAAATATTTTCATTAAAAAAATTGAAAACAAACCTATTTTATTTCAATAAATTAAACAATTCACTTTAATTTTATCATGTAGATGATTTTTATTTTATTTCTTCATTCAAATCCATTAATTATTATAAAAAAAATTGGATATAATAACATATATATATTTTATTTATTAATATTTTTTTATTTCATAAATAAAAACCATATCTACTTCCATTAAATGTCTTACAAAATAATCTTTCATGTGTTCAGTGGACTACTGCCTCACGAACTGATGTCATTCGTTTTCCAATACCACCTCTCACCTTTGGGTGTGATGATGGATATAAATTATATATGTGTATTATATTTATAATATAAATATACCAATTGAGTAATTATATCATATATTCCATTTTAATTTCCATTTCATATAGGATACAATAACGTCACTCGTGTGTACGGTAGGCTACCATCTCCTGAAGCGATGTGATTCGTTCTCTATAACACTTTACATAAAAAATAACAAGGATAAATTTAATGAATATATTTTATATAAATGAAATAATTATCATATTAATGAAATATTTATCATTCTTAAAGGATAATAAATCATTTTCTTCCTTACCATTTCACTAACTGAAAGGTGATAACGGTGTTCTTATATGTGTGGAATATCGCCTTTACAAAGAGACGTGACTCAATTTTCATTGACAAACCTCATGGATGATATGTATAAGTATATTTTTATAGATAATATTTTATTTATGATTTTATTATCATTATATAAATATAATATATTACTTAAATCTTTTCCATAATTACTGTTGAAAAATAGAAATATTACTCATGCATCTGTATGGCCTGCCATCTCTATGATCATAATGTACTCATTTCTTAAAACCATATTTAATTATTAGTCTTTAGAGTATAATTTATGAATAAATATAATTATGATTTCATGATTATTATTATGTATATTGTTTTTAACCATGATCAAAGTTAGAGTATCGAAAAAAAACAAAACATACATGAAAAACAATGGGTTATTACCTGAAACATGACTTTAACATGGAATTGTTAATAAATGAGTATTAAAAGTACATAATTAAATCATATATGGTATGATGTTGTTAATTTAGGTTATTTAATAGATTTATAATATAATTATATTGGTTTTACATAACGATTGATTGAGTACAAAGTAATTCCAGACTTATGATAATGAATTTTTGTCTCACTTTTATTTTTCTGTGAGACACATGCCATATTCACCATGGGTTTCTATTATGTGGTTCATATAATTAACATGGATTTATATTTTTATTATTTTGATAAAATTTATTTTTCTCAACATATACATTTGATTATCGCTCATTCATGGGGTTTACAGTTCAAAAGTTACCAAATCGGTAAGGTAGTTTTGTCTCAAATAGCATTCATTGAGACATAAGAATATTTTATAAACCTATCTTGTAAGATCCCATATTTTTTAAGGTACATATCTCTATGAGTGTTTCATTTGATAATTTGGGCTGAAACCTTTTTTAGATACTGAGAGCCTTTTGGGGGAAATGACTTAAATTTTAGAGATGTATATTTGTTTGAATTAATGGATTTAGGAAAAGTGGGTCAAGTTTTACAATGGGTTCTTGGAATGTTGGGAATCCTTAAAGGGTGTTTGTGTTTTCTAATAGGTAAATAGACTGAAAAAACATCTTAAAGACACTTACAAATCGAGTAAATGAATTTCACATTGTGTAATGTCAAGGTGAATTTTAATATTTTCCACAGAGGTGATGGGGTTTTTGACGTATCCCATTAAAAATAATAACATAATATGTAACAAGATTACATGTCATGTAATTCCCCAACCATCTATTTTAAAGTTTGGTGTGTGGATGATTTTTTCATTTTCCTCAATATAGCCTTCCCCTCTCGACCCTAGGGAAACATCCAAGAGATTTTGGAGTTCCAACCTCCCTTCTAGACATACATATAATGTATTTCATCCTCGGTAAGTGGTTTTTCACCAGTTTTCGCTTCTCACTCTTATTTCTCCATATGATGAAGTGTAAACCTCTTGACTATGGGCGTTGTTGGTTTTGATCTTGATCATTTTTTGTCTATAATCCTTATTATGATAATCCATTCCTTATTCATCATGGTCATTTTTTATTGGAAGAATTATTGGATTGTCAGTTAGATGTAGGGGGTCTAAACTTTAACCTTTTGATTTTATAATTTTCATGTATGTGAAATATTACAATTGCAACAACATATTTTTGCCTAATAAATTGAATCCTTGAATTGAGTAATTCATTGGAGTCCCATTACATCCAATTGGTTATTGACTGGGCTTGTGGATATAGTTTGGGTGAGGGAACCCTTGAATATAAATGAATTGTTCGAGGTATTAAAGTGTGTTTAGGATGACATGGATTGTGGGTGATTACTTTATATAGATTCACCATGGGTTTTCTTTTTTATTATGAAAACTATAATTTTATTGATTATGAATAATTGATATATGAAATGTGTAAATGAATGTTAAATGTTAATTTTTTTAATTCCCCATTGATTCATATGATGTGATATTGTGATGTTATTATTACTATGACATGTTTGATGATTAAATGTTGAAATTATTGTAAAGGGATATGCCCAGTGACACATGATGAAATGTTCATATAGTGGACTTGGCCTAGTTCATATTCTAAAATGTTGATATAGATGGTCATGCCCAATTGATATGCTGAAATGATGATATAGTGGGCTTGGCCCAGTTGAATGTTGAAATGCTTGTATAGTACGGTCAGCCCAAATAGAATACTGAAATTCTTATATATCGGGTTTCAACTATATTACTAGGATTTATAACATGGTTAAAGGTTTATTCTTGGAATGTTTGTAACACATTCTAAAAGACATTCTGGAATGGAATTGAGGTAGGTTATGTTATACCTCGGTTATAAGGACATGGTAGGCATGGTTGTGAGACATTCTCAGAGATATTTCGTCCTGGTTATGAAGAAGTTCGATGTGGCATTAAGTTAATTTTTTAGTTAATTAATACTATTGTTTATTTAATTATTGCGTACACATATTATCATACTAGTTTTATATAGTAATGGTGGTGTCGACCTACTAATTAATACTCACACCCTATTTATAAATGGTTTGAGATTGGATGTGGGTTGATTGGAAGGTGTTTTAACAATAAACACACTATTGGGAGTGTGGTTTGAAAATATCAAATGTTACAAGGCCTGTTCTCTAAAGATTGGTGGTTACTGTTACTTTTGGGAACCATTTGTGCAAGAAATGATTGGATTTGACTTGATTCATGGTATATATTGGTTAGTTCTATACCAAGCACATATAATATTTTACCAAAGGAGAGTTCCTTTTTTATCTCCAAAAGGGACAACAATTTTCACTAGGGAAAGTGGGATCTTTGGGATGGTCATGCAAGACTAATTTAGTTAAGATTATATTTTCTCATGGATCAAATACCAATTATTTCTCAATATGATGGTGTAATGTATTATGATTATTTTATTTAAATGGCATACAATTTTTAGGAGGTTTTCCCTAAAAATTTCTACAACTTATCACCCAAGTTAGAGCTCAAGTTTATGATCGATTTGGTGTCGGGAGCAAAGCCAATTTCTTTCCCGCCTTACAAAATGGAACTAGTAGATATTTGGGAGTTGAAAATTCAGTTGTAATATTTGGAATCTAAAGGTTTAATATTTCCTTTTATATATCCTTGCGGTTCTAAAGTTATATTTTCCAAGAATTGTTAGGTTTTATTGCACTTATTTGTGGACAATCAAATATTGAACCAAATGAAGGTTAAGAACAAGTATCATCTTCTGTGCATCGATGATCTCTTTGATTATTTGAGAGATGATAATATCTTCACCAATATAGATTTTTCATTAGACTACCATAAGTTGAGGCTGAGACCATCGGACATACCTCATATTTCTTTTAGGAGTAGGTATGTCTTGTATGAGTTTGTAGTGATGTCGTTTGGTTTGACAAATGCATCGGAAATATTCCTGGACTTTATGAATAGGATCTGTAACCCATTTCTCAACTGGTTTTTTATGGTATTTTTCGATGATGTCTTAGTGTACTTAGGGATAGATGAAAATAATTCCAAACATCTTGACATCATCTGAACTACATTGAGAGAGCATCAGTATTACGCCTAGCTAACCAAATGCAGAATCTGGACTGATAAAGTGCACCTATTATGCCATGACATATATGAGGCTTGAGTGTTAGTAAAACCAAACAAAGTTGAAGCTGTGGTATCTTGGAGGAATCCCAATAACGACTTTGATATTCAGATCTATTAGGGTTTAATGGGTTATTACTAACATTTTGTCTAGGATTTATCCCATTTTGAAGCACCAATTTCAAGGATGACCAATAAAGGGGTGGAGTTTTTTTATTTACATACTTGCGAGATATATTGTGTATTGTGATGCATCCAGATTTAAACTTAGAGCAGTTCTAATGTAGGAGGATCAATTCGTTTCTTATGGATCTAGAAAATTGAGTTCACATGATAGGAATTATCCTACTCGTGACATAGAGTTTTCAGAAGGGGTATATTCCCTAAGATACTAGAGGCATTATCTCATTTCTGAGAGGTTTTTGGTTTTTATGAACAATAAGAGACTTAGGTACATATATTCATAGAATAACCCAAACCTTTGGTATAAGTGGTTGGTCGAGTACCTTTATTCTTTTTACTTCGAATTGGATTATACACTGAGCATAAGAAATTTCATTGTTTATGCATTGATTCAAAAGATTTTGGAAGAGACGTTTTGGGAGTCTTACGATGAGTGGTAGATAATGGATCTCATTATGAACATGAATCTAGATGTTCAGAAGTCTTAGGTATGAGTATCTTTGACCTTAAAATCTATTCTACCCTTTCTTTTGGGCTGAACTAAGACTAAGAATTTTTCTAATCAAGAGGTCTTAGTTTTGAAAGACAACTTATATGATGAGGAGATACCACCAATATGGTTACATGGAAGTGGAAATTATATTCTTCCCTATGGACAAGTATGGTTTCCTATGGCATTGTGCGAGTAGATACTGAGTAATGTTCATCCTTCTAGATGGGAGGTACATCCTAGTTTGATAAAGATGTATCATGATCTCTGCAGATAGTACTGGTGGTCTATAATATAAATAGAGGTGATAGTATTTATGGTAAGTTATTTCACTTGTTTGTATCTGAATGATGAAAATCAAAGGATAGGTAGGATATTTAATCCTTTTCCCATTCACTAGAAGAAAATTAGATAATATCACTATGTATTTTGTGATAGGACAACCCAGGAAGACCTATAAGAATAAAATTTTATGGTTGATAAAATATCGACTAACAAAGGTAGTCCAGTTATTACCTATTATGGAGACCTTAATAGTTGGTAATATGGGCAGTCCTTATGTGCATAAAGTAGTTTGGATGTATGGGGTACTAAGGAGTATAATTTTAGATAGAGATCCTTACTTCACATCATTTTTCTGGTAGGGTCTTTCGAAGACTCTAGGATCGAAGGTTTTTTTGAGTATTGCCTATCATCCTTTGAATGATGGTCAAACTAAGAGGACTATTTAGGTTATAAAAGATATGATTTCAGCCCGAGTTTTTCATTTTGGTGTTTTAAGGGAGCAGTGTATGGAAGTTGAGTAGTTTTCATATATTAGTAGCTTCCAAGAATCTATCAAATTGGAACCTTTTGAGGATTTATAAGGTATTATGTTTTGTTCAAATATTTTCTAGTCAAAGGTAGGTGAGTGAGCATTTATTGGGCCAATTCTCATGCAAGAGATGTCTGAGCAAGTTCATTTTATCATACAATAGTATGTGACCATGTAGAGTAGACTGAAATAATATGTTGACCTTCAGAGAAAACCTCTTGAGTTTGAGGTTGGTCATTGTGTTTTCCTCCAAGTGGCACCTAGGTTGGTTAAACATTGTATTAGGAGACATGGAAATCTTTCACCTAGGTTTATCAAGTTGTTTGAGATGATGGATCAGGTTGGTCCAGTTGTGTACTATTTAGCTCTCCTATAGTGATAAAATTACTTGCACGATGTGTTCCATGTGACACAACATTAGTGATATTATCTAGAACCTTCTTATATGAGGGGTGTAGGAATCATCAAGATTACTGATAATGATTCCTTTTAGGATCATAAAATATAGATTGTGTATTGTAGTGATAAGTATATTTAGGGTAGGAAAATATTATTGGTTTGGGTGTAGTGGTTTCATTGGCGAGATCAAGAGAATACCTGGGAGAGGTTTTTTGATATGTGAGCATAGTGACCAGAATCGTTTGTTCATATCCCATAGTGATAGTTAGAGAAGATCAAGGATGAGTTATTATATGGTGGGAGGTTTTAAGATCCTGGCTTTTTTCAGGTATGTATCTCTTTGAGTTTTTCATTTGATCCTTGGTGGCAGAGTCTTGTTCAGAGATGGATATCCTTTGTTGGGAAAATGAATTAAAGACCATATATGTATGTTTTTTTGAATTAATGTAGTCCAGATAAGTGGGTCAAGTGTCACAACAAGTTCTTAGTAAGTTGAGAAACCTTAAAGGGGGTTTGGTTGTTTAATAGAGAAATTGGCTGAAAATTCATCTTCATAACATTTAAAAGTTGTGTAAATGGATTATAAGTCATGTAATGTTTGGTAGAATTTTAATATTTTCAGCCTTGGTGTGGGGTTTTTCAACGTATCAAATTAAAAACAATTACAGGACATGTAACAATATTACACATCATGTAATTCCCTAATATGTTATTTTAATGTATGCTATGTGTCCTAGTTTTCTATTCATCTCACTAAAACCATCTTCTATTGACCCTAGGGAACAGTCGATGTGATTTTAGAGTACCATCCTCCTTTCTGGATAGCCTAATAATGAATTTGATACAAGGTTGGTGGTTTTGGTTCATTTTTCCTTTATCTCCCTTGTATATTTAGAATTTGTGGTGTAAACATCATGACTTTGTGTTGTTGATTTTAATCTTTATCATTTTTTATATAGTATCTTTTTTATGATCATCCACACATTCTTCCATGTGGGAATGTTACATTAAAAGCATTTTTCCATCATCAGTTAAAGTTATGGAATCTAAACTATAACCCTACTGTTTTATAATTATCAAATCTATTCAATATTTGAATTTCCCCAATATATCGTGCGTCGAATAAATTGAGTGATTGAATTGAATAATTACTTAGATTCCTTTTGGATCCAATTGGGTATTGACCTTTCTTGTTTCTATTATTTGAGTGAGAGATACCTTGAATATAATTGAATTGTTTAATAGATTAAAGTGTGTTTATCATGACATGGATTTTGGGTGATTACATGATATATATTCACCTTGGTTTTTCTTATTTCATGAGATAACATGCATTTTTTTTATTATGGCCAATTGATATATGAAATTTTTAAATGAATGTTAAAAGGTAATTTTCAAAATTAACCATTGATCTATTTGATGTGATATAGCAATATCCTTGTTGTTATGTCTTGTGTTATGATCAAATTATAAAATGAATATATAGGGATATGCCTAGTGAAACATGTTGAAATGCTGATATAGTGGGATTAGCCTAGTTGATATGCTAAATAGATGATGTAGTAGGCTTCGCTCAGTTGATATGATGAAATGATCATATAGCAGGCTTGGACCAGCTTAATAGTGAAAATATTATATAGCAGGCTCAGTCTAGATTGAATTCTAAAATGATTACATAGATTGTTTGAACTAGATTACTATTATTAATACCCTTGTTATATTTTTATGGTTATAATGGTTATAAGACATGGTCAGAGACAATATGGCATGGCATCGAGGAAGGTTATGTTATTCCTTGTTTATAAGGATATGGTTGTCATGGTGGTGAGACATGTTCAGAGATATTTCAGCGTGGTTCTGAAGCTGGTTGATGTGTTATTAAGTTAATTATTTAATTAATTAATACTCTTATTTGTTTCATTATGATATATACTTGTTATCAAACTGGTTATATTTAGACATAGAGGTGGCAACATACTTAGTTATACTCACACCATATTCAGGACGCTATTTGGAACCTGAGACGATTATATGTATGCATGTTTCGATAAGGTCAAAGTTCCTCATTGTTGATTTTTTTTCTTGTTGGATGGGACGGAGTTTGAAGAGGGGGCTAACATGGGGTTTGGGACCGAGGACTATGTGTCTTTATTTGAGACTGCTAGCCTTTTTTCCGTTGTTTCTAGAATGAAATTAAGAAACATTCATTTACAATATTACACTAGTCCTTATTATTTAGTAGATTATTCATTTGTCTTATTAGTTGGTTTCTGATTTACTATTTTTATTCTATTGATTTCGCACTCCAATATTTATATATATAATTAGTTGGATATTTTATGTTGTGTTGTAATCTCTAAATCCAGAGGGTATAGTCACCCCACTATATTTATCACACCCCTGCTATCAGTCATCATCCACAAGAATATGGGGAGGCATGATTGAGCTCTCATAACCATCCTAGTTTGTCCATGTGAGAGAGTGTTAGATGAGGGGATGTTACATTTCATCTTATATGTGGTGTATATAAAACCCATTTTACAAGTAATATCTTGAATTTTTTTTATCATTGTGATGTTTTTCGTTTCATTTAATGATATTCTTTCATGGTAATTCCGTTTCAAATTTACCAAAAAGGTTACAATCCAACTATGTGTCAATATTGTTTGTGATTATGATTCTTCTAATAAAATATTATGATCCATCCCTCAAGAAACCCATGACTTTTATTCTCCTATATTTATGCTGTGAAAATAAATTTTTTACCTTCATTTTTCTCTCTCTAAACACTCAATAGTTCAAAAATATTTTTTTGAATTCAAATATTATTTTCTGTTGAAAACTATTTCCTTCCAAAACAATGATTTCAAAAAATTTATTCAAAAATATTTGAAATTTTTTTAAATGATTATAAAAGGAATTTTTACCCATATTTCACTTTTTATAAAAAAATAATATGAATATTCATATCATTTTCAAGAAAAATCATTTGGATTTTACTAAAAATATTAGATTAATCTATGTGTATGTAAGGAATGAAATTTCTATAAATCACGAACATTGTTTTCTTTGAAGATTTCGTTATAATGTTTCTAGGTTATTTTCAAATGAAAGGATTTTAAAAATGATTTAAGTGGAAATGATTTTTTTTTTGAATTTTTTAAATTGATTTTTAAATATTCTATTATATGTTTTCAAGATTATTTTCAATGAAAGGGATTTCAAAAAAAATTGTTTTAAAAAGTGATTTTCAAAGAAAATATATTTTCCTCATGAAACGTTCCAAGTGATTTATCTTTCCAAATCATTTTACATCTAAGATTATATTATTTTATGTACCATATTATTTACTTAGGATATTAAGTAGGTATTCCATTCTTATTCTTTATTTTAATGGTTTATGAATACATGATGTTTATTAAACCCATTTCTATTCCAGAGGTTATACTTTGAAAAAAATGCTTATAAACCCCATTTCTTCTTCCATGGGTTATGCCTTGATGAAATGATGAAATGATTATTAAACCAGTCACTTTTCCAAAGGTTATGGTATGATAAAATGTTCATGAAACCCATATATTTTTTATGGGTCATGTTATGAAAAAATTATGATATGATTTTGAAACTTTTTTCTTATCCATAGGTTATGCACTGATGAAATGTTTTGTTAATCCCATTTTTTCATGGGTTCTGATATGATGAATGATCTTTGATCTTGTGTCACATAAATGTATGGATTTTTTTATGGGTGGGATCAGTATCTCCCTCTAATGTATTGGGTAATGATTAATTTTATTTTATCTAAAAAGGTACGTGGGAGAATATCCCAAGCCAAAAAGTGGGTACACAAGAGGTCATCCCAATCCTTAAATAGGGCATATGTGAGGTCATCCCAAGCCTAAAGTATGTACATGGGTGGTTATCCCAAGACTAACATGTTATAAATGTCTTAGTGGGTAGCCTTGGTATTACATTTTCTATACATATGTGTATGAAATAATTCAATGTCTTATTCCAATGATATGGTCTCAAGTATCATGTTATTTAATTTACATATGATTCATGTCTTGTGAACAACCTATGTTTATTCTATGAATCAAGATTCTGATCTTTGATGTAAAGGGTATAGTTTTAATATGTTATTATCAAATTCTGCTAACCTTATGTTCATGTTATTCTTATGTTTCTCCCTTGTTTACCCTTATTGAGCATCAGATATCACCCATTCTAATGTTTGCTTTTCACAGGAATATGAAGAAATGTCTTATGTAGGGTATATTTGTAAAGAATACTAATGAATAATATATTTATTGTAGATGCTGAAGATCATTCACAAAATTATAATATTGTGTACCTAGTCTACTAAGACCTTAAGCTGCTATATTCCTCATGAGTGTGTTAGTGTAATGTTTTGAATATTCATCTAAATAGTTATAATATCCATTTATAGAAGCTTGGGTCACTATAAAAAGATATATATAAAGGAATAATGAGGGACTTGTTTGTTATTTATAAATATAATTTAGGCCAAGATCTTACAATCAATTTTTTCCATTCTTTTCTTTCAATGTCGACATTGGAAGATTTCTTTGAACTATTATTTCTATTTTGATTCTGATTTGTTTGATTATATTCTTCATTCCCTTCAACTTATTCTTTATGTAGAATTCTATTTACTACCTCAGGAGATAAGGAAATTTCATTTTTCTATACTTGCTCTATTTTTTTATCCTCTTCCAACTGTTCTGGTCATATTATCAAGATTTTTTTTGAATAATCTTAGTCTTTTTTTATAGAATCTATTTTCACTATATATTTTTAGCACAAGAAGTAATAGGTTCTTTCAATATTTTATCCAAGAGTTTATCTTATCTAGGTATCCATGTAAATCATATTTTGGCTAATTTCCTATACATATTATACCATACACACATGCCTTTATAACTCATTAACTTTCCCCCATTAGGAAAAAATTTTGATTCTTCATCAGATATTTCATTCACAAAATCAATCACATTGTTTATTTTCTAAATGGATTCTTTATTTGATTATAGCATGCATTCATTAGTAAAAATGTTCGTGTAAAATTTTCATTGGTTTGGGATAAGGTGTTTCCTATCATAATATAAGAATATTTTGTTTTTTGTGACCCCCTCCATGTCATTATTTACTAAATTATTGGTAGTTTTTTATCTAACGGTCTTCTTATTTTTTCACATCCCACAACAGGCTCATAACATTATTTTATTTCTTATCTTCATTTTCATTATTTTATTATCTTCCCATTATTATATTATTTATGAATGACTAGTACATACCATCACTCATCATAACAATGACCACTTATGTTGTAGTACTCACAAAAATCTTTAAAGTCTTCAAATATGTTCTTGGTAGAGAGATTCAATTTCTATGAATTTTTCTTCTCCTGGTAAAGTATTCTATTTTCATAAACATTCTCCCGTTAAATGAGTGTATCCTATTATTTTCATGAATTATCATGTTATGAGAACATTTCAGTGTCTTATGCCTGAAATTATAGTAACTCCAACAATATCCTATGAATCGTCTTCTCTACTTTTCAAATATAATCTGTCCAAATTTTACATCTTCTAAACACTACTATTTTTTAGTGGAACCACCACTCTATTTGAAACTTCATGGGGAACGTATATTCATACATTTAATCTCATCCACAGTTTATGTGGTTCGTATATGAGTGTCTTTCACCATCCAAACTTTCCAATAATTTGGTTTAAAACCATTACCAACAACTGAAACTATATTAGTAAATATGATAGGTTTTTGTGTTATGTGATGCCATATTCTTAGAGGATATTTCAATTTTGTTAGTGTATTATATCATTATATTATTTTTGGAAACTTGGAAAGTAATATATTATGTTTATTATTCAACATTAAATCTCACTTCCAACCCAAAACACTTTATGTTGAGGGATTTATATTCATACTCACTATATATCATCCTATCTTCATAATCCTCTTTTTTCATGTTTTTTTTTTCTTCATTAATTTTTCTTGATTCTGATAAATAATTTTCAAGCTCCTTCACATTTCAATCTTTAACTCTATTTGAGAATCATATACATCCATAGAAACTTTGGGGAAATTTTCATCTTCCTAGAACGATTTTACAAAAGAATATCAAATAAATATTTATCACAAACATTAATATTAAATTTTTCAATAGTTTTACCATATCGTTCATTTCAAAGTTAGATATCTCATATTTTTATTTAACATGTTATTTTAGAGTGTTTTACATGCCATCATTTTTTGTCAATGCCTCTTATATATCATTAGACTCTTCTTTCAATTTTATTTTTTCATCATGGAGACCCTTGATAGTTCCAACAATCAATTTACCCCATATTTTGGAACTTTATTCATATATTCTTTGAACACTAAATTATGTTCACTAAATGATATATCATCATCATGTCTTGAATAGGATTTATTATAAGACTCATAGTCAAAATTATTATTACAACTTATAAAACTCTAATTATCTTCATTTTTTATCCCTTAACTATTATATTTTTTTGTAGCTTCCTTGACTATCTTAGATTCCAGTTCTTCAAATTCTTGTATGAAATATCCAGATTTTTATCCATGGAGGTAACTTCATTTTTATCTCTCTATGGTATCTCACACATTTTTTGTAATGTGTACTTCATAAAATCCATCTTGTATCGTTAGATGTAACCTTTTCTTCGATATTAACCACTAAGAGGGTCAAAATCATTGGTTACTTTTATGAATTATTTTATTTTAATGAAAATCTCTTGAACTTGTATAGTTCTTGATCCACTCAATGAAATCACGTATTTTCACCTAGCATGTAAGAATAATGAAATATGGCACGACACATGAAATTTAAAAGGTT
Organism: Viscum album; assembly: GCA_963277665.1. NCBI lineage: Eukaryota > Viridiplantae > Streptophyta > Magnoliopsida > Santalales > Viscaceae > Viscum > Viscum album. The sequence continues at coordinate 680,437,322 of OY728147.1, forward strand.
TGGTAAAAAGACATCCTCTTATCCATGTTGGTAAGATAACCCAACTTATATTATCTACTATAATTTTATCAACGATTACAGTGGATTAGGAAGACAAAATTTATACACCCTAGTAGTCGATCATGCATTTTATCCTAGTTACATACCCTAGAAACCAACTCATTTGCCTTTGTTGGTTATACACCTCAGTCGTCTTCTCTTTTCTTGGACGGGTTAGACTCCCCTACATTGATCTTTGATTGTAACTAGCTAGTCACCCTGGGTATAAGATCCATGTTCTTATTTATGTTGTCGATCTAGTAGTATAAATCCCTCTTCTTTATTCATAATGATCTTCCACCATGAGCCTATGAGATCAATATTTCCTGTATACAATTATTAAATATCATTAAAATATTATTTGAATAATCCATTTGGTATTGAAACTCTTTTACACAAGATCTAGAATGATCTGATTCTTCTCATCTAATTGAATATCGAGTCACACAAATATCCTTTTACAATTATCACATGCTTTAGTCCCAAAATATAAAATGTTTAGGCTTAAATTTTTTCCTTTTATTAATGATGTTCCCTAACACATATTACTTATTTTCATATTATTTTATGCAATATTAAACTTTCAAAAACATTGTAAAACATACTTCATGAATTCTAAATTAAAATACATCAAGTGTACATCCTTTAAATTTTGAAAGGGAATGTCAAATATATAAACACTTTCACATAACAAATATTATTATTATTATTTAATTTAGGCCTAAATTTTATTCAATTATTTAATATCAAAGTCATTCAATGACATTGGATCATATATCAAAAAGAATATATTTTCATCATATGGTCTATGTTAGTACTACTCTATGTTGGTAAATATATTTTCCTTCTGTAATCAAGAACACACTATTTTATGGAGGATATCTTCTTCTCTTCAAAAAATATTTCGAAATTGTGGTATCTCTTTCTTCCTTTGCTAAATCTAGATCATGTGTCTTTTCCCATCTTAATGTACACTAATTTAAAATAATAGGAATAGTTATATGTGATATTTTTTTTCCTTCATGAATGAAGGATCACATGAGATGGAATTGTTTACACTATATATCATATTCTTTTTTAGTCTTCTTTATGTGAATAATTCACATAGACAACACAAACATCATGTAATGCACTAAATTTGTGGTTAGAAAACATTGTGTATGGGATCTCCTCTCCTTCGCACAACCAATTCAAACTCATGGGATCCTTCTTCTTCGAATAAAAAAATCCTATGCGATCTTATCTTTCATGTGAATAATGTATGAGGATGGTCTGTTTAAATGGAAAAAACATATATCTCAACAAATAAAGAATTTTAATAACTCTTCTCAGCCTCCATCCCTTGATATTTATAGACAGATTTACCACCTCTACTTCTCCAAGTCTCAAGTCGAATCAATCCAACTTAAATTCTTTAAGATCTTCTTGTATCTCAAATATTTTGAATAAAGAAACTCTCATCATTTTTAGACACATAAAATGTTGAACCTAGAGGAGTTATCAAGTGTATGAGCTGATGATCACGAGCATCAACTTAATCCCATAGTATTCATGTGATTCTTTGGTGGACACATGATCACCTAATGATGAAGGTTTAAAGTGATGGAGGTTATCCATGAAGGAATATTATTTTGTACACTATTCTTCACATGATTCCATGAAGATATGTAATTATTTAGTTCTGAAGAAGTCATGTGATCATGAATTTCAATGAAATGCATTCTCCTTATTTATATTTGAATACATTATTCAAATTATCACATGAATGCAAGATGAATATCTCACGCATGGATTTGAGATGATAGATAATTCCTCTCTCTCTTATTTCGATCAATAGAGGCACACAGTATCATGCACATTGAGTTTCTCTCTTGAATAGAATAGAAAACCCTCATTAGGAGGTTAGAGATGAAGCATGAATTTATCGGATGGTAGAGAACAATCTGATCGGGTGGCCCATGTTATATACATAAATTTTTAACAAATTAATAGTGTTGTGCAAAGTTTGAGTCCCACATTAAACTCCTCCATGGATTCCATCTACTATATAAGAAAACTCATATCTTCACCACCTTAGCTACAAGTATTGGTATCTACTCCCAACTTCTTCTTGGACCTACACATGTCTGTAACCATCTTCCATTGTGTCTCCCCACACTATGGGGCCACTTGATCATATGCATGCTATATGCTTGTTATGCATACTTGTACCACATGCACTTAGTCTCAATGACACACTAGGATGGACATCCGTACTTGCATCACATATGGTAGGAAAACTTCCTACATGTGTGGTTGTGGTGGGTATTTGGTTGGAAAAGTGTTTTTCATATTTTTTATAATAAATCCAACTAAATTAATTAGGAATATCGAATGTTATCTAAAAATAATTAACTCTTCAATTTTGAATCATGTAATTTATCTATATAAATTCCAAAACATTTCTTCATGATATAAAATATAATTATTTATTTATCATGAAAAAACATTAATATTATTTCATATATTTCTTCCCAAAAATATCCTTATAAAATAATTAAATATTTCATAACCTTATTCATCACATTTTACGCAAACTCACCGCTTCAAAATATAATCATAAAAATACTTTTGTGTCTGGTCTTCACCTCAAACATATTTTTCTAAAATAAAAAATGTTCACTTATTCAAATTCCATTTTCACATGTCATTGGAGTTTAATAATAGTTCAAAAATCACCAGGATTATTATGTCCACTAATTCTTGAACATCTTTACAGTAATTCTTCATGTTTGTAGCTCAAATTTTCTTTTCCATAGTCCATGTAAAAACCTCAATCAACCAAGGTAAATACATGGATTCATTATCAAGAATTACATCCAATTATATATCATATAAACTATTCATTTAATATTTCCATATTGTTGGCACCCTAATTTTAATTTTAATGGTCAAAAAATCATGTTAATTTTGTTTATAATGAGTTTTGTGTTTCATGATAGCATTTTATAATATAAGGGATTTTGGTGATAATTTGGAAAAGTGATGAAAAGTATCTACGCTGAATATGAGTCACAACCAAAAAATACTAACCATTTGAGATAAGTCACAGCCATGAATGTATCACTATTGGAAAAGATTCACCATCAATATTGATTAACTAACAGATTTTAACTATAGTGAGAGCGGAGTCACTATCAAACAACACTTACCACTAAAGATGACCTACCACCAAATGGGCCACCATTGATATGATTCACCATTGAGGTGAGTCATAATTGTGATGATTCCCAATTGAGATCACTCTCCATTAATAAAAGTCACCATTAAGATAAGTCACGATTTATATAAGTCACCATTTAATTTGAGTCACTCTCAGACCTGACCTACCGTCAGATAACCCACCCTTGTCCTGAATCGCCACTAGACATGAGTCACCATCATAATGATTAACATTATATATTCTAGAATTTTTGAAATAAAATTTTCTAGTAGATATATTATTGAATTTAATACTAAGTATTATTTTAATTATTTTTCATAAACTACAAAATGAATCATTAACAATTATGTCATAGATTGGTATAAAGATGTTGGATACCTAGATGATTATTCATTGAATGGTCTCTAAATCCTATTGTGATGTATTTTCAGAGAATTCACCTACTTTAATAATATATATATAGAAAAATAAAATAGAATAGACATGCATATTGGAAAAGTGTGAACTGATGAACAAGTGTTCGACTTACTGAAGAGCTGTATGCACAACATATTTACTATCAACAGAATATATGATAGTGGATAACATTGAATATTTTATTTCCTTGAAGCATTCAAAATAAATATATCATATGATGATCTATTTTAATGAATTTTTTCAGATAAAAAAATTGAGCCCCCCTCTAAGCTACATCTGAGGATTGACAAGCTTCAGAGCACATCAAATTGAGAAACTCTATTTTTCTATATATTTATAATTCAATTTTCTTCTTGTTGACTTTAAATTTCAAGAATGTGTGGTGTACTAGGTTTATTAAGAACACACAATTGATTCTCTTTAACTAGAATATATAGGATATCTTATTCCCTCTGTTTACATTTGTTTACCCACCTTGTTGTGGAAGAGGTCCATGTATGGCCGGGGTTTATATTACTCCCATGGTTATTGTGATAGTGGTCCATTCATATCATGGATAGCTTATATATATTTTATTTATAACCAGTATATGTTTTGGATGAAGATAGATTTTATATATTCTTCTTGATTGTGACTGCCAATTGTAGAGGATTAAGTCTTGGCTTGAGACTGAACCCCTTGTTTCAATTCTGCTGTGTATTGTGTTTGGTTTCATTTCAAAACATTAATTAAAATTTTTTGTAACTATAAAAAAAATACTTTTATACCTAGTTATAAGTAGTGTTTATATAAGTATTTTATTATGTAAATTTATTTCAAAAATTATAATGGTTTTAAAATTATTTTCATAAATACTTAATCACTCTTTGAGAAGTCTCTAAAATGATTATAACTTATATCGATTTTATTTTTTGATTAATTGGGATATTTTTAATTAAACTGGGGGATTTTATTTAGACTTTTTTTGACATAAATTTTTTTTATGTACTCGATTCACCCCTATTGAGATACTCACTCTTACCATTTTCTGGTTTCAAAGGATTTATAAATATTTTCAATTGTGATTTTTAGTTTTTTTAAAGATCTTAAATTAATATTAGTTGCAAATTTAGTTCACTAAATAGAAAATAGACAAGTTGTTTTTTCTACCAAAATACCTCCTTTATTTAAAGTAAATAACTATACTTAGTGGAATATTGGGATGAAAATTCACATTGAAAACATGGGTCTTTAAATATCATATTCTATAGAAGATAAATATGAATTACTTAAGACTTCCATGAGAACATGGGTTGATGCTACTAAACTTTATTACAATTACTACTACAAAGATATGAATGCTATTTACTTTGGTTTAGGTGATGAATATTTTAATAGTATGTCTTCTACTAAAATTACCTATGAAATATGTGAAACATTAGATATTTCTTGTTAAAGAATAAATAACATTAAATAAATGATATTGAATACTTATACAATTAAATAAGATACATTTAAGATGAAACCTGATAAGAATATTTCTAATATGTATCTCAAGTTCAATTAGATATTGAATAGAATGAGCTACTTGGAAAATCTAGTTTTAAACAAAGATCAAATCATGCAACTATTGAGATGTCTTCTTGAAAGGTGGATAGGAACACTAGTTTCAAAAAGAGAATCATGTGATATTAACAAAATAATTGTCAATGAATTCATTGAGAATCCAATGATGTATGAGGAAGTGATTAAGGTTAATCATGGAAAGGATGATGAACCTAAGAGTAAATATGTAGCCTTCAAGACTACTTTATCAAAAAATAAATAAAACGAAAAAGTACAAGTTGAAAGCTCTGGTGATGAGGAATCACTAGTCAAAAGTGGTGAGGAAATGGAACATCTAGCCAAAAGGTTCAACAATTCTATAATAAGTGTAAATTATTCAAGAAATAAATATATAAGGGAAAGTATGATAATAGATTTAATTGTAAGAAATACTATAAAATAGATGATAATTCAAATGACATTACCTGTTAGAGGTTTAAAATAAAAGGATATGTTAAGGATGATTGTCCCAAGTTCAAGTACCAGAAGAAGTATAGTGGTAAGGATAGAAAATTTAAGAAATCAGTGAAATCCATCAGGTGTACCTTTGAGGATAGCTCCAGTGACTTATACTCATTACATTAAGACACTCCAAATAGAGAAAATATATTCTTCATGACAAACATATTTTAGGTACCAATTGTATCTCTTTTACATAACTTGAATTATTATGTAGATTAACATAATGATGAAAATATGTATTAAGAATAAATTTTTGAATACTATAATATACTTGATGATACCATTAATGAGCTGAAATATAAATGCAAATATTTAAAGAAGCATCACTCTTTATCTGCTAATATAAAATCTAATTTCGATATAGAAAAACAATTACTGATAAATTTTTTAAATAATATACTTAAATTAAATTTTATAATTAAAATTAAATGAAATAATTATAGATATTTACAAATATCAGAGAAAATATTACACAAAAACTAGGAAAAAATTCAAATAAATATATTACTAGTCTGGGTAACCAACCTAGATAGAGAAGAATTGTTAAGATCACTTTTGTTCTTAAATCCAATTCTATAAATTCTACTAATAATTATTTTTCAACTAGAGAAAACAATGTTTTTATTTCCAAGTGTTTTATGTTGTCTTATAGAAAACCCATTAAGAAAACATGGGTTCTTAAATCGCTAATTTCAAACACTTCTGGACCTAAGAATATTTGGGGACCAAAATCATTTTTTGTATAAGATTGTTTTGTATAGAACATGGTTGAAGAGATAATGTAAAACTATATGGAATCTATATAGTGGTTTTTCCATATATATGATAAAATATTACTCAATCATCAACAACTTGATAAAGTTAAAAGGTGGATGTGTCACCTTTGGTGACAAAACTAAAATAAAAATAATTTTCCATGGCCAAATCGGTAAATCTAACTCAGTTTTAATTTCAAAAGTAATTTTTTATGGTCTAAAATATAATATTTTTAGTAAATAACTTCTATGTGAGGATGTTTTTCATGTGAAATTTGAAAACAATTATTTTAATGTTTTTAATTCTAAAAATACATTGGTATTTACTGCTTTGAGAAATGAGAGTGAGTATGCTGTAAATATTGATTCTTTAATTTCACAAAATGTTTCTTGCTTAAGTACCTTTCATAAAAAATCTTGGATATATCATAGGAAACTAGGACAATATAATATCCACTCTCTCAAAAAACTTACTATGAAATTTATAGTCAGTGATTTACCCAAACTTCAGTTCTCAAATGATAAAGGTTGTAACCCAGTCAAAAAAGAAATATCATAAAATAATACTCAAACCAAAGAACGAAGTTTCAACTTCCAACCCCTAGAATTGGTTCACATGTATTTATTTAGACCATATAGAGTTTCTAGATAAAATTGCAATTGCTGTGTATATGTCATATTATATAACTTTTCTAGGTATACTTGGATATTATTTTCTATCTCAAAAAAAGTGAATCTTTCTCTCACTTTACCAAGTATTTAAAAAATGTAGAAAACATAAGTAAACATAAAACTAATTCCTTATGAAGTGATCATGGTCATGAGTTTTAATATCAAGACATTGAAACCTTTTTCTCGAAAAAATTAATATATCCATAAATTCTATTCTCCTAGGATCCCCCCAGCAAAATGGAGTTGTAGAAAGAAGAAATATGACTCTTCAAGAGATATCCCAGAAAATTATTAATGAAAATGACTTACCTATATACATTTGAGAAGAGGTTATGAATATAAACTTATATATACTTAGAAAATCTTTAATTAGATATATCTTGAAGAAAAAAACTTATGATATTTTAAATAGTATAAAACTTAAGGTTAATTTATTTAGATTTTTTAAATTATAAGTCTTTTTTCTTAACACTGAGAATAATCTTCCAAATTATTTCTATAAGAGTGATGAATGAATTTTCCTTTGTTATTCAACCTCTAGTAAATCCTATAGAGTGTTTCAAAAAAGAACCAAGACTGTGTAAGAATATGCCCATGCGAAGTTTGATGATAAATATCCACAGGATCCTAAAACCCCTTTATAAAACCTTGACTATAATTTTTAAACTCTAGACTTAATTTCCAAACCCTTAGATACTACTGTAAATAAAGTAGAAAAATCATCATGTTCTAAGGAACTTCCAAACCCTAAACTAGAACTTGTAGTGGAACATGAGGTGACGATACCTTCTTTTTATAGATCTATTTGGACTCTTAAATAAAAACTTCTATATTATTTAGTTGGAAACTAAGATAGAGGAAAAAAAACTATAACTTCTCTGAGGAACCATGTTGAACATCAATCTTTCATGTCACAAATTTAACCAAAGAACATCACTGATTCAATTAATGATGAATTCTAGGTGATGGGTATGAAAGAATAACGTGATCAAATTGAAACAAAAAAAGCTTGTGATTTTACATATATAACCAAATATAACTTAAATATAGGCACTAAATGGGTGTTTAGAAACAAGTTTGATGAATCTTTCAAAATTTTAAGGAAAAAGGATAAACATTTTGCACAATGGTATAGTCAAGAAAAATGTATAGACTTCGAGGAAACCTTTAAAACTATATCCAGAAATGGATCTATAAGAATACTACTTTCTTATACATAATATATATATTCCAAATTATATAAAAAGGATGTTAAAAGTATATTGCTCAATGGTTATATAATTTATGATGTTTTGGTTGAACAACCCCCCATATTTCAAACCCCTCATTTTCCAAGTCATGTTTTCAAACTTACAAAATATTTATATGGTTTAAACAAGCTCCAAGATATTTGTATATAGGCTCATGTATTTCATTATTTCAAAAGAATTTTCAAAAGGTATAGATGATTTTACCCTTTTTATAAAAATAGATTCAAAATATTTTTTAGTTGTTCAAATCTATGTATAAGGTAATATTTTTTGGATTTTATAAAAATTATTTATTTATTGATTCTTCAAAGATGATGAAAAATGAATTTGAATTGATTTTAATGGGTGAAATTAAATTATTTCTTGGTTTTCATATTTTTCAAAATAAAGAAGGAATTATTTTAAATCAATGTAAATATACTATAGATATTTTAAAACATTTTTGTTTTTATAGAACTAAAATTAGTGAAACTCCTATAAGTACCAACTATAAATTGGATCTTGAGGAAGTTGGGAAATCATTAGAGAAAAACAATTATAGATGGATGATTTGAATTATACTCTACTGAACCGCTAGTCAACCTGACAATATGTTTAGTGTGTATGTGTGCTCATTTTCAAGAAAACCCAAAAATAGTCACACATAGTTTTTGTTAAAATAAATTTTAAATACCACATATATATAATCAATTTAGGATTGTACTACCCCATGGGACAAGCGTTTGACTTAGTAAGTTGTTTTCGATGTTGATTTTGGTGGTTGTATTTTAGATATAAAAATCACCTCAAGAACATGTCATCTTTTGGGGAAGTCCCTAATTTCATCATTTATTAGGAAACAAAATGATGTTGCATTATCTAATATTAAAACTAAATGCATAGTTCTAGATAGCAATTGTTCTAAAATTTTGTGGATGAAACATAATTTTCTAGAGTATGGATATCAATCCCTACATGTCCCCACACTTTTTGACAATAATATTGCTATAAACCTTTCTAAAAACCATGTATCACACTCTAGAACAAGACACATTTATGTTAAAAATCAGTTTTTGAGCAATAATTTTCAAAATAGAGATATAATTGTTGAATAAATTGGAACTGATCATAAACTTGGCGATATATTTACAATAAATTGAATTCTAAGAGAATAAAATACATCTAACATGAATTATTCATGATTAATTTTGGTTGGACTTAATTTTTTGGGAACCCTCCATTGGAGTTTACCCACCGTTAGAGTTTACCCAATGTTGGAGTTTACCCACTATTGGATTTTACACAACATTGGTGGTTTCCCATTATTACTGTTTACCCACCACTGGATTTTTCCCACTATTGGAGTTTACCCACCAGTAGTGTTTACCCATCGTTGAAAAAACCCATCATTGGTAATGATCCACTATTGGTTTTGAGTCATCGTTACTAATTTTGTTCGAGTTATTTTTTATTCCATTTTAATTTAAAATGTTAATTTCATTATGATTTAAATATTATTTTGTCTTTTAAATTTTCAAATCGGTATATTATTTAAATTAGACCATTAGTCTAATTTTGATGCTCACTCACTCTCATCTTACCATTGAACTTCTCCATGACACTTTATCATCTGAATGTAATCCTTTCCTCAATATTTTCTGAACATTACACCCTCTTCACAATGGTTAGAGTGAAGAAATAAGCAGTTTGATCACCATAAAAGTGGAATACTTCAAAGAATCAAAGAGGAGAACAAAAAAATCTACAATCAAGCCTATAAACTTATGAATTTCAACTCTAATTGTGGTACTTGAGAAGGAGGTTCATGTCCGGTGATTTCTATCAAAAAAAAGTAATTGGTTCTTAGATTAATGAAATAATAGGGACGGTTAGAGTGGTTCTCGAATAATGAGAGTCTATTATATCTTAGGTTAGTGCATTAGTTCTATAAAAATGTTGATTTCAAATTTAGGGAAGAGAAATACTGGGTTTGAAGTAAGATAAGTGGGAAGAAGGTTGTTTCCTCTTCAATTTGATGGGCCAGATGTATTAAAATTCCTCACAAAAGTGACTTGAATGATTATCAAGGATTGATTATATGTGATTTTGATAATTTTATATATGATTATACCTTATCCAAGATGTTTGGATATGGGACCTTGAGAAGACCATTTGCAACCAAGATTTATAGTGAGTGTTGTTTGTAATTTAAGTTTCTTCAGCACAAGTTGTTGCTGACATAATGTGGTTTTAGTATGATGTGATACCAAGATGTATACTAGTTTTATCTTATGAAAATGGTAGATAAATCAACTTGTGCAGATAATTAATGGTACAAAAGATGGAGATGCGCATGAAATCTTACAAGACAATTTTCCTAATTTAACCTAAGTTCATTTCGTCCATGATGATGGCCAAGGGATTGGTTAATGGGCATTAAGAAATATACGTGAATTATAGAGTTTTTTGTTTGACCAATGGAATTTTCAAAAGAATTAATATTAATTGGAACCCTTGGAAGATGAAATGGGTTGATGATTTTCACCACCTTCATGAGGAGTTAAATCATATTGACCATCCAACAAGGCCCAACAATCTTGTGGATCCTGTCTTGGAACCAGATGATGGGGCTATGTATAAATATGAGGCAGAAGGGGAGGCTTATTATTATGGATATTAAGAGAAGTAGATCTTATTCAATGAGGGTAGTGACCCTAAAATGACTAATATTCCTCCTACTATCACTTTTAGTCTGTCCAATCCTCTGGGATCTCTCCTTATTTGAGAGACTCTTTCAAAATAAGGAAGTTAAGATGTACAAACTGAGGTTTCTGGAGAGGAACATTATAATATCTCTTTTAAATATTATTAATAAAATTTAAATGAAATGGAAGTGATAATTAAGCTGATGGGAATGGAGATTATGTTTATGATAAAAAAGAATAATAAGAAGAAAATGGTGATGAAGAAGAAAATAGAGATGATGATGGAAAATAAGGAGACGTTAATCAATAAGAAGGAAGAGATAATGAAGATAAAGATGGAAAATATGAAGGAAATAATTATGTTTATGGTTATGATGGTTGTTCAAATTAGAATTATCCTAATGGCCATATTGGTGATGAGGATGTTGATATTCCCCATGTACATGTTTTCTCTCATGGATTGTTAGTTTTTTCTATTTCTGAGTTGAGTCTAATATTAGTTATAGATGCGGATAGAGCTGTTAGAGATGATTTTCCAGAATTTGTTCAATCAGGAGGAATCCCCAAGCCTTATTCTTCACCATGTGGACCCTACTTATAAAGATCTGGTTGGTAATATTGACGGAGAATATGATGTGTAGACAGAGGATGTCCAAATAGATATTGGGCATATATTTGTTGATCTGGTAGTTTTTTAGAATTCTAGTATGTATTCAACCAGGTTTAGGGAGCTAGATCTTGAAGAATAAAAAATGTAACTAGGGTATGTGAGGCTAGGCCTGAAATTCCTAGATTTTGATGATGATAGAATTCAACCAAAGCATGGTGGACCTTCTATTCCTATTCAAATGAAGAAATATCCTAAGGTATCTAGGGTAGAATAGATAGACTTTGTAGAAGAACTTATGAGGTTTCTTTTAAATACGCCTTTTAAACTTGTACCAGTAGTGGATATTTCCATTGAGATAGATTATGTTCCCCTAACTGTTTCTGTTGTTTCTCATATACCTATAGATGTGGTTACCATATCTAACCTAGACTCATTTAGGGAAAGGAATATAATTGCTTTTGGTATTATTTTTAAGAATCAACCTCCTCATATCACTACGATTTGTGAGAGAGATTCTAGAAACATGTTTGAACTTATGATCCACCACATCCAGCCTAAGATGATGCATCACATTCAAGAAGTCCATATTGATAAAAAAATACTTTCCAGAGAACTAGTGTTTTTGAGATCAGGGATGGAGGGGATGAAAACTTCTTTTGCTTCTAGTATGGATGCCTTGATATAGATATTAGAGACATTTCCTTCACTGCCTTATACATCCAGTGCCCCACCTTCCACTCTTTAATTGGATGTTGATTTGATCTGGTTAGTATTTATGGAAGAGATTCGAGCTATTTTTGGAGATGAACCTGACATCCCTTCAGAAAATTTGAGGCTGATTAGAAATCACAGTGAAAATGTTTATAAGATGGTCATGGAATGCCTCAATGATATCAAAAGTGATAGAAAAACTATTAAAAAGGAAATCAAGTATTATCTTTCAAGGATCTACATAAAGAATTATCTCAATATGTACTAGAAGTTACTTGATGAGAATCATAGGATGCCTCTAGTTACTCAATACTTTAAGCAGTAATTTAATCAGCTAAAACTGATGACCCATATTCTCATGTTGTTTATGGAGGAAAAAATCACTTTTTCAGTGCCATAGAAATGGGAGGAAATATTATCATGGAATTACTCAATCTAAAGAAGCCCTTTCTTTATGTTTCTAGCACTGGATTAATGGATTAGGATGTCATTCCATTTATTGTTCATATCACTCCTTTTTATTTTGATCTATAGTTTTTCAGATCTTTTATTACCCAAGATCCAAATGCACCATTACCTACTCTATTCCAGCCTTTCTATTTGACTCCTAGAGATGTTTTCAGGCATCTCGAGCCTATTATCATTTGAGAGCCTCTTTATCTACATGTTTTCTATACAGTCACCACCATATTTGAATCATATTTTACCACTGATCCCTCTAACTCTAAAAAGATAAAGTGAAAGTCACCTCTAGTTCTAACTACCCAGGCTGAGAGGCATTGACATTATAATTTTAGACATTGATAGGAAGTTTTTATGACTTTTTGTTATATATTTTTTTAATTTAATTCCATTACTTTTTCCCATGATTTAATTTCTATTCTCATTTATATTTTGTCTCTTTTCATTTATTATTTTTATTTTAATCTTTTTATAACCTCAAATGGGGGAGAATGGGTGTGGAATTTATTAACTGCTTTTACATTGATTGTATCCTTTGATACCATCATTAATGTTTTTTATTGATACCATAACATTAATTCCATATGTATTTAATTTATTCATCTGATAATATCATCATTATATATACTTATTTACTTCGACATATATTTGATATCCTTATTTTTTTTATGTCTTTGATACTATTTTACTTATTTTATCTTATATTTTGAAATTTTTATCTTTTATGATCAAACTCTCACAATATCTATTAAAATTGTTTATTAGGTATATTTTTATCCAAATTTTATTCAATACACGATCTATAAAATTCGATGAATTTTTATTATAAAAAAGGGGAACATTGTTGGAACACTTATTTTAATGAACATAAAATCATATTAATTTTGTTTTTAGTGAGTTATATGTTTTATAATAGCATTTTATAATATAAGACAGTTTGGGGAGAATTTTTCTTGGTATTGAAAACACTCGTCATTGAAGATGAATCACTACTATAAACTAATAATCATTGAAGATGATTTAGAACCAAGAATGTCTCATCATGGGGAAATAGTCACCATCAGAATTGAGTAACTACTATACTTTACCAACGGTCGGAGCAGATTCACCAACAAACTTCACTTACCACTGAATATGACCTACCGTCAAATGAGTCATCAATGGGATGAGTCATTGTGGAGAAGATTCACCATTGAGAGAAGTCAATATTCATAAAATACGGCATTGAGAGGGGTCACCATAGTAGATGAGTCTCCACTAGACCTAACCTACCGTCAGATGACCAACTGTTGTCCTGACTCACTTCCAGACATGAGTGACCATCAGAATGAAACATCATCATTATTTGGGGATTTGTGAGTTAAATGCTTCTAATAGCTATATTATCAAATTTAATGATAATTATTATTTTAATGGTTGTTCTTAATCTAATTAAGGGGGAAGTAAAAGTGATTTTTGATGTTAGTATCATGATTTAGGATAAATAGATTATTGTTCCTTTGGTGGTATCTTCATCCAGAAGTCCTATATATTTATATAATTTACCCTCATGCACTATATATATAGAAAAAGAAAATATAAGCGGCATGAATGATGTAAAAGTGTGAATTGATGATCAAGTGTTCCAATTACTAAAGAGTTTAACACACAACATCTCTACCTACAACTAACTATGGATGAGTGGAGCACATAGGATATATGATTCCCTATAAATAGTTAAAACAATGAAATCTTAAGATATCGTATTTTACTGTATTTTTTAGACAAAACAATTCACTCTAATCTCCAAGATACATATCAGGAGTCTCAATATTCAGAGCACATCGGACCGAGAAACTCTATCTTGTATATGTATTTATACCTTATCATTCTTCTTGTTACCTTTACATCTCTAGAAGTGTGTGGGTACCCTTTTTATTCAACACACATTTTCTAGTTCTCTAACTGAAAGATACAAGATATATTCTTCACTCTATTTATATTTTTTCCCACGATGTTGTGGAAGTGGTTTGTGTGTTCCCTGTGTTTATTTTATTCCCACAGTTATTCTGGGAGACGTCCTTGCATGTCCTCGAAAGCTTGTAGCTATTATATTTATACCCGACCCAGGTTGTGAATCAAGATTATTTTTATATAATCTACTTGGATCAGGTGATTTCCATGTGGAGGGGATTAAGTCTTGGATTGAGACTGAACCCATTATTTTAATTCCTCTACATGTTTTGTTCTGTTTCATTTCAATGAATTAATATCAGATTGTTTTTTAACTATAAGAAAAATCACTACCATGATAGTTAGTCATAACTAGTGTTTAAATAAGTATTTTATTAAATATATTGATTCAAAAAGTGAAAATAGTTTTCATTTTTTTTAAATAAGACTTAATCAATCTTCAGGAAATATTTTAAAAGAGAAGAACTTATATTGAACTGTTGTTTTTATTAACTCAAAAATTTTTAATTAAAATTGAGGATTTTATTTATACTCTTTTTAACATTTATTTTTATTAGGTACTCAATTCACCACCTTCTTGAAATAAAAACTATGAACATCACTTATATATTGATTTTATGATATACTAACAACAAATAAAACGTTCTTTCTTCAATCATTCACATATGATCTTCATTTTTTTTCAGTTTTTAAACATTTTGTATCACAAATATTGTGTAATATTATTTCCTACAACTTAATATTTCTAAATCAATGTGTTTTATATTTTGATTTTGATTTAATAACTTTAGGTGTACTCATATATTAAATTTTTCAATAAAGTAACATTTTCATAAGTTACCTGAACCACTAGAAAACTTCTGTAATTTATATTATATAATATTAAATATTTTTCCTGCTTAAAAAATATAAAAAAATTAAATATTATATAATAAATATATGAATTAATTTATGATAAATTTCTATGAATTTTATAATACAAAAAATATTAATTCTTGAACTCTAAAAATAGAAAATTCCAAAAAAAAATGTTTGATTGTATTTTCAACTTATTAGTATTTCAGAGTAAATAAAAAAATAAAGACTCTTGGTCTAACTTTTTTTCTATTTATTTTTTCATAAATTAACTATGAAGTTATTTATTATTAATTAACCCATTTTAAATTGACAATAAAATTAATATATATATATATTAAATTCAAATTAAATTATTAAATATGTTTTTAAAAAATAATTTTTAACTAGTTAAACAAATACTCCAATGATATATTTTTATAGAATATTTTTTTAAAATATTTTTTTTAAATGAATTAGGAATTTGATGTTTAATTTTTTTATCAAAAATACCTTTTTTGTTTAACTAAAAACAATCATCCTTGTTTGATTAATTTTTATTTCATCATTTAATCATCGAGATACTTAAAATCATGTGATTATTCAAAACACAATAGAAATGAAACTCTTACTTTTTATGCTAATTTTTTAAAAGAAATATTTTTCTCCATATTCTATTTCTCAACCTCCAAAAAAATTAATTTAAAAACACAAAACATGTTGTGTGTGTGTGTGTGTGTTTGAAATATTAATTTTTCTACATATAGGGTTTTCTAATGTGTTTCATATATTTTTTTGTATTATCATGTTATTTGAATAAGGCTTATAGTTTATTCATTCTGAATAATTTTACTATTATTATACTAAATAAAATATTTTTTGTTTTTTTTTTAATGTTTTGAATTTTTTTTATGCATTTTTCATTAAATGTTAAAATAAAATCGGTGTTAAAATAATTTTTTCCCTTTTATTGATAATTTTCGAATAAAATATCTATTACTTTATAAAAATCAATCATAAAAAATCATGTGTAGTTTTTTGAGAAATTTAAAGAGAAAATATTGTAATTGCATTGTTTTTATTAAATTTCCCATATAAAATTATTGAAAAATATTTGTATATTTTATATTACTAATTACATCAAAATAAAATGTGTTTTTGATAGGAAAAATTATAAAATAAGTTTTTTTTTGTAATTTCATATCATTTTTTATTGGAATAATATTTTTTGTATTTTTTATTAATATTTACAATAAGTTTAAATGAATAAAAAATATCTATTATTTTATTAATGAAATTTTTGAAATAAAATATATATTCTGAAATTAAAAAATAAAATATCATATATTTTGTATTATTGATAGGTTTTGAAATAAAATATGTTTTTATCATTAATTTTTTATGTAACACCATATATCTTTTATATTTTATATTAACTCCTCTTAGTCATGCATGTAATTTCGTCACTAAGACAAATGATATAACACATGATATATAACCATTTATTATTAATTCTTTATAAGAAAACTTGTTTTGTACATTTTTTTATATATTTCTTATAAAATTAAAGACACTACATTTATTCTATATTTTTACTAACTTTTATAATTACGTGTGTTTTATATAATTGAAATAAATGATATAACACATGTTCTATGTCATTTTCGATTTTTTTTGAAATAAAAGATTTATTCCTTAATTATAAATTTTAATATTAGTTTATTTTTAATGACATGACACAAATTTTGTGATTTGTTTTCGAAGATTTTATAAAAAATCAAATTTTTTACATTATTTATTATAAATTTCTTATAAAATTTATTATATGAATTTTAATTTTTTTTATTTTAATTAATCTTGTGTTTATTCATTAAATCAAAAGAAAAAAACACATATTTTATGTTATTTTTTATTTAAAGTTGATATCTGTTATGTTATTAATTTTTTAATATTTTTTTAAATGCATGTGTTTTATGATTATTTTTTGTAACATTCTACAATAAATCATGTAATCTACTTTATAGGTTACAAATTTCTTGTAAAATGAAGATATACCAATTCTTTAGGGTTTTTCAACAAATCATATTTTATATTTTTTTAAGATTTTTTGGTTTTAAAAAAATTAAAACCATTTTTAAATTTTAGATTGTGTTTATTTTATTTTATATTTCATAAATATATTATTGAAATGTGATCTTTTTATATACTTTTAGAAATAAAATAATTTTTATTGAATAAAAACATAATACATAATTTTTATTTATGTTATATATGTTAATTTTTTTTTAAAAAAATCTCATTTTAATGTATGTTTCATATAAAAATAATAATAATAAATTATTAGTATTATTTTATTTATTTTAAAAGTTTAAAAGTTTTTTTCCAAAAAATAAAACATAAACTAAATTATTAATTTTTTTATTGAGTATTTTGTTACAAATTTTATGTTTTATATATTTCTAATTATAATTTTTATTTAAAATCAATGACATGACAATCATTCTCTGTTATTTTTCTTTAATCAACTTTTTCTATTTATGAAAACAAATTGGCCAAAGGAAAAGAAGAAAAATAAAATAAAAAGGTCCATTTTTATGAAGATTTAATATCAATACTCTATTGGGATTTAGAACCACCATGCTCGAACGAAAGCCTCAGGAACTTCAAACATGGAACAAAGTCTGAAACTTCAAGAAATAGAGTAATCTTATAAACATGATGTATTCGAATAGAGATAATAAAACCAAACCCTTTCCAAACATAGGAACAACACCCTCACAAACTCTAGAAAATCAGAACTCCTAAAAAATTCAAAAAAACATGAAAAAAATGGAATGACGATAATATATTTTACATGGTTCACACTTTAGTCCAAAATTAAATAAAGAACATTGTTTCTTCCTTTTATTTCATAGAATAAGAGAATATTACAATCATAGTTGGAAACTTTTGTTGATATTAGATCACTTAAAGTCATAGTTATGACACAAGTGGTCCCACCTCACCTATTTATAGGGGGCCTAGTTGGTCCACTGATTCCGCAACATTTTGAAATTCACAAGAGACCTGACATTGATATTGTCCACCTCCAATTACCCATAGGTCACCATTCAATAACCATTATATCCCAATGATCAACGAAAAAAATTCTTCTGTATCTATCTGATGATTCATATGCATCCTCTCCAAATCACCAATCATAACTTATGTAACACCAACAATTGATTCTTACATAGGCCAAATCTTCTACAACTCCATCATCTAGACATGGACACTTAAACTTGATGTTCTAGAACATCCTCATCAATACTATCCAACCTCTATCAAGCCTTCTAATTTTGTGATCCTTCATATTTCCAAGTTCCTTATTTGTTTTATTCCTTCTAGAGAAAAGGAATATTACTTGAAATTTGAATTCACACTTTATTAATAATCCTCATTTTGGAGACTTATTTCGAGGATTCAATCATCCTTCGGCACAAAGGAAAATTTAGAAAAAACCAACTTCTATTGAAATAGTCAATGTCTTCAATCCACCCACTAGTCATTGAAGTCCTACTAAGGCATAATATTGCCTTTGAATTTCCTGAACTATAAACCTGAAGAACATTTCTAAAAATTTGTGACTTCTACAGATATTTTATAACTCCAATAGACTATCTTTCAGTATCATGTGAATAAAAGTATACCTTATATTAATGTGATTTTTCCATGAGTTAAAATATATGTTTTTTAGAGAATAAATTGCACTCCGACTATCACAGAACATAATCTCACTTTCTTGAATCTTTCTGAGCTCCCTTAAAAAAACAATAATATTAATCCCCTTTATTCTTCTATGGGGTACACATACTATGCTTCCATTTTGGATAGTGAAACTACCATATTCAAACACAACATCGAATATAAGGTTGTCCCTTTGAATGTAAACACAAAGTTTGTATTAATATTATGGGAATATATATATCCTCCAAATTCGACATCAGCATAACACTAAAATGAATCATCTATTCCAAAATACATGGATGTAACTTATAAAAAATTAAGATACCAGATAATAAACTCTATATTTTCTCATTACTCCTTTACAAGATTACCCATTAACTAACTTAAAACTCCTACTGAATGTACAATTTCTATCCTTGTAATGTCTATTATGTATATCAATCATCCAACCAATAATAAAAATGGATCTTTAACCATGTACATAGCCTCATATTCTGTTTACAATGAAATCTCCTTAGATAAATTTATGTTTTCAAACATTGGATTTGGCATGGGTTTACATTTCGTCATTATGAAACTTTTAATATCCTTTTAGATGTATTTTTTTAGAAAAGAAAGAAATTTTTTGACCTTCCTATCTCTCTGAATTAGCATCCCTAAAATTATCTTGGCTTCCTTGAGATTCACCATCCCAATCCATCCAGAAAAATCATATTTCACCTCCTAAATCGGTTTCAAGTTTGGACACTCCTATATAATATCATCTACATCAAATATAAGGATCATGAACCTTCTATCCTTGAACACCTTTGCGTAACTAAAATGGTTTGATTTTATTTATATAAAACCCTTCTCACCCATAAATACATCTTACTTCTAGTTTTATTTCCATGGTGTTGTCTTTAAACTAAAAGAGATTCTCTTTGACTTACACACTAGGACCTCATTTTTGTTTTACCCAAAACCCTATTGCTACTTCATAAATATTTTATCATCCAAATAAAAAATTTTAAATTTCATCTTCACATATCTATTCCTAATATACAATTATATAATAATAAAATCCATATTTTATTGATGGTTATGTGTTTTATAATAAGTGAGAAAATTTTTGGATAAATCCACTCAATCCTTCTATTGAAACCCTTTCAAAAACAACCATTACTTGTAAGTATTTATAATATCCATGACACTTTCAATCGAACAATCCGTTTGGTTTTAAATTATTTCTTCACTATTAGACATTTAATTAGCTCCCAAGTTTAGTTTCATGAAACAATTCCATTTCATAATTCCATATTAAAAACCACTTTGAAAAATAACTAATCCTTGTTACATTTTCCAAGATAAAAAGATCTCCTACATCCATAAAAAACAATTAATTCAGATTGATTATGAACCTTTGAATTGGTTTTCCTATCCTATTAGACCCCCATAACTAAAACTATTTTTCTTATCTTTTTGAAACCAATGATTTTATAATTTGAACTTATATATATATGCCTAGATATTTCATAGTTCCTAATACTTTTGGTACTTCCAATTTCCATGTAAATATGTTTACACTTTCCATGATATCTAAACTTTTTGAAACTAATAATCTTTTATAAAAAATTGTTTCACATGGATATGGTTACTCGATTATATATTTACAACTCTATCTTCCACTAGGTTCTAAGATTTCCACATGATCTTCTCATTGAAGAAAACAATATATCTTCTAATGATAAAATTTTTATCATTATACCAATGTATAAATCCAATGTTTTTGCCACTATACCCAATAAAGGAACAAGATTGAGAATTTTTATTATGTTTTTTAAATTCAATTTCCAAAATATATCCTTCCAGAACTAACCCTATGATCATTATAATCCTTCTTCGAGTTATCCATTTCAATAAATTCCAACATATGGTTATGGCCCTAACTGGTTAACATTCATTTGTCTCCCTTGATATATAATCTTATTTATTTTCAGCTTTCCATGGAATAGGACATCCTCCGCCATCCATAATGAGAATGGTTTCATAAAGTTTTTAGAATTTATTCCTCCTAAGATATTCACCCATAATCAGATCATTAACATCCTCAATAACATTCTCTATCTTTCCATAAAAATTTCTTATAATAGTCACTCTTTTATCCCATGATTCAAAAATTGACAAAAAGAATAAGAAAATCCCACAAATATTCCATAAAAATTACATTAACTAATTCAATATAGGACCAAATAATGTTAAAGTAATTAACATGATTATCCATTGGTATTCCATTAAAAATTAACATTTCAAATAACCTC
This sequence comes from Viscum album, assembly GCA_963277665.1. Lineage (NCBI taxonomy): Eukaryota > Viridiplantae > Streptophyta > Magnoliopsida > Santalales > Viscaceae > Viscum > Viscum album. The sequence goes on from OY728147.1 coordinate 680,458,983, forward strand.
TATATCATGAACACTTTTTCCATTTCTATTGAATTCTCATAAATATTATATGTTTCTTCCATAATCTTCTCTATAGTCTTCCCCTCGCGAATTTTATAGACAATATTCCATTCTAGTGGAATTATTATCATTACAAGTTCTTCCTACAAAGCCTTTCTCATGATACTTTATATAGTTCTTCTCATTTGACTACTTTCAAAGGATCCTCAAGGACATTATAAAATATATAATCCACAATCCCTGTCCTCTAGAAACTAAATAATATCCCATAAAAAAATTTTATCTAGACCTTGAATTTTCTAATTCCATCACTTTTGAAATATCTAACACCCATTAAAATGAAAACTTACAGATACATTAATGTGAAATGAAGAGTTTTCTGCTGAGTGTATAGATCCTATATGAACCACAAGTTATGATGAAACTTGATTGGATTCAAATCCACCAGTACAATAAGACAAATTCAAAAACATCATACATAAAAGAAGTTATATAAATTTTGGAAAAGTAAAAATATCACAAACATGATGTATCTGGAATGAGAAGACAAAACTACTCCCCAATCACATACCAGAACACCACCCTTACGCACTCAAGAAAAACACAACTCCAAAAAATTCACACATAAGAAAAATAAAAAAGTAAAAAATGAATAAAAATAATAGATTTTATATAGTATGGAATTTAGTCCTATATATAGGGGTTAGCACTTATTATTCCTTTAATTTTATAGAAGAAGAAAAATCTAAAATCATAATCAATAAAGTCAGTCTATATTATTTCACATCAATTCATAGTGAAAACAATATTAGACCCACACAACCTATTTATAATAGGTCCCAATTACTCAACAAGTTTGATCGCCTTCAAAAATTCATGGGGTACCCATCATTAGAATCAGATACCTTTGATTTCCCTTTGGTCACCCTACCTTACCCGTTATTTTCTAATGATCATCAAAAGACATTCCCACGTTTCTATTTGATGATTCATAAGAAGCCTTTGAAAAAAATAGAAACAAATAACATAAAACCATCAATGTTTTTTTATGTTAACTAGATATTTCACACTTCCATCATCCAAAAACAGCCACTTGAACTCATAGTTCGAGAAAATTACAATCTAGAATAGATGTTCTCTTATTGGTCTCATACTTTCATCTCCAAGGTCTGATCTCCCTTATTAGTGGATAGATTACATAATGGTTCATCCTGAGTGGTATTTAGGGTAAATTTTATCCCACCACATTGATTTATTCCCTATTTATTCCTTTAATTAAATGTGTTCTGTTAGTTATTCAAAAATATAGTTATTTTTTTGATTTTAGGGAATCCTCTAATTGGGGATGATTAATTTGGTGATATTTGATGAGAAATCTTCCAATGGATTGAGGTAAATGGTCTCTAACCATTCTAGGTGTTTTATAAATGTTTCTTGTTGATTGTGATGCATTTTCTCATCGCTTGTGTATGATTGACCTAAAAATAAAGATAAATATTTATATTTTATCCATATAATTTTGGTAAAAATGTCTAGGGATGTGATGGACTCTCTAATTGTTATACCTTGTTCATATTTCTTATAATAACCATGGGACTGAGTTAAAAGTGTGTTGAATTTTAAACTAAACAATTGATGGGGTATCCTTTAAATAATGTTATGACATAAAACAACTTAGATAGGTTCCTTTAATATCCTTGGATATATGATATGTATGTATTAAAGATAGTTGAGATAGAGGTTTACCCATGTGGAACTTTATAGTTTTCTTATATTTTATTTTCTTGTATAATTGTTTTTTAGGGTGAGTGTTCCTCCCGCTATAGATTTTATTATAACCATGAAGGTTATTCCTTTTAGTGAGACTAGAAAATAGGTTGGGTGTGAGATTAACAACCAATATTAGACACTATATGAGTTGAAAACTATGAAAAACATAATGTAAATTACTTATATCTTTTTTTATTAGGTATTTATTATACCATGATGTGATTTTTGTAATTTATATGGAATGATGTTCCCTCTGTGTTATTAGTGAATTTAAATGGGAAGTAATTCCCACCTTCATTATGTTAGTTATCAAACAAGATGTGATACCCATTACATGGTATATTCATGATCACGACTTTATGCTCAATATTATGGGATGTAATTTGATATAGGTTATGGAATATAATGACCATGTGGACTTGATGATGATGGTAATCGAAAATTTTAACAAATTATTTCTGGTTAACCTTAGAAGTGGGATATATTATACATGGTGTGATGATTTCAAGGAAGGTGATGAGATTCTTGAATGAGAATACAAGTTTAAAGGTCATGGTAGCCTCTCTTATGATTTAGTTTAGATTATAGATTCATTTCCCTCAAGTTATTATTCTCATGGATTGGGATGTTATGCCCTATATAGATGCACTTGTCGAAGCATGATATCATTTGTTATATACATTCTCATAGATGTTGTGAATTCTTCTTGACAATTGTTATTGGGATTCCATGCCCACTATTATGACTAATATTTTAGGAAATAATTCCCATTTATTAAACACTATGATATCATAGTATTTCATTCCCACTATTGTGAAATTCTTATTAGAACATATTTTCCATGAGTTCTCAGCAATATTATAATGGAACCATATTACCATACTTATGACTCAGTACTTTATTCCTCTCTATAATCTTCTGATATGTTTAGAGGCATTATGAAATTGGATGAATAAGAATAGTCAAACATAGGTGGTAGTGAAGTAACCATGTTTTTTCATATTTTATTAGTACTACCGTTACATATTTTTTTTACTTGTGAGAATATCACACTATAAAAGAACATTTATTTTATTTTATTTGTTTAACAACACCATTATTTTTATCCTTGTACGTAATAATCACACCCTTATTAGGTAATTAATACCCATGTAGACTTTATGGTTGCAAGTATGGGAAGGGAAAAGGGCTCTACCTTAGATAGATGAGAATGTGGAAACTGTATGGAGTCAAGTGATGGGATGGGATAGAGACTCAAGGATTATTTTTTATATAGTTACATTAATTTATTTATTCTAGATATCATACACAAGTTTAGAAAAAGGGTGAACTTTATTTGTTTTTTTCACGGGATATTATAATACCTATCATTTTTTATATCATGGGTGTTTTTTTACTAAATGATGGAATATAGTTTTGATGTTCACTTTTATCTTAATTATAATATAATGATAATTGATTATTAATTATTTCCTTAAGATTTATAAATATTTATATAAAATTGGATATAGTCTCTCCACTTTCTAAATATATCTTTTCCACTGGTCAGCTTTCTCTAGAGTATCGGTGTAATAACTTGTGTCACTATAGGTTGCAAATTCCTGAGGGAATTTGAATTTTAATTTTGGATATATATTTTTTTGAATTAGGAATTATAATGGGTTTTTGATCATTTGAACATACATAATGAGTTTTTTAGATGTTTCTTGGGGTCTGGTGATGTCTCAGGGATCTGAGAGGATATTAAGTAAGATCTAGAGTGGTTGGACTACTAAAAACATTAGCTATAGTCCATCCTTGGCGTGAATGGTCTATTCATGTTGTGAATGGATTTCTAGGGGTGAATGTCATCCATAAGAGTTGTGATTGGGTGAAGGCATCCACTACACTAAAGATTAATAATGCGAACCTATGGTTCATGCCAAGAACCATGTAGATTAAGTTATTTAAAAAAATTTGAGGTGGTTTAAAATTTTATTAGCACTTCAAGGATTTTTCATTGGATGAGAATGTAATAAATTGGAGGGTGAATCCCCCTATAATATTTTCATTTCCTTTTATTTGGATAGTTTTTTATGGAGTTTTCATGTTTTTTTGAGGTAATATCTCCTCCTTTATTCATATTGTTCTTTGTCCTCTCTCATTATATTTTTGTTTGGTTCCTAGGGTTGTAGGATGGATGATTTCACTAGAGAATAGATAAAACATCACATCTCATGGGGATTTCATATATGGTTCATAGAATAAATATTGATAGGTTTTAGGTGAGCTATCATTTTCCATTTACCATTTGTTATGTCATTGAACAATTTGATTTAGGGCTTTCAGTAGTTTTAGTGACACTTTCTTTCCATTTGAGTATTGATTTTGGGGATTTTTTTTTTCTTAGGATCAGGGGTGTGCTGGGACTGGAACATACCTGGATGCTTATGATTATGGTTCCTTTTTCTTTCCCAGTGAATTTTTTATCTAATATTTCATTTTTTGTGTATTTTTTTAAATTATTTAATTAATTATTTTGATGATGTTGGTTATTGAGACAGGTACTTTTATACTCGATGGAAGTTGATATCGGCTTAGGATAATTAATCTAAATATTGGGTTGGGTAGGGGCCTTAACATTATTTGATTCTATTGGTTTACTAGTTATTTTATATATGGTATCATTCATAAGTATTACTTCCTACATTGTGTTTATTTTATTATGTGAGTTACCTCATATGGTTGGAATGGGCTCACATCAACCTAATAGTCAGCATGGACAGTATATCTTCTTAAATGTTTTGATGGTGGTTCATTGGTAAAACAAATGTCGATGGCCCTATTTATGGTTTTTTGGTGTAATTAATTGGTACTAAAAGAAAAAACCATTCCTTTTTAAAAGGTTTTTTAAAAAGGGTCCTTGGATTTATTTGAAAATAAAATCCTTGGAGTATTGGTTGTGTTGGTTTTGGTATGATTGACTTCATGCGGGTGATGTACCAATTTTCTGAAGCATATGTACTTGGTGATAACCTTATTTTTGAATTATCATGGATTTTTTTTTGTGGATTAAAGTGTTTTGTGGGTATACCCATGAGAATTTTTCTTCTATTATCAATGTGATGGTTGGTCTAGATAGGCATGATTGACATCTTGGTGGGGTAAGGCGAGTCTCAAACATGTTCGAGACTTGGGACTATGTTTCAAGGGATTAGTTCCCAAATGATAATCTACTGAGATATGTGATGGATTTTATATATTGTTTTCTTGTGTGTTCTTAATTTTTTCTAATAAGAGTCTATAGAGATGGTCTAGGGTGATGGATGACCTCCCTAGAGATTTCAAGTATAGGTTGGGGTGATGATCATAAATTGAAGATGGTTTTGGGTTGAGGACCACTCCAGATGTGTCTTGGGTTGGTGTAAATCTTATTCCATGTTTCTTTGGGTAGTAGTAGTGGACCTACTCATATTTTATAGGGATTGGTTGGTGTGCATGAAAAGAGGACCTTACCAGTGGTGACTTGAGTTAGGGAAGAGGACCACCCTAGCGGCTTGTTTCATGGGATGAATTGACTCGTAGGTGATTGACCTCCCTCAAGAAATGAGAGATAGTTTGAGGTTCAAAAACATATGACCATGAATTGATCCTAAGTGTTTTGTGTTGAGGTTTAAATGATTCCCCACCCCGAGTCTTCAGAAGTAGGCATGATATCATTAACTTCCACTCAACCTAGCATTTTTAGGTATGGGTTGGGTAATGGTATGTGAAACTGGATTCCATCATGGAATCAAAGAAGGTATTTTATGATTTATGGTATGAGGTGACACCTTTTTTTCAATATAGAGTATAATTATGTATCATTAGGAATCATGATGACCTATTAAACACGTGGTAGACTAACTTGTCTGATTTTATATGAATTGCATGTTCTATTTCAAGGTAAATGTGTTTCATGGTCATTATTTCACTATATATAAATATATATTTCATGCAATTAAACTTGATCAAATGAACCCTCGGTATTTTTGAGGCATTGGGGATACATACTAGCTCATTGGAATCACCCCCATCCATATAGAGGGAATGGGTTTCAGTTTATATAGGTAAATTTTCCTATTTTATATTAGGACATTGGCATCATAATGAGTTGTAATCTTGGTATAGGTTTAGCGGGTTGTGGTGGATGAGTAATTTGTAGTATGGTAAGTGAATAATACTCTCTATCATCTAATTTTATTTAATTATAATATATCATGTTTATTTGAAGACCTATTATGGTTTACTAGATGATATTGACTATTTAATTACATTTATTATATGTTATATTATCCCCAAAACTATGTTTTCCCCTATCCACTAGTTTTTATCCTCATGTGTATAGGGAGGAACACATTAGGTGTTGTAGAGACCCCCACTTGGGTGTCGTTTGGGTGGACCAGAATGCAGTAATACAGAATGGTATCAAAGGATGTATTGGGATGGTAAAGTGTAGGTTGTAGGTTGTTATATATTTTCAGGACATGGGAGGAAGATCTAGCACATGCCTTGTAAGTATGAAAATAGTTAAAACTTTAGTTTCCAATGGATGTTTTGTGTTTGGAGTAGGCACTCTTGGATGAGTGAGGTGTTGGTGTGGATATATAATCAAAAACTAGGAAGGATGACACTCAATATGATTCCTAGGGCTCAGCTGGGAGATCTTGGTTCATTCATGAATTATGATAGTTTCATTCTTAGAGCGTGATACACATTCTAATAGGTGGTGTCATTTGTCATGATGAATAATTAGCATACATATTAATATAAGAAACTTATAATATAAATTTTGTTTTTTACATATTATAAGGGGTGATTAGATTAATATGTACATGGGGTATTAATTGATTGATTTTTATTTGAACTTGTTTTTATTATATAAGGAAATGATTTTTGGGAGGTTAGGAATTTTTAGAAAAAAATATTTTTAAAAGAAAACTTGTATGGTGGAACAAGTTGTATATGAAATAAATTTTAATTTTTTTTTACTTGAAATGTATCATAGATATTGTGCTTTTGATATTTTTTGGGGTTTCTGTGTTTTGTTAGAATTTAAAAAAATGGGTTTTGAAAATAAAAATGGTTTTCAATAAAAAGAAATATCTAGGCCATGTATTTTTGTGATTTTTGGATTTTTATGAAATGATTTGGCTTAAAATGGGGTGTTTTGAAAAACCTGGGTGAGTTTTTTTGTGTGTAAAATATTTTTAAATGGCTTTTTTAAAATTAGAAACCCATGTTGTGTGAAATAGGTTAACTCATGATGTTTTATTGTGTTGTGTTGGGTTTTATGATCATATGTTATGTCAAGTATGATTATAACCCACCAAGGTATGTTATTGATGGATTTTGTTCGATTTAATATGATGTACAAAGAGAAAATAGTGCATCTGTAGACCGGTTTTTTGGATCTTCACTAGTTGAACAACAGAGACTCGGGTTGTTGATTATTTCTTTCACTGGGTATGTTGAGGATTTTTCGATGGATCCACATGTGATGCACTCATGTATATGTGTTGATTCTTTTATTGAGTATCCATATGTGATTTTAAGGGTTTCATGGATTGGAAACCCTGATGTGTGCTTCATGATTTTGTAAGGTAGACCGCAAAAGTGTTTTCAGCTAGATATTCATATGGTGGATAGAACCAGTAGTTTGAATCATCCATTGGTAGTGGAGTTTTATTATTGGGATAACCATAATCATGAGTGAGTAGTTTTTTTAAATCATTTTTGTTTAGAATCGATGAGTGTGGTTTATCACCATCTTGTTATAAATAATCAATGTTTTTTTGGAGCTTAGGTGTGAGTGGGTGGCACCAATCATTAGAGTGATTATTTGGGTTTCAAATAGGACTTTTACGATCTATAATGGATCATTACATGATTCATGGGGTAAATCCTAATTGTATCATGGTTCGAGGGTGAACCATGTTTCATGACTTGTTTTGGGGGTGAAACCATGTTTTGTCACTTGATTCAAGTTGTGAATATATTTCTTCACATGATTCAAGGGTTTAATGACATGAAGAAATGTGATAAGGATTTCTTTTGGGACACTAATTCTTTGTGAGCATGGGATGTTGGTACTTTTTCTCATAGGTGAAAATAAGACACATGAATGAGGTCATTAATGGGAATGACATGTTAAATGTTGATGTGTTTTTTTGTAAGAGAATACATCATGTTTTTTAGAGTAAAATTAAGTAAAGGGATAAGATGAAAGGTAGAATCTATCGGTCTAGTTTTATGTTTTAATGGTTGTATTTGGGAGGAGACTCGGGAGTGGGATTCAGAAATACCAGTGTGAAATTGGATTTGATGGATCAAGTTCTATGTATAATATGTTGTTGAAGATTCAAATGTGGCATTGTATGGAGTCCATTTATGATGATGGAATTTGGATTTGTGGTTCAATTCAGTGTACCAGCATCAATCTTGAGTTGGAGTTTCCATGATCTAAGGGTGGGTGGGATTAAGAACGTTTTATTGTTTGGTGTGGAGTACAATGGTGGATGTGGTCAATTGGGGAATCAATCAATTAGATATAATGAGTGTAGGGGTGGACCTCGGTGTGCATGTTTGGGTGATGTGATGATGCTTGTAGAGTTTAGGCATTGTTTTTGGATAATGTGGTGATGTGTCAGTGGTTTAGATCAGGAACTTTAAAAAAATATGTCAAGAAAATACTAGCTAGTGTTTTGCATTTAAAACAGATGAAGTAACTTGGAAAACACAAAAGACATATCATTCAATATGTTGTTGATGTAGTTTGGTAATTGAACTAGATGTGTTATAGAAAATTAATTATAACTTGGATTGTTAGTATAAGAGCGTACCAAAAGTGTGTTGGGAACTCAAATATAGAGCATCATGAGTTAGTGGTCACTAGCTACTATGGTTGTTCGAGGTTCATGATTTAAGGATAGAAATAGCTTCACAATTATTATAAGAATTGTTTTGGGATGTTTATAATGACCCATGTCATTATAGGTTGTAAATTATTTAAGGAATTTTAATTTTTAATTTGCTGACAGGTTTTTTTAGGAATTAAAAATTGGAATGGGTTGATGATATTTTGAACATCTCTAATGAGTGTTTTTAAACATGTATTGGGGCTTAAGGGATATCCTCAGGTTCTAGAAGAATGATGGGGATGATTCGGAGTGGTCGGGCTGCTAAAAATAGAAGCTACATGCCATTCATCATGAATAGATTTTGGGGGGTGAATATAGGCCATGAAAGGGGTTATTTGGTGAAGTGGGCCACTACCCTGAAAATTCAGGTTGTGACCCTATGGTTCTTGTCACATATCATGTGGGCTGAGTTTAAAAAAATTGATGGGTCTTCTAAAATCATAAATACCTTTGGGGTTTTCTCTCATATAGCCACATTATAAAGGGGAGGCTAACCCCCCCCCCCCCCCTCATATTTCCCTTCCCTTTGATACGGATGTGAAATCTACATTGTATTTATTTTCTTGTGTGAGTTACCCCATAAGGTTGGGATGGGCTTCTGATGACCTAATATTCAATATATACCATTTATCTTTCTAAATGGTTCCATAGTGGCATGTAGATCAAATGACTTCTAGTAAACATCTTTATTTTTTTGTGGCATGCATTGGTTTTCAAAGAGAAAATGGTTTGTTTCTAAAATTTGTTTTAAATGTGTTCCTTAGCTTGGATTCAAAGGGTAATATTGAGAGGCTTGTGTGATTTATTGTTGGTTTTTTTTACCTCGTGATGGATATTCTCTGGTTTTAAAAATCTTTTGTTCTTTTTGTCATTCAAATTTGTGAATGATCATGAATAGTGTTGGTTTATGGGTGTGTTGTGTGGATGGCCTCATGAAATATTTTCCTATGGTATCAAATTGATGGTTGGTATAAATGGATGCAAAGGACCCCTTGGAGGTTCAAGGTGGGTCTTGAATGTGTTAGAGACTCAAGACTAGGTCTTGAGGAACTAGTTCCCAGGTGATGTTCTAGTGATCTATGGGAAGGGTTTCTTACCATGTTTTTTTCTTCTATGTGCTTGATGTGGCCTTCCAAGTGTCTATAGTGATAGACTGATGTGGTTGATGACCTATCTAAAGGAATGATGGATGGGTTGGTTTGATAATTAGGACCAGTATATGGTATTGGGTCGAGGAACTTTCCAGAAATTTCTTCAGTTAGGGAACATTTTGTGCCTTATTCATTCAGGTATCAACATAGGACCTCTGATGATTATATGGGGATGAATCAGTGTGCATAAATAGGGGACCTTTCCAAGGGTAACTTGAGTCAGGAAAGAGGACCACCTAGGGTGCTAGTTTGTGGATTTACTTGACTCATAGTCAATTTACCTCCCTCAAGTGATGAGGGATGGGTCAAGGCTTGTGGAAAAATTATTGTCTCATGATCATTCAAGTAAAAGGTCGAGGTTTTGATGATGACCCACCTTGAGATTTTGAGTGTGGGATGGACATCATCGGTTGGCACCCTACCTTTCATCTTTAGATATGATTTGGGTAGTGGTACATGACACTATATTATAGAATAGAATTGAAGCTAGTATTTTATGGGTTATGGTATAAGGTGGCATCTTCCATTAAGTATCGAGTTGAAAAAGGTAGGGTTTGGTGTTGTCATGGATTAGTTAGCACATGACAACATGAATTATTTTATTTTTTATGCATTAAGTGTTATTTTATTAGGTGGGTCTATTGAATGGATGCGACTGAATTATTTATATATTTATTTTAGGTATACCCACTTAATCACAATTGAAAATAGTATTGTTGGGGCATTAGAGATATGTACTAGGTCGTTGGACTCATGCCCTAACGTGTACATTACATCGGTTTCAATGAATGTGGGTATATATTCATATTATCTTTTAATAACAAAGATTCATGAGGAGATACACTTGTGGTATGGGATTATCGCATAGTGGAGTCCAAGGATTAAATAGGATGGTATGTGAGTAGTGTTGTCCCATGTGACACTTCAATTATTTATTTGAATCCATTTTTATCTACCTTTTTATTAAGGTTTACCCCATATTATAGACTCTATTATGATTTTTATTATTTGGTTTAGTATCCCCATGTCTATGTTAGTCCCTCACCACTAATAAAAATCTTATGGCCTACTTATAGGTGTTGTGGCAACCCCACTCGGGCATCGTTAAAGTGGTTTGGGTTGGGGTGTTACAATGAAAAGATGATCTTGAGTTATGTGGCACCCAATTTGGTCACTATAGAGGTGATTTAGATTAGGGACCTAAAAAATGGTATGAGATCCTTGTTTTTATTTTTCCATTATATTTTTATATGTTTATTAGAATATAGGATGTGGTTTTAACGTAAGATAAACTTTATTTCTGGACATAGTTAACCCACATGTCTGGTAAATTCAATTTAATATAGGTAAGAATGATGTTCTTGGTTTCTATATTTATAGTTAGGTTACTTTTACCCAATATAGTGAATTATTTTATTGGTTTACGGATTTACACATTACCAAGGGATGCAATAGGTGAGAATTCATGAATCATAGTTAGCATGTTGGATTCAAATGACATTCATGTTGATGCTTGTGGTTAAGCATATGGATTATTTGCATGACATTAATCTGTATGATTATGGTTGAGAACCCAAATCATGATGCTGTGTTTTGTTATTTAAATAATTATAAGTAAAATATATATTGTTTTACAATATAAATAGATAGTTTAATTATAAAAAACTAGGCCATGATTATGTTTTTCTATATTTAAATTGATCATGTGAATAACATCTTTATCTGTTTCTAACCCATGAGAAAGGGTTGTTGGGTCCAGAGGGAGTGACTGATTTATGTGTGGCCCTTATTAATCTAGGGTGTTTTAATAAAAAACCAGGACACTATACCTATTAATTTTTATTATATCTTTCATATCAATACCTATTATACATGTGTCTTGTAGTCCTTCATTTTGAATATTGCATCTTTACTCCCTAACAACCACCTATCAATCAACATGACAATAGGTATGATAATTCCCCACTAACAGTTTCCTTAGAACCCCCTACATGAAATTTTACCTAATATTAACCAGCAGCTATATAAGAGACTTCTTGATGTGATTTAGTATGTGGGATGTGGAGATTTGAGAGGTGAGCCTTTTGTAACATATATATGAATGACGTTTCATCTATAACATCCACCTCTATTTTATTGAGAGGTTTGATCTCTAGTTACAGAGTTATGGGTTGATTCTATAAAATATATCTTCAACCATCTTGAGACACCACCCAATAGTCAGGTGAATAATATCATATATAATATTTGAGGACCACTAAAGAATTGGTGGGATATCTTATCCGAGAAGTATTTTAAGGATTAATTCTTTAATTATTTCAACCCCAATAAAAAATATAATAGGGATTAGGATTTTATGAATCTTGTTTAGGTTATAATTTCGATAATGAACTATTTATCTTTTTTTACCAAGTTTCTTTGGTTTTCACCTTCATAAAAAGAGATGAGACCACTGGGGTTTCATGTTTTGAGGATGAAATGAGTCATTTGATTTTTTATTTTTTTGATCATATTTAGGATTAAATATTTTTATCGGGTTATGAATTAAGCCCTTATTTTAGAGAGGAACCTGGTCAATGATATAATATAAGGGTATTTGTGTTATGTTGGGCCTAATATAGGATCTTTAAGTAGCTATAAATTAAATTTAAATTATTATCACTGGATTAGCAATGGTCAAGCCAATCGGGTGTATGGTTTTTATTATTTTAATCTTGGGAGGGTATTGTTAATATTTTAATAGTGTGTTAGGCTGGGGAATACTCAACTAAAATTCCAATAACCTCTATTAGAGTATCATTCTTTTAGAATATAAGTGATCTAAAACGTTTTTTAAGTATAATCTCATCGGTCTAGTTGTCATGGTGATGTATGGGCTCAATGATCGATGGTTAGATCTGGTGATTTACCATAGGGTGGTAGTTGGAGTTATTCTAGCTGGTTAGGGTAATCAGGTGGTTATGGTTGTTAAGGCTAGAGGAGGTAGTATAAAAGTGCTCCGTTGGGTAGTCATGGGTCTAAAGGATGGGTTCTAGGCATTGTTTCTAGCTTTCTTCATTTTATCAAGCCTCCCCCAACTGATCATAGTGAGGGGCTTTTGATCATTCAAGGTATGATCCTAGTAGCATCTACTTTATCATCTAGTTTATTTGATATGGGTGTGTTATATTGGTTTATATCAATTCAAATATGTTGGTGATTTTTGGTTTCCTAATAAGTGCCTCTATGTAGTGATGTCTATTGATACACTCTTATAGATGTGATCCAATTTTATTTTTATATCTCTTGAATATTCCCTCAGGATTAGTTGATATCAAAAAATAGGTTATTTCTTTCTATTAGAGATGTGCAGTTTTGATGTGATCTGAGGTATGCATTACATAAATTTTAATTGATCTCTCATAGAATGTTATTTTTCAATTGGTTTCTTTTATTTATATTGAGGGTAATTTTTATACCTTAATTAGTGAGTGTTATTTAGAGGTAGGTCATTCGAGACATGAAAAACGGTTATTAGGGATTCTTTCAACCTATTTGATCAATATTGTTTTGGATAATGAGGAGACACATCAGAAATTATTTCCCCTTATTGTTAACCAATCTAAGGCAATTTTTCTAATGAATTATTTTTTTTACTCAAGATAGAGGTCGAGTATATGATCAATTTTATTCCATGTATAGAGCCTATGTCATGACCTATCCTAGTGGGGCCCGTGTCACAATTCCCTAATCCCACATTTAATAGGCCAGGGGTTAGATACTATCACTGAGTAGAAATATCACAAATATGGGTGGCCTTAGCCTAAGTACCTAAACACACACACACACACACACATCTCCAAGTTGATAAAATGATGAAAAGTAAAAAAACTGATCAACCATGCATGCATACATCTAAAATCACACAACCAGATTATGAATGGAATTAGAGAAAGTAAATTGGGCAAAATACAATCCCACCACAAAGTTTCTGAAAAAATTTCCAACTAGTAAGGAAAGAGAAGTAATATTGTAATGATAGAAAAGGAACACACAACAGTTTTTCTAGTCTCATTAAGCACTACCTAGTCTTGGTTCATCAAGGACACTGTAAAAATGTTGATCATCTACACAAGACACGATATATGCGGGAAAATCTTGTGTAGGGGTGAGTATTACAATACCTAGTAAGAAATTGATGGTTTGAATTTATATACACATTTTTTTCATTTACCTATGGATTATAATTGATTTATATGATAATTCGCTTAGTGTATTCTTAGTTTTTCAAGAATGAGGCTTCATGGGATTCAAAAGAAGAAATGGAGAAAAATTACAGAATTCACCTATTACACGTTGTGACATGGCATTACATGTCATGTTATAGGACTTCTGAGCATGTGACAAGCCATGATCCAAGTCATGCACCAACTTGTGAAATCAGTGGAAATTGAAACTAGTACACTTCATGAATGATCCATACACAATGTGACCCCAGTCAAAGAAGTTATACAAGAAATCAATGCCGAAGAAATTATTGAGGATCAATACATGTGGTGAGTCCTTCGTACACAACATATAGGCAATCAAAACTTGGAAATTGATCTAGATACACAAGAGGTACAGGGGAGATCCAAAATCCATAGATATCTACGTGGAACAATGGTACACAACATGTAACTCTAGTACATTGCATGAATGATTTCACCTATATATACAACATCTAAGAAGAGTATTTATTAGTATTCCAGGATGGTATTTCTCTCTATATTTAGTTACTTATGAGTTTCCTTTTCCCCTCTCTCCTTTAAACTCAAAATCTATTCATGTCTTACATTTTATTTCAATTCAAGATTCGTTGAACGTTTTTTCTTGAACACATTCAGATTCCCACTTCATTGATTCCCATCATTCACCATCAAATTCCAATGACACATCTTATATCCATTTCCATTTTTAATATCAAGTAAGCACTTTATTAATTTTGTGATTTATATTTTTCAAACTCGATTGCAATCTCATTCCCACTTTAAATTTGGACCCTCTTATGATTGTGAATCATTTAAATTAAAATAGAATTTCAAGCATAATTTTATTTATTTATTTATTTGAATCCTAACCCACCATGAGTAGCTAAACCACTCGATGGTAGGGATCAAGAGTATATTTATCTGTACTCATAATCGATCTTTTCTGATTTTGGAAACCCTAATGTATTATTAATCATTGTAAATAACTCAAGTCTATCCAATTTGTGAGAACATCCCTGATCAAGGGATATTAAATTGGAAGACTGTGTCCTAATTAAATTTTACTAGGCTAATACCACTAGCCTAAAACACTTTCTAACCTAATATCTAAAATTATTGAACTTAGGATTTTACTATATCTCGATCACAGAATAGTCACTTCAAAGGTAGAACAAGGTGACTTGACCACATTAAACCAGTGACTGTCATTTTCTTCATAGTCTAAACCTTAGGACCCTCCCAATAATAGAATTAAATAACTCTATAACTAGACCTAAGATTTGATTTCCCTCACCCACATTCTTTCTTTTTCTTTCAAGATTTTATTGCACCCCTAATTTTTCAAAAAATAGTGCATTTACTAAGGTCCCTTGACTTGTTCAATAAACCTTGAGTCAGAAGAACCTTCGGCCTTTGATCCCAAGATTGAAAAGTATATATTTACCCACTACCATACAAAAATTGTTGTGGAACACAATCAAGTGGAACCCAACCCACTAAACCTTCATCAATAAATTCCTGTAGAATTAATGATGCATCATGAAAATACCATCGTGGATTTTGGATTTACATAAATCCATGGTACAACCCCAAGAATCATACATTCCCCCATCCAAGCTCGTACATTCGAGATAATACCTGGACTCATTCATAGGATCTAGAATATGAGACAATTCTGTGGTCTCCAGAACGAAGACCAACATGAGCACATTTCCAACTTCCAGGCTGGTTTTGATACCTTTCAAAACCAGGGAGTCTCTTATGATTCCATTAGATTGCACATATTCCCATACTCCTTACAAGATAGGGCTATGGACTGGCTAAAAATTCAAGCTCCCGAGTCAGTCACGACTTGGGACGATCCTTCCCAAAAAAATTGGACAAATATTTTCCATCAATCTGGACCTAGAAGATCCAAAATGATATCCAGAACTTTTCTCAAGATGAAAAAGAATCAGCATGGGAAGTGTGGGACCAATTCAAAGAGATCATGAGGATGTGTCCACGCTATGGACTGTGTATGTGGATTTAGTTGTAGAAATTTTATGAAGGAATCCAACCAGCTGCATGAATTGTTGTCAATGCTTCCGCTGACGGAGGATTAATTTTTAAGACCCTTGAATCATGATGTGAAATTCTCAATGATGTTTCTTGCAATTCCATCATATTAAAAAGTGATCATGGAACACCATGTAGTGGTATCCACCATGTAGATGAGAGAACCTGATTATCATCATATGTTGAATTCATCACAAAGAATCTCAAGTCATTCCAGATTCCAGCCACACAACCCCCTCCTGCTCCTGTGATGAAGATTAAATTATGTGAGATTTACGGTGGCCCACATCATTCCCAATATTTCAATTCAGGATATGAAGAATAGTATGATTGTGATTATGTTAATTAAAATCAATGGAACCATCTCTTTCAGTAGTAGAAACAATATTACTAGCAGAGGCCTGCTCAGTAGTAACCTCAGAGTAATCAAGGATATTTCCAACAATGAAGTAGTCAACCACAATTATGCAATCAAGGATCACTAGGGTATGCACCGATGAACCCAGTTCCCAGACCACAGTAAAAAATGCAACAACCCTTCTGAAAAATACCATAGAAACAATTCCAACCCCCACCCAAGATCTCAGCAACCACCTGTCCCTCTTCCAAGTAACCTAGAAAACATCCTGGCTACTTTTTTCCAAATATCATAATAGAGAATGAAAAACTAGGAGATAGAAATGCAAATCTAAAGAGATTATTTAAGGAATCATGATATTCAAATAGGTTAAATATCGAAGACCTTTTCTGATAGGATAACATGTACTTTACCTGGAAACACTGAGACATACCCAAGGGAGGAATCCTAGGAAGTAGTACTGAGAAGCGAGTATGTTTTGTACTTTCAAAAACCAACCATTAAAGATGAAAGGAAACAATAATAGAATAAGAATAAATCATAAGAAGATAGAGAAGTTGATAAAACCATACCCACCACACCTCAAAAATAAGTACCAGTTGAGAAGAACCAAATACCTGAAGAGAAAAAGGAACAAGTTTATGTTTCCCCACATCCATAAAATCAACCTCTTCCCTTTCTGAAGAGAGTAAGACAAGGTTGGTAGGAGTCACAATACAAGAAGTTCCTAAATATGTTCAAGAAACTTCAAATCAAAATACCATTTGAAAAATCCACTGCCCAGATGCTAGTATATGAAACAATTCACAAGGATATGATATCCAAAAAAAGTGACATAGAAGATCTTAGATTAATGTATTTGAATGAGGAATGATATAGAATTCTACACCTGAAAATTCACCAAAAAATGAGATATCCTGGAAGTTTTTCAATTTCATGTGCTATAGGAGAATAAAATTATGGAAGAGAACTATGAACTCTTTTATCCATCATTAACGTAATTTAGGTGAATGTTTTCCACAATATTGGACTCTAATAACTTAAAGAAAGTATAGTAGAACTACAACTATCTGACTGATCAGTAAAATATTCCTGATGTATTCTCAAATATTTTTTGGTTAAAGTCATAAAATTCATCTTTCTAACAAACTTTCTAGTTATGGACATGGAATAAGAAGGTTATGTCCTTATCATTCATGTAATTCCATTCCTAGCCATAGGAAATGCTTTAATTGATGTCATCTAAGGAAGTTTACTATTCTGATATAGATAAGAACAGTTAGTGTTCCACCTGGTTAAAGCTTCCCAATAATCAAATGATGTTGTAGATTTTAACACCATATCTCTCACCTAAAATATAGACGAGTACCTGGCTATTGAAAAAGAAAAAAACATTCACTCTCATAGAAGGAAGAACAGTATTATTTAGAGGAAATGAGCTACATTAAACCACCCACAATGGACACCTTTCCACCTTTCATCCCCTATATCATTCAACCACCCCAGCTAGAACTTATACCACTACCCAATACACGGATGTACTCATACTTAGGTGTATCATCCTTTCTACCAATTATTATCAATTATGAACTTTCTCATTAACAATAAGAGAAATTGGTCGATGTTTTGAAAAGACAAATCAATCTATTGTCTGGGGTGTGGAATAGATCAAGGGAATCAATCCTACTGATTGCACTCATAGAAACCTTCTTGAAGAAAGTGAAAAGATTAAATGACAACCTCAATGACATTTCACACCCTCGATGGAGGAAGTCATCAAAAAGGAAGTTATAAAACTATTGGATTTGGAATCACTTTTATTATATCAGATAATGAATGGGTGACCCCCCCCCCCCTCTAATTTATTACTAAGAAAGGATGACTCATGGTAGAAATAACTGATGAAAATGAACATATTTCAACATGCACCATCACAGGGTGGAGAGTTTTCATAGATTATATATGTTTGGATTCATCTACCAAAAAGGATTATTTAAACTTACCATTAATTGATCAAATTCTAGAAGTACTGGCAGGGAATGAGTTAAACTATTTCTTGGTTCGATATTCAGGATACAACCAAATTGTAGTTGCCTCCGCTTATCACCCAAATACCATATTCACATGTCCATTTAGTGAATTTTCTTATAGAATAATGTCATTTGGAATGTGAAATACTACATAAACATTTTATAGATTCCTGACGCATATCTTCCATGACATGGATGAACAGTTACATGAAATATCCATGGATGATTTATCAATTTATGGGAGATCATATGAAGTCTGTTTAAGCAATCTAGAATTAGTTATCCAGCATTGTAAAGAAAAATTTATAGACTTTAATTTGGAAAATTTTCATTTCAGGGTGCAAGGAGGAATACTACTTCATGATAAAATTTCCAAGGAAGGCATTAGAGTTGATCCAACTAAAATCAAAGTCCTCAAGGATCTACCATAACCCTCAACCATCAAGGGTATCAAAAAAATTTGGTCTATTATGGATTTTACATATGATTTGTGAATGATTTTGATAAAGTGGGCTTCCCATTAACACATCTATTGTCAAAATATGTTTCCATATATTTCACTCAGGACTTCAAAAAAACTTTCAAAATAATGAAGAATAATCTAACAGCATCACCAATCGTTATTTAACCCAATTGGGACAAAGAATTTAAGTTAATGTGTGATGCTAGTGACCTTGATGTTGGTTTTGTGTTAGGAAAAAAAATTGGAAACATCTTCTATCTCATTTATTATGCAAGATACATGTTATTTGAAGCTCAATTCAATTACATGAATACAAAAAAATAACACTTAGCTATTGTATATCCCTTTGAGAAATTTTGTTTATATCTGGAATTGTCTAAGGTGATTATTCACACTGATTTCATGGCCCTCAAATACATAATGAGAAAGAAGGATTCCAAACATAAGCTGATATGTTGGATCCTCATGCTATAGGAATTTTATATCATGATCAAGGATACAAAAGGGATAGAGTATGAAATTTTGGATCTTTTCTCCTGACTTACTCGACCAATCATGAAGAAAGATGGGGAGGCTGACATTGAAGTATATTTCCCTGATGAAAGCCTATTTAGTATCATGGTACAATTGTGGTTCTCAGATATTGCTAATAATCTTTCCATGAGATTCCTATATCAAGACATATTTTACCAACAGTGAAAAACAATATGTCAGATGCTAAGAATTACTACTAGGATGAGCTACTATTGTTCAAGTGTTGTGATAATGGTCTATTAAGATGCTACATCCCAAAATAAGAAACCCCCAATGTGATTGAGATATTTCACACGTCACCAAATGAAGGATATCATGGAATTTATCATACAGTATCCAAAATTCTACAAATTTTATTTTTATAGCCCACACTACACAAATATGTTTGTGAATTTTTCCAAATATGTGAAAAATTCCAGTGGAACAGAAATATGGGATAGAGGAATGAGATTCCATATAATCACATCATAGAAGTAGAAATATTTGAAATTTGGGGCATAGACTTCATGGGAACATTTCCCAAATTACATGGAAAATACTACATTTTGGTTGGAATTGACTTTATCTCAAAATGGGTTGAAGCTTAAGCAACCTCACATGACACAACAAAAGTAGTCATGAAATTTATAATGAAGAATGTGTTCACAAGATTTCCATTACCAAGATTACTCAATAGTGATCAAGGAACACACTTCACAAACCGATATGTTATAGGATTTCTATAATGGTGCATAATCTTACAAAATATGGAATCTCCCTACCACACACAAATGAGTGAGCACGTAGAACTATCAAACAATGAGGTAATAAAATTTTTGGAAGAAACTTTGAATACCAACCAAAGTGATTAGAGCCTCAAACTAGATGATTAAATATGGTCATATCTAACTACCTACAATACACCCATAGGAACCACACCATTTAGATAAGTTTATGGGAATCTATTTCATCTCCAGGTTGAGTTGTAGCATCATTCATTTTTGGCAAGCAAGAAACTGAATTTGGATTATATAATGGTTGGAGAAGTAGGAATGATAAGATTGACTAATTTAGAAGAAATCTGGAGATACATGTATGAAATTTCAAAGATCTATAAGAAAAATGAACTGAAATTGAATGACCATCATATTTTTAGGCGTAACTTTATACTTGGGAATAAGGCCATGTTATTCAACTTGTGATTGAAATAATTCGTGGGTAAGATGAAGTCTTGATGGTCATTCCCATTCGCATTCACTCTAGTATTTCCTTATTGAACCATTTATATCTATATAGAATGTGGACCGCCATTTAAAGTGAATGGTAAAATATTGATGCTTTTTAAAGAACCCTTCTGGGAATGCGTTTTCATCAGCCTTAAATTTACTTAAGCTTTAATGAAGTCAATCTCCAGACTAAAAAGGAATTAATGACTGGGAGGCAACCCAAGGTAGGTTATCTTAGATTATGAAAGATTAGGATCATCTTAGGAAGGTTCTAGGTAGGAAAAGAAATAACGGGAAGGTAAGAAAAAAATTTATTTAAAATAGTTTAGTAAATTTCGTGTACCATTGGTTTATGACATGTACCCTTATAACCAAAAATACATTTTAATTTACCTGTACACGATGTAAACCACCTCTATATATCATTTATTTTGTTGTTTATATATTTAAATATATAGTTTGTGAACCCTTGGTTCATGACCTACACCCCACAAAAGATTTGACACCTCACCTTCCTCCTATGTAACCTCTCCATCCCACACCCCAGAACCCCCATTACCATCATATACATTATCTCTTATTTACTCATGTGCACCCTTCCTTTACCCCCCCCCCCCACCCTCGTCTCTTGTCACACCAAACCACACCCCCTATCCTCTCTTTCTTCACCAAATCACACCCCATTCCTTCATTGCTCAAAGAAAAAAGACATCAACGCTCCACCAACTCCTCATCCTCAACCTCCTAAGAATAGCTTCCAGCCAAGTGTCCCTATGTTGCGCCTACTAAACCTCCTACACCACAACATGAACATTCTCCTATACCTGAGATAACCTCATCCTCCACTTATAAAAACATTCACCTGCACCACATCCTCTATTTTACCAACCCACAACATCGAGTCAATCTTCTTCAGTTATAGGAAAAAACCCATGCGTACAAACAATACTCTAGACATATGCATCCTAACCCGATTGAACATCACAGATGTTATCCATAACCTTTTGGAAATTCTTAAGATTGATAACATTCTCTAAGTCCATGAGGAGAAATTATGATAATTTTTTTGGATTTTTTTTCCACTTTCAAGATGTCCATTGATATCCTTAGGTTTCATCTTGGTGGATGAACGCATGAGTTATCTTTTTTAGTGTTTAGGGTAAGACTTGGAATTTACAAATATGAGTTTTTAACTCTCTACATTTATCCTACGTTTCAATTAGATCCACCTCAAGAGGAGTCTTGGCAGAGGTGGGAGTCGATTACCCAAGACCCCCTATTACCCCATGACTTATGAATCACAAAATCCACTCAGTTGTGAGGCCCTCCACTAAATATACTTCAAAGATACTTGGATCATGGATGGTTTTATCGGGTTCAGTTTGGTGGTAGTTTCATTTAGATGGATGTGCTCATCCTTGCAGTATCCGTGGGTGGACCAGCCATTAACATGTCTATATGATTCACCCTGTATTACAAGACACACGCTCAGAGGTAGCCAGGTACTTTGATGGGAGGATCTTTCATTACACATTTTTAGAGGCACTTTATCATGTTCAATACTTCAATTCCCCTCACCTCCTTAGGACCTATTGATCTTATCAATGGTGTGATTCTATACAAGATACATATGTTAGTGATGGAGTATGATGCTTACTTTTGGGCACCAAGCATCCATGAGGCATCACTGTAGGAGGCACCACCACCACCAGCAGCAGTAGCAGTGGGCCCACCATTTGATCCACACTCCACCCCCAAATATATAACACCCATCCCTCCTTCCATCTCGGCCTCCACCCCCCTCTAATTCCTACAACCACCCTTCCCACCCTGAGTGATCTCTCGGCCACCCAGTAGTGTATCCTGGAAAACCTATGCCAGATTCCCACTCTCCTCCATCTCACCTTCATAGAGCCTACAGAGTTCACCACACCACAACCCACCCAGTAATACTATCCCATCCACTTATACTATCCCCACATCACCCATCGTCCATCTGGATCTACCCACAAACCTTACTAACCTCGCTGCCCAGTGGGAGTATTTAGTAGGGCAGGCTCAGAGGGGAAAGGGGCTAGCCACTGACTCCACCCTAGAGGAACCCTGTGTTGATCGTGCTTCCAAATCCTTGGCCTCCCTATGGATCAGTACCTCTCTAAAACCTACCCCATCCCATCTACCTTCCTCCAAGATCCCACCATCCACTATAGCAGTCGCTCCACCTACTCCTGCTACTGCTGCAGATGCGGACACAGCTGGACAGCTTGTATCACCACCTAATGGCAGGATGATGCTGGAGGAGATATTTTACTGGGACACCTTATCTTTCCATTTTATTTCCTTTTGGGATTTTGGACTTTTTTTTGATATGGTGGGGTGTTTTTTTTCATTTTTTTATGAACACTTTTTGTACTGAATTTTGGTGTATATATATATATATATATATATATATATTTCATTCCTTTTTGGCATGATTGTCATTTATTTAATTTCTTACACAATAATTTCTATCTCCTATAAGTCATCTTTTGTTCTTGATTGACCAATACCACCATCTGTTTTAGAAAAAAGCTTCTCCAACACGTTATAGACACCACACGTCAACTTTAAGACCATCCCATGAAAATCCATGCACAACAGTAGCCACCCAGAGTTGTGATCCCATTCCTTCCACATCGCATTCACACTCATGATGTGGGACCTGAACTCATAAACCTTCCCAAGTTACCTCAATACTTGGAAGACACATAAACCAGTAGCTACAAGCGGATACAGATCACCTTAGCTGATGGATTCACTGTACAATATCTAGGTATATCTGTCTGGATGACAACATCTTGTTAGAACTTTATGGGATTTAACCCATAGTTTATATTTTTTTTATAATGATTTATCATAGTTTTATCTTTTTCATTTTTACTTGAGGCTCTTATTGAACTACATTGTAAAAATTTCACAAAAATTAACTAGAAATGGGTTACCTCTGCTTGTTATCCTATGCACCAACCTATAATTCTACTATTACAATGTTTGAACTTATTTACTAATGTATAATATAGTTTAGTAATTTTTATCTAACCCATTATGTAGGTGAACCAAAATTATCATACCGAAAGGATATTTACCTCATGTCATGACACTATCCAGGGAGCTCTCAATTCTGACATTTTTATTATTTTGAAAGGGAATTTTAATTTTTGTGTGATTTACTTACCACAACACTCCCATAAGCATTTCCTGGATTATGTGGACACCATAGCTCTCAATGTGTGGGGGTTTCATGATTTTTAGTAACAATACACGCCAATTATTGTGTGTTATCACCTGTATAGGTGATATTTTTTGAAATTATAAGCATGTTTTAAACTTAAAAAACATTATTCCCATTTAAATTAATGAAAATGTTAAGTTGAAAATTGTTAGAATCTATATTTTGTCTCTGTTTAGAAATTTTTAGAATGATTTATATGTTTTGGAATTTGATTTAAATTAAACATTTTTGACATTATGATTAATTGACTCATTACTTAGTTTTAAACACATTGTAATTTCCAATTTCTGTTTTATTCTCAATACCCGAGAGGACTCTAAGACTAAAACTTCATACTATTTTCTAAGAATATTCCCTGATTGATAACTTGGACATGTAAACCTACCAGAAATTGAATTTAGATCTTATTGTGGTTATTACTGAACATGTAAAAAATTTAAAATGATTGACGCACTCTTTATCACACACTTTTTTTTCTATACCCACCATACATATTTCCTTCATTTAGCACATAATTTTTATGAATGAACTTATAGGATGAATATATTTCAAGATGAATTTTCCTTCCTACCCAAATCTTTGAATAATGCATGATTTTATTTTCAAACAAGTGTGGGGGAGGCATTCCAAAAACATGGGATGATCCTTTTTTCATATATTTAATGTGTACTCTTCAGACTACTGTGTTGTGATCTATATCTACTTTATAACATTTCATTTTTATTATTTTCCTTTGAAAAATACAAAATAAAAGAAAAAAATACATGGTTTGTGTACTAGGAAGATCAAGAATCTATATTTACCGACCGATGAATCCCTTGAAGGATCATCTGTGGTTAGGGGATGGATGTGAGATCATTCCTCGGCCTAACATTAAAAAAATGGAAATACAAAAGAAAATGGAAAGGAATTGAATACTCATTGTATACTTACTTGATATATATGGATCCAACCAGAGCTTCTAGAGTTTAGACTTGATTAGCTGGAAATAGGAATTGTATTACGCTTATCTTGACATTCATGCATTATGATTCATATCTTACCCTCCTCTTGATATTTATTTTCACTTTTTACCCACCTACCCATAGCCTCAAAGTCAAAAAACCTTATTGTTGAATCCCTCATGTTTATTTTTGTACTTGTATTTACAATGTAGAGATGATAGAACCAATGTGATTCGATGGTTAGGAACATTCACTCATGGCATCATAATAACTCCAATTTCATTTTACCCATAGTGATGAGGGAAAATTCAATTGGTGGTAAATCACAAATGGGTAAAGAATTCAAGGAACTATTAAAAGATTGTAAATAAAATATTACAATTTGTTAAAAGAATTGATCTATGAGGCATGGATAATTTCCTATGAAATAATGATTCTAAAGACTAACTTTTTCTCTTACACTTAGTTTTATTTTCCCAAACATAATGAATATTTCATATTTTAAAAAAAGTATTCCGTTTTGAAATCTTTTTTGATACGTTCTTTACTTGATGAGAATAAATTGTTCAAGTGTGGGGGGATTTGATAACCTAAATTCGTATATATTTTTTGTTGTCATTTACATATGGATTTTCATTGATTTATTCGATAATGAACTTGGTATATGATTAGTTTTTCAATAATGAGCCTTTGTAGGATTCAAAGGAAGAAATGCAGAAAACATGAAAAATTCACTTATTACCCATCATGACTCGACATTACACATCGTGCAATATGCTTTGGTAGCATGTGAGATGATGTGAACCAATCCATGAACCAAGTCACAAAATCAACATAAATTGAAGCCGGAACATATTGTGAATGATCCATACATGATATGACCCCTGTCAAAACAGTTACATGAGAAATCCATGATGGAGGAATTGATGAGGATAGGTTCATGTCATGAGTCCTATATAAATGACGTGTAGGCATTCAAACCTCATAAATTAGACAAGATATGCATGAGGCATGTAGAAGATCCAAAATCTACATAGATCTACACAAATCAATGGTACATGATGTGTAACTCCAGTGCACAATATAACCAATTTTTTATATATACAACACCTTGGTAGATCATTTCATAGCATTCCAAGATGGGATTTCTCCCTGTTTTTTATTCCCTATAAGTTTTCTTCTCTCCTCCCTCATTTAAACTCAAAGTTTCTTCATGTTTTACATTTTATTTTTAGTCAAGACCTTTAGATCATGTTTTCTTCAACTCTTCTAAATTCCCTCTTCATCGATTCCCTTCAATCATCATCAATTTTCAATGACACATGTTAGATCCATTTCTGTTGTTAGTCTCAAGTAAGAGATTTATTAAAGTTGGGATTTATATTTTGCAAACCCAATTGTATTCTCATTACCACTCCAAATTTAGACCCTTTCATGATTAAGAATCATTTAAATTAAAATATAATGTTAATAATGATTTTATGTACTTATTTATTTTCATCCCAACCAACCATGAGTAGCTAAACTGCCTAGGGGTGGGGATTCAAAGAAGATTTATCGGAACTTATACTGGATCTTTTCAAATTTTGGAAACCCTAATGGATTAGTAATCAGGATAAATAACTCTAGTCTATACAATTTTGGTGAACATGAAGGATCACTAGATATTCAAGTGGAAGACTCTATCCTAATTAATTTATACTAGGATATGACCACTAACCTAAGATTATTTTTTTCCTATAAGCTAGACTTAATACACATAGGTTGTTACTATATCTTGATAATTGAATAGTCACTTCCTAGGTAGAACTAGGTGACTTGACCAAATTCAACTAATGAATACCATTTTCTTCACAACCTAATCCTTAGTACCCTTCTAAGATTATAATTAAGGTTATATTTTCTCTAGATACTCGAAATTGATCCCAACCCCACCTTAATTATTTAAATTCATTGTCAACCATAGATTTAGAAAAACTCCCAAACTTCAAAGAAATTCCAAATGACTCTTATTAAAAGGGTCTCATGAAAGTGATCCTCTAAAGAACTAGCTTCCTCTGCACAGGATCGACCTCGCACATCTACTATACCACACCCTAGTAGTAGGTAAAGTTTGAGATACAATAAATCTAATCTGGCCACCGCCTATTTGAGCCCAACGATGCATGCGGGTTCATAAGACACCCCAAAACCAAAAATCATAAAGTAGAATAAGTATAATAGACTCTATTTAGGTATATATCTATATCACATAATACAAGAAGATCCACATATACTCAAAAAATACACACATTCTAAGGTTAATTCACAACCTTATGCCAGCCTAGGATTCCAGCTTGAAGATTACACATAATGATCATTCGGGATAACACACTTATAATCCTGATAACACTAATAATGCCCATATGAGAGGTAATTCTCATTGGGTCTCATCATAGGATTTACACACTAAAATTATGAAGATATAAAATAAAAATATGAGGATCACACCCCATGCCATAGGGTATACCAACAACTCAATCTGGATTAGCCCACTAAGAAGAGTATTGGCACCCACGTATTGTTAATCATGATGATACAAAGAAATCCACTTAGGGAATGAAGATGAATAGAGGATCTCACTCTGGGTCTCATGGAGGGATTCCAATAACTCTATTTAATAATTCTTATAGAAGGGACCGATGTCCTAGAAGTAGGATGTGATTCCATTCTAACCCCAATAGAATGGATATGGGGAAACCACCCTAATGAAACTCACCCAAGATATAGATGACAAGGGCTCCAAGACAAATTTTAGGAAGTGTGTGGTGTGTAGTAGGGATACAAACTATTCCCATATCTATGTTCATGTAATAGTACACTACATGTTGACTAATCGTTTACTCTGACCATGTACCACTACATGGGCATACCCATGTACAACTAGCCAAGTCATGTCCATTTTATAGTACACGTCATGTCTATGAAAATGTACTCCAACCCATGTAGTGTGGATCTACATTACACATTATGTATCACAGATATTTCAAGATTTTTAGATCTGGTATCCATGTTCATTCCTAAACCTTTGGCCTTTGATTCGTTGATCGTCTTGCTGGGAAGATCAATGAACTTCCTCGTTCAAGCCTCTTTATCAACAAACAATTGGTTCTGGACATCAAATCCATTTCGAAATCCCCATAAAATTTCATTCATCTATGTGCACTAAAGAACATGAAATCATGTATTAAAATATATCTGATTGATCTCTACTGCCATCATCGCACCACCTTCATGTTGTGTAGATCCCAAATATAAAATATCAGATCATTTCATGAAGTAATGGGGGTGCAACAATCAATTTATCAAGATAAGTTGAGCCACATGCCAAAAAAAGAACGCCCCTAATGAATGAAGAATCATAAAAGAAAAAAAAGAAAAATAAAGATTAATATACCTCAATCGATATTTTTTTCAACCTCAATTCTTTTCTGTTACAATGAAAAGTGAATAAATAATAATTAAATCACAACAAAATTCCACCAAATCCTGATTATTATTACCTATCCTGAAATGTTCACGATCTGTGGATCAATATTTTGGTTGATTGATCTATTTCCATCATAGAAACCAAAATAGGTAAAGAAACACAAATCAAACAATATCCTACCTTGATATGGATCAATCGCAGATGAAGAATGATCATTCACCATGACCACTGGTGAGATCCTTTGAATTATCCCCACACTGATTGTTGATCTCTGGTCTGGTCATCATCCAACAATGGAATCACCTCCAATAGTTCTAATGGATTTATTCAATTCATAGGGTTATATATAAAACCCCAAAAACTTCTTATAAGTAAAAATTTAAAGAAGGAAATTAGGTTTTTCATCAAAAAACAAGTGAAAATTTTATTTAATTATTTTCCTCATTCCACGCCCATGATGACTTTTCCACAAACACCATACGCTGACCATGGTTGTGTCCCACCTAGGGTAAACATCATGCTCTAAACTCAATGGTTCCCTTAGATTTGTATTCTAGAACCCCTTTTAGAATTTATTGTACTTTTTTAGGAAAATTGTTCATGTGTGTTGTTTAATATACTTAAAATATTTCAAACAATTATTTTGGGCACACCTAGCCTCAGAAATCACATCATACCAATACTCATACTCCAAAACAATCCAAACAATATCCAAAAATAATACATGAAAAATCTAAGTCATTACATTCTCCCCACCTTGGGGGTTTACATCCTAAAATTCCCAAAAAATGGCTACCTAAATAGATGTGGGTACATAGCACATATTTGAGCCTCTCGCTCCCATGTGTTCTCCAAGGGATTCTCGTGCTATAACTAGACATGTACTAGAGTAATCACTCAACCAAAAAACATCCTTTTTTGTTGATCCTCGACCTATATTGGGTACTCTAAAAAGGTTTACCCATCACGTATTTCCAGTTCACAGTAGTCAATAATGTGTGATGGTCCATGCACGTACATCCTTATCTGTGACATGTGGAAGACGTTGTTTACCCAATCTAACTACAATGGTAGAGCTAAGTGTTATTCCACCTCTCCAAATCTACGCAGTATCTAGAAAGGGATAATGACTGTCAGAGATATATTTATTCCCCTTCTAAATCTCCATAATCCATGTTATGTTGAAAACTATAGGAATACATGGTCTCCCTACTCTAACTCTAAAGTCCTCTTTCATCAATCCGGATAATAATTTTGATAGATTTTTGTAGTCTTCATTCAATCCTGGATGATTTGCACCTTCTCGGTAGTTTCTCCCACCAACTCTGGCCCCATGGGTGTTGACTCTCCTAGGACTGTCTAGAAAAGTGTTGACCTACAAGATCGCCTGTAAAAATCCACTTATGGAACCAAACCAATGGTGTAATGGTAACTTTTTTGTATGAAGACTCCACTAGTTTTAGGTGATCTTACAAACTACATACAAATCCTAACATGAACACACACATAATTTCCTCTAAAACATAAATGGTCTACTCATTTTAGCCATCAGTTTAGATATAAAACATTATTCTCAAGGATATCTAAGTCCTGAAAGCCTCTTTAAATCCCTTTTATATCTGAGATGTGAAGTGAGCTTCACGGTAAGAAATGATCATTGATGAAACTCCATGGATTCATACTATCTACTGGATGCATAGGAATACCAATATTTCTATTGAACTCTTCTCTCAAATAGCTATGAAGAGGGATTAATTAGTGATTCAGTCTACGATCACCCATATGGCATCATGTCTCATGGACATATGTGGTAATACTATTAAAAATTACATTGATATCTCATACCACTTCCACTCTGGCACCTTAAGGGTTCGATCTAAACCCACTTGAACTTGGTGCTCAGCCTTTAACAACAGGAAAGTATGGAATCGAGAGAAAAACTTTACAACTCCTTTCTTCATCCCAAACCACCAAAACATATATTGTAGGTCCTGGTACACATTTTACATGCCTGGATCTACCACTAAAGGGGATGTATGAAACTCTCTCAGAACCTCCTTCTAAAAAATCACTAGTATCATCATATATCCTTTTAAAATAATATCATACTCCCCTCCTTCAGAAAATCCAGAAAAATCATGTAAAGTGGATATCTGATTACGTAGGGTCTCATAGTCAGTTTTCCAAGGTTGTGCCTCCCTTACTCATTATATGATTGGAGGGGTGACAAACATCTATTAGATGTAAGTTGTTTGATCTCCATCCTTAAAGGATAACTGCAATGAGGATAAATTCTTTGATGCCTTATTCAACAATTGAAAACAAGATCTCCAACTCATATAATCTACTACTATATTCTCCTTCCCATGAGTATAGAATATTTTGAACACACAATCCCGGATGAACTTTAGCCATGTCCTCTATCTCAAGTTAATATCCTTCTGAGAGAAGACATATTTAATAATATTTTGATCAAAATATATGATAAATCACTCCCCCATCAAGTATTTTCACCACATCTATAGTGAAAAGAGTACTAATGCTAACTCAATATCATGTGTTGCATATATCTACTCCTATGTTCTCAACTAAACTGAAAAAAATGGAATCACCTCATTCCACTTCATCAGAAGACAACCAAGCCTAGTTCCCAATGCATCACATTACACTACATACTCAACACCCTCCTCTGGAAACCTCAATATGGGATCTCTCTTCAATCTCTTCCCCAACTGCAAAAAATCTTATAGAAACATCTCTATCCCCATGAAAGTATATCACTTTTGGGTCGAAGCTATTGTGGGTGTTGATATCCTGAATAAATCAGGTACGAATCTTTGGTAATAGCCAACCAACCCAAGGAAGCTCTCCACTTGCATCACTCTCTAGGGTAGATACCTAACTAACATTACCTCTCCAAGGTCGGGTCAACTATCACTTCATATTCTAAGATAATGTGTCCAAGAAAGTATACCACCTGTATCCATAAGTTACACTTCAACATAAATTTGGTGCTCTCGGAGTACATCTAAAACCATCCTCAAGTGTCCTGAATTCTCCTCCTCAGACATCAATTACTCAAGTATATCATTGATGAAAACTTCCATAAACTATTTAAGGAAGTAATATCTAGTTAATGGGTCCCATGAATACATTTTTGGTTTCCATCACAACAAATGGAATCACCAGGTACTCAGACTGACCATAGAAACATCTAAATTCCACCTTCAATATATCCTCATCTTGTACTCGCAATAGGTGATAGCCTGATATGAGGTCAACCACAGAGTACCATTGTGCCCCTATCAACTAATAAAATAGTTCATCAATCCTTGGTAGTGGATACATGTTCTTCACTATCACTTGGTTCAAGAACTAGTAAACCACACATAACCTCAACCACATGTCTTTATTTTTAGCAAACAAATCTTGGGAAACACAGGGTGAAACACTGGGTCTAACAAAGACCCTCCTCTTCAAATCCTCCAATTGAACCCCCCATATCATTAAGCTTCATGGGAGCCATCCAATATGCTATCGTATATATTTTTACAATCCTGAGGTGTATATCAATGTATATGTCTATCCCATGATGGGGAATTAATCATGAAACATTCTTAGGGAATATGTCCTCATAGTCGTCCACCACTCTCAGAAAATGATAACTCATAACATCCACTACTCCACGGGTCAGGATATCCAACTGATGACTAATCAGTTTCACCCTCTAATGCATGAGTTCATCATGTGCTACCTGGTATTCCTTTTCACCAAATAATGGAAAACCTGGTTCCATCACTATAGATTCACCCCATCCTCCACCTAAAATAGTAAATCTAGGAATGAACTATAAATAATCATACCTAAGATGATGTTTTAGGGCATCATCACTCTACAAAGAGATCCCAACATAAAGTCTTTTCTCCAAGAGTCAGGTCACACTATCAGAACAAGTGTGTGATTGCTGATTCATCTCTATAAAGAGTCTATGAACTTAAGGGTAAATCCAAGGGCTCAACTACAATCTCTAAGTACCATACAAGATATGTGGTAAGAAGGGAATAAATAGTTCCTTCTTTATTAGTACTAAAGATAAGGTAGAAAAGACGCAGATCATATATTGACTAATTATCACAGACTCTATGTCATAAACTTCAACTGCCTACAGTTGTCCCCACCCCTTTACCACATATCCCTAATCCTAGTGTGGACTAGTTGAGGGTTGGGGTGGTAACAAGTCAAAGCGTCTTCCACCTCCTATTGTTCACCCAGATCCTCTTCTGCATCCATCACCCTATGAACATGCTTGATTCTTAAACTACCTAGGCCTCGGTGAACCATCCACAATATATCTGTTAGCCATATAG
This sequence comes from Viscum album, assembly GCA_963277665.1. Lineage (NCBI taxonomy): Eukaryota > Viridiplantae > Streptophyta > Magnoliopsida > Santalales > Viscaceae > Viscum > Viscum album. Next base: position 680,491,770 of record OY728147.1, read on the forward strand.
TAGGTTGGACATTCTCAAGAAGGATGTGCCCTACCTTCACAAGAGTAGGGATTCCTATCTCTACATTTACTAGATCCATCCTGAGATCCTAGAACTATAGACCCCCTATCCTGGTACCTCCTCATGAAACATCTTGCATGCCTAGGTCTATGAGATTGAATTTGGATCCCTACTATCAAGGTCTATTCTCCTACTGGTCCACTACTAGAAACCATTGGTTGTATCTACTCATCCATGAAACCCTCGACCACCAAAGATCACTCTATCACCCTAGCATATTTAGGAATTCATGGAGGGATAATTATGGCTCAGATGCCTCTATGAAATCCTCAATAAATTTTTTGATCACTAGAGAACTAGTCATGAACCATATCCACCGATTACCTGGAGAGGTTGGTAAGCCTCGATGAATAATCAACTATATTCGTTTTACCCAGATGGATCTCTAGAAGCTCATGGATACATGCAGCTCTCAGCATAGCTTGAGATAAATCATCTATAAAAAGGTTCTAATTTCATGACCCTGCTAGAGTCACCACATATTAAGACTAAGTTACTAACCCCACCATTTTTTATTAATCCATAGAGAAGGCTCACTTTTAAGACCACCATCGGATCTTATAGTGTCCTAACCAGACAGAAAAATTAAGTCACCACCTCAAGCTAGTGTTTAGCCGCCTATGTGTCAGGCTCAACTAAAAACCAGAATTGTATCTATCACTAAAACTTGTGAAGTTTTCTTAGATTGAACACCTAATTCTCTGGCACTATAGGTACTATCTGTTGTTCTGTGAGTGGTGGTACAGTTGGGAAACCACCTAGAGGTAAAATCTCTCGATCAGGTCCCTATATTGATACCTCATCACTGAGGGGATCATCCTTGTGATTATGATGCTAAATTATTGATGGAATAAAATTTATAGGGTTCCTAAAATAAACAATATGTACCATAGTCAATGAGAATATCTAGAGATCTGACTCAAGAAGGAATTAAAGAGAACAAAACATTCTTATATGATGCGTGTACCATTTTTTCACTAAAACCAGTGCTCTCATTTACCAAGCCAAAAAGTTTGTGATCGGAGTCCTGGTTTATGGATACGTCGGTCACTGCACCAACATTGGAGTCTTTGGCCTAAAATATTAATTCAAATCACTTAACAATGCTTCCTTGAAACATAATCATAGACACGGGTCCTAAGGTAGAACTACCTGCCACTAATACCACTCTATCACAACTTGTCTCAGTGGATCCTGGTTCATGACTCCCCAAGCCCACCTCTAATAGGATAGGGGTTTGAGCCTAGTGTCGTATAGGAATATCACTAACATGGGAGTCCTTATCCTAAGTAATTGTACACATGCGCACATCTACAATCCAGTACAATGCTAAAATGTAAAAACAACTTAACAACCATGCATGAATACATATAAAATCCCACAACTATAGTACAAAAGGAAGTAAAAGAAGTAAATAGGGACAAATAAAATTCCACTACAAAGAGTCTAAAAACAAGTCCAAACTATAAAAAAATAAATGGATTGCTTTCAAGAGGTCAAAATAACACACCTCAGTCTATCTAGTCTGATTAAGAACCATCTAGTCTTGGTCCATCTAGGACTCTGTTAAAAGTTCAATTTTTGTCACAAAAAATGACACATGTGGGAAAATCCCTTGTAGGGGTGAGTATAATAATACCTAGTAGGACACCCTGAAACCACAAAGCATAAAAAAAATATAACTAGAGTTATCTCTACATGGGTATATTTATACATCAAATATATAAGAATATTTTGATATACTGAACAAATACATGCATTCTAATGGTAAGTCACAACCGTATGCCGGCCTAGTATTCCAACTCAAAGATTCCACATAACACTCACATGAGAGAACACACTCTAGAGCCTAATAAAACAGATGACATTTTAATGAGAGTTAATTCTCATCTGGTCTCAACATAGAAAGTACGGGTGCAAAATATTAAGAGATGTGATACACATAAGAAGATCACTCCCAAGGCCGTGGGTTATTCCAAAAACTCAATCTAGATTAACCCACTAAGTTTAGGATTAAATCCCACATAATTTTTGTCATGATGATACCAAGAACTCCACATAGGGAATGAAGAAGAATAGAGGATCTCACTCCAGGACTCACTGAAGGAATCCAGCTACTCTATCCCAGAATTCATACTGAATGGATCGTTGTCCTAGGATTAGGTGTCGATTACATACTAAACCTTAGAGAATGGATATAGGGAAAACATCCCAATCAAACATTACCAAGATACAGAGGAAAAGTGTTTCAAGCTAAGGAGTGTATCTAGATGTATATAGAACATAGTGGGGTTAATCTAATGATTCTTTACCTATCAATAGGTGAAGCTAGTGACCCAAAAATATTTTTCAATAACTTCCCATTTTTTGTGTAAATGGGAAAATGTTTAGATTGATTTTGTGATGAGGTTTCCAATGACACCCAAAGGTAGAATTATTTTAAGGTTTATTGTATACTAGTTAAACATGGTCACACACTTCCTACTAACCAAGGAGACATATCCTATATCTGGGTAGTATATATGTTTAGAATATTATATGGTTTCATGGTGTTACAAGGAGTGTAGTTTTTTTATAAATATACCTTATTCATGTGTGAATTTTGATAGATTGTTCAAATGGAACTTGATACTTTGGATCATTTGAGTACAATGTTCCATCCTTGGACCAATAGGCAGTCTGAGTGTGTTATCCATTTTTAGAGGATATTATGTAGGAATGTGTCCTAAATTTTATATGTTTATAAAATATTCATATCACTTTAGTTGATTTTTCCCATAAAATTCTTACCATAATTCAATTTGGACGGATCCTTTTAGGGAATTTTATGGAATTACATGTCCATAAACTATTTTATGTTAGAGGTATAGGAGTAAAATACTATCTAATGGAGTCTTGTTCAATTATATTAGAACATATCATGGTGATTCAAAAACATTAGTGATAGTACATACCAGCGGTTTTTCATATATAAACTGACAATGTAATCCTATATATTTTTAGGTAGGAGGATATGTTTTCATTTTGGTGTTTCTAAATTGTAAAACAATCATATTTGTAAGTAATTGAGGTTCTTTCCAAGATATTTGGTTTCCTTTGAGGTTTTTAAGAGTGTTAATAACATGGAATATTGATTAGTTCTCCTTTATAGTTTCCATTATATGCATGATGTATTCTATACATCAAAACATAGTAAAATAAGCTTGATTATTCTCATTTAATCAGTCTCAACAACATTGAGAAGTAGTTTGATTTATTGTTTAATGAATGATTGGTTCGTATTGTGGATCATAGTGAGAAGATATTTCAAGGGAAAAACTTCCCCATGGAATGCATGAAGTTGTGGAATAGATGTATCCAGAAGGATACATGGGAGTGCGAGGTTGAGATGCGAGTGTAATAGTTAGTGTAGTTTATTGGTGATTCTCAGTGATACAACTTGAGAATGAGATGCTATATAGTGGAAAGGTTGTATCACCGTGCATGTTTCTGATGTATGGGTTCAGTATAATTTGGGTAAATATCATGTGTTTATTGAACTATTATATATGATGGTATAGAGGGTCCTCAAGACAAAAAAATAAGAAAATGGGACAGATGTAAAAAATATATTGAAGTTATAGATCATCCATTGAAAACTTATTAGAGGAAAATAATATTTTGGTGACCCTAGTTGAGAGACCAGTTAATTTTTACCCTACTAATGTTATAGTGTAGACTACCAAAGTTTCAGTGTGAACCATCAGAGTTCCGATGGGACCTAATTAATTTAAAAAAAATTAATTAATTAATTTGATTAGTTAAATTGTGGATTAAATGAGGTTTTCTCATTTACTCCTCCCAAATAACCCACTCAATCTCTATAATACAATATCCATCAATTCTTCATCCTCATGGTAATATGTCCCTCATTCGCAGGTATATTTGACTGGAGTTCATCTTTGGTGGTATCTAGGGGTAGCTCTATCCCTTCTTATTAATTTATTCCTAGTTTATTACAAGATTTGACTATGTTAAATTATATATTCCATAAATTAAGTATTTTTCTATATTTTGGGGAAACCTATGATTATGTTTAATTAATCTTATGATATATAATGTGAAATATACCATTGGATCAACGTAGGAGGTCCCTACACACTCCTAATTGTTTATATATATTTCATGCAACAAGTGAAATGTGGTGTCATTGGTTGTGTGTGAATAACCTAGAAATAAATTCAACTAATTCCCATTGACTTACACAGATTAGTAGAAGATGTCTAGGACCATGATGGACCCTCCGATTTATATAAATTTATACCGTGGTCATTGATGGCCATGTGTTTAAATTAAAAGTGTGTTGAGTTTTGTTCTTGGAACCTGATTGGGTATCCATTATGTTGTTTTATGACATAAAATAATGGGAAAGGTTCACTTAGATTACTTTGATATAGGATAGTAATGTAACTGAGACAGGTTTTATTAAGCCTTGACCCATGTGGAACATGAGATTCTCCATATAGTATTTTATCTAGTTTAATTAATTTTTTGAGTGAGTGTTCCTCCCCATATTGCTTGTTTATAATCAGGTTGGTTATTCCATGTGGTAAGAAGTGAAAAATTGTTAGGTATGAGAGGAATAAACTAGATTAGACTCTGAGTGAGTTGGATTCAATGAAAATCATTAGGTAAATTGATTAGTTCTTGTTTCTTATGAAATTTATTATATTATGATGTGCTATTTATTTTGTATGTGGAATAATATGAACTTATTGATATTTTTGAAGTTAGATTGGATGTAATACCAATGTGAAATATTTGGGTTATGATACGGGATGTTATGTCCATTACATGACATACCCATTATTGAGATACTATGCTTGATATTGTGGGGTGTAATGACCACCAAGATCCAAAATATCATTCCCATGTGGCCTTGATAGTGATGGCGATGGGATGTTAAACCCAATTATTTTATTTTACCCATAAAAATGGGATATACTACCCATTATGTCATGAATCCAAGGAATTTAATGAGATTCACATATGAGAATGGTTTCTTGAAGGACCTGATGGCCTCTTTTATGATGTGTCTAGGACTATGGACACTTTTACAACTTGTGATTATACTCATGGATAGTGATGTTATGTCATTTTATTAATGAAAATGTTGTAACAAGATGCATGTTCTTAATTATATGGTAAGGGAAATTATTCTCACTTTAGGAATATTATTAATATGACCCTAAGACCATTATGGTAACTTAGATATTGGGATGTACTTCCCTTTTATTTACTACTAAGATATCATGGGACGTTATTCCCTCTATTGTGACGAACTAATCAGGATGTATTACCTGTGATTTGTATGTTATGATATTAAATGATAATATTCCCATGTTTACAACTCTATATGTTATGCCCATTTAGTATTCTAGTGATATATTTTGAGACACCATGACATTGGTTGAAGTGGGTGTTCTCACACCTGAGTGGTAGTATAGAACCCATAGTTGTAACATATTTTATTACTATTGTCATTAAAAATTTTACTTATACACATATCACATTGTACGCACCCTTGTATTTTAAAAGATTTTTTTAGAGACTGTTGGTGGTATATTATTAATTTTTACTCACACAATTCTCAGGAACACTATCTACCTAATAATTTTTTATGGTTGTTGTCCCAATTAATGTAAAAGGGACCCATATTGGATGAATAAGAAAGTATAGACCAAATGGAATTATGATCTGAGACTGAACAGGTACTCTAAACACAATTTTTATGTAGTATCCATTATTTTTTTAATTCTGGATAGCCTTTACATGGTTATCCCATTGGTAACAATTCTCATGTTGTGTGTTATGTAGAATTGTAATATATATCATTTTTATAGCTTTGAAATTATAATTTACTTACTGAAGGTATGTGGATATGATGTTAACTTTTATCTAAATTTTATTTTGATGAATGTTTATTATTATCATTTTATCTATGATTTATAGAAATTTATACCAAAAGGGTACAACCTCTCCACTTTATATATATACCCTCATTATTTGTTTTAGCTACTGATGTAAGAGGAGGTATACTTGAGGTATATCGAACCCAGTTCAGTCTTAGTGAATGTGAATCAAATTGGGGATGGTACAATTTTGAATAAATATTTTCAAATTTTAAAAGTTTAGAGAGTTTCATTGTTTGGCGTTTAGTCATGAAGTATTTTATTTCCACCATGAAATGTGTGTGTATCTATGTATTGAGGTATTAGGAAATGCATGGTTTGGTGGATTCTCTAAAGGTTGTTCAAGGAAATGATATATTCTCTTAGGTTTCATATAACATTATTTTTCAATTATAAACTTCATGAGACGTGATTTAATTATTTAATGGACTCATGCTCTGAATTTATATGCCCTTAAATACATTATTTGTTTTTTGAATGGGATCTTTAATATTTTAGTATTTCTTCATAAAAATTTAATATTATGTTAACATTTATTATTTTTATAATTAAAATTAATAATTACCTGATGTGAGTTATAATTATTTAATGATATTTTTAGGATTATATTTTTATAATTATTATACTTTATTATATATTTAGAGTTATTTCAAGGTAAATATTTTTTTAATATTTCTTATTTTTATTAGATTTTAATTAGAATTTTTTTTTGTTAATTGGATATGGAATTTACACTTCCCATGAATCCCACACAAGACAAGTATAGGGAGAGCAGAAAGGGATACTAATTCTTTCATTCTTCTTATATTGAAGCTTTAATCAATATATATAGGGTAGGATTAATTTCATATTCCTTCCCATCTCTTATTCTTCTTTGTATCCTTCTTCCCATTCCTCTATAATCCCAATACATAAATAAATTTATATAATTAGGATTCAGGAAATTTGGAGGTCTTTTCATATCAAGACGAAACATCCAATAAGAAAATCTATTTTTAAAATTTTGATTTTGATTTTCCTATAACACACTAATATTTTAAAATAAAAAAATTATTTTCGATAACGTATATGGTATGGGACACCAAGCGTAAAAACCACAAAATATTATTATTTAAATTTGACCGTTATATCCTAGTCATTAAATTAGCATTTATGAATAAAAATAAAAATGTTAGAAAATATATATAAAACTAATAATCAATACAAATTTATTTGTTAATATTTATTAATTAAATAGTCAATGTTTAGAAAATAAATTTTTGTCTTTAGGAATATGTTTTTTCCCAAATCGTATTTATTGTTTTTTGTAAGTGAATAATATAATTAATATATAAAATTTTAGAAAATTTATTCTTTAAAAATAATATAATTTTTGAAATTATTATATAAAAATTATCTTATGGTGTAATTTTGAGATTTTCTGAAAATTGTGATTTTTACAATGAATAATGAAAATACTAATTTTTTATTGAAAACTATATTTTATTTTATATTATCTGTAAAGTAAAATTATATTTTTTATTAGTTTAAAAATATAATTAGTTAATTTTAATTAGAAATGGTCCCATTAAGTCTTTTAATGAATTTTATACTTCAATTTAGTATAAAACATAATTTTACTTTAAAGGAATTTTTCTAAAAAGCGTTTTTTCTCCTTTTGAAAACATATTTTAAAATAATTTTCTATAAATTATAGATATTTAATTTCATAAAAGGGATTCCATATTTGTAATTAATGGGTTTAAATTATTTATACAGTCCCCTTTTATTTTTTGTCAACAAGAATAGTAAGTGTGGTAAAATTTATAATCTCGGCCAAGAGTAAATTGGGTTAATCTTGGTTAATGCTAAATAAAAATGCCATAATTTTTTATATTAATTATTATTAGTTGAATAAAAATTAAACCCTTATCACCTTGTTCTCTAAATTTATTTTATATGGAAAAGTATCTATGAAAATGACTTATATAATATTTAATACAAAGAAAGCTAGAGAATGTCACTCTCATTGTTTTAAATAAATCACATGTCTTTAAATAGTAAAAAATTACAAATGAATATAAATTTATATATTATGAGTAATGAAATTATTTTCATGATTTAAATATATTTATAGTTTTTATTAATCATCTAAATACCTTAAATTCTTATTTAATGTCAATAATGTATATCTTTAATTTAATAAAAAAATAAATGATTTTAAAAACATTATAAGTAATGTATTTTTAATGAGTTATAGTGTTGAAAGAAATTTATAGATCAATATTACATAATATTATATTTTCAAAAGATTATATTTGAATTCCAAATTTTTATTTATCCCTTTTAAGTCAAATTAAATAAATTGTGTAAAAATTGACGTGAATGATATTTTATCAAAATAATATTTTATTAAAATTATTTATAAATTATAAAAATATGGAAAGATGAAATTGTGGATCATGTAAGGTATAAAATTTAATCCCTTGTCTATTTAGAATCCAATTTTCAACTTATATGCAAAATTATAACCCTTTAATTATGAAAAATATGTTACCATGTTTAAGGTTAAAATAGGTTAACTTAGATGTTAAACAAAAAGATTAGTTTTAAAACACCACTTAATCCTGTCAAAATTTTATTATTTGATGGAATTTAAACCCATTATATATTATTTTTAAATAATTATCCCTTTTTATGATTTTTTATTGATAATGAATTTATTATAATTTAACCATTTAATATATTCCAAGTGTGTCTTGTCCCTCCCTTATTTCCCATATACCAACCCTAGGATCCATAAGAGGATATCTAAAGGAATTTTTTCCAAGTAGAGGTAATCACCTATGCTGATCACTTTCTTCTTGCTTCTTCTTTACATCCACTAAATATATTCTATTAAAAAATATATATCTTAAATATCTTAAATTAAATTAAATTTTATTTTTATAATAATTTAATAACCATTATCCACCAACTTTCACGTCAAATTTGAAGTGAAAGTATCACTCGTGTGTATCTACGAGATATCATCTTCATATAATGATACAATTCTTTTTCCATAAATATATTTCAGGGATGGGTATTATGATGGGTTTAATTTTTATAAATATTATTTATTAAATTTGTATTATTTTATAATTTTGATGTCACATCTAACATTTTACCTTCCAATGCTTTTTAAAATGATAATGTTATTCGTGCGTACATGTTGATTCCACTTCCATGAAACGATGTGATTTGTTTTTTGTTTCTATTTTACTTGGATGGTAATAAATATTTATTAAAATATATATGATATATATTATATAATAATGAACCTTTAAGTGTTAATTATCATTTACCTTTCTTTTTTTATTCCTTTAAAAGTCAAAACAACATTCATGCGTATGTGCAGACTACCGTCTCTATGAACTATGTTATTTTTTATTCTATCTCTATAATTTCTGGATGACTCGAAATATATATTTATACATAATTAATATATATTATAGTTATATAAGTATTAATTTTCCTTGGTTATGTGACCATGATCAAAGTCTGAGTAATTGAAACAGGCATGAAAAATGAAGCATTTATCACCAAAAACTATGATTTAAAATAATCAAATTGTTAGTAAATGGATGATAATATGTAATAAGTAAATCATAAATGATATGATAGATATTATTATGGTTTTCAAATACATGTATAATAAATCATTTTTATTATACATTATCTTTGAACATGTGTGAGAAAATATGAAACATGAGGTAAGGGATTTATGTTTTAATTTAATTTGAATCAGGTTTGATTATGCTTGAATTTCTATTAAGAAAATTATAAGATCCATGACTAATAAATACATTTAATTTCTCATCTCATATTTTTATTTTTGAATAATACATTTTTTCCTTTAATTTTCCTGTCTTTAATTACTCAAGATATTTAATTAAATTTTTAAGGGAAAACTGACCTTATTTCTCTCTTCAGTCAAATAAACATTTTTCTTCCATATCCATATTTTCTAAAAAAAATAAATAATGTTTTTAATATTATCTTATATTGGAATAACATAATTTTTATCCATGATTTAATTTTCATAAAAAAATTTAAAATGAATTTTTTTATTTTTTAAATGAGTTACTTCTTTACTTTTTACAAAAATCCGAATGGAATGTTTTATTTTAAATTATAGATAATTAATGTAATTTATTACCATCATTACCACTCGATTATTTTTATATTAATTTAAAAGTTTTAAAGGTTTTCTTTAAATAATTTTTTTCTTAATATTTGGGAAATTTTTATATTTTAAATAATTTATTTAAATATAAAAGTTTCATTTCCTAATAAAATATTCCAGTGATTCTTTTAATCGAATTCTCATCTATGATAACATCCTTTGAGGTTAATTATTTTTTAATAGGGGTATGATATAATGATATTATCCTTATTATTTCTCTAGATGGTTTATATTTATGATGATAATATTTTTATGAAACCCATTTGTTTTCCCTGGGTTATGATATGATGAATTGATGGAATATTTATGAAACCCATTTTCTTTTCATGGGTTATGATGTGATGATATGATGAATTTTTTGTGTTAATTTGGAATAAATATATATGGTTTTCATTATGTGATGGTTGGTCCAATAATTTTATATCCCTCCAATTCATTAGGTGCAGTTTTATGTCTCATTATATAACTACAGGAAACAAGTCGATGTGTTTGAATTTTTTATTTTGAAATGGTAAATCTTTATAACTTAAGTCAAATTTATTATATTTGAAATTTTTTTATGAAAGTTATTTGTTATGTTCATGATCTCATACCCATATGATTATATTATGCTTTCATATGATCATATATTGATTTCATTAGTGTTTACCATTATGAACTATATGATATCACCCTTTATTATGTTTCCTTTTCAAAAGTTATGAAGAATATTTTTAATTAGGGTCTATATAGAAATATTACTAAATGGTAGATCATGGTGGGATATATTTAATATCTTTCATAAGATAAGAATATTGTGTACCTAGTCTCCAAATATGCTAAAACTTTATGGTCTTAGGGAGTTTATTTATGAAATTTATTGAATATACATCTAAAAAAATGAAATATTTACATATGAAAATGTTTAGTTATTATGGTTGTTATTATATCATGTATTAGTTAGTAATCAGATACTAGGATGATAAAAATTTAGTGAGAACCTAGGGGAGATAAGTCTAATTATAGGATAACATAAAAAAGTTATAGTAAGAAAGCGATTATATGGTTTTTCTAACAATAAATTATCGTCTAGATATTATAAGTGGGCATAGTTTTGAAATAAATGCATCTAGTGGTAATAACCCTGAATATATTTTTATAAGTATATCTTGACCATAAATCTAGTTTATAGTGAATGTTACCCTATTTCACACCTGGTTTGACACTCCTGATTAATATCCTTGGTATTACTATTATTTTATTTATGAACCATTATGAATTGTTTTGAATATATTGTAATCATGGATGTACTAGGTTAAACCTAAGGTATCATGTATTTATAAGTAAATATCATAATTAAGACATCTAATAAATGATTTTTCATTATTCTTAACTATGACTATTATTGTTTGCACTATTATTTTTGGTTTTAATCAATGGATGGAACAAGGAGGATTTATGTTAACATGGATAGATAATGGAACGATTGTCCTCTTAAGAAACCAAATGAAATATGATTTGGGATGTGAAACCCTATGATAATTCCAAATCAAATGTCCTATCATATAATTTTCAATTTTAATATGTGTAGCTTCTTGACACACCGTGTAAGTGGAATATGGAGTTTCATTAAGACTATATAGGAAAGAATATTGAGCTTCCAACATGTCAAGAGTGTGGGAAAGAGCACTCGAGGAAATGTGTCAAATGAATTAGAATATGTTTATATTTGAAATTAAGGGCATATATAATGAAATTTTCATGGGAAAATAAAGTGTGTAATGGAGGAAAATGAATTCCATCCTAAGTTACAATTTATAGTTTAATGTATCATGTTTGGGGAATATAGGAATTATCTAAGCCAATGACCAAATTCAAGGGTTAAACCCAAACCAAGGAAGTAACTTTTATATTCTAATATTTAAAGTAAAATAATTGATGTGTTTTTTATTGGTATTCAAGTATTATATCGATGATATTTTAGATATAAGAATCATTAAACATCTAAGGATTGTTCCAAATTATTTTTTTTATAAGTACATGAAAACATATGTTGAATGGTACCAATAACCAACAAAATTGATAATATTTATTTGGTTTAAATAAATGATTCAAATGTATGGGATAATAGTAGTTACATTTAAAGTGGTTATTGATTTTATGGTAAATTGATTTAGGTTATATTTGATGAATTTTATTTCAATTTTGGATTTCTGTAATGTATTAAATACTCTATAAGTTAATTTTAGTAATGATGATTATGTTAAGTTTTGGAATCTTATATGTTTTCATGTGATTTCAACTTACGAGTTGTGGATAATATCATCAGTTTATAGGTTTGAGGTTTATTATAAGTATAAAGCATTATACACCCCTTTTGGATTCTTAATTTATTGGATTTTGAGGTGATTTGAAACTTTTATTGGGTTTTAATAAGAATACACTATTTGGGTTTAAATAACCCTTTGTATTAGTATATAATTAAACAATAAGTTAATTGTGGTATATTGTAAAGTAGGATATAGATAATATTAATGGTTCAAAAGTGATTCATTAACATGGTGACATTCTCATAGATATTTATGGTCAAGTTAAGGATTAAATTTTAGGTTAGTATCTAAATTTGATTCATGATAATTTTTTTGAAGTTCACTATACTAAAAAATTATATTGTTATTTATCATATTGATTAATGGAATTTTGGGAGATGTTTCATTATGCTGAGGAATATATAACCATTAGCCTTAATAAGTCATTATTTTCGTAGAATTAAATTAATTTTTTTGAGAAATAATATGAAAGTTATGAGATCATCTTTGAGGATAAAACATTCTTTAATGTTAAGGTTTTTGAAGTAATTTGGGATGTCTGATTGTTTATTGGGTTTAACATTGTGTGTAATTATTAGGTCTTTAGAGATTAATGTTATATTTATTTATATGATGTTTTGTTCATTTTAGGAATTATCTTACCATTTTATAGACTATTTTTTTTATTTATGTCAAAATATAGGAGGAATATCTTGGTATATATTTTGAATATTTTTGAAGTTGATTTTAGTAATTCTTATATGAAAAAAAGTTCTTCTTTAATAATAATTATTTTGAAAAATATGTTATCCCCCCACCCGAATGGCCCAAAGGCCTTTTTTTATTTTATTATAGATAATCCCCCTTTTATGGGTTGAAGGGGAACCCATACATGACCCGTAGGCCCAAGGCACATGGCCCGACATGACCCGTAATACATGACCCTGAAGGCCCATAGGCATACCATGCCCAATACATGACTAGTAGGCCCAGCCCACTAGAGCTGCCCCATCCCAGCTTCTTCATCATTGATTGCCTTTATCTCCCCACCTGCATTGCTGATCTTCTAGAATTTCCCCATACAAAGTTGCACGGTGCCTGGTCCTAATGGTAGAAATTAATTAAACGATAAAACTATAATTGTCAAGTAAGTATATTTCATTATGTTCTTTGTATAGATGTTAATGTAATTCATCAACAATAGGAAAAGGATCTTAAAAATTGTAATATTATCTTCAATTCTAATGAATTAATGGTATTTTTCATACCTCATCTGTTTATGGTTTTGTGGTTATTAACTTTCTCAGGATCATTCACTTTATTGTGATCAATGTTTGATATCACTCTCCATAATGATATGAGAATCATGTTTCTCTTAAATTCTATATTTTTAATTCCCACTAAAGTTATCCAATCTTTAAACATAGATATATTTTATTCATGATGACTTTTGTTATTTCTCTTTCCCTATTTTCTAGATGAAGTTATATTAACCCTTTTTTCAATGTGGGTTTTCAACAAAATAATTTTAAAATAAAAAACCTTAAATTTAGATAAAAAGTTTAAATATCAAGTATTCAATTAAAAAATTGTGGGATAATGAAACACTCTAAAATTTTAAAATAATAATATTATTTTTTATATCATATATACCACACAACACTGAGTTTAAATAAACCACAAAATATTATTACATAAATATGACCATTATAAACTAGCTATTAAATTAGAGGGTATGAATAAAAATAACAAGATTGTGAAATATCTATCTATATAAGGTTCCTAATCAATAAAAATTTCATAATTAATTATCATGAATTAAAAAAATTAATTTTTAGAAAAGACATTTTATTCTTCAAAAATACATTTTCTTCAAAAATATATTTTCTTCAAAAATTCATTTTCTTCAAAAATTCAATTCATGGGTTTAAATGCGAGAATATTACAATTAATTTATGAAAATTTAATAGAATTTATTTCATAAAAAGGATATTATTTTTTAAATTTTCCTATCAAAATTATCTTATCGTGAAATTTTGATATTTTTCTGAGAAGTTTGATTTTTCCAATAAATAATGAAAAAATATTGATTTTCATTGAAATTTTTTATTTTCTTTTAATGTATTTTAAAATAAAATTTTATTTTGGATTATTCTTAAAATATAATTATTTCTTATTTATTAATAATAATCTATTTATAGTATTTTTAATGAATAGTATACTTGAATTTAGTATAAAAACATATTTGTAGTAAAAAAATAATTTTACTAAAAAAGAGGTTTTCATCACATGTTGGGAAATTATTTTAAAATTAACTTTTTCAACTTATATATATTTAATTTAAAAACAATGGATTCCACATTTTTAATTATTAAGTTTGAATTTGGAAAAAAGACCCCTATTATTTTTTTACAATATGAATAGTCCTTGTCGTAAAATTTATCACATGAGCAAAGGGTAAATCGGGTTAATTTTGGTTAAAACTAACTAAAAAGGCCATAATTTTTCATTTTGATTCGTACTCAATGAATTTAATTTGAATTTTATCACCTGATTCTCTAAATTTATTTTTTTTAATGGCCACTTTTCTATGAAAATGACCTATGTAATATTTAAAGTAAAGAAAGTTACAAAATGTCAATCTCTAAGTTTTAAATATCTTTTATGTGTTCATATAGGGAAAAAAGAAAATTATGAATAAATATAAGTGTTTATATCATCCATAATGAGATTTTTTTCATGATGGATGTTAATTTCTATTTTTCATTAATTATATAATTTCCCTAAATTCTTATGGAACTTCTATATAGTATTTCTTCAATTAATAGAAAAATAATATAAATGATATTAAAAATATAAAATGGAAAATAATTTTTATTATTTCTTATGTTTAATTAATTTTATAGATTCATATGGAATACCATTTTTTTAAAGTATTATATTCAAATTTCAACTTTGTATTTATGTATTTTAAGTAAAATTAAATTAGTAGTGCCAAAATTGACATTAATGATATTTTATCAAAATAATATTTTATTAAATTATTTAAAAATAATAAAAATATGAAAAGTGAAAAATATAGACAATATATGGTCTAACATTCAAATATTTTCCATTTATAAACCAATATTCACCTTATATGTAAAATTATAACTCCTTAAGAGTGAAAAATCTTTTAAGGTAGTTAAAGATAAAATAGGTTAACTATGGGGTTAAAAAAATAAGGATTAAAAAATCAATTAAAATGGTAAAATATTTATTGGTTGATGTAATTTCAACACCATCATATCTTATTTTAAAATATGTATCCTTTTATATTCAATTGGGATAGATAATGGTTTTATTTGATTTTATTTTATTAAGAAATTCCAAGTGTGTCCTATCCCTCCGTTAAAAAGGATACCCCTACTTCCTATTATTTAGAAAATTTGAGCAATCTATTTATATAATAACATGATAAAATTAAATATATAATTAATTATATACATTCTATAGGGTAAGTTATTCAAGAAAAACCAACCCCGGGATCCTAAAGAGGAGATCAAAAGGTGTTCTCTTAAAGAAGAGGTAAACACCCTGACTGGTCCCATTTTTTTACTTATAATTTACCTCATCTAAATATATGTATTTGTAATGAAATTATATATTTAGTTTCCTAAATATACTTAAATGTTATTATGATTATTAAATCACTATTATCTACCCTTTTTCTCATACTCTTGTGTATGTACAACTTTTCATCTCCGTATAACGATACAATTCATTTTCCAACACCATATTTCATGGATAGGTATTATAATGGTTTAAATATTTAAAAATGATATTTATGAAATTATTATGATTCATTAATTTTAACATCTCATCTACATTCTTATCTTAAAATCTGTTAGAAAATGATAGTGTCATGTGTTCCTACGTTTGGACTATCACCTCCACAAAACGATGTGATTTTCTTCATTTATATTTTACATAGATGGTAATAAGGACATATTTAAATAATATATATGATATATATGATATGATAGTGATTATATAAAGTTGAATTATAATTTACCATTTTTTCATTCAATCCATTGAAATGTAAAAATAGCATGCATGCATACATAGGTCCCACCATCTCTACGAACGGTGTAATTCATTTTTTTATCTCTATCCTTTATAGATGTTTATAAAATATATTTTAAATTAATATATATATATATATATATCATATTTATATTATTATAAAAATTATGGTTATGATGCAACCATGGTCAATTTTTATGGGCAGGAACTGCGGAACCGAAACATTCTTGAAAAACGAAACATTTATCACATAATACGTGATTTTTACTAACAAATTTTAATTAAATGAATTATAATATGTCTTAAGTAAATCATAGAAGGCGTGAAAGATGTTATTTGGGTTCAGGAATACATTTATAATGATTCCATGTTTTTTATATAGGATATTCAAATACATTTGATGAAATACAGGACTTGAGTTGAGTGATATATTTTTCAATGCTATTTTAATAAAGATTTGTTATGCTCGAATTTACATAAAGTGAATTATGTGATCCTTATTCGATAAATATATCAAATTGTTCTTCTAATATTTTTATTTATAAATAAAAAATCTTTCCCTTTAATTTTCCTCGCTATAAGTACTCAAGAGATTGAAATACTTTTTTAAGGTAAAACCAACTTTATTTATCTCTTCAGTCAAAAAAACATTTTTATTCCATATCCATATTTTCAAAAAAAAACCTCAAAATGTTTTTAATATCATCCTATAATTGTGTAAAATCATTTTTACGCATTATTTACTTTATATAAAATGGTTTAAAACAAATTTTTTTTCATTTTCTTAATGATGTACTTTTTCAATTTTTACAAAAATGTGAAAGGAATGTTTTCTTTTAAATTTTATAGAATTAAAAAAATCTTATTGTCATGAAAAGTCAATGATTTGAATATTCTATTACATGTTTCTACGGTTTTTTTCAAATAAAATTTGTTCTTTAATATATGGGGAATTTTTATATTTTAAATAAGTGATTTCAAAATGAAATGGTAATTTTACTTATGAAATATTATAGTTATTATCTTAAAGGAATTTTCATATATGATAGTATCCTTTATTGTTAATTATGTTTTATGGTAGATATAATCCAATGATACCATCCTTATTATTTATCTATAAGTTTTATCTATATGATAATAATATTTTTATGGAACCCATTTATTTTTCATGTCTTATGCTATGATTAATTAATGAAATATTTATGAAAACTATTTTGTGTGCACAAGTTATGATTTGATGATATGTTGATTGTTTTATGATCCTTTTGAATAAATATGTATAGTTTTAATTATGTAATGATTGAGACAAAAATTATATGGTACTATAATTCTTTAGGTAATAGTTTATATCTCATGAGATAACTATAGGAAACAATTCAATGTTCCTGATATATTATCAGAATAAATTTTATGTGATTGATCAATTAAGTGAAACAAGTTGATGTGATTGATCCATTATGGAAAAATAATCTTTGGTTTTAATCCACTATGGGGAATATTTTGAGGCATGATTCATTATTATTTGATGGTCTTGGTAGTTAACCTTGATATATGATATGTGTTGTCTTAGACTAGTACTGATTATTTTAATGATATCCAATCAAGTTTATCTTGTTATTAATGATATTCATGTTTTCTTTTAGAAAACAATTTACTAGAAGAAATTTCAAAAATGGTTAAGTCTTCAGCTTACCATTCCACCTTATTAGGTGAAGGTCAAGTGACCATGTCACCTTTCCACATGAAAAAACTAATTACCATGACTTAGATGAACCAAATTTGTCTAAAATATAAGATGACTACACATTGAAGATTCATTTTTTCATGCATTGGGAATCATTTTACTACAAGAAGGAAATTACCTATCATATAAAGAGATCAATTTATCTTGGTAATGTATGTATTATTTTTCATAAATTAATATAATATATTTTCCTTCCAATGTAGAGACCGCACAAAGAAGAAACTTACTTCATGAACTGATGAACTTACCAAATTTGAAAATGAGCTAACCAGATGAAGAAATGAAAAAATCATGTCATCTTTCTACATCAATTGACCATGTTATGTTACCATGATCTCAAGTAATCATGATTTAATTGAAGACATCTTGTATTTTATATCTTAGAAATGGAGGATTTTAAATCTCTAATGGTTATTTTTTAGTGATTAAATATAGCATCAATCCATTTAATTAATAATTATTATTCTCTAATGGCTACTTATAATGAAAATATGTTTAAGATAAAATTTTGATCATCTAGAGACATAGTGTAGTATTGAAAACATTTTCTCCTAAACTAAGACTAACAAAGGATCATTTTCATGAGAACCTGTTCTATATAGAAGACTTTAAAATTATTTTTTCTATAATTTTATGAGATACATTTCCAATATTTTTAAAAATAAAAATTCAAGGACTCTAGACAAATAAATCTAATGGGATTAATCTTTTTTATGTTTTAGCATTACAAATCTCTTGTTATTTTTATTTATTCTTGAACATTTCATCCGTTCTTTATATTCATTTGTATATCTATAAAAACAAAGTCTCGTGTACTAAACTAGAGAATACCCAATATTCTCTCAAATACTTTTATCGGTATTCCCACGAATAACCAAATAAGAGGTCATGTGTGGCCTATTATGTTTTTCATCCCACATAAAACATTGGAAGAGGATCTATTCATAGACAATATTTTGTAAAGTTATTTGTAAAACCTGATCTACATTGTGGATTTGTTTATTTAATAATAAACTAATTTGAAGTAGGTTATTTCTAGGTAGAGGGGATTAAGTCTGGACTTGAGACAGAACACCTTGATTAAATTAAACTCTGTGATTTTATATTATTTTTGTCTTAATTTAAAAATAAATCTATATTTTATAAACTATAATAAAACATTGATAGTTAGTATTACGTTTTGACTATATAAATATTATTATTAATTAACTTAATTTAAAAAGTTAAATTATTTAAAATATATTTTAACTAAGCCTTGATCCATATTCTAAGGAATTATTTGAAATATTAGATTTATATATTTATACTATTTTGATTAACATGTTGATTTTCATTAAACTATATATTTTCCATTTAATTTCTTTTTAAACAAAAATTTTATGGGGAACTAAATTCATCCCCCCCATTAAGTAGCTCACTCTGGGCCACATTTGGTATCAAATTATTTTCAAACATATTTTTAACTATGATTTAGTGTTATTTAAATATTATAAATTTATATTTTATCTAAATTTATAAATGGACAAGAAGGAACTTCAACTAATAAGACTTCTTATTTTAATGGAAATAACCATTCTCAATGGAAGGTTAAAAAAATCACTAAGAAATTGTGGGCTTTGATATCTAGACAATAATTGAAGATAAATATGAGAAACATAATGTTTATAAAGTTACCCAGATTGATTATACTAAATATTAATATGATTTTAATTCGAAAGCTATGAATTTTTTTTACTATGATTTAGGAAAAGATTAATTTAATGTAATATCTTCTAGATCTACTACTTTTGAAATTTGGGAAACCCTTTCTATTTATCATGAAGAAACATTTTATTTTAAATAATTTCATTTAAACACTTACACTATTAAATGTTATTATTTTAAGATAAAACTTAATGAATATACATCTGACATGTATCTTAGGTTTAATGAGATATTTAACATAATACGCACATTGGGAAAGAAAATTGAAAACAAGTATCAATTCATGTGATTTCTCAAGAGCCTACCAGAAATATAGAGGGGGATATATATATCCATAAGAGAATCATGTCACATTATAACACTTCCAGCAAAAGAACTAATTAGAAAGATCAAGTGATGAAGAATCACCTATTAACAATTATGAAGAAATGTCGCATATGGATAGAAATTTAAAAAATTTATACAAAAATAATAATTTCTTCATGAAACACAAGTATATAGGTAATTATGTAAAAGTAAATGGGAGAAAATATTGGAAAAATATTGATTATGCAAAAGAAATAATATGTTATAAATATAAAATAAAAGGGCACACCAAAGTAGACTGTCCAGAGTTGAAGAATAAGAAAAAGTATGAGGACAATGATAAGATATATTAAATGGGTTTGAAATACACAGAGAGTGCCTTATAAGAAATTTCAAGTGAATTAGACTCAAGAATATTTGAAATAAGTGATAAAGATATCATGTGTTTTATGAAAAACACATCAAATATTTTAAATGTTTTCTCAGAATCTCATGATCACATATAAAATCATTCTAAAAATAAAAAATATTGATAAACTATTTATACTGATGAATTATTTGAATATTGTAACATGATAGAAAAAATATTTAATGAATTAAAAGATAAATATAAAAATTTAAAGAAGAAGCAAGATATGTCTTCTCACTTTAGAACTGGTATTATTCTAAATAAGGACAAAAATACACAACTTCTTAAAGGAAATAATTCTATGAAATTATCTAATGAACAATTAAATAAATATCTAGAACAATTTACCAATGAAATAAAAACTATTAATCAAATTCATGGTAAAAAGAAAACTCATAAATATACTATTATAATAGGATATCATCATTGACATGGAAGAATTGTTAAAAATCTATTAATTCCAAGTTCTAGTTCATCTTGTAGTTATCTTTCTGTTGGACCAAAAAAGTATTTTTTTTTTCTAAAAGATTAAGTGTTATTATAAGAATCCATTAAAACAATTATGGATTCTGAAATACCTTATTACTGAAATCTATGTACACCAGTAAATATAGGTAGCAAAATTATTTTTTATTTCAATAGATTTTGTAGAAAATCTAGCAAAATAGTTATAGTAAAAAACTATGGTAACTGTATAGTGGATTCTCTAGATATATAATTAAATACTACTCAATTTTCTAAAACTTTATTGAAGTGTATGGTGGAAAAGTACCTTTCAGTGAAAATTCTAAAGGAAATAAAATTATACTGGGCCCAATTGGTAACTCTAGTACACTTTTGATTTCTAAATTATTATTTTTTGATGGATTGAAATATAATCTAGTTATCATTACATAATTTTATGATGATGGTTTTCTTGTTAAATTTTATAAAATTCATTTAAATTTTTTAATTCCAAATATGCTTTAGTTTTTAATTATTTGATAAATGAAATTGTTTAGGCTATAAATTTATTTATTTTTTCTCAAAAGGTTTCTTGTTTTCGTTTCTTTCACAATGAAACTTGGATTTAGAATAGGTGATTAAGACATTTAAATATTCACTCTCTTAGAAAGCTTACTATGAATGGTTTAGTTATGGATAAACCTAAACTAGAATTATCAATAGACAAAGTCTGTATTACTTATCAAAAGGGAAAATAGAATAAAATATCTTTCAAATCAAATGAAAAATTGTCAACTTCTCAATCTTTAGAGTTGGTTAATATAGACATTTTTTGATCCTCTTGAGTTTCTAGATTAACAAGAAAACATTATGATTGTGTTATAATGGATTATTATTCAAGATATGAATGGGTAAACTTCCTTACTCATAAAATTGAGTACCTTTCATGTTTTTAAAAATATGTAAAATATGTAAAGAATATTAGTGGACATATAATTAATACCTTAATAAGTAATCATTTCGGTGAGTTTGAAAACCAAGAAATTGAATAATTATGATCACAACATGGTTATAATCCTAAATTCTCTTATCCTAGGACCCTGCAACAGAATGTTATAGTAGAGAGAAGAAATAGAATTCGTTAATACATTACCCAGACCATGATCAATGAGTATGATTTTCCAACTTATTTTTTTGAAAGAAGTTTTAAATACTTCTTTTCATATAATAA
Source organism: Viscum album (assembly GCA_963277665.1). Taxonomy (NCBI): domain Eukaryota; kingdom Viridiplantae; phylum Streptophyta; class Magnoliopsida; order Santalales; family Viscaceae; genus Viscum; species Viscum album. The sequence continues at coordinate 680,514,176 of OY728147.1, forward strand.
ATTGATTTTTAATTATAACTCTCTTAAAGAATACCCCTTGTAAATTATGTAATTGTAGAAAACCAAAGGTTAATTACTTCATAGATTTTGTTTGTAAAGTATTCATACTCAAAATAAAAGATAATTTAGAAAAAAACAATTCCCATAGTGATGAAGGAGTTATCCTTGGATATTATACATCAAGAAAATCATATATGGTGTTTAATAAAAGAAATATTATTATGGTAGAATTTGTGCGTATAAAATTTTATGAAACAGATCCACGTTGGCATTTGTCCTCTTTAGAAAATTTTGAGGATAAGCTTTATAGTATAGACTTAAATTCTAAAACAGGGGATAATAATGCTAGACCACTTATAAAGAACTCACATAGTGATTATGAACATATTAAACCCAAATTTTTAGATGATAATGTGGTTTTTAAAATTTTTATTCCTAGAGCTATTAGTACTCATAGATATCATCCCTTAGATGTTGTTATAGGTGACCTAAACAAAGTAAATCAGACTACAGCTTCTCTAAGAAATCCGATTGAACATCAATATTTCTTTTTATAACCTGAACTTCTGAACATCAATGATGTAATAAATGAGTAATTATGGATAACATATATACAAGAAGAACTAAATCAGTTTAGAAGAACTTGATTCTAGGAACAAATTTAATGACCCAAATACTACCTATCTATTAGAAGTAAATGGGTTTTTAGAAACAAGGTTGACTATTCATGTACAATAGTAAGAAAACAGCAATATTTTTTGAATAAGGACATACTATAGAAAAAGGAATTATTTATGAGTAAACATTTACATCAATATCTAGACATTGTGCTGTCAGGATGTTTCTTGCCTATGCATCACATTTGGATTTCAAAATATATGAAATGGATGTCAATAGTTCATTCTAAAAATGGTTATATTACTCTGGTTATTTTTGTGTAACAAACCCCTATATTTAAAAACCCTCAATTATAAATAATTTTTTAAATTAGAAAAAAGAATTATATTGTTTAACACAAGCTCCTAGAGATTTGTATGATAAGCTCAACTCTTTTAAAATTTACAAAAGATTTACAAAAGGTATAGATGACTCTACATATTTAATTAAAATAATTTAAAAAGTTATTTTTGTTGTATATTTTTATGTTGATAATATTATTTTTTAATCTTCATGAAATTAATTGAGTACTAATTTTTCAAAAAATATGTAAATTGAATTTGAAATGTGTTTGATGGGTGAACATAAATTTTTTCTTAGCATTCAAAATTTTCAAAATAAAGAAGGAATTATATTAATTGAAATCAATTACACCAAATATCTTTCAAAACATGATGTAAACAACATTACTAAAGTAAGTGATACTCCCATGAGTACTAGCTACCAGTTAGATCATGATGAAACTACACAATTATTTATTCAAACAACTTACAGAGCTATGATTGGATGTTTACTATACTTAACTTCTAGCTGGTCTGTTATAATGTTTAGTGTGTGTGTGTGTGATCTCATTTTCAAGAGAACCCAAAAGAGTCACAAATACTATGTGTGAAAACAATTTTCAAATACCACATGAATACATCAAACATGAGATTGTTTTTTTCCTTAGGAAAATTGTTTGGTTTTTTTATTTTTTTCAGATATTGATTTTAGTGGTTGTAAGTTAGATAGAAAAAAGAACTTCTAGAACATTTCACTTTTTGGGAAATTCTCTAGTTTCATGGTCTAGTACGAAACATAATTTTGTGGTAGTATCAACTACAGAAGATGCATATATAGCTACATGAAGTTTTTGTGCATAGATTATGGGGATGAAACATACATTAATATACTATGGATATCAAAATTTTGATAATAAAAGTGTGATAAATATTTCTAAGAATGTTGTATCACATTATTGAAAAAATAATATTGATATAAGAAAACAATTTATAAGAGATAATTACCATAAATATTATATAACTATTGAATTCAATGCTATCGAATATCATATTGCTAATATATTTACAAATCCTTTGAAATTGAGAGAATAAATTATATCAAACACAAATTTGGAATTATAAATTGTGTCTAATTATTTTAATTTATGTTTAATTATTAATTCCTATGTTAAAATGTTTTACATTATGATCTCAAATATTTTCTGGAAGTAATCGTGAAGTATGATTAACTCCGTCAGTATGGTGACCATGAGTTTTTTCACGTGGTCTATATTCCTACCTTGAACACTTAATCATGTAAACACCATAAAAACCATGATTATTTACTCAAATGGTCACTATTATTACTATGAAAAACTATTCATATGGTTAATATGTACATATTGTGAATATATTGGTCATGTGGTTAGCATATCTACTATAAGGTTATAGATAGAATGCCTACTGTGCTGATTTTATTTAAAAATCTATAGTCAACATACTTACCATGTCTATTTACTTTAAATGTTTCAAGAAAATATTTTATCATGATTTATTTTAAGTTTATTATTATTTTAATCCATAAATTTTTTAAATTAATATTTTAACCATAATTCAAACTGTAACTAATATTTTCCTTTATATCACCTCTATCCTTTTACAATCTTTTGATCTGATTTATTTCTCTCATCACGAACCTATCGCTCTCTCCAACTCAAAACTCTCTATTTTACCTCCTATTTGTAAACCATCAGATGTCTCAAATCAAATTAGAATTTCAAAGAAAAAACGAATATTTAAAACCACATTTTTATTAATTCACCTCCTTCGAGGATGTCGAAAAAGTTGAAATCCGGCTTGAGAAGGTCAGAGAAGCTAAATAATCCAAATATCTTTAATCATCTAATTTTAGTGGAAAAATAAGTTGATTAACAGTGGTTTAATTTGATCATATCACTATTTTGGAAAGAGATGAAGGAATAAATATGTTCTGATTGGATTAAAGAAAATGGTATACCTTTCTATCTAAATATAGTCATGGAGTTTTATCTGAATCCTGAGTTATTCCCTAGAAAGAAGAGGGATTCAATAAGATCAAGGATAAGTAGTGATATTTTTTTATTCACTTTGATGAGTTGGGAATCGTTTTTAGGCTTTCTTCACAGTGGTGAATATGAGGATTATCAAATTTTATATCCTATTAATAATCCTCACTTTAAATTTCAAAATTCCTTGGATGAGATCATTGGTAATGGGACACCTATAAGACACACTACTATTGAATTAAGTGGTTAATTTTGGATCCTGGTTATATTTATTCATCTTGTAATATTCTTATAAAAAGAAAATTTAGAATCCTAGGGAATTAGGACCTTTTTTCTTCATTTTGATAAAAATGGTGTTTAAATCATCTTTTGTCAATATGTTATGAGACACATGGTTGAGTTTGGTAATCCAGATTCAAGGTTCAATTCCTTATCCTACCCTAAACTCATTTATAACTTTCTTAAGTACAAAGGATTAGTCACTCAAGGGGAGGAAAAGATAACTAAATATGATAGTTTTTTTCTAACCCAAAATATTTTTAATTAAATGAAATTCAACTAGACACCACAGAAATAGGAATGGGTTGTAGTCCAAGAGAAAATGTATGAATAGTTTAACTAATTAGAGTATCATGTTAGTCCTAAAGATATATTAGATTCAGTTATTGAACAATATGAGGTTGTGTCTTATTTTGATGATGATGTATCTCATTCTAAAAAATATGATAACAAAATACCTATGAAAGAAGTGGGAAAATAAAAAGAAACCAAAGTAGTAGACCTTAATGAAGAAGACAAATTAGATTATAAGGATAATAAGGAATGGGATCAATCAGTTAGATATGATGAAGATAGGGAAAGATCTAATGGATCTCGTGTTATTGGGATTTCCCCTAGAAAACCTGTACCATATGAACCTTATAAAGAGGATAAGTCCCCTCAGACTCTGGTATTGTTCTCTGAATATCCTGATTTTGATGATAAAGATCATGGAGGAAGTCTACATAGACAAGGTAGACCTTCCATTTTGACATGACCTATCCCACAGGGCCCCTTTCTCAACTACCCCAATCCTACATCCCAAATGCTAGGGACTAGCAACTAGCACCGAAGGCATTACTTGAAAAGTGTGAGGCATTTTCCAAGTACTTGTACACATGCACACAACTCTCAGCTAAATGTACTAGGAAATAAAATCCAAGGAAACCAATCATTTCATTCACTATGTAAAACACAACTAAAGTAAAATGGAAATTAAAGTACAAGGTGGAAACTTGGGACAGTATACAAGCCCACAAAAATAAAAAACAGAGAAAAAGTAAATCTCCAGTCCTTAAAGCTCATCCGCTAGGAATCATACCTGAAGGGTAGGGTAAGGGTGGCTGGATGAAGCTATAGAAGTGAACCTCGTCTGTCTAATCACACTAAACACCACCATGCCCAAGTCCTCCCTAGACTTTGTCAAAGTGTCGGTCATCTGCTCAAGACACGACAAGTGTGGGCAAACCCATACAGGGATGAGTAAAAAAATACTCAGAAGGGGACCGTGAAACCACAAAGGTAAAGCGCAGGAGAAAAACCACAATGAAATGCACAGTTAGCTCTACTCGGGTATATTCCCATACATATACCATGAATATCTAGATATAATCATTTGAGCGACTGAGGAAACATGTGATTCGAACCACATATCCAGCTTCAAGAGTCTCATCAAAGGATCAAGTTATAACTCACAAACCAGGAGATCACACTCCACGATCTCAACCATCATGGATGTCGCATATATGAGAGGTGCACTCCATTGGTTATCATCCTATACTTCTGAATGGTACGTCCAAGAGAACGTGCTCCATATAGAATATTATACTAGGTCCGACTCTACTGCTCAGCACTAGAGTTCCAGTTGTCACAACCTTGCTCCTAATACAAGACTAAGGAAATCCAAGTAAAGAGGCCCGCTCCACATCACTACACTTAGTTGGGGGAGCTCTACTCTAGACTAACCGGTGATACCTTATTCTCTCTTTTAAGATGTTTCCTTCACCTCATTCCATCAAGGGATCACTATATCCTATCTAGGTATCATTCACATCAAGTGGAGGGGCCTGCTCCTTATAGAATTTTCATACAATCGAGGGAGATCCAACTCTTATTGAGGACCTAATCCCCATTGCTACTCGAAGATGGGGGAGTAAGACTCCAAAAGTGAGGAATTATGCCATGGATCTAACAGGGGAGTACTACTCAGGAAGGAACCACACCCCAGATCACTAGGGGAGTACAACTTCGTATATAGAGGACCCACACCCAACCCGGTAGGGGAGTACCACTCAATGACTAGAGGACCTGCACCCTGGTAATAAAGGGGAGTATCGACTCTGTCAGTTCATTAACTATGGGGGACCCACACCCTAGTACATTAGGGGAGTACCAACCCTAGTCTAGAGGACCTGCTTCCTAGCATGGTTGGGGAGTACCGACACTGTGATAGCACTACGTAAGAAGGACCTGTACCCTAGAATGGTAGGGGAGTACCGAATCCTGTCATAGAAGACCCGCACCCTAACCAGTAGGGGATTACTGACCATATGTGAGTTAGGCATGGAGGAATTGTTCCCTAGTCATATAGAGGAGTACTGAATCTATGGATATAGGACACGCACCCTTTCATGACTGGGGAGTGCAGAATATTCCTTTACAAACTTCTCCGACAACCTGCGCCCTAATCCTACAGGGGAGTAACATTATCAAAGTAAACCAATTAAAGTGAAAAAAAAACCCTCACCCAAAACTTGGTGAGTCCCATATCTACCAAATAATAAGGATAATAAGTACCTTATCCTTGAGTCATCAAGGGAGTATCTTCCCTAACATCTTATCAAGAGAACTACCCGGACTCTACTCAATGTCTACTTGTACTGGGAGAGCCTACTTTTCCAACCAAATAGTTTATCCTATAAATTTCTCAAAAACTCACTTAGAGTATCTCAAAATTACCTTCTCATCCTAAGGGTGCCAACACTGTTGACGGATCGTGAAACAGATGCTCCGTTTAGAAGTTATGGACATTTTTGTAAAACGTGGGCCCACCGACCAGACCAGGCCCGAACCGGTTGGGCCCAGCCCATTGGTTCACGGGTCTGGCCCATCCCACCAGTACAACATGGCCTAAATTGGAGCGGGCTGGCTCTATCATCTTGGACACAGCTTTTCCACATCTGTCTATCATCATGCAGCACCAGCTAGCAGTGCCACCCTTTTAAATCGGTCCGCTCACGCGGACCTGTTCATACAACAAGACCCACAACTTTTTCATTGCTCCAATTCATGTCATGTCTTCCACCATATCTTCTTCACAAGGCTCCCACCATTAACCCTCTCCACATAAAACCACCCCATCATCTCGCTTGCGGTCAGCACCACCATCGGCGGCCCTATACAATTTTCCATGGACCACCGAACGTGCTCTTGTGGTCCGTTCTTTGATATGGGGGGTGTTCTGGAACTCTCAGGTCATGTTCAACCCTGCCTAGGTCTCAAAACTCCATTTAAATCCCTTACTCTGAAAAGTGATCGATTTCAAATATCTCATTGCCACTTCAATCCACTCGTCGTCACTGTTATCACACCACCTTCATGATATGTCCGTCTACGATTTGTGATATCGAATTACTCCACTGCAAGATGTACATATGATGATCATTCATTCATATCCCCACAAAGATTTAAGAAAAATGTGGGGATAAAGAGGGAAGGAAAAAAGATAAAAAAAAATGAGGAATGATCTTTGGTCATTGTTTGTTATGACCCTAAATCTCTCCTATTATAAGGATCATGAACGAAATCAAAAATCATCACACAAGAACAATCAAACTATGGGTCAACTTGTTCATGGTTTGATCTGTGTTTGTCTTTTAAACCCAAGAATGGGGGAATATATAACTCAAATAACAACCCCTACCTCAAAGGTTATATCATTGATGAAGGATGTTTCTACATTTTCATCGTTCCTCCACATTTGATATGTATCTTGATCGATTCATTGATCTGTCATCATTGCTGATGAACAGTGTCGCTGCGTTTGTCATTCTGTGATCCTGCGTTTACAACCATTGGTTGGTTTTCATTGGTGATGATCCATTCGAAGGGGGTTGGAATTCTTCATCATCACCCACCAGATCTTCGGAGCAGAACCCAGATTATGCCAACAAACATGTGTTGTCTTCTTGGCCATTAAACAATGAAATGCCAATCAGCGTTTCAGTTACGATTCTGTTACGAAGTAGTTATGCTATTTCATTGGATGAAAAAATATATTCAATTTTCCTTGGTTGGAAAACCGTTGTGATGCAATGATTTAAGAATTTAGAAAAAAAATAAAATAAAATAAGTTTATTTTATTTATCACTTTTTATTTAAAATTCCAAAAAATAACTTTTCTGCTCGACTCGTGTCGGTCCAAGTTAAGTCCTTTCTAGGTAAATCCCTCCATTCCAGACGCAATGGTGACCTCAGATTTCTAATTCGTGCACTTATTCAAAATATATAAAACCCCACTAGCATGTTTAACTAATAAACTTTAAAAAAAGTTCAAAACCATTTTACAATGCAGAAAACATTACGAGGGGTCTTACTATGCCCCCACGGAATGATCCCAAGCACATCTACTTATGAGATTCCTCCCTATGTTGCTCGAGTTTCCCTGACACTATAAAGGAAAACCCTTATTTAACATCATAGATACACCACATATTTTCCTAATATAGTCAATCCGGGTATGAACGGTAGTAGTTCATACCAAGAATGACTTCATAAGGCCTCATCACCACGACTAAGAGATCTGAACCGCAACTCTCGCTTCCAAGAGTCAGGTCACACTATTATCTCTAGTGTGTGATAAATGGGTCTCATCCATCATGAGTCTCCAAGAATGAGGGTCAAGTCCACAGCCCAAACGGAACCTTGAAGTATAAAAAAAACTCTTGGAAAAAGGATAACATCCAAAACCTCTGTCTATTTAAAAAGGAATCCAAAAGAAAAGATAGAGATCGTACCACTAATTTCCCCTAGATATTGTTGGTCATGAGACCAGATCGCATGTAGCTATCTTTTCCAATGTCATGCATCTCTCTAAGCCTAGCGTGGACCACCTGGGGGTAGTGCTGGAAGGCTTGAAATTGGTTGCCACCGCTTACGGCACATCTACCTCTTCATCCTTTCCCTCCATCTTGCAGAACTTCTTTCTCCAAGCGATGTATCTTCCAAGGAGACTCATCTATTGGATCCCTCTCAGTGGCACGGCTGGTTGGAAATTTTCAAGAGAGATTCCCCTAGCCATTTCAAGAATAACACAACATATCCTATAGCTGATCTGCTCCATGGTGCTGCTCCTGCACCACAGAACCACATGTCTGTGTTTGGGTATGGGTATGCCTCCTTTGCCATGATTATGTCATCGGTCATCTGCTAGCACCATCATACACCTATACCCCATGACCTATTTTATAGGTCACATCCATGAGATCCTCCTCCAGGTAGCTCTCAACCACCAGGGCTCGCTCCAGCACCCCACTATGTGTCGGAATGCTAAGGGGTATCACTGACGCCCTGATCTCCCAACGCAATCCCTGCTCGATGGTATAGGCCCTGACGTAATGGAACCACACCATATCTTTAGAGTGGAAATAATGATCTGTGAATCTCATTGAGTACTCTTCTACCATCATGTTTCCCTGTTTTAGGTGCAGCAGTTCTTGTTTACACATAGAGTATAAAGCCACCGGAAAGAACTCATCCCTAAAGAGGAACTCAAACTCAGTCGAGGTGAGGCTCACCTCATCATACGTCTGGATCATCAAGCTCCACCATCTCCATGATGATCCCTTGAGAAGGATCATGGATAATATATCCATCTTTTCAAGAGGTATCCTCACTAGGCAGAAAATAACATAACTGCCTCAAGCCAATCCTCAGAAACCTGAGGACTTATCTCGCCTCAGAACATGGGAGTTATCTGCCTCTAGAACTCATGTAGCATACTCAGCCTGCACGCATCCTCTTCTGGTAATGTTGGTAACAACTGTTGATCAACTAGTGGTGGCATAACTAGTGAACCACTTAGATGTAATGCCTTATAAATTGTGCCCTGCACTAAAACCTCCACTCGAGGTAGATCATTATTAATATCACATTGTAGGATCCTATCTGACAATCATCATAGTGGAATCCTGAAATATATCAAGATGAAACATGGTTAAAGAGTATATCTGGAGAGATGACTCAAGAGGGACATGGAAACCACAACCATTCATACATGATGCATGTGAAATTTATTTCCCCGTAACTAGTGTTCCCATGTATTGAGTTAGAAAACATTTGTCAAGAGTCCTATTGTATGGATACGTCAGCCGTATAATGACCCAAACATTTATCAATGAAAGTTATTGTTAATATAATTAAATTTCTTATTATTTAAAATGGTTATATAACATACTATCTTCTTTGGTTTTATGATTTTGTATTTTAAAATACCGTTGAGAATTTTTACCGTTTCTATTATAGCCATTGAAGAGTGATCACATGATTAGTATAAATATATGGCTTTAACAAATCTAATTTACTCAAAAAAAATAATTGATGAACTCATCCAGAAGAATTGCTCTGTACAAATCCCATTTGTCAGATCTTGGAAAGGAGGTGGTTTTATTTTTATACTCTCTTGACCAATACCAAGTTGAACTTCAACACATTAAGCTCGAACAGAACTGCTTAAAAGAGAAATGGAAGTTGATAGATATTACCACCTGAGTGATGTTATCCGAGCCACCACAACAGTCTATCACCATCGCACACCATACCCTTAAGTCTTATGTGGGTGTTATAAGGGGTTATTATTTTACAAAACCTATAACTGTGATTATATGCATTATTTTCTACAGAATAAATAATATACATTCATTTTAATATTGTTACATTGTAAATAATATTTAAAGCACAAATAGTATTTTTAGTTAATATTAAATTAAGAAAACTATTTTGATGAATTAATGGATATTTGAATTAAATACAATTTTAATAAAATATTATTACAAAAATAATTTTTATTAAAAATAAATGATCGTATAATTTTTATATATACAATAATAAGTTTCGTTAAAGTTTGAAAGATGTTTTTGACCAAACCCGTGAATTTTTTATAAATGTGAGTTTTTATTTTAAAAGTAAAAAATCACATATTTAGAAAATTATTTAGATAAATTGAATATTATTTTTGGAATTAGTGAATTGAAATTATATATAGGTGAATTTTTCATAATTTTCTGAGACATTCAAATTTTTGGGTAAAAATTAAATGTCGTTTAAATATAGTGTATTTTATGACATCATGATGACCCAATAGTGGTGTAATAAAATACTATAAATGGGATATTCAGAAAAAACATATTTTAGCATTAAATTTATGTGATTTTAGGTTCGTTTTTTTGTTTTACCAATATTAAATCGGACCTCCAAGACTTATATATAATGGATGTTGTGGATCTTGAGGAGCTAAATAAAAAAATACAAGAGAATATGGATAAAGGGTTTATACGCCCATGTACTTCACCATGGGGTGGACCAGTCCTCTTTGTGAATAAGAAGGATGAGCTAATGTACCTTTTCATTGATTATCATGAGCTCAACAAAATCATGATAAAGAAAAGCTATCCTCTACCACGAAATGATGACTTTTTTATCAGCTATATTGAGCACAATACTTCTTCAAGGTAGATTTGCAGTCGGGATATTACCAAGTAAGGTTGAAGAAGGATTATATCCCCAAGACTGCTTTTTGTACAAGATATAGGCATTATGAATTCATAGTAATGCCTTTTGAACTCACTAACAAACTAGTAATCTTTATGGACATGATAAATAGAGTCTTTATAGATTACCCCAACAAAATTTTGGTAATCTTTATAGACGATATTCTAATATAATCCAAAAAAAGGGGTATCATGATGAAAATCTAAGAATTGTAATAAATACCTAAGAATGTATGATTTCTGGTTAAAGGTGGTCTCATTCTTGGTTCATATCATCACAATAAATGGGATATATGTGGATCCCTCTAAGACAAATGCAATTGAGGGATTGATGACACCAAAATTAGTAACAGATATACGTTGCTTCCTGGGGTTAGCTGGATATTATCGCTGATTTGTGATAAATTTCTCATGATTTTCAAACCCTCTTACCAAGCTAACTAAAAAGGGAGACAAGTTTTATTGGAGTTATGAGTGAAAATAGAGCATCAAGGAGTTGAAAAAGATTCTTATTAATGTGCCCATGCTAACAATACCAACAATTGGAGAACTTTTTTTGGTATTTATTAATGCTTCGAAGAAGGGTATGGGATGTGTGTTGACACAAAATGACAAATTTGATGCCTCTACTTCAAATAAATTGAAAGTTCATGATAAAAATTATCCCAAACAAGATATGGAGTTGGTTATTTTAATCTTCACTTTGAAAATTTGGAAGCATTACCTCCTTTAAGAGAAGTGTGAAATATATATGGATCGCAAAAGCCTCAAGTATATATTTACACAGAAAGAGTTGTACATGCACCAACAATGATGGTTAGATCTGATCAAAAACTATGATTTATCAATCCATTACCACCCTGGGAAAGAGAAAAAGGTGGAGGATGCTCTAAGTAGAAAGGACCCAATGATTCTATCATTGATGGAATTGAAAATTATCCAATCTTCTTAGATTTGATGAATATAGACCTAGGAATCATGAAGAAGGGAACATAATCAATACTTTCACAAAGGATTCCTCAACCATCTCTTTTAGAAAGGTTAAAGGATGCTTAAAAGGATGATGTGAGAATTTAGAGGAAAATGGAAACAACCAGAAAAGGGAAATCCTTAGAGTTCAATGTTTGTGAAGAATGAATTGTGATATTTGGGTCAAGACAATGTGTTCCATTAAATCTGGAGTTAAGAAAAGAACTTTTGGATGATTCAAATAGTTCGAATTTCTCCATTAACCCCAAAAACACAAAGATGTATCGAGATCTCTGAGATCATTATTGTTGGGATAACATGAAGAAGGAGATCGTGAAGTATACATCAAGGTTTTTGGTATGTCAGCAAGTGAAGGCAGAGAGGCATAAGTATTAGGGGATGATGAAACCATTACCCAAACCATCTTGGAAATGGGAGAACATCACCATGGACTTTTTCACTAGACTTCCAAAGACATACAAATGAAACAATGTTATATGGGTTTTTGTGGGTCATCTTACAAAGACTGCACACTTCATTGCAATTCGAGAGGATTTCTCATTGAATCAACTGGAACGGATATATATCAGAGAAGTGGTTAGGATTCACGGAGTACCACTATATATAGTATCCTATTGAGATCAAAGATTCATCTCTAAGTTATAAAAGAGTCTCCAACTTGATTTGAATACTTAGAAAAACATCTGTACAGCTTATCATCCCCAAACTAATGGCCAATCTGAGTGGACTATACAAACTTTTAAGGACATGTTGAGAGCATGATCAGTGGACTTTAAAGGTGGATGGGATCAATATCTTCCTCTAGTTGAGTTATCTTACAAAATGGATCCTTATGAATCCTTGTATTGGAAGAGGTGAAAAACACAGGTATGTTGGGATGAAGTTTAGGATCGAAAACACCTAAGTATAGAAATGTTTGAAGAAATGGTGGATAAGTTTAAGACCATCTAGAAGCATGTTAATGATTCTCAGAGTCGATAAAAGAGATATGCTGATAATTGTCGATGAGAACTAGAGTTTTATGTAGGAGACATGGTATTCTTCCACATATCACTATGGAAGAGAGTTATGAGATTTTGAAGGAAGGGAAAGCTTAGTCCAAGGTACATTGGCCCTTTTGAGATCCTTGATCGCATTGGAGTAGTGGATTATTGACTAGAACTCCCACCAAACCTATCTCAAGAACATGATGTATTGCATGTATCACTCGTGAATAATTATAAACCTGAACCATCACATATACTCAATCCAGAGGTGGTACGATTGGAGAATGACCTCTCCAATGTAGATAATCTGGTGAAGATCTTAGATTGTGGAGAAAAAGTTCTACAAAATAAGACAATGCCACTCGTCAATGGGGTGCGGAGAAACCAGAAGTTTGAATAAGAAACGTGGGAATTAGAGTAAGTGATGAAGTAGAGTTACCCTAATCTATTTTAGTGTGGGAAAAGGAAATTTCGAAGGAGAAATTTCTTAAGGGGGAGAGATTGTAATGACCCAAACTTTTATCAATGAAAATTCCTCTTGATCTAATTAAATATATTATTATGTAAAATGGTTATATAACATATTCACTTCTTTGTTTTTATGATTTTTTATTTCAAAATACCATTGAATATTTTTACCCTTGCGAATATAGTCGTTGAACTGTGGTCACATGATTAGTATAAATATAGACATTTAAAAAATCCAATTTACTCAGACAAAGGAAGTGATGGCCTCATCTAGTAGAATTTCTCTCTACGAAGCCCATTTGTCAGTGCTTAGAAAGGAGGTGGCATCATTGGTCTTTACTCTTGACCAAGCCGAAGCCCAAGCCAAGCATCAAAATGTTATGCTCGAATGGAACCACTTATGGTAGAAGTGGAAGTTGATAGAGACTACCACCCAAGTGATGTTATCCAAGCCACCCCAAGAGTCTATCACCAATGCACACCATACCCTTTGGTCTTATGTGGGTGTCATAATGGGTTATTTAACAAGACCCTAGAACTATTATTATGTGCACTATTTTGTATAGAATGAAGTATATATATTCATTTTATTATTGTTACATTATAAATAGTTTTTAAAGCACAGATAGTATTTTTGGTTAAAATTCAATTAAGAAATATATTTTGATTAATTAATGTATTATTGAATTAAATAATATTTTAATAAAATATTATTAATAAATTACCTTTTATTAAATATAAATTATTGAATAATTTTTATGAATACAATTGTAATTTTTATTAAGGTTAGAATGTTGTTTTTGAAAAGACCCATGAATTTTTTATAAATGTCCATTTTTATTTTAAAATTAAAAATTCACATATTTATAAAAATATTTAGATAAAATGAGTATTATTTTTTGGAATCAGGACATTGAAATTATCCAACAGGAAATTTTTCATAATTTTTTGAGACAGTCAAATTATTCGGTAAACATTAAATACCATTTAAATATATAATGTGTTTTATGACATCATAATGACAAAATAGTGTTGTAATAAAATACTATAAATGGTATTTTCAGATAATATATGTTTTAAAATTAAAATAATGTGATTTTATTTTTTTTATTTTTTTTACAATGCTTTAGTGGACCCTCCAAGACTTATAACACATTTTGACTTTTTAAAATTATTTTCTTGAGAGTGTGACTCGTCTCCACATAATCAAGCCAAATATTTTAATAATTTCGGACATTGTCCTTATAAAATAATTTTTTCTACTCTCATTTGGTAAAATCCATGGTAAAAAACCATGATATGGTTTGTGTTTTTGATTAGATTAATATGTGGTGTCCAAAACCTAAATAATAAAGATTCCCTTTCCTTTTCCTATATAAACCCACCCAAGATCCCACTTCCTCTTCACTCAAAACCTTTGTATCTAGACTAACCTATGAAATAATCTCTATATAATCCTCCCAAGTTGACCCAATCTCATAATAATCCTCTCTCAAGCCCCTCCCAAGCCTTTGGGATCACACATCAATGTAAGGGATCCTCACTTTTCTCCCCTCCTTTCAAATTCAAGAATCTTATTTGAAAGTAGTTCTTGTAATTTAGAATGATTATAATGTAATTCCTTTATAATAATTATATTAATGACCATTTTATGTTTTTTTAATGAGTTATTATTTATCCTCCCTCATTTTGACTCTTATTTAAGTCGTTACTATGCCAAAATTTTGTAAGGGATTTCTTCCTCTCTCATTTTTTGTCCAAGTTTATTTATGTTTCTGTACCCTTTTATTTTCAATTATAAATGTTGGGGTTTGATTTAGAACCTCCCCCATACTTCCATCCTTATTTTTTAATGATTAGAGATCCCTTTATCTCTCATTAATTCCTCTCATGTACACCCGTTACCATGCTGAAATTCCGTATGGTGTTTCTCTCTCCTCACTTACATTCAAGCAATTCTTTTGTTTTATGAATTTAAATTACATTCCATATATTGGGACATGTATCTATATGACCAATTTACTTTCCATTTCCTGTAAATATGATTAGACACCCCTTCCACTCTCATCAACCATTTTTATGAATTCTTATGTCACGTCATTATGCTGATGAAATTGCACCACGATTTTCCTAGCCAAAGTCTTTGTGTAGTGAATACCATGCCCATTTCTCTATCAAGGGTATTCACTTTTATTCACATTTAATTATTTGTTATAGAGTATAATGTATTAATTCCACATACCTTTATCTTAGAATAAATGATGATGTTTAATGAATGCATGTCATATGATCCATGTGGCACACTTATGCATGAAATGAAATGATTAAGAAGGGTGTTCCCTGATAGTGCTCCAATGCATTGGGTATAGATTAGTATCATGATAAATCATGTGAAATGAGTGTTTTCTCATTATAATTCAATTATAATGAGGTTTAACTCATTCTCCATGTGCAATGATACTTAGATCATGCTAATATCATGTTAAATGTTATTGCCACATTTCCATATTATGATAATCATGCTATATCATGTCTTTATGTTCATGTTTATCTTATGCTCCATTGATATCACTATTTAATAACAAGTATTGTATTCTTCATGTTATTACTTGTCCAATACCTTACTGGGCTTTATATCTCACCCTTTTCTTATTCATGTCGTTTGGTCATCCCATGTAATGCTAAGTAAGAAAGAATGTGTGCGGTCATGTAAAAGAAGATTTCAATAAAGATGTGTATTTCATGTTTTAAGTTGTTATCTAATGTTTCTAAGACCAAAAAAAACTAGACCTCTTCGTCTTATGTGTTGTATCAATTGAATATTTTATGTGATAAATGTTTTTTAAGTGAGAAATAAAGAGAAAGGTTGTTATAGGTTGTCGCACCAACACTGGAGTCCCTAACCAGAAAGACGAACTCAAAACACTTAACATTGTTGACCAAACCAAAAAATGACAATCCCTTCATCTTTTAGGTTGAAATAACCAGCTCTGATACCAATTTTTCATGACCCTCCCCTCTAGGCCCATGTCTTGACTACCCCAAGCCCACCTCCAAAAGTCCATGGGCTGGCAACTAGCGCTGAATGCATTACCCTGCAAATGGAAGGAATTTTCCAAGTAATTGTACACATGCACACATCTCCCAACCAGAGGTACTAGGAATTAAAAGCCAACAAAATCATGCATGAAATCCACTAAGTAAAAAACAACTAGAGTACAACAGAATGTAAAGTAAAGGGTGGAAACCGGGGCTAGTATACAAGCCCACCAAAAGAAAAAACCCAGAACAAAAGTAAATCTCCAAGTCCCTGAAGCTCATCTACAAGGAAGCCTACCTAAAGGTTAGGTGAAGGGTGGATTCCTGGAATTATATAAGTGCACCTCGTCTATTTGGCCTCACTGAATAGAACAAGGCCCGGGTCTTCCCTGGACTCCATCAAAGCATTAGTTATCTGCACAAGACACGAAACATGAGTGAAAAAACCCATGTAGGGGTCAGTAAAACAATACTCAATAGGGGGCCCTGAAACCACAATGGTAAATCATATGACAAAAACCACAAAGGAATGTGAAGTCATCTCTACTCAGTTATATTCCCATACATATACCATAAAAATCCAAATATACTTGTTTCAGCCACTAAGGAAACATGTGGTCCCAACCACACACCCAACTTCAAGACTCTCATCGAAGACTCAATTTCTAACTCACAAACCAAGAGATTACACTCCACGAGCTCATCCATACCTAATGGCACCCGTTTGAGAGATTCACTCCATTAGGTACAACCCTATCATTCTGAATGGTACATTCAAGAGAACGTGCTCCATATGAAACATTCTACTAGGTCTAACTCTAGTGCTTGGCACTGGAGGACTAGTCGTCACAGCCTTGCACTCGAAGCAAGACTAGGAAAACCCAAGTGAAGAGGCTCGCTCCTCTTCACTATGCTCAGTTGAGGGAGTGCTACACAAGACTAACCGGTGATACCTCAGTCACTCGAGTAACAATTGGATCACTCCTCAGTTCATTGAAAGAGCACTAGCTCCTATCTAGGTATAATTCACATCAAGTGGAGGGGCCTTCTCCTCATAGTTGTTTCGTACTGTCGAGGGAGATCTAGATCCTATAGAGGACCCACTCCACGTCGTTACTCGAAGACGGGAGATTACAACTCTGTAAGTGGGGACTCGCACCATGGCTCTAACAAGGGAGTATTCCTCATGAAATACCAGAACCCCGAATCAGTAGGGGGTATAAATTCATATATAAAGGACCCACACCCTATCTGGTAGGAGAGTACCACTCAGGGACTAGAGGTCTCGAAACCTATTAATAAAGGGGAGTTCCAACTCTTTCATTTCATCCGCTATTGGGGACCCGTACCCTAGTATGTTAGGGGAGTAGTGACCCCAAGCTGGAGGACACACTCTCTGGAACAGTAGGGGAATACTGACTCTACAGTATCACTATGTAAGGAGGACCCACCCCCTAGAATGCTAGGTGAGTACTGACTCCAATCATTGAGGACCCGCATCCTACATTGTAACACCCTGAGATTTTATGAAAAATATTCTTTTTAATTTCATTAATGTCTTGTGTTGTATGCTACAAAAAAAGGAGCTTTCACAATACACATCCCTGACTTGGCTTGCATTACACGCAATAAATACCTTCCTTGAGAGCGTGTTTAGTACGCAATACCGAGTTTCACTAAACGAGATATTATTATAATATTAATATGAACTAGCCGTTATGAATAGTAATACCCACTTTTTAAAATTTTATAAATTTTATCTTTCAAAATGGACTTCATTTTTGGATTCGGAATATCGAAATTAGCTTAGGGTGAAATTTTGGTACTTTTTGGATAACTTTCATATTCTGATGAATAGTGAAAATTAATAAATTTTAATTAAAAACAACTTTTTTAATCGAAATAATTAATAGTGATAAATTATTAATTTAAGTTGTTTTAAAGTATATTTAGAATATATTTTTACCATTTAATACAATATTGGTCATTGGATGTAATTTCACATTTAAACCAGACATAAACAAGTGTCAATCTTTTGATAGTTATTATCTCTTAAAAACACGCTATTTGTTTTGATGATGAGAATTAATTTTTTAAATTAATTAATGCAACTGAAATGTTTTGAATTTGGTAAAAATAGACATCATTTTTTAATTCATAATATCAAATATAGCTTATGCCTAATTTTTGCTATTTTTCTGGAAACTTTCATTTTTTGATGAATACTGAAACCACTAAGTGGTAGTTAAAAAAATGAATTTTTCAGAAAACTTAATTTTACCGCTTCTGTGAGTGGAATTTCGAAAATCCGAGAGACATGGTTAATATCAAAGACTAAAATGTGGTTCAATGAGATGAATATATTTTTTTGTGAATAGTAACTTTTTACTTTTATTTACCATGGTTAAAAGTAAATAGGATAATTAAGGGTAAAAATGATATTATTATTACCCTAACACATGTTCTAATTCTATTGGATAAGTGTAATTCGACCAAAAACAAACTTAGTAATAAAATATGACCATTTAGGCCCACATGGATTAGATTAGGAAATTTAATATTAATTTATTTAAAGAAGGGTTAAAATAGTTAAAATCAATGTTTAATAAGTAAATCATTTTTAATATAGGGTTCTACATAAGATAAATTCGACTATAAATATTCATTAGAAAGATAAAAATATTTCCTATATAATGGTATTTTATTTATAATTTTTAGACATTAAATAATTTAATTTCTCTATGATTTACATGGTTTTACTTTTCTTATGATGAAATTTCCATTTGTTTTATATGGATTATGAGATGATGGGATGATGTTTATGAAACCCATTTTATTCTTTGGGTTATGATGAATGTTTCAAGTTTATTTTGTGGAACAAGTAATAATGATTTCATTATGAGATGGGTGGGACCTATATCTCCCTCCAATTCATTGGGTAAAGATTTATATCTCATGAGATAGACATGGCTGGAACGACATGTTAAACTGGTTCAGTAATATAGGACTGGAATGAGGAGTGAACTCAATTCAGAAAAGGACTTTATTCAGTAAGATGGTATTGGCAGCAATACCTTGGCTACTATGGAAATCATATCATGTGCTTAATGGTTGCCACAATTACATGTTTTATTCCTATTCTATTTTATCATGATTGATGTTCCCTTATGATATATGCCTTACGTACTTCCAGGATTCATGTCTTTGCTCAAAATTTTTATGTTTAGATTTTATGTTCAAGTTTTTGCATTAAAATTTTTATGGATTGTTTTATGTTCTCTATGTTTACCCTTACTAGGCATTTGATCTCACCCCTTTTATGTTTTCTTTTCCCCAGGATTTAAAGAAAGGTTTTAGGTAAGAAAAAAAGGGGAAGAACTTTATTGGGAGAAGTTGAAGATCTTTCTCCGCGATTAGAAGATTTTATTCTGAGTTTCTAAAGATACTAAACAATTACGATCCTTTTGTGTCTGTTTTTATTATGTATTAAGTATTCCTAAAAAGTAATTTATTGTCAATGTACGTCAAGTGTTGGGTCTCTACATACATGTTAGGGGAGTACCGACCCTATGTGAGTTAGGTTGGGAGGACTCACATCCTAGTACAATAGTGGAGTACCAACTCTAAGGATAGAGGACCCACTCCCTAGCATGATAGGGGAGTACCGACTCTACTTTTACAAACTTCTTTGAGAACCCACACCCTAATCCTATAGTGGATTAACACTGTCTAAGGAAACCACTTAAAGGAAAACAAAACTACACCCAAAATTTGGGAAGTCCTGTCACTACCAAAGTAGAGGGATAAGGAGTACCCATTCCTTAATTCATCAAGGATGTATCTTCCCAAACATCTCATCAAGATAGCTACCTTGACTCTACCCAATGTCTACTCATATCGGGAGATCCAACTCTTCCAACCAAATAGTTCATCCTATAATTTCTCAAAAACTCACATATAGTTTTTCAAAAGTATTGTCTCATCCCAAGGGTCCCAATGCTATAGACGTCTAGTCAAACAGACGCTCTCTTCAGAAGTTACGGGCATTTTTATAAAACAGGGGATGGTTGGGTTCAGATCTGGTCTAACCCGGTCGGACTGACCCAACCTGACCCGACCTGGCTCGGGACAGATCAGCCTGAACATACTATGCCAGGCCCAAACTGGCTGAGACCGGCTCACTGGGCCACGGTTCTGGCCAATTGGGATCGGACCGCTATTGGTTCGGCCCGCCAGTACAACCTGGACTGCATCGGAGCGGGCTTTCTCTATCCTCCCAGATGCATCTATGACGCCTCCCCCCAACACCAGGCAGCACCAACTAGCGCCACCACCCTTGTCAACTAGTCTGCTCACATGGATTGGTTCATCATGCAAGACCTACATCTTTGTTGTGGGTCCAGGTCACATCGTGGCTTTAGTCGCAACTTCTTCACATGGCTTCCACCGTCGCCACCCTCTATAGTATGGTACCCAATAGTCCGGAATGCGGTCGGCAACACGATAGAATATTCGGCGGACCACAGGAATTGCTCCAGTGGTTTTTTCTCCTATTCGAAGGGTGTTCCAGAATACTCTGGTTTTATTCTTCACTACCTAGGGCACAAAGATCCATTTTGATCTCTTCTTCCTGAAAATTATAAATTTCCAGAATCACACACACCACTTAGATCCACCCATCATCGTCGTCATCACACCACCATCATGTTATGTTCTTCTATGATCCACGATATTGAATCATTATGTCATAAGGTAGACGTGCGAAGATAGTTCCTTCATATCCCCTTGGAAAATAAAGAAAAATGTGGGGATGAAGAGGGACGGACCACAAGATAACAACCCAAGGAACGATCTTCGACCAATGTTTGTTATGGCCTCGAATGGTTCTCATCATAAGGATCAAGAAGGAAATCAAAAATCATCCCACAAGAATGATCAAATTGTGGGTCAACCTATTCTTGGTTTGATCTTCATTTTTCATTTAAACCCAAAAATGGGACAAAATATAACTCAAATAGAAACCCCTAACTCAAAGGTTCTTTCACTGACGAAGAACATCTCCATGTTGTCGTCGTTTGTCCACGTTTAATCTGAATATCATTCATTGATTTTTTGATATGTCATTGTATTAATTGTTATGTGATCCTCCGTTTATGGCCATTGGTCGATCTTCATTGGTGACGATCTATTTAAAGGGGGATGTATTTTTTTTTCATCTCCCACCAGAGCTTCGGAGTAGAACCAGGATTGTGCCAACACTCCCACATTGTCTGCTTGGCCAATAAAAGGTGAAATGTGAATCAGCATTTCAGTTATGTTTCTATTACGAAGTCGTTACATTGTTTCATTTAATGAAACAATGTATCAAATTTCTCTTGGTTGGAAAATAGTTGGGCTAAAATTATTTGAAAAATCATAAAAAAAATAAAACAAAACTGGTTTATTTTATTTTTAACTTTTTCTTTAAAATTATGAAAAATAACTTTTCTGGTCGACCCATGCTAGTAAAAGTTAAGCCCTCTCTAGGTGAATCTCATCGTTCCAAATGCAATGGTGGCCTCATATTTTCAATCCAGTGACCCGTTCAAAAGATAGAAAAACCAGCTTGCACATTTAGTAAATAAACATTGAAAAAAAGTTTGAAAATCTATTTTGGCCACTCCGGGTCTCGGAATTATGTGTCGTCTCAGAGCATGGACTTGTAAAAATTCCATTTAAATTTTAAATAAAAAATCCATGGAATTATGAGACATAACAGATTCTATCTATTAAAGTAACTTTGGAAGGTTCTTTGATTACTAAGGTTTGCATTCAAGAGATAATTCAGTATTACCAACTTTTTATTTATGAAGAAATTATTGAATATTCTTATAAAGATGAAGTTGAATCTATTAACACTGATGGAGGTTAGTCTATGATAGTTAGATCTGTGAAGGTTTCTCCTAAAGTAGATAGTTGGAATATGACTAGTAATCTATCCCCATCTTCTCCTGCTCCCACTATTCCATATTCTTTATATGTCACTATAGATTACATAGATATGATTAAATCAGAGATGTTGGATATATTAAAATAGTAATTTTCTAACATTGAAAAAACTTTTCAGAAACATAGATGAGATGATATTTTTGAAGTGGTTACTTTGGTAATAAATTATACTCAACCTAGATTTAATTTTCGAATAGAGATGATGCCAAATGAGATCAATGATTGGAGAGATTTAGTTTGTGATATTTAGGAATGTTTTTTGACATGGTGATTTAGTTAGACCAGAGGTTCATAAATTTTGTGTTTCAACCTTCTCTTCTGTCATCTCCTCCCCCTATTAAGTATGTTTTTGATGAATAAAAGATTAAAAAGTTACTGATGGAATTGTTTTTTTTAAGAATTTATCAAGACTAATGAAGTTGTGAATGATCATTTTCATAAACACGCATCCAAGACCCTTGATTTAGTTCACGAGGATGTCAAACATGCTAGTCAAGACCGATAAATAATCAAGAGGGTGATTGATTATTATTTGAGTAGGATCTTAACCAAATTTTATCTGAAAGGTATATTGAGAACTATTTCCTTGGATTTAAATATTCCCACAATGATTCAAGCTTTTAAGTCACAAGTTGAGAATCTTAGAGATATGAATTCGATTTTTGAATCTTTCATGGAGATTTGGGATGATTTATATAAATATTTAGAATATGGTTCAAAGACTACCAATAATTTCACCTAGTTAATGGAATCCTATCTTTATTCCTCTCAATAAACATTCTTGGACACCTCATCGATTCTCTTATCTCAACCTACTACATCATCTACCATCAGTAATTTTGGCTTAACTCATTCCCATTACTTTCATCAACTTAGAACAGTTTCTAAGTGTGTAGTAATTGGAGACCCTACCTACTCATATTCTCTTAAACCTATTTCTACTCATGCCTCTACATCGAAAGGAAAGTATCTTATCCTTTCTATAGATATCATAGATGACCCTCATTCAGATTTATATTAGGATTTCTGATAGGTATTTATTGTAAATTGTTTGTATAATTTTGAAATATATTTTTTTATATTAATATCATACTCTATTTTATTATCCTATTTATTATATATTATTCAATATTTTGTTTCTTTTTTACAATATAAAAGGAATGAGTAATAATTTATTGGTGAAATAAATTTAAATAAATTGAATTCAGTGGAAAAACTTGACAGCTTTCAAGAACTTGTTACACAGTTATTTCAATCCTTTAAAAATATAATTTTGATATATGAAATTCATTTCGATTTAAATGTTAGGATTTATGATCATCAAAAGGGGGGGTAATATTAAATTAGACCAGAACCTCCTTATTTTGATGATCCCAAATAATTTTTATCTTTTTTTAATGATTTCCATGTTTCTATAATAAAACAACTTATTGGAAAAATTTAAAAAATGGATAATCCTGGAGATTATCGATCCACCATTCCATGTGAAGGTCAAGTTATTGTGTCACATTAACACATGAGAAAACTACATACCATGATTTAAAAGGGGAAAAATTTCTAATTCATGAAATTACTAGAAATTGAAGATTCATCTTAATGTGCATTAAGAATCACCTTACCACAATAAAAAAATTACATACCATATGAAGAGATCAAGTTAGAAAGCCAAGATATGTTTAATTTTTCCTAAATTAATAAACATAAAATGTATTAAAATGTAGTAACTTTGGGAAGAAACAACTTGCCACATCAAGTCTTGAACTTATCAAATGTGAAAATGAGTAGACCACATGAAGATATGAATTGACTGTGTCACCATACTCTATCAATTGATCATGTCAAGTTGTCATTTACAAAACTAATTACGCTTTAAGTGAACACATATTTTCATGTCCAACTAATTATTGGATCATTTAAAATATTTAATGTCTAGTTTTGTAGTATTGAGTGGAGTATCAATGTATTTAATGAAGCATAGTTATTCTCTAATAGATACTTTTTTTGAAAATATCTTTAACAGAAATAGTTGATCATTTGGAGACATAGTTAACTACTAAAAACACTCTCTCAAACATGGATAATAACATAAGATCCTTTATAATATTGGATGTGATATAGAGAAGACATTATTATTCTTTGTTTTACATAATTTTTTGAGAATATTGTCCAAGATCTTTCAAATGACAAATTCAAGGAATCCATATAAGCAAAGCTATTTAGCTCTATCTGATTCACATTTCCACATTTTTAATCACTTATTATTTTAGTTTATGCTTAAACATTTGAGATTTATTTTGTATTTATATTTTAATGTATAATAATATAGTCTCATTTTCTAAACTAGATAATACTTTATATTCTCTCAAATAATTTTATTTTTATTCCCATAAATAATTGTGAAGATTTCATGTTTGACCTGAAGTTTATTTCACCCCATGTACAACTCTAGAAGAGGCTTTATGCCTGGAGGTTATTTTGTACTATTGTTTGTAAAACCTAATGCAGCTTGTGGATCAGTTTATTAATTAATAAAATACTTGGCATCATATGATTGATAAGTGGTGGGGATTTATTCTTGGATTGAGAAAAAACCCCTTATTCAAATTATACAATGTGATTTGGTAGTTTTATTTAGTTAATTTACAAATTGATTTCTATTTTCTAAACTGTAATGAAACATTACAATAATACTTTGTATTAAATTTTGTTAACATATATTTTTTAATTAATTATCTTAATTTTACAATTTAAAAGTATTTAAATGTTATTTTAACTGAACCTTGATCTAACTTCTAAGAAATTATTTTAAGGATTAAATTTATATATTTCGATAGTTTTTATTAACTGGGAGTTTTTTATTAAATTGGGGATTTAGTTTTTAAATTTTTTTAAAAACATTATTGGGAACTCAATCCCCCACTTCTTTAGTTACTCACTTTAACAAAAAAATGGTGTTCATACTTATGATGGTGCCACACTTTTAGGATATGAACTTATGGTTAATGATTTATTTAAGATCATTCCTCACTCTTATGAATCATGTCTTTTGAAATGGTAATGAATTATACCATGACTCATGTTTATGATCCATGAAAGATTGGTTATAAACTTTGTAAGTTATGATCATGATATCATACCCATGTACTAATCTTATGATTTAATATAATCATTTATTGATATCTCTCATGTTTACCCATACTAAACTGATAAGCTCACCCTTTCTTATTTTTTATTTCCCCGGGTAATAAAGAAAGTTTTTAGGTAGGGTATGTCTATGAAGATAACTAAATGAGAAGATTTTTGTTTGAGATGTTGATTATATTTCATCAAATAAGAATATTGGGTACCTATACTCCAAATACACTAATCCTTTAAGGTGAATGGGTAGATATTTGTGATATTTATTTAATACTCATCTAAAATGATATATTATTTTTGTATGAAAATTTGGGGTCACTATATTTCTTTTATAGTTACATTGAAGCCTAACATTATCCATGTCATTCTATAACAGTATCAAGGGTGGGTGTTCCTCTTTATTAGGTTAAACATATTTTATATCTTAAGTGTCTTAATTAAGATAGTTGTTTTTTTAATTTATAGGTTTTATCATGGGTTTTTATGTTAGTGATAGACATTAGATATCATTGAATATTTTAAAACACTATTACAATATATAAGTCTCTTACTTAACTACTCTTTTTTTATAAAACATCATGTTTGACCTTTTCTATCCCCTTTCTTATAGTAATTAATATATCTTTAGGATTTTTATTTCATATTTAAAAATAGGTTTTAAGTTGTTTGGAAAAATACATGTTATGTTTAAAAATTTTATAAATTTTTTCTTCTTTAAAAATTATTTACTGGTATTTTATTGATTCAAATGTGTAAAAAGTAATTATTTAGTTATTTTTATACTATTTTTTAATTTTATAAATATTTTTTGATTCTAAGGTGTTTTTAAAGTGACTTTTAATGGTAATTTTTGAATGAGATATTCCCTAAAACTCTTGTGAATGTGATGCACTATAACTATGTCATCTGAGATGATACTGGTATATAATATGGAATGTTATAAGATAACATGACACTTACCTAATCCATTTATAATGTATGATTTGGTAATATTATGTGCTTGTTTTTGCTATATCGTAATGCATTATATTGAGTTATATAACATAATGATAAACGTCGTCACTATAAAATCGTCAACATAAAGAAATAAATAATACTTCTAATATATGGGAATAATGTTTCATTTATATGATGAATATATGTTTGGTCATGGGGTTACATATTTTTTATATTCTCATACATATCTTATACATTCCATAACATATTAGTTAATGCATGGATGACTCAGGAGTGTCTCGAGAGGCTATAAAAGGATATGATCAATAGGGGTTGTATTATCTAAACTCACCCAATAATTGGAAGATTATTCCCACTACAATATTACTTCTTATACTTTAGCCTATGTCATCATATCATGGGAGTGGTGAGGGTCCTAACCACGTGATGGGTGATTCATATTTGACATATGGGTACAACATGAATAAGGGAATCAGATAGTTTCCTCTAAGGGATCTTCATAAAGTATGTTAGTGAAAGGTATTAGTAGTGGCTCGAATATTTAAACATACAAATATGTTCTTTATTTGATATATGTATGTAAGGTCTCGGCCCTAAATATTACATGATGTTCATTTTTAGAAAACAATTAAATTTATTTCATTACAAATTATCTTTAATATTTATAGATTTATAAAATTGGGTCATAATTATTATATATTAATCCCATATATTATAAAGTGGAAACTTCTATTCATCATTCATTTTTTCCAACAACATAAAATTTTTAAAAATAAATTCATTTTCTTTTCATGAAATAACTTCCTAACTTTCAATTTTTCTTCTTCTTTGTTCCTAACCAATCATAAACCCTATGAAAAAAATTTAAAAGATAGGATAAGCACAAATAATCATTAATAGGCATGAAAGAAGAAATAAATTAGCCAATTTAAAAATAAAAAACTCATAAAATTCATACCTTTATCACATTATTTTTTAATCATGTGAAATAAATCATCTCCACCAGAAAAACACACACTTTTTTATAAATTAAAAATTTTAAAATACATTTAAAGTAATTGGAAACCCATTTTTACAAAATTATAGAATCATATTCATAACATGAGTCAAACCCAAGTCATAAATAGTTGGATCTCATTTAAATGCACTGGAGAAACCACACTGGCTAACTCCCTCCTTCTTGCCTTCCATGATAAAGAAAATTACCCATCGTACTGAAGAGATATAATGGGACACACTCATAATATAAGTTGAATTGAGCTCACCTTTTCCTCATATATAATTATAAAAAACCATATCCAGAATAAAATATTTTATGGTTTCACTTTTTCATCATAAAACCCTTTCAAAAACATTTTTAAAACTATATGAAAAACACTTCAGATATCAAAGTACCATTTCATTTTTAAAATTCTATTCTCATAACCAAAATACACTTAAAAAGGTAAAGAGGGTATTTAATTAAAAAATGAAATATTTTAAATGGATAATTAATAAATTAATTATTATGACTGCATAAAAAATCTTTTACATCATATACAATAAAATAAAACATTCTTTTTTCCTATTGTCAAAACATTCTGTCAAAATATTCCCATATGAAGACCTATGAAAGAAAGTAAAAAAATTGATATAAAATTTCATTTATAATTAATTTATGTTCATATAAAAACATGTAGAAAATAATTTTAATAATATATAAATAGTATAAATTTTTTTTAAATAAATCATGAAAACATTTAAATTGTAGTTTTTAAAGTCTAATGTCACTTACCTAAAGTCCATCTCATAATGTACATTATTTATCTTACTGAATAATATATTTTATTAATTATTTAAAAATATAACAAAAAAAACTTTTTCATTGTTCTTTTTATATTATTTAATATCAAGTTATATTTAATTAATTAATCATTTATGTTCACATCAAATGTTTTGGTGATATTTGGCCTATAAGTCCAAAATAAATTTGGTAGAATGAATATGGTCAAAGTGGTCATTATTTTATCATAAATAGAATAATAATTATTATATAATTATAATTTTTACAAATCATTCATAATTTTAAAAACAATAATAAAATATGGATGTGAAAAATGAACTTCATTACAATCATGGAGATAGTAAGACGTGTGTATGCTTGAGTTACATTTTCATTTTTCAACATTAATTATGGAAAGAAGTTAAGTATTATTTTCTATTTTATTAATTATAATTGTATCATAAATACCATATTATTTATTTAAATATATATATATATACCATCAATGTGAAATGGTAATGAAACATAAACCGCATCGCTTTGCGGAGGTGGTAATCCACATGTATGCACAAACAATGTTATAGGTTTTTTGTGAATTGATTGGTAAGAAAATATATGATATATTACTTTTATATAATTATAAAAATATAATTAATATCATATATATATATATATATATTAATTGCATCATCATAACCATCTGTGTTTGGTCGTGATGGAAAATGAATTATGTTGGTTTGTGAGGCGGTAGTCTGATGTACATGTGAATGGCAATTTTGTTATGCTTCGATGGAAAAGTGGATAGATATAGGTTATTAAATTAACATAAAAACATATTAGTATATGGAATATATTGGTGTTACTATTTCATTATGTTTGAATAATATTTTAGGGAGGAAGAAGAATAAATAAAACTAAAACGCTCCATAAAAAGGTATAACTCTTCTTCCTGTAACGGCCTTTTCTTGACACATTAAGCCCTATAAGGTTATAATTAATCACAAAATAAGACATATATAAAATTTAGAGGGTTTTTAATGTATTTTTGTAGTTATTCAATGAAAAAATGGTTCTTTAATTATATGGAGAAGATAATACGGGGTTCCCTTTTATAAGTGCGGGAAAGTGTACTTTTGGAATTACATAAATTATTAAATTAATATAAATTAATTTTAGAGTAAAATTGATAAAAATGATATAATTAAATATATTATGTTTATGGATATAAATAATATCATAAAAGAAAAATTGGACATATTTGGGTGATTTTCTCACCCATATCTTTTCATTTTAACCCTCCATTAGCCCTTTTGAGTGTTACCCCGAAAACAAAGTTTTTTTACTTTTTAGGTATCATGATAGTTACTATACATGTAATATTATCACATAAATGGATGATGGTTGATATTTTTAACCATATTTTAATAACATATTTGAATAAAGTATTTTTAATAATATTAATTCATTTAATAAAATATTTTTTAGTATAAAATATCAGTTTGGTCTTTTTTGGAAATACACGAAATATTATAATATAATATGTGTCTAACTCAGGTGAAATGGATAAAAATGGCATGGATTCAAAGGTAAGGAATATATTGTTTTCATATAATCATATAATAAAATTTTAATAGGTTTTTATATCATTAAAACCCTTTGTTTTGGATTAACCCCATGGTCAACAACTAGTAAATTCAACCGTGTTAATAACATTTTCAATATTAAAAGAATATAAGTTTACTTATAAGGTAAAATATGGATCATAAATGGAAAATGGATTAAATTTTAGATCATTTATATTCCTAACTTTCCAATTTCATGATTTTAATCATTTTATAATAATTTAATAAAATATTATTTAACCAAAAATATAATTAATATCATTTTTGACACTATTCATTTAATTTGACTTTGAAAACAATATGAAAGAAAATGAATTTGAATATAATCCTTTAAAAAATAAATAGATTGTTATATTTGTTTAAAAAATCATTGAACACAATTATTCATTAAAATTATATTACTTTTATTATTTTTAGAATCATTTATTTTATTTTTCTATTAATTAAATAAATGTTGTGGTGGTGTCGCGCAAGCATTTAATGTAATTATATCATCATAAAAATTAGAAATAATTTCTGTGATAAAAGTAATTTATATTTCAAATAAAATTTTAGAACCAAAATTAATTTTTTTATCCTTAACAAAAAATATTTTACATATTAAAAGCACGAAAGTTACAATTTTTACTTTATCTTTTACTTAGGTATTATAAAGGTCGAAATAAAAGAAATATGGTACCAAGTTTCAATAATTTGGATACATGGATGTAAATTTATGAATTAAACGAATTAAATCGGATAATGAAATTATTTAGGTTCATTTCTAGTTCTTATCATGTTATTTTTAATCTTAATTACTCGATTTACCCTTAGTGTAGTGATAGTTATTTACTATGGTTACAATTCATAATGACCTAAGATAAATGGGTCATATTTAACAAATTTAGAACTAATAATTCTAAAAAATAATCCATTTTTCAAGGTTGAATTTTTAAAATGGGTATAAATTAATTTAATATTAAAATTCAAAACGCAAGGAAAATTTTTTTTTTAGATAAATGCTTTTTTAAGTATAAAAAATATTTTCATAAAAATATCAACGATAAAAATGATTCCAATGAAAATAATTGAATTAATAATAATATACTATAAATCATTTTATTTTTAAAATATTTTAAAACAAAATATAAATTTGTAAATTATGAAAATAAAAATATATTTTTCAATAAAAATCAATATTTTTCAATATTCATTGGAAAATCAATCTTTTTAGAAAAAACCCAAAAATTTACTTTAAGATAACTTTAGAATTATGATTTAAAAATTGATAAAATTTTTATGAAATAAAATTTCTAAAACTTCTAGAAATTAATTATAATATTCACTCATAAAAAATTTTAAAAAAAAATGGAGAAAACATATTTTTGAAGAATAAAATAACTTTACAAAATATTGAAAGATTGTTTTTTAATAATTAATAAGTAACTTTTTATTAATTTTGACCTTTATGTAAGTTAAAAGTTGGTTATTACTATTCATACCCATAAATTCAATGGTTATTTTATAGCGATCATATTTAAATAATAATAATATTTCAGGGTTTGTTTAATCTTGGTGTTTGTATCTTATACGCTATCAAACATAGTCTTTATTTTAAAATGTAAATATATTATATTCATTCCCTACTTAATAAATTTAATCCTTGTGGTTTTAATTTCATCTTGGTAATTAAATATTTTACATTTTAAAATACCTTTGTTGAAATCCCACGTTGAAAAATGGTTAATAAAAATTTCTCTTGAAAATACATAAAGGAATGTATGAAGCTCCTCTATAATAACAAATTACTTTTTTTCTAATATATAAAAATTATTTATTTGTGAAAATATGGAAATGAAGGAAAAATGTAATTTCCAAATGAATACCTTGATTGAAAAATATCATTGTTCATAAAAAAATGGATAACCATGTGAAAGTCAGTTACCAAAAAGAAATAAATCAATGAGGTGTGAAGAGAGATATTGATTTATCAAAAATGAAGGTAATAAGATAACATTTTCATTTCAATAACTTTTTCCTAGAGTTTTGGAATTATTTTAGCAACTATACTAAGACCATAAGAAAATATACTTACTTGAAAATTATAATTTAATCCTTTATCCATTTCCACCACAATCTCGTCTTTTTCAACAAACAATTTTTATTCAAGGGGAATTTTTCATGCCTGGTGCAATAATATAAATTTATAATAGATCAAATAATTCATAAAAGGATACCAATATATTCTTCATATAATTAGAAATTAACAAAAACCAAAATGGTTATCATAATGTAATATAATTCCAAGAATGAATAGACCATCATAAAAAGATATAATACATTAGTCACCAAAATTAAATAGTAATACCCATAGTTCGAACTAAATTATTTCATAAATAAATATTCTTAAAATTATTCAAAATAGTCTTGGTTAAGAATAAAACCCAAAATATTAAAATGATTTGATCACATATTCATCTAAAATAAATTTAACATTTATATCTGAATAAAATCAATAAATCTTAAAGTCTAATACAAAAAATGTAAATTCTCTAATCATATAATCACTAATACATGATAATCATTTCCCTAAATAACCTAAATTGCCATAAAACCACATTAAACTCATATTTTATTTCTAAATATAATTAAACCGTTATGCATTAAATAAACTCCCAAAATATTCTATTTACCATAATCGTATATTTTTCCCTAAAATAATGAACATACTCAAAAAATAATAGTCAAATAGTCACTAAATCACTTTCCAATCCCATGTTTATCTATATCATGCATTCCTAAATTATAATAACCCATTATTACCTCAACATAAAATATAAGATAAACCCTAAATTTTAAAAACATATTTAAACTTATTTCTACAAAATTTAATGGCATTATTCTTTAAATAATACTTCATGTTAAACCTAAGGGTTATATATACCTCAACCCAAAAAAACTCCCAAAATATCATTAATTACCTCAAAATCCCATTACTTAAAACCATAAAAGGGGTTTGTAAGACTTTTAACTAATGATCAACCTTAAACTCATAAAATACTTATGTAATTAATAACACTTAATATAACCACTCATGAAAACATTCTAGTCTCCAAAGTCTTCTATACCCTCCAATGATACCAACCATAAGGAAGCAGCCTTAAACATTGCATAATCTTGATATTTAGTTATGAATTCACATTATGACATTCCTTAAGGTCTTTATAGTATATAATTTTCAAGCATTTGGTTATAAATATTACATATCAAAACCATATATTAAAAATTTTACACATCTATTTGGTCTCCAATTTTCAAAAATAATTTTTTAAAAAAAATAAATACATTTTATTTTCAAGAAAATACTTCATTAATTTTAACCTAGCTTCTTATTTGATTTTACCCATCTTTAAAACTCTGTGAAAAATAATTTTAATTAATGGGATAAGACACAAAATCTCATTAATGGACCTAAAATAAGAAATTATCTAGTCTAGTGAAAAACATGAAAAATGATAAAATGCATACCTTTATCACCTTTTCTTTGATCATATGAAATAAATCATTTCCACATGAAAAAAAATAATTTTTATTAAATAAAAACTTTAAAAACCATAAAAAATCAATTATAAACATATTTTTCGAAACATATAGTAGAATATTGATAACTCATGTTAAAATTAGGTTAGAAATAACTAGATCCCAATTAAATCCATATGGGATACCACACCGGTTAACTCCCTCCTTTCCTTTGAGGATAAGGAACATTACCCAATGCATTGGACAAAAATTATGGGGATATCTCATCATATAAAACATATTATGCTCACAAGTTTTTCATATATAATACTCAAGTACAATGTCATGAATAAAACAATTTATTCATACACCTTTTCATTATAAATATCTTACAAAAAAACTCTATTAAACCCACATGCAAACCACTTTTCAATATCAAAAAAACCATGTCCCTTTAAAAACCTGTTTTTTAAAAAATATCTAGAATAAATGGAAATATTTTTTTGATTTGATGATAACATGAACTATTTTAATGAAATAAAAACATCAAATAACGGTTATGGGGGTGGGAAAACTATTTTCACTATTTATATTAAAACAAAACATTCGTTTTACCTTTTTGTCAATACATTCCATAAAAGATTGAAATTTTAAAACCTTTAAAATAAAGTTAAAAATGGACATAAAAGGTTTTTTATAATTAATATATGTCCATATAAAAACTTCCATAATATAATTTTAAGAATATGGTTATTGGAAAAAAATATTTTTAAAATAAATCTTGAAAAAAATTCAAATGGTATTTTTAAGTTAAAGTATCTCTTACCTTAAGTACAACTTGTCACATGTATTTTTTATCTTCCTAAATAATAATATTATCTTAATTATTTTCTTAATTAAAAAATTATAGTTTATAAGTCCTTTTATTTTATTTATTAACATGTTTTATTCAATTACTTAATCAATTAAGTTCACATCAGATGTTTTGATGACATTTGGATCATATGTCCAAAATTAATTCAGTAGGTTGACTTTATTCAAATAGATAATTATTTCACCATATATAGAATAATAATAATTTAATAATTGTAATTTTAATAAATCAATTATACTTTTAAAACTAATCATGAAATATGGTTACGAAAAATTAACTATGTTACAATCACTGAGACGATAGATTATACGTGCTCATGAGTAACGTTCCCATTTTTCAAAAATAATTATGGAAATAAGGTAAGTACTTTTTATATATAAATAATTATAATTATATAATAAATAAAATATTATTTATTTAAATACACTTATATATACCATCCCTAAGATGTGGTAATGAAAAATGAATCCCATCTCTTCATGAAGGTGATAATCCACAAGTATGTATGAATG
This sequence comes from Viscum album, assembly GCA_963277665.1. Taxonomy (NCBI): domain Eukaryota; kingdom Viridiplantae; phylum Streptophyta; class Magnoliopsida; order Santalales; family Viscaceae; genus Viscum; species Viscum album. The sequence continues at coordinate 680,548,777 of OY728147.1, forward strand.
ATGTTATAATTTTTCAATGAATGGAAAGATAAGAAAATATAAGATATAAATATATTACATAATAATAAATATTTAATTAATATAATATAATATAATATAATATATTAAATCATTCATCATAACCACCCAACAGAGATGGTGATGGAAAATTAATTACATGGATTCGTGAGGTGGTAGTATGGCATACACACGAATGAAAATTTCTTTTCCCATTTGAAGGAATATAAGATGGATATAGTTTATTAAATTAACATAAATAAAACAGTATATGGAATATATTGTTGTTATTATTTAATCATCTTTTAAGAATATTTTTAGAAGGAATAAAAAAACTAAAACTGAAACATTCGATAAAATGTTATACCTCTTCTTTGGAAAATCTCCTTTTCCTAACATCTTAAGTCCTATGAGGTTAGAAATATTCCAAAAATAAAACCAATAGAGTTTTATTAAGGATTTTTTAAGTTGTTTTTTAATATACTTTCTAAAAAATATCTATTTAATTGTGTGGATAAGAGGACATGGATTCCCTTTATAAGTGTGGGAAAGGGCATTTTTTGGAATTACGTAAAGTATTAAACTAATATAAATTAATTTTCCCAGAAAAATGGATAAAAATGATATAATTATAATATAATATTAGGATGGGTCACAATTCTCTCATATAATAAAATTTTTACAATTTTAGGTAATTTTATCACCATTATCTTTTTGTTTTAACCCTCCGTTTACCATTTTAACAATTACCAAGATAACAAATATTTTTTCTCATTATGAGTCAAGATAGTTAATATAAAAGGAAAATTGGACCATAAATGGAACATGGTTGATATTTTAAACCATATAAATATCACATGGATAAATATTTTATTTTTATTAATTTTAAATCATTCAATAAAATATTGTTTATGCCATTTTGGGAAATGTGTAAAAGATTAAAATATTATATGCGTCGAACTAATGTAAAATGGTTCAAAAATAAAATGTATAATATAAGGAATATATGGTTTTATTAAAATCATAAAATCATATTTTTAAATTTTTTATATCATTTTAAAACTTATCTTTTGGATCAACCCTTTGGTTAACAAATTATAACATTAACCATGGTAATGGATTTTTCAATATTAAAGGGTTATAATGTTAGTCATAAGCTGAAAATTGGCTCCTAAATGAAAAGGGGATGAAATTTTAGACCATTTATAATAAAAATTGTTATATATAATGTTTTTATAATTTTTTAAAAATTAATAAAACATTATTTTAGAAAAATACCATAATTAATGTCATTTTTGACACTATTCATTTCATTTGACTTTGAAAACAAAATTACAGAAAATGAATTTGAATATAATAATTTAAAACATCACTAATATGTTATATTCTTCTAAAAAATTATTGTAAGATAATAATTATGTCAAATTTTCCTACCTTTAATATCTTTAGTACCATTTGTTTTATTTTCTATTAATTAAATTAATGTTGTGCCGGTTTTGTGCAAGCATTTAAGGTAATTATTTCATCACATAAGATTATAAATAAATTATCATTATTAAAGAATTAATTATATTTAATATAAAAAATTAGAACCCAATATAATTTTATTTTATCCCTATCGAAAAATTATTATTTTTATTAAGATCAAGAAAGTGACATTTTTTAGTTTATCTTTTACATCAATATTATAAAGGTTAAAATCAAAGTAATATGGGACCAAGATACCATATTTTACAAAATTGGATATAAATTAATGAATTTAACTCATATAATATAATAAAGTCAAGGGTTGGGTTAATGTTTTATTACTTATCATATAATTTTTAACCTTAATTAATAGATTTACCCTTACTCTGGTGACAATTATTTACAATGGTTATTATTGATTATGACCAAAAATAAACGGGTACTACTTACGAAATTTTTAAATCATAATTAAAAATATATAATCCATTTTTCTGGAATAAATTTATTTCAGTATAAGGAATTAATTTGATAATAAAATGAAAAAAGCAATGAAAAATAGTTTTCATAAAAATGTATTTTAAGTATAATTTTTTTAATTCCAAATTCAACCATAAAATTGATTCTAATGAACATAATTAGATTATTAATAATATCAGAGAAATTATTTTACTTTGAAACCATTTTCAAAAAATATATATCTCTGTAAATTTGTGAAAAAATATATATATAGTTTATAGTAAAAATAAGTATTTTCACTATTCACTAGAAAATATACCTTTTATAACAAATAAAAAAATCAATCTAAGATAATTTTGACATTATAATTTAAAAAATTATATCATTTTTATAAAATAAAATTTATAATATTTCAATAAATGTTTTATAATATTCAATCATAAAAATAAATAAAACTGTTTTTGAAGAAAGCATATTTTTCAAAAAAAAATTAATAAAAATTGAGTGATTATCTATTAAGAATTAATAAATAAATTTTTATTGATTCAAAACATTATATATATTTTATATTTTTTTAAATTCTATTAATACCTAAAAAATAAATGTCTATGTTATAATGGCCATACATAAATAATAATATTTCGTGGTTCCTTTAAGATCGGTGTTCTGTATCTTGTACTCTATTGAAAATAGTCTTTATTTTAAAATTTCATTATTTTAAAATGTTCATGGATTTTGTTTCTTTAAAGGTAGATATTGGGAATTTGGGTTTCTCATTGTTTCCAGTACATTTATTAAGAATTAATTTATCCTCAAAAAACCAAATAGTGGTATCAAAGATTTATCATATTGTTTTGATTCAAGAAATCATGTTTAAGATGAGAAGGAATTAGATATTTTTTAGGGGTCATATTTTGAATCATAATAATGTAGAAAATTAATATTATGTCCAACCTTACATTATATAATAATATAAACTGCGTTGGGATCATAACATACAATATATGATATTATAGGCTGTGACACAAATTTATATATTCGATTTTCAATAAATTTTATCATATAATATAGGGGTTCCTTGGAGGTGATAGATCCATTTCATGTTTTACAAGATAGAGAATCACATATTACTAATGATATATTGTTATATCACTAAAAACAATTCTTATGTAGCGAAGATCAATGATATATAGGGAATCAGGAAATTACATTAAAACCCTAATGTAAGCTATATTGTGAGGGAATGTTTTATTAATCCTATAAAGGTCTCAGGCTATCATGAAATTACATTATGTAAATAACATAATCTATGTTGGCTTTATCGTTTGGGTTAATCATAAAAAAGGCATATCATATGTAGCAACTATCAAAGTGCATAGCTATTCTTATTAGGATCACATAGGGATGTGTACAACATTGAGAGGGGGTGGATCAATATGGGTATAATTTTATTTTAATTTTAATTTTATCCCTTTATAACAACTTCACTTGTTTAGTGAGTGGATCTCTATCTCTCTCTCTTGGTTATTATCTAGGTGTATATAGAATACTAGATAAGAACAAGAGAACCCTGGGATTTTTCAATGAGGTTCCCCTCTATAAGGAGGATTATTTCCTTGGTGTATCATTGTTATTATTCCAAATACATGGTAACCATATTATTACCAAAATAAGATAAGGAAATTATATGACCTTGAACCTTTTTCCTTTTAATTGACTAGGAATAATGGAAGAATGATATTTTTGTTCTGTTATCTAAACCCGGTATAAGATCTTTCATCTTCCTTGTGAAGTAGATCAACAATTAAGATTTCTTCTCCCTCCTGGAAAATGTGGATGATCTTATTTCTTGATTTTATTAATTAAGAAAGTTACCTCATGCTTCCTCAAACATATACAACATATGATTTTAGGATAGCTTTCACATCTTCCTAGACTAAATATGGTCACCAGAATATGTGTTCAGATACTATCTTCTCTTATTATTATTCTGTTTCTTTAGAACATAAGAAATAACCTATGTATGTAGTTTTGGATCTCTTTCTTCTCACTTAAAATTCCCATAATAATTAGGTACATGTATTATTGAGTTTACCTCTTATTCTTATTCAGACATAAAGAATATATCCACTACACACACACTTAGGAATCTTATATATTTTTATTTCCTCTTATTATAAAATATTTTTTTTTGTGAATTTTTTTCCACATATTTATCATGATTTGAATCTCATAAAATTTTAGACTCCAATTATTTTTCATCTTCATTCATCATAAAGACTCATAAACATTTAATTCTTTGTGATGTTATGAAATATCATGGTCTTATTACTAGTCCAAATTATACACAAACTTTTCACATTTAGTTCTTTCAATATTTCCACATATTAATGAATCACACATCACCACAAAGTGTCATAAGGTATAAAATTATTCATGATTGGTCTCAAAAAACTTCCAACATTAAAGGCTTCAGAATATGATCACCAAAAATAATCCAGGAAATGGTCCACCTTTTCATTCCGTATAGGTGGTCATATTGTTTTAAATCCCCTTCACTATAGTGGAGATTTAATTATTATTCTATTCAGTAACCAAAATTCTCATCTTGGTTTACCCTATGGAAATGTTTCATCTCATTATTTATCACATGAATATTTTTAATATTCCACAGTCACTATTTTTTCTTGGCTACTCCTTAGGATATTGTACCAGCACCATCAGGTATATCCTCCATCTTCATTTTCCAAAACTGATTTTAAATCATCTTGAATCATATCTCATTATAATCATAGTATTTTTACCTTGATCGAACAACATTTTCATCATCATATTTAATCCCCATTACTTCTTAATTTAATTATAAAACTCTATTTACCTTCACATAGATAATTCTAAATTGAGGTTACCTTTATATAGGTCTTGGATCACATTCATACATCAAGTAAAACTCACATCTTACACTTATTCAGGTATCAAATTACCTTTACAATGAATCAAAAAATCATGTACACACAAATTATATGCATGCCAAGCTTCTGATGAGATTCTACAGTAGTAGTTCATGGAATAACCAATAGAATTTTCATTTTGAAAATTCTTCAAGAATAATCTCATTTCAACCATCCTATGATCCAATATTGTTGGGAGAAACTTGAGGTTAATGATTAAGGGGTGAATGAAGTTATACTTTTTAAAATGATATGAACCCATGTTTTCTTAAATAATGAATAGTATCCCATAGAGACTCATCCCACATAAAAGTTGAACTTGAATGTCCTATACATAATAAAAAAAGATCATTTTAGAAGTAGGTAGATGAATTTTGATGGGATCGAGTTCTCTCCCATGGATCTTTATACTAACCCATGCATGTGGATGCTAATAACTCTTTGTCCACATGCTTATATTTGTGAGATTTATTCTTTAACTATGTCACCCAAGATTAGATAATTCCACCTTTGAGATTTTATGGTGTTGGATTAAGATCCATATGATTATCAGGAATTATTATTGGATAAAATTTCATTTGACATTAATTTTAGTGAAGTTGAAAAGAATTTCTAATAAGAAAACATCATATGAGTTATATCCTCACATATGAGTTTTCTCCCCTCAAAATTCATGTAAGGATGCCACAAAAAATTTATATGAACATAATAAAAAGGTCCTAAAAATTTCAAAATAATGAATTTTTCAAATATTATAGAAACAAACTAATAAATCATATGACATTTGAGCTGAATTAAAATGAATCTCAAATTCCTTTTCCAGAACTCACATCATGATATCGCTAAATAGAATTCAAAGAACATGACACACATAGATGAATGTTGAATTAAACCATTTTAAAACTTGGGTACAAATTATTCTTTCTTTTTAAGATTGGTAATATCAAAATAGTTTCAATAAAGCATATTAAAATAATTAAAAGTCATATGATAGGGGATGGTATCACTTCATTCTAAAGAAATGGGTTATCAACCATTTTAATTTAATCCTACTTGATAGGATCCTAGTGTAGAAAACTAGAGGATTTGATTTTGAGATAAATGTTTCCTATTAATTAAAAAATAATATACCAACTCATATCATTTGATAATTATAGAGATACAACCCTAAAACACACATTATACCACGGTTCTTAACATGCTTTTAAAATAATTACAAGACAATGATCGAGAGGTATGGTGTATTTGGTTGATTAGACACATAAGTAAATAATCATAAATGTAAAAACATCATCTTTATTTAAAAATCCACATAGTTTGACTAACTCCCATAGATATTCTAAAATTATAAAGGATACCCTTGGGAATATACAAAAGGAAAAGGGTGAGCTAGAAAGCCCAATAAGGGATTAAAAATAGAAATAAATCACAATATGAGTATCGAGATACATAAAATGATATCATAAAGAGAATGATCATAATCATAGAAACATTAAATAAGGAAATGAAATAATATGATCATGGAGTCATGGAATATGTGCAAACAACATAAGACATTACATCATGAAAATAATTTAAGTGTTGCTCCCATAGTGAATTAGGTTCACTCCCTAAGCCTATATGTAACATCTCGTGAGATATAAATCACTACCCAATAAATTAGAAGGATATATAATTTGAGGCACACCCATCACATAATGAAAATAATACATATTCATGCCATATTTGGAAAAGAAATTGTGCATAAACAATAAGCATGATTTTACCAATGATGAGTTAGTGGGTTTCATTATTATGTTTCAAGGCATAACTGAAAGATAAATTAAAAGGATTCCTAATAGAAGATGAAATTAAATTTACTTAGGAATTTATAACTGAAAATGGGACATAGGTATTGAACATGAAGAAAAAATATAGGGAATCCATGAGAATAATATAAGATAATAAAGAATAAAAATTAACCACTTGGGTGATGTTTCATAAAATAAGTAAGGATCATTTTAAAGAAGGTAAGAGATTATTGGTTTCTATAAAACAATAATTGAACCGACAATTAAAATTCATGGGTAGGGAGTTTAGGGGAGACCAGGGAAGAGTTTTTTTAGCCCAATATTTGGAATAGGTAGAAAAATGCTGAGGTGGTGGTTACCTTTTATAAGTGAAGAAAGGGACACTTTTGTAAAAACTCACTACTTTTAAAAGATATCAATCCATTAATCAAGTAAAAAGGATCAAAAATGGAAAATAATGGTTTTGTTGAAGGTTTATGGTTAATCCTCTCTCCACCATCCAATATCATACATGTTTTAAATATCTTTTAACCTTTTTTACTATGTTAAACAAATTTTACCCTAATTTACCCTTCCCTCAATAACTCCACTTTCACCCTTGATAACAAATTTTTTGGGCCAAAATTAAAATTAAAATTATTTACTAATTTTAAAATTATAATATTAAATATGTAAATCATTTAATAAAAAAATTTCTGAGAATTAGAGAAATAAATTTTACTATTAGTACATAAAATGCGTAAAAATCAATTCTTAGAAAAAGTTCATTTTAAGATTAAAATTTAAGCGTGGAATAAGATTATAAAAAAAATTATTTTTAAGTCATAAATTGTTTTATTATAAAAAAATAAAGTTTATGAATCTTTAAAATTAGTCCAAAACCAAATATACCCAAATAATGGAAGACTGACTGACTGTCAATTGCTTTTTTATATTATAAAATGGAAAAGGGCCAAGGTCTGGAAACGTACAACCCAGAAACTCAAGGAGGACAAAAGTAATGTAATCCTAAGGAATCCCCAATCACAAAATCCCTACACTCAATAGGAAGAGTTCCCAAACTACCATAAATAACGACCTCATCCCTAGGACTTCCAACGTTCAAGAGCGCATCCACAACAAAATTTCCCTCCCTCCAACTATGAAGCATGAACTGGCCTTGGTTGGTCTCCAAGGAACACCTCCTAATTATGTAAGCTAGTTCCCAAGGTGCATCCATCCATCATTGAACACATTTAACTAAAACTTCTGAATCTGACTCCACCTCTGAGACCAGAAATCCCCTTCTCCTACAAACCATCATCCCTATTAGATGTTCCTGAGACTCCACCCCCAGCAGATTACCCATACCAGAGGTACCACTAAAGGCCAGGTAAACCAATCCACCTGAGTCACGTAAAACCCCACCAACTCTCATATTTCCTTGAATGCAGGATCCATCCACGTATAACTTGAGTCTGTTGGAATGAGGTTTCTATTTTACCCACCTCCCTTACAAACAGTACAGAGCACGCGGCCTTCCCATAAAATTGTGCGCCGCATCCGAGTGTTGATCCACACTCAACAGGGAGACCAACTCATAGGATAGCGATCTAACTCTCAACTATATCAAGGATATAGAGCATCAGGATCCCATCCATTAATTGTTCTTAGCCTCCCAAATCACCCAAAAGATGACAGAAAGAATACAGGCCCGCACCTTGCATTCTGAAACGTTGTTTGTAACTCCAATAAACTAGAAATACAGGAGCTCCTAAAAACAGAACTGCTTGAAACTGAAGCAAACCAGAGGAGTGAAAAAGCTCCAGACAGCTGCCACCCAATCACTCTGAAAGAAGAGATGAATTAAGGATTATCTCTTCGCTGCCTTAAAACAGAAGCAACAGGACTCCAAGGAGATTCCCCTGCTTCGAAAATTCTCATTGGTCGAAAGAGCTCTATTTCTAAAACGCCAGACCAAAAAGTTCATTATAGCTAGAATCTCCTTACACCAGATTTTTGTCGACCCATCTCCAAGATGGATCTCCGCACTCTTCCACTCCATGTATCCCTAACGGGAGAACTTACCCGAGCTAGTGCCAGGGAAGAAAAACCTATCCTCTTCCTCATTCATACAAATACTAGAAAACACCTTAATCTTCTCCTCACTCAGCACCGCACTGATGAACTTTTTATACTCAGACGCTTCCTTAAAGAAGATATACGGTGCAAGGCATCCAGGAAAGAACAACCTCTCCTCGGCCTAGTTGGATTTCCAAAAGCCGACATCCCCTCATCCAATGATCCACTTGTCCGATCCACACAGCTCCTCAAGGTGTCCCAACATGCCCCGACCCAGTCGAGAGGGTCGCACCTTGCACTTAGTATAATTCATCTCAAGATCCCCATAATGCTCTTTGAAGAACGTCTCCCATAGGGAGGTACCTACCCCAATATCCCAGGTGAAGCGTACCTGAATTCCCTACATGGTAGCCAAGGGATCATGTAGACCCACTCCCCCCTCCTCCATTGACTTGGACAGTCATGCCGAAGAGGGCATCCGGCATCGGCCTGCTTGATTGGAATCCCAAAGAAAGGCAAAGAGGATCTTTTCCATCGTCTCCATTGTTCCATTTGGGGGCTAGATAATAGAAAAAACATGCATCAGCATTGAAGATAGGACGATGTTGATCAGAGTTACCCTCCCCTCGAAGGAAATAAATCTGGTTTTCCAGTTGTGAATCCTTCCCCAAATACGGTCCATACCCCCCTCAAAGAGATTCCTCATGATCCTCCCATAAGAAAGAGGGACCACAAGATAAGACATATAAAAGCTCTTCTATTGACATCCCAAAATGATTTTAATATTCATGCATCTCTGGTTAGAGCACTTATTTGAGATATACACCTGGCTCTTAATTGTATTGACGATCTGTCTGCTCGCCCTGCCATAACTGGAAAAAATCACCATAAAGGCAAATAAGGGACCTTCATCTAACATTAGTGAAAACTAAAACATCATCTACAAACATGGGATGTGTAATGGCCTCCCTACCCCACCGCCCCACATACGGCCCCAGGGTACCGTCTGCCGAAGCACTTCCCTCAAAGGGAGATGGACAACCAAGGTGAGAAAAATCACCAAAAATAGATATTGCAAGCCCATTCCTAGAAACCGAACCTTCAAATAACCTTAAGAATAAAATACTACTCCAATTTATTGTAATCCTTGTCCATATCATCTTGAAAGATGAAATTAGAACCAACAGTTCGCCAATTGATATCATTAACTGGCTCACTCGCAATACTCACTTCCCCTTGGATGTTGCATCCCTTAATAAACCCATGTTGTTCCTTAGAGAACAGCTACGAAATCTATCCCCCCATTCTCCTTGAAATGATACTTCCAAGGATCTTGTAAGATACATTACATAAGCATATTGGTATGAATTGACTGATTCTACTGGGTTCTTTGATCTTCAGCATAAGAAAAACCCTTAAAGCACTCAAACCCTTTCCAAAATCTCCCCCGGAAGAAGCCCTGAATAGCTGTCACCACCTCACAGCCGACAATCTCCCATGCATGCACATAAAATCCAGCCGGAAACCCATCTGGCCCAGGGGTGCTATCCCTTGGAATTTCGAGCACTGCCTTCTTGATCTCTTCCTCATTTGGAATCATCATACGAAACTCATTTTCAGATTCCCCCACTAGCCTTGGAACGCACTCCAAGAAAACGTCAGCATCCTCCCTTCTACCATGAATCTCATCCCCTCCTTGGTCTGATCCGGCCAGTATCCTTTCGAAATGATGCAGCGTCATATGCCCAGCAACATTCACATCACTCGTATAATCTCCATTGTCCAAAAAAATATTAACCTTCACATATCCTTTCTCCTTCGAACAGGCATAAAAAAAGACATTATTGTGATCGCCCTCCTTAAGCCACTAAACCTGAGACCTTTGTCTAAGATCCCTCTCAATCTCTTCCAATTTCTCTGTCAGGAAGACCCTTTTATCACAAAGCAAAGAAAATGTATCCTCATTACATCCCAATATCAAATTATTGTCCATTATCTCAATGTCCCCCTGGATGTATTCCACTCCCGAGTTGTCATTTGGTATGTTACCAAGCCATATAAGAGTATCCTTCTTGAGTCGTCTTGACATCCCATAACAGGGACTACTATCCACCCTACCCTCCAACGAGCTCCTTACCAATGTCTAGAAGTCAAGCGACAGATGCCAGCTACTAGAGTAGAGAAAGGCATGATTCCCATGCAGCATCTCACCCGCACGCAGCTCCACCAGCAAGGGAGAATGGTCCGAGAGTGACCGCATAAGATGGTTAACTAAGGTGAGGCCAAAAGAGTCAAGAGCATGTAAGTTCGCATGGCACCTGTCCAACTTGCTCTAAATGCAGCTTGCGTCCCTCCTATTATTGAACCAAGTAAAGCAACGCCCCTTAAACTCCAAATCAAAGAGGCCCGCCAAGTCAGAGAATTCCCTAAAATCCTACCTCCCACCGATAGACACTGAGGAATCCCCCTTTATTATCAAAGGGATTGGTGATGGTATTTAAGTCACCACTACAAACCATGGAAGGGAACCTAGTTGGAACGACTTCAGAAAACCTGAGAGCTCCATACGCGAGCATGGATCCATGCTCGCATAGATGAAAGACCACAAAACCTCGCCCATCAAACAGGTTATTTTGGTATTGATACACTACGATGAAAAGTTAAGAACCTCCACCTAAACAGGATTCTTCCAACAAATCCAGATATGGGAGTTATCTGGGCATCTATGCACATAAGACTAAAACCTAAGCTTCAAGGACAGGCCAGGAAGTTTGTTGTGGTTTGGCTTTGGCTCTAGGAAAACAATAATAGAAGCATGAGATTTCTTATCCTCTGAAGATATGAGAGCATGTTTTTCCTGCTCCCCCATCCCTCTCGCGTTCCAAATAATCAGGGAAATCATAATACCTTGCAAAACCTAGCCCTTCCAGGGGGGGGAACAAGGTACCAGAGGCAGCTTCCTTTGCCTTAGACTGAGTGACAGTACTGACGCTACCTTCTGGATTGACGCTCGACTTGGGAATAAGTATCCTCTTCTTGAAGACCCCATCCTCATCTCCAAGAAGAGATAGTTCCACCAAAGAAGATGGCTTATCCAAGCATGGCTCTGCAACCCCTTGGAGAATGGAGACCAGGAGCACCCGCTGAGGAGAAACGTGCCGAGACTCCACTTCTTTGGACACCCCCCCCCCCCCCCAAGACCAAATCCGATTTCGGCACCGCGGTGGACTCTGACACTAGATTGGAGTGGAGGGATCTCGGTAGAAAAATCAGAGACAAGAGCGACGATAAGCTAACCTATGATGGAAGTGGAGATAAATCCCTACTCGGGGAAGACAGGGAGAGGGAGAAAAGATCAAGCTTGCTCCATGAACGGTCATTAGGATGGATGTCAAAGGCCAACCTATTGAGAGAAGAAGGGGACCCTGAAGTCGAAGGGGACCACGAAATCAGGCCCACAACAGAAATATTAGAAACTGGAGCCATTGAATCCAGGTTGCGCCACTCGACAGGCAAAACCGTCGGCCTGTGGGGCCTGTGGGACCCACAATTTGAATTTGAAACATGGTGGCTAATGGTAACATCCGACTACACTGTCGAGGTTCGAAAGGCCACCTCTAGGACCACCTGGGGTTCCGAACAAGAAGGCCCTAGAACCGCCAATCTCTTACCAGACCCTCCACCAGATGAAGCCACAGATCCAAAAACCTAAAGAAACTGAGCAGGAGGTACCCAACCAGCTAAAACCATCCCCTTCAATTGCACATTCGAAAAAATGGAACTCACCACATGGCCGCCCCGGGGGCCTCCACCTGAGGTCTCTAGAGCAGATCGACACTTCCTGCATAAGTTAACAGAGTTCCCTTGAATCCAACATGCTGAGCAATAACACAGAGGATATTTAAACAAGAGCCACTTCCACCACTAAAGGCCGCTCCCCGCTCGCACCAAAACCCAAGGGGGAAACTTCGAAGATAGATCCATCTCCATACAGATGCGATGACAAGCCATGCGTAAAAGAGAGGAGGTTGAAACATCTTAATAGAGAAACATACCAAAAGAGTCACCAACAACTTTGAGGATCGACAGATTCTATAGGGGAAGAGGGTGTCCAGGAAGGCACACCAAAACCACCGTGGAAGAATATTCCCTGCCATAATGATGATCCCATGACCATCGAGACAAAGAAAACCGCCAGGATCCACACAGTCGCTCCTCCCTGGCCCAAGCCAGTGCAAAATCCTCCCTGGAAAAGAGATGTATATAGAAATAAACTATTGAAAGTTCAGAAACCATCACCAGAAGCTAAAGACCCCACGAATCAACAAAATCCTGAAACAAACCTAGCGGTGGTTTGTTGAAACCAAAGCGGGCAACCGGTGAGAGATCGTGGAAAGAAGCCACGCACCGAAGGTCCTCCTCCATCAACTCATCCATAGGAAACCCATCCACACTACCCGTAGGCTTGGGACCAACCATGATAGGGGGAATGGGGACCCTCCACACGGACACCTTTCCACCAGAAGAGCCTGAAGAGGGTCGCGCACTGCAAAGAACCTATTTAAAGGAGGGACCCGAGAATCCCCCTATCAGAGAACCGCCTGCCGCCAACAGCCAAACTAGGAGGCGAAGGAAGAGCCACAGACGATTCCATACCCTACCTTTGAAAGTAAATCCACCCAAATAATGGAAGAAAAAAATGGTTTTTTTACTAGAATTAAAATATTACTTTTGTTTTATATGGTTAATCTCAGGTTTATTAAAATATTAAAAAATATATTTAGAATTATATAATAATTACTTAAATAGAAGTATTATCAATTAAAAGGTTTTATAAAATTCTATGTCTCGTATATATACTGATAAAGTAATAAAAGTCATTGTTTGGGAAAAACCAATATGTTCCATTATTCCTCTAAAAATTAATTATTTTCGAAAAATACAAAAAATTATTCTTAATATTAATTTCACATGATGAATCCATATATGAGTATCGTTTTTTTATATTCAACTTATATTTTTGAAAAAAATTATTTTTAGAAATATGCACATAAAACACAATAAAAACAATTTTTTGAAGACTCATTTTAAAGCGTGAAATATATCTATAAACAAATTATGTTCTAAATAAGGTTTGTTATTTTCATTTATATTGACTTATATAATACACCTATATATATGTAAAATTTAATTATTTAATTTATAGGTCTTTACAGAAATATTCTTCTTCATGGGATGCATATCCATTTTTAATCAAAACCAGATGACACCAATTAATATATTTTTTTTTTTAAGAATAAATACCTAAAGTAAATGCACTCATATTAACACAAATATTACAACATTTGAGAGCATCGAGACAGTTTTGAGTTCTATGATCATCCATGGAACACCTCCAATTTTCATCAACTTCTTATCATTGATTGAAAGATATTTATCCACCTTAATGTTAGACTTTGTTCCTTCAAAATATAGGGATCAGAGAATATGAATACATACCTCATCAATGAATTTTTTGAAAACTTCTAATAAATTTTATATATTGAAGGAAAAAATCATTTTGGAAGATTCATAAGGTCAACTTCCCCTCAATGTATGATCTTTATATCCACTTCATTAAGTTATATCTTTTAATAATATGTTATTTAGAATCTCATTTGATAAATCATACCAATATGGTGACATGTTTAGATCTATAATAATTTTTTCATACTAATTTACTTCGTAATTTATAAATTTTTTAACTAGAATTCCCTTCAATTACATATGTGGTTTGCAAACAAATGCAACACAAATAATATGGTAATAAATTGGAACCTAATTTTCTCTTTAGTACGAGCAATAAAGATGATAATTTATTCACAACCACAATATTCTTGTGTTTTTTTAATTATCTATTAACATAAATATTTATGATGGGTTTTTTGGGTATCTTGGGTGACATGGATTATTTTCTTCTCTCCTTGTGAGGGATTTTCATTTCAATGTGATCTATCAAGACACATGCTTCACTTGGTACAACCTTTATGTTCTGTGGGATTTCTTTTGTAGTGGGTATGATTATGAGATAATCATTTGACTTGTTTCCATCCTATTAACACCTCCCACATAGTTCCTCATGATATCCTTGGTTACCCACCTTTAACAACCTCTCCTAATATTCAATTTCTTCTTTATGCGGAATCGTATCTTTCACATCACTTATTTCCTTCTCTAATGCATTAAATTAGCTTTATTTCTCCAATTCAGTTGGCTAGATTTTCAAACACACTTTAAGAATGTGATAACCATGTTTGTTTCTTATGCGTGGTTTTTTAGGAGAGTTCTTATCCATGTTAGTCCTTTGATTTTTTGTTTGGACTAATTTTTCCTTTTACTTTGGCCTTCTTTCTTGAACATATTCATCCATGGCTTGTTTAATGTGTCCATGATATGTCATATTTCTTCTCACAAATATTTTTAACTAACTCTCGTTGGTGTTTTATTATTATTATACTTCTTAATCTTGTTTTGAGAAGACTTACTATTTTTTATGACATCCCATGGATGACTCTCCTTTCTTCATAATCTTCGTGGTGTTATTTTTTCTATCATGTTTTTCTAGCTTACATCCCAATGTTATATTTCATTTTTTTTCATTATCTTCTATGGTATTATTTCTCTCTATATTATTGAAATATTAATAGATGAATTAATCAATCATGTATCAATATTGTTACCATATACATTTCATATACCATTTATGTTTTCAAAATTTTCAAATCTATTTAAAGAATACAAATTATTCCCTTTCACATGTGATTGTTTCTTCAAATTAGGATTTATCTCCCTTGACGTAGGCTCTCATTTTCAAATATACGATAACACATTACACCAAAAATACAAATCCATATGTATAAATCAATTAAAAAAAGTAATAACCAATAAATCTTGGTTTTTTTCATTGAACTACATGTTTTATAAATGTATATACATACTATTTTTTTACATTTTCTTTTATTTTTTTGGATTTACCTAAAGAAAAAATCTCCATAAGCTTGATTCCAACCACCTTGGATGTACTTATAGGATCCTAAAAAATTTTCCTCATCCACATTTGTATAGATTTTGAGTTTTTAATTGTATTTTTCAAGAATAATAATTTAGCACTAATATTATTTTTAGAGGTATATGGTACCTTTCCATTTGAGGATGTTGTATAATAATTAGTTGATGAAATAGTTATATTTTTTACACTAGATAGAGGTATTTCAACATAAGAATTATAATTAGTAGTTTGTGTGGAAAAATATTTCATTTTAATTTGTTGTGAAGACATGGCTTGAGTTTTTATAGATTTTTTAATTTAACTTCAAGTTCCAAGAATCTCATAATGAGAATGCCTTTCTCATTCTCCAATAACTTCATTATATCTTCATTTTTTTTTCTCATATCTTTAGATTTATCTTCATGGATTTTCTTCTTTTCATCTATTAGATGATCAAGATATTTAATCCTCTTCAACATGACCTATAAATGAGTATTTTTAATAGATATTATTTCTTCAAATGCATGGTTATTTTCTTCAGGACCCTACTTATAATATTATTTATCATGAATCCTAGTGATATGTTCATTTTCAATACTAGATAATCATTATTCAAGATCCTCACTCATATTATTTAAGGATCCTACTTGTTTGGAGAGATTGATGTAAATTATTATCCTCTATTCCAAAGCATTATCCAACTTCTTTTGAATATTCCTCAAGTTGGGTGACCCCGCTTTCATGATTATGATAAAGTCACAAAAAAATAACCAAATCTATAGGAAATTCTAAAAAGATCATCCTCAAATAGGAATATGAATCATTATATGCCTCATGAAATTATTCGTAAAAGATATGATCTTAACCACTTGTACTTGTCTCTTTAATAGGATAGTCTTGAAAAGAATTTTTTTTACCTCCTTTTAATTTAGAGATTAAGAACTATATGGGGTAGAACTATTGTCTATTTCCTCTATAGTTAGTTCAACTACCAGTAATTTTTCTTTCAGTCCTTATTTTTGTGATTTGTATTTTCATAGGGGTAAAATAATTTTACATCCTCTTCACCGGTGAAGGATGACTTCCCATCATATTTTTCTTCATGGGAAAAATTATCAATAGAGATATTACGAAAAAATATACTTTAATTACCTTCAATTATCATTGAATCATTATTCACTTATTTCTTATGTTAGGTCATTATCACCTTCTTTTCACCTCTTTTATTCATGTTCTTTAATGTATTTACAGACATACCTTCTATGATTTCTTTGATAGTAAATTTATAGGATTCTTAAAGTATTCAATTTGAATATAAATTTTAAAATAGAAACTCACTTCTTAAATAAAATATCAAATATGATAATTTAATAAAGTTGTGTTCTACTCTATTGTTTATTGTTATTATCACATAGAGATGTGTCAAACACTAACCATGGGGTTCATAAGTGTTGATATACTTTTATGTAATGACCCATATTTCCCCGTATATTCATTTGTAAAAACACAGTGTTTAGGGTGTTCTGGGAGGCAACGGTAGCATGTTTCAAGAGTTTTCAATTTTCCAATTTTTTCATCGGTGATTCAAGGGAATCGGCGTCAGCATGTCAGTTCGCCAATATGTCAGTGTGTCAGTGAGTTAGGTGTGTCGGCATGGGTGAGTCAGGGGCATTGACATCATAGAGTTAGGGGCATCTACATTACTGAGTCAAGTGTTTTAGTGAGTTAGGGGCATTGGCTGCTCACCATCGGTGGCTCAGTGTTGGTAGGTCGTGTCGATAGTTAACCTATAAATATCTCAGCTTCGGTGGATCCGTATTGGTATTTCAAATCGGTAGCTCACCCAACGGTGTCTTAGAATCTTTTTTTCACATCGGTAGCTCACTTATCAATGGATCAACATTGGTGACTCACCCATCGTTGACTCATTTCGAGTTTTTCACGTTTTTCTAGTTTTTCCCCTCTTACATTTTATTTGACGTAAACTGAGTTTAAAGACTCATTTGGGTGTATTTAAGGGAATTTTAAAGGATATTAATTATATCATAATATCCTAATATTCTCACGGATTTTATATACTCAAACCTTGTGATCTTTACCATGATCCCACGTTAATGGCCTTTGAAACCATTCTTCCTTTAATATAGGATTTGGCTCATCAAAGCTTGGATATTCCCTTCCCAATGTGTTTTCTATTCCCTATTCGTGTTCCTAGATCTTCCTATCTAGAAGATTTGTTCACCTATGCTCTATACCTTTCCTTCTCAGTTTTCTTGGATTTCTATACTACTACTCGTGTGATCCCTTGTTCTTAGTGCAAAGAGGAGCATTGGTCGCCTATTGTTTCAAGTAAGGATTCTTCTGCCTCTCTTTAATTATGCATCATTTAAGGTGTGTGTACTGATGTTTCTTCATGAAGGATGGCTAAATCCTTTTCTTAATAAATAATAAATGATGGGAAAGTAATATTATCAAAAGATAATGGGGTCAAAGAAATAATGGTCTGGGAGCGTTTTGATGTTTGATCGCCAGTTTTATTTTGTTATCCTTGTTTCTTTTTAGATTTGTGGGTATGTATGACTTCTAAAAATCATGTAAAGTGGTATTATTTTCTTGTGCACTGGTGGTTTTTTGTTTGTTTTGTTATAATGTTTGATAATTGGATGTAATATGAAATATTCTTAATCACCTATACTTGGTTAATTAAATGTATTCTATAGGATATTACCTATTATGTAACCACCCTGGTTATTTGAAGTGGAATTAAAGAACCCTTGTTATATAAATTTAAATACTCTTTGATTGATGGTGTGGTCATGTTCTCTATGTTTTCTGGATTTCTATCCTTATGTAGGATGTGGGTACAGGGGTGGATAGAGGAGTTGGTCTTGTGAGAAGGTTGTGGTATGTGTGTGCAGTGAAGATGTGGTAAATGGTGGTAGTTATGGTCCTTGTGTGTGGGGAAGTATGGGTGGTGTGTTGGTATCTCATTTTGATATATTTATTGGTTGTGGAATAGATGTACTTGTATGTAGTGGAACTACCTTTTTTGTATTGTGGAGGTCGAGAAACATTGGTCAGTGGGACTGCAATGTGGTTATGGACTTGTTATGAAATGGGACTTTATCTGTGGTGGTGTTGTGAATAAGGGACACTGGGTTTGGTTGTGAGAGTAGTATTGTGTATTATAACTTGGAATAATTATAGTTTTAAGTGGTTAAATGGGTGTTTTGGAAAAATGGGGTGTGTAGTGAGACTGTAGGTTGGTAATTCTCTACTGTTTTTATGAATGGGAGTTAAAATGGAAAGGTTTTACCTTGGTAGTTGCCCCAGGTAGTGAGGGATTAAACTGAAGTGAAACCCTTAAATAAATAAAAGGAAAATGGTTGACTAAAAAAAGGGGTTTGGTGTTATAATTTGGTAGTGGCTATTTGTGTGGTTGTGCATATTGGGGTGGCAGCATAGGTGGTTGTGTGGGCTAGTTGTTTTTTTGGATCCATAGGTTGGGATGAGTGTTTTCTTACCTATATATATATATTTGTTCGTTGGGATTTCTATACGCACCCCACCCTTGTTGAGAACCATGTTTCGAACACCCCCATTTCATAGGGGTGGGTGTCATTCCCAACATCCCAGTGGGAGGATGGATGGTTGGTTATTGACATTCTTCCTCGCACCCTCTTACGGGTTCTTACTGTTCAAGTGTATCTGGGTAGGCTGTAATGTCTTGAGGCTTACCATAGTCTAATATCCTTCAGGAATGTTTTTTATGGACAAGGGGACTATGTTTTATGGGCTAGTTTTTTTTTTCCAAGTGTCTTCAAGATGAGACCCAGGTGTCTTCGGGTGAGAGGGGTGGTTATTGCAGCCCAAGTGTCTGCGGGTGAGATGTGTCAAGTGTTTGAGGCTCGGGTGTGTGCAGGAAATTTGTGGCAGTGGGACTCCATTTTGGAAGAGTTGTAGTTTCAAGACATTAGCCATTAAGAATAGCAGTTAACCGGTGGGAAAGTGGTGTGGATACCCAAATGTAGATGTTCTTATACAATTACTTTACTTGACTTCCGTTATTTGGTGAGTGTGCCTTGGTGAGGATGTGTTGGTTAGTACTCTTTTGTTGGTACTTTGAGTTTCTACTATATTCTCATAGGGGAATTAGCATGTTACCCCACTTGTTCATGGGTGGATTTATTTTTCCTATTGGGTACACTTATATACTCACCTAGCATCTCTAAACTATTTTATGGGTTTTAGGAGAACTCTGAGGATAGTGATGAACTTTACTAGGTCAAGCATTAGGAGAGTTTCTCTTTTTCTTCTTAGTTATTCCTTTTGGTAATTTCATTATTACTTTTTTTGTACTTTTGTCATAGTTTACATTTAAATCATGCATGGGATGAATTTTGTTTTCCTTTATATAAATGTTTGGAGTTATTTGGGAGTTTAACATCTTATCTACTAATCATGTTTTAAGGAAAAGGAGCAATTCCCTCCATTTTTTGTGAGATTATATACCCTTGGATCTATTCTCCACTCTAGGGAATTTCTAAGGCAAGTCTCGAGGGTCATTTTCTCTCCTTCATCTTGAAGAAGGGAGGGTGTGGCACTTTTCTTCCCCTTACTGCATCTTGATGAAGGTAGATCGTGACAGAATGGTATCAAAGGGAGGTTCATGGTTGGGAGATAGGATGGATTTAAGAGAAATGAATAGTCTAGATTTCATGGTATGGTAGGTAAATGGTGTTAAGAAATCTTAGTGTGTGAAATAGGCCAATAAAGACCGGATTGGACACGGGATTTTAGGCCCCCCATGATCTGATGCAAGGACTCTGGACCTGCTAAACGACCAAGTGAGTCTACACAGATTATAGGGTAGAGACCCTGGGAATGGTACATGTATCATTATGACTGGTTTTATTGTTCTTCTGAGGTGTTTCAGAAATTTTAAATGAATAAAGAGTTAAAATTAATTTAAAAGAAAATTTACATACTACCCGGGCTTAGGAGTTATTTGTTTACCCTTTTTTAGTTATGGCACATGGACTCTGCACACATGTTTCATGATTATTTTAGTCCCTGTAGGATGACTTGTTTTATCAGCGGTGGTCCGATCGAGAGGAGGAATATAGCTTGTAGCAAAGACTCTTATTTCCTTCCAACAGCAGACTCTAGGAAAGTACGAGGGTAGTGTCTCGTACATGGAGACGGAGACTTTCCTGGAGGTTCTGGTGATCACTTTGAGCTTGATTAGAGCTCCAAAAAAGCATTGGGTTCATCTATAAGTGATATAGATGTGAGGAGTGGTGGGTAGGTGGTGGAAACTTTACCTCATGGAGCATATTGATATTGATGTCTCATGGGTTGACTTTTAGAAGGAGTTCCAAGCAGAATTCCTTTCTTCCACGACGAAGACTATGAAAAGGCAGGAGCTACTATCCCTCCACTAGGGGATTATGTTAGTAAGGGAACTGGGGATCAAGTTCAGGGATATTCTATGCTTCAAACCGGATCACTTTTCAAATGAGGAGTCATGGGCGAGATGCTTAGAGGAGGCACTCTGGCCTTCTCTTTAGTATGTCGTCACTCCCTTTACTCTGCTGATGTACTTAGAAGTTCTTAAAAAGTCCAAATTAGTGAAGAGGATGAAATCATAAGCAGTTGTACCATGAGAGGGTATCCCGCTGAGTTCATTTAAGGGGAATGCAGTCAGCATTAGTTCTCCGGCGTCAGATCCTTCCAGGTTTCATCCGCAAAGAGTAGGCCTCAGCAGTTCAAGTTTTGATCTCCTCATCCTCACCCTTTCCCCATGGTCCCTATAGCAAGTTTCTTTGTTTTTGGAGGACTTGGACATCTTTAGAACTTGTGACAAGTTTTATCACAGTACAATGGGGGTGGGCAGGTTCAGTATCAACCTCAGCAATAGTAGTTTCTAGTCAGGCCTTTCAAGAAGTAGGAGAAGCGAGCTCCCTCTCCACCGAGGATAGACGGTGCTGGGGGAGGCCAATATCAAGGTGATCTTTAGGGACCTCTAAAAGGGCGTGGTTAGGGAGGAGTTTAAAAGAAAAGGTGTAGAGAATCTAGGTTTGGGAAGTTTCACACCACCGACTTAGCAGTTCCAGTAGGGCCATATATTGTTCAAGGTATGATTAGTTTGTTTTACACTCTTGCTTGTGCTTTGTTTGATTCAGCAGCCTCTCGCCATTTATGCTGAACCCAGTCTAGCCCATTCTATGGAACTAAATGTTGAGAGACTTCCCATTCCCCTGGTGTTGAGTACACAAGTTGGAGGTCAGACTAGTTTGTTTGATGTTTTCCTAGGATGTAGACTATTTTTGGGGCCGCATCAGTCCAGTTGGGATCTTATTCTATTAAAAATATATTTATATGATTTCATCCTAGGCATAGACTATTTTTTGTCTGTGAATAATTTTATCAAATTATTTTGAAGGAGAGTCATGATTTCAGGTGTGTATGGCTAGCGTTCAGTTTTTGTCAGTGAGGGAAGCTCTCAAATCTGTAGTCGGTATGTTAAGACTCTTCTCTCTTTTTCGGCTAAACTGTCAGTGGGATCTATAGACACAAAGATAGTGGAAGTTCCAAGGGTTTTCATAGATTTTCTGGATTTCTTCTGAGAGGAGGTCATGTATTTACCCCCAAAACATGAAGTTGAGTTTGGAATAGACTTGAAACTTGATTCCTATCTGATTTTGATAAATCCCTATTCGATGGAGCCTTCTGAGTTGCGAGAGTTGTGTATTCAGATTGATGACTTGATAAAGAGGGCTTTCATTGTCCCAAGTGTGTCCTCGTGGGGTGCTTCAGTCTTGTTCACAAAGGAAGATAGTGGTCTGGGGCTGTGCATAGACTACCAGAGACTGAACCAGGTAACGGTTAAGAACCGTTACCTCCTTCTGGGGATAGATGATCTTTTTGATCAGTTAAAGGGAGAAATTTGGTTTACTAAGATCAATTTTCATTCTGGATATCGCCTATTGAGGGTGAAGGAGGGTGAAATCCTAAAGACTTATTTCCGATGTTGGTATGGGAACTTCGAGTTTGTGGACATGCCCTTTGGCATTATGAATGTACTATCCATGTTCATGGGGCTCATGAACTCTATCTTTCACAAGTTCCTAGACCGGTTCATTTTCATGTTCATCGATGACATCTTGATGTACTCAAGGTCATAGGAGGAGCACGCTGAGAATCTAAAGACTATATTAGAGGTCCTCTGACGCCACCAACTCTATGGGAAGTTTTCCAAGTGTAAGTTTTGGATGTGAGAGGTGCACTTCCTTTGACATGTGGTGTCTTAGAAAGGGATAACATTGGATCCATTAAAGGTTGAGGCAGTTGTTTCTTGGGAAGCACCCAAGAATGTGGAATAGATTCATAGCTTCTGACCTCTAGCTGGCTATTACAGGTGGTTCAAACCCGACTTTTCTTGATTTGTGGCTCAATTGATAGCTTTGACCAGAAAAATCCAAGCTTTCCTATGGAGTGATCAGGGACAAGTATCTTTTAGCTATCGAAAGGGAAATTTGTTCAGTTCCCCAGTGATTAGGTTTCCAAAGTAAGGGTAAATGTTCGAGGTGTTTTGTGACACTTCTGGTCTAGGCTTGGGATGTGTGTTGATGCAGAAATAGGTAGTGATCTCTTATAGGTCTAGCAGTTACGTGAGAATGAACATAACTACAACAACTATGACCTTGAGATTAAAACTTTTGTGTTTGTGCTGAAGTATTGGTGAAATTACCTTATCACAGAGTGCTTTTTGGTCTTCATGGAACACAAGAGCTTGAGGAATATCTTCACCCATCGATACCAAAACTTATGAAAGCAAATGTGGTTGGAGTTTCTCTAGGAATATGACTTTGATATCACTTACACCTTAAGAAAGGGGAATGTGGTGGCCAATTCATTAAGAAATAATTCACGGAATGAGTTATTTTGGTAATCCACATATGCTTAAAAGGAAATGGAGGAGTTGGATGCTTAACATATGGATGCGATAGTGGAAGACGGTAGAGACTGTCTATTTCAGATGATAATGTAGTCTTCCTTGTTGTGGAAAGTGGAGGAGTCTCAGTGAGGAGACTTAGAGACTAAAGCGATGTGTGATCGCACTGTCCCGAGTGATGCTCCAAAGGGATGGTTAGAGAATAGTCAAAATCAGATGTTTTTCTGTGGGAAGTTGTTTGTCCTAGTGGAAATATGTGAGGGAATTCTCTGTGAGTTCTATAGCTCACCCCTATAAGTGAATCTAGTAGTCTCTAAGATATACCAAGGCCTTAGGTAATAGTTTTGGTGGCCATGGGTGAAGTGGGAAGTGGTGGAATATTTGGCAAGGTGTCTATCGTGTGAGTAGGTGAAGGATTAGCACCATGTTTTCGACAGTCTATTACAGCCCTAAGATGCTTCTAAGTGGAAGTGGGATAAAATATCAATGCATTTTTTCATAGTATTACATAGTTCTATGGGAGGATGCGATTCTATTTGGGTAGTAGTGGATCAGTTGATGAAATCATCCCACTTTTTGGCAATCGAGGAGTTGAGCACAATGGATGCCTTAGCGTGGAGGTATGTGGATGAGGTGGTGTGGAAACATGGAGTTACAAGATCCATTGTCTTGGACTAAGATATAAATTTAATTTCATGAGTCTAGAGGGGATTACAGCATTCATTTGGAACTCAATTACACCTCAGTACTACTTTCCAACCTCAGATGGATAGGCAGACAGAGTGGACCATCCAGACATTGGAGGGCATGTTACAGGTATGTGTTCTGGACTTCAGTGGGTCTTGGTTGCGAAATTTTCCTTGGGTAGAGTTTTATTACCATAATATATTTCACTCTTCCATTGTTATGGCCCCATTCGAAGCTCTATACGGGAGGTCATTTCATTCACCCTTGTGTTGGATGAAAGTTGGGGAGGTAGCCCTTCTTGGTTCGGACATGGTGCAGAGTACGATGGAGAAGTTACAATTTGTCTCTGAGAGGATAAAGGCATCACATGACCAACATAAGTCATATTCCTATCATAGTAGGAGGCCTTTGGATTTCAATATTGGTGACCCTGTCTTCTTCAAGGTTTCCCATCGACGTGGGTAGTGGATCTTTGATAGAGTGACAAATCTTTCTCCTTGGTTCTTTGGACCTTTAGAGGTGTTGGGACGAGTCGGTCATGTAGAATATCAGCTAGCATTGCCACTCCAATTGGAGAGAATCCACGATGTCTATCATGTCTCTCTACTCCATCGATATCTACATGATTAATCCCACATCATCAATTTGGGATAGTTGGATGTCGAGGATGACGCAACATTCATGAAAAAACCGGTAAGAATCGAGGATCATGATGAGAAGGTGCTTTGTGGATGGACCACTCCTTTGGCTTGTGTGCCTTATGGAGGCACGGTGGCCTCGAGGAGAGTCCTTGGGAGCGAGAGGAACCAATGTGTGCCCAGTACCTAGAGCTATTCTGAGTTTTGTTTTTGTGTTTTACTTTTTTGATTCCTTTTATGATGTAATGATTGACCTTGATTATTATCAAATGAGTTGTTTCACTATTCTATGAATGTGTGTGAAAAATTACTAACCATGGGGAGGGTAGGACCTGATCCCTAATCAAGACACATCAATGTGGATGTGATTAAACCTATGCGGGTGAGTCAGTGCCACCCAAAGAGGAAAATATCTTGACATGGAGTAATGAACTCCCTAATCCATGTGTCTAGATAGGGTAACTGTTGGTGTTCATGTGGTTTTTCGGGGATGTGGGTCCTTAGTGTTTCTACAGTTGTTCGGGAGATAGATTAAAAATAGTTTTCCTTGGATGTCAAGGTTTTTACTCCAGTTGTTGAACAACACATGTTTTTTTATTCCTTGAGAGGTATCTTATGGGGTGGTTATTCAGACCCCTCCTCCTTTGGGTTAGTTTTGAATTATCAGGGACGAGAATAGTTTTAGAGGCAACTAATGTATTGAACCAGATTTTCCTAGGTCATTCCTTTGTCAAAATCTAGTGTTTATGGTGTTTTGGGAGGTAATGGTAGCTCCTTTCAAGAGTTTTCAAATTTTCTTATTTTATTATTGGTGAGATGAGGGCATCAGTGTTGGTATGTCGGTTTGTCAGCATGACAGTGTGTGGGTGAGTCAGGGGCATTGGAATTGGTGGGTAAGGGGCATCAGCATCAGTGAGTCAGGGGTGTTGGTGATTTTTTGCATCAATAGCTCATCATCGGAGGCTCATCATTGGTAGATCGCATTGGCAGCTCAGTGTTGGTGGATCAGTGTCAGTATCTCACCCATCGGTGTCTCAGTGTCAGTAGGTCACGTCTGTATCTCACCCATTGGTGGATCAGCATCGGTGACTCACCCATCAGTGACTCATTTCCCTTTTTTCAAGTTTCACCCCTTTAACATTTTATTTAACGTAAACCAAGTTTAAAGACTCTTTTGGGAGTATTTAAGGGTGTTTAAAAGCATATTAAGTATATCTTAATATCTTAAAAATTTTGGTATTTAACATACTCAAACTGAAAGATCTTGACCATGATCCCACGGTAATATCCCTCTAAACTGTTTTTCCTTTATTATAGGATCTAGCTATTCAATGACAATATCTTTCCTTACCAGTTTGTTTTTCATTCCCTATTGGGGTACCTAGATAGTTTCTCTCTAGAAGATTCGTGTGCCAGTGTTATAGACCTCTCTTTCTTAGTTTTCTTGGATTTATTTCCTACTACTTGCGTGATCCCCTGTTCTTGGCTCAAAGAGGATCTTTGGTCGAATATTATTTTAGGAAGGAATTATTTTGTCTCTCTTTAATTGTGCATCATGTGGGGTGGGTGTATTGATGTTTCTTTACAAATTATGGCTAAATCTTTTTCTTAACAAGTAATAAATGAGGGGAAAATAATTTGATCAAAAGATAACTGGATCAATTAAATAACGGGCTAGGATTGGTTTGATGTTTGATCACCTATTTTATTTTTTATCTTTGTTTCTTTATGGATTATTGTGGGTGTATGAATTATGAAAATCATGGCTGTTTTGGTCTTTTTTTTGCACACTGGTGGTGTTCTGTTTGTTTTGTTATGATGTTTGATAATTGGTCATAATATGAAATCTTCTTAATCACGTATAATTGGTTAATTAAATGGATCCCCATGATCAAAACTTTTCTATGATCACACTGGTTATTCTAAGAGGTATTAAATAATCCTTGTTGGATAAATTTAAATACCCTTGGATTGATGTTTTGGTCATTTGTTGTGTGTTTTAGGGGGTTCTAGCCTTGTGTAGGTTGTGGTTATAGGGGTCGATAGAGTATTTGTTATTTTGAGTAGGGTGTGGTATGTGTGTGCAGCGGGGATGTGGTAAATGGTAGTAGTTGTGGGCCTTGTGTGGGGAGGTAGTAAAGGTGGTGTGTTGGTATCTTAGTTCGATAGATTGATTGATTGTGGAATGGATGGACTTGTAGGCAATGGAACTTCCTTTGTTGTGTTACGACCATTGAGAAAAGTTTGGCAATGGGACTACAATGTGGTTATGGACTTGTTGTGTAGTGGGACAATATCTATGGTGTTGTTGTGTATCCGGGCTTCTAGGTTTGGTTTCGAGAGAATGATGTTGTGGTATAACTTTGAAGAATGACAGTGGTCAGTGGTTGAATGGGTTTCTAGGAAAAAGGGGGGTGTTCAGTCAGACTGCAGGTTGGTTATTCTCTATTGTTTTTATGAATGGGTGTTAAAATGGAAATGATTTACCTTGGTAGTTTCCTCATGTAGTGTGGGATTAAACTAAACCGAACCCCTAAAATAAATAAATGAAAATGTTTTAATGAAAAAGGGTGGATGAGTTTATACTTTGGTGGTGGTTGTTTGTGTGGTTGTACATATAGGGGTAGCAGAAAATCTGGTTGTCTGGGTTGTTTTTTTATTTTGGGATCTGTAGGTTGGGATGAGTGTTTTCATACCTATATATATAAATTTTAGTTTCTTTTATTTTCTATATGCACCACATCCTTGTTGAGAACCATGTGTCGAACACCCCCATTTCATGGGGGAGGGGTTCTTTCTCAACATCCATGTGGGATGATGGATGGTTGGTTACTGACTTTCTTCCTCACACCCTCGTACGGGTTCTTACCACTCGAGCATATCCAAGTAGGATGTAATCAATTGATCATTACCATAGTCTAAGATCCTTCATGCTGGTTTGTTGTGGATGAGGGCCCTAGCTGTTTTCAGGCCAGGATTGTTTTCCAAAGTGTCTTTGGGATAAGGCCCAGGTGCCTTCAGGCGAGAGGGGTGGTTTTGTGGACCATGTGTCTATGGGAAAGTTGTGTGGTGTGGTTGAGGCCCGTGTTTGGGCCGGAAGGTTGTGGTAGTTGGACTGCATTTTGGAATAGTGGTAGTGTCAAGATGTTATCCTTTAGGAATACCATTGAACTAGTGGGAAAGTAGTGTGAGTTACCCAAATGTTGATGTGCTTATACCATTACTTTACTTGAATTACATTATCTGGTGGGTGTTTCATGGTGAGGTTGGGCTAGTTTGTACTCCTTGGTAGGTTACTTGAGGTTCTACTATTTTCTCATAGTGGCATTAGCATGTTCCCCCACTTTTGAATGGGTGGATTTTGTTTTCCTACTGGGTATACTTATATGCTCACCCTACATTTGTAAATATATTTTCAGGTTTCTAAGAGGACTTTAAGGACCATGATGGACTTTACTAGCTCAGGCATCAGGATAGTTGATGTTCTACTCCTTAGTTATTTCTCTTTGTACTTTATTTAGCATTTTGGTTGTACTTTTTTTACAGTTTACCTTTAAATCATGCATGGGATAGATTTAGGTTTCCTTTATATAAATGTTTTGGAGTTTTTTGAGATTTTACCATCTTATCTACTGATCTTGTTTTCATGAAAAAAGTTAATGCCTTCTATTTTGTGTGATATTCTATACCCTTGTTTCTCATCTCTACTCTAGGGCCTTTCAAAGGCTGAACTTGGGGGTCATTATCTCTCCTTCAACTTGAAGAAATAAGGTTTCAACACTTTACTTCCCATTTCCTCATCTTGAGGAAGGCGGGTCATGACCTTTTATTCCAATTTTACTGTTATTTATTAATAACCTATTTAATTTTTCATTGAGGGGATATCTCTATCTCTCTCTTGGTAGAAATGCATAAAGATATAGAATAGTATATAAGTAGAAGAGAACATTATAATTTTTTAATGAGGTTCACTTTTATAAGGGTAAAAATGTCCCTACTGTATCATGGTTATTATCCCACATACTTAGCTTATTTATTATTATCAAACGAAGCTTTGTCAAGGGTGTGACCTTGATCCTTTTTTCCTAACACCAAATAAGTAAAATTCAAGTAAGATTTTATTGTTTTCTAATCCCAACAGAATAAAGGATTCAGACTTCTCCATGGGAAGTAGATCAATAATAAAGATCTCATGTCCACCTTACGCAATGAGAATGATCTTTTTCTTGGTGTTAGAAACCAAGAAGGTTGCCTCAATTTTACTCAAATATCTATAGAAAATTAATGTAGGTTCGATTTATCATCTTCTCATCCTGAATATGATCATATGTAGCCACTTATAGATCCTTTATTCTCTTATTCTTCTTCTCCTTACTTGGCATACATGTAATAACCTCTATATGTAGTGTTGGGTCTCTTTTTTCTTACTTATATGTTATAGAATAAGTATTTACATATGGATTCAGGTATATCTCTTTTTTTACAAGTATAATATATCCAGTATGAACACAGTTATGAATATCATATATATTTTTAATTATTATAAATATATATATATATCCATTGTATTGCATGAATATTTCTCCTCATAATTATCACACTTTTAATATACTCAAATATTATAATTCAAGTGACATTCTTCTTTGATCTTCCTAAGGACTCAATCTCATTTAATTATTTATAATATTTAGAAATTTAGTGGTTTTTTCTCTGTAATGACCCAAATTTTTATTAATGAAAATTCCTCTTGATCTGATTAAATGTCTTATTATGTAAAATGGAAATATAAAACATATAAACTTCCTTGGTTTTGTGTTTTTTGGATTTTAAAATACCATTAAGAATTTTTACCATTGCTAATATAGTATTTGTATAGTGATCACATGATTAGTATAAATATAGGGATTTAACAAAGAAAATTTACTTAGACAGAGGAAGCGATGGCCTCCTCTGGTAGAATTGCTCCATACAAAAACCATTTGTCAGAGCTTGGAAAGGAGGTAGCATCATTGGGATTCACTCCTGACAGAACCCAATCCAAGAATCAACATGTTAAGATTGAACAGAACCGCCTATGAGAGAAGTGGATGTTATTAGAGATTACCACATGAGTGATGTTATCTGAGTCACCCCAAGAGTCTATCACCACCATACACCTTACACTTTGGTCTTAGGTGGGTGTTCTAAGGGGTTATGTAACAACACCCTATCACTATGATTATTTTCATTATTTTTGTATAAATAACATACATTCATTTTATTATTTTTACTTTGTAAATAGGTTTTAAAGAATAAATAGTATTTTTAGTTAATATTTATATTCAATTAAGAAATATATTTGGATGAATTAATGTATTTTTAAACTAAATAATATTTTAATAAAATATTATATCTAAAGTACTTTTTATTAAATATAAATGATTTTATAATTTTTATAAATACAATTGAAATTTTTATTAAGGTTTGAAAACTGTTTTTACCAAAACCCATGAATTTTTAATAAATATCAATTTTTATTTTAAAATTAAAAATTCCCATATTTAGAAAATTTATTAGATAAAATGAAAATTATTTTTGAAATTAGTATGTTAAAATTATCTAACGGTAAATTTTTCATAATTTTCTGAGGCAGTCCAATGTTTTGTGTTTTATGACATCATAATGTCCAAATAGTGATGTAATAAAATACTAAAAAATAGACATTCATCCAACATATGTTTTACCTCCAAAATAATGTGATTTTATATTTTTTATTAATTTTATTATTCCTTATGGGACCCTCCATGACTTATAAATGATTTTAACATTTTAAAATTATTTCCTTAAGAGTGTGGCACACCTACACATAAGTAAGCCTACTATTTTAATAAGTTTGGCCATTGTACTTACAAAATAATATTTTTCAATCCCCTTTGGAAAAAACCATGGGAAAAAACCATGGGTTGGTTTGTGGTTTTAAATATTTAATTATATACATTCCAAAATCTAGATTTGTGAAATATTAAAGAATTCCCCTCTCTTTTCCTATATAAATCCACCCAAGATTCCCATTATCTTCTCTAAAAACCCTTGGATAACATCTCTAATCTTCCTTCCTCTCTCTATAATTCTTACAAGTCACCCCAAGCTCCCTATAAGACTCTCTCAAACCTCTCCTAAGCCTTTTGGATCACACTTCCAAGTAAGGGATTTCTTCCTTTTTCATTTTTTTCTAAATTTAGTTTTGTTGTTATAACCTTTCATTTTCAATTAGAACTATTGGGGTATGATTTATAAGCTCTCCCATATATCCCTCCTTATGTTTTAATTATGAGAGACATCTTTATCTCTCATTAATTCCTCCCATGTACACTTGTTACCATGCCAAAATTTCGTAATAAATTTATCACTCCTCATTTCCTTTCATGCAATATTTTTATATTACGCTTCTAAATTCCATTAAATATATTGGGATATTATGTTCCATTACTAAATTATTGTAAATTTCATGTATAAATTATTACATACCCATTTCTCTCTCTTAAACCCATTTTAATATTTCTATTTGACATCGTTATGCTGTCGAAGTTACACCAAAATTTCTCGTGCTAAAATAAGCATGCAAGTGAATACCATACCCATTTCTCTATCAAGGGTATTCACCATTATGCACATGTACTTATTGATTGAGGACTTACATTTATTTATTCCATATCTCTTATTTGTGGAAAAAATTATGATGTTGAATGATTCCATGTTATATGATCTATGTGGCACACATACGCATGAAATGAAATGATTAAGAAGGGTGTGCCCTGATGGAGCTCCAATGCATTGGGTAAAGAATAGTATCATGATACACCATGTGCAGTGAGGTTTTAATAATACTAATTCAGGTTCAATGAGATTTTAATCATGATAATTCAAGTTAAATAATGTTTTACTCATGCTCCATGTGTAATGAGCCTTAGCTCATGCTAATATCATATTAAATGTTGTTTCCACATTTCCATGTTTTAATAATCGTGCTATATCAAGCATTTATTTTCATATTTCTATTATGATCCATTGATATTCCTATTTCATAACATGTATTTTAGTCTTCATGTTATTCATTTTTTACTCCCTTACCGGGACTTATAGCTCACCATTTTCTTATGTATGTCCTCAGGTTATCCCATGCAATGCTAAGTATGAAGGAATGTTGTGGTCATGTAAAATATGTTTTAAATAAAGATGTTTTTATGACTTATGTAGTCTTGTAATGTTCTTAATTTTTTAAGACACCATACCTCTTGATCCTCAGAGTTTCCTTAAGTTCAATTTTATGTAATAAATCATGTTAAAGTGTGTAATAAAGAGTTAGGTTGTTATAGTTGGTATCAAAGGATAGGTTTAGTTATTTTTTCTATTAGGATTAGAAAATCCTAGTGAAAGCCTTAGTGATAAGAATGAGAATAATAAAAACATCCCTAAATTGTGGTTAGTATAGATTAAGTGGTTTATTAATAAAATACATCCTTTTTTGGATACGAACAAGTAGAGGTGTCTCTAGCATAGAAGTATCTTGGGGTAAAAACGGAAAACACTACTTTGAGAAAGAATTGAATGGGAAATGGTGCTTGACAACGGACCTTACTGCACTCTTGGTTATGACTCTCCTGGAGGATATTCTTTGGTAAATTTATAAGCGTAGTATGAACCATTATTAGCGGATTAAAGAAATTCCCTTAAGAATATCTGTTGGAAATTAGATCTCAGATAACATAGATTAAAGCCTATAAATTCATAATTTAAGGAAATAAATGTAATTTATAAGTAATCCCTTTTTTCATTGTATTACCCTTTAGGTGTTACCCCTAACTTTCCTTTTATTCCATATAATGGATGATAATAGGAGGACTCAGTCTAACAACTAATGTGATGATCAATGTGATGACTGTTCTAATGAGATGTCTAATAAAATGGGAGCGGGAATCACAAACTTTTTCATGATACTCTATCAGTTAACTGAATTTTTTAATATAAACATAGGTCAATAGGAACGTTCAACCCCCCCCCCAATAAATAATAAGTTGAAATTGAGAGCTTCATGGGATAAATTCCACCTATATCTAATGGGTCATTTGATCCCTCAATCACCGAACAGTGGATCAACTCCATTGAGAAGATCTTATCCATCATTCAATGTTCTGAACAAGAGAAGGTTCTTTTTGATTCTTATTATATGGAGGGTAAAGCTGATCAATGGTGGACATTGATAAAAAATATGAAGCCTAAGGAAGATATTGAGACATTAGAATAGAAGTATTTTTGGAAAAAAAAATTATAAATATTTTCCTCACACCCTCAGACTTAAGATGGAAAGAGACTTATGTTCCCTCAAGATAAAAGATGAAGAATCCATTGGAGAATAGGAGGAAAACATCACACGGCTTGCACGATATGCCTTTGGATTTTTCATTACCCAAAAATTCAAGGGTGACCACTTCTTTGGTGGGCAAAAACCTAGCCTATGGAAAGCCCTGGAGATCCATTACATCGATAGCTATGAAGAAATTGTCTGATGTGCCCTCAAAGTTAAAATGTAGATCGGTGAATCTCATGGTTATCATGGGGATAAAAAGTGGAAAGTGGACTTTAATTCTAGAAATCTGGTGGATAAATCCAACAGTTCTAAGAAATTCTAGCACCCCACTTTCCAAAGGTGTGGAAAGAAGCACACCAAAAATTGATTGAAGGGGATGAGGAAATGATTTAGGTGTGGAAGAGAAGGGAACCTAGTCATTAACTTCTAGAAATAAAAATCTGATGTTGCAATAGAGTAGAGGAACGCTCTATTCAACCCTCAATGCATTGTTCATTACTTCAACTGCAAAGAAATAGGGAACTTCACAAACAAGTTCCCTAATCCAAGGGTTTTTGGAGGCAACCAACAACTTCTAAGGTAGCAAGGTAAAGATTTTTCCATCACTACTGCTAAAGCGAACACCGATAATGAAGTGGTGATAGGTACACTAGTTATTCATTCAAGAACAGTGAACTCGCTTTTTTATTTTGGTTCTATGCATTATTTTATATCCTAAACGTTTAGTAGAACAATCCCAATACCACCACAAATCATTAAAGTAAAGATGTTAGTGAGAATAAAAAATGGGTAAATCATTTCATCCCTTGAATATAACTCCTCCCCTATCCCAATTTGTTGATTTAACTTCCCAAATAACCTTATCATACATACTCTAGTGGAATTTGATGAAATTATTGGCTTGGATTGGATTTCCATATATAGATCCAACATAAATTTCTGTGAGAGGGAAATCACTCTCCATATAGTTAATCGACTCCCGATTTTGTACAAGTGAAAGGAGGAGGATGAATCTTTTTTAACACCATCATCTCAAGCGTGGATATTACTACCCTATAAGAACATGTATCTTGATCAGATGATTGATTCTAAGGAAGCATCCATCCTTGAAGACATTCATATTGTGAGGGAATTAGCTGAAGTGTTTCCAGAATAATTTTATGGTCTTCCTCCTAGAAGAGATGTTTAATTATTGATTAATCTTATACTTGGGTCTTTTCCAATATCCAAGACTCCATATAGAATGGTTTTTTGGAGCTTTAGGAGATAAATAAACAACTACAGGAGAATCTGTAAAAAGGGTTTATATGCCCTAGTGCTTCACCAAGGGGTGCACTAGTCCTCTTCATCAAAAATATGGATGGATCAATGCGTCTATGTATTGATTATCGTGATCTCAACAAAATCGTGATAAAGAACAAATATATTCTACCTCGAATCGATGAATTTTTCGATCAACTAAGCGGATCACAATACTTCTTCAAGGTGGATTTCTGGCCGGGTATTACCAACTAAGGGTGAAGAAGGAGGATATCCCCAAGGCTACTTTTTGTACCAGGTACGGCCACTATTAATTCATAGTAATGCCTTTCAGACTCACTAATGCTCTAATAATAGTTTTGGACATGATGAATAGAGTCTTTAGATATTACCTTGCAAATATTTTGGTAGTATTTATAGACAATATTCTAATATACTCCAAAACCAAGTAGGATCATGAGTAACATCTAAGTATTGTACTAGAGACCTTCTGAAAGGAGTATATCTATGAAAAGTACATCAAGTGTGGTTTTTAGTTTAAGGAATTCTCATTCTTGGGTCATATCATCAAAAGAAATGGGTTATCTATGGATCCCTCCAAGACAACTGCAATTGGGGGATGGTTGAGGCCAACATCGGTGACAGATATCTATAGCTTCCTAGGGTTATCTGGATATTATCACCGATTTGTGAGAAATTTCTCACAATTGTCCAACCCTCTTCCCAAGCTAATCTGAAAGGCAGTAAAGTTTTCTTGGAGTGATGAATACGAAGATAGCTTCAAGTAGTTGAAAAGGAGGCTTATCACTGCACTCGTACTCACAATACCCACAAGTGGAGAAATTTTTGTGGTATTTAGTGACGCTTTAAAGAATGTTCTGGGATGTGTGTTGATGAAAATGACAAATTCATTGCCTATTCTTTAAGGCAATTGAAATATCATGAGAAAATCTATCCAGAAAATGATCTGGATTTGGCTGTATTAATATTCGCTTTGAAAATTTGGTATCATTACCTCTTTGAGGAGAAGTGTGAAATATATATAGATCACAAAAGCCTCAAGTATATATTCACATAGAAATAGTTGAACATGAACCAAAGAATATGGTCAGATCTGATCAAATACTATGACTACTCAATCCATTACCACCTTTGGAAAGAGAATAAGGTAGCTGATGCTCTGAGTAGAAAGGACCCAACGATTCAATCATTGATGATAATTGAAAAGGATCCAATCTTATTAGATTTCATGAATATGGACAAGGGAATCATAAAGAAGGGAACATCATAAATCCTTTCAAAAATTATTCCACAATTGTCTCCTTTGGAAAGGTTAAAATATTCTCAAAAGGATGATGTGGGAATTCATAAGAAAGTGGAAACTATCAGAAAACAGAAATCCTTAGAGTTAAATTCTAATGAAGACGAAATTATGATATTTTGGTCAAGACTATGTGTTCTATAAAATCCATAATTAAATAAAGAACTTTTAGATGATGAACATAGTTAGAATTTCTCCATTCACCAGGGAAACACAAATATGTATCAGGATATTCGATAGAATTTTTGGCGGGATAACATGAATAAGAAGATCACTGAGTATACATCAAAATACTTGGTGTGCCAGCAAGTGAAGGTTGAGAGGCATAGGTCTAAGGGGATGATGCAACCTTTACCCATACCAACATAGAAATGGGTGAACATCAAAATGGAATTTCTCACCGGAATTCTGAATAAATCTAATGGAAACAATGCTATATGGGTTGTTATCGATCATCTTACAAAGAAAACACACTTTATTAAAATTATAGAAGATTTCTCATTGGATCAACTGGAACAGATATATATTAATGAAGTGGAAAGTATGCATGGATTACCACTATAGATTATATAATATCAAGATACAATATTCAACTCTATGTTCTTGAAGAGTCTCCTACATGCTCTGAATACTAAGCTGAACTTCGGTACAATTTATCATCCTCAAACCGATGGCCAATATGGGCAAACTATCCAAACACACGAGGACATGTTGAGAGAATGCTCAATGAACTTCAAAGAAGGATGGGATCCATATATTACTCTAGCTGAGTTCATTTACAATAACATTTTCCACTCAAGCATCCAAATAGATCCTTTTGAAGCCCTTTATGAGAAGAGGTGAAGAACACCGACATGTTGGGATGAAGTTGGGGAGAGAAAACTCCTTGGTCCAGAAATGGTCAATGAAATGGTGGAGAAGGTAAAGACCATCCAGCAACACATTAAATCTGCTCAGAGTCGACAGAAGAGCAATGTTGATAATCATCAAAGAGTCCTAGAGTTTGATGTTAGGTACATGTTATTCCTCCACATATCACCACGGAAGAGAGTTATGAGATTTGGGAAGAAGGTAAGGCTTAGTCTAAGGTACATCGGCCCTTTTGAGATCCTTGATCGCATTGTAGTTGTGGCATATCAACTAGAACTCCCACCAAACCTATCTCAAGTACATTATGTATTCCATGTATCACTCTTGAGAAAGTATATACCTAACCCATCACATGTACTCAATCCATAGGTTATTCCATTAGAGAATGGCTTATCCAATGAATAGAATACAGTGAAGATATTTGATCATAGGGAAAAAGTTCTTTGAAATAAGATAATACCCCTCATCAGGGTGTTGTGGAAAAACCACAATTTTGAGGAGGCAACATGGGAATCAGAGGAATTGATGAAGCAGAGTTACCCACAAGTTTAAAAATTCCTCTTGATCTGATTAAATGTATTATTTTGTAAAATGGTTATATAAAACATATGCACTTCCTTGGTTTTGAGTTTTTGGATTTTAAAATACTGTTAAAAACAGTTATTGTTTATAATATAGTCGTTGAACAGTGATCACATGATTAGAATTAATATTGGGCTTTAAAAAATCTAATTTAATCAGAAAAAGGAAGCGATGGCCTCATCCAGTAGAATTTCTCCATATAAAGCCCATTTGTTGAAGCTCGGAAATAAGGTAGCATCATTGGGATTTACTCTTGACCAATCCCAAGTTGAGCTTCAACATCTTAAGATTTAATGGAACTGACTATGGAAAAAGTGGAAGTTAATAGAGATTACCACTCAAGCGATGTCATCTGATTTGCCCCAAGATTCTATCACCATCTTACACCTTAACCTTAAGTTTTATGCTGGTGTTATAAGGGGTTATGTAACAAGACCCTAGCACTATGATTATGTTCATTATTTTTGTATAAATAATACACATTAATTTTTTTATTGTTACTTTGTAAATAGTTTTTTAGTTAATATTTAAATTCAACTAAGAAATCTATTTTGATGAATTAATGGATTTTTGAATTAAATAATATTTTAATAAAATATTATATATAAATAAATTTTTATTAAATATAAATGATCATACAATTTTTATGAATATAATTGAAATTTTTATTAAGGTTTGAAAATTGTTTTTGTCAAAACCCATGAATTTTCAATAAATATTGGTTTTTCTTTTAAAATTGAAAATTCACATATTTATAAAATTATTTAGATAAATTAATATTATTTTTGGAATCAGGATTTCAAAATTATCTAATGGTTAATTTTTCAAATTTTTCTGAGATAGTT
Organism: Viscum album; assembly: GCA_963277665.1. Classification (NCBI taxonomy): domain Eukaryota; kingdom Viridiplantae; phylum Streptophyta; class Magnoliopsida; order Santalales; family Viscaceae; genus Viscum; species Viscum album. The sequence goes on from OY728147.1 coordinate 680,587,033, forward strand.
GAATTTTTATGTTTTATGACATCATAATGACCCAACAGTTATGTATTAAAATAATAAAAAGGTATATTTGGACAAAATATGTTTTACCTATAAAATAATGTAATTTTATATTTATTTTATTAATTTTATGATACCTTAGTGGACCCTCCAAGACTTATAATAAATTTTAACATTTTAAAATGATTTGCTTAAGAGTGTGACTCACCTCCACATAAGAAAGATTAATATTTTAATAAGTTCGGACATTTTCCTTATAAAATAGGTTTTTCACTCCATTTTGGAAAAAAAATGATCAAAATACATGGGTTGGTTTTTGGTTTTAAATATTTAATTATATAGATTCCAAAACCTAAGTTTGTGAAATATTAAAGAATTCCCCTCTCTTTTACTATATAAACCCACCCAAGATCCCACTTCTCTTCACTCAAAACCCTTCGAGCACGTCCCTAATCTTCCCTCCTCTCCATATAATCTTTTAAAGGCACCCCAATCTCCCTATAATCCTCTCTCAATCCTCTCCTAATCCTTTTGGATCACACTTCTAAGTAAGGGATTTCTTCCTTTCTCATTTTTTGTCTAAATTTTATTATGTTGTTATACCATTTTAGTTTCAATTAAAATTTTTGGAGTAGGAATTGTCACCTCCCTAATACTTATCTCCTTATGTTTTAATGATGATATATCTCTTTATCTCTCTTTAATGCCTCCCATGTACACATGATACCATGCCGAAATTCTGTAATGGATTTCTCTCTCCATAATTACTTTCAAGAAATTATTTTATATTATGCATCTAAATTCCACTACATGTGTTGGTATATTATGTTAAATTATCCCCTTACTGTTAATTTCATGTATAAATTATGATATTTCACTTTATCTCTCATCAACCCATTTTATGATTTCTATTTGACATCGTTATGCTGTCGAAGTTACACCAAAAATTTCCATGCCAAAATCATTGTGTAAGTGAATATCATACCCATTTCTCTATCGAGGGTATTCACTTTTATGCACATGTACTTGTTTATTGAGAACTTACATTTATTTATTCGACATAACTTATTCATGGAATAAATTATGATATTGAATGATTCCCTATTATTTGATCTATGTTGCACACTTATGCATGAAATGAAATGATTAAGAAGGGTGCACCGTGATAGCACTCCAATGCTTTGGGTAAAGAATTATATCATGATACACCATGTGAAATGAGGCTTCACTCATTCTAATTCAAGTTTAATGAGGTTTTACTCATGATAATTCAAGTGAAATTAGGGTTTACTCATGCTCCATGTGCAATGAGCCTTGGCTCAAGCTAATATCATGTTAAATGTTGTTGCCACATTTCCATGTTATGATAATCATGATATATCATACCTTTATGTTCATTTTTCTCTTATAATTTATTTATATTCCTATTTCCTAACATATTTTTTTGTCTTCATGTTCTTCCTTATTTAACCCCTTACTGGTCTTTATAGCTCACCCTTTTCTTATGTATGTCCTCAGGTTATCCCATGCAGTGCAAAGTATGAAGGAATTTTGTGGTCATGTAAAAATAATTTTTCAATAAAGATGGTATTTTTTTATGTCTTAATATAACATGTAATGTTCCTAATTTCCCAATACACTAGACCTCTTGATCCTCAGAGTTGTATTAAGTGAATGTTTATGTAATAAATCGTGTTTAAGTGTGTAATAAAGAGAAGGGATGTTATATTCTGAATCTAAAAAACTACCCAAAATATACACATTTAATTCATTTTATATTTCCACATATAAATGAAAAACACATCCCCATGGTGTGTTCTACAACATGTAATTCCTCGTGCATGGTCTCATAAAACTTCCAATATTTGAGGCTTCTCAAAAACACTCACTAAAAATAAACCATGATGTGGTCAATATCATCACTCCTTATAGGTGTTCTTATTGTATAAAATTCCCATCACTATTGTGTGGAGTTTATCAACATGACATTTATAAACCACAATTATCATCACGGTTTCCACTATGGGTTTTCATGTCTCACTATTTCTCACAGGTATATTTTCGATATTCCATAGTCGCCAATTTATCATGGTCACTCCTTAGGAAATTATACTAGATCGAGATGATATATCTTCCATCTTAATTATAAACCATCAAGTTCATCTTAGAATAAAACATGTCTCATTACCATCATGATGTTTCCACCCTGACCGCATGGTATTTTTATCATCATATTTAATACTCATTTCCTCAAAATATAGATTTTAGAACTCCATTTAACTTTATGTAGATATTTTTAAACTAATTTTACCTTTAAATAGGTATAGGATCAATTTTATAAATTAATTAAAACTCATATAATACCCTTAAATATGTATCAAATTACCTTTACACAATATCAAAAATGATGTATAAGAAGATAGTGTGCATGTAGAATTTTTAATGATCTTCTATTGAGATTTGGAAACATTAGCTTGTGGTTAAACCAGTAGACTTTTCATTATTCCATGTCTTCAAAAATATCCTAATTTCTACCATCCTTTGATCCAGTTTTATAGGGTGTGGCTAAATATTTCACATAAAGGGAAGAAAAATTTCATCTTTGTTTTAAACAATGCACACCTCTGTTTTCTAAAACTATAAATAGAGTCAAATATACATGAACCCCACATTGATGTTGAACTCTAAAGGCCACTAATCAATAAAAAATAGAACCTTATAATTATACCAATGAAATATGATATTGTATCATCACAGACCCAATTCACTTATAATTAACCAAACCCAGTTGGCCACATGACCTAAAACATGCTTCCCCATATGGAAAAGGATACTGACTAGAAGTGAGGGTATGTGGTGGTGCAGTGGGGTAACTATACCCTCATTATTAGAGTGTATCTCATTGGTATATAATATTGGTAATTATAGGAAACAATATAACATATCAACTGCAAAAATATAAACCATCCAAATATAATAAATAAGTGGAAGTTGTATCAAAATCATATACTAAAATGATAATCATGTCATGATGTTATATAAAAGATTAAGTACATGGGATAAAAAGTACATGCTTATGTATCATGCTATATAAAAGGAAAAATACCAAGATTTATCTACACTAGCATCATGAACAAAGGAACGGGCCACTACTCATGTACTCCATCCTAAGAGAGTAAGTCAGGCATCAAAATCTAGACACTTCCCTTTGACCCTACCAAAATTCATAAGGTCTATTCGAGTACCTACCGGTGTCCTGAACTAGGTGTGAGATATAGTCAGTAGGCCACCACCAATAGAATCTATAGCTATCCTATTTTTTATATAAAATTATCATTGTGTATGTAACAATAAATGTGAGGCAAAAAATAAGTAAATTGCAATGGATCAGGTTCTTCCCGGTATACCTGACAGAAACTACTTGTTTTAGCCTGATCCAGATGTCTCTGAATTGACTTATCATTGAAAGTATATTTATATATATAATGGTATGTACATATGTGACTCATATACATATTTAAATATATGTTCATATATATAGATACATAGTAATAGTCTGGACTCGAGGCATAAAACCAAGGTGTTCATCCATACATATAATGGTGTTTCATAAATATTGTGGCATGTGATCATGAAGATATAACGGGGGCATCATAAACTTCATGTATAAAGAAAGGAACAAGCCCAATAATTTTCTTTATCTTGGTGGGTGTATCACTAGTTTTAATTAATTGGCATATTGGGTATGTTCAAGGCATTCTATAAAAATGAATCTAGGTATCCCTCTATGTGAACTATAAAACACATCAACATAGGAGTGTGTATAAGGAATTCAGTATAAGGAACCCAAGTATCACAATGGACATAGGATATTGGTAAAACCCCTAATCTCATTCATGGTATACCACATAGAGAACCAAGTATCACTTGTGGCATGGTATATCAACATTTACCACAGATCACATCCAAGGTAATTCACTAAGGATCTAGGTATCGCTCATGGGTAGAGTAAAAGAATCCACCAGGTGGGCCCTTACAAGGTACTCTATATAATAAACCATGTATCTCTCCTTACTTGTTGTAATTAAAATACAATTTCAAATTACTAAGATCGATGAGCCCTTCCAATTCATCCTTAATTAGGGCCCTTATATCTCCCTTAAATTGGTGTAAAGTAATTGTAATAACTTAAATTAAAACCATCCCATTAAAATAATACATTTTATTCATGTAGTTCAGTTCATTAAATATGTTTAATTTAAGCTACAAAATGAAGAGATAGGTCCTAGGCACATGGAATACCATTTTCCTTTAGTTCAATTCAAAATAAATTGTATTTATAAGGGGAAATTCAACACACCTCAATTTGTGGTTCCAATTAATTCCAAGGCATGAGGAACTTAGGCATTTAAGGAATTACCACCCTTAGTGGTGGCTCAAGTTGTGGAGGTCATCCTTCTACATTGATTGAAGTGTTTCTAGGACTTTATTATGTATAGGAACTTCATTTTAATTAGTTAATTATACATTTATGAACATCAAAATAAGTTTACAGCATGTGGAACAATGGCACACCATATAGAACATTGAGGAATTAGGGGGGGAAACTAGACCACCTACTTTAGGTTCGTAGCACTCTCCTTGTCCTTTATCATCCTTTAATTCAGGAAGAAATGGTAAAAATCAGAAAAATAGAAAATTACCCTAAAATAGGGCATATTATCTCACAAAAAATTAATCCCAAAGATATCTAGGTAAATAAATAAAATATGGAAGAGGAATGATTGTCTTACCATCAGTTATCCAATGCATTGGACGGTGAAGTATTCAAACACAAGATAAAGAATCTAGATCAAATCCTTGGTTGGAATAATGGGAGAGATCAAGCTGAAGGGGGACCTACTATGAATGAATAGGATGATAAGATGAGGTTAAAACATAAAATGACACAGGGGAAAAACTTAATTTCACCCATTTTTATGAGGTGCCTAGTTTGGCCCCATGGTTTTCCAAATAGTGCACTGAACTATGCAGAACCACTGGTTATGTGTCATTAATTTTGTGCACCTAGGTGCATGGTTTGGATAAACCATGTATCCCCTTCCATCCCACTGGAAAAACCTACATGGTTGTGTGGCCTAGGGGTAATGGTTATAACTAACTGTGTACCCTTATGTAGTTTACTAGAAAACCCACAAGGTTGTGTTGCACGTTTAGAACTAACCCTACGCTAACCATGCGGTATAGTCTACCTTTCCAAAATTTTGGGATTTTGGATATTAATAAGAGTTATATACTCATGAACAACTCCTTAGACTCTTAAGAACCACACTATAGTAAAACAAGAGGTTTATAATTGTAAATTAAGGATCCTTACCTATACAAAAAAGTGGGGACCTTACAACCTACCCTCTTTAAAACAGCTCATCCTTGAGTTTCCCTTACATGAGTGGTAAAACATAAACTAATAAAAGTTCTAGCCACGGATTATGTACATCATCCTCTCACTCCCAATAATTATCTTGTGCATGGTCCTACTACCATAAAATCTATACTACTAGAGCTGGAAAAACATGGAGAGAATTCAGGCTCTGATCAATTACATGCATAGGATTATCCCCAAATGATTCATCAACCTCTGGCTCAATATCCTTAAGATCAAATGAATGAGATAGGTTGGGATAATGATAGTGAATATGCGATAAATTTAACATGTGTTGCATGGAATGATACCTCATAGGTAAATCCAATCGATAGGAAACCAACCTGAATCTATCCAAGATCTCAAAAGGCTCGATGTGATGAGGTGATATATTTCCCTATCTCTAAATTCACCTATGACAAAATCTTGGAGAAACTCACAGAAAGGCTCTATGTACCACCTCAAACTCTAGAGGTTGGTAGTTTTGATCAGTATAAGACTTTTTTTAGATTGAGTTCCATTCATATTCTTGTGAATATGATGTACTATTTCTGAGGTATCCTAAACAAGATAGGGTCACAGTATTGCATCCTCACCTGCATCTACCTAGTATAGGGGTGAACATCATGAAATACCATAAAGGGCCTTATAGGGAGTCATTGGAATATTTTCTTGAAATTCTTTATTGTTGTAAAAATAAATTAGTGGCAATATTTTTTTTCTAAGAACCTCTAAAATCAAGGATGCATGACTGGATCATATCCTATTACACTCATATCATGTGATAAGACTGGTCATCAGTTTGAGGGTGTTTTGTCATTCTCAAAAGAACCTGTAAACCCAGTTCCTTTTTACAACCCCATAAATAACAATGATGTAAAGTTATTGTCTATATCTGATATGATAGAATGGAGAACACTATGTGGTGTAAAATATCCTAAATGTAAAGCCTTCTAAGCTCATCTACTAAAAAGGTATCCTTTATAGGAAGAAATGTTATGAACTTGGTCAATCTTTCAATGATCACCCATACTAGATTGCTACCTTGAGGGGATCTTGGAAATCCTATGATGAAATACATGGTAATTTCATCCCATTTCCACTTAGGAATGTACAGGATCTAGATAAGTCCTACATGCCACTACTACTCCACCTTCACCTATTGACAGGTGGAACACTATTTGATAAAAACATCAATATTCCACTTCATACCTGGCCACAAATATTGGTGATGTATGTCTTAGTACAAGTTGTTAAGACCTGAATGTACTTCAAAAACAAAGGTATGAGACTCCCACATCAATTCTTCTAATATGTCCACAGGCACCCAAACACATCTATGAAAGTACAAAATCTCATTTTCATTGATAACCCAACTAGGGGATGGGTTATCACCATGATACTGTACCTCAAGACTAGGCCCTTAGGATAAAAAAATTTGTATCATCCTTAACCAGCTCATATGGGAGTATTTTTTTGTAAAATATCTTAAAATAGGTTTCCCATGATATTCCAGAACCTGTAAGTGAATCTTAGAAAATAGCTCCATCAACTACCACTCAGTACTAGAATCTTAGATAGCCTATGTCTGAGTCTACCGGTTTAGGGTTTTAGATATTAAATTTCCCTTTTCAGTTGTATATTAAATCTCAAAGATGAAATATTGAAGGTACTATCCCCGTATTTTTTCCTTAGATTCAAATCACACTATGTGGAAAAGTATTTGAGAATATTATGGTTTTTTTAAACAATAAACTACTCACCCAAAAGATAATGCCTCCAAATGTGTTAGGAATGAACCACATATGTCAATTAATGTTTGTGAATAGGGTAATTCTACTCTTGAGGTATCAACTAGAAGAACCCATATGACACAACTTGATCACCCTACATCAGAACCACTCCTAACCCAATTCATAAGGCATCAAAATAAACTATATATATTCTGACCAAATCCAGAAGAATTGGGATAAGTAATGAAGTCAGTCTATCTTTCAACTCTTGAAAGGTTGTCTCATAGTTTTTAGACCATAAAAACTTAACACCCTTTTAATTCAATCCCATGAGAGGTTATACGATGTATAAAAAGTCCAAAATAAAATTCATGTAATAACCATCCTGCCTCAAGATACTACGTATGTCAAAAATTTAAATGGAAAATTCCAAGGAAACCATACTTCTCACCTTCTCTAGGTCAAAAAATACTCCTACCTATATTATTATTGGACCCAATAAGTGAAACTTATCAATTAAAAACTGAAATTTGGTGAGATTTTCATATTGTTGGTGCTCTTTCAATGTAATCAACATGATCAAAAGATGTTTGGCATGGTCAATTAGAGTATGAGAATACACCTAGATTTCATCCATAAAGAATACCACAAATGAATCCAGATATGGGTGGAAATACCAATTCATCAGGTCCATGAAAACTTATAGTTTGTTTGTAATAGCGAATGACATAACCAAATACTCCTACAATACATATCTACTTTGGAACATTGTGCATGGTATGTCTAATAGGCTAACATGCACATGATGGTGGCCCAACCTCAAATTGATCTTGGAGAAAATCATCACTCCTTAGATATAGTTAAAGAGTTTATATATATGAGTTAGTGGATATTGGTTCTTAACTATAAGCGAGTTCATCCAAAAATAATCCACGCAAAGCCTCAAGGTATGGTCTGCCTTCTTAGTGAGTTGTACAGGTGAACCCCATCGAGACATACTAGGCCATATGAAACTCTTGGATTCCAAATCCGCTATAAACTTTTTAATTTCATGCACCTCAGTAGTTTATGTCCTTTAAGGAGAAATAGGAACCAATTCTACTCTTGGAACTATCTCAATAGTGAACTCTACATTCCTCATAAGAGGTAACCCAAAAAAGTTGTTAAGGAGTTCTTCCTTGAAATGATTCACTAACATAGGCAAATCTATAAGTTTCATCCCTTGATTTCTCTTAAAAATACAAGAAATATAGGATTTTACTCCAACCATCCCATGATTCTCAAGTCCATCTCTAGTTTTCTAGATATCGCATTCACCATAATGAACATAGATACCACCCTAAGGTGATGTGAAAGACACAATATGACGATAGAAATCAACATTATCATGATATGGTACCAAATAGTCCATCTGGAGTATGATGTATAATCCCTTCATATGGTGGAAAAAATAGATATCATATCAAAATATAATGACATCTCTCAAGGGATTATAACTAACATTGATTTGAGCTCTTGGTTTTAATTATCAATGGTGTTTCGAGTGTCAGCATGCCATAGATGTACTCTATCTATAAGATCGTACCTTAAATAATTTCCATAGATATGAAGGAATGTGAAGCACCTATATCAAATAATGAAGATACTAAAGTAGATTCTACTAGAATAGTACCTTAAACTTCAGAAGTCCCTGGAATTTTCACCTCAGGAGTTGGTTTCCTTGTATAGATAATCTTAAATCCATGACTGTGAGATGCAACCTGACTAACCTAGGTAGGTACTCTCTATTGGAATTGTATATTTGAAGTATTGAAACCTCATAAATTTCCTCCTCCTCAACCTAACCATCTATTATTATTCCAGAACCCTATCTAACATGGAGATATTGTTCATATACCTGAATGCAGATTTGGTGCAGAAGCCATCTCACTAGGTACTTAAGGGTAAATTTTTAAATAACACTAAAGGAGACCCATCCTATTGTAAGATCATCAATCAATTGGTTCCTTCAAATACAAGGTTTTATTATGGTATTCCCTACCACATTAGTGACACATCATGTAACAGTCAATGTATGTCATCTGAATGGAATTGCCACCACGAGCAGGCTCAAAGCAACATTTCCTACTTCTAGATGAAATACCTCCCTATCTTGATGTTGAACCACCTAGATCACACTATAATTAGGTTTTTCTCAGTGATGTAGGCCTGTTTCACTATCTTGGAAATGTTGGTCAATAGAAATACATTTACCTATGATCAGATGGTCTACACAATCCCATCCTCAAACCATCTTGTTGTTGTTAACTCATCACCATCGAACATCAGAAAAAAAAAGTTGATGATTAGTGAAATGAAATGAATACTCCATCATATACATAGTACCTGTATAAAGGTATATAAATTTCGTATAATAGTACACTTTTAGTGTTAGAGGGAAGAAATAGTCCTTGAAGTCTTTCTATAAGTCCTCCCAGGTCGTACCCTAATGTAAATCATCATGGGTGATAACAACCCACCGTCACTTAGCAAAATCAAGAAGAATATAACTCATGATATTGAACTTACAATCTAGAGGCATATCAAAATGCTTGAATATGGATAAAATGGCCTATATCCACAACTCAACGGCCTAAGGACCTCCATCCCATGAGAAAGTGGGAGGATGTGGCTACTAAAATTATCACGCCAACTTTTCCATAGTATTGGAAGGTTATAGATTTGCCTATATAGATTAAATGAGATGTAGGAAACCTTATTATAACTAAGAATTTTCACCCAAAGAAGGAATATTAGAAGGTTCCTTAGGTGGAACTACTAAAGGTAATACTAGTGGATTAGGGCCCACCACCTCCTGCGCATGGTTGTCACCAGCCTCCAACAACAAGAATCAGAGACATATTGCGGTAATAGCTCTACAATTTACAAATGAAAACCTAAGATAAAGTTTAATATATATAATATTACAAATAATAGAATATAAAAGGTACCTGACTTCCTATATAAGAGTCACACCCCTAAGACTACTTCTAAATACAAGTATAGGAGATAAGAAAGATAATAGAGTTCCTAAGAGAAACTCTAGGTTACCCAATACTAAGGTCGGGTCAAGTTCCAGTTCTCACATTACACAACAGAGGTCCTGGTATATGGAGTTTCAATTGCAAGGTGTATAGGAAAACACCCTTTAATTTACAATTCACATACCAATTTAATTGTAACAATTTTTATTTAAAAAATAAAATTTAGTTAATTTCATAATCATTTTTAAGTATATAGATATCATGGTCTAGTTAGATGAGTTATCATTCCCAAGTTATAAAACAACAAGATTATAAGTTTTAATTGGAATGTTATGTAACTATGACCTAAACCATAAATCTTGTATCAAGATGTAACATGTCATGTAAAATTATTTTATTAAATGAGTTTTTATTAACAATTTATAAAAGTACATGATACAAAAATTACAATTATCATCCATGTAATCAAAATTATCTAACATTTCATTACATAGAACCAGTCTTCAATGAATCAAACATGGAATAATTGGTTAACTAAGGTGAAACTATCAACCTATATGAGAACATTTCATTTAGGTTGAAGTAGACACTTTAATTAATCCAATTATTTTATCCCCTTAAGAAATGTTAGCACAATTTCAAATACAATAGTCATAGAAAAAAATATGTAGCAAGAAATGAATGTCGTAATGTAATTATGGCATGGAATATGCCTGAAATGTGAATCTTAAAGTTCTTATAATGATGCATAAAATGATACCTCATTTCCTCATCAGTCCAAGGGAAAATTAAAACCCACAATAATACAAAATGACGCAACCCATGTGTGTCACCCAATACTGAAATCAATACAAGTGTTTGAGGAATAAACTAAAACAACAATAACCCAGCCTAGGAAATTTGACTTTCCCCTATACTTGAGTTAGCTACTCCCTCACATAGGCTCACTAAAAAATTTAAACACATTCTTAGTCTCATTTATAATTCCAAAATATAAATAAAAAAGTGAAAAATATATTTGATAATATTTTGTAGTGTCCCAGACCCACTTAACTAAAAAGTAATTGAACATGGTAGTCCATATGACCTCAAGTGAACCTCCCCATATGCTAGAGGACGCCAACTAGTAGTGAGTTTCTATGGTGGTGTAGTGGGGATATTATACCCTTATGATTAGAGTGTAAAAAAATTATATATAATAATAGTAAGCAGTGAAAAAAACATAATAAATGAAATGTAGAAATAAAAATCATATAGATATAATAAAAAGGTGGAAGATGAATCAATATCATATAAAAAATTATAATCATTTCATGATGATATAGAAATTGGAAAGTACACTTGATATAGAGTTCAAGCATTCATCATTCTATACAAAAGAAAAAAAATACCCAAAGTTATCTCAACTATCATCATGAACATAGGCTCAGTCCTTTTCTCTGGTACTTCATCCCAGGATAGTAAGTTTGGCATCAAAAATTGGACACTTCCCTCTATCCCTACCTACATCCATAATATCTGTTTGGGTACAAATTAGTAGATAAAATATGGTGTGATATATACTCGGTAGGACACCACTAACAGTGTCTATAACTACCTAGTTTGTGTATATAAAATGATTTGTGTGAAGATAATAAAAAATTTAAGATAGAAAATAAATAAATCACATCAGGCCATGTTCTTCATGGAATACCCAACTGACAATACCTACTTCATCCTAAGACTAATGTCTCTGAACAGTTGTCATTCTACATGTATATTTATTTATATAAAGTTGTGTATATATATGACTTATATACCTACAGATATATATGTTCATATTTACTGATACGTAGTAATAGTTAGGACCTGACGTGAAAGCTTAAGGAATATATACATATTTATAATAGTATTCCATACCTCTCATGGAATGTGATCATGGAGATACAATTGGCCCATTATAGAAGTAAAGTATAAATCATAGACAAAACCCAAGCATGTTATTTGTCTTGGAGGATGCATCCTTATTTATTATTAATTGGAATCCTAGTCCCATATAAGGCATTATGTAAAAAGGAACCCATATATCACTCTAGGTTCACTATAAAACCCATCACCATAGGAGTCCATCCAAGGTCTTCCATATAAGAAACCCAACTATCACTCTCAGCATGGTATATATGTAAAATCCTATATTCCTATCCATTGTATACCACATATGGAACCGCATATCACTCATGGAATGGTATAGAAACATTTCTTACCAATCTCATCCAAGATAATCTACTAAGGAACGAGTTATCTCTAATGGGTAGAGTATAGGCATCCACCCGATGAACCCGTATAAGGTACTCTATAAAAGAAACCATGTATCACTCCCAGAGTGTTGCAATTAAATTATAATTTCTAATTACTATGATTTATGAGCTCGTACATGGTGACCTTAATTGGTACCCTTTTATCACCCTTGATTTGGTGTAAAGGAATTATCATTTATTGCATTAAAATCATACCATTCAAACAATACCTTTTATTAAAGTTTTCCAAGATTTTTAACATGGTTAACTCAAGATACAATTAGAATATATAGGGTCTCTGAAATGGCCAACCATTTTTTTGGTTCAATTAAAAATACATTACATTGCAATGTGAAATTTAACAAACCACAATTAGTGGTTCAAATTAATTTCAAGGCATGAGGATCCTATTCCATTAAGGAAGGAACACCCTTATAGATGGTTTGTGTTAAGGTGTTCATCCACTAATGTGGATTATGTTGGTTTATAGGACTTTATTAAGCTTATAAAAATCATTTTATTTAGTTAATTAGAAATTTATAATTCTTCTCTGAAAGGTTTTTGCGTGAATCACAATGTTTCACCATATAAAACATTGATACTTTAGGTAAAAAAACTAGACCACCTACCTTTGGTTAGTACCACTCTCCTCATCTAATATCATTCATTAATATGGGACAGTATCATAGAAATCAAAAAAAATATACAAATTTCCTAAAAATATGGTATATTATCTCACACAACAATATTTCCAAATATTACAAAGTGTGAAAAGAAATAAAAGGAATGAAGAATATACCATTATCTATCCAATGAAACTAATGATGAAGGATTCAGAAACCATATGAAGAACCTATCTTAGAGACCAGGTTAGAACCATGGAAGAGATTAGGAGGGGCATGTTTTCTATGAAGTGGAGGAGAAAAAGAGTTTAAAAATAAAAGGATGAAGGGGTGAAAATGTAATTTCACCAAGCTTTAGAAGGCGCAGAGTTTGGTAGCAATTTTTTCGAAACTGTGCATCAGAACTGGTCAAGTAGAACTAAGGGTGTGGCCTTGAGAATATAGTTTGGAAAAAAAATATGAAGATAATTCAATTCCACTGGAAAACCCCGCATGAGCATACTACCTAATGGGCATGTTTAGAACTAACTATGTGCCCATAGTTATCAATAACAGTACGTTAACTATTAATATCAGTCTTCCTTTACAAAATTTGGGGCTCTGGGCTTGGAACGAGCCTCAGACACTACTGATGACTCTTTAGACTGTTAAGAACTTCACTAAAATAAAACAAGATTTTTTTAATATTAAATTAAATACCCAAAAATCTTTTAAAAATTAGGTACATTACATATGGGATTTGGTTCTATTTAATGGTTCATTGTTCTGACCCACACATGTGGATTCAAAGCATCATTTGCCCACACACCATCTAGTATAAGCCTTTAGCCTTCGCTATTACACCAAATTCTAGATACTGTCACATTTTTTCTTACCTTCAGTGTATTTATAATTCCAAGGATTCTAAGGCATGCTTTCTTTAGGAACTTTTATTTGGCCATTTTTTTGTTGACCATAAAATCATATGAGAAAACATCATATGAGTTATTGTTGGGTCCGAAATGGGTGATGGAAATGAAAAAGAGTGGGGGAATTTTATTTCTTTAAAAAAATAATCATTGTTTAAAATTTAATAATGTAAAGTTATTGGTCAAAATATTGAATAATTCAACCACACTAATATAATAATGTTAATTGATAAAAAATAAAATAAAAAGATGAACCGAATAGTTTTAATTATAGTTCTAATATAAATAATCATACTCTACTCTTCACCCCTATCACAAAATGAGAAAGATGATACCCATTATGTTATATATATTTTGAATTATAGTGATAACTCTTTACATATACCTTTTCACACATGGATGATTAACCCAATTCCCTTGTTTTTTATGGGTACATACAAACCTAGCCTTTTAAAGGTGAATACCCAACCTAGAATATTTTCAGACCAATCATATCCTCTTACCATTTTTGAGTTTAGATGAAACCTAAACTTTTAAAGGGGAAAACATAACCAATTAATTTATAGGAGAAGAACCAACCAAGACTTTCACAGGTTATGTCATAAACTCTTCTATGTAATGGTTCATGAAGAGCCTAGTCTTCTCAGGGGATTGACTAAACATGGAATATTATAGGAGCAGTCCATTCCTCTATTATTTTATGATTCAAGAAGAACCTAGTATTATAAAGGAATAGACTAAACTTGTACTTATATAGGTAAAAACTAACCATATATGTTCCTTTTTTAGGGTAGTATAACCTTGTTCAAGATTCACTATGTTTTGACAGTAAAACACAGACAACTACAACACAAATAATGAAAAAAATTAACCTGGTGAATGATTTTCAATGAATATGATAGAATTTGAATCTATTAGTACTCATAACCTTTCAATATTTTTAATCATTAATGATCGAGAAACCACCAATTTACTTTAGTAATAAATTTAACAAAGAGCTTCAGGACATAGTTGTGAACTTTGTAGCATATAAGAGTAAAGTAAAGACACGTCTATATCTTTCTTTACTACATGCCTCGGTCATTTTTATATACAAAATAGAAATGATTATTTTCTTCACCTTAAACGGAATGATTATCCATTAAAAATTCCAATAATAAAGTCTTTAGTTGCAAGTATCATTTTATTATATTTGATATACTGTAAAATTTAAACCCATTATATACACACACAAAACATTATAATAATAAATAATTAATTATTATAGTACTAAATATATCCATACAAGTTGATAATAAATTCCTTGGAATACTCCAACAACTCATGTGAGACTAGATCTTCATATTTCAAGTCAATTCTAATTTAATTTTTTTTATTCCATACATTGTACTTCTTGTACTTATTTCCCAGATAAATGATTCAGATGTATTTTTCATAAAATATAGATAATTAATATCCATGTGATTTTACTATCAATATTTAATAAAAAAATTATGTACAAATATTCAGTTTGGAATAATTAATATGGTATATAATAATCTATATTTATATCCTTGAAAAACTCCCTCTCAATATTCAAGACACACTCTTCATATCCCAACCAGCTGAATTTTGAAAATCACATTTTCCAAAATATCAGTATGAATATCCATACACTCTTAATCTCAAGTGAATAACCTTTAATTATTTATGAAAAAATCTAAAATCTACTCGCATGGATCCTAAATAATTAATGACTAATTTTAGAACAAATAAAACACTAAAAAAATAAAAATAAACTTACAGTAAATAGAAATATCTAACATACAGACTTAAAGGATGTATTTTCTTGTTTATCAACAACCTATATAAACTCTCAAATCCACATTGTAAAATTTAACTATGTAAGTGATTTTAAAATATATGATTCCAAATAGTCCTTTTCACATATCCATTTTTTATATAGTTGATTCTCGCCATGTATCTAATTCTCACCACATAAGAAAAACTATTCACGTGTCCAAATTTTACAGCGTAAGAAAAAAATATCCACCCTTATGTAAAACATACCTGTAGTGTAGGATTAACAAACTATTACCCTTATATGACTTACAAACCACATTTATTCATTGGATAATCTGGATTAAATTTATATGAAAGGTATTTTACTCTTACGTGATGAATAAAAATGATGGTGTACCCTTATACAAGTATAGTAAAAACATTGGTTACCTTATGCGAGTACACTGGTACCCTTATGTGAGTTTTAAGAATACATTGGTACCCATAAATAAGTATGGAAATGCCCTTATAAAAGTAAATATTAAATAATTTTACGTTTATCTGAGGTATAATTACCTTTACATTAGATCTAGTTACCTTTACGCAACTATTAGAATTTATAAGATACCTTTATATAACTATTGGAATTCACAAGTTACCATTACCCAACTAGTGGATTTCATGGATTACCTTTATGAAAGTATGTAAGTACCTTTATGTACCACATAGGTTAAGAAGGTTACCTTTACACAATTCCAGAAATTAACATACACTTACATAACCCTTGTAAACCTAATTTTTACTTTGTGGAAAAACATGAAATAGAACTTTCTCTTACGTAAGACATTGAAACATAAATTTTCCTTTACAAAAAATAAGAAAAACATGTATAAATGATATTTAAAGGTTTGAAATACTTATATATCCAAGGAACTCAATATGAAACTTTAAGATCATGTTTTAAACACTGTAAACAGAAAATATAAAGATATTTTAAACAAATAAATATAAGAATCAATGTAAATCAAATAAATGTCTACCTTAATCAATATAAAACATGACAATATAAACATTACACATAATAAATATGTGAGAAATTATAACTATACAAATCACTGTATTATTACTTATTCTCAAAAAAATGAGAAAAAAAATTTAATTATAAAAATATAAAATTATTCAAGGATCCACTCTATATTCTCTCTATTTTTTTATAATTAAAAAACAATTATAATTTCAAAACGTCTTCCCCTTTTTTAAATTATAAAAAATATAATGTTTTAATTAATTATATCTTTGAAATTAATAGTAAATAAGTTAATTCTAACAAATTCAAAAAATTAATTTAAAACTTAATTACCCCTATGTTTAAGCATTCTTGAACAAAAAATAAGTAAAACTTTATAAAAATTAATATAAGAGAAATGTTATACTTCTTTACACCAAAATCATTGAAAAAAAATTAGACAATGTAAAGCTTTATTTTTTTAGATAATTATGTTGTATAAAGTGATCATATTTGAAAATATATTAAAAAAATGAGAAACACTTCATAAAATAACCTTTTATAAGAAGTAAAAATTTAAACAAGAAGTAAACATAAACTTGTATATATGAGAAGACTTAAAATATTAATATAATATACAATTTTTTACAGACATTAAAAATGGTGAATTGAAAAATAGATTCAATATTACTATATATTTTATGTAAATCCTAAAATTTAAGTATATAAACACACTCAAAATCACTCAGAATT
The DNA here is from genome assembly GCA_963277665.1 of Viscum album. Lineage (NCBI taxonomy): Eukaryota > Viridiplantae > Streptophyta > Magnoliopsida > Santalales > Viscaceae > Viscum > Viscum album. The sequence goes on from OY728147.1 coordinate 680,604,535, forward strand.
GATGAATTAAATATGATTCTCCATGATTTTATTAGAATAAAACATTTTCTATAAAATAAAACTAAAAGTGTTTCATTATATGCTAGAATAATTTAAAAATAAAAAATCTCTACATATTTTAAAACCATGATTGTTCATGCCTACACTATAAAAAATAATTTTTATAAATTGAAAACTACACATATTAACTATGAAAAAATTGTTATATTTAAAAAATAAAACACTTAAACTTTCCCTTAATTTATCATTCTGTGAACTAAAGTATATATTTAATATATAAATCATATTCCAACATTATTGAACAAGACTTAAATCTTGAATAATTTTCTAGGAAAATTTTCAGAATTGAAATAAGGTTTTCTCCACCTTAATTGATGAATTATATATATTAGTTAAAATAATGTAAATTTCAAGTGAAAAAGATCCACATAAATTCTAACTTTCCTAATCTTGAATAAAAATGAATTTAATTATACCTAAATTTAATCCTATGACACCCCATGGGTCACTAGTTAATCCATTATTTTTAGTTCACTTTTTTTCTCCCCTAGATTTGGAGTTCCTGGGTTCCAGGAGTTCAAAAAGGAATTTTGGAGTATGTAGGCCTATGAGAAAGGTTTGAGAATGGGTTTATCAAACTTTGTTACCTCTCAAGTTTAATCTTATAATGGTATGTATAGGGAGATACAAGACTCTTTACATATTGGGAATGATTTTCCAAACTGATTAGTACCCCAGGTTTAGTTGGGTTGCTTGTTTTTTGGTGGACTATGGCACCCACACGGTTGGCATACAGTATGACTTACCGTGTTTCCAAACCATGCATCCTATTTTGGGTTGAAAGTGGAACCCACACAATTGGTTTATGGATTGGCTAATAGCGTGTTCAATCCAAGAGACCAAGTCTATCACATTAAAAAAGTGTCTTTTGACCAGAATTTCCTTAAAATTTTATGGTTTTGGATACTTATTTGTCATCCCCCAAGAATAAAACACCTTCTCCTTGGCCTTGGAAATCCTCCATCTCCTTGGTGTAAGATTTCCTTTTGAATTCTTGGTGTTTTACTTGTGGTAATTCAATTTATCCTTGATTTCTTCTTTCTCCTCCCCTCCTCAAGATTTATTCCTATATGTTTATGGTGATCTGGGATCATAGGGGTGTACATTGAGGAATATATGGTATATAATTGAATATTTGGTTTGGTTTACAATTTCTTAGGTGTGTGAGGCTTGGTTTTTCCCCTTACAGGTGGTCTTCATCCATAGAAATCATCTTTGGACTTAATCTAAGGTAGGTGTTTCAATTTGAGGGTGTTTTCCATGGCATAACTTTAAATTTTTAATCACCTTTGGTTTGTATTATTTAAATTTCCATTAAAATGATTTATTTTTTTTGTGTCTTCCAAGTTTGATGTGTTCAATGGTTTGGTTTGGAATTTTTTATATAAAAAGGGGGTTTTCTCAAATGGGTGTTGCCTATATTTCCACGTAGTGTTTGATAAAATGGATCAAAGAGGTTTTATAGGTCTAATGGATTTCTATAATGGTTTTAGAAATTGTTCTACCTTAGTATGGGTTTTTTGATAAATTGGTAATGTTTTGTTAATGATTTGGCATTTTTTACAGCATGGTTGATTTGGGCACTTATTTGTGTATGTGTTGAAACTAGAGTAGCACATAGGTTGATTGGTGTGTGAGTGAGGTGGTTTTCAGAGTGACATGTGAGTCTTAGAGGAAGGATTGTGTAAGAATCCATTTTTTACAACATACCGATTGAGCCTTTTGATAGGAAGACCATGTGGGATTCCATGTTGTTTGTTGAGACACTATGTGAGATCTTGTAATTGGGTGGGAGGAAGACCATGTGAGCTTCCATTTATTAGCTAGATGTCATAATTTTTACCCACTCACATTAGACATATTGGTTAGAACCCATAGGTTCACATTACTCATGTCAGTTTGGTTATTATGCATTATGCAATTTATTTGTTCCATTTTGATGTGATGAGATTTTTTACTCCCGTTTGTTAATTTCCCATTTATATTTATATATTACACTGATTTTATGATCATGTTGATTATTCCTTTTTATTTTTTTTATCATGCTATTCCTTGTGAATTTTTTTATTTACATGAGACATGTTTGGAATGTTTTTTGGGAAACCAAGCGGTTTTTGAGAAGTGAAACCAAGGGGTTTTTTTAAAGATATTCTGAAATTGTGAATCTTTAAAGTGGATTTAGTTTTGAAACATTTTTTGAACTAGTTTATTGGTTACATGAGTAAAAGTATTAAATGATTCATGATGGTAACCAATTGATATTTTTTCCTCACACCCTGTCGGACCCATTTTTGGGAGTTTGTAGATTTCATCTTATAGGACACGGGTAAAGGTAAGGGAACCACGTTATAGGGTGTCTCTTCTTGATTACTTTAATACATCATTTTTAGTGGAGAAATTGTCTCATAGGGATGGACTCAGGTGGAGTTTTTTTAGTATCATGTACCTGTTGAGTTGTACTTGGGCCTTATTTAGAATTTTACCCACTTTTTGATTTTGGGTTTGATTTTGAGATGCCATGCATGTGTAAATGTCCTTTTATGGAATGTTTTTCCTATGATGTATGTTTTGGTTTATGGTATCTATCTTAATTTTACTGCTAAATATGATGATATTGGTTTGTACATCCCTTTTATGCATGGTTAATTCTGATTTATTAGTGGTGAAATCATTCCCATGTGATAGTTGGTTCTGACCTATGCTTGTCACCAGCCTGTGAAAATCAAGAACACACTTCGAGCCATGTGGTGGGTATACTCTGATGATGGACTAGGTCGGGCTGGGTTGGTTCATTAAAAAATGGTAAAATGTGAGATTTTTTATTTAGTAATCAATGGTATCTTGGATTTATTACTGTTGGGTCTTTAGAGGAAGGAATGGGGGAGTTCCTAAACAGATCCTCTATATGTTGAGCCTTGAGTTTCCATGGGTGGTTTTAGATTGTGGTATGATTTGAGTCAGTTTATGGGTAATTTTTTTAATGTTTTAATCTTTATTATTGAAGTTATTAGTGATTCCCATGAGGGGGTTTCCTTTTGGTTCCTTATGATATGAGGTTGGATGGTGTTAGATGAAGCTTTTTCTTATGTTTCTTATAGACAATGCCTCCCATAAGGACCTAATCTATGTGTATAGAGGGTGAAAAGAAGAGTACCTTGAAGGAAAACCCAGTAATTAATCCATATTTGGTGGATTTAGTTATTTGTATGATCCAAACCATAATTCATATGGGTGGTCATGAGAATACATGAATATTAGACCATACTAAAAAGTTTTCATGGAAGAATACACTGGTGTTTTAGGGTGACAAGAGACACAATGAGCCTGAGGAGTGGGTGAATTATATCAAGAGAATATTTGAGTATTTAATGATCTATGAGACCTCTAAATTAGGATTTTCTTAATACATTCTATAGGGGCTTGGTAGAAAGTGGTAGGATTCAATGGTGGTTTTGGTAAAGAATGAGGAACTCATATGGACCACTTTCAAAGTGGAATTCAATTGTAGTTCTACCCAGAGACCTTGAGAGTAGTGAAATCTAGTGAGTTTTTGAAACTGGAGTATGGTGATAAATTAGTGATGGATTATGCCACCATATTTACTAATTTGGTACAAGTATCTTTAGATATAATCATAAATTTTTATCTCAATGATTGATGTTTTGAAATGGGCTTGAGTCCAAAGATCATATCTATGCTCATTATTTTGTATCTACCGATATATTTAGTGATGGTTGATAAGGAAGTGGTGAAAGTGAAATATTTTATGGAAAATATAGGTCTTAGTGGTGTTCCATCAGTGGTTGGGATCAAAATTTCTTCAAGAAAGTAGTAGAATAAATATGAGACTCAAAGAGGTAGTGGAAAGAGTGTCCAGTAGTATTTAGGGTCATCTTCTAAAGATCCTATGGGGAAATATTATTTTATTGTTATTAATGAGGGATGTTAGGACACACTAATATTAATTTCCCAGAGACTCTGACAAATTTTCATCGGTGCGATAAGTTATGGAATATCCAATGATTGTGTCAGTTGGATTCACGTGGGAGTAGTATAGTCACCATTTTCTCGATGGGATCTCAGGTATAGTCATAGGCTTTCAAGGGTGTAGGATCTCTTTCTCACAACAAGGGGGATTCTCACCAGGGTAAGAAGACTCAGGGAAGGTTTAATCTAGGGAATCTCCATCTGGTGGAGTTTATATCAAAGGAATGAGATTCTAGGACAACAATACTTATAGGTACGGTATTTATTACTTCTTCTATGACATAAGTTTTATTTCACACAAGTGCATCCCATTATTTCATTTCACTTAAGATGGATGATTCTTTGGGTATGAGATATGAGTGGATTTCATATGTTATAGACTAACTAAACCCATTTGGTAGGAATAATGAATAAGGTTTCAAGTGCCCTGATTGCCAGGTTGTGGTAGATGGTGTGGTGGTCATTTAGGACTTCCTTATTTTCAACACATACATGTTCAACCTCATTATAAGTATCAATTTTTTAATTATATTTAAGGTATTGGTCAACCCTTATCGCCATAGGGTCCAGTTCCTTACTCATGATGAGAGAACTCATGTTTTTTAAGGTGATTGGGATCTATAATTAGGAAGGGTGGGACCAGTTGCTTCTGAGTTGGGGTCGATCTTATGCCATTAGTCCAAGTTGTTTCTTGAGGTTGTTGAGTAGGGTTTTTGGAGTCAACTTAGAGTGTCCATGATATTTTACCTAGTAATTTTTACAAAGGATTTTTCAGTATTTCTTCCCCATCAATAGGCCGATTTTACTATAAATTTTCTTCCCAATATGACCTTGATTTCCAGGTCGTCTTATCAGACGGATCTAGCTGAGTAGAAGGAGATAAAAGTTCAGCTAGAGGATCTTGAGGTCAAGGATTTTATTCTCTATATCATGTCACTATGGCCATCACAAGTTCTATATTCAAATATGGTGTATGATATCCTTTAAGTTTACATTGACTATTGTAAGATTAACCAGGTGATAATAAAGAATAAATACTTGTTTTCTATAATTGAATATTTATTTGATCATCTCAGATTGTCCCATTGATTTTCAAGAATCGAACTAAGATCGAGGTACCACTAGTTGATGGTCCACGAAGAGGATATTCTAAAGAATAATTTCTATAGTAAGTGTAGACACTTTTATTATTTGTTTATTCCACTTGGTATTAATAATTATCTAACTATTTTCACAGAACTTGTGAAATGGATATTTCATCGATCTTTGGTATACTTCATGGTTTTATTAGTAGATGACATCTTGGAGTATCCCAAGATAGAGGATGAACATATAGACCATATAGAGGTTTTTTTGGGATTTTTTATCCAGAATCATCTATATTATGACTTTTATAAGTTTCAATTTTGGATTCATGAAGTGTATTTTCTAGGTCACATGATTTTTGAGGTAAGTGTTTCAGTGGATCAAGAGAAGTTTTGAGAAATCATGTCTTGGGAAAATCACAAGACTGCATTCAGGATACATATCTTTCTTGGATTGTACAAGTATTATAGACATTTTTTTGGGATTTCTCCACACTATCATTTCCCTTAATGAATTTATCCAGGAAAGGGGTGAAGTTTCGGTGTGATGAGAAGTTTTAGAGTGTTTTTGAGTAGTTTCAAACCCATTTGACATCTACTCTTGTTTTTATTATACTTGAGACTAGAAGATATTATGTGGTGTTTTTTATTATTCCAGTATGATTTTGGGGTGTGTGGTGATGTGGGATAACCATGTGGTGACATATAGATCATGGAAGATATTCCCACATGAGTGAAATTATCCCACCCACAACCTGGAATTGGAAACTGTTATGCATGAACTAATGATGTGGAGACATTAACTCTTCTGGGAGGGTTTTATAGTGTATTTGGATCATAAGATCCTGAAGTAAATTTTCACTTGGAGGGGAATGAATATTAGGAAGAGGATCTAGGTGGAGTACTTTTAGACTTTTTATATTAAGAATGTGTATATCCAAAGAAGAAGAATGTGGTCGTCGATGCATTGAGCAAGAATATTCTAGTGAAGGAAGATAGAGAATCAATGGATGATTGGGGTCTGATGAGATTATTTTTTGATATGAGACTGGATATGTAGTAGGATGGATGGAAAGTATTATAGGATATTTTTCATGTTACTCCCTCTCTCATTGATCGAGTTAGGACTGAGTAGGTGTATGACCCTGAGTTAAAGAATGTTAAAAGTGACTTAAATAGTTAAGAGACCTCTGGTGATTGGTCTTAGTATTATGATGGTTCTGTTATCTTCTAGTGGTGTCATGTTGTTAATTTGAGTATAAAGTGGGAGTTTAATCATGAGGCATATCATTCTAGTTGTGTCATTCACCCCCGAGAGACCAATATGTTTTATACACTGAGTTGTTGGTATTGGTAGCTCGGGATGAGATGTATTGTAGAAGACTTTGTTTCTGAATGATTGACCTGCCAGAGGACCAAATTTGTGCATCATAGACTAGCAAGGTTATTTCATCCACTTCTCATTCCAATGTGAAAGTGAGACAAAATATCTATGTATTTTTTCATTGGGATAATTCGTACACTAAGTTGGATGGATGACATATGGGTGATTATTGATCTTCAAAGGAAATCATCCCATTTTATACCCATCGGGTTGTTGATGAAGGTGAAGGACCACAGATTCCTATATGTTCAAGATTTTGTTTTACTTTATTAGTTTCTCTTGGTGATAGTGTTAGAAAAGGATTACTATTTAACATATCATTTTTAGAAGGTATTTCATAAATGTTTGGAAACCCCATTGAGGTTGAGAACTACATATAACCCGCATATAGATGAGAAGCCTAGACAGAATATCTAGACTCTTGAGGATATATTGTGGGCATGTCTTCTCAATTTTGGAGGACTGTGGCTGAGGAAACTTATATTGGACAACTTCCCATATAATAATAGTTTTCAGGACTCGATCTAGATGTAACTGACTGAGGTAGTTTATGGGTGATCATTCCAATCCCTTTTGTGCTAGGACAAGGTGGGTGAGAAATATTTAGTTGAACTGATCCTTATCCAGTATATGACTAAGAAATTTTGGGTGATTCATAAATAGATAGCAATAAGTTAGATCTGCTACGAGTCATATACCAATCGTCGTTGTCTTCTACTGGAGTTTCTGGTTAGTCGTCAGGTATTTCTCTAGGTTTTAGCTTAGTTGGTTTGTCATCATTTGGGAGGGTAGGGGAAGTTGGCACCATGTTTTGTCAAGATATTTTTTATTGTGGAGTGTCATGTTAAGGTGGACTACCAATTAAATCTTCCCCCACAGTTAACCAAGATGCATCAGATTTTCCATGTCTTCTATATTAATAGATACAATCCAAACCCATCTCGTTTGTTAGAGTTAAAAGAGTTGGATCTTGATCATGATGCCATCATGAAGTAGAAGACCATTTGTTTATTGGCTATTCAGAAAGAGGTGATCCATGGGAAGGTGATATCATTGGTTTGAGTGATCTAGAAATGTTTTAAAGATATACATGAGACTTGGGAGTGGTATAGTTGGGTGAGGGAGAAGTAGTCTCACCTTTTTTTCATCTATAAAATCTTTATGACTTTATGTGGCAGAAAGTGTCATAGTGGAGAGTTTGTGATACCCCCAGGGTAACTAATATATCTTTTATTTTTAGTTCACTTTTTTTCACCTGGATTTGTTGTTACCAAGTTCTAGGTGTTAAAATGTGAACTTTGGGGGAGTTAGTCCTAGGAACATAGTTTGATAACAGGTCTCCCAAACCATATATCTTATAAGGGATAACCATATAGTGGCTTTAAAGAGGAGCTAGAGGGATCTACATGGGTTGGGAATAGTTTTCCAAACCATGATGTACCCTAGGTGTATCCCTGTGATTTGTTTTGTGGGAAATGGAACTTATATGGTTGGAGCATGGTTTTCCTAACCATGTGGCCAAACCAGGTGGCATGTTTTGTGAGGATAGTGGTGTTTTCAAGGTGGGAACACAATTTTCATAATCATGAATCCAAACCGTTCGACCCTATCAAGATCATTAAAAGGTGGATTTTTACCAAAATTCCCAAATTTTATTCTAAGGGTTTTGACCCTTATTTCTCCTCCTCCATATGTACAGCCCCTACTCCTCAGATATGGAACTCCTCCCTAACCTATGTGGCATATGTTCCCTTAGAATCTTTGGGTTTTTCTTATGGTAATTTGATTTCTCATTAATCTATTCTTCCTCCTCCTCTCCTAAAGATTTATTACTCCATTTTTTGGGGATATGTGGAACCCTATGGGAGGTATTAGAAGAATATAGGGTATATAAATGGGGTTTTGGTTTCATTTCTTATCGATAAGGTATGTGATTCCAGGTTCTACCTCTTCTGTGTGGTCTTCATGAATAAAACGAGAATGGGACTGAATCAAAAGAAGGTGTTTCAATTTGAGGTAATCTTCCATGGAATAACTTTAAATTTATAATCACCTTTGGTTTTTATTGTTTACATTTCCATTAAAATGTTAAATTATTAGTATGTGTTCCATGTTTGATGTGTTCCATGGTTCTATTTTGGAAATTTGGTATTTAAAAAGGGGTTATTCCCAAGGGAGTCGCTTGTATGCCCCCAAAGTGTCAGATAAAAAGTATCAAAGAGGTTTTATGGGTTTAAATGGGTTTATAAAATGGTTTTAGAAATGTATTTTCCTTGGTAAGGTAGTTTTGATAAATTGATCATCTTTTGTCAGTGATTTAGCTTTAACAATAACTTGGTTGATTTTTGAACTTATTTGTCGATGTGTTGGAATTGGAGTAGAATGTGGGTTTATCAGGGTGTGAGTGAGGTAATTGTATGGGTCACAATGTGAGCCTCATATGGAGAACCATTTGAGCCTAAATTTGTTTCTAAGGGGTCGAGTGAGCCTTCATGTAGGTTGACCTTGTGAGCTTCCATGTTGTTTGTTGAGAGACCATGCGAGCTCTAATAATTAGACCTCAGGAAGACCATGTGGATATTAAATTACATATATAGCTAGAATAATTGTTTACCCACTCATGTTAGACATAATGGTTATAACCCCTTGGGGCACATTACTCATGTATGTTTTTTTATTATGCTTTATCCAATTGATTAGTGAAATTTTGATGTGATTAGATGTGTTATTCCCAATTTTTTTCATTTACCATTTATGTGGTTATATAACATTGATGTTATGTTCAGGTTGATTATGTCTTTTTGTTTGTGCATAAACATGTTATCCCTTGTGTATTTGTTTATTTTATTAATCCTTGTTTGGAAAACCATGTTATTTTAGAAGTGAAACCAAGGTCATTTTTGAAAAATATTTGAAAATTGTTTATTTTAAAAGTGGTTTTAGTTTTGAAATTTTTTTCAAACAAGTTTATTTGTTGCACAGTTAAAACACTTAAACTGATTTATGGTGGTATCCTATAGGTATTTATTCATCACACACTTCTTGGGCCATTTTTTGGGTGTTTGTGGATTTTGTGTTGTAGGACACAAGTAAAGGTAACGACACCATGTTCTAGGGTGGCTCTTCTTGGTTACCGTCATCTGATGTTTTGTGGATGTGACATGGTCTCACATAGATGAACTCATGTGGAGTCATTTTTTCACTATTTAGTACATGTTGGGTTGTACTTGGGTATTTTTTTATTATACCCACTTTTTGATTTTGGGTTTTCTTTTGAGATAACATATGAATATATGTTTTTTAAGGCATGTTTTCCTAATGATGTATGTTTTGGTTTTTAGTTTCTACCTTCCTTTTCTTGTTTATTCTGATGATATTAGTTTTTTCATCCATTTTAGGGATGGGTCATGACGATTCACCTATGTCATAATCATTCCCATGTGATATTTGGTTGTTCTAGAAGCGTGTTTCCAGCCCGCGGTGATTGAGAACATGCTTAGGGTTGTGTGGTGGGTCGACTATAGTGACTGACTAGGTCAACCTTGGTCAGTTTTTAATAAATCCCAATTTATATAAACAAGTAAAGACACCTTTTAAGTACAGACATTTAACTTGATAAATCTCATTAAAATTTTAAAACGAGTACATATTTAAATCTTGAAAAACTTCCAATATTTTAAATTACTTTTCAATTAATCTAAAAAAAATCGAAAAGTTCAGATGAGGAAATAAATTTGAAAATAATAATTTAGTATTTATTCCCCCATAAATTCATCTAATTTATTTCTTGAAATACAAAAAGTGTTTATATGTATTTTAAGAATTCAAAAAATGAATTATACATATATTTTATATTTAAAGTAGATTTAATGTTTTGGAAAGTATGAATATATAACTTTGGAAAAAAAAATTAATAACTAAAATATCCAAGATGAACTCAGAATTAATAACAAGAATAACACCTCTAAATATATACCTTAAATATAAAAACGAGATACCAAACAAGTTATTAGATATTAAAATAATTTTTAATATAACTAAATGATAATAACATTAAAGTAAACCAGAATTTAAAACTAAAATAACATATTTATTAGCTATAAGAACATGAAAATTCAAATTCAAGACATAAAAACAATTATAATCATGTTTACAAACCCAAATCTAAATTTAAATGTTGAAGAACATGGTAGAATCAAAAAATGATACAAGGTTATAAATCTAATAAAAAATTAAATACCAAAGCTTAAGGATAATGAAAACATACCAATGATAAAGAAATATTTACATGCATGTTTAATTTAAGAATATGAAAATATATATTTCTTGGGTAAAAAGATTGGATTAATTTCACATGAATTATAATACATAACTTTAGGTAACTAAATAGTAAATGGTTTATAAATTTTGACCTTGAAATCAATTTTAGGCCTAAAATTAATTTTTTAACTAAAATATTGAGTGAAATTACAAGGATAATCACAATAATAATGACTATAAGATCCACATTTAAAGTAATTAATCTGGGAATTCTAGCATATTTTCCATTTATAGATTTTTTAATAAATATATTATGAAAAAAAGAATGATAAAAAAGTATATTCCTTTTATCATTACATTTCATGAAATAAGAAATCTTTCCAATATAGAAATTTGAAAAACAATTATTATAAATTTTCCCTTTTATACAAAATTGTTTATTTATAACTTTATCTAACTAATTCTTTAACCTTTCATAATATTTATGAACAAATTTCAAATCATTAAAAACCTTTTCTTATGTGGAAGAATATACTTTTATAAGTTTTTAATTTAACATATTATTTTATTTCTTAATATTTAAATTTTCTAATTCAACATTCTTCAATTTAAGAGAAATGTTATTTTTCTATTCAAAAACCATTTTGTATTTTTCTATGAGTGAAAAAAGTACCGAATTCATTTGTTTTTTTAATCTTCATACAAATCACATATTTCCTTAAATCTTAAATACTAGGCTCATAATTTCTAGAATTTATAGATGCATGAGAATATGAACTAAAATTACTACCTTTAGTTAAACTTGGAACACATTTATTTCTATATTCTCAAGTATATGAAACATGATCACTTAAACAAGAGTGTGAAGGTAAATACATTAACTTTAAATATTTTGAAAACAATTCAACATTATCAGATTATTTTATACTTTTATCCTTGTCACATGATCTTTAAAAATCACTCCAAGTAGTCACGAATTTATTTTCATTATTATAAACTTTCCTCTCATTTTTTAGATTTGGTAAATTGTCTTTAATATTTAATTTCAACCTACAAACATAAAAAATTATATTTTAATAGTCTAGATTAAAATTTTAATTACCTTGAGTGATCTCACCTTTAGTAAAATGGGGTTTTCCCTTTTTCTTGGCTAGAAACTCCATTTTAATGTGTCCAGACTTTCTATAATTAAATCAAATAGTTTTCCAATAATATCCTTCTTAAATGGTAATTATTTCAAGATATTTATAAATTTCATGATTAGTTTTACAACCATAAATTTTGTAAAAAATATTTCCAACAAAAAAAACAATAAAGAATATCCATGACCTTATAATTATGATCATATTTAAAGATATCTTCTCCATTAGAACCAATTAGATCATATTTTAGTAAAATATATATTTTAATAAAACTACAAAAAAATATAATATCAATTATCTTTAGATAATTTTCCATCTGAATCTTCCAATGAGTATAATTACTATTATTGAAATGTGGTGCCAATTTCAAACTTAACCCATGTTTATTCCATAAATCATACATCACTAAAAAGATAATTCCATTAGTCATGTTAAGTACTGGGATAAAAATTTAGAACAATTAATATAAAAAAAATGAAACACAATATATCCTAAAAATATCCAACCACTTAAACCAATTTGAGGTATCAAAAAAAGTGAAAAACAAACTTATCATTAAAAGGTTCAGGATATGAGACTAATTTTTAGGTCTCAAAGAGTGATGGTAATGGGTAAGAGGGGGTGTATTGTCTTTATTTAAAAAATTAATTTGAGTTTAAACTTTAAGAGCATAAAGTAATAAGTCCTGATATTTAATAATCCAACTCTATTAATATAATAAATTAAATAGAAAAAAATCAAGGAATTAAAATATGAACACAGTAATTTTTAAAGTAGTTTAGATAAAAATGATATTATTAAACTCTTCACCCATCTCAAAAAATTAGAGAGGTGGAACCCACTATGGTATATCATTTTTGAAGTAGAGTCAAAACTATTTACATACTCTTTTTTCACACCTAGTATATGAAACTTATTCCCTTTTCTTTTACTAGTTTAGACAAGAACCAACCCTTTTATAGTATAAGACTCAACCTAGAATTTATTTATCACAACCTATTTTATTTTTTAGGTTTAGAAAAAAACCCATACTTTTATATGGGGAAATATTAACAAACTATTTTAAATATGAAAACCCAACCTAGAATTTCAGATGATAAGTTCTTACCTATTCTATATTACGGGTTAAGAGGAACCCAAATGTGACAGACAAAATTGGTCTCTTATAAGAGCGGAAATTTCCTCTTCTATTTTATGATTTAAGGGGAACTCGGTCGTTTAAGGGGGTAGATTAAACCCAATATTATAAAAGGGGAATATTAATACAATATGTCCCTTTTTTTAAGTTAGTATAACCCTATGAAAAAGATGATCAAAGTGTGGACAAGAAAACCCATACAATTACAACACAAATAATGAATAAAATAATTTAACCTAATGACTGCTTTTCTATAAAGATATTGGAAATTAGATCAGGTATTTCTCAGGCCCGTTTAATATTTTTAAACAATAAATCTTGGGAAACCAATAATATAAATTATCAAGTAATTTAATGAAAAATCCCCAACACTTAATTATGAGTCATGTATCATATGAGAGTAAATTAATGTCACATCTATATCTTTATTCACTACATATGTCGGTCCATTTTAAAAAAAATATGAATAGTTATTTTCCTCACATTAGATTCCAAGATTATTTTTAAAAAATAAAATAATAAATTACTCATATAGAGGAATATTTTAATTAGATTTGATATACCATAGAAATTAAAACCAAGAAATAGACAAAAAAATTAATAGAATAATAAATATAAAATTAATATAGTAGTAAATATATCCATAAAATTTGATAATAAATTATTTTAAATAATCCCATAACTCATATGAAATGAACTCTTTATATTTCAAAAAATAATTTAATTATAAATTTTCATTAATTATATACATTTATACTGCTCATAATTATTTCCTATATAAATTATGTCAGTTTATTTTTTCTAAAATAGATATAATTAATATTCATATGAGTTTATTGTAACGTCCCGATTTCAGAAGCCACCCAGAGGCGCCCCGTGCCCGGTTGGTCACATGGCCTCAAGCGCATTTCTCTAAATGACAGAGGTTTTTGACTAGAAGCAAGGGCCTTGTGTGGGATAGTGTGGAAACTATTCCACCATTGGAAGAGTAACACAGCGGAAGAAAAATAATAGAAATAGCGAAAGCAGTAATAATCCATAAAAAAGTAAATAGTGGAAGACTGGAAAATTATAAACTAGAGCACACATATATATATGAATGATGCGTGATACATATGTCTAGGAAATTATCCAAACAAATCACAATGTTCTAATACAATAGTACTAAACCAAATACAAAATAAATCAAGTAAACAACTCCTCAGTGTCACAAGCCATAGCCTGGTCCCATGCTCTCCAACTCCACAGTCAATCAAAAACCTAAAGTAAAAGGGCACTTTCCCTTATCTATACCTGCAATAATATAATCTGTTTGGGCCCAAAATCATGACCCAAATAGGGTGTGAGACTAAATCTTAGTAGGCTACCACCCAAAGATCTGTGCCTAATAGTTAGTGAGCATATATGGCAGGTAATAATCAAAGATGCAGTAACAAGAAAGTACTCAGCAATAAATAGTTCCCCATATCAAATAAGTAGCTAATCAAGCAAGGTAACCCTATGGAAAGTACACACAACCTATCCTCTCTAGTTTAGTCATAAGAATATATAAATATTCTCTGAGGAAGCACTCACAGTCGATTCCCCTTATAGTCAAAAGTAAATTAGAGACTCTTTGAGGAAGCTCACATCGTCAATTCCCCTTATAGTCTAAAGTAGTCAAGGACTCTCTGAGGGTGCTCCCAAAGTCAATTCCCCTTATAGCCCCAAGTGGTCATAGACTCTCTGAGGAAGCTCACTCAGTCAATTACCTTTATAGACTAAAGTCCTCAAAGTATCTCTAAGGAAGCTCACCCGATGAATTCCCCTTATAGCCTAAAGTACTCAAGACTCTATGAGGAAGCTCACTCAGTCAATTTCCCTTATAGTCTACTACACCAGGTTCTCACAGCCCTGTGTAAATAAAATGAGCATAGCAAAGCAATAAGTCTAAATTAAACCTACAGAATTACTTGGCTAATCAGTATACAGCATATCAAACATGTTAGATAAAAATAATCAATCCATCCTATAGTGTTAGGCATGAGAAGAACATCAAGGAAGCCTAACAAGCTAAGCAGGACAAAACGGTAATAAATAGAGAATGCATGGGTGAACACATCCAAAGAACAGAAAAAAACCCTATTCACATCCAAATAACCTCTACACAAGAACACAAGCATGGAAAAAAATTAACAAGGGTAAAACAATAAATGGGAAATACCCTGTTAAAGGGTATTGGGAAAAATTGGGCATATTACTCAAAGACTTTAAACAGAAAGGCACAAACCACCTACCACGGTGTTGTAGGAATGATATATGTGAACCTCGAAGATTTAATCACCTTAGAACACTGAATATCTACAAAAACGTCTAAAAGGTTCAACAGAGGATAACTTGAGAAAGAGGAGGAATCATGAAACAAAGATCAAGAAAAAGAGAGAGTGTATCGAGGTGATCCCAACACAATCAATGGTGGACGAATCAGAGTTCGGAGGCTCGGTCGGAGGCTCGGCAGAAGATCATGGTTGTATGGGAGCTCTCGGCTGAACAAAACCTAGAAGATTTTGTTTTTAGACATTAGACACGACCCCGGTGAATTTAATGAAAAAACAATACATGGCGTATAATTTTGAAGTACACAGTGTGTACTTTACATTTCCGTACTCCAATTTAGGTGGCCTCCAAGTCACCCCCACACAGTCGTGTGTGTGGCCACTACATGGCCAGCACACGGCTACTCGTGGTAACCTAGTACATGTTGTGTACTCATAAAGTACACGGCGTGTACTTTGTAAATTTCTAGAAATTCTTATTTTCCTCAAAAATGACCAGAAAAGGAAAACATATCTGAAAAGAAGGTATGTGTTCTTACAAACTTCCCCACTTAAAAATATTTGTCTCGGAATTTTTCTAGCATGGAATTGAAAAAGAAACCCCAAACAGCTCCAGCCACTATGCTTGTACATCGGCCTCCCTCTCCCAAGTCTCGTCTTGTACTCGCCCATGCTGCCATAGCACCCATTCCAGAGGAAAATACCAGCCACAGAGAACCTTCATACTGCGATCAACAATTCAGATAGGATGCCCCTCAAACAATGCATCCATTTCAAGCTCAACCTCCTCGGGTTGAAAGACATGATATGGGTCCGAAAAGTAACATCGGAGCTGAGAAATGTGAAAAACATCATGCATAGCTCGGTACCTCTGGGGAAACTGCAACTGATACGAAACTGGCCCAACTTTCTCCACAACCTAAAATGGACAGATATAGCTCGGTGAAATCACACCCTATAACATAATTATTTTATGCCCAAACCTCTGTGTGACAAGAAGGAAAACCGGATCCCCGAACTAGAACTCCAAAGGTCATATCCACTAATCATCATAAGACTTCTGTCGAGACTATATAGTAGATATCCTCTTATGAATCAACTCTATCTACTCCGTGGTCTCCTGAAATAGAAAAGGTCCCAGAAAAGTTGCTTCTCCTACCTCCATCCAACATAAGGCTGATCGGAATGGCCTACCATACAAAGCCTCATAAGGTACCATCTGAATAGTTTCTTGAAAACTATTTTTGTAGGAAAACTCCACAATAGGTATGTTCTTCTCCCAAGAACCTCCAAAATCCAGGATGCCTGCTCGGAGCATGTCCTCAAGCACCAGAATTGTATGCTCAGACTGGCCATCTATCTGGGGGTGGTAAGCTATACACAAAAGTACCTATGTACCCAAATCCTTTTGAAGCCCCCGCTAGACCCGTGAAGTAAAACAAAAATCCCTGTCTGAAACAATAGAGTGTGGAACTCTATGCAAACGTACAATATCATGGATGTACAACCATCCCATATCACTAACACTAAAGGTCTCCTTGATCGGAAAGAAGTGGGAAACCGTCATTAGTCTATCAATGACAACTCAAAAAGCATCATTCCCTCGAGGTGACCTCGGTAAACCTATCACGAAATCCATCACGTCATCATTCCACCTCCACTCGGAAATGGGTAACTGTTGCAAAATCCCTACTAGCCGATGATGCTCTGCCTTCACATGCTGACAGGTGGAACCCCTCATGAAGAAACCAGCAACATCACTCTTCATACCAGGCCATCAATACTGACGATGTAGATCACGATACATACTGGTGACATCAGGATGAATGGCACAAACTGAGGAATGAAAGTCCTGCATTAGCTCCTCGCGTATGTCTGCTAGCACCCATACACACCCCTGGAAATGCAAGATCTCATCCTTGCCTATGGCCCATCTAGGAATAGGGTCCTCTCTTAACATGCTCTCCCGTTGGACTTGGCCTTCATAATCTGATAGCTTCCTCATTCGAACTCGATCAAGAAGAGTAGAGGTGACAGCTACAGAAGAAAGAAATGTCTGCCCCTATATGTCGTGAACCTCCAAATGAATCTTAGAAAACATATCCATAAGCTACCACTCACTGTTGTCCTCCTGAACTGCTTGTATCTAGGTCCTCCTGCTCAGTGCATCAGCCACTACGTTTCCCTTTCCCAGTGTATAGGCAAGATCAAAGTCAAAAGATTGAAGGCACTCAACCCACCTTCGCTGTCTCAAATTCAAGTCATGTTGAGTGAAGATGTACTTGAGAATTTTTTGGTCGGTGAAAACCACAAAATGATATCCTAACAGATCATATCTCCAATAGAGTAGGGCATGAGAAACTGCTACCAACTCAAGATCTTACGTCAGGTAATTCCTCTCATGTGGTCTCAACTACTGAGACTCATACGTAATGACTCCATCTCCTTTCATAAGCACAACTCCCAGCCTGATACCTGTTGTATCGCAGTAAATATTATATCTCTTTCTTGGATCTGGCAATACTAGTATCGGTGCTGACATCAACCTCTCCTTTAGATCACAAAAGGCTGACTCACAAGAATTTGACCACATCAAGGAGACAGGTTTACTGAGGTCAAGAAGTAGTTGGAGGAGTTCTAGGAAACTACTGCACTCACTTTCTTTGGGTCTACTGATACTTCTGTCTCTGAGATAACATGACCCAAGAAGTGAATCTGATACATCCAGAAGTGGAATTTTGATAGATTATCATATAACTTATGCACTCTCAGTGTACTCAAAATGATCTCAAGATGTGTGGCATGGTCGTGTCGAGTGTGAGAGTACAAAAATATATCATCCACGAAAACCACCATGAAGGAATCCAAGTATGTATGGAACACTTAGTTCATCAGTGCCATGAAAATTTTTGGTACGTTCGTAAGACCGAATGGCATAACCATATACTCATATAGACCATACCTACTCTTGTAGTATGTGAGAGGTATATCAGATGGTCTAACGCGCAACTGATGGTAACCGGATAATGGGTCAATCTTCAAGAACACCCAGGATCCTCGAAGCTGATCAAAGAGATCATTAATACTAGGCAAGGGATATCAGTTCTTGACCATCAACTGGTTAAAATTAGGATATTCTACATAAATATTGAGGGTATTATCTACCTTCTTAAAAAATGGGATAGGAAAACACCAAGGAGAAGTATTGGGTCAGATGAAACCCTTTTCTGGCAACTCCTCCAACTACTTCTTGAGCTCCTGCAACTCTGGTGTAGCCATCCTATAAGGAGGAATGGATACTCGTGTCACACTTGGAGCGAGATCAATTGAAAATTATACCTCTCGATTCAGAGGAAAACCTAAAAGGTCATTTGGGAAGACATCCCTGAAACTATTCACCACTATAGAAAATTCTAATTGTGAAGTCCCATGGTCATCCAGATATAGACTAGAAATCTGGGTTGTAACTCCTCCCAACCCATGATGCTCGGGTCCTTCTCTGCTCGCCTGGACATACTAATCACCCCTATGAAGATATGATATGCCCTCTGGTGATGTGAAAATCACCATATGATGGTAACATTTGATGATGCCTGGAAAAGAACTAACCATTCCATTCAGAGAATGATATCATAGTCGGTCATCTCTAGAACATAGAGGTCCCATAAAAAGTGGCACCCACCAGCCTCTAGAGGGAACTCCCTGCACTGATGTACACTAGTTTTTCTCCTCCCCAATAGAGTGTCTAGCATCAAAATATTAGTAGACTAAAATATGCAAAGACCAAGGATTTCCATGAAAGAAACATATATAAAGCTATGGGAAGCCCCTGTATCAAAAAGAGAAGAAGCTAAAACTGAGGCTACTAAGATCATACCTCAAACTGTAGAGGGTCTGGGATCCTTCTCCTACTGGTTTTTCTCCACTACAAAAGTTTGGCATGTACCACGGCCCTGTGACCATGCCTAACCACTCTGAGCTGATCCACCCTGCTATCACTGAAAGACCAACGACCGAATTCCAAGGCCACGACCTCCACCTCGGCCTGAACGGCCAAAAGAACTCTAGTTCCTAGACTGGTGAGAAATTAGTGGCGCTGCTCCTAAACGAGGAGTCAACGAAGAACCTCTGTCACCAGCTTCTAGTGAGAAGGTCTGACAGAAACGCTGAAGGTGAACCATCTTGCCGCAAGATCGGAACTCCACTGGGTCTCTAGGGCAATGTGGCCTTGTATGCCCACCCTTTCCACACTGGTAGCACACCACCTGACTACCATAGATGCATCCAGCCTACTCTGATCTGCATGTGCAGTCTCCCGGAGGCACTTCCTTCTATCTGGAGGAGGAATACTAACTCTGGATGATGAACCGCTCTGGCTCAAAGCTCCAGAATCCCACAAGTTACGCTCCGTAATCAGCGCCTGGTTGATGATAGAGGATATCAAAGTCAACCTAAAGATGTTCACCTGGGATCGGACATCCTACCTAAGACCTTCCTCAAACTTCTGTGCAAGTAAAAACTCATCTCCCCCTATAAAGGGTGTAAAGCGATGTGGCTCGGTGAAGCGAGAGGAATAATCCATAACAAAAAGAGTACCCTGCTCCAGACTCAGGAACTCTCGGGCTTGATCGGCCCTCAACATTATCTGGATAGAAGTAATCATAAAAGATACGATGAAACTCATCCCAAGACATATTATATTGGTGTCCCGCCTGTGAGATCACATCCCACTGCCTCTTGGCGGAGTCTCAAAGTATGTATGTAGCGAGATTCACCCTCTTAGCTGGATGTATTTCCAGATTCTCGAATATCGTCAATGTAGATTCTAGCCATGACTCTGCAACCTGGGGTCCTCCATCCCCTGATAAAGTGGGAGGATGTTGTTTCTGAAAGACCAACATCAATTCTTCCATCGATGGGGTAGGAGACGGTGCTCCCTGGAAGGTCTACATTATCCTCATGAATCCCTCTCTAAACTGTGCATAAGCACCTGTGTCAGGTACAACGTCTAGTGCCAAGGCTGGCACAACTGGAGGATCCACTGAAAGTCCCTGATCAGCCATGTCCAGTGTCTGATCACTGCCCAAAAACTGGCATACAACGGGAGGACGTCTCAGTGGCATGACTCTGCAAGATTAAGCACACACCTTAGATCAAGATCATCAAGGAATAAAAACTAGAAGTGTAATAAGGAAACAAGGGAAAGAAAGAATTCACGTTTTACAAAACATGAATACACGGCGTGTATAATTACTACACGGTGTGTTCCCTTTATCCATTCACATGGGCGTGTACTTCTGCCAAAACTGGTAGTGTAACACCCAAAACACATGGTTTTTTGTCCTAACACACGGTGTGTACTTGAATTCTATTTCCCTACCCAAGTCCTTCTACACGGTTAAGCCACACGGCTCTCCAAAGACAAGACTACACGGCGTGTTCAAAATAGACATGATGTGTACTAAACAAGCTTTGCCTGGCCCGTATTGCTGGTGACACGGCCTAACACATTTCTCACACTACACTGCGTGTTCTATATGGACACGGCATGTATGAGAATGGATAACACCAACCCGTGTTGTTCGTGACATGGCCGGGTACCTGGGTTAGACTACATGGCGTGTTCAAAGCTGACATGGTGTGTATAGATTAAGGTTTATCCTTCTGTGTTATTAGTTACACGGGAAGACACAGGGTCAAAACTACATTACGTGTGCAACTAGTACCCGGCGTGTTACCACCATAATTTTCATATCCCGTGTCTCTGGTCACATGGCCTATGACGCGGTTAGAGACTACATGGTGTGTACTTAAGAAAATAGTTTCTTCCCAAACAAAATAACACATGGCATGTAGTCAAAACTACACGACATATATTCTGGGGTTTTCCAGACAGTAATCCTCAGAAACTACTCTGGAGCCCAAAAAAACACCAAAACAAACATTAAAGTGCCAAATTCTGATTCGTGAGGGCCCATACTCCCTACGCATCAAAACATGGAATCTTATACATGTTATAAAGAAGTATAATCGTGCAATGATCCACCAAATTTCAATCCATGAGGTCCAAAAACATCTCATGAACCAAATTTTGGCATTCAATCACGCAAAACCTTACACAATCAATGCTATAACAATAAGAAGTTATTCATCCATGAATTCTATCACAATATCATGAATATTCTACAAAGCACCTATCACAACAACCTGCAATCGCCAATGCACCCTAAATGGCATAGCAAGAATGCATGACATGTGATTTCTAACAAGTGCCTATATGATGTATGGGATGGAATAACCTCATCTCATCAGTTTGAGAAAAAAATATAACCTCAATAACATCAATAGTAATAGTACAAAACATGTGACTCACCCAATGGTGAAAATAAAATCAACCATAATTTTGAAAAACCATAAAATTTCATTAAACAGGGTAGATTGGATTTTCCCTGTACACAGGTTAGCTACTTCTGGGCACATTTTATCACCAAGTATATATTCTATCTGATCCCTGGCTAAAGGCTCCAAACAGTAAGTCAAGAGAAAATAATTCCACTGATACCACTTTGTAACGTCCCGGTTTTGGAAGCCACCCAAAGGCGCCCCGTACCCGGTTGGTCACATAGCCTCAAGCGCATTTCCCCGAATGTCAGAGGCTACTGACTAGCAACGAGGTCCTTGGGTGTGATAGTGGGGAGAATATTCCCTCATTGGCAGTGTAACACAGCAGAATAAAAAAATAGTAGTAGCGGAAGCAGTAATAATCTATAAAAAATTAAATAGCAAAATACTGGAAAATAATAAACTCGAGCACACACATATATATATATATATATATATATGAATGATGCATGATACATATATCTAGGAAAGGATCCGAACAAATAACAATGCTAGAATACAACTGTACTAAACCAAATACAAAATAAGGAAAGTAAACAACTCCTCAGCATCGTAATCCATATCTTGGTCCCATGCTCTCCAGCTCCACAGTCAATCAAGAACCTGAAGTATAAGGGCGCTTTCCCTTATCTATACCAGCAACAATATAATCTATTTGGGATGAAAAGCATGACCCAAACAGGGTGTGAGACTAAATCCCAGTAGGAAACCACCCAAAGATATGTTCCTAATAGTCATTGAGCATATATGGAAGGTAATAATAAAAGATGTAGTAACAAGAAAGTACTCAGCAATAAATAGTTCCACATATCAAATAAGCAGCTAATAAAGCAAGGTAACCCTCTGGAAAGTACATGCAACCTATCCCCTCTGGTCGAGTCATAATAATATATAAAGATTCTCTAAGGAATCACTCACAGTTGATTCCCCTTATATTCAAAAGTAATTAAAAGACTCTCTAAGGAAGCTCACACAGTCAATTCCCCATATAGTCTAAAGTAGTCAAGGACTCTATGAGGAAGCTCACACAATCAATTCCCCTTATAGCCCCAAGTGGTCATAGACTCTCTGCGGATGCTCACTCAGTCAATTCCCCTTATAGCCTAAATTTCTTAAAGACTCTCTGAGGAAGCTCACTTGGTCAATTCCCCTTATAGCCTAAAGTTATCAAGACTCTCTGAGGAAGCTCACTCGGTCAATTCCCCTTATATTCCACTACACCATGTTTTTATGGCCATGTGTAAATCAAACGAGCATAGAAAAGTAATACAGCCAATGTAAACCTAAAAATTACTTGGATAATTAGTCTACAACATATCAAACATTTCAGATAAAAATAATCAATACATCCTACACTGCTAGGCATGGGAAGAACATCAAGGAATCCTAACAGGCTAAACAGAACCAAATGGTCGTAAACAGAGAATGCAGGTGCGAACACATCCAAAGCATATACTAAAACCCTATTCACATCCAAATAAACTCTACTCAAGCATACAATAATGGAAGGAAATTAACAAGGGTAAAATGATAAATGCACAATACCCCGTTCAAGGGTATTGCGAAATATTGCACATATTACTCAAAGAATTTCAATGAAAAGGCACAAACCACCTACCTCGGTGTTTTCAGAATGATATACGTGAACCACGAAGCTTGAATCACCCTAGAACACTGAATATCTACAAAAATATCTAAAATTTTCAATAGATGATAACTTGAGAAAGAGGAGGAATCATGAAATGAATCTCAAGCAGAAGAGAGAGCTTACTGAGGAGATCCCAACCCAATCGACGTTGGTCGAATCGGATTTTAGATGCTCGGTTGGAGTCTCGAAGGAAGATCATGGCCGTACGGGAGCCCTCGGCCGAAAGAAACCTAGAAGAAGGTGTTTATGTCCATTAGACGCAACCCCAGTGCATTTAATGAAAAAAAAATACACGGCATATACTTTTGAAGTACACGGAATATACTTGTCGTTTCCGTACTCCTCTTTAGGCGGCCTCCAAGTCAACCCCACAGGACTGTGTGTGTTTCCACTACACGGCCAGCACACAACTACACATGTTAACCTAATACATGGCATGTACTCATAAAGTACATGGCGTGTACTTTGGAAATTTCCAGAAATTCCTTTTTTCCTCAAAAATGACCAGAAAAGGAAAATATACCTGAAAATAAGGTCTGATTTCTTACATTTACTATCAATATTATATAAAACAAAACACACTTTGTATAGAGAATAAATTTTAGAATAATTAATACTATAGTTAATAATCCATATTAATAGCCTTCAAATACTATTTATTAGTATTCAATAAATACTCTTCATATTATGATTAGTTTACTTTTTAATATCACATTTTCTAATATATCATCATGAATATCCCAAAAAACATAATCCTGTGGGAAAATCCTTTAATTATTTGTTGAATAGTCTAATACCTATTTCCATGGATCATAAGTAGTTAATGGCTAATTTTTAAATAAATATAACCTTAAAAATATTAAAAATAAACTTCCAAAAAAATATAAATACCAAACATACCAAAACATATATTATATTTTTAGGTTTATTAAGAACCTATAGAAACTCTCAAACCACATAGGTAAGTTTGAATATATAGGTGATTTTCAGGTAGCTGATTCTAAATATCCATTTTCAAGTATTCATTTTTTATTTAACCAATTCTCCTCATGTATCCAATTCTCACCATGTAATAAAAATAATTAACATGGCCAAATTTTACCATATAAGTTAGTTTTTAATACCATTATGTGAAACATACCCGCTTCATATGAGTAATAGAATTTTACCATTACATAGCTTACGACCATTACATAAGTATTGGATACACTAGATTTCCTTAATGTTAAACTCATGTCACTCTTATACATCTAATAGAAATTCTCTGGTACCCTTACTCAGTTATTGAAAATACAAAGGTACCCCTAATAAAGAGAAATGGTACCCCTACTCAAGTATTATAAATAAACTGGTATCCTTACACAAGTATGAATATACCCTTATGCAAGATAATCTGGAAGTATTTTATCTTTACATGAGATTGAGTTACCATTACTTGAGATTTAGATACCTTTATGTGACTATTAGAATTTCCAGGCTAACTTTACGTAACTATTTGAATTTTCAAGTTACCTTAATGAAACTAATGTATTTCATGGGTTACCTTTATACAAGTTTGGAATTACATTTATGTAACACCTAGGATAACGGAACTTGTTAACCATGCAATGGAAAGTGAAACCATTTGGATCTATTCTTGGGAAGAAACATGATAATGGTAGCGTGTGTATATGGTTTTCCTATGTAGGATTTGTCTTCTATAACATCATGTAACTTCTTCGGGGCTTGATAAGAAGCGTAGAATAAACTACTGGTTTCCACTCCATTTTTGTCAATGTCGTCAGTTTTGTATGCTTGTGATGGAATAAATTGTATGTTCATGTAATAAAAACATTTCTAAATCATATTTAAAGGTTTTAACTACATATTTATCCTAGTAACTCTATATAAAACTTGAGGATATTTTTTCAAATGATAAAAAAATTAAATATAAAGACATTTTAAATAAATAAATTTAATAATAAAAGTAACCCAAAGTAAATTATACCTTAATAAATATAAAATATAACAACCTAAAGATAACTCTTAAAAAAATTGTGAGAAATTATAATTACAAAAATCAATGTATTAATATATATTCCAAATTAAACAAGTAAAAATTTGTAATCATCAAAACAAAAAATGGTTCAATGATCTACCCAACTGTCATCTACTCAAAATATTCATATGAGATGACTCGTCATAAAGTTCATATACAGAAGCCACACAAAATTAATATGATCATTAATTAAAAATATTAAAATTCTAGCCAAATGAATATATCAAGTATCGAAAAAAAAGCTCATAAGTCATACGATATACCTACATAAGTCATATGAAACACAAATAACCTTTCCTAAACTCAGAGTATTACAACTATAAATTGAATTCAAAGTACATAACTAACATAAAAGAATGTTCAAATTAGGCACTTCCAATCTTGGTAACTCCATATTCTTTCTCAACAAGTTGGGGGACTCCAAAATATTTTTAAAAAATCAATATCATCATATTGACAACAAGAAACTCCACTTAATGCCTTTAATATCCATTTGAAAAAACACAACAAAACCCTAAATTATGTCCATAAATTTCTATATAATACCTCATGCATTATATTAGTGGTCCAAGAGGCCTATTGTAAGCCATGAGTTATCATTTATTATTATGTAGGTCACCCATCTAATGTTAATATTACATGGGATACATATCATAGGTCGTGATTAATTAGTACCGCATGAATTATCCTTACATGAGGCCTACAGTGGTTATCAATCATATGTTATGATTAATAACATTGAATGGAACTAAATATAATATTGTCAAATAAAATATAGTAGGAAAAATTATTTTTCCCAAAATTTCATTTTATAATTAAATAAGTTGGTGTATAAATTATTTATAATTCATATAAAAATATATTATAGGACATGTATTAATTTATTAAAGGTTTAAAAAATAACTAACAATAAATTTTTTATAATTAATAGATTACATTTTTATGAAAAAAGTAATAAATAAATATCATTATTATTAAAATTTAACGATGAGATATTTTTTCAAATAATAAAGCTCTACTTATAAGTTAGATATAAAACTTTTATATAGAAATTATATGGGTATTTTATAAAGTTTCTATTAATTAAAAAATAAGGCATGAATATAAAAAAATATTTAAATTATGAATTGTTCCTGATTACTTAATTTTAATTGTTGAAATTAAAGGATTTTTTTTAGAAATTATTTAAACCATATCAAAAGAGGCTTGATAATTGATTAGATCAAGGTATAAATGATATTAAATATGTTATATTTGGATTTAGTACATTTTTTACATAATATAACTAAAATATAAATTTTTTTATTTCATGTAATATTATTTAATTAAAGTAAATTTCATATAATTGTTAATATAAAGAAGTTCATATTATAAAAATAAATATTAAATGTTTATATTTATTTAATTATGGAATTTCCATAATGAATATATAAATTATAAAATGTTTATAGATTCTTATTTATGAATTTTCCACAATTTATTTATCCCACATTTAAATTTATAACTTTTTAATTTATTTAATTTATTCCATACTATATTAAAAATTATAGTTTATATATTATGAATTTTGTTACGTGATTAAGTTTAAATATTAATCTACTACTATAAATTTTTATAAAAAATATCTAAGGATTTACATTCTAGGTATGATAATTGATTTGGACTTTTTCTACCTTGAATGTAGATATGTATGCATATAATTTTATTTTAGTTTGCATTAGTAACGAAATCTATGAGTTATGTAAAGAGTTACACATCAATATGGTTTGAACATGTTTATTTGGTGGAAGGAATAATAATTGTGATTTCATGGAAGGGAAAAGATTCTAAACTAAATCATTAGAATCATGCATACATGTAAAAGTTGGTAACATAGGATAAGTTAGTGATGTTAAGTCCCATTTAAAATATTATGTTTTATATTCCTTTCTAAGTGAACACTTTTTAAGACCTCAATCATCAAATTAGGTATGTTCATGCCAAAGTAAGGTGCCCTTGGATTATCTTGTGTGAAGAAAGTAATAAGGAGACCCTAAGTGCATGGTACCTCATTCTTAGTGTTTTAATTTCGATAAATTGATATGGGAAGCCCTAAGAGTTATGATACTAGAAGAATGGGTATGAGTTTATTATCATGAATAATTGTACATATATTTTTTCCCTCATTCATCCAAGAGTCATATATAATATGATTGGAATAATGACCTATCTAAATAGTTAAGCAGCAAGGTTCACACTACAATGGGGTCATTTTTTAGAGAAATATGGATCTTGTCTCATTAAAGGATATGATGATTGTAAGGGACCAAAACCTAGTATCTATTTCATTTATAAGTTTTTAGTGTTGGAGATCTTCGAAGAAGATTCCAATGAGTTTAAAGGGAAATAGCAGTTTTAAGTGGAAATATTAGTTGAAGATAATTTTACAGTGTAGAGGGATATACTATGTCAGAATGTTGTTTTTTATGGAATGGAGAGCTAAGTTATCTAATAGGGTCCTAAGAGTAATGATTTTAGAGCCACTGCAATTTTTGAAATAGCTTCATTATGGAGAAGGGCTGCAATATGGAGAGGTTGGTTATGATATAGGGTTTAAAGCGGTGAATTTGGGTGGTTCTTCCAATTTTGGGGTAGCTCTGCCATGGCGGTTAGGTTGTGGTGTAGCCTCCATTTTAGTGAAAAGGTCTTATGGTTTAGTTATTTATCTTGTGTTTTGGACCTCTTTCTAAATAAAACTAGAATTCTCTATGTTTATCAAATGCAGTTTTGACCAACCATGTTATAATGTGGTCCCTTTTATAGTGTCATATGCTTACCCTTTCTTAGAAGTTAAATGGCATGGTATATGGTTATTATCCATGGTGTTATGTGTTACAAAATACCTTTACATACCTAAACCACCTCAAAATTAACTTTTATTATATGTTTTTCTATTAGATACTAGGTATTCGGGATATCTTTTTATGTTTTTTGAATGCCCTTTCAATTATATTTAATCACTAACTTCTCGGGTTTGATATATGGTGATCTGATGTGAGTTCTTCTTTTCTTGTGGTTTCTTCTTGTATCGATCTCATTTTTTTATCATTCTATATTTCCATGTTATTATTGTTGATATTTATTATTCTAATATAGTTTTTTTGTTGTATAAATAGTTGTGCCCCAGAATTCTTGGAGATTTGTAGATTTCCTTGCTAGAGAGGTGACTAGATATCTGCATTGTAGTTCCATTATCATCAAAGAACATTAAAATCCATGAAGTAGGGTATTTTATTATTCTCTTTTTATTTATGTGAAATCATAAATTGATTATCCTTTATCTATTTAGGTGGTAGTGGAATTAACACAGATAAATATTAAACTAAATAATTAAAATAATTAGTTTCTGGTTATAGTAATCACATTTTTCCACTATAATAATGTTTTCCTCATTATTTACTAAATTGTGTTCTATCTATGTTATTATTTAGTAGAATTTTTTTGGGTTAGCATGATGTTTTTTATGAAATTATTAATAAAATAAATCCAATAATTTTGTTGGTCGGATAAATAATTAAAGTGGCATGTTTAATGAATCTATCGATTCTTGAAATTTTATAGAAACCAAATTGATGCATAATGAATGTTTAATTTAATTTTTTAATCCTTTTAATAAAATAATTTAATAATTAAAATGAAGGTGTAAGTTATTTTTGTTGTAAATGTTAAAATTTATGTTGTATGATATATTTTCTTCTCACATTTATTAAAAATCGAATATATGCTTGAATTCATATTTAAATAATTTAATATATTTTAGTATCTCATGCCTTAGGTTTCTATAGTGGTAACCTATGATAAATTAATTGGTTAATTCAATATGGAATAAAATTGGTTGTTTGATAAAGATATTATTTTTATGAGAAATAATGTTTGTTGTAAAGGCTTAATGAGTTGTTTTTAAGTCTCGATTTACTTGTTGACCTTGTTTATGGTTTTCTAACCTCTATGTTTAACTGGAAATGATCCCTACTGTGAGATGTGATATGAACATGGGATGGTTTTTGGTTGATGATATATGGTAAGGGATACCCAGGGTTTATGGCAGTAGTTGACTCTTATGATGGTGACATACATGGTGATATTCATGATGGTGTTAGGTAGGACATTGGGATTGATGGAATGGGTTAGAGTTGGTTTTTTCTATTATTGTGCTGCAATATAAGATGTTTTCTTATTAATGTTCTTCTTATGTTCTAGATGGGTAGGTTTCTTGTTTATCTACATTTAATTTTCCCACTACTTGAGGCAGCTGGTTGTTCTTGGTTATGTATCTCTTTTATGGTAGCTTAGGATGTTTCCTAGAATGCATGGAATTATATAATTATGATAATAATGTTTAATAAAAAAATTAATCCTTGGGGTTGGTGCTTATAGGAATGAAAAATATATTAATCTTGAGAATCAATGGACTCAATTGGATTATGCATATAGGGTATAAAATTAACCTTTAAGGTTTAAAAAGTTAGTTTTTAATGATGTAAAGTAATGGTTATAAATGGTTGTGTGCTTATAGGATAGCTAATTCTTAGCAGTGGTAGTCAGGTGTATGATATATGATAGCTATAGTTTAGCCTAAGAATAGGGTAATGATTAGAGTATAGTTGTGAGATATATAATATCCTATATTTTTCTAATTTCATAAGTTACCCCACCCATTTTAGTGGGGTGTATAAAATGTATTGGACTCTAGGATGGATTTTTCTCTAATATCCATGTTGGCGAGGGATGGATGGTTGACTACCCCCTCCAGGCCCAATCTCTTCTTCTGGTAGTATTATGTGCTAGTATTCATGGTAGTTAGTTTCCTCATATATATATATATATGTGTGTGTGTGTTTGTGTGTGTGTGTGTGTGTGTGTTTGTGTGTGTAGGGTTTTAATTTCTTGTGGTTGATTCACACACATGTATCTTATGGTATAGTATCTTAAGGATTATTATAGGTATAATGTGTATGGCCTATGATGGATCAAGGAACATTACATGGTTGTATAGGCTGTGATGGCTTGGGGTCTAATACCCAATGTATGATACATGACAAATGGGCTATTTTGGATCCTAGAAACACCTCTGTTGCTATCTGGAGAGGTGGAATGGGATGGTGAGATGATGTAATGAACAAGATGCATGATATGATACTTAGTAAAGATACCTTCAAGTTGTATTTTTTTGGAGAGAGATGGCTCAGGATGTACGATATTGGGGTAGAGTAGTGAACCAGTGGGGAAGTGTAATGGGGTTCCTTCAATTGATATTATATTATATAATCACTTTTATGAATTACTTGCAAAGAGATAGTCAAAGTGATATTGGGAACTTAGTATACCTGTTTAGGTGATGAGTTAGTGATAGAGCTAATATTTACAATATTTTTAATGTCTATTTAAATGATTTAAACCTCACAAATTTAACAATTTTATCTTATTTGTAACAATTTTGGATTTATAGTGTGTTTTGGGATAAAAAGTTTAAATTGCATAATTATGGATTCTTAACAGATTTTTATCACAGGGGTATTTTGGTCATTTATTATAAAATATATTTCCAATTTTTGTGATTCGAATTTTGTTTGAACCCTTATTTTATTTCCTTCAACTTTGTTTTTCAGGACCAGGGGCTGAATCGATATTCATGGTGCCCAAAAAAATCAATGAAGTTGACAATTTGTTCCTGGCGGACTGCATTGACTCTACCATAGTAATGGAA
The DNA here is from genome assembly GCA_963277665.1 of Viscum album. Taxonomy (NCBI): domain Eukaryota; kingdom Viridiplantae; phylum Streptophyta; class Magnoliopsida; order Santalales; family Viscaceae; genus Viscum; species Viscum album. The sequence goes on from OY728147.1 coordinate 680,635,740, forward strand.
GAAAATTTCAGCCTACACTACTCTAAATGATGCGATTCCACCTGGATATGACATAGGACTCCCAGAGGCGTCTCCTCAATAAATTTCATGCCGTTTGGAATCATTTATGATGTCCGTTTAGTGATAGATTTTTGAAGGAAGCTTTCAGGAAGCTTCATCCAGTGAAATCGATTTTCAATAGAAAAACCATAAATCCTTCAATACGTGTCCAATTAACCTGAAAGTTTTAGGGTGGACGTCCAAGACATTGATGAATAATATTTATGAAGAGGTCCACGTGTGAATCGGCCATTTAATGGGTCGAAAACACAAAAACTTGGTGAAGATAAAATCTGCCTATAAAAGGAGGGGAGCTCCTACCTCTCAAGACATGTTCTATTTTTCACCACACCATCCATCACAAAATGGAGTTGGCTTGAGAGAGTGAAGGGGGAAGTGGATATTTTGATCATTAAGAATATGACATTATTTGAATATTCAATACAAAAGATGAAGGCTTCTCAAGTGATGGAAGGCTAAGCGGCAAGTGGTTGCGGACGACGACACCTGACTGACACTCTCTTCCGAGTTTGGATTTTAATGTGTAATATCTTATTGAATTTCTCTTGAACCTATATTTTTGAATGAATCTGGTTGTTTTCTTTCTTAAATATATTTTCAACAAATTTTTTTTGACCGTTGTTCCATCTATAAAGTAGAACAATTGACTTCTCTATTTAAAATTCTTTGGTGAGGTTTTGTCATTGAGCATAGCAAATTCAATTAGGTTCAATTACTTGGAGGTATTTAAGTAATTGAATCACTTACATAGGCGGGACAACAATCATATTGAAGTCTTAAATATGGTGTCTTTTCAAATTTGAGTGTAAACCTGGGGGTCCTTAGGGGTACATTTAGGAATTCAAAATAAGAGATATTTTTTATATACAAGGAAGAGGAGAGTGTCCGAGAGGGTGAAGCTTGTCTGTGACTCCTATTTTTATTCTTTATTTCAAACCCAAATTATCTTTCCTTTAAAATTATTTCAGTTTAGAATTTAATTAAAATTTTATTTTCAAATTTTTAATCAAACCCCCATTTTCATTTCATTAAAAACAAACAAAATAACAAAAGTGACAGTTTTACAACTCGAACTGCGACCTCCTTGAGAGACAACCCTGTGGTCACCACTGTGCTACATTAAAAGGGAAATTATTGATTGAGGGTTTTACGACAAAAACGCTCACATAAACTGGTTTCGTTGCCGGGGAGGTTTCTAGAGTTTATTTTATTTTAGTTATATATATATATATTCTCCTTTCTCTTGCATGACCCGAACTGCTGAACCGAACTTGTTACCTTTAGATTCAGAAATTGATAGAAATTTTCACACTAGGGTTAGAGGTAATAATCCACATGTTTCAAGTTGTGCATCTTCCACCAATACACCTAGGAGGGACTTAGTTGAAACTGAAATCCAAATGGATGAAAATAGAACTTTGAAAGAACTGGCTTCATCCTATGATGAAAATCATGAGAATCTTATTGAGTACCCTGATGCCCTTGCTGGATTTGAAATCAAGTTTGGTTTCATCCACCAGCTTCCCAAATTCAATGGGTTTCCCGGTGAAGACTCACACAAACACCTCCAAGAATTTAGTTACCTGTGTGTCAATATAAAACCTCATGGAGTTGATGCCGATTAAATGAAGCTTAGGTCGTTTCCTTTTTCTCTATATGGAGTTGCTAAGGAATGGTTTTTCTATTCTCACTAAACCTTGATTAGAAATTGGAATGAATTAAAAAAGATTTTCCTTGAAAAAAATTTCCCTGCGTCTAGAACTGCCTCCATTCGAAAGGAGATTTGTGGAATTAGGCAAACACAAGGAAAAACACTTCACGAATACTGGGAAAGGTTCAAATATCTTTGTTTTAGTTGCCCCCATCATCAAATCAGTGACCAGCTTCTCATTCAATACTTTTATGAAGGATTGTGTCTCACTGATAGAAGTATGATCGATGCTGCTGCAGGAGGAGCTTTAGTTGATAAGACACCAGCTGCTGCTAGGATTTTAATTGAAAACATGGCCCAGAATGCCCAACAATTTGGAACCAAAGTCCTTCTTCATGTCGAAGATGCACAAGAATTCCCTACTACTAGTCCCGAAAACAACACAATTGCAAGTCAACTATCTGATCTCACCACCATGGTAAGGTCAATATTGTTGTCTAACACCCCACCAACCCAACCCAAACCTGAAGCGGCTTTCCAACTACATGTCCACTGCGGGATTTGTTCTTCGAATGAACATTTTAGTGACCAATTCCCGCAAATGAAAGAGCCTCCTGAGAACTGCAATGCAGTTTTTCCTGGAAGACCATTTCAACCAAACCAGCAAAGATCATTTCAAAACTACCAAAATTTCAATCAAGGATGGAACAACAACTCAAATGAAAGATTTCGTCAACCTGAACAACCAAGAGGATTCTTCCAAGGACAATCAAGTAATTCTCAACCAAGATATTTTAATGAGAATGCCAATGCTCATTCTGGATGCAATTTTCACCCTACCCCTCCCACTCAAAACTCTGATAGAAACCTTGAAGAAGCAATGAGGAAACAATAAGAGGAAATGAGGGAACTAAAAGAATACACAAAACAGCAAGATAACAAAATGAATACCTTGATGACTCAAATGGGTCAACTTGCCTCTGGTATTAATTGCATAATAAATCTAATGAGTGGTGGTTTACCCTCACAGCCACAAGTAAATCCAAGGAATAATGGGAAGGAAAATGTGAGTACAATTGAACTTAGGAGTGGAACAAAATTGAAAAATCCTCAGATTGAGAACATCAAGCCTTCCTCTGATACTGTTGATGAAAATCCTACCCTTTATAAAAATGTTGAAAAATTTGAAGTTGATAGAAACTCAAAGTCAAGAGAAGAAATATTGTTTGAAAGAACAAAGAATGATTAGAAGAGGATGTCTAGCCCTTATGTTCCTCCAAAACATACTCAGAATACCCCAGAAACATCCAAACCTCCACTACCTTATCCAAGGTGTGAACCACCACCAAAGTCAAGTGCTGAAAAAGAATTGGATAAGGAGGTTTTGGAAACATTCAAGAAATTCCAAGTCAATATTCCATTGCTCGATGCTGTGAAAAAAATTCCGAGGTACGATAAGTTTCTGAAAGACATGTGTACCAACAATAGGAAGTTCAAAGGGGGTGAAAAAGTAAACTTAGGAAGGAATGTCTCATCGTTGATTCAACATTCCCTTCTGATCAAGTGTAAAGACCCTAGGACATTTACCATTCCCTGTACCATTGGGAAATGTGAATTCAAAGATGTGATGCTTGATCTAGGGGCCTCCATCAATGTCATGCCACATTCTGTCTACTCATCTCTTCAGGTTAGACACTTAAAACCCTCTGGAATTATCATTCAACTCGCAAACCGAAGTACCACCAAACCTGTTGGAGTTATAGAGGATTCTCTCGTTCAAGTGAGAGACATGATTTTTCCTGTTGACTTCTATGTTTTGGATATGGAAGATGATCGGTTCAGCACACATGCTCCCCTCATCCTAGGGAGGCCATTTCTAAAAATGGCAAAAGCGATCATCAATGTTCACAAGGGAACACTTTCACTGGAATTTGGAGGAGATGTTGTTCATTTCAACATTTTTCATTCAATGAAACACCCAGTTGAGGATCATTCAACTCCCCATGTAAACATGATTGGTTGTTTTTCCTCTGGAATGTTACCTAATTTTTTCTGTGATGAAATACCAGCTGATGTGGAAAAAGAGGGATATTTGTATGATACCGAATCAGATAAAAATGAGGATGAAATTGGAGACTATGAAGAGTCTTGGGATATTGAGACTGGATATCTGAGAAATGATGAAGATGAATTTCTAAAAACCATTGAATCTGTTAGTGGTATTCCATGAGAGGTTTCCAATTTTTCACATGAAATAAGTCTTGATATCATAGAAAGAGAAAACCATGATGAACATGGAGCTTCACCAAACAATCAAACTTCTGAAGAGTTCCCAGTTATCAATGAAACCAACCCACTTGTGGTAGAATTGAAACCCCTTCCAGATAACCTCAAGTATTCCTTCTTAGGTCATAAGGAATAATTCCCTGTAATAATCTCAAAAGAATTGTCAGAAGTCCAGGAAAACCAATTGTTGGAAGTTCTCAAGTCCCACAAGGAATCCATAGGATGGACTCTCTCTAATCTAATAGGAATCATCCCCTCGGTTTTCATGCACAAAATTTTACTAGAGGAGAAAACTAGACTGGTAAGACAATTTCAAAGAAGACTAAACCCAACACTTTTGGAGGTTGTGAAGAAAGAAGTCACAACCTTGTTGGCTGCTGAAATTATTTTTCCCATATCTGATAGTCAATGGGTAAGTCCAGTCCATGTTTTTCCTAAAAAAAGTGGATTTACAATCTCAAGGAATGAATTTGGTGATCTTGTCCCCATAAGGCTTCCAAATAAATGGAGAATGTGCATTGATTATAAGAAACTCAATTTGGTTACTAGGAAAGACCACTTCCCGTTACCATTCCTTGATCAAGTCCTTGAAAGACTAGCTGGAAAAACCCACTACTGTTTTCTGGATGGATTCTCTGGATATTTTCATATTCACATTTTACCTGAGGATCAAGAGAAAACCACTTTCACATGCCCATTTGGAACTTTTGCTTACAGAAGGATGTTGTTCGGTTTATGTAATGCCCCAAGAACTTTTAAAAGGTGTATGATAAGCATCTTCTCTGAATTTTTGGAAACTTTCATGGAAGTTTTTATGGATGACTTCACTGTGTATGGATCATCTTTTGAAAGTTGTTTGAAAATCTTGGAACGTGTCCTGAAAACATGCATTGAAAAGAACCTTGTTCTAAATTACGAAAAATGCCATTTTATGGTTGCTAAAGGGATCGTTCTTGGACATGTTGTGTCCCGTGATGGAATTCAAGTTGATCAATCCAAAGTTGAGGTCATTTATTCATTACCATACCCAAAAACTGTCAGAGATGTCAGGTCCTTCCTTGGGTATGCTGGATTTTATAGGAGATTCATTAAATATTTCAGTACGATTGCACTTCCATTGTCCAGATTACTCCAAAAAGATGTCCCATTTGTCTTTGATGAGAATTGCATAAATTCGTTTCATTATCTGAAACAAAGATTGATAACCCCTCCCATTGTTCAACCTCCTATATGGGACATTCCCTTTGAAATAATGACAGATGCATCTGATTTTTCTCTTGGGGCAGTATTGAGTCAAAGGATAGAAAAGAAATCTCATGTGATTGCCTATGCCTCCTGAACTATTGATAAAGCCCAATCAAACTACACAACAACTGAGAAAGAACTACTGGCTGTTGTCTTTGCTCTAGACAAATTTAGAAGTTATCTGCTGGGCTCCAAGGTGATTGTTTTTACTGATCATTCTGCAATCAGATTCTTGATAAAGAAACATGATGCAAAACCAAGACTTCTGAGATGTATTTTGCTTTTACAGGAGTTTGATGTTGAAATAAAAGATAATAAAGGATGTGATAACCTTTTTGCTGATCATTTGAGCAGGATACCATCTATTGGGAATTGGAAATTTCAGTTGTTTTCCCCAATTAAGGAAACCTTTCCAGATGAGGATTTATTTGCTGCTCAAAGTGAAATACCATGGTTCGCTAATCTTGTAAACTATTTGGCTTCTGATGAACACCCCCATTGGTTTTCCAAAAATCAAATTGATAAACATCGGAGTGATTCAAATAAATACATTTGGGATGATCCTTATTTATGGCACATTGGTAGTGATCAAATGATACGAAGATGCATTCCGAACTCTGAATTCAAATCCATCCTACATTTATGCCACACATTAAAATGTGGAGGACACTTTGGACCACAAAGAACAGCTAGAAAAGTTCTTGATTTTGGATTGTATTGGCCCACCATTTTTAGAGATGCTTTCGAATTCTGCAAAACCTATAAAAATTGTCAATTCCAAGGAAACATTTCCAAGCGGAATGAGATGCCACAAAACCCACTTTTGTTTTGTGATGTTTTTGATGTATGGGGAATGGATTTCATGGGGCCTTTTCCTAATTCATTTGGATATCTCTACATCTTGTTTGGCTGTTGATTATGTTTCCAAGTGGGTAGAGGCTATCCCCACCCAAACTGATGATGCAAATATTGTGTCTAAATTATTGAAAGGAAATTTGTTTTCAAGGTTTGGATTTCCAAAGTTTCTAATTACAGATCAAGGTACCCATTTTTGTAATAAGACTTTGGAATCACTTTTGAAGAAATACGGTGTTAATCATAGGGTCTCTACGCCCTATCATCCTCAAACAAATGGAATGGCTGAGTTGTCTAATAGGTAGATCAAAAAAATCCTAGAAAAAACAGTGAACCCAAATAGAAAGGATTGGAGTTTGAGACTTGATGATGCTCTTTGGGCCCATAGAACTGCTTTCAAAACCCCCATTGGAATGTCACCATTTAGATTGGTCTATAGAAAGGCCTGTCATCTACCAATTGAGTTAGAACACAAATCCTTTTGGGCTGTAAAAACATGTAACATGAACCTATATTCTGCTGGGAAAGAAAGAAAATATTGTTTGTAGGAGTTAGAGGAGATCATAAATAATGCATACGAAAGCTCCAGGTTATACAAAGAGAGAAGAAAAGCCTTTCATGATGGGAGGATTCTCAACAAAAACTTCAAGGAGGGAGACAAAGTTCTGCTGTTTGATGCCAGATTGAAACTCTTCCCAGGTAAATTTCATTCCAAATGGTCTGGCCCATTCATTGTTACTCATGTTTTTCCTTTTGGTGCAATACAGATTAAAGATCCAGACAAAGAGACATCATTCGCTGTCAATGGGCATCGGTTGAAGCTATTTCGAGAAAATTTTCATGATCCTCCAGGGGAGGAAATTCAACTTCATGACACAGAATATAATTGATTCCAGGTTGTGTCTTTCCTTATCATTTATTTTTTCTTTGTCTTTAATTTCCTAAATTTCATGCTAAAAAAACTACACAATGAGGACATTGCATAGAATAAGTGTGGGGGGACACAATGCTGGGTAGAGTAGATTTTTTTTTACAAAATTTTTTTTGAAATTTTTTGTTGTCAAAATTTCTTTCCATTTTTTTTCTTCTTTCTTCATGATTCTTTTTCAAAAAAAAAGGGTTTTGGAATTTCTTGAATTTCATTTGAAACTAAATATAAAGGAATGATGAAAACGACATTGTTTTAAGTTCAAAAATTTGAAAAATTCTTAAAATGACCACTGATTTTTAAATCTCATGGCACATATCACTGGCATTGTGATTAAAATTCTCATTTATGTGAGGCCTATGGACCCATTTTTACATCTTTTTCACATTTACCTCTTTCTTGAGAGAAGCAATTCATGTTTGTTTAAACCAGAACTTGATTTATTTCTATCAAAACCTGAGGGCTGAGATACTTGTGATTAAAATGATTGAGGCATTTGTTTGAATATTGGAGCCTCATTTTCATGATTATCCTTTTTATTTTGGCCTTCCTTGAACATTTTATCCTTTATGATCCCTTAGAAGCCATGTATATCCTGTTAGGTTAGCCACATTACAAGCCAAATTTCCCTTTCCAACCTGCTCTGGAAGTATAAATGCATGATCTAGTTGAACTTAAGTGTGGAGGGGAAGATGACTCATGATGTGCTACCTCATTTGGTGTTGCTTTGGGAGAACATTTAAACATTGAAGGTGTATTTGTGATGCTGGAATATATTTTTCTGAGAGTTATGCCTATCTGGAGCTCTCAAATGAAATGGAGATGTGCCTATCTGGAGCTCTCAAATGAAATGGAGTTGTGCCTGTCTGGAGCTCGTAATGGAAATAAGTTGTGCCTATCTGGAGATTTTAAAAAAAAATCATACTTTCTACTGAAATATTGATGGAATGGGGTGGAAAACAGAAGATTAGAGCTGATTATTTTAAGAGAATATGGAGGAGACCATACTTGAGTAAAAATTAGAATCATGCATTTCTGCTTCAAAAAGAGCCAAACCCTCCTTATTCAGCCACAGAATTTTTCACATTTGAAACCTACCAACCCCAAGACACAGAAAAACCCAGTAAAGTCCTCATGATAATCACATGTTCTTGGTTCACATCGGGTGGAGATGTAGAAATTTATCAAGCCTATGGTAATTCTTTCATGAGTTGGATGAGAAAAGCCTTGTTGCAAATCTATATTGTGTGTTGAGAGAAAATGAATGTGAGGTAAGTGTGTTGTGTCCATGAGAAGAAAAAATAAGTGGAAATGGATTGAATGATTTGAATTTAGAATTTTAAATATTTTTCTTTAATGAGGCATGGAATCTTTTTAATTCATTGTGGTAAATTGGTAAGCTTTATTGGTATGTGTTTTATTTTTCTTGATACCGTGCTCACTTGTCTAGGAGTCCAAGAACCAAGTGTGGGGGAATTGATAGAGCTAATATTTCCAATATTTTTAATGTCTATTTAAATGATTTAAACCTCACAAATTTAACAATTTTATCTTATTTGTAACAATTTTGGATTTATAGTGTGTTTTGGGATAAAAAGTTTAAATTGCATAATTCTGGATTTTTAACAGATTTTTATCACAGGGGTATTTTGGTCATTTATTATAAAATATATTTCTAAATTTTGTGATTCGAATTTTTTTTGAACCCTTATTATATTTCCTTCAACTTTGTCTTCAGGACCAGGGGATGAATCGATATTCATGGTGCCCAAAAAAATCAATGAAGTTGACAATTTTTTCCAGGCGGACTGCATTGACTCCACTATAGTAATGGAAGAACATTTCGTCCTACACTACTCCAAATGATGCGATTCCACCTGGATATGACATAGGACTCCCAGACGCGTCTCCTCAATAAATTTCAATCCGTTTGGAATCCATTATGATGGCCTTTTAGTGATAGGTTTTTGAAGGAAGCTTCCAGGAAGCTTCATCCAGAGAAATCTATTTTCAATAGAAAAACCATAAATCATTCAATACGAGTCCCATTAATCTTAAATTTTGAGGGTGGACGGCCAAGACATTGATTAACAGTATTTATGAAGAGGTACATGCGTGAATCTTCCATTTAGTGGGTCTAAAATGAGACAACTTGGTGAAGATGAAATCTGTCTATAAAAGGAGGGGAGCTCCTACCTCTCAAGACATATTCTACTTTTCACCACACTATCCATCACAAAAGGGAGTTGGCATGAGAGAATGAAGGGGAAAGTGGAGATTTTGATCCTTAAGAAGATGACATTCTTTGAATATTCAACAGAAAAGATGAAGGTTTCTCAAGTGATGGAAGGCTAAGTGGCAAGTGGTTGCGGACGGCGACACCCGACAGACACTCTCTTCCGAGTTTGGATTTTAATGTGTAATCTCTTTCTGAATTTCTCTTGAACCTATATTTTTGAATTAATCTGGTTGTTTTGTTTCTTAAATATATTTTCAACAAATTTTTTTTGACTGTTGTTCCATCTATAAAGTAGAACAATTGACTTCTCTATTTAAAATTGTTTGGTGAGTTTTTGTCATTGAGCATAGCGAATTCAATTAGGTTCAATTAATTGGAGGTATTTAAGTAATTGAATCACTTCTATAGGCGGGACAACAATCATATTGAAGTCTTAAATATGGTGTATTTTCAAATTTGAGTGTAAACCTGGGGGTCCTTGGTGGTACATTTAGGAATTTAAAATAAGAGATATTTTTTTATATACAAGGAAGAGGGGAGTGTCCGAGAGGGTGAAGCTTGTCTGTGATTGCTATTTTTATTCTTGATTTCAAACCCACATTATCTTTACTTTAAAATTATTTAAGTTTAGAATTTAATTAAAATTTTATTTTCAAATTGTTAATCAAACCCCCATTTTCATTTCATTAAAAACAAACAAAACAACCAAAGTGGCAGTTTTACAACTCGAACTGCGACCTCCTCGATAGACAACCCTGTGGTCACCACTGTGCTACATTAAAAGGGAAATTATTGATTGAGAGTTTTATGAAAAAAAACGCTCACATCAGTTAGTTTCATTTTTTATTTTTCAGGATTTAGCATGATTTCATTATATTTTTCATGAGATACTCCAAGAAGGTTCCTACTAAGTTTACCTATTATGATCACCCTATGTATGTGTAAACTATTTTTTAGGTTAGCAGGCGTAGGTTATAGATGAGGATGGGTATTACAAGCTCAGGGTTGTTTGGGATTTGTTTGGGACTTTTGGACACTTCTGAGTATATCTTTAGGAACCTATAGTTTCATTTTCATTTCTATTATTTCTTGTATGAAATTACATGCATGTACTTGAGATCTTCCTTTTACCTTTATCTTTAGAATGAGTGGTTTTTTATAATATCATATCTCTCTTTCCTCACTTCATTTTATAGGTCAATTCCTCCCATTTGTATGTATGATATACCCTCATAACTTTTCTCCATCCTCTGGCCTATTGGAGGTGGGATTTGGGGGGTCACTATCTCCCTTCTCTCATTCACATCCTAGGAGGGGTACCGTCAGAGAGAGGGGGTCATGATAAAGTAGTATTAAAGGTTTAGGTTGAGTCAAAGGATTGAGTTTGGAGTTAGAAATATGTGATACTACATGGGTTTATAGGGAAATGGTATTAGTTAAGTTTTTTAAACAATGTAAATAAGGGATACTAGCTAAGACATGGATATTTAGGGGCCTTATGATCTAATTCATGGACCTTCAAGTTTAATGTTCTAGGAAAGTGAATTGATATTGGTTGTTGGGTAGAGAATATGGAAATAATCATGCATCATTCTCCATTATGGCTATGTTTGAAATGGGTAGACCTCGGGATTGGTTAAACCTTAAATAATAATAAATTAAATGATTAATTAATGTAAAATATTACATATTCTAGGTTTAAGAGTCTAAACCATTTATTCTTTTATAGATATGCCTCTAGATAAACATCCCCATTAGGTTCATATAGATGATATTTAGTAGAATATCCCAAAATATCACCGCAATTTATAGGTCGATGATAATGAGATTTCAAGGAAGACACTCTAAGAGTTTTAGTGCTAGAGCATGTGTACGTATGAGAGCTCTGTTTTAGATTAGATAAAGAAGGATGGTTATAGGAGGTTCAGATATCATTTAGTTCAATTCATTATTGAAAGGAGAAATGGTCTTAGTTTATAATTACAAAGCCGTATAGAGTAGGGAGGTAGTATTTTATCATATTCTTCAGGTATTGTGAGGAGTCATGGGTCTCATGGGAGAATTTCATTGAAAAGTTTTGAGAAAAATTTCATTCCACAACTGTAAAGATAGCTAGTTTCTAGGAATTGTTTACCCTTTGACATGGGAGTACCAACATCAGGAAGTCTAATATCCTTTTTAGGGACCTTATCTAATATTTGTAAGACCTATTTCTATATGATGAGGCTATGTTAAGGAATTTTGCGGAGGCTTTTCATACAGATATATAGTGCCAGTTCACCCCGTTTATGCTACATATGTTTTTTGAGGTGTTGGTTAGAGAAGAGGTTGTTGAGAGGATGCTTGCTAGAACTAGCTTGAAATAAGAGGGGAGTCATTATGATACTCAAAAATAGAAAATCTATGGTCTGGGATTTTCAATTCCATGGATATAAGATCTTTTGTATATCAAAGGGTAAGTCCCATCCTTTAACATCTCATTTCACTACGGGTCGTGACTCCCATGCCTTTTCTAATGGATCACATGATTTTTCTTCTTGTCAAGGAATATTTTATCAGTGGTTAGAGTGCTTGACTATTATTAGTAGGTAGAATACACTAGGTGCTCCACTTATGGTTTCTCCATTGAGATAGTTTTAGATGAAACAATGGAAATAGTATGCTTCATCATGGGATCATCATAGAGGATATAGGGAAAGAAAAAGATTTCCCTGAGATTCTTCTCATCCTAAGAGAGTACATCTTGGCCTTGTAGGTGGTATTCATCAAGGCCATAGAGGCTATGGAGTAAGTTGTAGTTAGATTAATGCTCTATTTTTTCTAGTGTCAAGCGATCCAAATGTCATTTGAGGTACTCTTTTCTTGTTTTATACATGGTTACATGACATATTTGTTTCAAGAGATACACAATACTTCACATCACCTACTTATTTCACTCTTTAATACTTGACGTGGAGAGGATTACAGTCCCCTTTATGTTAACTATACTATTTTGAGGTTGAGTTTATCTATAATAATTATATATTGACTGTGAGCTAGTGTTGGGGATTACTTTAGGAGATAGATTTTGTTATTGGATTTTGATAGAGAGCTTACCATGTTCATTATCCAGCAATTCCATTAGATAGTTTAGAGGCATGTTTTGTCCTTATCCTCCTTTATAGATGATTTGATGCTGAGTTTGTTAGATGTGGAACCATCGGTATTTCCCAGGGTTTTTTAAGAGTACCATATTGTTTTTATTGATGAGGTTATAGTGTCACCCATTTTATGAGAGATCGAGTTTGGTATAGAGCTAAAGTTGGGTGCTTCTCTAATATCAACATCTCCATATAGGATGGTGCCTACTAAGATACGAGAGCTACGAGTACATATCAATGATCTATTTTAGAGTGGATTTTTTAAGATCGGTTTGTCAAAATGTGGTGCATAAGTTTTCTCAGTAAGAATTAGGATGGTAGTTTTCATCACTGAATCGATTATTATCACTTGAACAAGGTGATAGTGAAGGACCTATATCCTCTTCTATGGATTAATGATTTATTCAACCTGCTAAATGGATCTAGTTTACTCTTAAATATCAATCTACAGTTGAGATATCATCATATGTACATAATTAATGAGGATGTTCCAAATATTTCTTTCTAATTTTGATATAAAAATTAAAAGTTCATTTTGATTTCATTAGGTGTGATGAACACTCCATCTATGTTCATGGGTTTCATGAATATAGTGCTTATATAATTTTTGGATCGGTTTATAGTGGTTTTCATCAAAAAAAAATTAATTTACTCTACATAAAGGGAATAACACGTGGGGAATTTGTGGATAGTTTTGGGAGTTCTTCATAACTAGTGTCTATTTGGGAAGCTATAAAAGTGTGATTTTTTGGGATTTTGATGTTTATTTATTAGGACATATCATATCCCAACAAGGAGTAGTAGTGGATCTTTCAAAGATTGAGGTAGGTGTTTCTTGGGAAGTTCCCAAGACTATTGTGGAGGTTAATAGTTTCATTGGTCTTGTAGGATATTATAGGAGGTTCATATCTAACTTATCTTGGGTTTTGATTCCTCTAATAGACTATACTAGAAAGGATCAAGTGTTCTTGTGGACAGACTAATGTCATGAATCTATTGAGTACCTAAAGTAGAAGTTTGTTAGTACTTTGGTTGTTTGTTTTCTAATAGAGGGAGTTCAGTTTGAGGTTTTCTATAATGATTCATATATTTTTTTAGGTTGCCTATTTATTAAAAAAATATCATTTTTTTATTATGGTTCTCATTATTTATCCCCCTATGGGCATAATTATTCCACCCATGATCTCAAATTTGTAGCAGTTGTGTTTTCTTTGAAGTTATAGCAACATTACCTCATCATAGAGTGTTTCGTGGTTTTTACATATCAAAATATCTTGAAGTATTTCTTCTTCCATAAATAGTTGAACTTAAGCTAGTGATGGTATAAGTAATTATTACAGGTTCAAAATTTTGATATTTTTTATACACCAAGAAAGGTAAATGTCATAGAATATCCACTAAATAGTAATTCATGAAATGATTTCGGGCTTGAATTTGTATATTTCTAGAGGGTTATGGAAGAGGTTCTAGTAATTTTCATTTATATGGGAAAGGTTAGGGGAAAATTTTCTATTTTTTAGAGGAAAGTGAAATTGTATTTGGTGAAACAGGTGGAGGATTCCCACATGGGGGATTCTAATGTGGATATCTTTAGAGACTAAGTTTTATTTATTTATGCCTCTAATGTATGGTTTGAAGATTTAAAACATCAGGTTTTGTTCCCGGGGAGAATTGTTTTCCATTTGGATAAGCGTGAGATGGTTCATCAGGAGTTTCATAGTAGAAACTTGTGGGTACAACCTGCCATGAAAAAGATGTATGGATCTTTGAGAGGCGGTTTTGGTTGCCCGGTTTGAAGTGTTTTGTTATAGATTTTGTGTTTTTATGATTTTTTCTAAAAGGTGATGGTCAATCATTATGTTTCTAGTGGTTTTATCTAGTTATTCGATGTCCGTTAGTGGATATGGGAGGGCATATCCATGGAATTGTTTTACCAATTAACCTTAACCTTATGAAGTATTTGATTCTATATGGGTGATAGTGGATTGTTTGATGAAATCATACCACTTCTTAGTGATCAAGGAGTCAAGGACAGTATAGGTTTTTTCGACAGAGTTCCTAGTGGAGATGGTGAGACTCCATGGGGTCCTAAGGGTGAAAATATCTAATCATGATTCTCATTTTACATCTAGTCTGTAGAGAGATATCCATCATGTTTTTTTCTCTTTTTTATTCCTCAAAACTACTTTACAACCACAAACAGATAGTCATATAGAGCAGACTATCCAGACTCTTGACCACATGTCATGTTCTTGTGTCTTGGATTTCATAGGTTCATGGAAGATTACTTTATGTTGGTCATGTTTTCTTACAAAAATATTTTTCACTTCACCATAGGTATATAAATATTTAAAACTTTGTATGGATGAATTTTTTTTCTCCATTATCCAAAATAGGATCAGATATTCATCAATTTTGTATCCAGAGTTAGTGCATAACATGATAGATATGGTTTAGGTGATTTGTGAGAGGATGATGGCAGTGCAGGATCATTAGAAGTCCTATATCGATCCTATGAGGATACCTCTAGAATTTTATGTTAGAGGTCATGTGTTCCTAAAGGTTAATCCTCATCATTGGAATCAAAGGATTGGTCATGGGAATATGATTTATCCCCTATTTATTAGGCCTTTTTTGGTGTTGAATCATATTGGATCCATGGTGTATCAAATAGCACTCTCCCCATGGATGATCTATATACATGATTTATTTCATGTGTCACATTTCCTCTTTACCTTCATGATGATGCCCGTGTAATTTTGTGGGGTGAGATCAACATTGGTGAAGATGTGAGCTTCAAGGAGTAGACTGAGGAGATCCAAGACTGCTAGGAGAAGGTGTTGCACAGGCATACTATTCCCTTGGTTTATGTCTTGTGGTAGAACTATGGTGTGGAGGATAGTACCTGGGAACATGAGTTGAAAATGTGTTCTCATTATCTCAAGTTGTTTAATGTTTAGACCTTTCCTTATAGATATTCTTGTTTTTGGTTCTTGACCATTATCTATTTTATGAGATGATTTCCTCTTGGTTTTTTTTTGTGAAATTTCTTATGTTTGTGAGGTATCTTTCCCAGAGTTTATGGGATCTCTTTATTGATGTTTTGTGGGTTTTCAATTGGTTCCCCTAAGAGAGGGGGTTGAGATCCTTTGTTAGAAAGATTCTTGATAGGTATATCATGGGGTGGTTCTTCATATAACTTTTTTCTTTATTTAAATTGGGGTTTTGTTTTAAATTATTGAGGTTGATAATTTTATGATAGGTACATGATGTAAGGGTTTGGAACCTGGTATCAATTTCCCTTGTGATTTTTGGGTGTTTTAGGTTTCTGGAGATGGTTCTAATGATTTTGGGGGGAAACAGGAGGGTTTAAACTGAAATATTATCTATATAGGAATATAAAATCTGGATGGATGTACTAGGTTATAAGGCTTGTTGCTATAGTGTGGAGATCCAAGATTCATTTTATGGTTTTGGGTTATAAGATTTCGAAGCCACTACCTTTTTAAAAATATTCTCACCATGAAGTGGGGTTGTGGCATAGGATGGTTGAGTATGCTGTGTGAAGAGGACAACTACAGCATAGTGGTTCATGAGGTGATTTTGGGTGTTTCTTCCAATTTCATGGTAGTTGTATTATGGGGGATAAGATACAACATAACCTCTCTTTTGTGAAATAAGTCTTGTTGTGTAGTGTTTTACCCCATACTATGGTCCTCTCCCTAAATACTAGGATCTTCACCATGGTCTATGTTGTGTTTCTCATATGTGTGTTTGACCAAGAATACTACAGTTTTATCCCTTCAATAGAGTGGTAGTATTTTTTGGAATTCCTATAAATAACTGAACCCCTTTGAAACCTATTTTTCTCAAATTTAACTCTCAAACCCTTGATATCCATGAGATCTTTTCAAGGCCTTTGAAACCCCTTTTAATTTGATTTGATCCTCAACCTCCCTTGTTTGATCGGTGTTGATCTGAGGTGAGTTCTTCATATTTTCTTATGGTTTCTTCATATATTTTTATGATTTCCTCCCATTATCTCTTCCATGTTGTGGAAGTTGATCTATATCATGCTAATGTAGTTTACTTTTTTTATTATTGGAGTAGTTATGGTGCAATGTTCTAGAAGATTTTTTCTTTCCTTATGGGAGAGGGTACTAGAGATCTATGTTGTTGTATCATTCTTGTTAAAGAACATTAAATGAATTATGGTTGGGAATTCATTTCTTATCATTTTTTTTATGTACAATCATAAATTTACCATGACTTAACACTTTTCATGGTAGTGTAATTAACCCTAATAAAGGATAAACCACATTATGAACAGAATTGTTTTATTATTATAGTAATAACATTTCTTAAATTGTAATAAGGGCTTTCCACTTCATTTACTATATAGTGTGAAATCTATGTTAGGTTTTGGTAGAATTTTTTTATGATTGGGTTAGAGTGATTTTTTTTATGAAAATTTTAAATCACGTATAGCTGGTAATTTTTTTTATTGGATAAATAATTAAAGAGGTGTGTTTAATGAAACCTTATATTCTTATAATTTGATAGAAACCAAATTGATGATTAATGCATATTTAATTTAATTTTTTATTCCTTATGTTAATGGAATTGAATAATGAAAATGAATTTGGAAGTGGTTTTTATTGTAAATGTTAAAAGGCGTGTTAAATGAGAAATGTTCTTATTATACTTTTTTAAAGTAAAATATATACTTAAAAGCATGTTTAAATAATTTGATAACTTTTAATAACCGACTCCTTGGGTTTCTAGTGGTTGTAAATTATTATAAATGAATAGGTTAATTCAATATGAAATAAAATCAATTATTTATAAATATAAATGTTTGGGGTCGAGTGAGATTGTTTATTTTGAAGGTTGAATGCCTTGTTTTTAGGGACTAGTTTCCCTATTGACTTTGTCTGTGGTTTTCTAAATTTTGTGTTGATCTAGAAATGAACCTTGTATTGTTATGTGATATGATCTTCAAATATCTATTGGTTTAAGAGATATTGGTGGGGAGGATCGAGGTTTGTGTAATTACTGTGTGCCTGTGACAGTGATATGCATGTTGATGTTCATGATGTTGTTAGGGATGGGACTCATATTGATAGAACGGGTTGAAACTAGGCTTGCCATTTATTTTTCTGGAATATGGGATGGTTTCTTGTTAACGGTCTACTTGTGGGTCTGATGGTTGGGTTGCTTTTTTATCTATATTTACTTTCCCCACTTCTTGAGGTAACTAGTTTTTATTGGTTATACGTGTTATTTATGGTAGCTTAGGATTTTTACTCTAGTTCCTAGAATTATGGAATGATTATAATAATGTTTAATAAATGGTTTAACACTTATGGTCAGTGTTTTCAGAATGAAAATGTTGTTAATATTGAGAAAACCTGGAATGAGTTGGAGTATGCTTGGAAGGCAAAGAATTAACATTTAAGGTTTAATAAAATGTGTTTCTAATGTGGTTAATTAATTTTTAATGAAATAAATAAAGTAAAAAAAGAAATGATGAAAGGAAGTAAATAATGATATTATTCTTAAATTATTGCGTGGTTATAGGATATCTAGTTCTTTACAGTGGTAGTCAGGTGCCTAAGAGATGATAGCTACAATTCATATTAATGTTTATAGTGTGGTTTTGAGATATATTATATCATGTTGGTTTTTTTATTTCATATGATACCCCAACCATGTCGACATTGAGACTGACACCTAGTAGAATCTATGAGGGTTTTCCCCCAATATCCAGGTTGGTGAGGTATGGATGACTGACTACCCCCTATGTCCCTACTCTCTTCTCCTTGTAATATTATTTTGTTGGTATTCATAGTGGTTAATTTCCCCATATATGTGTGTTTAGGGTTACAATGGATTGTTGTTATTTCATACACAGGTATCTATAAATATAGTATCATAATGATTAATACATGTATAACATGTATGAGTTGTGAGGTATCTAGGCACATTACTTAGTGTATGGGTTAGGATGGATTGAGGTCTAACACTCGATGTTTAATACATGTCATATGGGCTATAGTGGATACCGAAAACTACTCAGTTACTATCAAGAGATGTGGTATAAGATGATGAGATAATGTGATGTATGGGATACATGATATTATACATATCCCATATCTATTTTGGCTATCTTTTTTTTGGAGATATATGGAATGGGATGTATGACATTGGGAAATAGTGGAAAATTAGTAGGTAGGTGGTTGTTGGGGACCTTCATTTGATATTATATTATATTATCTATTATACATGATACTTGGTGAGAGATATCCATGGATATATTGGGAACTTTGTATGCATGTTTAGGTTATGAGTTATATTTATTTTCTATTCAATGTCCTTTAACATGATTTATTTATCTTTTTCATGAGAGGATTTACGGGGGATCCTACTGAGTGTACCTATTATTATTACCCTATATATATATATAAACTATTTTTAGGTTAGTATGATAAAATTTGAGATCAGGTTGGATATTACTAGATCATGGTAGTTTGGGAGTTGTTTAGGGTTCATGGTCGCTGGTAAGTTTATCTTTTGGTACTTGTAGTTTCCTTTTTAATTGTATTAGTTCTTGTATGACATTACATCCATGTACTTGATATATTCCTCGTAATTTTATCTTGAGTATGAATTTTTTGGTTTACTATATTATCTCTCTTCCCTCACTTTCTTTTAGAGGGTAATTCCTCCCATTTGTATGTGTGATATAACCTTAGTGCTTGTCGCTAACCCATGTCCAATTGGATTGGGATTCATGTAGTCACTATCTCCCTTCTATCATTTCCATCCAAGGAGGGGTACCTTTGGGGTGGAGGGGTTCATGAGAATGATTTTATAAGGTTTTATCATTTTCATGAGAGAACATTTGATAAAAGTCCTTATTAAATAAATATAAAACATAATACTCATATGATAAAGGATTTTTTTGTTGATAAATGGAAACATCATCATATAACTAAAATTTTGGATAAACATTTAGAAAGGATGAGGTTAATTAGAGAAATCTATTAAATATATAAAAAAATATAATAATTATTCTTAATCAAGTAAAAACTACGTGTTAGAGAAAACAAAACATGAGTAACCTAATGTTTAAGTTGTTCGACAAGAAAGTATAGATGTTTATGAGAATAATAAAATAATATACTTAAGGTTTTAAATGAATTAAAATAAATATGACCAATGGATATTTATTATTATCTTATATATTAAATATGATTGTCTATTATAATAACTTGTTGATACTAGAAAATATCATCTATGCCTTAATCTGAATATATAATTCATTCTATTATAAATTTTTAAGAGAGATAAATTTTTTCAATAAATTTTTACCATGTTTTCTTAAATTTTTTGGAACAATTGAATTGGGAATTTGATGTCTAGGTTCTGGTGCTATATCGATAGTATAAGTGAGTAAAATATTAAACCATGAGAAGAAAAGAGATTAGGAGAGTTGAACAATGATTCTTAAAATAGGTATCCAAGTTCATCAAAACCTAATAGTAAAAATTGGAATGAAAGAAGATGTTTTAATATAATATAATATTCCAAAATACCAAAGGGAATTTATTTAACTCTATATAATTTCTATTTCAAGTACTAGTTTTATTTAAATCAAATAATTGTTTTTAAAGGTATATGATATAAAATGTATAATTACAAGTAGTACCCTTGATTTTAGGTAAATGAACCTTTTTTCATGTATTTTGAAATATTTAAAAATATTTAGGTTAATCTTCAGGACGTTATAGGGGATTTTGGAATGTTTTTTATTCTTTTATAGAGGTGCACAATTTGTGCACGGTTAATAGAAATAATGCAGGGGAAGACAGTGGGAACTAGGAAGATGCATGATTGGAGCATAGTTTGGAAAAACGTAAAAAGTTCCCAAGGGAACCATTTCACTTGAAATGGAGTGAAAATCATGGTTGGATCATGGTTTTTCTAACCGTGCAATCCAACCATGTGATGGGTTGGATTATGATAGTAGCACCGCATGGTGGGTGCACTGTTTTCTAAAGAGTGTGGCTTAACTGTGTGGCGTACATTTGGCACCCCTAAAAATGTAGATCTAATCTGAATTATGTACCAAAACCATATTTAATCATCTAATTACTCTATAACCTGAATTTATTTTCTTCCCAAGGCTTGGGAGACTTTTCCTTTCGATTTGGAAAAGATTCTTAGGTGAATCAAAGCATGTTAGAGATCTTGATTCTTCGGTAAGTACATGCTCTTATTAATTCTTCTTATATACAAGATTATTCTATCTCTCAAAACTATAGATATAGTCTATTATAGATTTATCTATGTTTTATGAATGGTTTTGTGATGAAATCTTGTTGGGCCACGGGAATGTAATGTAGGTTGTGATAAAATATTGAAGTTTGGTAGTGTCGTTCTTCTATTTCTCTAACCATTGTGATGTAGGTGGATTTTATATTATCTCCACTTGACTTAGAACATGAAATATTAGTTTTAATAGAATTATTTGACTGAAATAGTGTGAAATAATTTTATTATTATTATTATAAAATCTCATTTTGGTTATGTCTTGGAAATTGTGGATGGTTGATTGGTTTTCAAAAAACACCTTCATGTATAATTTCAAAATGATGGTTTTAAAATTATGGTTTGGGTTTGAATCGTATAAAGTATTGTTTTATTCTTTAAAGAATAAAATAATTTTATTCGTAAATTTTTGGCATGGAAATTGGTTTTTGGTAATTTTCTTGGCATGCTTTTGGCATAACCAAGTTGGCATGTGTGGAGTGGGATGAATCGTGGTCATGAAGTGCCACCATCAAAAGATAAATAAATAATTAATGTGAAATTAAAATATCTATGGTGACACTAAGATTTTGTGTTCGTGTGTGTGTGTGTGAAGACATGGAATGGGTTTACCAAACCAATGATAAAGGTTTTATGCTTGAAATTTTTTTCCTTATAATTTTTGTTGTTGTAATGTAAGTTGTTTAAACTACTTTTAAACAGTTTAACATAAATTATGATAACATGTTTTTCCTAGTTAATTGGGTTGGCAAGTCATTGGTGAAATCCTAATGAGTTTATAATCACCCCCTTCTTGGAAATTGTTGTGTATTTTCATATTTCATCTATCGATACACATGTAAAGGCAAGTTATCTTAAATATTTAGTGATGGTTTTTGATACTATAGGAATGGAATGTGGATTTGGAGGATAGAGATTTGAGTGGGTAAGGTGTTTCTAGTTGACGTCACTTTGGAGACTTGAATTTTTTGGTCTTTTTTTTCTTTTCAGGTATATATTTTGGTTTCACTTTTACACAGATACTATTAATTGGTTTTGTTATGTTATGAGTTATATTTTATTCAAATTCATAATATAATGTTTTGGTTTATTATTGTTTATGTATTTTGGATGTTTTATCTCTTGAAGGTAAAATTTTTCCCCAAATTTTCTTGAGGCCCTTGGAATTTATTTACATCCTTTAGTGTCTTAAAGAGGTCACCTTAGGCCTAATAGCACACTCGTCACTTCTCAATCTAACAAGGAGGGGTAAGATGTTAAAATGGTATCATCTTCTTCATTCCTTGACTAGTAAATGTAATAATATTTATTCGATCCTTCATAGGGAAATGGTATCTGACTTTCTAGGTTCACCTATATTTTTTTGAAAAATGGAATCGTTCTTATTAAGTACTTAAGTTTGGTCAGGGGTAATAAGATAAGATCCTCAGAACTTTAAAAGTATATAATAAAAATATATAGATAAACTCTTTAAGGTAAATTTCAAGTTACCAAGGAAGTGGTCAAAAAAGTGTTTGGAGACACTTCTAGGTGTTTTCTCATCTCATCATCATGGGTTTAGCTGATGAGAAGTAAATTTAATGCATTGATAATAATACTTCCCACTAGGACTGTATTGTTTATTCTGATTTTAATGGTTTATGAAATGGTTGGAAAATGTTTATTTAAAAAAATTGAAAATAGTTATTTTAAAAATCATGGTTGTAGTATTTTTAAAAATGTTGTAAATTTTGATGATAGCTAATTTTTGGAAAGTTATGTTGTGATATTTGTTGGTGTGATAAATTTTAATTTCTAATACATTTTTTTCTAATGAATGAGACTAAATGTTGTTTTATTCTTATTATAGTGAATGGAATTGGGTGGGTGTTATATAAATCAACCAGAAGTGGTTGCTAAGAATGTCGTTACACATGACCCTCAGGTGAACCAAAATATGGTCCAAATCATTGTCCAGGGTTTTAATGCTTGGGATAAGGGTAAAAAAAATAATGAACCTTAGTAAGTGGACTATTTGGTATAGTTCCAAATGTAGAATCCATACATATTTTGTGGGGATTATGAGCCATAAAAATCATAAATCTGGTTGAATGGGATGAATTGAGTCTTAGATTACCTTGGGACACTAGCAGAGAAAAAAATCAATGTTTTCAATGTATATTCTAGATTATTAAGCATAACAATGGTTTAAATTAGTAATTCATGATAAATTGGACCAAGACATGACATGGGAGGATTTTGAATAATTTTTTAATTAGAAATTATATCCTCACACCTTTCATATTTCTAGAAAAAAACTTCTTCAGATTGAAGCAAGAGAACCGCACAGTGAAAGAGTACATGGCTAAATTTAGTAA
Organism: Viscum album; assembly: GCA_963277665.1. Classification (NCBI taxonomy): domain Eukaryota; kingdom Viridiplantae; phylum Streptophyta; class Magnoliopsida; order Santalales; family Viscaceae; genus Viscum; species Viscum album. The sequence continues at coordinate 680,658,835 of OY728147.1, forward strand.
TTTATTTTATTTCCCCCTGAATTTTCTGCAAGTTTATCCTTTAAGGAACGTATTTTTGAGTTGGTTTTGATCTCAGATATTCATTTAAAAGATTTCATTTCTCTGTATTACGTTTTATACAAAAATGGTAAATAGAGAAACGGTTGTAGAGAATTATATATTTGTAAATATGGTGAGATAAATTGTATTAGATTCGATAGGAATAGGAGGGTACTAAAATTATGGGAATAAACATGAGAGGGAAACCTATTTCCAAAGTGATGGCACACCTCAGAATCAAACTATGGGATAAGTAAATCTTTATCCTCAATCCAAAATTAAGATCAGATGTTTTTAGTGTGGTTCACTAGATCGCATCATGTGAGATTATATGACACTACCTAGAGCATGTCATAATTTCAACAATATTTGACATCTTCAACACTATTATCACAGTTCTATAAGTTCAGGTGTAAGAGTCACATCTCATGTTTCTCAAGTATCTTATGCTTCGACGAGGTGAGTGAAGTAGAATAACTCTCGTCATCAAAATAGAGTGATCCATGGTGGTTCTAGGAACATCATGACTCATCAACCTATACAATATAAATATGGTAACAAAGATAAAAGTGAAATTAGGATGAAATTTTATGGAGGTGAGAAAGTGATCATATATGATCAATGTAACACCCCGAGTTTTTAAAATAGGAACCTCATGTTTGATAGCATGTATAAAACAAGACACAAAACATAAAAAAAGTTATAACACTCCAATAATTTATAATATATTTATTTTTAAATAAAATCAATCTCTTATATATCATGTTATGCATAAAACACTAAGTTTAAACAAAATACGACACTCTATTAGAATAGTATTCTTTAAACACGAACACTATAACTGAACCATTAAGTTGGGGGGTATGAAAAGGACCAACTAAATTATATAAATTTTATAGTACACATGTATAAAATAAATTCAATGTCAATCTATTGATTTCATATAAAATAAGAACTATTTTAAAGATAAAAAAAATTCTTTTGAAAAAGACTAAATTTCTATGCATGGCATATTAGTAGCGCTTTACACACGTAATTTAAAATTAAATTTAACCAATTTTAGAAAATTTATCTAAAAAAATAAACTTAATTTTCTAAATATAAATGTCAAAATTATATTTGTGTGAATTTTTTATAATTTTCTGAAAATATAAATTTTTCAGTGAATAGTGAAAAATACTGGTTTTTATTAAAAAATAGCAAGTTCATTAAAAGAATTCGCAAGATAAATTTTATTTTAATATGGTTTTAAAATTTAAAATTAGTTAAATTATATATATATATATATATATGAATAAAGTTTAGGCCATTTTAATCAATTTCATATTGAATTTTGATAAAAAAAATCTTGAAACTTTTGAAACTTTTCTCTTTAGAAAACATATTTTTCATTTTGTGTGTGGGACTGATTTTAAATTAAAATTGTCCACTTATATAAAAGGAATTTGAAAAAATTTATTCCATATTTGAAACTATAATAATTTATATTATATAATAATTTCAAATTAAATTTTCACCATAATGAATAGTAAAAACGGTAAAAAAATAATTACCATGGTTGCGGTGAAAATAGGTTTACCGAGAGGTTAAACTTAAAAGATAAAGGGTAAAATGACCTATAAACTGCTAAAATGCCAATTTTTAGGACATATTTGGACCTTATAATATCTATGGTTATATAATTACCCATTTTTAGGCTTTTAGTGTGATAAAAACATGGGTTCAATTGATTCTTTTCAAAAATACCAAGTGTGTCATCTCCCCCACTTATAAAAGGGCACCCACTCTCCTCCCCTCTTCACTCCCAAAACAATTTTTCAGCCAATAAATAAAACAATATTAATTATATACCTCACCATATTATATAGTCCATTTTTTTATCATAAATCTAATCAAGAAAGGCATTAGGTTAAACCTAAAGAGGTTACTCGAAGAGGAGGTAATGTTTTTAACTATGTGTTTTAATTTTACTTCTTGATATAAATACTTAGAATAGTTTTAAACTATGAAAAAATTATAACACTATTATAAAAAAAATATAATTTTATTTTATTATATTAATTTCATAACCTATATACATATCCACTTCTATCAAATGGAAAATGAAACTGTTGATTGTGTGTGCGGTGGACTACCGCCTCGAGAACCGATGAAGTTTGTTTTGCATAACCACTATTCTAGGTTATATATAATGATGTATTTAACATATTTATATGATATTTATAATTTTATTTTACTTTTATAATTATAAAATCACATATACCTTCTTACTTTCCATTCTTTGATGGATACGATAACATCACTCTTGTGTACAGCAGACTACAACCTCGTGAAGCGATGTGGTCTGTTTCTCGATTAAACTTTATGTGAAAGGTTATAAGGATAAATTTAATGAAAAAATATAATATATATAATAAAAATAATTTTTTAAATATAATATCACATCTAACTTCTTAACTTCTGATTCGTTGGAAAATAATAATGTCGCTTATGGGTATGTGTGGACAACTGCCTCCACATAGTGATGTGAATTTTTTTTCACTTTATTTTTACATTAATCATAATAAAGATGTATTATATTAATATAAATGATATATAGATAATAATTTTTATTCTATAAAGTTTAATTATTATTTATTTTCCTTTTGTTCCATCCTTCAAAAAAATTGAAGCATTGTTCATGTGTACATACGGCCTACCGTCTCCATGGATGGTGTAATACATCTTCAATCTCTAACATTTATAGATTACTATAAATACATATATAATGACTATATATGATATTTATATAATGTTTAATATTTTTTACATGATTTAACCATTATAAAATTAAAATTACCAAAATTACCAAACTAAAACAAACATGAACAACGAAGAAATTATCACCTGAAGTAGTGATTTTAACAAATAATTATTAACAAAATTGTGATAAAAGACTATAAGTAATTTATATATGGTATTAAATAAATATATATGGTCATGTGATAGATTTATAATTACCCTATATTTATTATATATGATTTTCATACACATATAAAGGAAGTCAAACTAGAGGTAAGGGTTTCTCATCTCAATATTACTTTTGTGAGACTTATGTCATAATCACCACTTATTCACTTGTGTGGTATATATACTAACAATTTTGATATTTTATATCATGAATATATTTATCTTCATGATATTTAAAGTTTCATTTGATCTTATTTATTTCATGGGGCTTATGATTCAAAAGTTACTAAAGTGGTAAGGGTTTAATTCACAATCTCGTCATTATTCAGGATTGATTTTTTCTAAGTCTACCTTGGGGGGATTATTTTATATTTATATATTAAAATATTTATATATTTTTATACTATGTTTATTCATAACATTTTTCAAGAAATTGAACCATTATTTCACTCCTTGATACTTAAAATGATTGATAAAATATTTTTAAGGAGATATTACTTTATTTCCCTCTTTGGTTGTAAATCCTTTTTCATCAAAATCGATTTTTCCTAAAAACATTTTCAAAAAAAAATTAAAATTTTCAAAATGATTTATTAAATATTTTTTTACCCATTTTGACTATTTACAAAAAAAAATTAAAGGAATCTTCATGCATTTTCAAAATATGAATAGTTTGGCTTCTACCGTAAATGTGAAAGGAATTTTAGTTTTAATGTGTATGGAATGAGAAGAATTATCCACCATCATAAACACTCAATGTTTTAAATATTATTTTACAAGTTTTAAAATTTTATTTTCAAATAAAACTATTTTAAAAATATTTTCATAGTGAAAAAAAATTTCCCTCAAAAATTTTTTTAATAACATTTTTATTGTAACGTCCCAGTTCTGGAAGCCACCTAGAGGAAACCCGTACCCGGTTGGTCACATAGCCTCAAGCATATTTCCCCAAACTTCAGAGGCTGCCGACTATCAGTGAGGGCCTTTGCTGTGATAGTGGGGAAACTATGCCCTCATTGGCAGAGTACACAGCGGAAGTAAACAAACATGTAATAGCAGAAGCAGTAAATATCCAACAACAATGAACAACATAAGACTAAAACAATAACAACTGGAGGTATCTCCAGATGTTCTAAGATCATCAGTGTGGCCTCTAACCACGACTCTTCAGCCTGGAATCCTCCATCCCCTGAGAAAGTAGGAGGATGCTGCTGCTGGAAAACCCGTGTCAATTCAGCCATCGACGGGGCAGGAGGCGGCGCTCCCTGAAAGGTCGGCATCATCCTCAAGAAATCATCCCTGAACTGCGCATCAGCGCCTGCAACAGGTATAACTGTTCGTTCTAAGGCTGGCATAGTAGGAGGATCTGCAGGAGGTCCCTAATCGACCATATCCGGTGTCTGATCACCATCTATTAGATTACGTACAACCGGAGGACATCTCAGTGGAATAGCTCTTAAAGAAAAAAATCACACCTTAGATCAGGATTATCAAAGACAGAGAACACAAGAGTAAAAAACAGGAACAAGAGAAAGAAACACTCAGGTTTTCTAAACATGACTACATGGTGTTTAAAAAATCTACAAAACGTGTTTCTTAAGGCCAGGCACAAGGGCGTGTACTTCTGCCACCTTTGGTTGTGTAACATCCCAAACTACATGGCGTGTTTTCTCCACACACGGTGTGTATTTGAACTCCATTACCCTCCCCGAGTCTCCTTACACAGCTATCCTACAAGGTCCTCTTAACCCTATACTACATGGCGTGTTTGCTAAGGACACGTCTTGTACCAGACAAGGTTCGGTGACCTGTGTTGTTAGTCACACGGTCGGCTACACGTCTAAACATTACACATCGTGTTCCGAACAAACACGGCGTTTATAGGAGAGATATCACTGAACTGTGTTGTTCGTGACACGCTCGGGTACCTAGAACAAAGCTACATGGCATGTTCATACCAAACATGGCATGTACTACACAAGCTTCCCCACCCTGTGTTATTAGTGACACGGTCAGGTACACGGCTCACTACTACACAGCATGTAACGACCGTACATGGTGTGTTTCTGAAAACTTTTTCACCACCCCGTGTTTCGGCTCACACAGTCAGTGACATGGTTTAAAACTACACGGTGTATAGTCAAGTACACGTCGTGTATTCTGATTTTTTCCAGGCAATAGCTCAAAAACTGCACAAAAGCCCAGAAAACACTGAAAAACAAGAATGGAGGTGCCAAATTAAAATCCTTGAGGGCCTATACTCCCCGCGAATCAAAGTTTGGCATCTCCTACATATCATATACAAGGGAAACATGCCAAGGATCCACCAAGTTCTGATTCATGAGATCCCATAACACCTCAATAACCAAAATTTGGCATTCATTTAAGCAAGGTAAAATAAAAACAAATTCTCTATCAAACAACAGAGATTCTATCAGGAATCTATCACAAAAGCATGAAAAATATTCACAAAATCTATCACAACAACATGCAATCGCTAATTCACCCTAGATGGTATGGAAAGAATGCACAGCATGTGATTTCTAACATGTACCTATATGATGCATGAGATGGAATACCCGAATCTCATCGGGTTGCGACAGAAATAGAACTGAAAAAGCAACAAAAATAACAACACAAGGCATGTGAATCACTCTAGGTGAAATCATATCAACCATAAATCTCAAAACCAGAAAACTGCAATAAACGTGGTAGATTGGATTTTCCCTGTATAAGGGTTAGCTACTCCTAGGCACAACTTATTACCAAGTACCAAATCCATCGTATCCCTCGCTAAAGGCTCCAAAAAATAAATAAATAGAAAATAATTCCTTTGATACCACTTTGTAACGTCCCGGTTCCGGAATCCACCCAGAGGTTCCCCGTACTCGATTGGTCACATGGCCTCGAGCGCATTTCCCCAAATTCCAGAAGATGCCAACCAGAAGCGAGGGCCTTGGGTGTGATAGTGGGGAAACTATGCCCTTATTGGTAGAGTACACAGCGGAAGTAAACAAATAGGAAATAGTGGAAGAAGTAAATATCCAACAATAATGAATAGTGGAAGACTAAAACAATAACAACTGGAGAACATATGTATATATGAAATGATGCACGATACATATCTAGGAAAACAGCCAAACATGTCACAATGCTGGAATACAAAAAGTACCAAAACAAGTACAAAAGAAAAGATAAATAGATCCCCAGCATCACAAGCCTAATCTTGGTCCCATACTCTCCTACTCTAAAGTAATCAGGTGCCAGAAGTCAAAGGGCACTTTCCCTTGTCTATACCTGCAACAACATAGTCTGTTTGGGCCCAAAAGCATGGCCCAAATAGGTTGTGAGACTAAATCCCAGTAGGCAACCACCTGAAGATATGTGCCTCAAAGTCAGTGAGCATATGGAAAGTAATAGTATAGTAAGTAGTAAACAGTATAGTAAACAGTATAGTAAACAGCATGCAGTAAATAGTAAGTAGTAACAGGATGATATACAACAGTAATCAATCCACAGAACAACAAGAAGCAACAAAGAAAATAGCCAACCAAAATAGGAACCCCTCGGGGAAGTACTCACAGCCAATCCCCCTGGTCCTATCTAAGAAGTACCAACAACCCTCTGGGCAGTGCACTCATCCTAACCCCTCTGTTTTGGTCATACGAAATTATAAGACTCTCTGGGGAAGCTCGCTCGGTCAATTCCCCTTATAGTCTAGGGTAGTCGGGGACTCTTTGTGGAAGATCACGCGGTCTAACCCTCTTATAGCCCCAAGGTCTAGAAACTCTCTGAGGAAGCTCACTCGGTCAATACCTTCTATAGTCTATGGTCTATCACAGACTCTCTAAGGAAGCACACTTAGTCAATTCATTCTCTAGCCTGGAAAGGTTTTAAAGAAATTAAAACAATTAAAGACTCTCTGAGGAAGCTCACTCGGTTTACACTCTTGTAGTCTATAATATCCAAGACTCTCTGGGAAGATCACTCAGTCTACCCCCATAGTCTATAATGTCCAAGACTCTCTGGGAAGCTCACTTGGTCTACCCTTGTAGTCTATAATGTCCAAGACGCTCTGGGAAGCTAACTCGGTCTATCCCTTATAGTCTATAGCACCAGGTTCTCATGCTCTCGTGCCAGTCAGTGCATAATAATGCTATAAGGCCAAAGTACACCTATAGAGCTACTTGGCTAACCAAAGTACCCCTATAGGGATACTTGGATAATCAGTCTACAACATAACAAGCATGTCAAGAATATCATTCTGTCTTATGGTCATAAGGAATTGAAAACAGGTATAATGGCCAAAGACTAACAATACCCAAAGGTCTTAAATAGAACAAGGCATGGGAAAAACATCCAAGTACAACAATTATCCTCAAACAAGATCAAATTACCTCTACACAGGCATACAATCAAGGTAGGAAAACAACAGGGGAAAAAAAGGTAAACACGCAATACCCCGTTCACGGGTATTGGTGGAATTTTTGCATAAAACTCAAAGACTTTGAAAGATAAGGCACAAACCACCAACCTGGATGCCAGGAGATCAATATACTTTGACCACGAGGATTTATTCTCCTTAGAACGGAATAGATCTACAACCACACAGAAAATGTTTGTCTCATGATATCTTGAGAAAGAGGGAAAATCATGGAATGAGACTCAAGAAGAAGAAAGATCTCATCGTTGTGGTTCCAATGCAATTGAAGACGGTCGATTCGGAAAACAGACGGAGGCTCGGGGGCTCGGATGATGTATGTGGCCGTACGGGGCACTCTCAGTCGAAGAACCTAGAGAAGAAGGTGTTTTCGTCGATTAGGCGCGACCCCGGTCCGATTAATGAAAAAAAAGAAAGTACATGGTGTGTACTTCTGCGGTACACGGCATGTACTTGGCCTTCCTATACTCTGATTTAAGCGGCCTCTATATTTCCCCTACACACCGTGTGTGTGGCCCGGACACGGCCGGCACACGGCCTGGCACGACATCAAAGTACACAGCTTGTACTTATAAATTGCACGACGTGTACTTTGAAAATTTCAAGATTTTCCTATTTTTCTCAAAAATGACCAGAAAAGGAAAATCATACCTAAAACGAAAATCCACGTTCTTAAAAACTTCCCCCTTAAAGAAATTCATCCCTGAATTTCCCTAGAAAGGCGTAGAAGAAGAAACCTCGAACAGCTCTGGCCACTGCGATCGTACATCTGCCTCCCTCTCCCAGGTCTTGTCTTGTACTCGCCTGTGTTGCCATAGCACCCATACCAGAGGAACAGATTGGCCACGGAGAACCTCCGTACTACGATCGACAATCCGGATAGGATGCTCCTCAAACGATGCATCTGTTTTGAGCTCAACCTCCTTGGGTTCAAAAACATGGGACGGGTCTGAAAATTAACGTCGGAGCTGAAAATGTGGAAGACGCCGTGCGTAGCCCAGTACCTCTGAGGCAACTGAAATAGATAGGCAACCGGCCCAACCCTCTCCAACACCTCAAACGGCCCGACGTACCATGGTGAAATCTTCCTTGTCTCCAAATACTCTTGTGTCCCAACTTCGGTGGGACACGCAGGAAAACCTGACCCCCGACCTCGAACTCCAGAGATCATCTCCGCTGATCAGCATAAGACTTATGTAGAGACTGTGCTTTATCCATCCTCTTTCGAATCAACTCTATATGATCTGAGGTATCCTAAAAAAGATGAGGTCCCAGCAACACTACCTCTCCTACCTCCAGCCAGCATAAAGGTGATCGGCATGGCCTACCGTACAAAGCCTCAAAAGGTGTCATCTGAATAGTCACTTGAAAACTGTTGTTATAGGAAACTCTACAAGAGGGATATGCTTCTCCCAAGAACTGCCAAAGTCTATGACACAATCTCGGAGCATATACTCAAGCACTTGGATCATACGCTCGGACTGGCCATCTATCTGGGGATGGTATGATGTACTCAAAAGTACTTGTGTACCCAAAGCCTTCAGAATCCCCTTCCATAGCCGAGAGGTAAAACATGCATCCATGTCTGAAACAATGGAGTGTGGAACTCCATATAGACGTACAATCTATCATATTTACAACCGCCCCAGCTCGTCAACACTGATGGTCTCCTTGATCGGCAAGAAGTGAGAAACCTTAGTAAGCCTGTCAATGAAAACCCAAACATCATCACTCCCTCGAGGTGACCTTGGTAACCCGGTCACGAAGTCTATCGCGACATCGTTCCATTTCCACTCAGGGATGGGTAACTGCTGTAAAATACCTGCTGGTCTCTAATGCTGCACTTTCACCTACTGACAAGTAGAACATCTCAAGACAAAACCAGCAATATCTCTCTTCATACCTGGCCACCATTACTGGTGGTATAGATCATGATACATCTTGGTGACGGCAGGATGAACTGTCCAAACTGAAGAATGAAAATCCCGCATCAGCTCCTCGGGTATTTCTACTGGAACCCATACGCATACCTGGAAACGCAAGATCTCATCCTCGCCCACTATCCATCTAGGAATAGAGTCCTCTTCTGACACACTCTCCCGTAGGACTAGGCCTTCAGAGACTGATAGTTGCCTCATTCGTACCCGATCAAGAAGGGTAGAGGAAACAGATAAAGAAGATAGAAAAGTATTTTCTTGTCTTCCGTGCACCTCCAAGTGCATCTAAGAGAACATATCCATAAGATTACACTCTCTGGTGGCCTCCTAAACAACTTGAATCTGAGTTCTCCTACTTAACGCATCAGCCACTGTGTTGCCCCTTCCCGACGTATAGACAAGCACAAAGTCGAAGGACTGGAGATACTCGACCCACTTATGTTGTCTCAGATTCAGATCATGCTGAGTGAAGATGTACTTGAGACTCTTGTGGTCGGTAAACACCACAAAGTGCTCTCCCAGAAGGTAATGTCTCCAACAGCGTAATGCATGAACAACAGCTACCAACTCTAGATCGTGCATCAGGTAGTTCCTCTCATGTGGCCTCAACTGCCGAGACACGTAAGCAACGACCCCATATTCCTTCATAATCATAGCTCCCAGTCTGACACCTGAAAAATCAAATTAGACTTTATATCTCTTTTTTGGCTCTGGAAATACTAGTATCGGTACTGACGTCAACCTCCCTTTCATCTCCAGAAAGGCTGACTCATAGAAATCTGACCATAAGAACTTCTCCCCTTTCTTGGTCAGACCTGTCAGTGATGCTTCAAGGCATGAAAAGTCCTGGATGAAATACCTGTAGTATCCATCCAGCCCTAGGAAACTCTGCACCTCAAATAAATTCTTCATCTGATCCTAGGAAACTACATCTCTCACCTTCTCTGGGTCTACTGATACTCCTGTCTCTGAGATAACGTGACCCAAGAAGAGAATATGATCCATCCAAAAGTGTCATTTTGAGAGCTTATCATATAACCTATTCTCTCTCAGTTTAATCAAAATGATCTCAATATGGGTATAATGGTCGTGTCTAGTGTGAGATTACACCAAGATGTCGTCCACGAAAACCACCACGAAGGAATCCGAGTATGGATGGAACACTCAGTTCATCTGTGCCATGAAAACTGCTGGCACATTCGTGAGACCGAACGGCGTGATTGTATACTCGTATAGACCATACCTTCTCCTGAAGGTTGTAAGAGGTATATCTGATGGTCTAACGTGCAACTGATGATAACCGAACCCCAAATTAATCTTCGATAACACTCGGGATCCTCGAAGTTGATCGAAGAGGTCATCGATCCTCGTCAAGGGATATCGGTTCTTGACCATCAACTGGTTCAACTTCCAATAATCCACACAGAGCCTAAGGGTATTGTCTTTCTTCTTCAAAAACAGGACAGGAAAACCCCAAGGAGAAGTACTGGGTTGGATGACACCCTTTTCCTGCAACTACTCCAACTGCTTCTTGAGCTCCTGCAACTCAGTTGTAGCCATCCTATAAGGAGGAATGGACACCAGTGCTGCTCCTGGCATGAGCTCAATCGAGAAGTCTACCTCACGCTCCGGAGGCAATCCTGAAAATTCCTCTGGAAATACATCCCTGAAACGATTCACCACTGGAGGAAAGTCTAACTGTGAAGTCCCATAGTCATCCAGATAAAGACTATAAATCTAGGTTGTGACTCCTTCTAGCCCATGATGCTCTGGTCCATCTCAACCCACCTGGACATCCCACTCACCTCTAGGAAGAAAAGATCTTCCCTCTGGTGATACGAAACTCACCCTGTGGTGATAGAAATCGATGACTTCCCAGAAGGGAACTAACCAGTCCGTACTGAGAATGACATCATATCCTTTCATCTCTAGGTCATAGAGGTCTCATAAGAAGTGACACCCTGCAACCTCAAGAGGTAACTCTCTGTACTGACATACTCTAGATGTCCTTTTTCCCAACGGTGTATCAAGAGTCATCATGTCAGGGGATGAAAAGATACAGAGCCCAAGGATCTCTACAACAGCAACAGAGATAAAACTATGCGAAGCACCAGTATCGAAAAGGGATGAAGATAAAACTGAGGCTACTAAGATCATACCTCAAACTGTAGAAGGGTCAGGATCTTGCCCCTGATAGGTATGCTCCATGGTGAAATTCTAGGTTGTACCACGGCCCTGCGCCCCTAGATGACCACTCTGAGCTGATCCACTCTATTGTCGCTGGTAACCTGGTGACTGACCACCATGGTCGCAACCTCCACCTCGGCCCGAACGGCCGGAAGAACTCCAGTTCCCAGACTGGTGAGAAACTGGTGATATATCTCATGTACGTGGGGTTATAGAAGAACCCCTACCACCAGCTGTAGGCGAGAATATATGAAAAAAGCATTGAAGATGTCCCATCCTGCCGCAAGATCGTCACTTCATCAGTTCTCTCTGACACGGAGGCCTAGTATTCCCACTCCTACCGCACTGGTAGCATACAACCTGGCTTCCCAAAGATACATTCATCCTACTATGATATTCTCGAGGAGACTCCTTGTATCACTTCATGCTATCAGTGGGAGGAGCACTGACTCTGGGTGTCGAACCGCCCTGGCTCACTGCTTCAGAATCTCTCAGATTGTGCTCAGTGATCAACGCCTAGTTGATGATAGAGGATATCGAATTCAACCTGAAGATATTCACCTAGGAAAGGATCTCCTACCTGAGACCCTCCTCAAACTTCCTAGCAATAAACAACTCATCACCTACTGGAATCAGCGTGAAGCGTTGTAGCTCGGTAAAATGAGACGAGTACTTCATAACAGAAAGAGTACCCTGCTCAAGACTCATAAAATCCTGGGATCGGTCGGCCCTCAAGGTCTCTGGGTAGAACTAATCAGAGAATATGTGCCGAAACTCATCCCAAGTCATACCCTACTGTCTCCATAACTGTGAGATCACCTCCCACCACCTCTCCGCGGTATCTCAGAGCATATAAGTATCAAGATTTACCCTTTTCTCTGGAGGTATCTCCAGATGCTCGAAGATCGTCAGCATGGCCTCTAACCACAACTCTTTATCTTGGGTTCCTCCATCCCCTGAGAAAGTATGAGGATGCTACTGCTGGAAAACCCATGTCAATTCATCCATCGATGGGGCAGGAGGCGGCACTCCCTGAAGGGTCTACATCATCCTCAGGAAATCCTCCATGAACTGTGCATCGGTGCCTGCAACGGGTATAACTTATAGTTCCAAGGCTAGCACAGGAGGAGGATCTGTAGGAGGTCCCTGATTGACCATATCCAGTGTATGGTCACCATCTGGCAGCTGACGTACAACCGGAGGACATCTTGGTGGCATAGCTCCTGAAAGAACAAAATCACACCTTAGATCAGGAATATCAAAGACAGAGAACACAAGAGTACAAAATGGGAACAGGAGAAAGAAACACTCATGTTTACTAAACATGACTACACGGCATTTACAAAACAACACAGCATGTTTCTTAAGGCCAGACACATGGGTGTGTACTTCTGCCAACTCCGGTCATGTAACATCCCAAACTACATGGCGTGTTGTCTCCACACACGGCGTGTACTTGAACTCCATTCCCCTGCCTGATTCTCCTTACACGGCTAGCCTACAAGGTCCTATTAACCCTAGACTACACAACATGTTCACTAAGGACACAGCATGTACCAAACAAGGCTCAGTGACCCGTGTTGTTAGTCACATGGCCGGCTACACGGCTAAACTTTACACGGTGTGTTTTGAACAAACACGGCGTGTATAGGAGAGATATAATCGACCCGTGTTGTCTGTGACATGGCCAGGTACCAAGAACAAAGCTACATGAAGTGTTCATACCAAACACGGTGTGTACTACATGAGCTTCCCCGTCCAGTGTTGTTAGTGACACGGCCGGGTACACGGCTCACTTCTACACGGCGTGTAACGACCGTACATGACGTGTTTCTGAAAACTTTTTCACCACCCCATGTTTCTGCTCACACAGTCAGTGACACAGTTTAAAACTACATGGCTTATAGTCAAGTACACACCGTGTATTCTATGTTTTTCTGGGCAGTAGCTTAGAAACTACACTAAAGCACAGAAAACACTGAAAAACAATCATAGAGGTGCCAAATTCGAATCCGTAAGGGCCCATACTCCCCGTGAATCAGAGTTGGTCATCTCCTACATATCATATAAAAGCGAAATAGGTCAATGATCCACCATGTTCTGATTCATGAGATCCCATAACACCTCAAGAACCAAAATTTGGAATTCATTTAAGCAAGGTACAATAAAAACAAATTCTCCATCATACAGTAGAGATTATATAAGGAATATATCACAATAACATGCATAATCTACACAACGTCTATCACAACAACATGCAATCTCTAATGCACCCTATAGGGAATGTCAAGAATGCACAACATGTGATTTATAACATGTTCTTATATGATGCATGAGATGACATACCCTCATCTCATCGGGTTATGATAGAAATAGAACCGTAATAGAAACAACAATAAAAACACAAGGCATGTGAATCACTCTAGGTGAAATCATATCAACTATAAATCTCAAAACCAAAAAAACTACAATAAAAGAGGTAGATTGGATTTTTCCTGTACACGGGTTAGCTACTCCCAGGCACAAATTATTACCAAGTACCAAATCTGTCATATCCCTGGCTAAAGGCTCCAAATAGTAAATCAAGAGAAAATAATTCCTCTGATACCACTTTGTAACGTCCCGGTTCCGGAAGCCACCCAGAGGAGCCCCGTACCCGATTGGTCACATGGCCTCAAGTGCATTTCCCCAAATGAAAGAGGCTGTTGACTAGTAGCGAGGGCCTTGGGTGTGATAGTGGGGAAACTATACCCTCATTGGAAAAGTACACAGTGGAAGTAAACAAACATGCAATAGCGAAAGCAGTAAATTTACAACAACAATGAATAACGGAAGACTAAAACAATAACAACTAGAGCACATGTGTATATACGAAATGATTCACGATACATATCTAGGAAAACCTCCAAACATGTCACAATGTTGGAATACAAACAGTACCAAAACAAGTACAAAAGAAAAGATAAACAGCTCCCCAGCATCGCAAGCCTAAGCTTGGTCCCATGCTCTCCTGTTCCAAACTAATAAAGTGCCAGAAGTCAAAGGGTGCTTAAACATGTCGATACCTTCAACAACATATTCTGTTTGGGCCCAAAAGCATGGACCAAACAGGGTGTGAGACTAAATCCCAGTAGGCAACCACCTAAAGATCTATGCCTCATAGTCAGTGAGCATATGGTATAAAAAAGTACAGTAAGCAGTAAACAGTACAGTAAACAGCAGGAAGTAAACAGTAAGTAGTAATAGGATGATATACAACAGTAATCAATCCACAGAACAACAAGCATCAACAAACTAAACAGCCAACCAAAATAGGAACCCCTCTGGGAAGTACTCGCAGCCAACCCCCCTGGTCCTATCCAAGAAGTACCAACAACCCTATAGGTAGTGAACTCAGCCTAACCCATCTGTTTTGGTCATACGAAATTATAAGACTCTCTGGAGAAGCTCACTCGGTCAATTCCCCTTATAGTCTAGGGTAGTTAGGGACTCTCTGAGGAAGATCACGTGGTCTAACCCTCTTATAGACCCAAGGTCTAGAAACTCTCTGAGGAAGCTCACTTAGCCAATTCCCCCTATAGTCTCCATTCTATCATAGACTCTCTAAGGAAGCACAGTCATTCAATTCCTTCTCTAGCCTATAAAGGTTTTAAAGAACTTCAAACAAATAAAGACTCTCTGAGGAAGCTCACTTGGTCTACCCTCCTATAGTCTATAATATCCAAGACTCTATGGGAAGCTCACTCATTCTACCCCCGTAGTTTATAATGTCCATGACTCTCTGGGAAGCTCACTCGGTCTACCCGTGTAGTCTATAATGTCCAAGACTCTCTGGGAAGCTCACTCGGTCTATCCCTTATAGTATATAGCACCAGGTTCTCACGGTCCCGTGCCAATCAGTGCATAATAATTCTATAAATCCAAAGTAAACCTATAGAGCTACTTGGATAACCAAAGTACACCTATAGAGATACTTGGATAATCAGTCTATAGCATAACAAGCATGTCAAGAATATCATTCCTTCCTATGGTCATAAGGCATGGAAAACAGGTATAAGGTCCAAAGGCTAACAAGACCCAAAGGTCGTAAACAGAACATGGCATGGGAAAAACATCCAAGCACAGAAATTATCCTCAAACAAGATCAAATTACCTCTACACAGGCATACAAGCAAGGTATTAAAACAACAGGGTCAAAAAGGTAAACATGCAATACCCCGTTCACGGGTATTGGTGGAATTTGTGCATAAAACTCAAATACTTCAAAAGGTAAGGCACAAACCACCTACCTGGATGATAGGAGATCAATATACTTTGACCACAAGGCTTGATTCTCCTTATAAAAACATAGATCTATGAAAACGCACAAAATGTTCATCTCACGATATCTTGAGAAAGAGAGAAAATCATGGAATGATACTCAAGAAGAAGGAAGATCTCACCTTTGCAGTTCCAACACAATTGTTGGCGGTCGATTCGGAAAACAGATGGAGGATCGAGGGCTTGGAGGACGTTTTCAGCCGTATGGGGCACTCTCGGTCAAAGAACCTAGAGAAGAAGGTGTTTTAGTCGATTAGGCGCGACCCCGGTCCGATTAATGAAAAAAATAAAGTACACGGCACGTACTTTTAGGGTACATAGCGTGTACTTGGCCTTTCTGTACTCCACTTTAAGCGGCCTCTATATCGCCCCTACACACCGTGTGTGTGGCCCAGACACGGCCAGCACATGGCCTGGTGCGGCATCAAAGTACACAGCGTGTACTTATAAAGTACACGGTGTGTAGTTTAAAAATTTCCTTATTTTCCTCTTTTTCTCAAAAACGACCATAAAAGGAAAAACATACCTGAAACGAAGATCTGGGTTCTTACATTTACAGTATTTAAATTCATCAATGAAATCAACCCTTTATGGTACTTAAGATTCATCGGGGGTATATTTTATTGATAACATCCTTATTATTTCCCAATATTGTTTAAGAATATTTTGACTATGAATGTACAATTTTAATAGCATTCACTATATTACTCGAGATGGTTTAGGATTATGTTATTTGATTGGGGTAAATATTAACATTTTGTATGTTAGTTTTTCAATATGAATTTTTATATTGATTATTTTTAACTCATTTCATAAAATTAATTCATTGGACTTATTAAGTGATAGGTGGGGCCCATAATTATATATCCCCCCGATGCATCGGTGGGTCACTTCAGATAAATTTTTCTTGTGTGTATGGTTGAGACCTTACCCATTTGTGTAAGATATATTGGAACAAGGAATTGATGATCAGAATACTTGAAATGAGGCATTGAGGGTATGTTTAAGATGTTTAGAATTATTCATTTCATCATAATGAGAAAATTTATTATTATCCTTGTGATTATTTTACTATTTAGAATATCCATGGATAATATTCAAATTCATATAATTATTTACATGGATTTATTTGATCATAATTTATTTCTACAATATTATTCTCAGTTTGTTTATTAAATGGCATGTGGTTTAGTTATTTACCTTTCCAAATTCATTATACTTATTTATTTTTTATGGAATTCGTTATGCACTTACCTTTACAGAGCATCTAAACTCACCTCTTTATTATGTTTTATCCTCCCCAGGATACGAGGAAGAGTTTTTGGATTGATATGCAGGTATATTTATAAGGAATAATGGTGTTTTAAAGTAAATCAATATTTGTATTTTATGTTTTCAATTGTATCAATAATTTCCAGTATTTATATTGTTTACCAATACTAAAAACTACTTGGTCCTTCATGATTTGATTCATTTTATCTTATTCCAGTGTAATAAAGCAGACACCAGCTCTGGGTTATAGAGGTTGAAGTTGTTACAGTTGGTATCAAAGAAAGTTTAGTGGAAGCCTTGAGATCTAGATTTAAGAAAATATATATTCGGAAACATAACCCTATGATAGAATTTGAGGAAAAGTATATAATAACTTCCAAAATAATTTTAAAATAAGATATTATATGGGTTTTCCCAGAAAATACATTTATGTCTATATAATAAAAGTGGATATAGTTCTGGAATAGATGTACCTAGGGGTAATAACTATGAAAAAGATTCATTGGGATTGACTCGATCATCACCTGGTAAACAAAAAATAGGCCTTACTACACCCTTGGTTTGACACTCTCAGTAGATATTCTTAGGATAATTCATATTTTCTTTACAAATCATTATGAAGGATTTGAAAATAAAGATATCCCCAAAGAAACCATGTTTATGATTATGATATTGGCCATGCATAAAATTTTCAATTTATGTTAAGTGTTTCAATAGATAGGTGATTATACATTATGTTACATATTATTATGATCTAATCTAGTGTATTCCATTGTTTATAAATAGAACCTAATGGAAGGAATGAGAATCAAATAAATGCATTTACTCCATGTATTGATTTCCCTCTTGGGAGATATAATGAACATGGAGATGGATCAGCAGTTGGAATAGATAAAATTCTTACCATATTGAGGTAGATGACTCCGGTTATGAGTAATGACCTTTCTTGTATAGAGCATCCTACTAAATCACCATGTAGTGGGACAATGTTGGACTTCTTCATGCATTATCATCCTCCATTGTTAAATAGAAATAAAAATCCATTTTTATATGATCAATGGATAAGTTACTTAGAGAATATATTTCTCACTCTGGAAAGTATTGAAAGGGATAAATTTATCATGTTAGTTTATTTTATCTCAGGATATGCTTATCAATAGTGGTCATTGATTCATAGCACTAAGGATGAAAAATAAATAGAAAACATGGAATAGAATTATTTTAAGGTACTCTTTGGGAAATATAATTTCCTCATGAGAAATGATAGGATATGGAAGGATAGTTTTTTAATCTAATACAAAAATAAGAGGAAAACGTTTCTAAGTATGAATAAAACATTACAAGGTTATCAAGGCATGCTGCCAAAAATGTATGTAATCTATAGACTAAGTTTGAAATTTTTTTTGATGGTCTTAAGAAAATATTTTAGAGGAACTAGTCTGTTAAGATTTTTCATTATATGAGAACATTATATCATGTGATATCAATAATTAGAAATAATTTTTCAAGTCCTATGGATTTGAAGGGAAGTAAGAGAATAATAGGATGATAGAGTAAAAAATAGATAAAGGGGGGAAAGGAAAGAATATTTTCCCACATGTGATATTTATGGAAAGAAGAAACTTGGTATATTCATAAAAGGAAAATGATTTTTCTTCAAGTGTAGAGAAAAAATCATTATTATAAATGAAAGGGTAAGGGATTATCCCTAAATTTATATTAATTTGACTATAAATATATGGGGAACTATTCCAACCAATTCACTCATCATCAAGGGAATATACCTTATAAAAATCGATTGGATAAAGGTAAAACTTATGATATTTCAAGAGCCTAAGTGAAATGATTAATGTTCTTGTGAATTTATATCCAAGAAATATGTTGTAAAAGTATTTTTTATGATATTCTTGTTTTAGAAATCATGAAATATAGTGACCCTAGCCTTTTACATGTATTATTACAAGATTTCAAGTATAATTAACCATCAAATTACAAGCCAATAGTCATAAAGACTAGTGTCTTTGGATTATTAGGTACATAAAATTGAAAATATGGTAATATAATATGAAATATTTATTAAAATCATCCATAAAGAGATCTTGTATTCTATTGATATCCTACACCTCCATAGGATAACCTGGGGAATACATGAATAAAAGGGATGATCTAAAAATCCTAGTATGGGTATAAACCTATGAATAAAGAAAAGAACATTGGTTATAAGGCATAACATGATGACATAAAAAGACATGGATTATGAATAAACATAAGGAAGAATAAAATGTAGAGCATGAGGACATGTTATCATTGAATCATAAGATTGTGGAAACAACACACAACGATATATAAGCTTTAGTTAAGGCTAACTTCCAAGACCATTGCACATGGAGAACAAAGTCCCATAAATAAATCAAGTTCACTCCTTATCCGAAAATGACTTCTCATGAGACGAAACATCACCCAATGCATTGTATCTCTATCTGAGCACACCCATCAGAATGTTTTCATGAATATGTGTTCCACATTAATAATCGAGCATAAGGGTTACTCATGGAAAAAATTGGAATCATAATCATGTCAAAACTCATAATAAAAGGGAATATCATAATGATCTCCAAAAAAGGGTGAATTTAAAAAATATATGAACACTTATAAGTAAATGTAGGCACATTTAATTACAATTCATGTCAAACTGAAGTGAAAACACATTAAAATATTGTTTAATAGACATTAGAAATGAAACATTTCAGTGTTGTTTATGGAAAATATTAAATAATATTTAAAGAGGAAAATGAATATTTGTTTTCAAAAAACCATAAATTAACCAAGATATTTTTTCATTATAAAATTATTGATTTTATAAAAATAATGGTTGATTAAAATAGAGCATGGAGTGCACTTAAAATGGGTAAGAAATCATGAAGTTATCTTTAATTAGGATTGCTTATCGGGAATATTTGAGAAGGAAACCATTATAAAACATGTATTCCTCATCAAAGAAAGAATAATAGGGATTTTGAAATAGTTTTAGAACATACACATAAAATATATGAGGATTAAATAATAATAATTAAGAATTACTTTTGGATTAAGAGAGATAAAGCGTAACCCAAAGGAAAATGGAGGTTTGGAAAGAATCACATACCTTATGTCTAAAAGTGTTCTTCACTTGAACTTAATATCATGGATAATAAAATTAAATCCATGAATTAATTATTTCAGAACCATTTATACATGTATTTTATTAAATATAATTTTACTAATTTCATTAATGTCATTTTTATGAGTTATAAGATACAATTTCATCATTTGGAACTATTCATTTCCATGGTTTTCATGGTTGGTTCACTTGTATAAATGTATGACAGATCGTGTAAAATGGGAATATATGTCCATAATTGAGGTTATAAATTATTAATGAACATCCATAATATTAAATGGTTATGTAATTCATTTGGTTATTTGTGGTGAGTATGAATCATTATAAAAGATGCTAGTGATAATAGTTAAGATTATTTTGGCAGTTTTGTATCTTCACAAACTTGTTTTGTTTCATTATACATTATTGTGTATAAAAGCTAGTTTCAGAACATAAAAAGGATTATAAAATGCATTTTTTCAATCTTTACCAAACATTATAATGGTTTTATTTATATCCTTGGAGGTGGTAAAGGAAAATGAAAACTTTTCATCCTTGAAGGTGATAAATCAACACCTCATGGATGATATTTTCATTTTTAGAATAAAATGAAGAGGAGAAGAGACTTGATGGTGAATTTTACATTAACATAATAAAATTATTTAATTTATAATGTAATGGAGTTATCATTCATGTTTGGATAGATTATTTGAGGATATTATAATAAAATAAAATAAAAATTGAAAAGAAAATAAAGAAACTGAAAGAGGATTTTAGCTCTTGAATTCTTCTATTTTAGAACCTCCTTAGGGAAATTGGTTTTGGTATTTTGTTGAGACCATAATCTCCTATAAATTGTTAAGATGGTTGGTAATATTATTGGTTGGAAATTTTACAAGATTCAAATCTTAATAGGTGTGAGGATAATAGGTGATGAGGGTGGTATTTATAGTCCAAGAGAGGGGTGTTTTCTCATTATTTTATTCATTAGTTTGTTAATTTGCATCAAGACTGTGAATAGTTTGATAATTAGCACTAAATATATTATAATAAGTAAGTATATTTATAAATTATGGTAATTACATCAGTAATGACTCAAGAAATGGTGTATTTAACTTATAATGTATATATACTGTAAATTACCATATTTTACTATTCACCAAAAATTCAAGTATTTTAGAAAAATCACAAAAATAAACCCTAATAGTTTTTAGATTTTTATAATTTAAAAATTAACTCCATTTTATGAAAATAATTATCTAAATATGAGAAATTTAATTTTTAACTAAATTTATCACTTTCTTTGAAAATACAAATTTTAAAATTATAACTAATTTTTTAACACTTTGAAAAAAATAATTAAGGTCTCAAAAAATTATATTTTAATAATAAGACAACAAAATATTAATTTATCAACACATTTTGTGAAAATACATACTTTTAAATCATTATATTAATAATAAAATTGAAAATAAATATTTATGTTTTATAAAAAATATCAAAACTTAATTAATAATTTCTAAAACATCTATTTACTTATACTATGATATAATTATATCATATTGCCATTTATAATATGAATACATTTTATTTATAGTATCATAGGTAAGGTTACTATTCTATAGTAAAGAATATTATTTCTAATAGTCATGTTACTATTCTGTAGGTCGGGTTGTTATTACATTGGTATAGGTTCCCTAATTTCTATAAATACTTCTTATTTCATTCATTACTCATTTATAAAGTTCGTATTGTGTTCTCTAAGTTATTTTTTGTTATTTGTAATATATAAAATAATTATAATAATGGAATTTTCATTGATAGAATTTTGGGTTGTTACATTCTTCCACCCTAATGAAAATTCACCCACAAAATTTTGTTTTTTAAACTATGAGGAAAAAAAGTGAGGGTAATTATCATTCAATGCTTTATATAGTTCCTAGGTTTCCTCTTCATAATGTTGGTTTTCCATATTACTTTTACCAGATGAGTAGTCTAGTTGCATAGAAATTTATCTCTATGATCCAAGATCTTCCTTGGTTTCTCCTTATAAGAGAAATAATTTTCCAAATGTACCACCTCTTAATTTGGTATATGTGAGGGATTTGTAATGTACTTCCTCAAAATGGATACATGGAATACATCATGTTCTTGAGATGTGGTTTTTGGAAGTTCTAGTCGGTTGGCCACATCTCCAACACAATCAAGAATCTTGAAGGGGTCAATATACCCGGTACACAACTTTCCTTTATTCCCAAATCTCATGATCCTCTTCTATAGATATATGTGGAGGAATACCATGTCTCCAAACTTAACTCCAAGTCTCTTCATTGATTGTCTACATAGCTCTTCTGTCGACTTTAGGCTACATAGATATGCTACTGAATGGTTTTCACCTTTTTTACCATTTCTTCAACCATTTTAGGTCCTAAAAACTTAAGTTCACCAACTTCATCCCAACATGCCATTGTTCTTAATAATTTCCCTTAAAGGGATTCATATTGATCCATTTGGATTCTTGAATAGAAACTATTGTTAAAAGATAACTCAACTAAAGGTAGATGTTGTTCTCATCCTCTTTTGAAGTCCATATAAAATTCTCTCAACATGTCTTATAGTGGCTGAATTTTTCACTTAGATTAGCCATCATTTTGAGGATGATGATTGGTTCTAAATTTCATCTCATTATTTAGATAATTTTGGATAATTTTTCTAAAATTATAGGTGAATCTCATATCTCAATAGAATACAATAAATAATGGTACTCCATACAGCCTTACTACTTCTATAATGTATATCCTTTCAAGTTGATCTAGTGAGAAGTCCTCTAAAATTGTGATAAAGTGAGATGTCTTTATATGATAATCCACAAAAACCCATATTGAATTATTTCCTTTTGATTTCCTTGTATGTCTGGTGAAAAATTTCATGGTTATGTCTTCCCATTTTCATGTTGGTATGGGTAATGTTTGCATCATCCCATTCGACTTTTTTTCCTTTCAACCTTCACCTGCTGACATACGAGGTCCTTCGATGTATTTTCTGTGATCTCTTTATTCGTATTATCCTAAAAATAGTTCTCTCATATATCTCAATACATCTGTGTAATCACTGGGTGAATAGAGAAGGTTGATCTATGTGCTCCATTCAGAAGATTCTTATTTATCTCTAGATTTGATGGTACACATAGTTGTGACCCAAATCTCACTAATCCTAATTCTCCAATTTTGAACTCTGGGGATTTCTACTTTATCATTTCTTCCAATTTCTTATGAATTTCCACATCATTTATTTAAGCATCATTTATTTTCTCCATGAGTGGTGGTTGAGTAATAATTTGAGAGAGTATTGATGATGTTCCTTCGTTAATAGTTATCATGTCCATCCTTTGAAATTATAATAATATTATATCCTTTTAAATCCTAATAATTGATAATATTGTAGGATCTTTTATACTTAGAGCATCTTCAAATTTATTCACCTTTCCATGATGGGAGTGGATTGAGAAGTCATAATCCTTGATAAGATCTAACCATCTTCATTGGATCATATTAATCTCCTTTCTTGTGCATATATATTTGAGGAACTTATGATCAATATATATTTCACAATTCTCCCCGTAGAAATAATTCCATTAGATTTTCCACACAAAGATCATAGATTCCAACTTCAGAGCATGCATGGTACAGTTTTTCTAATGAATTTTTATATTCCTTGAGGTATAGGCTATCACTATATCATTTTTCATTAGAACAAAGCTTATTACCTTATTTGAAGAAATGTTGTACATCAAAAATAGTACCTCTATTTTTATTAGAGTGATCAAAGGTGCAGTCATAAAACACTTTTCCAACTCTTTGAAGTATTCTTTATATTCACTGGTCTAAACAAACTTCACTTTCCAATTCATCTTGGTTAGTGGGTTTTAAAATCATGAGAAGTTCTTCAAAAATCATTATTAATACCCATATCAACCATGGAAACTATGGATATTGTTATATATGTTGGAATGTTCCACTCTTAGATTGCCTTTGTCTTGGAAGGGTCCACAAATATTTCTTTGCACGTTATAAAATTCCCTAACAATGACACTTTCTCAATACAGAATTCACATTTAATTTACTTTACATAAGGCTTCTCCCTTATCAAAGTCTTTGACATAGTATTCAAATTATCCTCATGTTACTCTTTTCTCTTATACTATATCATAATATCATCAATAAATAATACCATAAATTTGTCTATGTATTCTCTAAAAATTTTATTTATTAAATCCAATAAAATTGTTTGAGAATTAGTGAGTTTGAAGGGAATAACTATAAACTCATAGTGTTCATACCTCGTTCTAAATATACTATTGGGGATATATTATTTCCTCACCTTTAATTGGTGATATCCCGACCAAAGTTCCACCTTAGATAAATAATAGGCATAACATAGTTGGTTAAACAATTCATATATCCCTGGAAGACGATACTTGTTATTTATCATGATTTTATAGATATCATGACAATCAATGGAGAGGCACATTGATCCACCCTTCTATTTTGATGAAGAGGACTGGTGCACCCCATGGTGAAGCACTCAATCATATAAAATCCTTGTCCAGATTCTCTTGTAACTGCTTATTCAATTATTCCATCTCAATGGTGGACATTATATAAGGTTTATTTTATATATCCAAAGATCCAGGAATAAGTTTAATTGAGAACGCAACCTCTTAGTTAGGATGAAAACCATGTAATTATTTAGGGAACACATCAGTATAGTCCCTCATAATGGGCATGTATTCGAGCATGACCCTCTCCTTTTTCTCAGTTATTTGAGCTAGGTATGATTTTTCATAAGGAAATAATATTCATAATTGAGACAATGATTCTAATGTAGATTCATCTTCCTCTTTAAACTTGTATAGAATTATAGGATACCTTAGAATGTAAAGATTGATCTCCCTTTCCAGACAGTTGATGTTGTATTTGTATAAAGATAGAAAATTCATTCCCAATATTGAATCAAACTCCACCAAAGGAGGTAAGACAATATTTTATGTGAGGTTTGGTCCAAAAAAATTAACCTTGGAGGATTTATATACTTTTGATGCAATATTTTCTCCATGTATTGTTCTCAAAAATAACTCTACCTCCATATTTTGAGGTGGAGTTTGAATAGTTCTACAAAATTTTAAATATATGAATGAATTCACATAACTAGAATCAAATAGTATGTTCAATATTCTTGTATGAATAACTAGCATACCTATCACCACATCATTATCGAGTTCCACCTCAAAAGTAGTGGTAGCATATTCCCTTCCTTGTTGCCTTGGAGGTTGTTGTTGTTGATTACCTCCAACAACCACTACCTTAGGCAAATAGATTGAATAATGGTGATGTTCCTTGTAGTTTAAACACTTCACTATAGGCAGAGTATTGATTTGAACCTTATTTTATTCTCACACATTAGTGGTATTCTTCATATCCCTTTGGTAATTATTTTCTATATTCCCCTCTCTTCCGCACTTGAATCATCTCTTGGTTACCTTCATGAAGTTTCCAGGATGATTCTTCCAACACTTTTGATATCTAGGATGTAGGGTCTTCTTTCCATCAAGGGATTTATATGTTTATCCACCCACATTAAACTCCATATTCCGATTTTTATCTCTAATCCCAAAAGATCACTAAGAGTCTCTGGTCTCCATTTAAACCTTAAGGGAATAACAAACAATATCCTAATTGGTATCAAAGTCTCAAATCAATAATGCTTTTCATAGACTCGAATTTAGTCCACTAAAGAAGAGATTCACCTAAATTTTGATGTTCATGAAAAAGTCAGAGGGGTATCCTTCAATCATTGTGAAGTTTTCCTCATACTCCACAATAGACTCATCTTCCTCCTGGTTAAGTCTAAGGAATTCTCTTTCCATTATGAGATAGAGGGTTTAGGGAAAATATTTATTGAAAAATATTTTCTTGAATTCCTCTTAGTACATGGAATAAATTTCCTATTTGGAATTAATGTTCTTGATAATTTTACACCACTGATCAGCTTCCCCGTCAAACTTATAGACCACCAGCACAAATTTCTATTCTTCTAAGCACTGGAGGATAAAGAATATCTTCTCAATGTAGTTAATCCATTATTCTGTGAGGAGTGGATCGGAAGATCCACTAAACATGGTAGGCCTTTTCAAATGAAGGATTCAATCGCAACTTTCTCTTTTATAGGATAATGAGGGTGTTCCACATGATTCAAGTAATTATTCATAACTTGATCCAATTTAGAAATTATTTTCATGATGTTTTTAACACTCGTTCTTATCATATTTGGAATATCATTAGGGAAATCATCATAATGCTAATCACATTGATTGTTGGCACAAGTTCTTATATTTCCTTCCATTAAAAAAGGAAAAGAAGTACCATTAAGGGGGCTTGAATACTTATCTAATAATCATATAAAAATAAAACATTGAACATAGAATGATAAACTTGTAAATGAAAATTATATCCTAACTTGTGATACCCTAAGTTTTAATCTAGGTTATCCATGGTGATATAATTATTTCAAGGTTTATTAATAAATTTCTCTTGTCCTAATATCAAAAAATAACTATATTGTTCTTAGATACTAACTATAGTGACATTATAATTTTATACATATTATTACATGATTTCAATCATAATTAGACATCAAATTACAAGCTAAGGATCATAAATTCTAGTGTATTTGGATGATTAGGTACATAAAACATAAAACATGGAAATAGAATAAAACATCTTTATTTTAATCATCCGAAAAGAGCTCCCATATTCCATTGAGATCATACATCTTCATAGGATAACCTAGGAAATATAAGAACAAAAAGGATGATCCAAAAATACCAGTAAGGGTATAAACATAGGAATAAAGAAAATCACATGGGATAGAAGGCATAACATGATGACATAAAAAGAAATGGACTGTGAATAAACATAAGGAATAATAACATGTTGAATATTAGGATGTGTAATCATGTAATAATAGGAATGTGGAAATAAGACACAACATGAAATAAGAATAAGTCAAGTCTAATTTCCAATACCATTACACATAGAGGACAAAGTCCCATAAAGGAATCAGATTCACTCCCTATCCCAACATGAAGTCTCATGTGACTAAAAATTATCCAATGCACTGGAATGATATATGGGAACACCCACCATGAAATTTTCATTAATATGTGTGCCACATTAATAATCAAACATAAGGATTACCCATAGAAAGACTTGGCTATCACAATGATGTCAAAAGGCATAAAAATGGAATATCATAATGGTATCTATGAAAGGATGGATTTAAATAATATATGAACATTAATAAGGAAAACTATTCATATATAATGATTATTTATGTCAAACGTAAGTGAAAACATGTAAAAAGAGTGTTTAAGAGACATTAAAAATGAAACATTTTAGTGCGGTTTAAGGAAAATATTAAAGATTGTTTAAAGAGGAAAAGGAATATTTGTTTTCATAAAACAAGAAATGACCCAAGATGTTTTTTCATGATAAAATGATTTATTTTATAAAAATAATGGTGGATTAAAATATATTATATAGTGCACTTAAAATGGGTAATAAATTGGGAACTTCCCTTTAATCGAGCTTGTTATCGAGAAAATTTGAGAAGGGAACGTTTTTCAAACATGTATTTCCCCATAAAAGAAAGAAGAATAAGGATATGAAGATATTTTTGCAACATAAAAAAATAATATATGAAGATTACATAAGAATAATTAATAATTACATTGGGATTAATAGGGAGAAAGAGTAACCCAAAAGAAAAAAATTGAGGTTTGGAAAGAATCCCTTACCTTATGTCTAAAAGTGTTATGCACTTGAACTGAATATCCTAGATAATAAAATTTAATAGATTAACTAATTAGTTCATAATCCTTTATACATTTATTTTATTTAATAAAGTTTTAATAAGTTCATTACTGGCCTTTTTGATGTGTTATAAGATACAATTTCATCATTCGGGAGTGTTCGTTTCCTTGGTTTTCAAGATGGGTTCACTTGTATAAATTTATGAAAGATCTTATAAAATGAGAATAGATATATAGAATTGAATTTATATTTTATTAATTAATATAAATAAGATTAAATGTTTATATAATTCATTTGGTTATTTGGGGTGGTCGTGAATCATTAGACAAGATGTTAGTGATAATCGTTTAGATTATTTTAGCGGTTTTTTTATCATCACAAACTAGTTTTGTTTCATTTTTCACAATTGTGTATTAAAGTTAGTTTCAGAACCTAAAAATGGTTATAAAATAAATTTTAAAATATTTACCAACCATTATAATATTTTTATATTCATCCTTAAAGGCGGTAAAGGAAAATGAAAACTTGTCATCCTCAAAGGTGACAAATCAATGTCTCGCTGACAATATTTACATTTTTAGAATAAAAGGAAGAGGAGAATAGGATTGATAATGGATTTTCAATTAATATAATAAAATTAAAATATATATAATATAATAGAGTATTTATTTCTATTTGGATAGAGCAGGTGAGGAGAGTATGAGAAAAGAATAGAAAGTGAAAAGAAAAAAAATGAAAGTGGATTTTACCTCTTGAATTCTTCTCCTTGAGAACCTCCTTAGGGAAATTTATTTTGGAATTTTGTTGAGACAAGAACCTCTCAGAAATGAGGAAGACACTTGGAAAGATTATTATATAGAAACTAGACAAGATTCAATTATTAAGAAGTGTGAGGAGAAGAGTTAGTGAGAGGTGGTATTTATAGTTGAGGAGAGGGGTGTTTTCTCATTATTCTATTCATTAGTTTATTATTTTGGGTCAAGACTATGAATAGTTTGAGAATTATCACTAAATATATTAAAGTAATTATGTTCAGTTCGAGATTATAGTGATTACATCAGAAATTACTCAAGGAGTAGTATATTTAACTTATAATGTATATATAACATAAATTACAGTATTTTACTATTCACAAAAAATACAAGTATTTTTTTAAAAATCCCAAAAATCCACCCTAACTATTTTTAGACATTAGGAATTCAAAAATTAACTCAATTTTATAAAAACTATTTTCTAAATATGATAAATTAAATTTTCAATTAAAATCATCATTTACTTGGAAATTACCAATTTTAAAATTATAACTAATTTTAAAACACTTTGAAAATTTAATTAAGGTCTAATAAAATTATATTATAATCATAAGAAAACAAAATATTAATTTTTTAATTTATTTTATTAAAATAAATTTTTTTAAATCATTATGTTAATTATAAAATTGAAAATAAATAGTTATTTTTTATAAAAAAATTCAAAACATAATTAATAATTTCTAAAAAAATTATTTACATTTACTATGACATAGTTAAATAATATTTCCATTTATAATATGCGTAAATTTTATTTATACAATCATGGGTGAGGTTATTATTCTATAGGCCATATTATTATTCCTAATGATCATGTTACTATTCCAATTGTAAAATTACTATTTTATTGGTATAGGTTCTCTAATTTCTATAAATACTCCTTATTTCATTAATTCATCATTTATAAAGTTTTTATTTTTTTTATAATTTTTTTATGTTATTTATACTATATAACATAATTATAATAATGGAATTTTCATTGATAGAATCCTGGGTTCTTACATGAAACCTATAAGAATTGTACAGCAGTAGTATTTACTTAAGGAATTGAAATCATGCGTTGACTAGTACCAAGAAAAGTGATTTAGTAGAAATTTTATCTTTTTGGAAAACACATGATTAAGTAATATAACCATTAATATTTTCTTTAGGTTGAGAAAACAGTGACAATGATATGTTTATGGGATAGTATTGGTGACTTTGAAATTGTTCAGTGATTTGATTATTTATGTTATTATTATTGGAGCTTATTGCATGTTCGGATCTATGGAATATAACCGACAACCAAAGATTTTATTTTTGAAGTAATTTAGGTTTTCATTAAGTTTTTATGGTGATCAAGGTGTTCACATATTTTTAATGTGTCATTGAGAGCCACTTTATATATTTATGGGAATATAATGTTGATTTAGTGACCTTCCTTTAAAAGTTTGGGACTTTGAATTTAGAGATACATATTTTGTATGATTCATAAGGATACAAATATATGGGGTGGATTAAGTTTAACTTTGGGTGATATTTTATAAATTTTTCTAAACATTTTGATTTTGAAAAATATCTCGATACCGGAAGAATGAATTGGAATTATAGTCATCGGTTAAATGTGCTTCAGGCATAAAAATTCATATTGGATATTCATTTCTGGGAGTAAGAAATTAAGTTGTAATAGATATAATAAAAAATAAAGGATGAAATTATTCCTATGAAACTCAAATCCAGGAAAATGAACTTGAAACAAAAATGTTATCCCAATGCCTTAATTTATAACAAATCAAATGGACCCTTAACTCATCACAAATTTAAGTTTTTGTGGTTTTTTACATTTTATTTATCATTAACATTTTTTTATCAATTACATCTATCACCCTCTATCTGTATTTTGACATTACGCTTTTCTTCCATATCTATATCTTTACTTCTCACCAATGTGCTCTTATATAGAAACCTAGTTATGTGATTATTAAAGATAACCTTCATGCTTCCCAATATCTCTTTTAAAGAGAATTTTTTTTACCCTTATCATGATGTGGGATATCAAGAGTGAAAATTTTAAAATCGAAACCCTTGATTATTGATATCAAGATTAAATTATGAGGATGAAATTTATTTAAGGGGGTAGAATATAACACCCTAAGATTATAAAAAAGAAGCATCATGTTTGATAGAATGTAAGAAATGGAACACCCATATTAGAAGAAAATATAACACCCAAAGTCTTTAATATATATTTATTTTTAAATAAATTAAATTTCTTTGATATATTGTTAAGCACATAACACCAGGTATAAATGAAACACCGCACTCTATTAAAATATTTTTCTTTAAACATGACCATTATAACCTAGTCGTTAAGTTAGAAGTTAGGAATATAAATAAATAAATTATGGAAATATAGTTTTTTACACATGTATAAAATAAATTCAATGGTTATTTATTAATTATAAATCAAATAAGAACCGTTTAGAAGAGAAAGAAATTTTTTCTGAAAAACATTTGTTTTTCTAAATGGTGGATTAGTTGCATTTTGCGCACATAATTTAAAATTAATTTTTACTATTCAAAAATTTAATTGAAAAATTAAACTTTATTTTTGATATATAAATGTCAAAATTATATTTTTGTGATTTTTAGATAATTTTCTAAAAAGATAAATTTTTTAGTGAATAGTGAAAATAATTGTTTTTATTAAAAAAAAATGGCTTTTAATTTGAAGCATTTAGAAGAAAAATTTTATATTAATATGATTTGAAAAGTAAAATTATTTAAATAATATATATATATTAATCTAATTTATTTAATTTTAATCAATTTAACTTTGAATTTTTATGTAATAACTTTTAAAACTTTTAAAACATTTCTCTTTGTAAAATCGCTTTTTCATCGTGTTTGCAGAATTAATTTTAATTTAAATTATGTCAATTATATGAATTTAATTTATAAAAATGTATTATATATTTTAAAAATTTATAATTTTTATATTCTAATAAGTTCAAATTATTTTTTTACCATAATTAATAGTATAAAAAATAAAAACTAATTACCACAGTTAAGGTAAAAATGGTTTTAACAGAAGGTTAAACTAAAAAGATAAGAGGTAAAATGACCTATAAACTTGTATAAAACCAATTTTATGGAAATATATATACATTATAATACATATGGTTTGATAATTACCCATGTTTTAGGGTTTTTTGTAACATAAAAATATGGTTTTAAATTGTTGTTTTCAAAAATACCAAGTGTGTCATCTCCCCCACTTATAAAAGGCCACCATTTTTCATCCCCTATTCACACTCCAAAAGAAATTTGGTTCACAAAATAAATTAAAAAAATATGTTCCTTACATCCTCAACCACATAATATG
Organism: Viscum album; assembly: GCA_963277665.1. NCBI lineage: Eukaryota > Viridiplantae > Streptophyta > Magnoliopsida > Santalales > Viscaceae > Viscum > Viscum album. The sequence continues at coordinate 680,691,163 of OY728147.1, forward strand.
TTCATTTTTTAGATTATAAATTCAATCTAGAAAAGTTTTAGGTTAAACCTAATATGGTTTCTCGAAGAAGAGGTAATGATTTTATCAATGTGTTTTCATTTTACTTCTTATATATCCTTATAATATTTTAAAACTGTACCAAAAAATAACACCATTAATTTCTATATAATTATATTTCATTATGTTAATTTCATAGCCTATATTCATATCTATTTCCATCAAATGGGAAATAAAATCGTCGATCATGTGTACGGCGGACTACCGACTCGCAAAAAGATATTGTTCATTTTCCATAACCACCTTTAAAGACCAGATTTAATGATGTATTTAACATTTGGATATGATATTTATTATATTATAATAATTTTTAAATTATTATATCACAAATAACTTATTAATTTACATTCCATGAGGGACACAATATAATTACTCGAGTGTATGGAAAAATACCACCTCGCGAAGCGATGTGATTCGTTTCTCGCTTATGCTTTACTTGGAATGTATTTGGAATAAATTTAATGATTATATGTAATATATAAAACCTAAAAATACATCTTTTAATATAATATAACATCTAAATTCTTATCTTCCAATCCATTTGAAAACATTAATGTCACTCATTAGTATGCATGGACTATCGCTTCCATGTAGTGATGTGAAATGTTTTTCATTTTATTTTTACATGGATGGTAACAAGGATATATTTTATTAATATAAATGATATAAAATCATAATAATGATTCAATAAAGTTTAGTTAATATTTATTTTCCTTTTTCAATCCATCGTGAAAAATGGACACAGTGTTCATCCATACGTACGGTTTATCGTCTCCATTAACGATGTAATCCATTTTATATCTCTCTCATTTATAGATTTCTATAAATGCATATATAATGAATATATATGATATATATATATATATTAGTTAAAAAAATTATATTATTTAACCAAAATAAAGTTAAAATAACCAAAATTACTGAACTAAAACATAAATGAAAAATGAAGTAATTCTCAACTGAAATAGTGATTTTAAAAAATAATTATTAATAAACAAGTGATAAAATAATATAAGTAAATCATATATGGTATGAAATATAATATTATTTTTATTTAATATATTTATTATAAACCTATATTTATTATAAAGGTAATTTATACACATATTAATGAAATCGAACCTGACGTAAGGGTTTCTTGTCTCACTTTTACTTCCTTGAGTCATACGTTATAATCACCACTTATTCATTTGTGTGGTTTGAATATTACCAATTTTGATATTTTATTTCATGAATATATTTCTATTCATGGAATTTAATGTTTCATTTTAAGTTAATTATTTCATGGGGCTCATGATTTAGAAGTCGCCAAAGTGGTAAGGGTTTATTTCATAATCTTGTTATTATTTTGGTTTATTTTTGTTTAAGTTTCCCTTGGCGTAATTATTTGATATTTATATGTGAAAATAAATATATTTTCTTCTCATCTAGTTATTCATGTACTTTTTAAATTTATGGAAATATTTTTCCACTATTTGGTACATAAAATTATTGAGAAAATATTTTTAAGATAATCTAACTTTATTTCTCTCTTGAGCCAAAAAACATTATTCATAAAAATAACTGTTTTATAAAAATGTTTTTATCCTTTTATTAATGATTTTTTAAAGAAATTTTTACCAATTTTAAAAATTTTAAAAATTATTTGAATGGAATATTCATGTGATTTTTCAAATAATCCCCATTTCTATTCTACCAAAAATGCAAAAGGAATCTTTGGGAATGAATAGAATTTTCCACCGTCATGATCACTTAATGTTTTAAAGATTATTTTATAAGCTTTCAAATTTTATTTTTAAAAAAAAGTATTTTCAAAATATTTTGTAAACTTTTAGCTTAAAAATAATTCAAATTTAAAATGTTATTTTCCTCCAGAATGTTTTTAATGACATTTTTATGGTATTTTTATTCATCAATTATATCTACCATTTATAAAAATAATGATCCTTTAGGGATATTTTATATTGATAACATCCTTATTATTTCTCTAGATGGTTTATGGTCAATTATACTAGGGATGTACAATTTTATTACCATTCACCATATTACCCTAGAAGATTTAAGATTATATTAATTGATTTTGGTAAGTATTAAAATTTCATGTGTTAGTTTTTTAATAAGAATTTTTATGTTGATTGTGTTTCACCCATTTCATATGAGGAATGAATAGGACTTATTAAGTTATCAGTAGGGCCCACAATTACATAGCCCCTTGATGTATCGGTAGGTCTCATGAGACAAATTAGCATGGATATTTGGATGAGGCCTTACCCATTTATGTAAGATGTGTTGTAATGAGGCCTTGATGGAAACAAGTCTTGGCATGAGGCCTTAATGTATATTTTTGATGTCCAGCATTATGAATTCTCTCATTATGAGATCAGTTATTGATTTCCATGTAATTTTTTTATTAGATAAAATATCCATGGATAATTTTCAAGCTCATGTGACAATTTATCTGTATTTATTTGATCATAATTTATTTCTACCATATTACGCTTAGTTTACTATTCAAATGGAATATGTTTTAGTTATTCACCATGCCACATTTATTATGATTATTTATTCATGATATCTCCCATTGTATTCTTACCCTTACTAAGCATCTGATATCACCCCTTTATTATTTTTTATTCTCCCTAGAATATCATGAAGTGTTTTTTGATTGCTATGCAGGAATAAGCTATGAGGAATAATGGAGTTCACAAAGAAAACAATTTGTGTATTTTATGTTTTCAATTATAATGAAATTTTCAAGTATTTATATTTTTTATTAATAATAATGAACTATTTGGTCCTTCAATATTTGACTCCTTGTACCATATACTTATTTAATAAAGTAGACATTGGCTCCGAGTTAATGGGGTTGAGGTTGCTTCAATTAATCGGGTCCTTTAACATTGAGTGGTACGATTCTTCTGAATTATACCTTTATATAATATTCTTTTGATATTGGAAAATCCCGCACGTTTATTTATTCTCTTGTTATTTATCATATGCATTTTCATGTTGAGATGAGGTCTTCTATTTTCAAACTTCAAACTCCTCTTGTCCAAAGAGAATGTCGAGACTTTATGTGTAAATCTTGTTCTATAACTATAGATGGGGATGAGTTTCTTTGGTATTTATATACGATTTAGATTTATGTCCATGGAATGATTATGGGTATGTATTGGTTTATAGTATTCAAGTCCCACATCGATTGTTATATTGGAAAGGTACTACAAGAAAATTTCAATTTTGCAATGGTTATTTTTGGGTATGGTGACAGTTTAAATCACGGTTATATGCTTCTGCGGTGGATTCCAAAAACTACCGCTAAATTGTGTGTAAAGAAACTATTGATGGTGGTTAAAGTAGTTTAGTGGTGGTTTATGGGAACCTTCATATTTGGTGTATTTTCATGGAGGTTATAATGTTTTTCACGGCATTTTTTTCGGGTAGGACATTAGTTTTTCTAGCGGTGGTTTTAACCGCCACTAAAAACATTATAACTACCATGAAAAAAGTGTAGGTAGTGGTGGTCAAAACCATCGCTAAAAAAATATTTACAAAAAAAGAACCAGTTTCTCTAGCCCCTGTACCAGTGCCCTAAAAAACCATTCCAATAATACCAAAAGACCAACAGAATACAAACTACAGTAAATATAAAAAGAGATGCTAAACTAAGAAAAACCAAATGCGTCGTTTAGTGGGTAAAGGAATGATGATAAACATATCACATTACCATTAGACCTTTAAACAAAATTATAAACAAGAATTTATGTCATATTTCATGAAATCAATGCCAAGCCTAGGTTCAACTTATTCCATCTATAAAAGGTCCAACCCTGACATAACCATTCATATAAACATAGTAGTAAAAAAATCATGATTTTATTATTTTGGAAACCAATTATAACCAAAATTACATTGCATAATTATTTTCATCATATTATACATTAGGGGAACTTGGTTTGATATCCAATTCGTGGTTGAGTTGACATACAAATAAAACTATAATTCAATTCAAATGACACATTTTGATGCTCTTTATGGTTGGGAGTTTCATTCACTAATATGTTAGCATTAGGGTGGGAGGTAGTAATTGTGGGTCGTTCGTGATTTTAGAGGCATTTGTGAGATTTTACTAGATCAAGAAGCATTTAATCACTTCTAATTTAAAATATTTATCATATGAAAATCGTAGGAGGCAACACATGGAATTAATTGTGGGTGTTTGATTTTTATTATGGGAGACTACTCAATTAGGGAATCAATGATTGCAGAAGAAAAGGATGTTGGTATCGAAGTTTATGGGGTTGTTTAGGATTATCAAGAGTGTCATTATAGTGGAATTATATTTGGAATTTCCTCCACAATATCAAGGAATGTGTGATGTTTTACTTGTCTCTTATATTCATTTGTACATTCTCAATCAAAATTATGTGATCAACTATGAAGAATTTTAGTTGGAGCCTTACCCAACATGTGTGGAGTGCTCGGTGTGAATCATGCACTGTAGTGAGAAAATGTTTTGAAGAAATCCAATGTCACTTGTTAGAGTCATATGGGATCATGTATGTACACATGAAGAGTCTTACAAGTAATAATATGATGCACGAGCTCAATAACCCTTGTATTTTCGGTTTGAAATATAGAGGCACTACTCAGGGATGATAAATCCTCATAGGGGGAGATTATTAGGACTTGAAGTTTTCTAAGGGCCTTAAGACTTACATTATACCCTTATTTAATTGTTTCTGAGATATTATTCTATTGGGTGAATTCTTAGGTTGTTTTTTTTTGTTTTAAGCTCTATAGAGGCCTCTAAATGGTTTCATGATAGGAACATGGTCATGGGAAACCATGTGATTCTCCCCAAAAAACCATGTGTCTTGGTTAAAGAATGATAATAGGTAGGTAATGGTTAGAACACGGTTAGAGATGATCATGAATCATTTACCTTGAAATATATGTGTCTTGGAATAGAGGATAAAATAATTGTTAGCATACAATTTACCAAATGAGAATATTCATTCATTGACGATGTGCTAGAATCTCATATAAAAATAAGGTATAATGGAGAGAAATGGGTCTCAGGGAATGTATAAAATTACAAGAGTATCACGAATACTAGGGAAAGTAGAAAATTTTGATATTCAGTATTTTTAAAAGTTAGAAATGGAAACGTAGGGGTAAATGCATTGGGTTAGAAAATTTAGGATAAGTTATTATAATGAAAAAATGAATTTGGTAAAAATGAATCATCACAATAATGAGTTGACATATATAGTGTATACCACACTCGAGAAATCAAGACATAAAAGGAAACATCAGAAATCAATAAAATACATAAAAGGAAACATGAGAAATCAAGAAAATGTTAGTTCATGAAAATGTTTGGTGGAAACTATGTTCCAGATAGGATACATATACAAACCAACTGTTAAAATATTTGTCCAACATATCAACAATACTATTAATCATTGTCTAATGATGAACACACATCGTCACCCTCTCCACCTCCATCTCCACTTCCTGCTACCACCTATAAGAACATTATATTGAAAATAAAATAGTGTTGCATATTTATATTTAAACTTAAAATCAATAAAAGTTTGAAAACTAATTGAATTTTGAATTTTTTTTGATTTACCTGCTCACCACCAGTCGATGCAATACCCCCGGGGGCATATCTGCTCATCTACTGACGTATATCAGTTAACACTTTCTGCAAAGAGGATATCTAAGCCCCCTGGACTTGAACTGTGTTTTGTAGAGAAACAATATCTCTCTGAGCATCTCTGGGTATAGACTGACTACAACCAGGAGTAGATGCAGCTACAATCCCCGATGGCCTACCAAAGACCTCATATGGCATGGGTCCCAAAATCATCCCACACACTCTACCAGGATGCTTCTTCCCAAGGACTTTAGCAATGGGGTCATCCTGGGAGACTGAGTGGGACTGCCCAGGATTGGTATCCCATATTTCTTTAATTTTTACCTATAAATAAAATATCAATATATATTAACATAGTAAAAACTGATAATAAGTTATAATAATGAAAAAACGAGTTCATACCCCAACTTCTTTTGTAGGCTCATTAATAAAACTTCCATCGGATTTTTTGTGAACATCCAACCACACTTCAGTTTGGGATGCTGTGTGACCTAAACTCTCTGAATGCATTAAACAAATATTAAATCAACAATTTAATATATTAAACAAATAATATTGTCTTATAAATATTTAAACTAATGAAAAGATTACCAAAGTCGATAGGCTTCTAGAAAATCTTTTTGACCCCATAGTGAGAGGGATGACTTGCTTAGCCAGGCTTGATGCATTATTTCTTGAGAGATCATGAAATAAATAAAATAAAATTTAATAGTAATGTATTCAATGTCATCTCCTCTTCATATACATGTATAAAGGTAAATTGAGGTTAATATAATAATATATATTTAAATACCATCTTCATCTCATCATGAGGACTGTCAACAAAAACTTTCCACTATTCTTTGGGTACCCCATTGGGTAGCTTCTCATACATTTTTTTGAAGGTCAACAAAGTATTGTTGACATCGCTCCACAATCTCCATTCGAAGCCTTTCTATTTCTTACCAAGATTTTTCAACATCCACTTTCGTGTTATCACATCAGCAACTGTAAAGTGTAAAAACATCTGTATACAGAAATTGATTTTGAACATATTAATAACATGACATTCAATTACACCATAATGTATTAAAATTTCCTTTATTTGGGAATCAAAAACATCATTTTCCAACTTGGAGGCATATGTCTCCAATCATCATAAGAAATAGGAAGGGAAATGGGCTCCGCTGCTAGCTAGCCTAGAATTTGGCCAAATAATCCTATGGCATCATCTATAGGGACCCCATGTGAATCAAATGGGACAACTATCTTCTCTCCATTCATATTCCACACATCTTTACTTTTTATATTTTTCTCCACAGTTGAATTTTTTCATCTTTAATGAACAAACAATTATTATAAAAAAAAGTGCAATAAATTTATTTTTATTAAAATTTGTACCTATAATAGTGACCCTCCAGTATGCCCGTGATGAACTAGAAGTGGTGTGTCATCGCCCCACTACTAAGGATACTGTAGGGCGAGTCGATGACTTATCTTCTAAAGGGATGCTCATAGAGGGCGTGAGAGATGGTGAAGGGGGAGATGGTGTAGGGGGTAGGTAGATGGTGGCTCAAATGTCGTAGGGAGGGAGACAGATTGATCGTCATCTGTCGCATCAGTGGATGAAACTGGGTATCGATTCCTCCTTGGAATTCCTATCATTTAATCAAATAAAATTAAGTTTAGAACATATATTTCAAAAAGAATATGCAAACAAAATTAAAAATGATAATAGATGCCTGGTAATAACAAAAAAATATACATACCAATGATAATGAATGACTATATAAATGAAATAATTGGTTGTTCAATGAATAAATAACTATACATACAATCATTTCCCCCTTCAATCATGTCAGTTTCATGCTACATTACTTCATCCACTTCATTCATCCTTTCTAGACTAATATTTTCAATATCATGATGGAAAAATAATTCTGCTTCTTGTTGTTGATGAGATTCAATTTTAGAGGTCAAATCTTCCACTTCATCACCCATATCATACAAATCTTTTTGTATTATGTGAGCAACTACACTCCACCCTTCATCCACAACATCATTCACATAATATACCATTTTTTCTTATGATGATAACATATGTGGATCATGCAATTCACGATCACCAATATACATCAAGCGAGAGAAGTTCACAGAAGTAAATTTCAAGGAATCTATTTTAATACCTCTTATAATATCGACCCAATTGAATTTGAATAAAACAAATAAAAAATGACTGTGGTAGTTTAATTAAATAATATTAGTCATCTTTCAATAGTATCCCACTTCATTAAATGTAAATATACCACTATTCTGTATTTTCCAACCCTCTTCTTGATTGATTGTACGAAATCTAAATCCATTCACGTTGTAAGCGTAGAACTTTATAACTTGTTTTAGAGGGCCTCGAGCAAGAAACTTCAAATATTATGAAAACTCCTCTCGAGTATCAATATTCATGATCTAAAAAATAAATATACTTTATTAGATTTACAAAATATATGTGTCAAACTAATATTCATATTTATTGCAATATTTATGAACTTACACGTTGTGAAAACCATTCTACAAGCTCTTTATTAACAGCTTTCGTTATATCTTTCTCATTTCATTTTCAGCCTCTCATTAGTCTCTTTGTTTGTATCCTAAACTCTTCAATAAATGGATCTGTAATTTCACTATTCAGCAGCACATATCTATGTGCCTGTAATAATTCCAATTCTGTCAGTGTCACATTTGAGTTCCTCCCAACTGATCAGCCAATAAATGGAAATATTTTTGATTTCTGATATATTTGATATTGATTTGATGTGTCATCAACACATAAAACTTTATTAAATCGTATCTCAATATCATCCAAGTATCTAAAACAAAAGATAAGACACTCCACATCCAAATAGCCATCAGCAATAGCGCCTTCTGGTTGAGCGTTATTTCTCACGTATAATTTTAAATTCCCAAGATATATGTGAAATAAAATAAACATAATTATTCATTTATTTTAAGTGCCAAAAAAATTTACTTCATAGAAAAACATATAAATAAATTACCTCTGAATTGGATACATCCATAAATAATGAACGGGGCCTCCTAATCTAGCTTCCTCAACCAAATACACACTTAAATGCATCATGACAGTAAAAAACGATGGACGAAAGATCATCTCTAATGCAAAAAGGGTCAATAAAAACCTCTCCTAGAGGTTGTCAAGATGAAATGGATGTAGATATTTCCCACATAGTTGTCTGAAAAATGTGCAGAATTGGAGTACAACAGCAATAACATTTTCAGGTAATAATGTCTACAATGCCAATCGTAGTAACTATTATAACAAAATATGTGAATCATGACTTTTCAATCCAGGTAACTTATGATTATTCAAGTCAACACACCTTGATATGTTAATTGAATACCCATTAGATATCTTCAAATTCTTTAAAAATTGAAGGAATGTATCTTTATCGCTATTTTTCATTGCAAAAATATCCGGAGAATACTTTCCATTCTCATTTGTCCAGAGATCACATTTTATGGTCATTACTTATAAGTCATTGCAAGCATTGAGATGATCCTTCGACTTTCCATTCTCATTAAGCAATGTGAAAATAAAATTGTCACTGACATTATTCTCAATGTGCATCACATCAATATTATGCCACAAAAAATTAAATTTCCAACATGGAAGTTTGAATAATATAATTTTTTTTCTTCAACTGTTGCGTTCAGATTTCACTTGACGATGAACTTCATACCCATTTCCCACTATCATTCAAATGATAAACCTTCCCAAATTCTGTTTCAACATTTTCAAGTTGTTTCAATATTTCAGAACCATTAAACAACTTTGAATGTGGTCTACGATCAATGAAACCATTAAATCTTTATCGGTTCAGCCAAAATCTATGAGATGCATCAAGAAATCTTTGAAGGCACAAGAAGCACCATTTTAAACTGTGAGGTATCCGTTTGTGCTCAAAATCAAAGTTGCAAATAGGACAAGTCAAACTCATGTAAATTTTCTAACCGGATAAATTCCCAAGCTCAAGGAAGTCACTAGCGGTCCACATTAAAGCAGTATGCATTTTTAACATTATTTTAAAGGAATCATCAAATGTCTCAACACCGTTGCTTCATAACTCCTGTAATTCTTCAATAAAAGGCTGAAAGTATACATCAATATCATTTCCAGGCATTTCTTTTCCAGGAATAATAATTGAAATGATAAAATATGTTTGTTGCATACACATCCACGGAGGCAGATTGTAAGGGATCAAAACTACTGGACAAATGCTATAACTGGTACTCAAAACCCCAAATGGGTTAAATCCATCGATAGCCAATCCCAATAAAAAATTCCTAGGATCATCTAAGAAATTTGGCTGTAATGAATCAAATGTCTTCCATGATAGTGAATCTCATGGATGCCTCATTAACCCATCATTGTTATTATCTATAGAATGTCACTTCATGTGTTCAGTGGTTTTCGATGACATGAATAATCTCTTCAATCAAGGATTTAAAGTAAAGTAACTCAAAACCTTTGTAGGTGTGTTCCTTTTCTTCTTCTTCATGAAAGTATGTTGATTTAGACTTCCAACATCACCCATTATCCGGCATCTAGAAGAAGAACATTTTTTTTCAGTTCTGCCTACTTGAATTCTCTCGCCAATAAAGCATACAATCATTGGAACACACATGTATTTTTGTATAATTAAGACCAAGCCTGTTAACAAATTTTTTCATATCATAAAAAGACTCAGTGATTTTTTCTTCAATAAATGCATCAAGAAACAATTATAATATCATCGACATTGCCTTATTTTAATTCTACATAGAAATTTTATATGGTACAACTTCATTAGAAAAGAAAGCTTTAAATATTTTAAAAATCCACTATAAAACTCTTGATTTTCATCGTCAACTAAATCATGAAAAGTATTTTCCTTAGTGAAGTTTTCTCTTACATTTTCCTCCTCAGAATCAAGAGGAGGATCCAATGATAGGTTACAATCTTGATCTGTTTGTGTTACAGTCTCAAAAGCATCACTTGTCACGTTGCAATTTTTATCACCCTCATCTGGTTGTTCTGTTTTGTTTTGATGTTGATAGTGGTGTCTTGCAGTGCCGAATACATCATTTAGGAGGTTTTGCATTTAATTTTCCCTTGTCGAGGAAGTTGGGACCTCATTCTATGGATTAATATCATTGCTCAGCCTTTATGTAATGTTTTATTCTCCAGGCCAAATCCAACACAAATATTGACCAAGGAATTTCTTTAGTATTAAAAAATTCATAAACTTTATCTCTCTTCAAACATATTATAAATTTAAATTTAGGACATGTACATATTATTCTCCCTTCAACGGATCGATTGGAAATTAAAAAATCTAAAAACTCCTTCAAACACTTAACATACTGAGGTGTGTTCCTTAGTAATTTGATCTAGCTGCTATCCATGTATATCACAATGTGCCTACACAATATTAAAAAAATTAAAACACATAGTTACTACTAAATAGGTAAAGAGATTCATATATACTAGTTGAAAAATATATAAATATATTACATAAGGTTTTCCTATATAAATACATATAGTAAATCACCCACTAGAAAACCAAAGCATGCAAATTAAAAAGATCCATAAAAGAAGACGAGAACAAGGATTCCATCCTTATAGTTTTCTATTTTTCGTGCTCCACTAAAATAGATAGAAAAACTAATGATGCCATTACATTGATATCACTAAGGTAAGGGCTTGATAAATCATATAATAATTGAATAGAATCTAGGAATATGAAATGGAAACAAACTCTTACCTTAAATTAGTGGCCTCGAAGTAAGATTCAAAGAGTTGGGCATGGCCTGGGGTTAATAATTTTAGAACATGTGGGGCATCATGGTGAAGTGTTATGGGTAGCAACATGTTGTGACCCTATGTGGGATTAAATTTTTCAGATCTGGGGTGGATCACAGAACATCAATGGGGGTTAAAACATAATGTGGATCTCAATAATAAAAAAATCATAGTCGGGCCTATGATGTTTTCCTTTTAGTATCTAAGTAGATAAGTAAATATACAATGGATTATTTGACCCATTGGTGGGTAGAGGAATAAAAAGGATATGAAAAATCCATGTCTTCTTTGATTTATAAAGGCTGGTTTGCCTCCTTTTTTTCTCTTGGTCCTAGTGTGAACTGTCTTGGAATGGTAGTGAAGTCTTACTATGACAATGGAAATTTACTAGAATACATGGTTTTAATTGGATGTTATTGTAGAATGTGGAAATGGAAAGTTGAAGCATCCATTTGTAAACTCTTTTCAGGGTGTTACTAGTAAGAGAGCATGTGGCCCGTGTGAATTAGAAGTTGACCTTGATGGATTCATGAGACTTGATCACATGTCATGATAGAATTGCAAGTAATCTAAAATGACCAAACATATATGATTGTGTAAGAATACGAAAACATAATATAGTGAGTCTTGAACATCCCAACTACCACAGCTCGTGAAAGAGTAACTAAAAGATCACTCATTGATCACATAAAACCAAATCCACCTCAATTCCATAATTTACATAAACCAGTTGATCCCAAATTCCCCCAAATATACCATCACCAGAAAATGCAAAAATATCATACCTCATCAATTCACCAAACCAACCAAGTTATATTGGAAAATATACCAAAAAATAGACATATAAAAACATAATACAACATTTAAAGGAAAAAAATAATGATTTACACTCCATTTAGAGTTTGGTAAATATCCAAAAATAATATAAGTAAATCCAAGGAGATTAATACACATCCTTTACATGGGACCATTAGATGTGGCATACATTAAATAACTTAAAACCATAACCCAGTAAGGTCTTGTATAAAAAATCAATAGTACCCAAGTAAATTGAGGAAAAATTCAATACAAACCCCCATAAAACTAGATTTTTTTTTGAAAAAGAAATCCATTAAAAATTAAATACACCCATAGAGAGGAGTCCCAAATCATTATAAAGTAAATATAACTTTTAATAACAATACGAAAATTTAAGTTCCTAAAACAAATTTTAAAATTAAAAAACATTCAATTTTACCAACAACTATAAATTCAAATTCTGGCATCCACTATTATAAATTGAAAAAACCATTATTATTTAAACTCCCATAAAGGGTAAAAAAATATAATAATCCATAAATATTTTTCAGAACTACTAACTTTATTGATGTAAACAAAAAATTATCTCTTTAATAGAATTTATTTATTTCAAACATCACCCCTATTAAAATAATTATAAAAAACACTTTTTCACATCTAAATTGACAATTTTTAGATATATAGTCTAAAAGGGTCAAATATAATTTTATAAATAAATCACCGACCGGCTTTAAAACTAATATATATTTTATATTTCATAATGAAATCATCCAATTCCAAATAGAATTCAAAATAAAAATATATATATTATAAAAAAATTTGGATTTATCATTTCAATCTAAATACATCATTCATTATATACTCATTTTTGAAAAATCGTAATATCCAAAAAAAATAACACATAAAAAAGGCACGTGATAAATCCAATCAAAATCCAATCCCCCTAAAAAATCACAAGGACCACATAGCATCATTTACCTTTTCAATGAAATGATTCCAATGACCATATAATGAAGGGGTCTAAGTAAAAAAATCCCAATGGGATGAAAATTTATGCTAGAACTAACCACATGGTTTGATGGGATGGAATTTATTCATGCATTAATTTTTAAAACATATCTAAGAGCTTGAGTTTAGTCACTTCCCCATTTATTAAGTTGTGTATACAAAACTGATTCCATTAATCCCATTTCCATTTTCACCATAAATCCAAGGAAACCCCTATGAAACCCAATAAAATTAAAATTAGGATATATACACCATAACTGGTAATCAATATGAATTTTCAAATTCAATATTCAAATCTTGACAACCCATAGTGGATGAACTTCCATCATAATGGGTGGCAATCAAGAACTCGCTAATAAACTAATTCTACAGTCCCAACAATAAAACTAACTCAATCAAACCCTAATGCACCCATATAAAAATATATTTAATTTAGAACTTGGGTACTTTTAGGAAACTAATGTTCTGATGCCATTTTTAATAAACCTAACCTGTATGAGTTGATATGTTACCCAAACCAATTTTCCATAAGGGATAAAGGGCATTCTCGATACCTATAGGATATAAACAAACTTAGGGGTATCAAGACCCTGAACCTGATAATGGTATAACCCTTATGTGGTAATAATAAACAAAATATTGATATATTAAAAATTAATAATTACAATTCCAAGAATTGGATTTCCTTTCAAATGAATAAATATTAAATGAAATAAATGAATAATAAAATAAATAATTATTAATCAAAAATTATTCCAAAAAAATAAAAATGAATTAAATATAATATAAGTAGGACTTGTACTTGGTAAAAATGGCCAATACAACATACCAAGGGAAAAAATAAATGGAACCTGAATAGCTCCTGCATCACCACTAATGAACCATATCCACTAAATATATACCACTCATCCATAAATTGTCCAAACTAAGAATAAATGAATAAAAAAATAACTATGAACCCAAAAGAGAAACCTAAGATCTACATACACCTAGATGTGTATGTAATGTACGAACTAAACATGCCATGTGGGATCTCCATATGAAATCTTGGAAATTACTTTTACAAAACATTTAATATATTCTAGTTTGAACTAAAATATTAATATAGATCTTTGACCTCCATGTAAAAAATTAAACCATGTCATAATTCATTTCATGATTATAAAACACCCATCATTTCTAATTTAAAACATGGGTTGGAAAACTCACTTTCATTATAAATTATCAAACATGATAAAGAGTTCCTTTAAAATTATGGTTAAAAATACAATTCTTCTAATCACCGCACTTTTGATAACACATTAAAAAAAGACCATTGATACAAAAAAATAGGATTTTAATCTAATACCTCAATTTCCAAACCATTATATAATATATTTTGAAAATAAACCAAAGGTGAACTCAATATAAAATACAATCAATATCTTGCACCATGGTATCTGGAACAGTACATAAAATAATATCAGACACTCATTGGTTTCTCAAAATTTTCAACAAGGGGATAAAAATAATTCAAAAAATTAGATACTCTAAAATGCACTAACAATAAACATAGCATCTTGGGGAACTCACTAGGTATGAATTACCATGATCTAAACTGACTCCATGATCCCTAGTCCATCACTAAAGAACATAACATTCCCAATATCCCCAATTAAATAGTCTTGACTTATAACCATCCTAGGAATTAAAATCTATTACGGCAACATAATTCATCAAGTAAGTTCTATGTTTCTATAGGGAGTGACCCTCTAGAAGTTTCAAAATCCATAGTAGGATTTAAAATATATATATATATATATAACACATAGTCTCATTGGACGCCCATGACTTATCAAATTGACGTGAGAAAAATAGTAAACAATTACATGGATCAATTATGAATAATTTACAATAAATTTCATCATGTCTCCAATGCAATTTCATGGAGAAACAGAGAAATTATTTGAAACCATACCTGGGAATCGATCTAGAGCTTCAGGGGGTCGGCAGCGATGGGTGGTGAGGCGCGCTGATGGGCGGCGGGGTAAGCTTATGGGCGGCGAGGTCACCGGTGGCACGGGTGGGGAGCCGGTCTAGGGTTTCGGGCTCGCTAGGGTTGGGGGGAGAAGGCAGCATCGTGGGGGTCAGGGGGAGAAGGGGAGTCGGGGTTTAGTGGTTGTTTTTAATAAACCACCACTAAACCCTTTAAAAAAAGGTTTTGCGGTGGTTTTATAAACCACTGCTAAAAGACCACCACTAAAGGATATTTATGTTGTAGTGATGTTAGTTTCACATCTCTGGATGGAATTGAGCATCTCCTTAGAGAATATTGGGATATAAAAGAAAGTTGAGCTAGACTTTTAGCACTGGTGGTTAGAACCATATATTACCAGTTTTCAATGATTTCCTTGGAATCTATGGATGATATTGAGAATAGATATTTTTCAATTAATAATGTTGACTAGTTTCCTATTGTTTTTCTTGAAAATTAATCAAGGTTTCCATCAAAAATAAAGGTGGATTTTACAATTGATCTCCTAAAAAGGACTAGTCTAATATCAATTCCATATTATATGATGGAACCAACATAATTTTTGGAATTGAAAGTTTAGTTGGATAAGTTTAAAATAAAAGTTTTCATTTGACCAAGCAAATCACCATGGGTAGCACTGATTTTGTTTATGAAGAAGGTATATGGAACTCTTAGGCATTTTTTAGATTATTTAAAGCTTAAAAAAGTTACGATAATGGATTAATATATTATACCATGCATTAATGATCTATTTCATCAATTGATGGGATCTTATGATGAGTTAGTTTTTCCTCATAACAGTGAAGCCCCCTCTCCCCTACTCGTCTAGGGTTTCCCTTGAGTTTTTTTCCTCCTCCCCTCCTTTGGTGTGTTGACCGTCATCGACATCCCATTTCCATCACTACTCCTGGCTCGGTGGTGAGATCGGCTTGGGGGTGGCTTCTCAAACTCAGCTCGGCTTCATATCCATCATGTTTTGGCTTGGTGACGGACTCTAGCATTGTTCGTAGGCTTAGATTTGGAAGTCTCATCCTCGGCTTGGTTCAAATTCAGCGTGATTTCAACTCAGCGTCAGGTCCAATGTGCTATCGGCTTAGTGGTGGATCCTATAATGACAAGTGAGGCAACATATTTGGAGTGCTCCTAGTTTATGGCACTGGATCCAGTTTTGGTGTCGGAATTCAGATCCAGAGTAGACCAGTGATGGATCCAATGAGGATTGACTTCCCAGGGGGGTGTGGCATCAGCTTCAAAATATCTTATATGGGGGAGGACCTATTCTTGGTTTTATTTGGTTTTTTCAGATTGAAAACTTCTGTGGTTCGCTGGGGTTATTTGTTGCTAGATTCCATGATTGGTTCTTGAGACTTCATTATCACTGATTCAATCCTCCTCATTGGTCCCTCTGCTTTACGTGGTTTGGAGATTCAGAATCTAGTGAGGGTTCTTCTGTAGTTTGAATTGAACATATTCATTCCCAAAGAGGCGATTCTAGTTCAGATCATCTTGGATCCCCTCAACAGAGATACTTCATCGATGTGATTTTGGGTCTTCCAATCCTAGGTGACAAAGACATGGATTCACATTCCTTGGTTCATCCTTCTCTTTGTGTTGTTGTGTGTGTGTCGGAGGTGTCTCGCATGGCGGGTCTTCTGTGGCTTTGACATTAGAATTATGGTCCTCACTTTCAATTTGATGACGATGTGTGGAATATTGGTTCGTTTTTGGGACTCAGGATTTGATGATACGACCGGAATTGACCACTAGGATAGGCCTCAATGGAGGATTCAAAGCAGTCAGTTCACCTATACAGGATTTGTGGACTAAGATGATTGAGAGGGTATGGGAACATCCATCGGATCGGTTCTATTCTTAGACATAGGACACTTTCTATCTGTATAGTTCTACATTGGTGGAGAGATTTGTCACGTTCCAAATGTTGGAGAGGGGCTACTTCAAGATTCCAGTCTGGGTTTATTTTCTCATATTCGGGTCAAGTATGTTTTAGGTTAATGAAGTCTTTTGGGTTCCCCTTCTTCCCATAAAAGGGGGTTTATTTAAAATAAATAAAATCTAAGCCTCTCGGGCTGTTGGATGGATGCGATCCTAGAGGTTATCTAAAATTGAATGACATTCAAGGTATCACAAACTTCAATTTAATAATGATGATATTATGAAGATAGTTTTAACAAGTATATATACCCATTATGTGTATATCGTTATTCATTTTGGTCTTATTAATGAACCATCTATCTTTATAGATTTTATTAGTTGAGTATTTAAGAGGTATCTATATTCCTTTTTGTGGTTTTCATTGATGATATAATGGTGTATTCTAGGAAAAAATATGATCATGAGAAACACTTGGTTATAGTGTTGGGTATCTTGTGGGGGCATCATTTGTATTCCAAGTTATCAAAGTGTGATTTTTTTATATAAGAAGTACATTCTATTAGCGTTTTTGTTTTTATAAAAGTTTTTTCTATAGATCTTGAAGTTATAGAAGTTTTTATCCCTTGGAAATCACCCATGAAATTATTTGAGATACATATTTTCCTTATCTTAATTGGATGCTACAGACATTTTTATGTGATTTTTCACCTTTGGAATCACCAGTTATAACTTTGAAGAAGAAATTTGTTCCTTTTTGATGGAATGATGAATGCCAGAAATCCTTTTAATAAATTAATTTTAAAGTTACATCATCACTTATCCCCATGTTTCCCGAGTTAGTACAGTTTTATATAGTCTATTGTAATGTATTTGGATCTATCTTGGGATTCGTTCTCATGTAGGGAAATCATGTTGTAGTTTATGGCATATGGTTGTTATGGTTTAATGAGAAGAACTACCCAGCACATGATTTGGAATTGGATACTATGGTCTATGATTTTATGACTTTTCTTCATTATTTCTTTGGTGAGAAATTCACAGTCCTTATGGATCATAATATTTTTAAACGCATTTTATCACAAAGAGATTAGACGTTAAGGAAACATATATTGATAGAGTATCTACAAATATTTGAGTTTGACTTGATGAATACATTGAGTAAAGGGAACTCTATGAAAGATTCATTATGTAGGAAGTCATATTCTCAGTTGGATAAAGAGGCTTCAGACCAGTGTCAACTAATGGAAATCATAGTAGATATGAATCTAGGTTGCTCAGACCAAGGCGATGTTGAAGTTTTATGTCTAGTTTCATTTTTTTCTCATTTGGTTGATAATGTTATATTTTATAAGACATATGATTCTGATTTTGTCACTATGAGGTCAAAAATCAATGGTGGGGAGAACATTGATGGTTGGAAGCTATATTGGAGTTCAATTTTGTTATTTAGAGATCAGATGGATGTACCTTTGGCTTATCAAGAACATCTTATTTGTGCCCACTTCCATTCAAGATTTTCTATACATATAGAAATTTAGAAGATGTATAAATCATTGAATTCACAATTTTGGTGGGTTTTTATGAAAATATTTGTAGTAGAGTGTTTCTCAAGATGCATCACATGTCAGTTGGTTAAGGAAGAGCATCAACAGCCAGTGGATATTCTACAGTAATTACCAATTCCAATGTGGAAATTAGAGTATATATCCATGGATTTTTTTAATAGTTCTACCAAGTATTTTTTGGAAACCAGATTCCATAAGGGTGGTTTTGGATTAGCTCACAATGTCAGCACACTCGAGGATATTATTAGGGATTGTGTAATATATTTTAGTTGCTCTTGGGAGGATAATATAACTTTATTATAGTTCTTATACAATAATAGTTGTCATACCTCAATACATATGTCTCATTTTGAATCATTGTATGGGTTTCCATGTCGTTCACTACTTTTTTGGGTGGAAAAACGTGTGAATTTTCCAATTGGTCCAATCCTTGAGAAAACAACATAAAAATATTCAACTAATAAAAATAGTAAATAGATAGATCAAATTCATCGTAAATTTTATTCTGATCATAGTTGATGCTTGTGGCCATTTGATTTGAGCGATCATGTGTTTTTGAGAATCACTCTTAGGCTTGAGAATAATCGTTTTTTGTGATAAGGTAAACTTTTCTCCTCAATACATAGGCCCTTTTGAGATACTTGAATGATTTTTTGATATGTGATATCATTTTTATTTGTCCCTAATGTTCATTTTTGGGCACAAAGTGTTTCATGTATCTTAGTTGAAGAAGTATAAACTTGATTCTAACCATGTGATTTGATGGTATCATGTTGACCTAGAGCCAAATTCTATGTTGATTCATGTGCTAGTAAGGATTTTGTATAGAAAAATTAAGATCTTGTGTGGAAAAAGAGTCAGTCTAGTGTGGGTTAAATGGAAACATGGTTAAATTTTGGAAGAAACATGGGAGCATGGAAAGGAAATGTTAGATAAATGGACCAAAATCTTCAAGGGAAACAAGGTTTTCTTATTTATAAGGATGAAAAGGCTAATGATGGGGATAATGTGGCACACTTGGATTCAGGAACATAACACTTTATTCATGTATTTTGAGTTACTTTAATGTTCAGGTAATTATTCAAGAGGTTTCAAGGGGTTTTTTCATGTTTTGGGTGGTTTTTTGAGGTGAACAGTTTTTAATGGTTAGTAGAAACCCTACACTATCTCCCAGAAACTATTTAAGGGAAGAAAATTGGCACTGGGTAGAAATACGTTTGGTTCATGGTTTAGCTGAACCATGTGAGAGCCCGTGGGAAATTGTGAATCATGGAGAATTGGGAAAATAATGATGTGATCATTTTTTGTATAACCATGTAATCCAATCATGTGAGGGGTTGGATCAGGACAGTAGCACTGCACGGTTGGCGCAATATTTTTTAAACTATATGACATATTGTTAGAACCCCTAAAAATGTGTATCTAATTAGAATTAATCCTCAAAACCTCCTTTAATTTCATAATCTATCCATAACTCGAATTCCTTTCTCTCTTTAGAATTGAGAGACATTTCATTTTAATACATAAGTGATTCTTATGTGAATCAAAATGCATTGGAGGTCAATATTCATCATTAAGTACTTGTTATTTCTCATTATTCTTAGACCCAAGGTTGTTTTATCTCTATCAAAACCATAGATCTATTCTATTATGGATATATCTATGTATTATAAATGTTTTTATGATGACATATTGTTGGATCTAGTGAATATAATTTTGCTTGTGATCGGATCTTGAAGTATTGTAGTGTCATTCTTCATTTTCACAAACTGTTGTCCAGTAGGTGGCTTCTCTATTATCTTCAGTTGACTTAGAACTTGAAGGCATAGTCTTAATTAAATGGTTTGATTGAAATAGTGTGAAATCCTTGTGTTGTTCTAGTTAGAAAATCCCATTTTGGTTATGTCTTGGAAACTGTGGAAAGTTGATCAGTTTTTAGAAAACCCCTTTGTGTATAATTTTAAAATGATATTTTTGAAATTATGTTTTGGTTTTGAAGTATGTAAAGTGATTTTTAAAATTATTTATAGATTAAAGAAAATTCTGTTGAATTTTTTGGTATGTAAATTAGTTTTTGGTAATTTTATGAGCATGATTTTGGAATAACAAAGTTGGAATGTGTGGAGTGGGGTGAATCGTGGTGGTGAAGTACCACCATCAAATGAGGAACATATTATGGACTTGATGTTCCCCTATCAGTGGTAACACTAAGATTGTGTGTGTGTGTGTGTGTGTGCATGTGTGTGTGTGGAAACCTGGAATGGGTATTCCAAACAAATTATAAAGGTTTTATGCTTGAAAAAAAAAATCTTAGATATTATTTGTTTCTTATTTACATAAATTATTTAAAATTATTTTAAAATATTTTATATAATTTATTCTAACAAGTTTTTTTCTAGTATTATGAGTTGGGAAGTCATTGGGGAAATCCTATTGAGTTTAGACTCACCCCCTGCTTGGGTACTACTATATATTTTTAGATATTATCCATCAATACATGGGTAAAGGCAAGGTATATTATTTATTTAGTGATGTATCTTGATATCGTGGTCATGAGATGAAGAGTTGGAGAATTGAGTGGGTTGGGAGTTATTGGTTGATTTTACTTAGGAGTTTTGAGTTTTTTCATTTTTTAGTTCTCTTAAAGTATGTCTTTTGGTTTCTATTTGTACTTTGATATGGTTTATTGGTTTTCTTATGTTTTGAGTTGTATTTTTTACTTGTGCATCATATAGAGGTTTGATTGGTTATTATTTATGTAGTTTCTATGTGTTATATCTCAAAGGTAAAATCATCCCCCCAAACGTTCTTAATCCCCTTTGAATTTATTTTCATCATTTGGTGTCTTAGTAATGTCACCTAAGTCCTATTAGAACACCAAAATATTCTCTATCTAGTGAGGAGGGGAGGAATGTTACATTGCAACTAATGGTGGAGCTTGTAGTTTGCATTCATGTGATGAAGCAAAGAGTTACTAAATCATGGATTTTAATGAAAAGTAATATTATCAATATTAGATGGATCTATATTAAAGATATGTATTTTCATTTAATAATATAGATGAAGGTTATACACATGGTTTATAATTCATTAAAATCTATAACATGTATTGGGAATAATAAAAAGAAAAAAATATTTCTCTAGGATAAAAGTTTTTGTCCAAATGTTTGTTAAAATATGAGGTATTTTCTCTCACCTCTATCAGTGTAAAATTGTTATGAATAAAGTCTTCTATTTATAATAATATTCCAAACACATAGAAAATCATAAATGACATGGATAAAATAGTTTGTTTTTTAAATACTCCCAATAAGGCAAATAATATTTATTTCTTAAACAAAAATAAATTTGTTTATATCAACATGATTTTCTAGAAAAAAATAGATTATAAGAGTAAAGTGGGATTATATTTAGACCTTAATAAATTCAAAGTTAAAAAATAAAATATTTTACCGGTCAAAATAAAAAATTAATGTCACTTTATATCCTAAAATGTTTAGGGTATGTTAGTAAAGGATTAATGTAAATAATTTCTCAAGTTTCCAAAAAAAATAAGTTAATATTTTTATGGAAAGGGTTCCAATATGAATTATAATAATGAACTTAGAAATAGTAATATATAGAAAATATAAGTTAGTATTATTATAACATTTTATGTTATGAAGATTAAGAAGCTTGAATACTAAATTTAGGTAATTTGGTCATTAAAAATATGATTCATAAGTATCATAATTATTTAAAATGGCTTACTTCATAGATGTTACTCACTAAAGAAGTTTACTGAGTTGAATTTATTAGATTATCACATAGATATGTGGTTGGAATTATATAGATATGTAATGATTTTAATAAAACCCTAAAATTACAACAACTATATAGTCATTCTGGTGGTCTATTATATGGAATATGATTAAATGTACACTTATATATCGTCTTTTAGTGTTATTAAAGTAGTTTAGAATATAAAATGTATTATGTTATGCAAAAAATAAATATCCACTTTTTTTCATTGGTTATATATATTACATTAATTAACCTATAAGAGTATGAGTTTGAGTTATCCCTAATCAATGTTAATCATAAATTATTATAGGTTGTGATGAAATTTTAAGGTTTTCATGAGTAGGATTTTATATAGATTTATGAAATATACTCATTAGTAACATAATATGTTTTATGTGGTGGATGACCCTTGAATTATAGCACATGGAGTGTCATACACTATATCTTTGGTATAATAGGGGTGCATGGTTTATATTTGGATTTATTCAATACCTGAGGATAGCAAGATACCTAGCCTGAGAACCTTCATAATTTGATTACTTTCTAACATAATCCTTAGGGATTAGCTAATCATGGATTATTTCGATATGTTATTGATCATGTCATTGGTAAGATCTCAACCATGATGAGATTTTTCCTCTCTTATAATGAGTATAAATTATGGAATGTCAATTGATATATACTAAGGAAGTGTATGGACCTACCTCTATTATAAATATGATGTATTTATCTATCAAGTAAGGGGAATTTTATGTGATCATTCATAAGGGTGAATCGAATGTGATGTATTCATCAACCTAGTCAGTCTATACTCATAGAATCAAGAGTGTATGAGTGACTATATGGGATTTACATACTCTATGACCCATTTTTACTCATTGTATTGGATAAATAGATCATATGAACATATATGCTGGCATGTGATATAGGTGGTGGACACAGGTAAAGAGATACATGTGTTTCAAGGAGATCATGTCAAATCCATTTACAGTTTTAGTAGCATTTATACTTTACTAGAGGACTCTCTTTTCTTACTTTTATGAATTGGAGAATTAATATTTTTTTCAATTCTATAAAGGCCCATAGGTTCACACTTTATTCTTAACTAAATGGGGATTGGGTTTTAGTTAGAGAGATGCTCTAAAAGTGTTTTATAGTTTATCAAAAAAATAGTTTTAGGAAGAATTTTACTAGGAATTTCACATGATTTGATATAATGTGAATTTAATGAGAGATTTCCAAAAGTATTTTGTAAAATATACAAAAGGAATTTTGGATATGGTTTCACAAGTCATTGTATATGATTAAACAAAAGGTGAAATGAAACTATGTCCTTGAGGCTTTATTGAAAGAGGGGTATTGAAGGTGATATACCCTAAATCCCTTGTGCATGTGATGCACTATGACTATATCATTTGATATTATATAGTAATATTATAAAAAATGTTATATGATAACATGTATCAATCATAATATATTTATAAGGTATGATTTTGTAAAATCATATTCTTGGTTTGGCTATATCATAATGCAGTATATTTTATTGTATAACCGAATGAAAAATTATATCACCTAGGAATATTCCACAAAAGGCTATCATTAATATTTATAATGAATTGGGATTATAATTAATTCATATGATGAATTCATTCTCGATCATGGGGTTACAAATATTGTTTAACCACATGCATAACTCATATGTTCCATAATGTATAAGTTAATGCATGAATGACTTGGTAGTTTCTAGACATGTTATAAAGGATATGATCACCATGAGACGATATAATCCAAACTCTCCCAAGAATTAGATAATTCTCTCTAATTCTATCTATCTTATTCTCCATTAGCCATGATGAGATATTAGAATACCATGTGATATGTGAGGAGCCTTCCCGTGTAATGGTATATTCAAATTTGACTATTTGATATACCATGGAGGATGGATCCAGATGGCTACCACTGAGGGATATTTATTAAGAAATTTGGTGAAAGATAGTATCAGTTGATCGATAGTTTCATGGTACTTATGAATTCTTCATTTTATATAGGTATATAGTTTCAACTTCATGCATGGTAGATCTTGTGAATTTTGGTGTCATGTTATTTCCACTCTTGATTAAGTGTTAATCGATCTTAAAAAACCCAGAACCTCCCATGTAAAGGATTTTTTTTTAGTTACTCAATTTACTTTTTGGTTTGTATAGAATTCATGGTTTGGGTTTTTAACATCACATGTATTTACTTTTCTTAACCTTCATAATATAAATGTTTTATGTGAAAATATGAAGTATAAAATTGATGTTTTGAGACATGATGGGGTTATTTTAATAAGGGAGCTTAGGGGGTGAGATAAATATTTTTTTATTAAATTATTTTCTCAATTACATGCTATGAAACATCATGGTATGGTAGGGATTAGTCAAAAACATTGGTATATATGTTCCACAAATTTTCCCTAGATCATATACTCCAGTTGGGTACCCTGATCTTGTATAGATCATCCATACTAGTTGGTTGATCTTGATCATGTCTAGATTGTGTGAGTCAAGTAAGCAGGTACATAATTATATATTGTCTTCCTAGAGATTATTTTCTATTGAAAATGAATTTTTTTACTTTTAGTTTTAATTTAAATGATCTGGGTGATTTTTATATATTTTTAACTCAATAATTAAATGTTTTATCTTCTAATGTTCTAAAAATATATTTTTCAGTGTAACTATTTATATTAAGTTTAAAATACAATATGCATTATTTATACTCATTTAAAAACTATATTGAGGGTTTTTTATTTAATTAAGAATGCATAGAATCTTTGGAGGAATCCTATGATGTCATATATTTAATCCCTATATATACACAAATGGTGTACTTGTAGATTGTTATATTGTTTAATGTTATATATTAGGGAATAATTCCCTCTAAATATAGGTTTTAATATAGGATCATTAAGTAATTTATGGAGGATGTTTCATAAATATATATACCATGCGTTACACAAAGATATTTCATGTTTTAATTTTATATTTTTTTCAAGAATTAAATGTCCACATAGGAGCTTTTTTAATATTTATTCATTGGTGTTGTGTGTGTCTATTTGTGGGTTATTTTCTATGGTTGGAATGATATATGTCACATGACTTTGTTTCCATTTAAATTACTTATTTTATTACATGTTTAGTTTTAATAGGTTTTAAAAATACATTTTTTATAAGGAATTATATGTCTAATATATAGGTTCATCATTCCATTTTTATAGTTTAAATATATTATTTATTTTGGTTATTTAAAATAGGGTGAAAATTTTAACGCATTTATCATTAATTCCCTCAAAACATGTGCCAATATATGGTAATTTGGAATGTGATTTAGACCTTCTAACATGTCATCTAATATTTCATAATTGGATATCTTGGATGGTTCATTAGAAGTAACTCATATCACAAATAAATAAAGCTCATCAATTTCTACACTATTAGAAAAAATAATTAAATATATTTTTGGGTATTATTCATTAAAAACATTATTGTGTAATATACTAGAAGAATAATAATTTCGGTATTGTTACATCACTTGGAGTGTTGGAAGGCATGGGGGAATCTTGCCATGAAGTAAATTGATATTTCATATGAATGCAACTTTATGTCATTTTGAAGTGTTTACCATAAAATGGTGTCAATCATGACTGATAAAACAATTAGATCATTAGAATAATCCCTTGAAATCTTATTGTAGGATTATAAACTAGGAATCTTAGTAGTATTATGCTATAGAGAATGTTGTTTTATTTGGGAAAATCCCAATTGAGAATGAGATGGTGGTTTATTCAATGGTGGTAGTCATGGAACCTATATATTTCTCTAATAAACTATGTTAAATGGGTTGTATGCTGTCAAAATGGTCATGGTTCTACATATTGTGTCAAAAATTATCAAATTTCCCATGGTGCATATCATTTCAAGAATTGTGATTATGCGATGATTTTTTGAAATATCTATCTTCCATTGGGAGGCCCATAATGGTCATTAATGTTTTGTAGTTATAGGAAAAATGGTGAACTGATAAGAGTTCCATTTATTTTGATGAGTGTTTTACCTAGAGGTTAACTATGCCACGGTCGGTGTAGCATTATTACATGGTGACATCCAGGTTTTGAATTTCAAAATGGGAACTCTCATAGTATAAAGGGGATTCAGTGTCCATGGTTTAAAGATTTGTGGAATAGCCTAAAATTATCCATTCCATGTTGAGAAACCCGATATTGTAGTGTATTAAGTTGCAAAAAAAATAAATTCAAATTTTCTATCTTTCAAGAAATATCTTGGTATCTAAAAGGGGATATTGTGACTCTAATGTAAAATTGATAAGTAGAAAAATTTTCTTAATATACTTAAAGAAAATTGAATAATTTAATCTATAGAAAGTTTTATATTATCACATGGAGTTAGAAAAAAATATTGTCCAAAAAAATAGTTGAATATTAAAAATTCAAACAAAAAAATATATTCTTTAAAATTTTGAGTGTTATAAAGAGAGAAAGATCAAGGTGACTACAAGAGATAATTAATATAAGTTCATAGAACTCATAATTTTGATAAAGATAAAGAATAATTCTACACTTATCTTGGTTAAAATTATTTTTCTTGGTTTGTTAAGATCAGTACATTCACTTGGAGAGTAATGATATTTCAAAATGAGTAGAGCATTGGGATTTAAAAAGAAATCAAGGGTTGTAAACCTAGAGAGATGCTGAGTCTACTTCAAAATTATCTTATAGTGATTTTTGCTACACTGAAAAATTTATGAACAAATGATCCTTAGACATAGCCTAGTGTGGGTGAACCAAGTAAAAATTTATTATGACTTCTTCATGTTTATTATTTTCCTTCACTTTGAAAGACAGGGGTAAATTTTGAAAAACCATGAAAGAAGATCATTGGGAATTGATGTTTTAATATTTTTCACCCTAATTCACCCCATTATC
The DNA here is from genome assembly GCA_963277665.1 of Viscum album. Classification (NCBI taxonomy): domain Eukaryota; kingdom Viridiplantae; phylum Streptophyta; class Magnoliopsida; order Santalales; family Viscaceae; genus Viscum; species Viscum album. Next base: position 680,718,763 of record OY728147.1, read on the forward strand.
CTATCATGATATCTTCCTTCTATGGACCCAATGACACGCACATATTTCATGCACATTTTTATACATAATTTAAGGATTTTTTAATGATTTTAATAAATAATTTCCATTTATTTAAATGATTTATTAAAAAGTGGTAATTTAAAAATAAATTACTAAAATTTATTTATATGAATTAAGAATATTTAATTATGAATATTAGTTTTATTAAATAAATTTTTATTCATAAGTTTTTTAAAATTATGATAATTGTTTAAATTGGTAAAAAAATGTTCCAAACTTGCTAGTACTCAATTAATGGATGTCAACCAACTAGCAATCCCACAAGAGGTCATCCGACCAAGCCACTACCAGGATGGCCAGCAGAGTTGGAAGGGATGTGAGTCACATGAGAGACTAGGACCATGCATTTTGAGGCCTATGGGGATGATCCCGCTGGGGGTAAGGGTGGTCCAAAACCCATGCGGGCCACATGGTGTTGCATGACCCATATAGTGCATGCATGTGTATCTCGGATTCTACATTGGTGCAGGCTTGTGAGCCAATTAAGACACACAATTCAATATAAATGAGTATAGACTCCACTAATATTTATAATGTGATATATCCAATATCATGTGTTTATCATCACTTAATAAAATGTTGCAAGTACACGTGATAATCGCATGGGCCCTGCCTCAAATAGAATCTTTTTCTACCAAAACCACTCATTATATCTTCCATCACTACAAAAAATTTGAAACCACCATGTCCAACCATCAAAAATCTCAATCTCTATATGAAGGACCAATATTGATGCATTCCAACATCATGGATTCCTATCAATACCACATATGACCACTCTAAACCCATTTTAAAGCATCCGGGCACTGTGAAGAGAGGATGACTTGAGGATTATTTCTACTATCATGCCTAATATGAAGAAACCGATGTTTTCTTACCCCAATAACCACTACCATATCTGAAATGAAATCCTAAGAAAGTGGATTCACGACATCTTCCATGGTATCCACAAATCCAAGCTACCCTGCATGGATTTCCTCCATGCTAAAAAAATGGAGACGCCTGAGATCTTTGGGTGTGTTTTTTAATATTTTACTCCTTGGGTCTCAAGGATATTTTTAATAAAGGGAAGGTCAAGGCGCACCCCTGAACCATATATAATAAGGATATCATTACTCCACTTATAGTTGGCACTACTAAGAAGGAAGAGGCTGGACTACTGGATGTTGCACTATTTTTTTCTTCTCATTATTTATTTTTTTCTTTATTTTTTATTTTTATGTAATATTAATTTATTTTATCAAATATATAATTCATGCATTTTTTTATCAAGTTTTTTATCCACCCATCTTCTTTTTATTCTTATTATTCTTTTTATTTTAATTCTTCTTCTTCTTATTCTATCATTCTATTCATTATTTTATTTTCTTAGTCTTGTGCCCTTTTAATTTATTTTTATTATTCTCTCTATTTATTCTTAATTTTATTTTATTCTTATTATTTTTCTCTTATTCTCATTCTTTTCATAGTGACCTCTTACGCTAAACAAAAATAGGCTAACCCGAGTCTTAGCTTTGGAGAGGTAAGTGGTGTTTTTTGAATTATTAACTTAATTGATATGTTTTATTTATGTTTGTGGTGAGAAAGGGTGAAGTGCATAGGTGTGGAGATTTTCTACAAGGATAATAAACTCAAACTAATTTTTATGGTTTTATTTAACTTTTTTCCCTCCCTTCTACTAAACACAAGATCTACATACAATTGAGTTGATCCATTTAGCGTATGAGATAGAATACGATGGATTTAGTTCCTAAAATATGTCACGTTCTCAATTTAGGTGTTCCATAAGCCATGATTATAGGAGGGTATGGAATTAATATTGTCTAAGAATTCTAAATTTCATACCCAATAAATAAATGAATATTAATTCATTCATGATATTTAATAATTGAATTATCAAAATAAATTTAATAAATAATAGAATGAATGATGGAACTTATTAACCAAACCATAAAGGCTAAGTTCTTTCTTTTATTACCATATTCTTTAAAAGTGTGTTAGTTAATTTTTTTCAATATTTTCTTTTATTTAAATTTCATTTTTTCATAAAGAAACAAAAAATATGTAGTTATTAAGTAAATTAGAATTATATAGTGAATAAACTATGAAACTCCTCAAGTGATATGACCCTAGTCAGCTTGTTATGTACAAGGAAAAATTAGATATTTGTTTTTTCCATTCCCTATGACAGGTGTGCATCAAAACTAGCATCGTTTCTCGGGATAATATTAGAAGTTTGATATATTTTTCTATTTTCAAATTGGGTATTTTTCATTTTGTTTTATTTAAATAAGAAAACTTTTCCATTATGTTTTAAAATGGTTATATTATCAATTAAAGGAATAATTACACATAGGTGCATGATCAAAAGAAAGTTCTACACAATGTTGAGAAGTCTCCCTATAAAGGTTCAATGAACTCACTAACATGTTCAAGAATATGTGGAATGGAAAAAACATAGTAATTTAATTTAAATATCTTGAAGATATGATTTATGAAGTCAAAATAGATCATCCCAGACTTAAATCCAAGGAGGAAGTTCCATTGGATCCACCCAAATTTTCTGAAGAACCCCCTCAAGTGTAATATCTGGAATAACTGGATAATAATAGAGCTTAGGTGAAAGAACTCAAAGAAATAATAGAAAAACTAGAGAATAAGATAGAATGGATAAATACATATTTCCATGCCTCCAAAGAGCATATTGAACCTGAACCACAGGAAGAATCCTTAGCCTTTTCAAATTTCACTAAAGAAAACCAAGATATTGAGCCCCAAATTGAGAACCATCAACATATTGACTATTTGAAGAGTTGGATGCATAATTAACATGATGAGATATGGTGGATTCATGTTATATAAGACTTTACTGCTGAGCTATGTTTCATAGATCAACATGATTTAAAAAACTTCTGGAAAAAGTATGAGGTTCAATGTGATCTCCCCATTCCTTACAAAGTAGAATATCCAACACTATTTTGTATCTCTCAATCCATGGAAGAGGATGAATCCACTCAATTATGTGGAATTTGAATAAAATATATAGGATAAAAACTACCTACTTCCATCCACTGAGATCCAACTTCATGTAGCACTCACCACTAAAGAACATATTGAAGTTGAACCTAGAGAAGGAGTTGATCTTATCTCAAACTCTCTCTCATTTTATTTTATTAAATCTAAATTGAGTATTAACTCTCATTATTTTTAATTTTTAGATTTGTTCAATCCATATTTTTTCTTATATAAAGATAAAGAAATAACACATGCACATGTTGAGGAATACATGGAACTTCTATCACTAATTGAACATGCATTAAAGGAAGTCCTTATGGAAATACAAGTGGTTGATCCCAAGAAGAATAAGAAAATGTATTCTCACATTGAAAGGATTAATTATGGTTTTAATTCAATTTATTTAAATTATATCAAAATTAAAATACATTCTAATATTCTTTGTAAAATTATAATTCATGTGAACCATATTAAGCAAGAACGGGACAAGAAGGAGGAATTTTCACAAGTAGCAACCAAGAAGAATGATGATTCATACTTATTCTTACCCTCATAATGCTAGAAATAACTAATTATGAAGGGGATAGATTTGGTTTACTCTATCCATAGACTCCTCACCAAAAAATAAGAAGTGGAAGCTGGTGAAATGCATATGTGGTGGTTAAAATTCAAGAAGATCCACCCACTATCTGACTATGGATAACATCTGGTACTATCCTATAGAGGAATTTAAAAACCCAGGTCCCACTTGGGGGGATTAAACCAAGATTTATATTTACTTTATTTATAGAAATTTCAATTTCATTATTAGTATTAGTATAGTACGAAACCCATTCCCCCTATTTTTTGAGCTTAAATGACATGATCCTTGTGATTAATTAAGTTATTTTATTTTATAGGTTTGTAATGAAACAAGGCAACCCCCAAACAGTGAAGTAAGAGCACTAAATCTTTATAAGAAAATTTATTTCACTTGTAATGCTTATCTTTTAGATTCCCTACATGTTGTCTAAAACCTATTTTAAGCTCTAAACTGAAAATTTCATGCCCTTTCTTGAATTATAATTTTACTTGAATTATCTATGAGAAATGAGTTTATTATGAATCCCACGATTCCATGTTTTAGATTTCAATGATAAAGATATTGAATGAGTAAAATGTATAATTGAATTTTTAGAGTGATTTGTGGATATTGAAATGAGGACCCATGATTTAAGTCAATTATTTGATTTGTGTAAATAAAATCTCCCTACCATTTTTTTATAATTTAAATTTATGAAATTCATCTGAATTTATTTTTTATTATTAGTCATTCTATGAGTGATTTTCCCAAATCATATTATAGAGAGGATTTATAGAAAAAATATTTACTACTTTATCATGAGCATATTTCTTGAGTGATCTTGGGGTAATACACCTACTATAACTTGAATTGAAACTTTTCAAAGCTATTGACTATGAAAAAAAATAAATTTAATATGATTAAGGTATCTTTTAAAAATTCATTATCCTTGAGACCACGTTATATATTAATCCTTGTTTAGTCTATAGATACCATGAATGACCTTATTAGGGATGATCCAGATTATAAGCCATTTTTATCCATTCATATCATTCTCTAAGTATTTCTAATGACATTTTAAAGTGAAAGTGTGGGGGTTATGGTAAATCTTGTTGTACAAGGTGAAATTCATTGAATGGAAAAGATATGGGTGTGCTAATATGGGTATTGGGAAAGGTTTTTAATTTATTAATTATTTTTTATTGCTTACCCTTTTTAAAAAAATGAAAAAATGAATATAACAAAAAGGAATAAAAGAATGGGTTGTGACTTAGGAGAATAAAAAATAGTCATTACCATACCTATTATTTCTTATCATATGTGGTTAGGTGGTGTATGTGAGATTAACTCTACGCATAACTTTCAAAAAAGTAAAAACTTGAAATAATAACTTGAAAAAAATATATAAGTAAAGAAAATTCAAGAAGTTTCACATCATTCATTATGCTTTCATTTTTCATAACCTTTAATTTCAAATAGGGAAGTGGGAGTTGTGAAAATTTTAATGGGATAATTTCATTGATCTTTCACATTTTATGTCATGGTGTATACATTAATAGATAAACCTCCACATTTAATCCTTAATTTTTAAACATAAATTCATACCAAACTTCAGCCTCATATTCATTTGAACCTTTTTTCAATTCCTCATGATTTCATGTGACTTTTTTATTTAAAAACTAGAGAAAGTAATAACTTTTCAGGCCTGTGGATAAGGATCATGTATTCATGATTTGAGCATAAATCTATTTGAATTTGTATCATGGGTGACGAGAGAAAAAATTAAAATTGAGCTAGATCGTGAATTGGAATATTTAATATTAATGAATTCAGAACGTTTAATTAATTAGGATAGTAGTCCCGTCATTTTTTTCAAATGGGAAAAATTAAAATACTTTTGTTGATTATTTCTTTAAAAGTGAGTAATTAAATTTATGTTTTATGTGTGTTTTTGAAAGTTTTATTTAACTTTGAAAATCATTGTATTTAATTATTTTGAGATTTGAATAATGGTAACATTGGTTCCCTCTAAATTCAATGTTGAGATATTATGCATGAGGATAATCCTAGTTTAAGTGTAGCAGTATTTGGAAAACTAATATTTCATGCACATTTTTAAACATTATTTAAGTAATTTTGAATTATTTTAATGAAATAATGCCCATGTATTTTAATGATCTTTAAAAATGTGAATTTACAAATAAATTATTAAAATTGATTTACATGAATTAAGTATGTTGAATTTTAGAAATTAATTTTATTTAAGGAATTTTGATTGATAACTGTTTTAAAATTATTCTAATTATTTTAATAAGTAAAAAAAGGGCTTTTCATTCTAGCCCTCGACTAGTGGAATCCAGATGCCTAGCTAGCCCACAAGTGGATGGCCATCCAAAAAACCACCAAGTGGACTAGTAGAGATGGTAGGTATGCGAGGTGCAAGGGGGACTAAGCCTATGTAGTGTGTGGACCACAAGAAGGAGACCACAAGGAGTAAGGGTGTGCCAAAGCTTACACGGGCCGCATAGTGCAGCATGACCCATATAGTGTGTGAATGTGCATCAAAAAGCCCACCCTGGTGTAGGATTATAAGTTGAATCAGACATGTGTTTCATTATAAATGATAACTTCCTTCACCAACATTTCGAGTGTGGGATAGCGGAAAGTAGATATTGTTCATCACTTAATAAAACATCATTGTTCTGTAAAAAAAACCACACACACCCCACCATGGATAGAATATCTGACTATCTCTACCATTCTTAGTCTCTACCATTGATGCAAAAAAATGGTAACCACCATGGTCAGCTACCATAAATCATGGGATCAATTTGAAGGTCTTATTTTAATGCTGGTCACCACCATATATCCCTCTTGGTTCCTCAGACGACCACCTTGAACTCACTTAGAAGCATCCATCCACTATAAAGGTCAGATGACTCGAGGATGATCACTAATTCAACTCCTAATATGAAACAAATCCCATTATCATACCTCAATCACCATTTCTATTTTCTCTATGAAAGCCCCTGAAATCCATGAAAGTAGCTTCACATCATCTTCTATTTTGTCCACAAATCTGGGATTCCCCATACGGATTTCTTTCACACAATAAAAAGTAGAAACACCTATGATTATCGAGGGTATTTTAAAGATTTAACTCCTTGAGTGTTGGGGACATATTTAAGAAAGGGAAGGCCAGGGCACAACCCCCTCCCCCCAACCTATATAAGGATAAGGTTATTGTTATACTGGGAGTTGTAACCACCGAGAGGGAAGAGGTCGGACTTCCAAATGGTACTGTGTTTTATTTTATTTATATTCATTATTTATTTTATTTTTTCTATTTTTTAGTTTTTATTATTAAATAATATTAATTTATTTTATCAATAATATAATTAATTAATTTTTTATAAAGTGTTTGGTTTACCCATATCTTTCTTATTATTAATATTATTATTATCTCATTTTGTTAATTATTTTCTTTTCATGTTATAGTTCTCTCTCTCATTATTCTTAATCTTATTTATTCTTATTATTCTTATATTCTTGTAATTATTTCCAAAATAACCTATTACATTCAATAATGATGGGCTTACTTGATTCTTTTCTTAGGGGAGGTATGCGGTGTTTTATAAATTCTTCACTTAATTTATATTTTTTACTTATTTTTGTGGTGAGAAAGGGTGAAGTGCACAGGTGTGGATATTTTCCACCACTACACTAAACTCAAAATAATTTCTAGGATTTTATTTAAATATTTTTCCTTCCTTATAATGGACACAATCTCTTCATATTATAGATTTGATCTATTCAGCAGATAAAATGACATAAGATGGAGTTGGTTTACGGAAGGTGTCACGTTCTCGATTGAGTTGTTCCATCAACCTTGATTACAAGAAGAGGTGTAATTAAGTTTGTATAGGCATTAAAAATTTCACACCAAATAAATAAAAGGATAGTAATTAATGCATGATATTTCATAATCAGATTCTCAAACTAAATTTAAAAAATAACAAGAAGAATGATGGAACTCATTAACCAAACCATAAAGGTCAGGTTATTTATTTTCTAACCACATTATTTCATTTCATGTTAGTTTAATTTTTTGCAATATTTTCCCTTATTTAAATTTAATTTTTTAATAATATAATAAAAACAAAAAAAACTAGTTCTCGGGTGAATTTGAATTAGTAAGTGAATAAACTATGAAGCTTCTTAAGTGAGATGACTCTAGTAAGCTATTGTGTTGCACTAGGAAAAATTAGAAATTTTCTCTTTACACACCCCATGACAACCATGTGTTATCCAACAAGTGGTATAATAGAGGAATATTTAATTTTAATGATTTTTAACTCTTTAAGTCATGGAATAAATATTGAATCAAAAGGGAATTCAAATATTTGATGGTTATAACTTTAAGCATTCGAAGAATCGGATGAAACACTATTTTAGATCATTTGGAATTGATGTGAACATAGTTTTCCTACATGGAATTATGATCAATGTGAAACCTGTCAGGTCACTGGTACATCTAAATTTGTGTTTATTTATCCATTAGTGTGTTCTTCAAGTTCCTAGGTATTGGGGGTCTAAACCATGAGTTTTTGAGAGATAGACCAAGGAAAATAGTTATCGTAAGGTTTGGATAAAATATGCAGTAACTGTGTGAGGGGTGTTGCAGGTTTGATGGTTTGGTTTCACATATTTTGGGTACGGTTTACTAAACTATGAAACACCCCATGGGAAATTTTGTGGCCTATTTTGGGTGGACAGAGGCACCCACACATTTGGTGCACATTTTTCCTAACTATGATGCCAAAGCGTGTGACCCTATCAAGCTCATTAAAAATTGTAAAATTACTAAAATTACCCTAGAAGGTTTTTTTGTTTTTGGGGAACTTTCCCCCCAATCATGTGCAACCCCATTCCCTTAGTGGTGGATCTCTCTCCCTCCTTCCTAGTTGTTTATTTCTTGGAAATATTGGTGGTTGGTCTTGAGGTAAGTCGGTTTCTTCATGATTTCCTTTTCATTACCCCTTCTCAAGCCTTGTTCTTCCATTTTTATATAATTTTGGAGACCTTATGGTGTTTATGTCTAAATATAGGGTATGTAATGGGGTTTTTTTTCTTGTGTACTAGGTGTGTGAGTCTTGGTTCGACCTCTTTCGTGTGGTATTCATCAAGGGAGATGAATTTCAGACTAAATCTAAGGTAGTTGTTTCTGTTTAAGGGTGTTTTCCATGGAATGCCTTTAAATTCTTAATCACTTTTGGTTTTTATTAATTATATTTCCATTAAAATAATTTATTACGAGTTTATATTCCATTTTTTATATTTTTCATGGATTTTTTTGGAAAATTTGGGTATTTAAAGAGGGTTTGACAAATGGGGGTGGCATGTGTGTCCACCAAGTGTTTGATAAAATGGATCAAAGTGGTTTTATAGGTTTTAATGGATTTATAAAATGGTTCAAGAAATATTTTTACCTTGGTAAATGTGTTTTTATAAATTGGTAATTCTTGTTTATAAAATGTCTTGTGTTATAGATTTTCGATATGGGAACTTGGTTGTTATTATGTTGGCATGGTCTAACACATGGGTTAATCAGAGTGTGAGTGAGGGGTTTATTCTAGGGACTATGTGACCCTTCATAGGGAGGACCATGTGAGCCTCAATTTGTTTCCATGGGATCGAGGGAACCTTTGGGTAAGAATACCATGTGATAATCCATGTGTATTTCTGAGAGACCGTGTGATCTCTTGGAATTGGGCTCCGGGAAGTTTGTAAGAGCTTCTATTTTCATAGCTAGCTAGAATACTTTTCACTCACTCTTATTAGGCCTATTGTTTAGATTCCTCAGTTCAAATTACTCATGTTATATTTGTGTATATACATTATTCATTTTATTAGTTCCATTTTTTTTATGAGATATATTATGACCATTTGTTCATTTCCACTTGTATAGTTAATTGATGTTGATATTATGCTCATCTTGATTATGAAATTTTTGGTTATTTTGCGATTTTTTTCCTTGAATACTTCTTTATTTGATTTCTCCATGTTTAGAAATTGTTTTGGAAACCCATTTTTTTGTTTTTAAAAGGAAGACCAAATGGATTTTAAAGGTTTACTTTAATTGGTTTTATTTAAGTGGTTTAGCTTTGAAAAAAATTTCAAACTAGTTTATTGGTTTTCATGGTAAATCCTTAAATATATTCATAGTGTTATCCAAAAAGGATGCATGCCTCACACCCTGCTTGGTCCCTTTGTGGGAATTTGCATTTTTTATTTTTTAAGACATATGTAAAGGCCAGGTCACCATGTTCCAGGGTGGTTATTCTTGATTATCGACATTCGGTGTTTTAGGGAGGATACATATTCTCATAAATATTTTCTCATATGGAGTCATTTTTGGCATTTTGTACACATTGGTTTGTTATTTAGTCATTATTTTAAATTTTCCCATTATTTTGAGTTTTGGAATTTTTTGTGAGATACCGTGTATATTTATTTCTAGTTTTGACTTGTTTATTTATGATGATTATTTGGTTTATGGTATCTAATTTTAGGGTGTCTTGTTGTACCGGATGCATGTTTATGCTGGTTGAATCTGGTTAAATAGGTGTTTCCATCCTATTCTATGGATTTTCCATGCTAGTTTATGTGGGAAAAACTATTCCTAGGAAATAGATGGTCATACCTAGTGCTTCTAGCTAGCCCATAGTAATCAAGAATGTGCATCAGGTCATGTGGTGGGGTAGCTTGGGTAACAGTGTGGGTTGACCAAAGTTAGTTCACTACAAAATGGTATTAGAGGACTATTATTTGGGAGTTAATTATATTTTAGATCTTGGAACATCAAGACTCAAGATATAGGATTTTGGGAGTGTTTGGACAACTCTTCTTCATGTCGAACCATGAGTCTGCATGGGTGCTTTGGGATTTTGATTATGTTTGAGCCTAGTCATGGGTTGTTTGAATAATTTTATAAGGAGTTTCACGATATATGGAATTTATCGAGGTAATCCTGGGACCATTTTGAGTTTTGGGTGAAATAGGGAGGTTAAGAGGAGGTGCACGGTTAGCAGTAGCCATATTCACCTCGTGCATCCTTACCTCTAACTCCAGTGACACCTGCATGGTTAGCATATTATTTTTCTAACCATAAATATGGGGAAATAATTATAATTTTTTATTTTTTTTCTTTTTTACTTGGGGTTGTCTAGGAATCTCTTAATTCTTGATGATACCTATTTTTGGGGTTTCATTTGGTTCTTTTAATGTGGTTTGATGTTGGATTGTGATTGATTAATCTTGTGCTTTATGTTTTGTAGAAAATTCATCCCAAAATAACCCTATCCATGCATAGAGAGGGTACGATGGAGATTAACCTATATATGAACCCACTCATTGATACATATTTGGTAGAGTTAATGATTCATATTATCCAAACCTTGGGTTGGGTGGGTATTCATAAGAATACATGGAATGTGGAGTATTCCCAAGATTTTTCAAGGAAAAATCCATATGTGTTTCATGGAGACAAATTACTCACTGAGACCAAGGAGTATTTGGATTGTATCAAGCATATCTTTGAGTTTTTGAAGACTCGTGATACCTCTAATTTTGGATTTTCTATGTATGTGTTGTAATGACCAGGTAGTAAGTGGTGGGAGTCGATGGTGATTTCGAGGAAGAATGAGGATCTTACATTTACCACTTTCATAGTGGCGTTGAATCGATTGTTCGACCCCCATGAGATTGGTGAAGGCTTACATGTTTCTAAATTTGGATTAGGGTGATTATATTATTATAGATTATTCCACTAGATTATTGATGTTGGTCCATGTATCTATGGATATCATCATGAATGATTATCTCATGGCTCGGTATTTTGAGATGGGATTGATGCCAGATATCAGATTTATACTTATCCTTCTATGTCTACCGATATATTCATATGTGGTTGAAAAGGAAGCTATGGTATAGGTCGATTTGACAATAAAGATAAGTCTCTTTGGTTTTCCTTTAGTGGTGAGAATTAGAGTTCTTCTTCAGGGTAGAAGCAGAAGTAGGATGAGTCTAAGAGAAGTAGTGGCAAGAGTGTCTAACTCTCTATAGTTTCAATTTTTATGTCTCCTTTGAGTCATAGAATATTTGTCTCTTATTATTGAAGGAAGGTAGGACACACTAGGACATAGTGTCCAAATACACAAAGGATGTGCCACTAGTGTGGGTAGTCAGGGAATATCCAACATTTTTTCTCATTGGATTTGCATGGGAGGGGTGTAGCGTCCTATTTAAGCGATATCAAGTTTAGTTATAAACTTAAAAGGGTAAAGGATCTCACCCTCTTAGGAAGGTGGATTCTCACTAGGGGAAGAAGTTGTATGATGGATTTGATCTAGGGAATATCCATGCAAAAAAAGTTATGCTAGAGGTCTCAGATTCCAAGTTGACCATCATTTGAGGTATGGTGTTTATTTATTCTTTGGTGGCATCGGTTTTGTTTAAAATAGGTTCATCCCAATATTTCATGTTAATTAATCAAAATTATTATTTGGGTTTCTAGAGTGAGTTGATGTTGTATGTTATGTATTTTCTAACCCCATTGGTTAGAAGAAAGAGAAAGTTTTCCACTTCCCTGAGTTTTGTGTTGTGGTTGTTGGTATGTAAGTCATCTGGGAATTCCTTGTTTTGGACTTGGATGTTTTTTACCTTATTAGTATCGATTGGTTGATCATCTTAAATTTTTTGGTCGACTATTACCTTCAATGGTTCTATTTCCTTCCTCTTAACAGGAACACTCACAACTTTTAGGGTGAGTGGGATCTACATTTGGGGAGGGCAGGACTAGTTTCTTAGAAATTGGGTTTCATATCATGCCAGTTTTCTAGGTTGATTGTTGAGGCAGTTGAGAAAGTTTTAGTGGTTCAAGTTCTAGTTATCATGGATAAGTACACTGATGTGTTTCTAGAGGATTTTTTGGGATTACCACCCAATAAATATATCTATTTTATCATCTATCTACTCCTTGGGATGAAGTTGATTTCCTTTCTATCTTATCAGATGGATCCAACCAAGCTAAAGGAGATGAAATTTCATGTAGATGATCTTGATAGAAAGGGTTTTATCCATACTAGTGTTTCAACAAGGTATTTTACAGTGTTATTTGAAAATAAGGAGGATGGTAACCTATAAATGTTCATAGACTATCGTAAGATTAACCAGGTGATAGTAAATAATAAATACCCATATCCCAAAATTGAAGATCTGTTTAACTAGCTCAGATGGGACCATTTGTTTTCAAAGATTGGTCAGAGATAGAGGAATGTATATTTGAGAGTATATGAAGAGGATTTTACAAATATAGCTTTTTGAAGCTTCTATAGACATTTTAATTACTTGGTTATTCCATTTGGTATTACCAATGCACCAACTATTTTCATTGCACTAATGAATCATATTTTCCATCTATTTTTGGACTCCCTATTGGTCAAGTTTGTGGATGAAATATTTATATATTCTATGAGTGAGGAAGAAAATGATGACCATCTAAAGGTTAGATTAGGTGTTTTGAGAGAGAATCGTCTACATTCAATATTTACTAAGTTCCAATTTTAGATCCTAGAAGTGATGTTTATGGGCCGCATTATTTCTGAGGTAGGAGTTTCAATGGATCCAGAGAAGGTATGAGTAGTAATTTCTTGGGATCATCCTAATAACACGTTTGGGAGTAGTGGTTTTATGGTTTTTTCTAGATATTATATATGTTTTTTTCATGACTTGTCTAGGATATCTTCTCCATTGATGGCTTTGACCAAGAAGGGGGTAAAGTTTCAGTGGGATGAGAGGTTACATTGTTATTTTTAGAAGTTTCATACCAATACAACATCAACACATATTTTGATTTTACCTAATCAAATAAGAGACTATGTAGTGTGTTTTGATGCTTTCTGTGTGGGCTTAGGATGTCTGATGATACATGATGGCCATGTGGCTGCCTATGGCTCAAGGAAGCTATACCAACATAAGCAGAATTATCCCACCCATGACATGGAATTGAAATCTATTATACATGTGTTGGAGACATAGTGACATTAATTATTTGGGGATCATTTTATAGTGTATTCATATCATAATAGATTTATGTAAATTTTATCCTAGAGGGACTAAACTTGAGAAAGAGACTTTGGGTGGAATACCATGAGACTTTTTATTTTAGGATTTTGTATATACCTAGGAAGGGAAATGTGGTTACTGATGCGTTGAGAAGAACACTTCCAGTACAGGATATTTGGAAATCAGTGGATGAGTGGGATCAAATGATATCGATTGCGAATCTAAGGATTGGTGTGTAAAAGTATGGAGGCATGGTATTCTTAACTAGGGTGTAGGTTAGTCACACTCTCATTGATTGGGTTAGGATTAAACAATCATTTGACCCAGGGTTCCAACATATTATAAACTACATAAATGGTGGGTAGACCCCAAGTGATTGGTCTTAGTCTCCCTTTGGTTATCTTCTCTTCTTAAGTGGTCAGTGGTTCCTTGGATCTTAAGGTAGGAGTTAATGCAGGAGGTACATCATTCGGGTTGGGCCATTCACCCTATGGTGATCAATATGATCTACAACTTGAGAGGCTAGTATTGGTGTCATGTCTTGATACATGTGGTGGAAGACATTGTTTCTAGGGTATTGACATTCTAGAGGATCATATAGGATAATTAGAGGCCATCTGAGTTGTTATATCCATTTCCCATGCCAATGTAGAAGTTTTATGAGATATCTATGGATTTCATGACTGGGATACCTCATACACTAAGTTAGAAAGATTTCATATGTTTGATTTTACATCATATGATGAAATCATCCCATTTTCTACCCATCAATGGATTTCATGACTGGGATACCTCATAATCTATGTGGAAAAGATTCCATATGGGTTATTTTCCATCATATGATGAAATTATCCTATTTTCTACCCATCAAGGAGTCTATGAATGTAAAGGAACTCTAAATCTAGTATGTTTAAGAGTTTTTGGATTCATGGAGTTCCCTTGGTGATATTGTCATAATAGGATTCCCATTTTACATATCTATTTTAGAAGGGACTCTAGGAGGTTTTAGGAATCCAATTGAGGTTGAGCATTGTATATCACTTATAGAATGATGGTCAGTCTGAGAAGACAATACAATCTCTCGAGGATATATTTTGAGAAAGTTTTCTTGATTCAAAATTTTCATGGGAAAGTCACTTTCTATTTTCCAAGATTTTATATAATAATATTTATTATACCTTGATCAGTATGTCCTATTTGAGATATTATACAGGTTTCCATTCCAATCCCCTTTGTGTTGGGATGAGGTGGGTGAATATTACTTGGTTGGACCAAACCTCATCTCAGAGATGATTGATATAGTGCGGATGATTCTGGAACGGATAGTGACATCTCAGAATCTCCAAAAGTCATATTCCAACTATTATCATATTCTTATGGAGTTTTAGGTTGGTGATCTGTTTTTATCAAAGTATCAGTTTATTTGGGTAACTATCATTTTGGAAATAATGGGACGTTATAATTCTGTTATGTCGGGATGTATCATTTTATACAGCCTCTTAGGAAGGTTTCCTATCATTTGAAGTTAACTTTTTGTATGAACATGATCCAGGACATCTTTCACATTTCCCAGCTAAAGAGATACCATTTTGAACCATATCATATGTTGGAGTGGGAATATTTTGATTTAGATCCTAATGTCACTACTGTGGAGTGGTCTCTTAGTATCATGGATGTTTATAACAATCTTATCTATGGGAAGATATTCCCATTGTTATATGTGCTTTGTTATTGTGGTTATGATGGCCATGATACATGGGATCTAGAATCATTGGTGAGGGATCAGTGCTCACACCTATTTTCTTCTAGTGAATCATGAGGAATTTATAGGGGGGAAGTGGCATGGTGGGTAGTTTTTGACACATGTCAAGTCATTAGTACATCCAATTTTTAGTTTTATTTATCCTTGATTGCATCCTTGATGTTCCTAGATTTCGAGGGTCAAAACTGGGAGTTTTTGAGAGATGGACTAGGGCATATGGTTTACACATGTTTTTTCTAAACCATGCAGAAAAAATCCGATGGGTAACACAGTTTTGATAGTTTGGTTTTTCAAAGTTTGGGAACAATTTTTCAAATTGTACGACGCCCCAGGGGAAACCGTGTGTCATATTTTAGATGCATATTATCACTCACACAATTGGTACGCAGATCTCTTAACCATGTAACCAAACCATGTGACCATGTCGATCTTGTTAAAAATTTAAAAAATACCAAAATGTTCCTTTTGGGGTTTTATGTTTTTTGGGATATTTCTCCACCACCATCATGTGTATCCCTCTTCTATTGGTGTTTGAGCTCTCCCCCTTCTTACTTGGTGGTTTTATTTTATAAATATCAGTGGTTTGGCTTGAGGTAACTCTCTTTTTTCATGATTCCCTCATTCTTCCCCCTTATCAAGCCTTTTTCTTCCATTTTTATGGAATTGTGGAACCCTATGGGTGGTTTTGTACAAATTTAGTATATTTAATGGGGGTTTCAGTATGTTTTCTTATGTATTAGGTGTGTGAGGCATGGTTCTACCTATTCTATGTGGTCTTCATCAAGTTTGATGATATTTGGATTGAATCTAAGATGAGTGTTTCAATTTAAGGGAGTTTTCCATGTCATGTATTTAAATTCCAAATCACCTTTGGTTTTTATTATATAAATTTACATTAAAATTATTTATTCCTATTGATTATTCCATTTTTGAAATGTTTCATGTTTTTTTTTGGTAATTTGAGTATTTAAAGAGGTTTTTCCACATTCGGGTGACATGTGTGCACCCTAAGTGTTTGATAAAATGGATCAAAGAGTTTTTATATGTTTTAATGGATTTATAAAATGGTTTTAGAAATTATTTTACCTTATAAAATATATGTGTTATGGCTAATTGATATGGGAACTTGGTTGTGATTGTGTTGGCATGTATTATCACATGGGTTAACCAAGGTGTCTATGAGGGGTTTGTTCGATGGGACTATTTGAAACTTCATAGGGAGCATTATGTGAGCCTCTATTTTTTCCCAAGGGACTAAGTGAGCCTTTGGGCAGGATGACCATGTGGATTGCTGACACACCATTTGAGCTATAAGGACCCGAACATAAAAATAACATAATCTAGAGTTTTAGTCAATATTTCACATTATTTCACTTTGACGGTCTTTTTAGGTTTTTAGTTTTATAAAATTGTTTCATGACTCATAAAATACAAAACCATATAATACAAAGTGGACAGTTCTGATTAGTACTCATTTTACCATAATATAAAACTTTTAAAATAAAGCATCATTTATTTTCCTATAATATTTTCATAACTTTAAACTTGAATTATTATTTTCCATTACCCATACTTAAAACCCATGAAAAACATTTTAAATCATGGTATGAGAATACAAATATTAGTACAAGAAATAAAAAAGAAATAAAATCATTATTCTAGTGAAAAATAACGAAACCAATGAAATGTTTTGCGTTTATCACAATATTATTTGAGATATATAAATAAATCATTTTCACACGAAAGAGTCTCACTTTTTTTTAAAATAAAATCATTAAAACCCATAAAAATCATTAAAAATACCTTTTGGAAAATTAGAGCATCATATTCATAACTATTTTTAAACCTATGTCATAAGTAACTAGATCCAAGTTAAATACGTAGGAGAAACCCTTTGATAAATCCCTTATTATTACCTATAAAGACAAGGAACATTATCCAATGAATTAAATAGCTATAATGGGTTTCACCCTTATTATAAGTTATATCTAGCTCACCTGTGAGATATAATGGGTCTCAAAACTTCATATATGTTGCATTGGACTCACCCATTTTTAATGAGTTATAATGGGGCTTAACCCTTTATATATGTTATATCGGGCTCACACATGATATATAATGGGTATCAACCCATAATATAAGTTTTAATGGTCTCACCATTTATTCATATAATTCTCAAGTATTTTATCATGAACAAATCATTTTATTATTGCACATTTTTATCATAAACCCTTTTTAAAAACACTTTTTAACCCATATGAAAAAACTTTTCGAATATCAAAATACCTTTCTCTTTTAAAAAACCATTTTCAATACCAAAATACACTAAAAAGGTAATTTGGTTTCTTTATTAAACAAATAATGAAATATTTCAATGGAATCCAAAAATAAAATAATGGTCACAATGGTGGGAAAAGTCATCATTGTCATATAAGTTAAAAATAGAACATTCCTTTTATCATTTTTAAAAATGTTCCATATAAAACACGTAAAAATGTTGCTTATAAAATCCCATTAAATAAAGTAAAAATAGATATAAAATTTATTTATAAATATTATATATCCATCAAAAAACTTTCATAAAATCATTTTAAAACATGGACAAGGAAGAGAAAGATTTTGTAGGAAAACATTAAAAGCGGATTTTTTAAAAGATAAGTCACTTACCACTTTAACAAAATTTGAATCATAAACCCCATGAAATAATAACATTAAAAAACTTTAAATATAATGAAAATAGATAAATTCATGATATAAAATGTCAAATGGGTTGTATGTAAACCTTATAAAAGAATATAGGTGCACAATATCAAAATATGTCTTGGTGAAATTAAATTTAGACGAAGTCCCTTACATTGAGTTTGACTTGCCATTTATGTTATTTATCTTCCTAAATAATAAAATTATGTTAATTATTTACTTTATTGAGAACATTTTTGAGTTTATAATTTATTTTATTTCACTTATCACTATGTTATATATAATTACTTAATCAATTAAGTTTGAATCATGTGTTTTGATGATATTTGGCTTATGTTTCAGAACGGTTTCTGTAAGTTGACTATTAGTATAAGAGGTAATTATTTCAAAATATATAAAATAATAATCATTCCATAATTTTCCTATTTATAAAAAATTTTACTTTTTAAAACCAATCATGAATGATGGTTATGAAAATTTAATTACATTACAATCATGGAGACGGTAGGTCGTACGTACTCATGAGTAACATTTCCAATTTTCAATGATCATTATGGAAAGGAGGTAAGAAATATTTTATATTTAAATAATTATAATAATATATAAAATACCATATTATTTCATTAAATATACTTATTTATATCATTCATGTGTTGTGGTGATGAAAAAAACAATTACATCACTTTGTGGAGACGGTAGTCCACATGCACACAAATGACATTATATTTTTTCAGTGTAAGAAATCAAATTTTATATTATATTTTTAGAGTGATAAATATTTCATGAATATGATTATTATTTCATTTATATCACATATATTAATTAAATTTACCCTTATTAACTTTTATTTAATGCATAGTGAAAAATGAATCACATCGCTTTGCGAGGTGGCAGTTCGCTGTACACACAAGTGACGTTATCGTTTCCCTAATGGAATGGAAAGTAAGAAGGTATATGTGATTTCATAACTCCGTAAGTAAAATTATGCTAAAAATATCTTATATATAAATATATATTTTTTAAATCAATCATTAAAATATTACATTAGATGCAATGATGGAAAATGAATGAAATTGATTTGTGAGGCGATAGTCCATTGTACGCAAAAATGATGATTTCGTATCCCATTTGATGGAAGAGGAGATAGATTTAGGTTATTAAATTTATATAATAAAATATAAATATATTTTAGATATTTTACTTATTATAAAATTTTATTTGTATAATATTTTAAGGATGTAGAAGAAGAAATAAAATATAGACCCTCGATTATGCATGATACCTCTTCTCCGAGAAACCTCCTTAGGTAAGCACAAATATCCTTATTCGCATTGATATATGATCAAAATAATTCATCTAGGTATATTTTAGTGAATTAATAAAGATATTTTTATAGGTATTTTATTATAAAAATGGCTTTGAAGGTGTGATTGAAAGATAATAGTGGGTGACCTTTTATAAATGAGGTGACTATCACACAAGTAACTTTTAAAAAAAAAGGTGTACCCATATTTTTCACATGCCAAAAGGCTCAAAAATATACCATTATAAATTATTAAACATGATAAGGTCTAAATATTTCAATAAAATATATTTTATATAATTTTTTATGTCATTTTAACCCTTTTATTTTATGTTTGACCCCCAGGTAAATTTGTTTTTACCTTAACCAAGGTAATTAATTTTTACTATTTTTACTATTCATTATCGTCAAAAATTAATTCAACCTTATTAGATAATATAAATTATTATTATTCCAAATATTTATTCCATTTTATTAAATTCAACTAATTTAATAGGTAACTTTTAATTTAAAATTAAACCTATAGATGTGATGAAAAAGAAGGTTTTTAGGAAGTGTATTTTTTCAAGGAAAAGATGGTTTTATATTAACTCTATGATTAAAAATAATAATTTTATGAATAATAATTAATATTTATTTATATATAATTTATAAATTTAATTTAAAACATTTATTATTATGGATTACTTTAATTAACGACAATTTAGAAACATTATGCACTTTAAAACTGTTTTTCAGAAAAATATTGTTCTTAAAACTAAAAACAAACTTATACTAAAATCCAATATAAATTTTCCTCAAAAGTAATTAATTGAATTAAATATAAATAAATAGTACTTATGTTAATTTAAATAATATTCAAAATATAATTGGACTTTTAAATTACATAATTTTTTGAAAAGAAATGACTTTTTAATAAAAATCGGTATTTTTCACTATTTACTAAAAAATCAATATTTCCTGAAAAATCACAAAATTTCTTCCTAAGTAAATATTTATATATTTATTTTAAAAATTAATTTTATTTTATCAAATATATTTTCAAAAAAGTTCGAAAAAATAATTTTTATATTTCCTTACAAAAAACAATAAAAATTATTTTGGAAGAAATCCTCTTTTTGAAGAATAAAATTAATTTACTAAAAATTGATTGACTATTTACTAATAACTAATAAATAATTTATATTGAGTAGGAAAATTATATATATATATATATATATATATCATAAATTATGTATTATTATTTACACCTACCAATTTAACGGCTAGGTTATAATGGTTATATATTTCGTGTTTCATTTAAGCTCGATGTTGCATGTCGAACACGCTATCGAAAAAAGTTTTCTTTTCTAAAATCATAGATTCTTACATAATCACCCAAAATAAATATCATCCTTGAAATTTTATCTTAATCTTAATAATCCAAGTATAGACATTTTAAAATACCATTTTTGGGAACCCACATCATAAAAAGGGTCAATACAACTTCCTTTTGATAAGAGAGAAAATGAAGTATGGAGGTCATCCGAAATAACACATAACTAGGTTTCAAATTACGAGAACATAGTTGGTAATTGAATATTATAAAATTTAATAAAACAATTATTCTAATACAATGATTTAGAGTGATATAGATCATTTATTATAATAAATTTACTGATCAATAAAAAGTTAAGGAGCTCAAAACCATAAATATAAGATGAGTTAAAAGACCATTTGATTCATCAGAAATGAATGTAATAAGATAAAATTTTACTTTTAAAGATATTATCATTATATTTTAATAATTTATTTACCACTTTGACTAAAATCAGGAGGAAATATACTTACTTTTCTAGTGTAATTTTTCAAATTAATCAATTTCCACCACACTCTCATCTTTTGTCCAATGATGAGTATCCAAAATTAATTTTTAAAGTATGAAGCACTAGTTACAACTTATAACAGATCATGTAATCCCCAAAAGGATAAACATACATTCCTCATTTATTTATACATTAAACACAACCAAAAAGGTTAGTATTAGGTAAAATGTTTCCCAAAATTATAGTGATCCTCTTCTGAAAAAAAATTAATCACCTAATCACTAAATCACTTTTTGATACCTTGATTTTCTATATGATAAAAAATATGTTTCAGAAATAAAATTTATCATTATTTTTCAAAAAAAATAGTTTAAAATAATTATTTCATGATAAAAAGTACATCACATAGACCAATGGTAGGCATTTCACCCTCACCGACCTTCGGTTGTGGGTTTAAGCCCCATGACCTTGCCGATTATGATGGGTTGTTGCTCGACCTTCAAGCTATACTTTGTCATAAAATTTTATCCATATAACATTCCCATAAATATGATGAAAATACTTAAAAATAACTTTAATCAACCAATATCATATAAATCCTAAAGGTTATCAATACCTTAACTAATGTCCAAAAAGTAAATGTGTACTTCACCTTAAACCAAATCCTTACATATATTTAAACCCAAAAAAATTAATCCAAAATTTAATTAATCACATTAATATATGAAAAATTAAAACCTCAAAAGGACTGTCTAAAAAATTGAACTTATGGCTAACCTTCAAAAAATACTAATCTCCCTGGAGCAGTTACCACTTCACCAGATGGCCCAACATCAACTGTGGTAGTAGCAATTGATTTTTCCATACCTTCCTATTTCTGAACATGATTATTTTCATACTGAGTAAGTAACTTTTTACACACATTAGCATAAATTCACAACTCATTACATCTAAAACTTCTTATCATTGACTAGATATTTTTTATCGCATTCTTTGGTTTTTCATGCCTCTTTTCTTTCAGTTAAGAACACAGCAACCAAACATACCACACTAATAAAACTTTTCAAATCCTAAAAACCATATACAAAATATATTTTACATTGCTTAGACCATGTTTTTATCTTACCTTCAGGCTTATTAGTTGGTTACCTCTCCATTTCTTACCACCTTAAAAATTTCTTACTCTTGTCATCTTGTGGAACATAAGTGTCAAAAAACTCCAACTCAACATTCTCAGCATAATAAAAAACATTCTCATAAATTCTAAATTAACACGTGACCAAAGATATTTATAAACTTTTATTCAATATTGAGTAAAACTGATTAATTTTACAATTAGTGACCAAAATAGAACCCAACACATAATTTTTCAATCTTGTGAAGTTTGCTTCATACACATCCACTGAATCATTTTCATTTTTATTTAGTTCAAAGAATTTGTTCACCATCCTAATCTAAAAAAACTTAAAGAAATATTTCTCAAGGAATAGATTTTTCAATTTTTTCCATTACATTGAATCTAGATCATCTTTCTCTCTGATATTCTTAACCAAATACCATCATCGGTTGTCTTCACCAACAAAACGATAAATGAGAAGAGTTACCTTTTTACATTCCAAACATCCCATGACTTCACATATCTTCTAGGAGGCATTGATCTATCCTTTGGATACCACTAAGTCATACGATCCAATGAATGATGGGAGATTTTTCCTCATGAAATGCTTCTCTATAGAAATTTTCCTTATGGGTAGATTTGGTTCCTCTCTATCATGGATACCATAACCATTAATATATTATGTTAACTAATATATCACTGAAAAAAAATCGTTCTATTCCAATTTCAAACATCTCAGGACACTGATTTGGAAGGATTTTCTTATCTCAGTTCCTTTCCACTATAGCTTCCTTATTTCCTTTAAAGAATACCATTATGATTAGACATAGTTTAGTATAATCTATATGGTAATATTAAAATTATATGTCATTCCATCTTATTTATAAAGTAAAATATTTCAAAATCATGTTATTTACAATATCCTAACCTCTAAATTTATCTAAACTAACCTATGATACCAACTATAAGGAAAATTCCTTAAACATAACATAATCTTGAGTTTTAGTAATAAATTCACTTTATTTCACTTTTAGTATCATTTTAGGTTTAAAGTGTTAGATAATTAGGTCATAAACCATACATTACAAAACCATATTATACAAAGTGGACACTTCCAACTAGTATCCATATTTATCAAAATATATAACTTTTAAAATAAATAAAGATTTATTTTTATAGAATATATTCATGACTTTCAACTTTAATTTTTTCTTTCCCTTACCCATCCTTAAACCCTATAAAAAACCTTTTAAAACATGTAAAGATAAAAAAACTCAATAAGGAACATAAAAACAAAGAAAACCTTTAGTCCAATAAAAAAACATGAAAAGCCATAAATTTTTTTAACTTTATCTCAATGTTATTTGAGAGGAATAAATAATTCATTTTCACATGAAAACACACACTTTTTACTCAAATAAAGTCATTAAAACCCATATAAAGCAATTACAATCCCTTTTTTGAAACTTAGAGAATCGTATTCATAACCCATTTTAAAATCATCCCAGAATTAATGTGATCCTAGTAAAATCCATAGGATAAAACCTTTGGTAACTCCCTATATATTATCTATTAAGTCAAGGAATATTACCCGATGAATTTGAGAGCTATAATGGGGTTCACTCTTAATCTAAGTTATACCAGGTTTACATGTGATCTATAATGGGGCTCAACCTATCATATAAGCTATATTGGGATCACCCATTTTTTATAAGCTATAATGCGGATCAACCCTTCATATAAACTATATCTATCTCACTAGTGAGCTATAATGAGAATCAACCCACTAAATAATCTGTACAAGGATCTCCCTTTGTTAATATAATTCTCAAGTACCATACCATGATCAAGAAAATTTATGATTTCACCTTTTTATCATAAAAACTTTTGCAAAACATTTACTAACCCATATGAAAAACCTTTTCAGATCTCAAAATACCCTTTTATTTTAAAAAACCCATTTTCAATACTAGAATACCCATAAAATATAAAGACGGTTTTAATTGAAGAAAACATGAAATCTTGCAAAAGAATCTAGAAATGAAATAACAGTCACGATGGCAGAAAAATTTGTTGTCATCATATGTATTAAAAATAGAATAATCATTATGTCATCTATAAAAAATGTTATTTATAAAACACATAAAAAGTTTCCTTTTGAAACCCCTTTAAATAAAGTAAAAATAGCCATAAATTTTAATTTATAAATATTTTATATGCATATAAAGACCGTCATAATTTTTTTTTCAGACATGGACATAGAAGATAATGAGTAGGAAGTAAAACTTTAAAAGGGGATTTTTTAAATAAATTACCTTGCCACTATAAAAACATTTTAATCATAAGCTAAATGAAAGAATAAAATTAAACAAAACATTAAATATCATGAGAATAGATAAATTCATGATAAAACATGTTAAATGGGTTTAAATACATCTTATAAAAGAATATAGTTTCATAATATCAAAATATGTTTCAATGAAAGGAATTTAAAACAAAGTCCCTTACCTTTATTCCAACTTTCCACATACATTATTTATCTTCTATAATAATAAAATTATGTTAATTATATACTTTATTAAAAAAATTAAGTTTAGTATTACTTTTATTTAAATTATTACCATGTTATATAAAATTACATAATCAATTAAGTTTATGTTGGATGTCTGGATGATATTTGGATTATGGGTCAAAATGACTTCTGTAGGTTGACTATTGGTTTAAGAGGTCACTATTTCAACATATTCAAAATAATAATCATGAAATAAATATCAAATTTATACAAAAATTATAATTTTTAAAACCAATCATGAAATATTTTTATAAAAAATTAATTATGTTAAAATCATGGAGATGGTAGGTTGTGTGTATGCATGAGTAGCATTTCCCATTTTTCAATTATCATTATAGAAAGAAGATAAGTAATATTTTATATATAAATATTTATAATAATATCATAAATAATATATTATTTCATGAAATATAATTATAAATATCATCCATGTGTTTTGGTGATGAAAAAAATAATCGCATCGCTTTGTGGGGGTGGTAGTCCATACATACAGGAACGACAAGATCATTTTTTAGTGTAAGAAAGAAAATGATATATTATCTTTTCAAAATGATAAAGTTTTCACGAATATCATTATTATTTAATTTATATCGCTTTTTTTCATTAAATTTATTTTTATTACCTTCTATGTAATGTATTAGTGAAAAATGAATCACATCGCTTCACAAGGCGGTAGTCCGCCATACACATGAGCAATGCTATCATATCCCCTACGGAATGTAAAGTAAGAAGTTATATGTGATATAATAAATCCAAATATAAATATATATATATATATATAATATTATATATATATATATATATACTTTAAATCCATAATTAAAAAATCCATAAGATGTTATGATGTAAAAAATAATGACACTAGTTTGCGAGCTGGTAATATATCGTACACACGAATGATGATTTTGTATCCCATTTGATGGAAGATAGGATGGATTTAGGTTATTAAATTAACATAATAAATTATAATTATATTTTAAATATTATTTTCATTATATAATTATAATTGTATTATATTTTAAGCATTTGTAAGAAGAAATAAAATAAAGATGGTTGGTTAAGCATGATACCTCTTCTGCGGGAAACCTCCTTACGTAAGTACCAAAAGCCTTCTTAAGATGGACTTATGATAAAAATAAGGGATATGGGTCTTTGGGAGGTAATTAAGGAAGATATTTTAGGATTTATTTTCCAATACAAAGGAATTTTAATGTGTGAATAAGATAGGAGAGGGTGGCCTTTCATAAGTATGGTGGGTGGCACGTTTTTAATTTTTGAAAAGAAAATGGTGTACCCAAATTTTTCACATGCCACAAGGATCCAAAATGGACCATTATAGAGATTTAGGAATTATAAGGTATAATTATTTCTATAAAATAAATTTTATAAAAGCTTTAGTTCATTTTAACCCTTATCTTTTTAGTTTAACCTCTGGTAAATCCATTTTTACCTTAATAACGATGATTACTTTTTATATTTTTTACTATTCATTATGGTCAAAAATTAAGTTGGAATTATTAGATAATATAAATTATTATGATTCAAAATAATTAATACATTTTAACAAATTCAATTCATATAAGAAAAAATATTTAATTTTAAATTAAACCCACAAACGTGATGAAAAAGATGGTTTTCATGAAGTATATTTTTCAACAAAAAGATAGTTTTATATTAACACTAAGATTAATATTAATCATTGTATGAATATAAATTAATATTTAATGATATATAATATATATGTTTTATTTAAAAAATTTCTCATTTGGTATTATTTTAATTAATGAAAATGTAGAAACATTATGCACTTTAAATAGTTTTCAAAAAAAATCTTCTTTTTAATCACAAAAACAAACTTATACTAAAATATAAAATAAATTTTATTAAAAATTAATTAGGTGGTTTAAATATAAATAAATAATTATTATTTTACTTTAAATAATATTCAAAATATAATGGTACTTTTAAATTACTTAATTTATTGAAAAACAAATGACTTAACAAAAATCCATATTTCCATTATTCACTAAAAAATCAATATTTTCTGAAAAATCCAAAAAAATAACCTAAAGTAAATTTTTATATTGTGATATTAAAATTAAGTTAATTTTATCAAATAAATTTTCTATAAACTATAAAAATAATTTATAATACTTCTCCACAAAATAAATAAAAAATATTTTTGTAAAAAAACATATTTTTGAAGAATAAAATTACTTTACAAAAAATTGATTGATTATTTACTAATAATTTATCAATAATTTATATTTAGTAGGAAATTTATATGTGTATATATATATATATATCATAAATTGTTAAATACAATTCAAAACTACCAATTTAATGGCTATGTTATGTAGGTTATATATTTTGTGCGTCATTTAAGCTCGGTGTTGCGTGTTGAACATGCTATCGAACAAAGTTTTCTTTTTAAAAATATCAGGGTGTTACATGATATATTGGAGTTAGGACTAAGGAATACTGTGAGAGATTCCATTTTCTTATCTATCTATCATACTTTTTCACTCACTAGCTTTAGTCCTATTGGTTAGAGCCCTAGGTGAACATTACTCATACTGGATTGGTTTATATATTTTATACATTTGATTAGTGTCATTTTTTGTGATGAGATGGATTATGAATATTTTTTCATTCTTATTTATATTATTAATTTATGTTGATATCATTATCATCTTGATTATTTATTTTTTGGTTATATTGGGCATGTTGTGCCGTGTGTCCTCGTTTATTTATTTAATCCATGTTTGGAATTTTTTTTAAAAACCATGTTTTGTTTTCAAAAGGAAGTCCAAAAGGGTTTTAAATGTTTAATTGAAATGAATTTTCTTCAAGTGGTTTATTTTTTAATATTATTTCAAACTATTTTATTAGTTTACATGGGTAAAATCTATAAATAGATTCATGTTGGAATCCTATTGGGCTTTATGACTCACACACTACTAGGGCCCTTTGGGGTCATTTATATATTTTGTTTTGTAGGAAATAGATAAAGGAAAAGGAACCATGTTATAGGATGGATCTTATTGAATATCATTTTCTGGTTATTTTTGTTGATTTATAAATTTTACTTCTTACTTTTCTATTCCTTTAGTTTTGGAAATCACAAACACTCTCTTAAAACTTTGTTTGCTAAATTATTATGTTCCAATTGTTCTAGTATGTTTTTATAGAAAACATTACTTTCTACTATACAAATAAATGTTTCTAATGTATCAAAAATATAAACTATAAATTACTCAATATGATACATCATAATGAAGTTGTGTCTGATCCATAGGGATGACCATTCTCTAGACCGGTAGTTAGACTTATGTTTTGTCTACCTAACTGAAAAAATTAATGACCATCAGACTAACCTTGGTACCGATATATCATACTAATCTTAATTTTATTCATTGTATTGATAATCAATAATGAATTCCATCAGACTAACTAAAGTTTATAATCAGAATCACATAAACTTTGTTTCTATCATAAGGAAAAAATTTAACATTATAATGGTTTTAAAAAATGACATCCGAAATTGATTTATATAAGATCATTATGAGCTATCAAAGATCTAGTAGTCTGGCGTTATTGAAAATAACTCAAAAATTTGTCTATTGGATATTTTCATATAAATATACAGTCATTTTAAGAGTTAGGAGCTGATCACATGTGCAAATCAATCTATCTAATGTTTTCTATATGTGAAAAATCTATTCCAATGTCTTTTTAATTCATTAGAGATTTGTAGTTCAAAGGAATCCTTATCATGGTTGTTTCCTTTAGTATGAATTTTATTTCGTAATCACTTCCAATAATTGTTATGATTGATGGATTATAGTGATAGTAAGATGGTGAATTTGATCCATCAGATCTAGAGATTCTAGGGCTAGGAAGACAATGTTGATCATCGTATTGAGGGATTACGCGGATAATAAGACATAGCTTATTCTGATCAATGTATTAATGGATTTTTTAGTAAGAAGAGACATAATTTACAGTAAGTATAAAACTGGGGATACCTTTAGTCAAGTTTATGGAATACCAATATTCTTAAGGTTAAAGGAGTGTATTCTTTTAATATTGATTGTAATTCATTATTATTTTTACTATCTATTGTATTTCTTGTTTTTAAAAGTCTATTCCATTGTGCTTTTAATAGAAAGTTAGTCTTTATATTTAAATTTTCTATGCTATTTGTTTTATCACTATATCTATGAATATGATAAAAACATATTTTGATATAATTAGATCAACTGTGATTTTGATTCCTTTACTCCAATCATCGAAATAAGTCTGAGTCCGATAATAATACTTTAAAAGGTTTTTTGCTTTGTTAATTTTAAACATTTTTAACAAAAATTCACACCCCCCCCCCTTGTAAGTATATCCATCTAAGATACTCTTATGATCCAAAAATTGGTATCATATATGGTTTCTACTACTTATATACTTTCTATGTTTTTAACTTTCTTTACTTAATACAAGTTGATTATGTTTTTATATAAGATTTTTTTTATAAACTTTGTTACACTAAAGTGTATTTTTAGAAAATAATATTTATTTTTTTAAGATTGAAAGTATTAATATTGGATCTCTTGATAATATGAATCCTAGTAGATCACCTATATTTGATAAGAATGACTATGAGTATTGGAGAGATATAATGAAAACTTTTACGATCAACATGAGAGTTGATAACTTCTTAACACTAACTACAAGATTCTTGAAAGTAAAGTTTTATATTTTAAAAATGATGAAAAATTAGAATATTAGTTGAACTAAAAAGTAAGAAATACTTTATTTTTTTCTATGATGAGGAATATCTATAGTCAGATATCATCTTATGAAGATACCATTGGTATTTGGTGTAAATTAGAAGTTACACATTTTGGTACATCCAAATTTATTGAAACAAGAAGGGACATACTTAGAGATGATTACCAAGCCTTTGATTTTATTCCTGGAGAGTTAGTTTCCAAGATAAACCAAAGTTTTATGACTATTATTAATATCTTACAGTTTCTTCATTAAAATTTTCTTGATGATGAAATTTTGGTTGAAAGGATTATAGACATAGTTCCCAATGAGTGGGAATCAAACAGAACTGTTCGGGATGATACATGGAAGCTTAATAATATTACTCTTGATGATTTGATTGGTACTCTCAAGTATTAAGAGGAAAGACTTAAAAAATATGTTGATAAATATAAGAATAAAAATGTGGGTGTCTCTTTTCCTATAACTTCTCACCTGAGAAAGTTGTGAAATCTTCAATAAAGAATAAAGTTGTTGTTTATTTAGATTCTAGTATATAAGAACATTCTAAAAATGAGTTTGTTAATATTGATAGAGGAAAAACAATATAGTGGAGAGAAAATACTTTCAACTTAGATACAAAAAGGGTTATAAGAATAAAGGTGACAAGAATAATTCTGAGGTCACTTATTAAGAATTCAAGAAATAATGACATATTTGACTTCATTTTACAAAGTTGAAAAGAAAATACAAGAAGGAAAGAAATTCAGACATAAATGACACGAAATTTTATGAATCAAAAGGAAAGATATTTTTAATAGGTTCTGGCACATGGAGTTCCAGTGGTGGAGATTCTTCTAAAAATTATTCTGGTAATGAAAGTTTTAGACAAAGTAACATTGGTCTTTTCAAAAAAGTACCCATGGTAAATCATTGTCTCATGATAAAGATACATATAGTTGAATCTCTTACAAATTTATCCTTAAATTAAAATTACCTTGAAAATAATAATGATAAAAATTATACATTGTATAATGAATAATATTCCTCAACATAATATAATAATTTACCTAGTTATGATGAAGTTTCTATATTTTTAAAACTATTAAAAAATGAAAATTATAAGATTTGTAAAAAAATTGATAATTATAAAGAGAAAATTTCTAGGTTAGATTCAATAAAAACACTTTTGACTAATAAAATATTATATTTTTCTAAATATATTGATACAAATAATTTTGAAAATTAATATATTTCAAAATATTTTGAAAAAAAAATTTGAGAAAAATATTTTACAAAACTAATTTTAAATAATTTAGTTCCAAAACTATTACCAATGAGGATAATAATTTAGTTGTAAAAATAAAATTTTAAATTTCTATCTTAAAGAAAATTTTATCCATATTTACCACTGGTAAGTAAAACCTCTATAAAATGTATAGGAAAATTATTCCTTATAGTGATAATACTAGAATGGGTTTTACCAATAAAAAAACATATTTTTAGTAACAATCACTTTGTTCCTAAAATTGAAACTTTTTGAACGAAGTTCAAAAGTGGAGATCACTTGAAGAAAAAAATTCTTTGAATAGAGTACAATGTTTAGGATCTCATAAGGCTTATTTTTTAAAACAAAGGAAATTTTCTCAATTAATTAAGGTTAGGAAAATATGGTTACCAAAAAATTTGTTTTCTAATAATAGCAGACCTAAGAAGTTTTGGGTTCTGAAAAAATAATATTTTATAAAAAAATAAAATTACCAGTAATAAAAATATTTTTACATGGATAGTGGTTGTTCTAAGAACATGATTGGAAAAAAATATTTATTTAAGAATATAATCAATATTAAAGGTGGAAAAATAACTTTTGGAGATAATTCTCAGGGATAGATTATAGTTATATGTAACATTTTTTATCTTGAATAGATTTTATTTTAAATTTCTTATTTTTTTTTGTCTTAAAAAAAATATTTTAAGAATAATTCAATTATGTGATGAAGGTGGCCTTGTGATCTCTAGGAATGATAATTATATAGTACATGGTTCTAAGGATGAATTTATTCTTTTTTCAAATCAACATTACAATATTGACACACTTAACATAGAAGATGTTAGGATTCGATACATACCTTGTCTTAATGAAATGTATAATAAATATTTGTTATGGAATAGAATTTTAAGACACTATAACCTTAGAAACATATCTAAGTTGAGTAGGAAATGATTTTTAATGATCTACCAGAACTTAGGTTTGATACTTCAAAATTATATGGCCCTTGTCAATGTGGTAAGCAACATAATTCAAGTTTTATATTTATTACTGAAGTATCAACTTCAGATGTTTTATAGTTAGCACACATGTGATTATTTAGTCCTATAAAAACTGGAAGTATTGTTGGAAAATTGATGTGAGATGCACGGGGTGGCCCGATCTTCATGGAATAGGGCAGCGGATGAAGGATGCGTTTTGGGGAAAAGTGGTGGATGATTGGTATGGATAGTGGATGAAAGTAGTCAATCAATGCTATAAGAAGAGTGACCTACTACTAAGACAACACACTCAAGAGAGAGATGTGATATCCAATCCACATAACAATGCACTTGGGTTGAGGCACATAATTGGGGGATTTTTTATCTTGTATCACTAATCTTACTTGTAGATTGAAAAGGCAATAATAAAAAATATAAAGGTAAAAAACCAGGACGATCCTCACACAATGGAGAGAAACAAATCATAATCTCTCAATAAAATCATGAAGGCCATACAAGTGTCATGGGGGTATCTATTTATAGCCAAGGGGGTGGTACAATAGTCGGGGGTGTAATACCCTAAAGTCATAAAGGCTAAACTACTTTGTTACCTTAAATTAAAAAATATAAATTCTACCAAATACTTTTTGAAAATTGGTACACAACTTTCCGACTATAGCCCACAAAATTTGACTTTAATTGCATAGCCCACTGGATTTGACTTTGGTGTTCAAATATGCCATTTTTAGAATCCTCCATGTGGGCAAGGCTTCCAAATTCATGCTACCATGTGTTCCAAGCATTAAACATCATGTTTGGGCTTGAATAAGTGATATAATAGTCCAATTTTCTCCATCCATGCAAGGAAAGATCAATTAGTCCTTTAATGTAGCAAGATGGGCGCATATTGTTGCATTGAGCCTCTTTAATCTCCCTCACATCATTGGTCCTTTCAAATCCAAATCCTCCTACAAAATCAACTCAGTGCCTTTAACATTGTTTACATCATCCTCCACCTCTTTAAAAGGAGTCTTCCTCAACTCTTCATCCTCTAACCCAAAAAAGGAGAGAGATTAGAAACATTTAAAGTGGTACTTACACTACACTCAAATGGTGAAGCTATCTTGTAAGAATTGTTGTTAATCTTTTTGAGAACTTTGAAAGGTCTATCTCCTCGAGGCATGAGTTTTGATTTCCTCTTGTCGGGAAATATTTATTTCCATATATGAACCCATACTGAGTCACTAGGATCAAATAATATTTTCTTGTGACCCTTTTTTGCATGATGAACATATTTTTGGGTCATCTGCTTGATAATTATCCTTGCCTTTTCATGGATTTTCTTGATGAATTATGCATGCCCTTTTTCATCCATATTAGTTTCTTCCTGTGAAGGAAAAATAACTAGATCAATAGGGGAAAGTGGGTTAAACATGTAAACAATTTTGAATGGAGAAAATTGAGTTGTGGAATGATTGGCCCTATTATATGTGAATTCCACATGTGGTAGACACTCTTCCCAATTCTTGAGGTTCTTCATGAAAATTGTTAGCAGAAGGTATGATAGTGTATGATTCACCACCTATGTTTTTCCATAGGTTTGTAGATGAAAAGTAGTGGAAAATATTAACTTCATTCCTAGTTTTCTCCACAAGTTCTTCCAAAAGTAACTGAGGAATTTTATACCTCAATCCAACACAAACATCCTTGGAATTCTATGGAGATTGACTACTTCTTAAAAGAAAAGTGTTACAATGTTAGTGGCACATCTTTTTTGTGACAAGGAATAAAATTTTCCATTTTTGAAAAGCGATCCACCACAACAAAAATGGAATTTCTCCCCCTCTTGGTCTGTAGTAATCCCACAATAAAGTCCATTGATATTTCCTCCAAAGGGGTGTTTGGGATTGGGAGAGGAACATATAGTCTATGTGGGTTAAATTTCAATTTGGCATTATGGAATACAATTCAATTTCCCACAAATTTCTCAACATCTATAGATATCCTAGGCCAATAAAAATGCTCATTAATAACACTTAGAGTTTTTTCAACACTAAAATTCCCCATTAACCCACCCGAATGTGACTCCTTCAGTAAAAGTAAATGGATAGAGAAATTTGGAATGCAAATCGTATCAATCCGGAATAAGAATCCATCATCTAAATAGAACTTTTCCCAACTAAATCCATGTTTAAAATTTTTATAAAGTTCTCTAAAATCACTATCAGTGGCATATAAATCCTTAACTCATTCAAAACCAATGTATTTTGAATCCAAAAAGGATAAAAGAGAATATATGCGTGAAAGTGCATCTGTCACAGTGTTTTCTTAACCCTTTTTATACTTGATGACATATAGAAATGATTCAAAAAATTTCAACCATCTATAATGTCTTCTATTTAGTTTATTTTATCTCCTAGAAAACTTAATAGCCTTGTGATCCGAATCGATCACAAATTATTTACACCAAATATAGTGTTTCCATGTCTCTAGTACTCTAAATAATGCATAGAACGTTGTATCATATGTAGCATAATTTATAGTTGGGAAACTTAACTTCTCACTAAAATAACTAATAGGATTACCTTCCTACATGATTACTCCACTAATACCAATTCCACTTTCATCGCATTCAATCTCAAAGGTCTTACCAAATTTTGGGATTGAAAGTAGAGGGGTGTGGGTGAGTCGATCCTTGAGAGCATGGAAATCCTTCTCTTGAGTTGTCCCTCATTTGAAAGGGACATTATTATTTGTCAACTCATTCAATGGTACTGATAATGTATTGAATTCATTCTAAAATATCTTGTAAAAACTAATAATCCCATAAAAACTTCTTACCTGTCCAATAGATGTTGGAGTTTTCCATTCTTGTATTGCTTTGATCTTCTCATTGTTGACTTCAACTCTACTACTTCTCACAACTAATCCAAGGGAAAAAATATTATCAAGACAAAATTCACACTTATTTATGCTTCCAAATAGGTTTTCCTTCCTTAAAACATCTAAGACTTTTCTTAGGTGATCTACATGTTTATGCGAGGTCCTACTATAAACCAAAATGTCATCAAAGTAAAATACCACAAATTTTCCAATATATGCACGTAAAACATGATTCATTAACCTCAAAAATATGATAGATGCATTGGTGAGACCAAAGGGAATGACTAACAATTCATAAAGTACATGTTGTATCTTAAATGCATTTTTTCACTCATCACCTTATTTCATCCTAATTTGTTGGTAGCCACTTCTTAAATCGGTTTTTGAGAAAATAGTTGAACCATTTAATTCATATGGTATATCATCTAACCTCAGGATAATATGATGATGCCTGACTATGATTTTATTGATGGCTCTTCAATCAATTCACATTATCCATGTTTCATCCTTCTTTGGTACTAGAAGCACCGGCACAACACAAGTACTAAGGCTCTCTCTGATATATCTCACATCCAACAACTCTTGAACTTTACTTTGAATCTCTTTTGTCTCTTCAAGGTTGGTATGATATGCAGGGCGGTTCGGTAGTGATGCTCCATGTATGTGGTCAATTTTATGCCCAATACCTTTAATGGGTGTAAAATAAGGTTCCACCTCATCGGGAAACACATCTTTAAATTCATATAACAAAGACTCAATGACATGAGTCAAAGGAGATGTTAAGTCATTAGTGTTCGACATCACCTCCTTATACATAAGTACGAAGATTTTTCTAAGAAATGAAAGCTTCCCTAAACTCACTCTTTTTTGACAACATCACAATTTTCTCTCCTCTCAAATCTTTTTCCCCTCTTGAATTTTCTTTGCACTCTATTTCTTTTCTTCTTCATTTTTTATTTTCCCCTCATTCTCACCTTTTTCATTTTCTCTCCTTTTTTCCTCATCACACTTTTTTTTTCTTTTCTATAAAAATGTGATCTTCCAAAATTTGCTTGGGGGGCATGGTGTTGAGGTTTATATATTCCCCTTGGAGTAAAAAAGAGTGACAATTCAAGAATCCATCATGAGTAACACACGGATCATACTACCATGGTCGTCCCAACAACAAATAGAAAGCATTCATAGGAACAACATCGCAAAAAATCTCATCTATGTATTTACCAATGGTGAACAATAACTTCACTTTATTAGTGACCCTCAGCTCATTGCAATCATTCAACCACTAAATATGGTCTGGATTTTGATGCCTCAAAGTTGGGAGTCCCAACTTCTCCACCAACTCGGTGCTCACCACATTTCTATAACTTACCCAGTTAATAATAATGTTACATACCTTCCCATTGATCTTGCATCATGTATGGAAAAGGTCAACTCACTTCTCTTTTTCTTCAATAGTAATTTGTGCACTTTAAACTCTCCTAGTGACAAGAATCTCACCATCTTCCTCAAATTCTCCATTATCATTTCTAGAGATTCTTACTCCTCTTCCAAGCTCTCTCCATCAGGCTCCCATTATCCATACTTGTTGATGGTCATGGTGTGCCGATTTAGGCACTCACTAGAAATGTGACCCCTTCCTTAACATTTGTAACAATGAATAACCTGATTCTTGGTTTGGTTAGCCTCATAATTAGGTTTTTTAGGTGGAAAATTACCTTGTCACTTTTTCGATCAACCACTTTTTTTCCTTTGATGCTTCTCCAATCTCCTTCCTTGGATTTCTCTATGGCATGAAAGGGGTAGTGGGTTTCCTTATGTTTCTCCTCCTTTTGATTTTTTTCTCAACTCTAGTGCATTTATAGATCATATCTTGAATTTCCACATGGTGGTGCATCTCCACCTAATTGGAAATCTAGTGATTGAGCCCCTATAAAAAACCATGAAATGGTTGCCTCTAGATATTTCACAATGTTTTCCTGAAGCAAGGAAATTTCCATCTCCTTTTAGTAATCTTGTATGCCCTTAATCCCTTGAGTGAGGTGTTGAAGCTTGTTGTGGAGGTATATATGATAGTGTAAGGGAACAAACTACTTCCACAAGGAAAACATAATGTCTTCCCAAGTTTGGATAGGATGTCTTACATATTGGTCTATCTCTTTTTTAACTTGATCCTACCTTATTAATGTATAATAAATGAATTATAGGGCTTCAATTTTTACCTTTTTCTCCTCGGAATATGTATAACATGAAAACACTTGCTCGATCGACATCTCCCACTCCAAGTATGCTTCAGGATCTCTCTTCCCTTGAAATGAAGGGACCTTCACCTTAATCCAGCCAAGTAGGTCATCATAATGTATTCTCCTTTGGCCTCCTCTAATTTTTGGTACAACCTAATACTTTGTGGGACATCATCAAGATCATCATCAAAGTTTACCATATCCTCCTCCATGATGTGGGGGAAACATGGTGCTGGAGCGCACTGTGGGTTACCATGGATCATCCTCTGACTTGATTTATTATCCAAGTTGTCAATCCTCTCATGCAGCACCTAAATCTTCCAATCAAGAAACTTCTCTAAATGGCTCACCAAACCTTTCATTTATAGAAGTGATGATTTTGGTGTGGGAGGCCTAATTCAACTTCCTTCATCAATAGCGTCAATAATTTTCTTCCCACGATCTTCGGCTATGATAAATTACACAAATACAAACACACACGGGGGGACACACACAATGATACACACTCACTCACACACATGAGATGCACACACACACAATATTTACACACTCATGCTAACAAGGATACACACTAATGCATGCAAGATATACACACTCACGTACACAAGCATACACACACACTCTCGCAAGGATACACACTCACACACATGAGATGTACACACACACGCACACAACAATAAGTACACACTCACACACACACACAAAATTTGATTATTTCTCTCCAATATCAACACTCAATTCAAATTAAAATCTCTTATGAAATATAATACCTTGTTTTTGATGATCACATTCCACCAATCCTTCCCCAATCAAGATTGTGTTAGGGGATGTTTTAACATAACCCACTTGGGTGGTAAAGGGTAAAGGGTGAAAAGAGTGGAAAGTTGTGGTATGTGGGTTTTTCCTGATTGTGCAAGATAAAAAAGATTAATAACAATATGATCCAAATATAATATGGGGGTGAAGTAAATTTATGGAGAAACTAGTGTACAAAAATTGAAAGTGCTAATAATGTAAAGCACAAAGAAATAATTGTATCTTCTTTTTTTCTTTTTTTATGGTCAAATCTCCCCAAAAAGTGTTGTGCTTAGAGTTTTAAAGCACAAGATGAATGAACGAAGAGTAAGACAAAAAAAATTTAAATCTATTGAATAAAGGATGTGGTTAATTTTGAAAAGCACAAAATGATGAGTTGAGAGAATTTGAATTTTTTTTTTTTTTTGATTTTTTTTTTTTGATTTTGTTTCTAGATATAAATCACATATAGTGAATCAAACATACAAAGAAGATGAAATTAAAATCAATTTATATTAATCCAAGCCTACACAAACTAATCCAATTCGAAAGGCTTTCAAGAAAAGAGATTTTTTTTTAATGGGTGAATAATATGGAAGGATAATGAGGGTAAGGGGTGAAAGTAGTGTAAATTAAGGGATAGATTCCCACTATTTCAACCGTATCTCTGATACCAACTAATGTGATATGAACAGGGTGGCCTGGTCTTCATGACATAGGGCGGCGGATGAAGGATGTGGTTTGGTCGAAGTGGAGGATGATTGGTGTGGATAGTTGGTGCAAGTAGTCAATCAACTCTATAAGGAGAAAGACCTACTACTAAGACAACAGACTCAAGAGAGGATTTTATAGCCAATCTAGACACCAATGCACTTGGGTTGAGGCATATAATTGGGGCCTTTGTGATCTTGGATCACCAATATAACTTGTAGATTGACAAGGAAAGAATGCACAAGAGCAAGGGGAAAAACTGGGACAATCATCACATAATGGATAGAAACAAAGAATAAGATCCCAATAAAAACTTTAATTCCATACGAGTGTCATGGGGGTGGCTATTTATAGCCATGAGGGTGGTACAATAGTTAGGGGTATAATACCATAAATTCATGAAGGATAAATAACTTTGTTCCCTTAAATTCAAAAAGATAAATTCTACCAAAGACTTTTGGAAAAGTGGAATAGAACTTTACAATTATAGCCCATCGAATTTGACTTTGAGTTCATAGCTCACTAGATTTGACTTTGGTATCCAAAGATGTCATTTATAGAATCCTTCATGTGGGAAAGGCTTCCAAATTCATGAAACCATGTGGGAAAAGCTTTAAACATCATTTTTGGGCTTGAATAAGTGAGATAATAGGCCCATTTTTTTATTCATGTAAGGAAATATCCATTGGTCCTTTAATGAAGCAATATGTGTGCCCATTTTAGCATTGATCCTATTTAATCTCTCTTGCGTCATTGGGACTTGAAAATAAAACTCCTCCCCATGCACAATCGACTTGGTGCCTTTAACATGGTTCACATCAAAAATACTATGAATATACATTAGTTGATTATTACACAAGATACACATTGGTCAATTTTCTTACAAATATATATTAAGGCTTTAGTTATTTTGAAACTTTTGTATCCAGATTTAAAAATGAGAAAGACCAATCCTTGATGAATATTCACAGTGATCATGGTGCAAAATTTTAAAATTCGTATTTTGAAATTTTTTATAGTAATAAAGGTATTGAAAATAACTTTTCAACACCTAGAACACCCCAGCAAAATGGTATAGTATAAAGAAGAAATAGAATTCCTCATGATATTACTAGAA
Source organism: Viscum album (assembly GCA_963277665.1). NCBI lineage: Eukaryota > Viridiplantae > Streptophyta > Magnoliopsida > Santalales > Viscaceae > Viscum > Viscum album. The sequence goes on from OY728147.1 coordinate 680,758,544, forward strand.
CCATATTAAGTGAATACTTAGTTGCTAAACATTTTTGGGCTGAAGAAATTAGTACTACCTGCTATAATATAAATCAAGTTTAATTAGACATTTTCTTAATAAAACACCTTATGAATTTTGGACAGGAAAAAATAGTTTCTTACTTCAAATTATTTGGTTGCAAAGTATTAATTTTGAATACTAAAGAAAATTTACATAAGTTTTCACCCAAATCCAACAAAGGAAAATTTTTAGTTTATTCCACTAATTATAAGGCTTATAGAATTTTTAATAAAAATTATTATATTGTTGAGTAACCATTTCAAGATAATTTTAATGAAAATGATCCCCTTATTTTCAAACAAACTCAACCTACATTCTCAGATGTTATTTCTAAAACTGATTTTAAACCTTTCTTAGAAAGTTCTTCTCCTAAGGAAGTAACTAAAGAATATGTTTCTAAAGTTATTCCTTAAGGATATTTTATACCTATTCTTGAATAACTATCTTTTTAAAACCTAATAACTTATTTTTTTGTTCGGAATCATCCAAGCAAAAGTATCATTGGTGTTGTAGATCAACTAGTTAGGACTAGAATTTCCTTAATAAATGGATTTGAACATCTATATTTCTTATCCCAATATGAAACAAAAAATCTTGATAAGGATTTTGGTGATGAAGTTGGATTAAATAAATTCAAGATGAACTCAATGAGTTTGAAAAGAACTAAGTTTTTACTTTATTTAAACGACCAAAAGAACTTCTATAATGGGAGTAAAATGGGTTTTTTAGAATAAATGTGGTGAAAATGAAATAATTGTTAGAAATAAATATAGAATTGTTAATAAAGGTTATAACCAACAAGAGGGAATAGATTATGAATAATATTATTCTTCGATATCAATACTTAAATCTATTTGAATACTCTAATACTTTGTGGCATTCTTTAATTTCAAACTATTTCAAATGTATGTGAAGTTTGATTTTATTAATGGATATGTTTAGGATGAAGTTTATATGGAAAAACCCACTGGTTTTGAAAATAAAAAATATCCAAAACATGTTTTTAAATTTAAAAAGGCACTTTATGGACATAAACAAGACCCTAGAGCTTGGTATGATAGATTAACAGGTTTTTTATTACAAAAAAATATTTAAGGGAGCTATGGATCCAAATATTTTTATAAAATAAGATGATAAAAACATTATGATTGTAAAAATTTATGTTAATGACATTATATTTGGTTCAACTCAAAAATATTAATAGATTATTTTTCAGATCTTATAAGTCTAAGTTTGAAATGAGTATGATGGGTGGGTTAACATATTTTCTTGGTTTTAAAATTTTATAAAAATGTGAAGGAAATTTTATGACTCAACATAAGTATATAAAAGATGTTTTTAAAAAATTTGGATATGAAAATACTAAAATTATTAGTAATCTTATTGGTACCTCTAATACTTTAGATCTTGATGAGGCTGGAAAGCCAGTTGATCAAAAAAACTTTTAGAGGTGTGATTGGAATTTTACTTTACTTAACAGCTAGACATCCAGATTAAATGTTTTCAGTATGCTTATGTACAAGATATCAATAAAATCAAAAATAATCCCATATTAAATATTTAAAATGAATTTTTCATTATCTAAATTGAATAATGGATTTTGAACTATTCTATTCTTATGGAAATGTTTTTAAATAAAAAAAATTCTAATGCTGACTTTGGTGGATATAGAATAGATAGAAAAAGTATATTCAGTATATTTCATTTCAAAGTAGATTATTTGATTTCTTATTCATGTAAGAAAAAACACTTAAAAGCACTTTCCGCTACTAAATCTGAATATGTGGACATTGGGAATTGTTGGGATCAAGTGTTGTAGATGCAACACACACTCAATAAATGTGGCATGAGTTTTTCTAAAACTCAAATACTTTATGATAATAAAAGTATAATTTATTTAATTAAAAATGATCACATAAATCACATAATAAGAACATAGATATAAGACACCCTTTCCTTCATAATCACACACTTAAAAAAGAAATTATTTTGCAATTCATTAGAATGAAAGAACAATTTGAAAATATTTTTACTAAACCCCTGAGTAATGATATATTTGAATGCATTAAGAAAAGGTTAGGAATGATAAATGTTAAATAATCATTCATATCTACTTATTTTTTACTCATCTCCTTACATAATATACACTTTTTTATAGGGGGTACATATGTTTTTTTAAATACTTTTAATTTCTTCATTAAAAGTTTTATTTTTTTAAATTTTTTATCATAATAAGGTTACTGGACTCAATATTTTATAAGAAAATTAGAGTCAAAATTCTTAAATTTTTTTCTAGAATCATAAATTGTTATAAAATTTATAAGATCAAAAATTATTACAAACTATCAAAATCGTTTTTATTAATAAAACTATCATATTCAGTTTTCTTTTTGAAACTATCATAGTAAGATTTATTTTTACTATCATAATAAGTTTTCAAAATTAAAAAATCATAATCAAAAGATACTAAAAACTATTTTAATATTTTTATTTTACAAAATCCAAAAAGAACAAGTAACTCATACCGATGAAACTTTCTACTTTGAAAGTTTCTATTTTATTTTTTAGTTACTGCACTATTTCATTACTTCAGTTAATAATTTTTGTTGTCATTATAGTTTTTGTTTTTAATGAAAAATTTTTTTTTCAAGATTTTAAAAAAAATCTCTAATCGGAATAATTCTCAATCTGATAAAGGTTTTAAAATCTTAAGACTTCAAATATAATTTTAAAACTTTATTCGATTAAATCGTGGTCATCAGATCATAACGGGTTTTAATATCAACTATTTCTTTGAATATGGAAGATAAAACATCACTTCCAACACCAATATATGGGTGGGTCACCCCTATCTCACATCAATTTAAAGATTTTTTTCCACCAAGTTCTCACACCCTTTAAATACATCAGTCTGATTCCTTTCCTTTATGTCTGGTCACCAGTTTCAGTTCCCATTAAGATGGAAACAAAATAAGATTATGCAAAGTTTTATGTATTTAGAGAAAGACTCGTTTAAAGATCTTGGTTTGATAAGTTTGAAACTTCTTTAAAAGGGTTAATTTATTTCCATGGTTAGGAAAGTGTGTGTGTTGACAAACTAGATAAATATTTTGATCTTTATTATCTAAATATGGTTATAGTGTTTTATGCATTAGTTTAGTCTAATAAGGAAAATGTTAAGGAAAAGGATTATTTTACCATGTTTAGTATAAGATATAAACTTTCATTCAAAATAGTATCAGATCATGTTGGAATCCATTATAATGGAGAATCTTACTTAGCTTTTTACACAATTTACTATATATTCTAGGAACTTTCAATAAAAATAAGGTTGAATATTCTTTTTTCTCTTTATATGTGAAAGTTATATGAGTTTTACATCTCATGCTGGACAAATGAGTAATATCATTATGGATGAAAGTTTATCTAATCTCTTTGAAAGGTGATAAGAATACATTGAATGTTTATGAAAATTTTTTTCTTGACAATCTTGTAAACATGATAAAGATAGATTTGGTAAAGTTTATCTTCATTATGGTGGACAATATCAAAATTTATTCAATCAATTAAAAGATTATTATGTTTCTAATCTTCAACAGTAAGATGATAGTGAAATGTATGGATTTGTTTAAGGTTCATAATAATTCATACATATTCTGAGAAAATAAATCTTTCATTGGTGATAAAACAATGTTGAGAATGAATTTTATTTGTTATTCAAAATCAAAGAATTTTTTTGAGAAAGTTTTTGGTTCTTCTTTTAATTCCCAACCATAAAATAAGTATAAGGAAGTTAAGAAGAAAAGAAAAGAAGAAAATTACCTACTTTAAAATAAAAATAATCAAAAGATATTGCATGATGATGAGTTTCATATGTTTATCAAACCTAAATCTCAAAAGAAGTTAGGAGATCTAAAATTCAGTCTTGTAACTGCTCAGGATATGGCACTAAAAATTCAGATAGTTAGATAATTATAAGAAGAAGAGAAAAAAAGGAATTGGAAAAGGAGGTTGCAATAAGAAATAGATATAGAAAGTTTATCAAAAGAAGTTGAGAGAGATTCTTAGAATTAAGTCCTTCCAATTTATTACATAGATAAGTTCATTCTAAAAGTTGGAATAATTTTTAAAGAAACTTTAGTTTTTCTCACTGATATACCTTCAGTACTAGATAAGGTAAAGGGAAAGTTAGTTTTTAAATAATTAGTTCCTAATGTACTTGAGAAAGAATCAGTACCTGGATTATTTGGGAAATGAGATTTGAGAACTTCCACACATTTAGTGGAAGATATTGAGAATTCAGTTGAAGAATAATTTTAAGAAGAAGAATTATAACCTGAAGAATAATAATAATAACAAGATCAAGAAGAAAATGAAGAAGTTTATAATGAATAAACCCAAAAAGATAAAGAAAAAAAATAAAATGAATCATTAGAATCATATTCATCTTCATTAGATTCACCCTCATTGTCTCATAATGATGAAAAATCATAAATTTCTCATGAAGGATCATCATCATAGAAGAAAGAAAAATAATCCTCAAATTAATAAGAATAGGATCAAATTTCTCAGATAAAATTTTCTGACAAAGTTGAAACCAATAATAATATCGATATTGTTAAAATTTTAAATTATAAAAAAGTTTTAAAAAAATATGAAAAGAAAGTTAAATAAAAATATATAGTAATTTTAAAACCTGATGTTAGAACTAACAGGCCAAAACCTCCTCATTGAGCCTGATCAATCTGACTCAAAAGAAATAATTTCACAAAAAGGTTTTGATTTTATTTTCCTTTCCATGAAAGGGTAGACTAATTAGATTCCATATTTATACAAAATTGAATTTATATGCAGTTTTCTTTAGGAATCTATAAATAATAAATCAGAATCACTCAATGTATTAACCAAAATAGTGATAAGGATACATACAGATTTGAAAGTTTTTCAGGAAAAGTTTAAAACCCCAAAATCCTTTATAAAATCATATGGTGAAGTGGTCCAAAAAAATAGTTATTCATATCCATGAGCATGATAATCAGTTTCCATAAGAAAATAATTTTTTTATAATTAGTTTAGTCCTTCAATTTGTTATCCATAAATATTTCTAATAGAGTAAATTTACTAGAAAATTTGGGAGATACTATAGATGATCGGATAGATATTGTGAAAGTTTTAAAAGAAAAAATGTGTGATATGGAGCTGGAGATGAGCAGGCTCAGATCTTATAAAGTTGAACTCAACATTATAAGGTAAGAGAAAAATTTTTCTCTAAGGAAGATAAAAGGATGAAGTATAAAGTTTGGAAGAAGGGTGTTATAGAAGAAAAGATCACGAAGCTTGAAAACTATCAGTGTGATTTCAAGAAGATAAAGGCTTTCGTAAATACCTTCATGAAGAAATAATGAATACTTTTGTTTTTGAACTCTTAATGTATTTTTATCAAGCATTTTAATCTTTTATAAATGTAATTATATTTTCATCAAATACATCATATATAAATGTGTTCCAATACTTTTTGTTGTATATTTTTTTATTAATTCTTGGATGATTAGATAAATATAATTTTTATGTTATCTTTTACAACATTTCAGGAAACTTCAAATTCTTTCCCATTCCTTTTTCAAAATCACAAAGGGGGAGAAGATTTTATAAATGGTAAGAATGATTTATAAAATGGGATAAGGTTTTATAAAAACGATGAGAGGATATTTTAAAGGGAGAGATGTTATACTTAGGGGGAGAAATTTTATTTAAATGGTATAAGTATTCAAAAGGGTAAATATTAAATACTTTCCGTCATATTAACATGGAATTAAAAACTCAAGGGGATTTATAAATGATATCTTCAAAGTTATTAAAATAACTAAGGGATGTAAGTATTTCAAGTTATATTCTTTTATTTAATTGTTTGTTTTTTGTGCTTTCTAAAAAGGGGTAGATTATTGATTCAAAATTTTTACTTCTTACTTTTCCATTATTTTAGTTTTGGATTTCACAAACACTCTCTTAAAAATTTGTGTACTTAATTTTATATTACAAGTGTTTTATTATGTTTCTGTAGAAAATTTTATTTTCTATCATAAATAGAAATTATTTTAATGTATTATGAATATAAACTTTACATTACAAAATATGATACATTAGACTAAAGGTGAGTTTGATTCTTCATAATGAACTTTTTATAGACCAGTGGAAAGACTAAGGTTTTCTCTACCTAAATAAAAAAACAAATGACCATCGGATAGACCTTGGTATCAATATATCAGGATAATCCTCATTCATTTCATCGTATTTATAATCAATAAGTAAGTCTATCGAACTGGCTAATGTTTATAATTGGAAGCACATAAGAATTGTTTCTATCATAAGGAATACTTTTAGCATTGTAATGGTCCTAAAACAAAATGATGTTATACATTAAGTTATTCTATAGAATTATGAGTTATCAAAGAGATAGTTGTCTGAGGAAGTTGAAACTAACTCATTAATATGAACATTAAATATTTTCTTATAAATAGTCTTCCATTTGAATATTTGGGAGCTGATCACCTTTACAACTCAATCAATATAAATTTTTATCTGTGTGAACATATCATTCCAAAGTCTTTATTATACTTTAGATAATTTTAGTTCTAAGGAATCCCTATCGAATTTTTTTCCTTTAGAAAAAAAAATTATTATGTAATTACATCCATCCATTGTAAGGATTGAGGGCTTCTAGGGATAGAAAAAGGTGAATCTAATCCATCATATAAATGGACTAAGAGGCTAGAAAGATAGACATCAATAATTGTTTAAAGGTATTATGAGGAAAGGAAGATAGAACTTATTCAGATCATTATATCATGGTTTTTTCTAGTAAAGAAAGACATACTTTATACTAAGTATAAAACTGTGGATACCTTTAGTCAAGGTTACTGGCTACCTTTACTCTTAAGGTTAAAAGAGTGTATTTTTTTAATATAGCTTGTAATTCATTATTAATTTTACTAGATATTTTATTACTTATTTTTAAAATTCTATTGCACAGTGCATGTAATAGAAAGTTAGCCTTCATAATTATATTTCTATATTTTTAATTTTATTAGAGTATCTGTGAATATGATAAAAACATACATTGATATAATCGGATCAACTATGATTTTGATTCCTTCACTCTGATCATCAGATGGAATTTGAGTTTGATAATATTACCTTAATAGGTTTTGTGTTTTGTTTAGTTTAAACTATTTAAATTTCAATTCACCCCCTCTTGTAAGTATATCCATATAAGCTACTCTTACTATCTAACATTTTGGGGATGAGATGTGTTCTCACAGGGATTGGCTCAAGTGGATCCTTTTTGGCATTTTATACCCATTGGTTTTTTGGTTAGGACATGTTTTCCTTATTACCATAATTTTAATTTTAGGGATTTTTTTTTTTGAGATATCATGTATACTTATATCTAGTTGTGAAATGTTTATTTATGATGATTATTTTGTTTATGGTATCAAATTTAATTATGTTGTGTTGTATCGAATTCATGTTGACTCTGATCATATGGGTATATCCATCTCATTCTATGGATGGGCCATGTTAGTTTACCAATGGTGAAACTATTCCAAATCAATAGTTGGTTATACCCGAGGATTATCACCATCCCAAGGGGATCAAGAACATGCTTCGAACCATGTGGCAGACCAGCTCATACAACAGTGTGGATTAACCTGGGTTGGTTCATTAAAATCAACATTTATGATGAATATTTATTATAAATAGATCATATGAAGACACGTTCCTATGAAAAAGGAATCAAATAATTAAGGTTATATTTATCAAATATTATCCTCACAAAAGTGATTTTATATAAATCTTTAAAAGTTGTATGGGAAAAGCTACTCAATATCTCTAACGGTAACATGAAGGTATGAGAATCTAATTAAAAGGTTATATTGAAGAAGTATAAGTATTTTTGGATGTATCCAAATTAATTTTTTAATATATATTTTTGATCATGTGAATGTGGTTGTTGAGAGAAAACATAAACTTGGAGAAACCCATAATGGTATCAAAATTGTGAAGCAGGAATTGAGAATACCACCAACTCATTTCTATCCAATGGTTTTTTTATTGAGAAAAATTATCTAAAGAATGTTTATTGGATAAAATATATAAAAATATTGTTTCATATGATATAAGTAATAATAATAATGATTTATTGGAAAAAATATAAATCTTATGAATTAGAATTAAAGGAAATAAAGAGGATTCTAATGGAAGATAATCCCAAATAAAAATAAGTTGATAAATTCATGTCATTACTATCCTTAAATTTGAAATGGGTAAAATAAATGTTTAAAAATAAGGTTCTACTTTCAAGTTTTAGACATGTAAATGTTGGGAACCTTACTACTATGTGTCTCAAGAAGTAATGTGATAACAAAAAGGATGATGTATCGATGAAGAAATATTATAATTAGGTGAAAGGAAAGGTGGTTACTAGAATAATTTAATTATGAAGATAAAAGTTCCTTCATAAAATGATAACAGCTCAAAGGAAATCATATTGGAGAAGATTAAGGATTTAAAATTCCTCAAAATGAAAGTTCTTGTTATTCTCAGAGATAAACCAAAAAGAGAGGAGTAAGAAAATAATGAATATGTTGTGGTTGAGGGAGTCTTAGGCCTTAAGGTTAATTTTGAGAATATATTTAAAGAAATATATATTTGGATAGCCAAAAAAATAAATACATTATGGTGGTATGTGATTCCAAAATATATATGTATCATAAAGAAGAATAGAAATATGATTTAAAGGCTGGGTTTGAAAAGATTAAATATGATAATATATAAAACTATGAGAAAGTATTTAATCTCAAGAACAAAATTGAGGTGAAATACTATATCATTTATGGATTTACCAACACTTTCAATGATAGGGTCAAAATGATTTCTGATCTTGAATAGAAATTCATCAAAATGAAGTATGATATCAAGGAAAGAAAAATAACCATAACCCCTAGGATAACATCAGTAAGTTGGATTAAATAGTCTATGGAGAAGGTAAATGAGAATCATAGAGATTCAAAAAGATAATTTAGAGGTTTATTTATAGAAACAAAGGTCCCATCAAAAATAAAAATCTGGTATGGGTCGTGATTTTAAGAAAACCTTGATCATGATTGAGTCTAATCCACAAGCACCCACTCTTCGAAGGAATATTGATTTGGGAGAAACCTAAAATACCATCATATTATAAGAGAATTCAAACAATAATACACAAAAATAAAGTTTTATTATTATTTAAAGATAACGCTTACACAAATTTCAGTTCCATATAAAATATGTACTTCAAGTCATAAGGTCAATAAATATAGAAAAATATAAATCAATATTCTATGTATGTTTTTTATGTCTACTAGTTTTACTATGAATGATATGTACATGAATCAATGTATTATGCATCAGGAAAGAGATGTAATGTGCTAAGGGAGACTCAAGGTGGTAAAGGATATAAATTCAAGGATTCATCAAGTAAGTAAAAAACTCATAAATATTTTTATGATCTTACGAGATGAAAATGAACCATCATATCTGAAGGATGAACCGTCATATCAACCATAAATAGATTTAAAGACAAAATATTAGTTTAAAAGGAAAATTTATGTGAAGGATGTTGTAGCATATATTTCATTAAAATAAATATATCAAGCTGGAGTATAGATACTTAGTATTAGATTCACTCCCAATTATTGGAAATAAGGATCTTCTCACAAGAATCAAATGTAACATGAATGGTGTTGTATAATTCAATAAAAATGAGGACTTAAAAATCATTAGTTTTGGAAGGAAAAAATTTTGAAGAGGAAAATATAAAAATGGATTTCTTGGTAGTTTAATTCCTTGGTTATAATCTTCTAATTTTTATTAATTGTGTGACTTAGTTTGTAACACCCCAAAATTCTAAAAGAATAACATCTTATTAAATATCATATGTGACACAAAAAACCAAGATTATAAGAGAATATAACACCCAAAGACAATAAAATATATTTATTTTAGAATTGATATAATTTATTATATACCTTATGATACATGCAATAATTATTTTCTTTGATATCAAGCATTACACGCAAGACCGAGTTTTACTGAACAACGATATACTATTAATATTATTATTTAATAAGATAGTTATTTCCTACCAAGTATAAATGAATGAATTAATAGTATTAAATAAATTATAAAAATATATAGTTTATACACATTTATTAGTTATATATTTATTATAAATAATAATAATAAGCATTTAAAAAAATAAATGTTTTCGAAAAAAACATATTTTCCTAAAAGACAGTTTAATCGTGCTTAGAACACAATATTTAAACATAATTTTTACCAATTACAGAAAATTTATTTGAATGAATACATACAATTTTTGAAATTAAAATACCATAATTATATTTAGGTGAATTTTTTGTATTTTTATTGAAGTTTCATTTTTTTATGAATTGTGAAAAATATTGAATTTTAATTGAATACTACATTTTTATTTAAATTATTTATAATGTTAGATTATATTTTGAATTGAGTTTTAAGTAAAACTATACAAAATATATATCAATTAATATAATTCAGATCATTTTAATATTTTTCATATTGAATTTAGATATAAAAAACATTGTAAACTTTTGAGCATTTTCAATTTAAAGAACCTGCTTTCTCATCGCATCTAGTGTATTAATTTTAAATTAAATTATTCCACTTATGTGAGTTTAATTTTATAAAATTGATTACTTATTTTTAATAAAACAAATTTATATTATCTAATAAATTCAAATATATTTTTTAAACATAATTATTAGTGAAAATAGATAAAATTAATTACCGTGACTAAGGCTAAAATGGGGTTTTGTGCATTACATGCGTTTGTGTTAAAATTAATATTACACACACATAGAATTTTTATTTAATAAATTTGATTTCTTATTTATAATAATTATTTATAAATTACCTGATAAATATCATTTTAATTTTAGTCTTAAAGGTTAAATTATATAGGTTAATAAAAATATACAAGTTATCATGGTAAAAACTAATAGTGTAAAATTGAGTGAACATAAATACTAAAGAACAACATGATAAAAAATGTATTTATTTTTGTCTTTTATAGGTTTTTATAGACCAATTAAACCCTGCCTTAAATTATTATTCAATTCATTATCCACATTAGGTAATGGATACCTCATAATATTGAATACTTTTGATTATTTACAAGAATGTCACTCCTCCTCAATTATAAAAGGGAACTCACTCTCCCCGTTCTTCAGACCTCTCAAACCACTATTTTTTTATCAAACCCTACCCAAATAACTTCCTAAATTCCCTAACCTAATTATAAAATCCTTATTTTCGGAATAAATCATTCCTTTTAAGGCTTTATTTCAAATATAAGGAGAATACTCGAAGCATAGGTAATGTTCTTCAACAAGAATCTTCATTATATTTCCTTCTCTAACTCCTTAAATTATTTTAAAACCATAATTATATAAAACAAAATCAGTTTCTAACACATAATTATATGTCTTATTGTTATTTTTATGACCAAAAATCACATACACTTCCATTAAATGGGTTACAAAATCATCATTCATGTGTACGGTGAACTACCGCCTTGTGAACTGATGTCGTTTGTTCTTCCATTACCACCTTTAACAATTGGGTATGATGATGGATATAAATTATATATAATATATTTATAAATACTGAGTTATTATATCATATATATCATTTTACCTTCCATTCTGTAAGAGATACGATAATGTCGCTCGTGTGTACGGTGAACTGTCACCTCGCAAAGCGATGTGATTAGTCTTTCACTAATGCTTCACATGAAAGATGAAAAAGAAAAAGTTAATGATTATATGTGATATAAGTGAAATAATTATTATATTAATTAAATATTAATCATTATAAAACAAAAATATATCATTTTATATTTTTACACTTAAAGATAATAACATTGTTCGTGTACGTGTGGACTACCACCTTCACAAAGCAATGTGACTCTATTTTCATCACCACTCCACATGGATGATATATATACAAGTATAATTAAATAATTAATATGATAATTATTTCATGATTATTATTATTATTAAGATAATATAACTATATAATATGTGAAAGAACCCGATCTTTCATGATGAAATGCGCATGAGAAAACAAAGAAATTAACTCCCAAAACAATTAAAATAAAGAAATATTATTAACTAACGGGTGATAATTTGTTATAATAGGGTCATATATGATATTATAAATATGATTATGGTTCTGGTATAAGTTAATAACATGTTTAAAACAACTATAAATGAGTTTAATTCACTTTTAACCAAAATAAATCATAATGTAAGGGATTTCATCTCAATTGCATTTCATTGATGAATATTGTAATGTTATGGACTTAGTTTCTTTTATACGGTGTATATAATACAATTTTGACATGTAATATCATGAATAATTAATTATTAATTTTATTTTAAGTATCAATTTGTAATATTTCATCTAAGGGGTTTTTGACTTAAAATTTACCAAGTAAATAATTTCATAACTCAATTTCATTTCATTGGGTTATATTACTCCTTCATTGCCTTTGATATTATAAGATTATGTGTATAGTGAATTTTGATTATATTATATTGTATTTCCACTTATTTTATGTGGATTTAAATTTTATACACATAATCTATTTTTTATTAATTCTCACTTTCATTTTATGATCATTTTAAGGGTTTATATCACAATCTTATTCTAATCGAGATTGTTTATTTTTGAATTTCCATTAAAGTAAATTATTTTAAAATTGTTTATTAAAAAATTTAATTTTATTCTCCTATGGTTATTCATGATATTTTTTTCAATTAATAGTTCCATTTTTACACTCTTTGGTACTTAAAATGTTTTATAAAACGTTTTTAAGAAAATATAACTTCATTTCTCTCTTCAGTTGGAAATGTGTTTTCTTTCAAAACCATATTTTCTAAAAAAAATCAAAATTCTTTTTATAAATTTAAAAAATGACTTATAAAAGAAAATATCTACTATTTTTATTATTTAAAAAATATTTTCAAAGTAATCCTATGTTGTTTTCAAAACAATGCCTGTTTGGCTTTTACTGAAAATGTAAAAGGAATATTCTTGTTGTTTTCTGTACAAGACACATTCCTAACCTATTTACAGAGAAAAATGAATGTTCTTTTAAATTTTATGGAATGTATTTAGTTACCCACCGAAATAAATATCATTTATTTGAAGCTTCATTTTCATGTTCAAAATGATCTTTTTAAATAAACTTTTTTTTAAAGTGATTTTCAAAGAAAATCATTTTCAAGTTATTTTTAAAATAAAAAGGATATTTTCCTAAAGAATATTTTTAAAGATATATTTATGGTATTTCTATTCATAAATGAAAAAAACCATTATCATTACTCCAATGTTTATATGTTGATACCATCCATATTCTTCTTTTAGATGGTTTATGATTATTTTGACCAATAATAGTATTGACATTCACTTCCTTGTTTCATTTTGTAGTCACTAACTTCCCCTTGAAATATTAACTTTCACGTGATCATTTGACATTAAATTTTCCCTAAATATATATATTATTTATTATGTATATTCTTATTACTTAAACTATATCTCATTTATAAATATATTATTTTACTTTTAAAGTTATTTGTTTGACTAGGGAAATATTGATAAATCTATATCCTTTACTCAATACGAATATTTGATGTTAATAAATATTGATTCATGAATTAAATCGATTATTTGATATATAAAGATGATTTGGACCTAAAGTGATATGTGGGAATCAGAATTATAAATCCCCTCAATGAATCGTTAGGTCTCATGAGACAAATAAGTTAAGATATCATTAAATAGGTTTTTATTGATAGATTAAATAGTCGTATGAAAGGTCTTGATGGTAGTGGTATCATGTGTCGGATACATGGTGTCTAATAATTAAGAATTTTATTCATTAAGAGTTTGGTTATTATTATCTAGTATATTTTCAAAAATATATTATCTATATATTCATTTCATTTTAAGCTTACTGATTAAATAACATGTGTTTTAAGTTATTTACATTTCTATATTGATTATCATTTATCTATTTGTTTAAAAAGAATGTGTGCTTAGTTATTTACCATGTGATATTTACTCTTCCTCATCCAGTTGTCTAAATAGACTGTGTACTTAGTTATTTACCATCCCATATTGATTATTCCTTATCCAGTTATTTTAATGGAATTTTTTCTCAGTTATTTACCTTACCATATTGATTATTCATATTGATTCATGATAGATTTTATTGTACTTAAAACTTAATAATCATTTGATCTCACCCTTATTTTTTCCTTTCCCAATAATCCATGAAGTTTACTATATTTGATATAAAATTATACATTAGATGGAATAAAGTTATTCTAGAAAGAAAGAAGATGTGTTTTAATTTGGGATTTCAAATGAAATACAAGACACTAGTATGTATCTATATTACCAAAACTACTAAACTATTAAATCCTATAAGATGAAATTATATGAATGTTATGCCAATGTAATGAAGTATGGCATCGACTCCGGGCTATGGGGGTCAGGGTCGCTACAATTGGTATCAATGGAAGTTTAGTGGGAATCTTGGAAACTAGATTTAGGAAAGTAAAGATTATGGAACATAAACCTAAGATATAATTTTGTAATAAGTATATAATATTATACTAATGTTTTCTTAAGGTTGATATTATGTGGTTTTTCTTGGAAATACATCCCTGTCTGGAAACTTCCATTGGATGTGGTTCTGGAACAGGTGTACCTAGGGGTAATAACTTCACAAATGGTGCATTGGGCTTGAATTGATCGTTACCTAGTAAATGAAAACAAGCCTTACTACACACTAGGTTTGACATTCCTAGGGGATATGCTTGGGATAATTCAAATTTTCTTCACAAAACATTTAAAATTATTTGAATAGATAATGATAATGAATTACCTAAGTTAAAACCTAAAATAAGGAAGGACCTACATGGAAATAAAATAAAATAAGTATGTATATATTGGAATTTAAGAATTAATTTGTAAAAGTATCTTTACCAATGGTATTTTGGTGATAATAATTATGAAACATCTAAGGATTGTGTTAAATTTTATAAGCACATGTGTGTTCATTAACTTAATATTTATGAACACCATCATGGTTATGATTTTAAGGATGATCATAATTCCAAAGTCTTAAATACCCATTTTAAAAATGTGTGTGGTCGTAATGTCACAATATTAAGGATATTTTGGAATAAATATATGGCAATGAAACCGATTTGTTTAATACATGTTTTAGTAGATGATTTATATTAGGAAGAATAACTTTACATTTTATAGAAATAAGATTAATGGTAATTATAACCTTTGTGGTTAATATAATCATTATCGGAATTTTAATAATAGTTAGATAAGATTATTAGAATTTAAAAAAAATGTTGTATTGAAAACATTAGTAAAAATTTCATTTAATTATTAATTTAATTTCAAGGATGTTCATCAAAAATTTTGGGAATGTTATATGAATTATATTAATATGAATTTAGAAAAATGGAAAACCCTTATGCTAGGTGAAAAACCATCATATCTAGCAAGGAGGTGGGGTTTGAAATCGTGACTAAAGGATGATAAGGGTTTCATGAATACCACTGGCCTAGGCGATGTCCAAGTTAATATGTCATTATTTTTATGTAAACTGTTTGAAAAATTAATATTAACGATGAACCAGTGGTATTAATTTTAAGGTTTAGAGATTAATTTATCATATTGGATAACATTTAATATCCATATTAGTTATGTAAAATAATTTTATATAGATATAATGACTTGTGTTATGGATTTTGTGATCCGTTGAAAATAAATTTTACTGCTTCACACATAAAAAAATCATTTTTTCGATATTTATTTCTTAAGATAAGGGATTAATTAGAAATTTATATAAGAAAAAAAAAAGGAGGAAATTGTTCTTATAAATTAGAAACATATCAAGTAATTATATTTCCTTCTATTCATGGTTAATAAAATAATTCCATAACATTAGGAAAAGGGTCTTGAAATAAAAATGTTGTCCTATTACATTCATTTCCGATGAATCAGATGGTATTTTAAATCATCAAATATTTATGGTTTTGATCCCCTTAACTTTCCATTGATCATTAACTTTATAGTGATCAATAACCTCAATAAATTTCAATAATTATTTACATTTTTCCTCTATTTCCATATCTTCAATTTCCTCTGAGGTTCTCTTATGTAGAAACCCGGTTGTATTTTATTTTATATGAACTTGGTATTTCCCTTTATTTATTATTAATAGGATGTTTTACCAACCCCTCTCATAATATGGGATTTAAATAAAATTATTTTCAAATATCAAACTCATGACTACTGAGATCATGTTTAAATTGTGAGGACGTAATTTATTTAAGATGGGGAGAATGTAACACCCTGAAATTATAAAATAATAATAATTTATTCAATAGAGAATGTGATATGAAAAACCTAGAGTATAATAGAATATAACACCCCAATAAATTAAAATATATTTATTTTATAATAAATTTAATTTATTTTATATATTACGATACAAGTGACAATTATTTTATTTGATAGCTTTCATTACATGAAAAACCGATTTTTACTAAACAACAATATATATTATTATTATTATTTAATATGATAGTTATCACCTAACTTTTGGAATGGAGGGAATGATTAGGATTAAATAAATTATTAAAATATATATTTTACACACATTTATTAGTTATCTATTGATTATAAATAATAATAATCATCATTTCAAAGAAAAAGAAATGTTTTTAGAAAAAACTGTATTTCCCTATAAGAAGTTTTAATCGCACTTGGCACACATAATTTAAAATTAATTATTTAAAATTTTAGAAAATTTATTTGAAAAAATAAACATAATTTTTTAAATAAAAATAGAAAAATTACCTTATGGATAATTTTTTGTATTTTTCTGATACGTTTAATTTTTTGATGAAAAGTGAAAAATACTAAATTTTAATTAAACACTACATTTTCATTTAAATTATTTATAGTGTTAAATTATATTTTAAATTAGGTTTAAAGTAAAATTAAAAATATTATATATCAATTAATCCAATTTATTTCATTATAATCGTTTTTATACTGAATTTATATATATAAATATTGAAAACTTTTCAACATTTTCACTTTAAAACTCTACTTTCTCAACGCATCTATATGATTAGTTTTAAATTAAATTATAGTAATTTTGTGAGTTTAATTTTGAAAAATGGATTAAATATTTTTAATAATTATAATTTATATTTTCTAATAAGTTCATATTATTTTTTTACATGTAATGATGATAACATCATTCGTGTACGTGTGGACTACCGTCTTCACAAAGCGATGTGGATATCTTTTCATCACCACACCACCCAGATGATTTATATAAGTATAATTAAATAACTAATATTATAATTATTTCATGATTATTATTCTAGATATAATATAACTATATAATATGTTAAATAACTGGATCTTTTATGAGGAAATACACATGAGAAAACAATGAAATTAACACCCGAAACAATGAAAATAATGCAAGATTATTAGAAAACGAGTGGTAATATGTTATATTATAATCACATATGATATGATAAATGTGATTATGGTTATATTATAAGTTAATATCATGTTTAAAATCACTATACATAAGTTTGAAACACATTTAAACAAAAGGATCACTACTAGAAAAATACCCTATACCAACGGTTTGGAACCGTTGGTATAGGCCTCCAAACCGTTGGTATAGCCTATACTAACAGTTTGGAGAACCATGGGAAAGTAAACTGTTGGGATAGGTCTATACCAATGGTTTTGAAAACCATTGGTATAAGTAATATGAAAATCTATACCAACGGTTCCATAAAATCGTTGGTATATATATTTCAAAAAAAAACACATTCGGTGGGATTTGATCCCAGGACCCTTATTTTATCTTTCAACGACCTAACCACTAACTTAACATGACTTTTTTGAACATAATTTCATAAATATATATATATATATATTATGATAATTATTTTAAATTTTTATTTATATAATGTTCTCGGTAAGAAGATTCGATAAAAAATCAAAGGACCTATACCAACGGTTGTCCAAACCATTGGTATAGACCTATACCAACGGTTTTCAAAACCATTGGTATAGGTCCTTTGATTCTGGGAGTGAAGTTGGTATATGGGATACTTTTCCCAATGTTTTGGCCAAATCATTGGGAAAACCATACCCTTTCCCAACGGTTTGGCCAAACCGTTGGGAAAGCCATACCAAAAGTGTCCATAAAGTGGACTTTTCCCAACGGTTTGGCTAAACTGTTGGGAAATCCATACCATTTCCCAACGGTTTTGGAAAACTATTGGGAAAAGTGACATCAAAGTGGGATTTCCCAACGGTTTGGCCAAACCTTTGGGAAAGGGGACCTATACCAATGGTTTTTATAAACCGTTGGTATAGAAGCATTGCGAAAGGTGAGATTTCCAGTAGTGGATGCATAAGCCAAGGGATTTCATCTCAATTCCATTTCATTGGGGAATATTGTAATGTTATGAACCAAGTTTATTTTATATGGTGTACATACTACCAATTTTAAATTAAATATCAGGAATAATTCATTCTTCATGGTATTTTAAATTTCAATTTGAAATATTTCAACTAAGGGGTTTTTGACTTAAAAGTTACCAAGTAAATAATTTCATAACTCAATTTCATTTCATTGGGTTATATTACTCCTTCTTTGTATTTTATATTCAAAGATTATGTTTATAATGACTTTTTAATATATTCTATTGTATTTACAATTTATTTATTTTTATCTATAGTTTATACACATAATAAATTCATTTATTAATTCTCACTTTGTTGTTATTATCATTTTAATGGTTTATATCCCAATCTCATTCTAATCAAGATTGTTAGTTCTCGAATTCCAATTAAAAAGAAATTATTTGATAATTGTTGAATAAACCCTTTAATTATTTTATCCTTTTATTATTCATGATAGTTTTCAAGAAATATTACCATTTTCCCCTCTTTTGTACATAAATTTCTTTAGAAAATGTTTTTAAGAAAATCCGACTTCATTTCTCTTTTCGATCAAAAATTTTCTTACTTCTAAAACCATGTTTTCTAAAAAAAATTAAACTTTTCAAAATGATTTATCAAAGTAATTTTATCCTATTTTTATTATTTACATAATATTTTTAAACAAATCATATGTCATTTTCAAAACAATTCTCATTTGGATTTTACCAAAAATGTGAAAGGAATCTTCTTGTCATTTTTTGAAAAAGACATATTCCTAACCTTTTTATAGTGAAAAGGGAATGTTATTTTTACTTTTATAGAATCTGTAGAATTACCAACCATAATGAACACAAATTATTTGAAGATTCCTTTTCAATTTTACAATGATATTTTTAAAGAAAATGTTCTTAAAAGTGATTTTCAATGAAAATAATTTTTAAAATTAAAAGGATATTTTCCTCATGAATTTTTTTATAGTTCTTTTTATGTTATTTATATTCATCAATGAAAATAACCATGTATTATTAATCTAGTAGTTATATGTTTATACCATCCTTATTATTCTTTTAGATGGTTTATGATTATTTTAACCAAGGATAGTATTGAAATTCACTTCATTGTTTTATTTTGTAGTCATTAACATCCCCTTGAAATATTTAATTTTCTATTATCATTAGACATTAAATTTACCATAAATATAAATATTATTTATCACAGATATTATTATTTATTAAAATAGACCTCATTTTAATATGTGGTGTTTTAATTTAAAAGTTTTTTGTTTCAATATACATTGTTATTGATAAATTTATATCCCTTACACAATGCAAATATTTGATGTTAAGGCATATTGATTCATTAATTAAATTAATTATTCAATATATGAGGAATTATTTGGACTTGAAGTGAAGATTTGGGCCTACCATTATATAGCTCATCGATGCATCAGTAGGTCTCATGAGACAAATCCGTTAAGCTAGCATTAAATAGGTTTTTTCCTATAAATAAAACCATTTTGTGAAACGTCTTGATGGTAGTTATATAATGTTATAGATACATGACATTCGATAATTAAGAATTAAATTAATCAAGATTTTAGTTATTATTATCCAGTATATTTTAACTATGATATTATCTCTTGATGTGTTTCATTTTTATCTCATTGATTAAATGGAATTTTTTTTCTATTATTTACCTTTCCATATTGATTATTCCTTGAAAAATTATTTAAATGGAATGTGTTATTAGTTATTTTCATTTACACATTGACTATTCCTTATCCAGTTATTTAAATGGCATGTTTTCTCAGTTATTTACCTTTCCATATTTATTATTCCTCATCTATTTATTTAAATGGTATGTGTGCTAAGTTATTAACCTTTCTATATTGATTATTCTTATTGATTCATGATAGCTTCCATTTTACTTAAATAATTTGAGCTCCACCTTATTTTTTTTAATTTATTAGGAATCAATGAAGTGTATTATATATTACATACAAATATACACTATATGGAATAAATTTATTCTCAAAAGAAAAAAAATGTGTTGTATTCTGTGCTTTCAAATATAATACAATACACAAATATGTATCTAGTTTACCAAAACTACTAAACTATTTGGTCCTCTAGGATGCAATTACTTATATCTTATGATAATGTAATGAAGTACATAACCAGATCTGGGCTTTCGGGTTTGGGTTCTCTACAAAGTTCATGTAATAAACATTAAAATGATGCCTTAAATCATAAAGTGAAAGGATAGTGCAATTCTGATACAGAAAAGGTGCGCAAAAATACATATTTATCCCATTAGTGGAGAAAAATATATTATCTTTCTATCCAAGTAATATAAAATCAATTTATGGCACAAATATAGTGACTTAATCCTTTTACACATTTTATTACATGATTTTTAACATAAATTTCTATAAAACCAACCAAACAATATAAAGGCCAAGTATCTTTGGAAGACTAGGTACGTAAAATATCAACATGAAAAGTAACTTTATTTTAATCTCTATAAGGATCTACTAAATATATTTTATCCCCTATAACTGAATGGGATAACTTAGGGAATACATGGTCAAAAGGGGTGAGCTACAAAGCCCGATAAGGGATAAACAAGATAAGGAAACATAATGTGTGAGTCAAAGGTATAACATAATATCATAAAAGAGAAGGATAGTGAGTAATAACATGGGATAATAACATAAATAACATGGTATCACAAGATCATGGTAATATAGAAAATGTTTCTGCAACACAAAACATGACATAATAATGATTCAAGGCTCATTGCTAATACAATATTACATGGTGGATACGGTCCTGTGGTGGATTAGGTTTACTCTTAACACCCCATATATGATGTCTCATGAGACAAAATATTTTACCAATGAATTTGATCTTTGTCTATTAACACCCATAATTACATGTTCATGATTATGTTTTCCACAAAATGTAAATAAATTATAAACATAAGTATTACCCATGGAAATAAAATGGTTTGCATAATCTTTCATCACATCATAATCGAAATAAATTTCTTAAAGAATGTATTTGAGAAATGATCATAAGGCATGTATTAACCCATAAAATGAAGGGATAATAATATTGGTATATATGTGAGATACAAATAAAAATAATTTATAATCATTTCATAACATTAAAAAGAGATATAAAGTGAGTTAGAGAGAGAGTGTTCATAACTTGGAGAAAATGGTGGTTTAGAGAGATCCCTTACCTTTAGCCTAAATCATCATGTATGTTATTTATATTCCTCAATAATAAAGTTATATTAATTATTTAATTTATTAAGAACTTTTTTGAGTTTATTAATCCATTTATTTTATTTATTATCATTTTATATTAAACTACTTAATCATTTAGGTTCATGTTGGATGTTTTGATGATATTCATCTCATATGTCCAAAATCATTATGGTAAGTAGACTAAGGTCATAGAGATTATTATTTCATAATATAATGAATAATAATAATGAAATAATTATAAATTTATATACATAAAATATACTTATAAAACCAATTATGAAATATGGTAATAAAAAATGGACTACATTACAATCATGGAGACTCTAGGTCATACGTACACATGAGAAACGTTTCCATTTTTCAACTATCATGATGGAAAGAAGGTAGTTATTATTTTATCTTTAAATAATTATAATTATATCATAAATATCATATTATTTATTTAAATACCCTTATATATACCATTCATGTGATGTGGTGATGAAAAACAAATCACATAGCTTTGTGGAGGTGGTAATTCACACGTACGCATGAATAACTTTATCATCTTTTAATGAATGGAAAGGTAAGAAAATATATGATATATTAATTTTCCCCAAATGATAAATATCACATGAATAATATATATATATATATATTAAATCCATAATCATAAAAATCCATGAGGGGAAATGATGGAAAACGAATTACAACAGTTCGTAAGGCGGTAGTATGTCGTACACAAAATTGATAGTTTCATTTCACATTTGATAGAAGAGGATATAGATGTAGTTTATTACATTAAAATAACAAAATATAATTATATAGATTATAATGATGTTATTATAACATAATTTTTTAATAATATCTTATGGATGTGGAAGAATAAATAAAAAAATACGGTTAGTTAAGAACGATAACTCTTCTTCAGACAACCTCTTTAAGTTTGCACCAAAAGCTAACCTAGGATGGTTTTATAATAAAAACAAGTATTATAGGATGTTTTAATGGAATTAATAAATTTATTTGGTAAGTTATTATCCGAAATTAAAGGCTTTTTAAGGTTGTATAGGAGAGGATGGGGGTGTCCTTTTATAAGCGGGAAAGAGGACCAAATTGGAATTGTTTAAAATAATAAAATGTATAAATATATTATTCTCACCATATGGATCCAAAATGCACAATTCCTTAATATTAGATTATATAGGGAGTAAATATGGAAATAAAATAGAAATTATATAATTTTGTTGGTCATTTTAACCCTTATATCTTTAGTTTAACCTCAGGTAAACATCTTTTAACCTTAACTGTGGTAATAAATTTTTACTGTTTTTACTATTCAATATGACCAAAAAATACATTGAACTTATTACCTAATTATTATTATTATTATGAAAAATATTGAATCCATTTTATCAAATTCAATCTCAATAATTGGAAGAAATTCATTTTATAATAATCTTGTAAAGCGTGACGAAAAGAAATTTTTCAGGAAAATGCATTTTTCGAGCAATAGACAATATTTTATTGACTCTATGACTAGAAAGAATCATTATAGGAAATTAAATTCATGTAAATATATTTATAATATACAAATTTAATTTATATATTTCATTATTATGGTTTATTTTATTTAATTAAAATGGATAAACTTTATGCACTTAAAAATAGTTATCAAAAAACTGTGTTTTTAAGAAAAATAATTAAACTTATACCAAAATAAAGAAAATTAATGATTAAATTTTAATTAACTATATTATTATAAATTAAATGGTTCATACATAAATTTAAAACCAAATCCCAAATATAATATTAATTTTATATTACTTTATTTAATGAAAATAAATGGCAGTATTTTGACAATTTGGTAATTTTTACTACTCATTGAAAAATCAATAATTCCAAAAAAATAGAAACTTTTCACGCTAAGTTAATTTTGATATGATTATTTAAAAAATTAGTTAATTTTATCAAATAAATTTTCTAAAATTTCTATAAATTAATTATAATAGTTTCCCACAAATTGAGTGTTTATTTCCTAAGAATTTATCAATACATTTTTATTAAATAAGATATTTATATATATTTAATAAAACAATTAATCATATTTATAATCATTAATTTAATGGCTTGGTTAGAATATTCATATTTAAATAATAATATTTCATGATTCATTTAGGATCAGTGTTGCAAGTCATATATGTTATGTAACATAGTTTTATTTATAAAATATTATGGTGTTACATTCTCCCCTTTAGTAAATTACATCCTTACAATTTCAACATGAAATATATTATCAAAGTCTTGGTATTTAAAAATATATTTGTTCAAATACCACATCGTAAAAAGGGTAAATAAATCTTCCTCTTGAAAATAGGAGAAAGAAAATATAAAGGTCATCATATAACTAGTTTTGTAAAATAGGATAACATTATTGGGATATGAATGACCATGAGAAATTTAATGACCACAAAACCATAAAACAAATAGTTGTAAAAAGGCCATCGATTCATAAAAAATAAAGGTAATAGGATAACAGTTTTTTTTGTTTCAAGATCCTTTTTCCTAGAGTTAAGGAATTATTTTTCTATATAGACTAAGAAAATAAGGAAATATACTTACTTGATAAGTAATGTTTCATCCATTAATAAATTTTCACCACAATATCACTTTTTTCTTAAAATTATGAGTATTAAAGTTTAATTTTTTTATGCCTGAACCACTAAAATTAGCTTCTAATGGATCCCACAATACAAAAAATGATAATAATTTATTCCTTCTATCTTTAGACATTAACCAAAACCAAAAATGGTTGTAATGAGGTAAGATAATTCCCAAAATGAATAAACCTTTATATGATGAAATAAAAAATTAATATTTAGATCCTCTACAATAACACCCAAAGTTCAACCTAAACAATTTGATTAATAACTACCCTTATAATTCTTCAATATATTTATAACTAAGGTTAATACTTAGATATTTGAATCATTTGATCACATATTCTTTCAAAACATATTTAACATTTATCTAAAAATAAAATCAATCACACTTAAATTATAATACAAAAATGTATATACACTAATCATATATGATAATAATTTCTATAAATAACCTGAATCACCATAAAGGCATATTAAAATCATTTATTCTTTCAAAAAATAATGCAATCCTTAGATGTTTCATAATTATTATAACCAAAACATCATTTATAAAAATTGTTCTACAATATAATTTTTGAATCCAAATAAATAAATACTTTCACCTAAGAGACTAGTGTAATATATGTCCTTCCTTTCTCTAATAGTTGACTTTTAAAATAGGTGAATGACTCAGATAATTCCTAGGTTCTATACATTTAATCATAAAAAATATAAATGGATCTCTAGGAAGAAATTTATTTCTCTTTATTTAACTCATAATTTTTCTCAACAATTTATCTCTATATTCCCTTATTTTACACATATAATTCATTTTCATGTTCCTTTGAAACATTAACTAGGGTGTCTATTCCCATATTTCTAACATGAATGAAATTGAGTTTCATTCCTCTATGGACTCCTCCACCCAAACTCTTAACGAACTCCATACTTCTCTTATTTGGTGAGTATGAGAGTTAGTTAAGGTACATATTTTTCATAAAATATTGTGATAACTGATTAGGAATAATCTCAATATCTTTCACTTTAGTCATCATCCCATTTGGTTTCTTAGAATCATAGCATTTTCCATTATATTTAGCGTTAACATCATTCAGCCCAATTCCAACAATTCACACCTTCTTTTAAATCTATGAAACCTTAGGTTTAACCTAGGTCATACATAATCATCATCTATTAAAATCATTCATGATTTTTCATAAATTAAATGTGAATTAACCCCATAATATCACACAGGAGTGTCAAACCAGGTGCACAGTAAGGGCACACTCACTATGCACCAGAATGATGGTTGAGATATACTCAACTAACTCTTTTGGTGTTATTACCCCTAGATGAATCTATTCTAAAACAATGTCCACTTTTAGTATCCAAAATGTATTTATTTCTTGGAAAACCACTTAATCAATTCCTTACCAAAAAATTATGATGTTATCTGATACTCAGACTTATCTTTAGGGTTTTTTATTAAATTTATTTGATACTAATACCCAAAAATAACTATACCTTGATCTGATACCAACTATAGAAACTAAATCCTTTTACGCATTTTATTACATTATTTTTAACATAAATATCCCTTAAATACAACCAAATATCGAAAGGTCTAGTGTCTTTGGAAGACTAGGTGTGTAAAACATCAGCATTAAAAGCATCTTTATTTTAATATCTATAATTATATCTCAAATCCATTTGAGATCAGAAAATTTCATGAGATAAACTGGGGAATATATATAAAAATGGGGTGATCTAAATATCCTAGTAATGGAATAAATATGATAAGGAAACATAATGTGTAAGTCAAAAGTATAACATGGTATCATAAAAGATAAAGATTATGAGTAATCACATTAAATAATAACATAAATAACATGGTATAACAAGATCATGTAAACATAAGAAATGTGGTAGAAACACAAAACATGACATAAACATAAATCAAGGATAACCATAAAGATAATATCACATGGTTTGTAGAGTCCCAAAGTGGATTAAGTTTACTCCTCAAATCCCATACATGATGTCACATAAGACAAAATCTTTACCCAATGCATTTGAGTGTTATTTGGGTGCACCCATGATAATATTTTCACGATTATGTGTTCCAAAAAAAGTAAATAAGTTATAAATATAATAATTACCCATATAAAGAAAATGGGTTTCAAAATCTTGTCTCGTATCATAATCAAAAGAGATTTCTTAAAGAATGCATTTAAGAAATGATGATAAGAAATGTATTAACTCATAAAAGTAAGAGAGAATAATGAAGTTATATATATTAAAGATATATATAAATAATTTATAATCATTCTATAACATTAAATATAGATATAAAGTGAGTTAGATCGATAATGGTGATAACTCGAAGAAAATCGTGTTTTAGAGAGATCTCCTACCTTAAGCCCGAATCGTCATGTGCATTCTTTATATTTCTTAATAATAAACTTATGTTAATTAATTATGTTTTTTAGAACAATTTTAAAGTGTATTATTCCTTTTATTTTATTTTTTATCATGTTATATTCAATTACTTAATCATTTAGGTTCATGACGAACATTTTGATGATATTTGGATCGTATGTCCAAAATCACTATAGTAAGTTGAATAAGGTCAAAGATATTATTATTTAATATTCTTAGGAATAATAATAATTAAATTATTATCATTTCTATTGAAAAAATTTACTTTTAAAACAAACTAATAAATATAGTTATGAAAAATGAACTACTTTACAATCCTAGAGATGGTATGTCATATGTATTGTAACATCTTGGAATTTCTGTGTAAATTTTAATTATTTATATAGAATTATTTCAAGACTGTGAAATTAAATGGAATGTAATTCTGAGGTCTGGAGAGCCCGAAATGGAATTTTAAACTTTTTGTAAGGTATGTTCAGAAAACGTGCGAGTGGTATTTTCTATCTATTGAACCGATGCTCAAATCACAAATATAAGGGCACTATTGAGTTCAGAACACTGGGATTTTCCTAGAAATGACTTAACTTCAGTTGGAAAAGGCCGAGCGAAAAAGTTATTTTTCAGACTTTACGAGAAAAATAAGAAAATAATTTAAATTAATTATTTTATTTTCTTTCTCACTTTGGAGTGGCGGACGGCGATACTATGGGGCAGTGATAGGGAAGAGAAGATGCACATCAATGAGGCTCATTAAAGGATCATTAAACTCACAACGTAATGACACTTTAATGATGCGTAACAGTGATGTTGTTTCTTAAATAAAATAGCATAACAATGTGATGTCGCGTCATAATGGTAACGCTATAAAGTGATCCTATTTATAATTTGACGTGTTGGGAAAAATAGATTAAATAAATTAGAGGATTCTCTAGAAATCCTCTGATGGACTTCCACCAAAAGGAAGAAAGAAGAATGCCATTGGAACTTCACCTTCTTCTTTATGCCTTTAGAAGATCAGAGCTGAGAATCGATGACAATATCTTAACCCCTCGAGGACGAACGTGCGGTAACGAACGTCATAAGAGGTAGGGTTCATTTGATTTTAAAGTTTCCCCATTATTTTTTTATAAAATATGAACATGGATTAACCCATGAACAGGTTAATCCACAGATAATGTGTTCTTGTGGGAGGGTGACTTCTTTGGGGTTTCTTTATCCAGGATTTAATTATCTTTGTTGTTCAACTTAGAATCCCTGGACCTCCCTTGTTTTGTAAACTTATAACGCAGAGGGATTAGGATGACACGAACAAGGCCTAACCATTTCCACCGTGGGTGTTCGTTTGAAGCCAAACTTTCGAATCAATGACAAGATAGTTTTGATACCATCACGGTAGAGAGGAAAATCCCTGGAAAATACAGGCACAAGTGGCACGAAGAACGGACCATCGGTGCGGATTCGATGGTCTAAAGAAGAATATGTCATCGTGTTAGCGCTGGCGGTGGCCCGTGGAGGTGTCTGTGGTTGGGAGGAAGCGCACTATGATGGCGTGCTGGAAAAAATTTCACAGCCGGACCGGTCCGCAGTGCAGTAGGAGAGGCCACCGGTTGAGCTGGCAGCTAGAGGTGACGGATGTGGTCACTTCACTACGTCAAAGGGCAGCGAACGCGGAATCGAGCCATGTCCCATGTTACGGGCCGCAATATCTTGATTGTGGCGGAGGAGGCACCCCACTATGACCCATAGAGAAATGGTGGGGCATGGATACAGCTCTAGGCCACGTTCAGTGAGGCGGACAGGTCCGCCACTTGCGGACAGGACGGGGCACAAACCCCCATCGAGCTGGTCCCACTACCCAGGGGGCCGAACCCGAGCCCATAAGGTCGGACCACACTGGAGGTCTAGACCCACACCTAGTGGTCCGGACCCACGCCCACTTCAGGTAGGGCTGGACTAGGCCGATTTGTCGGGCTACTCGGTAGGATGGACTCTCGGTCAACCCAGTCGGGTCCAGAAAGGCCTATTGGGCCTGGCCCACTAGCCAGGCCAGACCATACTAACCTCAACCCACAACAGTTCAGGTCATGTCTATCTTAATGAACAGAGGTATGTGGAACCCTCGAGTTGGGTTGGTCGGGTCGGTCCGACAGGGTCGGACCGGGCTCCATCGCAACTAGGCCCCTAGTTACTAAAACAACTATATCTTGCAAACCGAGTATCTAATTGATGGGTCATTTGCAACATTGGGACCCTCTAAAGGAGTCATATCTTTAGGTATGATTTTTGGTTACCTTCATGGATGTCGAGAAGTGAATAATAGATTGTGGAGCGGTTATCCCAAGCATGCTACGTACAGAATCATGAGGTTAGTTGAGACCTAAAGAATGCTCGATGATGGCCTAGTGGGAAGAGGATCTGTGTGACCCAGTAGGCCCATGGTGGGGAGTGGCTCTATGTGACGTGAAATAACCATGGTACTCAATATAAGGAGTAACTCAGTTCAGCCATACTGGGAATTGGCTCTGTATGACCCAGCAGGCCCACGGTGGGGAGCGGCTCTGTGTGACCTAGCATACCCACGGTACTCATCAGGGATGAGTACCACAGTAGTTCAAGGTTAGTGGGAAGAATCTCTATGTGACCCGGAAGGCCCACTATACTCGATATAGGAGGATATTTTCTAGCAGCCTAGGAGTTCAGGAGGCGGTCTTGGGGTTGTCACGGCACGGGCCTCAGGGGACGGGTCGTGACACGTATGCACGAGTAACATTTCCATTTTTCAACGATCATGATGGAAATAAGATGAGTGTTATTTTATCTTTCAAGAATAATAATTATATAATAAATATAATATCATTTCTTTAAATAAACTTATATTTACCATCCTTGTGATGCTGTAATGAAAAATGAATCACATCTCTTCGTGGAGCTGGTAATCCACATATACGCAGGAACGACATTATCATCTTTTAATAGATGGAAATGTAAGAAAATATATGATATATTAATTTTAAATAATGATAAATATTTAATTAATATCATATATATATATATATTAAATTCATTATCATAAATATCCATGAGAGGTGATGATGGAAAATGAATTACATCTATTCGAAAGACAGTATCCCGCCGTACACACAAATGATGGTTTCGTTTCCCATTTGATGGAAGAGGATATGGATGTTGGTTATGAAATTAAAACAGTAACATATAAGTATATAGTAGATACTAAAGTTATTATATCAATATGGTTGAATAATATTTGTAGGAGTAGAAAAAATAGATAAAACAAAATGATCATTTAAGAATGATACCTCTTCTTCGGATAACCTCTTTAGGTTTGCACTAAAAAAATTCATAGCAGGGTTTCATAATCAAACCAAGGTTTCTATGACATGGTAAGGGAATTAAAAAATGTATTAGTAAAGTTCTTGTCTGAAACAAATGGATTTTCAAGTGTATATAGAATATTTGAGAGGGTGTTCTTTTGTAACAGGGGGAGAGGACCCACATGGAATTTTTTAAAAGAATGAAATATATAAATTTATTATTCCCAACAAATAGATCACAAATAGAATATTATAAAATATTATAATATATGTGGTTTAAATATTACTATAAAATATAAATTAAATAAGTTTTTGTGTCATTTTAACCATTATGTCCTTAGTTTAACCCCTGGTAAACTAGTTTTAACATTAACTATGGTAATAAATTTTTATTGTTTTTACTATTTCTTATAACCAAAGATTTTGTTAAATTATTAACCAATATTAATTATTATGATTAAAAATATAGCATCCATTTTATCAAATTCAATCTCTATAAGTAGTAAAAATTCATTTTATAATAATCCTGTAAAGTGAAGTGGAAAGTGGTTTTTCAGGAAAATACATTTTTCAAGCAATAGATGATCTTATATTAACTATATGACTTACAATCATCATTATATGAATTTAAATTAATATATATATATATATAATATAAATTTCATTTAATTATTTCCTTATTATGGGTTATTTTAATTAATTAAAATGGATAAAATTTATTCACTTAAATATAGTTTTTAGAAAACTTTGTTTTTAAGCATAAAAATAAACTTATACCAAAATCATGAAAATTGGTGATTCAAATGAAATAAATTAGATTATTGTAAATTAAATGTTTCATATTTCACTTTAATACCAAATATATAACAACTCGAACTCACACTTCTGGGTTGAGATCATATAAATGTTGTGTATATTTTTTTATAAAAGAAACTGAATAAATACACAACATTTATTACATGCCAAAAACTTTTATTAGTTTAGGTTTTAGATAATTAGATACATTCTATTCAACTTAAAAAACTATACAAAATAAAATGAAATAAATAAAATTATTTGAGCTTGTTTCTTCCTCAATGAAAAACACATCACAAGGTAATTCCACTAAACTTGTGAAGGATAAATTAAAAACATGGGCTGAGAAAATATTTTTCTCACTAAGGGGTTTTTTAAATAAAAAATTTTGATAAAAAATTTTAAAATAATATTTTGAAAAATAATTTTGAAAATAAATTTAGAAATATCATTTATAAAAATTATTGAAATTACTTATTCCTTAAAAATACAACATATTTTGAAATTACTTATGTTCAGAAATTTCTTTAAAAATAATTCATTGTTTTTTCTTAAAACAATATGTAAGATTTTTAAAACAAAACACTAAGGACATTTGAAGCATTTAAGGTTTTATGGGCCCTACCCACTTGCTGAGGGATGGATTCACTCCTCAATTACCTACTATATTTTCAACGTTCAAGTGTTAGATTATATAAAAATAGTTTAAGCTTCCTTTATTTATATATAAATTCATATGAGTTTTTTACTTTAAAAACATTGACAACATATTCACATATGCTCATAAATAAATATAAACTTAAAACTTAATTAAGAAAAACTAAGGATAAATTGTAGCAACTTAATTTCTCCAATTTTAGACATATAATAAATACATATAATTTCAATAAAAGATTAATTAAAATTATTTTATTAAAATTTTCATTTATTAAACTCATAAAAACAATTTCAATGATAGTTTCCTATATAAATATGATTTATTCAATACACACACACATATATATATATATAAATAATAAAAACCAATTCACACATGATATTTCGTGTGTTAAATATTATGGCCATATCTTATATTACATGTGACATTCATGGTCATGTATGAACTTGCACACATAAAGTGGTAGTTTTCATTATTTAAAACTTAATATAAATAATAAATATTAAATGATAACCCAATTAGGTTCTAAGTGCATAAATAAAATCAAATAGATTTTATAGAAATATTTTCATAATTAAACACAAACCACCACAAGGGATTATATATGTTTATTCATATAGAATGAAAGATCTTAAAAAAGGATCAAATAAATTCTATTGAACACATATATTTTCCATTTCAATTTAAATTTCATAAAATAGATTAATATTTGAAAATAAAAATAAGAAAATCCTAAATAAATTTTGAACATATGAATAATTATAAACTCGATTACATACAATCAAATTTTTCTTTAGAAATAATAAAATAAAAATAATAATTTCTTATTAATTTGAGAAATTATAGATCAGAATTTGAAAATAGAGAATGAAAGTATATTACTTACACAAAACCATAAAATAAAAATTAAAAAAACAATCCCTTATTAGTTTTCAATTTCCAAGAATCATAAATTGAAAACAAAAAAATTATATAGATCCCTTACCTAGTTTTCTGAAGAAAAAAACTAAAGAATTTATGTTTCCTCATGCTCTTTCTCTCTCTCTCACGTAAGATTGTAAATTAGTTTTCCAATTTTCATTTTCATATTGGTTAAAGGCTTTTTATAGCCATATTTTATATAGTGATATATATACAGTTGGATAAATCCTATTCTAAAAAAGATAGTAGATTCTCAAATATCTCAAAAGAGAGACATATTCAATCTTGCATATCAAGATGAGAATATAGATGAAGATTGCTAATATAATATTTCATTTATATATTTATACACTCGTTTTAAGTGTGGACAATAGGAGGATACAAGAAAAAAGAATAATGATACTAATATTTTCATCATTGGGAATGATAAAACAATTCAATTAGATAAAATTAGATTGAATTAAAATATTAAATTGAAGTCTTGCTATGTAATTCGGACCAAAGGAGATCTAGAGTGATCTTAAAATAATGACATATGCACAAAATTATTGTCAAGAAACTATATCAAATAGATATTGATGCATATAATATTAAAAAATTATCAAACAAAACCAAATTAAAAAGAGTAGGTAGATTTAAAAACAAAATGAGAAGAAAAAGAAATAAATACGACAAAACAATAAGATTATGACACCTACTTGCAGATCTGAAAAGATCAGACCAGAAGGACGGAGATGTGATCTCCATCCATGGTTAGTCACTCTCATCTAAGGTCAAAACCCTAATCACACTTCAAACTCCCCAAGCACGGTCCAACACGGTGCTCGAACTCCTTTCCAGATGAATGAATCGAAGCATGGTTGAGTGTGATCCGTCATCTTCCTTGCTTTACAGTCAACGATCGAGTCCAGATCCCTGTAACTATTGACCTCCAACTCACCCATCTTCGACCTCCTCCCACGTGAGCTTACACCATAAACCAAACTCCTTATCTGGTCGCTCAGTTTCTCAAAAAAAGAACCCATTGAAATCCTAATTTTCATTTCAGTTTCATTTTTATTATTATTAATATTATTGATTTATCATTTTTTTATATTATATATTTTTTTACATAAACTAATATATATTTATTTATTTATTAATTTTAAAAAATAAAATCAGATTTTAAATATTAATACTCATATTATTATCATTTATTTAATTTAGTTTCTTTAATATTCATAAAATTATTTTCAATTCAAAATTTAATTTCAATATTTTATAATCAAATATATATATATTTTATAATTCTAAACAATACTCATATTAAAATAATTTTTAAAGTAAGTTATTTTTATTATCTTAATAATTATTGTCCTTATATAATATCATATATGAAATAAATACTATATTCCATTTAAAATTATTTTCTTTCTCAAATATATATAAATAAATTTTTTTTATTTAGAATAATAGAATAAATATGTTTATATTAAAATACTCTTAGATAAAATGATACCACATTTATAAAAATAATTATTAAGTTAAAAATTCCTTTTAAAAAATATAAATTTATTTAAAATATTATAAAATAATATTTAAAAATAATATTTTTCATAAAGGTACAATTGATAAACTAATTTAATAAATAAAAATTTATAAATCTAAAAAAATAATAAAAATTAATATTATTTCTAATATTCATTTTAATTATTATAATTTTAAATGTTTTAAATAATATATAGTAAATTTTTGTTGATTAAATAAAATCACTTAATTTTATAAAAGATATTCCATAACTTATATACTTAAATTATAAAAAAATTAATTTATTAGTTACCTAGAAATTATAGGATGTTACAAAATCCAAAATATAATGTGAATTTTAATTAACTTTATTTAATGAAAAGAAATTAGAGTATTTAAAAAATTGGTAATTCTCACTATTCACTAAAAAATTAATCATTTTATAAAAAATCAAAAAAAATCTACATATGTTAAGTTTTTTATGCTGATTTTAAAAATGAATTTAATTTTATCAAATAAATTTTCTAGAATTTTCATAAATTAATAATAATATTTTCTCACAAAAAGTAATAAAAAACATTTTTTAATAAAAAATAGTTTTTGAAGAATAAAATGTCTTCATTATAAAATGAGTGCTTATTTTCTAAGCATTTATTAAAAAATTTATATTGAGTTTGATCTTTATATATGTTTCATAAATCAATTAATACTATCAATACCCTCTAATTTAATGGCTATGTTATAACAGTCATATTTAAATAAAATATTTCGTAGTTAGTTTAGGCTTGGTGTTATGTGTCATATACATTATCGAACATAGTTTTAATTTTAAAATATCAGGTTGTTACAACAAATGTCTTGTCCACTTGAGCTAAAAATATTTGGACAAGTTTTTGAAACATGAAAGAGCACATTATATCCATAATCTTACATGTGATTGTACTCATAGGTGAAACATTTTTTAAAAGGCCAATATCATTCAGAAGACATAAAATCTAAAATTCATGAAGTGGGTGAATTTTCTAGAATTGGTGCATATTGATGTTTATGGGCCAATATCACTAAGATCCTTTGATGAGAATAGGTAATGTGTTTTATTCATTAATGGTTATAGTATGATTGATTTTTTTATAGTGATCACTCATAAGTACAAGGTGTTTAATTACATAACGCATTATCATATATTGGTTAAAAAAGGTGCTTTGATAGAAAATTATGAAATTATAGATTGATAATGGCATATATTTTACTAATAAATAAGTGGAGTATTATCTAAAAGAGCGTGGGATAAGATATAAAATAAATTTTCAAGGGTAAAGACTCTTAAGAAAAATATGGTATCTTAGATAAGTAATCTCATAATAAACAACATGGATCGAACCAAGTGTATTAAAAAATAACTACCATAGAAGTGTTAGTTTAGACCAGCACCTCTTTATTTTAATGATTTTCTGGATTAGAACAGAACCTATTTATTTCATTGATCTATTGTATTAAACCAGAACATTATTATTTTAATGATCCCAAATCATGTTTATCTTCTTATTAATGATTTTCGTGTTTTATGTTAGAAAATGGTGTACTGGAAAAAAATAAAAAAATGGAAAATTCTAGAGATTATCCTGCCACTTGACCATGTAAAGGTCAAGTTACTATGTCACCTTACCACATATTATACTCCACATTACTACATGAACAAAAACTTATTTCTATTATTCAAATGAACACAATTTTCATAATTCATTAACCAGTGGCATATTGAATATTCTTCTTACCGTGTGTTGAGGATCACCTTACCACATGTACAATCAATCTACCATGAGATCAAAAGACATGGCCATGAAAATTAGTGAGGTGAATGCATTAATGAAATTACCTACCATATGGAGAGATCAATTTATTGTTCCAAGGTATATATAAACTTTCAAAAATTAATATTCTGGTCATGTATTTTAATGTAGTGACCACATGATGAAATATCTTACCACATGAAGTCATGAACTTATCGCATGGGAAAATAAATTGATTGCATGAATATATAAACTAGTTGTGTTTATTTTCTAGATAAACTAAACATGTCAAGTTACTTTAATCTAACTAACCATACATTAAGTGAAGATATCTTACCATGTATAACTCAGCAGTGGAGAATTTCAAATCTCCAATGGCTAGTTTTAAAGAATTAAATGGAGCATCAGTATATTTGATGAAGAATTATTATTCTCTAATGGGTACTTCTGATGAATATCTCTTTAATAGAATTATTTGATTGTGTGCGGAATATGTGGTGCTGAAGTAATTTAAAAAATTTCTCTTATACATAGACTAAAATAGCATTATTTAAAAGAGAATCTATGCTATAGAGAAGAATTTACGACTCTCTGTTTTCCAAAATTTTCTAAGAAACATTTACAAGATTCTTAAAAATAAAAATTCAAGGACTTCATACAATCAAATATACTTAGATCCAGCTGTATTACACTTCCTATATTTTATCACATTCTCTTTAAATTTTTACTTTTCTTTTGAGATGTGTTTTATATTTTTATTTTTATCTATAAAAACATAGTCTCCTATTCTAAACTAGGGAATGCTTGATATCATATCAAATCCTTTATATTTTATTCCCTTGAATAACTATGTAAAAGGTTTTTTGTATCCTAGTATCATTTTCATGCCATGTATACCTATGGAAGAGGATTTATTCTTAGATATTCTTATGTACTATTGTTTATAAACCCCAATCCTAGTTTTGGATCAGTTTATTAATTAATAAATTTCTTGGTAGTAGTTGATTTTCAAATGGAGGGGATTAGGTCTCGGCTTCAGATCAAACCCCTTCTTTAAGTTCCATTGTGTGTTATACTATTTTATTTTTTTAATTTTTAAAAATATTTCCATTTTCTAAAATATAAAAAACATTACTTTGATAATTATTATTAATTTTTATTTATATAAACTATTAGATTAGGTAAATTAATTTCAAAAGTTAACAAATATATGATATATTTTAACTTAGACTTAATCCCAATTTTGAGAAATTATTTGAAAGATCAAATTTATTTACTTATATTTTTTTGATTAAATGTGCCTTTTTATTAAATTTAAGATTTAGTTTTTAAATTATTTTTAAATATAAATTTTATTAGGGACTCAATTAAACCCCTACCCCTATTAAGTTACTCACTTTGACCAATAAAAATTTTTGGAAGGAAGTGGTCTTGATATCAATATATATAAAAAATAGTTCCTCTCTATTTACTGGTGATAAAAAGACTCCATATGTGATGTGGAATGGGAGGAGGCATATGTTAAAGTACTTTTGAATATTTGAAAGGAAAACGTATATTATCAATAAGGATAAAATCCATAATAAGTTTGAATCTGATGGATATAAGGTAATTTTTCTTATCTCCTCATCTAAGAGAAAGGCATAAAAGATTTTCAATAAATTCCTTGGAATAATTATTGAATGAAAATATGTTATTGTAGTGGAAATCTAGAATATTTTTCAACAAAATAGTGAGAAAACTCCAAAGGATATAGTTGATTAGTTTAAATGATCATGGAGTATACAATGGAATGATATATATTTAAATTAAGAAATAATAATGAGGAGGTATAAACAAGTTCTTCATCTAGAAGAAGGTAAATAAGAAGGGTCGAAATTGATGAGTAAAACATTGTTTGTGACCAGATAGCACTTGTAGAAATAAGAAGAATAATGTATCTAAAATAAAATTAATTCTCATCATAAGTAGAGACAAATATTTTTTATGAGCCTATAAAATATTAGAGTGTGATCAATGCAATTAATAGTTTAAAAAAATAATTACAAATCAAACTTGAGAGATTATTTTGAGGCTGGAAGACCATAATGTTATCAGAATAAAATAATTTTTATATAATATGCACTATGAAGAAGGAAAAAAGTGATTTCAAATAAAGGATGTATTTTATGTAAATGAAACACCCAAATTGCGTGGATCAATGTGGAAGATTCGTTTTCTCATGTAGATATTTTGGAAATGATTCAATTATTCTTGGACATACCAGTGTAAAGAAGATTCAAGGTATTTAAAATGGATGTTATATCATATTTTATTAATAGGGTTCTTGAATTAGAAGTCTACATTGAACGTCTAGATGGGTTTCTCATACATGAAGATGACAACAAATTATTCTAGATGAATAAGGAACTCTATGCGCTAGAGTAGGAACCAAGACCATTGTATTCTAGGCTTGATCAATATTTGAGAAAACTTAGTTTTCAATATAGAGGATTTAGTAATAGTATTTATTTTAAAAAGGATAATGATCAGAGGAGAATGATCAAATTATGGGGGTACTTATATATATGGATAACATAATCTTTGTAAAATTAAATAAATCCCAATGAAATGAGTTTTCTAAATTAATAAGGAATGAGTTAAAAATGTCAATGATTGGGGAGTGGACATTTTTTCTTTGTTTATAGATGATACAAGGCGAGGAATATTTATTTATTAGTCTAAATATTATAAGGAGGTGATAAAAATATTTTTAATGGAGGATTAAAATATTTTTGAAAATATCCATTACTACCTGGATAAAGTTTTCAAGATATGATAATGGCAAAGAGGCCGATATAATGAAGTATATAAAAATAATTGGGAGCCTATTATACTTAATAAATATGATACTAAATATTTTTTTTATATTTTTCAATTTGTAAGGTGTCAAATTTGTACAAAATAAACCCATATACTACCAACTAAAAGAATAATTTGGTTATAAAAGGCATGGTGTATTTTTTTTTGTTCTACAATTCAACATCGCAGTAGGATTTATTGGTATTTATGGATGTGGATTGTTCCCATTCATCCAATGATATCAATTCAACATCAAGAAGTGCATTTTATATCATATATTTGTTTATTTATTTTCTTAATAAGAATAAATATTGTATCTCATTGAGCACTATGGAATATGGATATATAATAGCTACTCAAATGTTTATACAACTCTTCTGGATGAAGAAACAACTTTAAGGTATTGGATTTGAATTGAATTATCTTATTAAATTCATGTGAGATATCTTTAGTGTTGAAAAAATTAGAAAAAATCATGTCTATAATTCAAGGAAAAAAGAATATCAAGATAAATCATCAATTAATGAAGGAGAAAGTTGAGAAATTTTTGGTTAGATTAGAATATATTTTTAGTCAATGTAAAATTACTAATATCAAGATAAAGGTTCTTCTTAAGAAATTTTTTTGATAAAAATGAATTGGATATTAGAGTTAAACTATCTCCATTAACTTAAATGGATTAAATAATGAACCCACAATCTCCTAAGGTGATAGTTTTTACACATTTTATATTTAGTGTGAGATACCCAACAAGTAGTTTCCTCAACATGTGGTCTATACAAAGTTATGTTATCTCTCATGGTTTTTCTGGCTAAGTTAGCATTTATTCCTTGTAACCTTCAAAAAAGTGTTATTTGGGTTCATTGAAAAGGGGGGATATATTGGATTATATTTTATCAAAGGGGGAGATATTAGAGGGGAGATATACTCAAGGAATGAAGTTGAAGTTATTTTTCTTATGATAACAAAGGGGTGTATCAAAATTTTAACAAAGGAGAAATATTTCTTCTTTAATAAGAATTAGGGGAGGGTAAAAAAATGAAAAATCAAGGGGATTTGTTAAAGATTAATTGAATATCAAAAAATCAGTTACTTTCAAAGGTTTTTTGATAAAAATTTTATCAAAGAGTGGTGATTATATAATAAGTGATAAATTGGTGTCAAGATTATGAGCATATTGGAGTGTTTCATTGATGAAATTTTAATATGGATCATGTTTATCATGCCAAGAAAGTCTCTATTAGAAAAATTAATTTTTTTCCAACAAATATAAATCTATCATAAGTTTTATAGATCTAGAAATCCATGTTTATCTTACAATGGTTTTTCTTTAATTGATTTTTAGTTTATCAATAAGAATTTTTTAAGGATGGTTTTTATATTTTGAGTTGTTATTCTAAGTTGGTTATAATCGATTTTAAATAATTTACTAAGTATTGAATGATCCTTTCATGGATAAAATTATCCTAATTAAGTTGGATATTTGGACAATTAGTGATCCTTATATAGCTCAAATAATCCATATAAATTATCAAATGATCCTTATGTAGCTTGAATAAACCTTATAAAGTTTTTTATTTAGCTAAGTAAAGGGCTTTATGAAGATAATAATCATACTTATGAAGTATCGAATGATCCTTATAAAAATATGCACTCGTAAATTTCACCAATTATTGATTATTATGAATGTTAGAATCATCCTTTCATATCTTATGGAAGTATGAAAATTTTGAAATTTTTCTAAGTATTGATCAACATGAAATCTACTTGATCTTTATGAAAAACAAATAATAACTCTTACTAAGCTATAGAAATGAATATTACGGGGTTATAGGATATGAATATTATGAATTTTATAAGATTATCCTTATAGATTTGTAATATATTACTTTTACAAAATAAAGGATGACTCGTACAAACTATCTTAAAGAATTTTAAATTTTAATTTTAGATAATTTCTTGAAAGACTCAACCATTTCTGATTTTTAAGGGAGAACACTCATGATTTATTATTATCAAACTAGAATATTCTTTTAAATAAGTGTTAACTGAGTCTAAATAGATATGTGGTTTTCAGAAATACCGAAGTCTGAGGCTTCTTAATAAATAGTTGGTAACCTATTTTTATGGGGTATGTAGAAAAAATATTTAACTAAATTTATTTATTGATATTATATATATTCTTCTCAGATAAAAAAATACTACTATGATAAAAACTAATACATAAAATTATTAATAAGACACAAGTGAGAGAATATTTCAAATGACTATATGCTTTTGATATTTCCTACTATGGATATGAGTTTTTATTATACAATGTTACTGAGAAAAAAAGAAGAAAAAAAATTCTACCTATACTTGTAATAATTATATACATTATAGTTGAAGAAACCATTTTAAAACTAATCTTTAAATATTGGCTCATTCTATGGAAGATTTCATTATTATTTTCAACTTGTAAAATCTGAAATGTGGAAATATCAACTATAGATTTAATTCTATATGTTTTAATTTCTACTATAAGTTCTCACTCCCTTAATTTAGTGTGTTTCAAAGGATGGGATTTATTCTTCTAGATAGAGAGCTTGGGAAAATGTCTTGGAGCCTTTTTATCATGTAACACTTACTTGAACTTAGTTTTGCGATCCCTTAGAAAATTATTGGGATAAAAATCACCAAACTCATATCGAGTGTTTGTGGAGTGGACTAGGGGAGGTTCGTGTATCCCTGAACTACTACAAAAACTTATTGTGTATAGATCTTTACTTTTATTTAATTTCCATTTCATAACTAATTATACTAAAGGATATACTTAAGTGATTAAAACGAGTATAGATTCAACTTGGATTGAAATTTAAGATCTTAATTCACCCCCCCCCCCATTAAGTCATTGTGAAACAGTTCTAGGATAAAACTTGGTATCATAACTCAATTTTTGATTTATATACAATAACCAGTTTAATTTTAAATAACTATTTCAAATTAATACAATGGTTAATATGATATAAGGAATTTCTATGGTCATAGAACCAAATTTCAATATATAAAACTATGGTTTCTAGAAATCGAGGATAGTTATTTATCTAAATAATCTTGGATTGAAATTTTATATGAAAGTTGTAAAACATTATAAATTTTTTTCTAGAGAACTAGACATACAGAGTGTATAATAGAAGGATGAATATGATCTTAATTATAAATCTATGAATGTTATTATTTTTGGTTTAGGTATTAGTGAGTTTAATATATTTTCTCATTGTTCTACAGATCATGATTTGTGAGAGATTATTTCAATTTCTAATAAAGGGAAAAATAATGTCATAAAATTGATGTATAATATTTTTAAAATTATGTTTGAAACTTTTAGGTTGTTTGTTGGAGAAAGCATTACTCAGATGAATTGTAGACTTACTGGGATTGTGAATAATATTTCTTCCTTGGGAGTTATAGTTCCATAATAAGATTAGGCTTTAAAATTACTTAGATAATTACCTTTAATGTAAAGTATAATATCAGCTACCATAAAAAATACACACCTATTAAAGAACTTAATATGAAAAATATGATTTGGACTCTTATGAAATATGAAGAAAAAATGTAATTTGAAGTAGATAATCACATATTAGTTTAAAAATAAAATAATACTCTTAAATTATCAACTTCAAAAATGAAAAAAAAATGATAGAGGTATTATCTAATTAATTTTATGAAGGATAATCTCGATATTATAATTCTAGTGATGAACTTGTAAAATTTTCAAGGAGGTTCAACAAACTTTACAGGAAGAGAAAAGGATTTGAGAAATCCATTAAAATTTTCAAGAAGAGTGAAGGAAATTTAAAGAAAGATGTTATGAATATAAAAATATTATGCATATCAAACATGATTACCCTCAAATTAATGAAAACAGAAAATCTAAGAAAAAAATCAAATAAAATATTATTAAAAAATAAATGAAAAAAGAACTGTAAAATCTACATAGAGTGCATCTAAAGACTCTATTGATTATTCAAATTTGATTTTGAAGCTCAGAAATCAAAACAAAATGCTAATATATATTTTCTAGGTCAAACATAGGGGGTTTAATATTTTTACTCTACTAGTATTAAATCCAAATATGACCCTGAATTTTTTATGTTTATGAACTAAATGAATATTGTTCTATAATAGAAAATAAATATGAATCTCTTTAAAAATTAATAAATATCCTAGAAAATATTGTTTTTTTTTCACTGAAAAATATTATTTATCTTATCAACATTTATATTTAAAGACTAGACTTAAAAAAAGAAGGATCAAATTTTTATTTTCATAATAGTAATATTAAGGAGTTGATAGCTGAAGTTGAATTTTTAAGTTGGCTACTAGTATGTTAATTAAGAGTTAGGATTACCTTAATCAAATCATTCGTAAGAAAAAATCAAATAAATCAAAACTTGAGATATGAAATAATGTAGAGAGAAAGAGAGAAAACTACATAGATGTTATTTTAGGCCTAGATAAACAAGTAAAATCATGTTTATAATTAAATTTTTCATTGTGGTATCACAAGACATTATTCTAATGACACTTGTTTTAATATTCCACAATTTTGTAGAGTTAAACGTGCCTATATTTCAAAAAATATATCTAAAGTTTAGGTAGTAATTTTTGGTATATGAAAATAGATTTCGCAACCTAAATCATTGGTTTCTAACACTATTGGGCCCAAGAGTGTGTGGGTACTAAAACACCAATTAGTTTAATTTTTGTTAGGATAATAACTATAGGGAGAGAAATGTAAAATGGTACATGGATGGTGTCTATCTAAGACATATGAATGGTGATTTCCCAAATTTTCTCTCATTATCATAAATTGATAGAGGTTGTCACCGTTAGAGATAATGAAAAAGGGAATATCATTAAAGTTGGATTAGTTAGAAATATTAACTCAGTATTCATTAATAAATTTCTTTAATTTAAAATCTTGAAGCACAACCTGATAAGTATATCTCAACATTTTGATAAAGGTTATACTATTGACTTCTATAATAATCCATGTTTTATTTTAAAATAAATTTTACTTAAATTTAAATCACTTAGAATTGAAAAAGTATATATATTTTATCTTAATTAGTTATGTAGAAAAAAAATAATAGTTGTAATTTGGAAATAAATAAAACATGGATATGGAATAAAATACTTCTACATTTTAATATTTACCCTTTAATGAAGTTATTTAAGAAGAATTTGATTACATATTTTTCTTAACTCAAGTTTAATAAAAATATATAATGTGATTCATGTCAAATGGTAAAAATGTAACACCCCAATATTTTTATGAAAAATTTCTCTCTAAATAAATTGATTTCTTAGATATCTTATGTCGCACACAACAACAAGTTTAAATGAACCGTGATATATTATTAAAATATTACTATTCTAACATTATTGTCATAAACTATCCATTTAATTGGTGGTTATGAATAATAATAACCATATTATCAAATATATTTATTAATTCTTAGGAAATAAACACTTAGTTTTTAGTTAATTCATTTTATTCCTCAAAAAAAACATTTTTTGGATTTCTGTGAGAAAATAAATATAATTAATATTGAAACTTTTCAAAAAAAATTAAAAAATAGAATTTATTTTGGAATTTATCATTTAAAAATTATCTAATGATTAATTTTTTAGAATTTTTTGAAAATATTGATTTTTCAAGGAATAATGAAAAATAATAATTTTTTTGAAAACTGTACTATATTTTTAAAAAATTAAAAGGTAAAATTATATTTTGGATTAGTTTTAAATTTTATTTAAAATAAATAAATTATAGTTTTTAAAATGAATTTAATACTTGAATTTAATATAAAAACATTTTATATTTAAAAATTGAGTTTTTCTGAACAACTATTTTTCATTGCATTTTGCTAGTTTAAATTTAATTTAAAATGGGAAAATTTTGTGA
Organism: Viscum album; assembly: GCA_963277665.1. Lineage (NCBI taxonomy): Eukaryota > Viridiplantae > Streptophyta > Magnoliopsida > Santalales > Viscaceae > Viscum > Viscum album. Next base: position 680,803,373 of record OY728147.1, read on the forward strand.
TATTAAATTTTAAAAATGTATTCCATATTTTTAATCATTTTTTCTAAATATAGAAAATAGATTCTTTTTATTTTTTATCAATATGCATAGTAGCCTTAGTAAATTTTGTTATCGCCGTAAAGGGTAAATCAGGTAATTAAGAGTAAAAATAATATGATAAGGAAAACACTTATCCTAATTTTATTATATTAGTAATTTGCAATCATAATCATCCAGGGTTTGAATTTATGACCTTTTGGATCCACTTGGTTGGCATTAATAGCCTTATAGTATTTTATTTAATGAAAAGGAAAACATGTCACACTATTGTTTTAATAAGTATAACATTTTTAATAAGTGTTTATCTATAATATATGTCTAACCATAAATAGTATTTTTAAATATAAAATAATTATATTTATCCTGAAATTTTATTTTTAATTTTTAGGGAATAAATTTTTACCTTAAATTCATACACAACAATGATGCAGTAATTATCAAATAAATTGAACAATCAAATAAATGATATTTAAAATATTAAAATAAAGAAAATTTAAGATATTTAAGGAGATAAAATAATTCTATTGATGATAATTACATGTTTAGGAAATAATAATATAGTTTTTTCAAATTTTATTCTTTTTTTTAATGTTTTTATAATCAAAGTAATGAATAGTATCAAATTTGATAATAATGATATTTCATAAGTATAATATTTTAATAAATTATTTAAAAATCATAAAAATATTATATAAACTCAAAGGGGATAATATATGGTCTAAAATTTCATCATCTCTTCATAAATAGTCTATTTTTAATCATTTGTCTCTATATTACTCTTATTATATTTTAATATTTTGAGAAATCCCAAAAACACGTCTCTCCTCCCCTTATAAATATCAACACTTTACACCCCTTCTACTCACACCTTCTAAGACTTTAAGCTTTAAAACTCTCTAACAAACACTCTCCTCCCCACTCTCTACACATCCAAGTGATTCTAGTATCACCAAAAGACCTATTCTAAGTCCCTTAGGGGATCCTTTAAAGAGGTGATATTCAAAAGATAACTTTCTCAAACTGCCTCTTTTAATTTCTTTTCTTCTTCTACCTTCTCCACACATATTCCATCCATAATTTTAAAATAAATAAATTATAATTTATATATTTTAATTATATATTTCTAATGGAATATCTTCAATATAACTCTTTTTTAACTCCTCCTATTCAAAGAAAGGAAACCATCATCCAAATTATGGCGGTTTACCGTCTTCATTAATAATGAGTTTTTGTTTTCCATTACTGTATTAAATGCTATTAATAAAAATATTAGTATGGTTAAATAAAATTTTAATGGCTATATTATTAATTATTTCATGTTCTATAACTAATATTTTGACATAATATTAAATAAAATGAAACTAATGAGTGATGGTTGGAAAACACACAAAAATAAACTAAACATTTATCATTAATGTTTTATCAAATAAATCATCCTCATGTAAGAAAAATATGATATATGGGACCATTTAAACCTAGGTAATTATATCGACACCATTTCATTTTACTTCTGGAATAGTACTCTTATTCGATAAGAACATTCATAATTATACACAAGTGAACCGACCATGAAACCATGAGACAAACATTCTCAGAATGACTAAATTGAATCTTATAACTAATAAAAATGTTCATAAATGAAATAAATAAAATTATAATAAATAAAATTCATGTGAAACATGTTCTTAAATAAGAAATTATTGAATTTAGTTTTATTATCCTAGGCATTAAGTACAAATGCATAACACATTTGGACATAAGGTAAGGGATCTCTCTGAACCTCCATATTTCTTTTGGGTTATGATTTCTCTCTCATTACCTCAATTTATCTCTTAATTATTCTTATATAAATATCCTATATTCTATGTATATGTATCAAACATATTTACTTATCTCAATTCATATTTCTTTGATGGGGAATTACATGTTTTAAAAGGTTCCCTTCTCAATTCCTCTTGATAAGAAAACCCAATTAAAGGAAACTTCTATTTTTCTTACCCATTTTAAAGTACACTGAATAAAATATTTTAAGCCTCCAATATTTTTTCTAAAATCACTAAATTTAGCATGAAAAACTATTTTAGTTCATTTCTGGTTTTATGAAAACAATTATGCTTTTATCATCTTTCAAGACTCTTTATTCCTTTCTAAAAAACTGGGTTAAAGTGGCACATTTCTAAAGCTACATAACCATTATTTTTCATATTTTCACTTCAGTTGGATATAAAAAAATCTTGATATATTATTATCTTTAATTAATTATATGTACAAGTTTTATTTAATACCTACTTTCATGAATACAATTATGATATACCCTTTGGTTATGACTTATTACATGATTATGAAACTCATTTCTTTCCATGGATCACCCTTTTGTTTATTCTTTATATTTGGTTATTTATGTAGTGTACATATCCATGAACATGTTATGATGGGTATTCCTAGGTAGTGCTCTAATTCATTGGGTAAAGTTTTAGACTCATGATACTTCATGTATGGGATTAGTGAGTAAACTTAATCCATTATGGGACTCTATCTACCATGTGATATAATATTAGGTTAGCTTTGACTCATGTTTATGTTAGTTTTTATGTTGCACCCACCTTCCTATATTTCCATGAACATATGATCCCATGTTCCATATGTTATGATTTCATATGTTTATTCATGATCCATTCATTTTATGTTATCATTTTATGACTTTTAACTCGTGTGTTATGTTTCATTCCCATGTTTATTCCCTTACTATGATTTTTAGATCATTCCTTTTATCTATTTATTTCCCAGGTTATCCTATGTAGTTTTAGGAACACAAAGGGAGTTAGGATATCATTATAGAGATAAATAAACAAATTTTTTATTTTAGTTACATTTTTTATAATTATGTATCAAATATTCTAAATAAACTAGAATTTTCAATCCTTGGTTTGTATTTCATGGATAATTATGCTTAAAATCATGTAATAATATGTGAAAAGGATTGGATTATTATAGTTAGTATCAGAGCACAGTATAGTTATTTTTGGGTATTAGGACTAGAAAACTTTAGTAAGAGCCCTAGGGATAATTATATCACTATGGATAACCATGATTGAAACTTAGGGAATCACACATTAATATATACTTTTCATTACTAATTTTATCCTTCTATGTTCATAGTTTCCTTTTTATATGCTCTTTAGCTAAGTATTTAACCCCCCACCCCCCACACACACCACCACCACCTAATTTTATTTTTTTATTTTTAGTAAATGGATGGAAATAGGAGAACTCATTCTAACATCCAATGTGATAGGCAATGTGATGATTTTCGTAATGAGTGAAAAATTTGATAGGAATGGTAGCTCATAACTTTATGAAAGTACTAAATAATGTTTTGAATAATAAATTGAATCATATAGAACACCCTCCTTCTCCTAAGAAAGATCAAGTTGTAATCAAATCCTATATATGAAAAATGCCTCCTATCTTTAGTGGATATTATGATCCTCTTATCACTGGAAAATGGATTAACACTATTGAGAAGATATTTTTGTCCTCTAATGCTTAGAAGAAGATAAAATCATGATAGTAGTCTATCATTTACATGGGTAAGCTAATCAGTGGTGGAAACTGATCAAGAACACAAAATCTAAAGAGTAAATTGATTCCATGGATTGGGAATAATTAAATAAAATATTTTTTAATAAATATTTTCCCCAAGATCTCCATATTAAAATGGAAATGTAGTTCCTCGTACTAAAGAAAAAGGAAGATGATTTTATTGAAGCATATAAGGAAAACTTTAAAAGTATTGCATGGTATGCCTCTTTATTTTTTATGAACACTAAAATCAAGGTGGATTTATTTAGTGTATTAAATTCGAGTCTATGAAAATCATTGGCAATTTTAAACTTTAATAGATATGAATACATTTTTTGTTGGGCCCTTAAGGTTGAGATGGATATTGGAGACTCTCAGTGGTCTCATGGGATCTAAGATAAAAAGTGTAAGATGGATTTTAATATGGGAGGATCAACAGATAAATTTTAGGGAGGAAATAAAACCCAACATCCTGCATTTCAAAAGTTTATAAAGAAGCATATTGGGAATTATCTAAAGGTAACTGGGAGATACTTCAAATATGGAAGAGAGGGGCATCATGATAATCATCACTAAAGGGATTTGAAGAATCCAAATAATGTGGAAGAAAAAATAAAGGTTTAGATAAATACTCATCCATTAGTGTGGTGTTTCTACTACAAGGAACATGGGAATTATGAAAGCCAATTTCCAAAGACAAGGGTTATCAGAGACAATAAATGATGGTAACCTCCAAGGAAACAAGGAAGTAAATACTCTATAACTACTATTGAGGTGGATCCTAAAAACAATGTGGCAAAAGGTATAATGGTAATTCATTCAAGAATAGAAAACATACTATTTTTTCTGGTTCTATGAATTCTTTCATATCTTTCAAGTTTAGTATAACTATTTATACACCACCTCAAAATATAGAGGTTGGGATATCTGTGAGAAAAGTGAATGGGTAAGTATATAAATCCTCCCTGGTCAATGTTTTTATACCAAACCTCCTAGAAAATATTGTTTTACTTCCTTTTATATAGTTTTATTCTATATTGGGCATCGATTGGTTATATTTATACAAATCCAACATCAACTGTCATGAGAGGGAGATCACTCTTCATATCTCGAGGTATACTCCAATTCTGTACAAGTTTAAGGAGGAGTATAAATCTCCTTTAGAATCATTAAATCAATTTTGGATATTATTTCCTTATGAGAAATCATATCTAGCTAACATTATTGAGAAAAATGAGAGTATCATTCTAAAATACATGCCTATTACGAGGGACTATATTGATGTTTTCCCTAGATAACTTTTTGATCTTCCAACTGACTGAGAGATTGAGTTCTCAATTGAACTTATACCTAGATCTATGTCCATGTCAAAGACTCCTTATAATATGTCCACCATCGAGTTGAAATAACTGAAGAAGAAGTTATAGGAGAATCTAGACAAGGGTTTTATACACATGAGTGATTCACCAAGGGGTGATCTAGTCCTCTTCATTAATAAGAATTATGGATCAATGTGCCTATTCATTGATTATCATGAGATTAACAAAATCATGATAAATAACAAGTATTCCATACCATGTATAGATGACTTGTTCAATCAACTGCATGGGGGAATGTATTTCTCTAAGGTGGACCTTCAGTCGAAATATCACCAATTAAAGGTAAAGAAGAAAGATGTTCCCAAGACTATCTTTTGAATAAGGTATTGAAACTATGAGTTCATAGTGATTCCCTTAGGACTCACTAATTCTCCATTAATTTTCATAGACTTAATGAATGGATTATTTATAGATTACCATAAAAAAATTGGTAGTCTATATAGATGATATTCTAATATACTCTAAGAGTAAGAAGGAGCATGAGGAACATTTTAATACTATGATAAAGATATTGATAAGGGATAAAGTAATTAAAATTATAGTAAATGTGAGTTTTTTATGGAGGAAGTATCATTCTTGGGGTATGTTATCACTAGTAAAGGGATATCTATGGACCATTACAAGACAAAGTTAATTTAAAAGTGTCCTAGACCAGAATTTGTAAGGGATATCCATAGTTACCTTGGTCTATATGGGTAAAATAGATGGTTTTTGAGGAACTTCTAATGATTATCAAACCCACTAACCAAGATGACTCAGAAGGGATTAAAGTTTTTCTGGACCATTGAATCTGAAGGCTACTTCAAAGAGTTGAAAAAGAGGCTTATCATTGTACCAGTACTTACACTACCCATAAGTAGGGAACTCTTCATGGTATACAGCGATGCATCAAATAAGGGCTTGGGTTGTGTACTGATGAAAAATGATAAATTAATGGCCTACGCCTCGAGGAAACTTAAAATTCATGAGCAAGACTATCCCATGTGTGATATGAATTTGGAAGCTAGGATATTCATTTTGAAAATATGGACATGTTATCTCTATGAGGATAAGTGTGAGATATATATTGATCATAAGATTCTCAAATATATATTCACATAAAAGGATCATAATATGTTCCAGAAAATATGGTTAGGATTCATTAAGGATTATGAATGCTCAATCCACTACTATCTAGGTAAATCTAATAAAGTGGAATATTCTTTAAGTACAAAGGATCCTACAAATTTATCAATGATGTGAATTAATAAGGATCTAATATTATTATACTTACAATGGATGAACTTGTAAATCATAAGGGAATGAACATAATCATTACTCTCTCAAATGATTTTCAACCATCCCTTATGGAGAACATAATGGATGCTTAAAGAAATGATGACAAAATTCAGAAGAAGGTGGAATCTATTAGAAATATTAAATCCTCATATTTTAAAATTGACAAGGAAATATTCATAATATTTAGGTCACGAATATGCATACCATAAAATTCTGAGATAAAGGGGTTATTTCAAATGATGCAAATAGATCGACCTTATCCATCCACCTAGGGAGCACAGAGATGTATTGAGATCTCTAAGAGCATTATTGGTGGGACAATATGAAGAAGGACATCACTAAATATATATCAATTTTTTTGGTATTTCATCAAGTGAAAGCTAAAAGGAAAAATTATAAGGGGATGATGAAACCATTATATATGCCTACATAGAAATGGGTAAACATCACCATGGACGTTTTCACTGGACTTCTGAAGACATACAGAAGAAATAATTATATATGAATTGTTATGGATCTTATTACAAATACAGATCACTTTATTGCAATTCAACGGGTCTTCACACTCGGTCAAATTTCACATATATATATTAGAGAAGTGTTGAGGCTTCATGGAGTACCATTATCAATTATATATATTCAATATATGATATTTACCTCCAAGTTATAGAAAATTATTAAACATGATCTAAACACTGATATGAACTTAATTATGGATTATCACCCTCAAACCGATCAACAATATGAGAAAACTATACAGACACTGGAAGGCATATTGATAGCATGCTCAATGGACCTCAAATGAGTTTAGGATCATCATTTTCTAAGGATTGATCTATCTTTCACTAATAGTTTCTACTCGAGCATCCAAATGGATCCATATTAACCTCTTTATGTGAAGAGATGTAGAACACCTACATCCTAGGATGAGGTTGGTAAACATAAGTTGCCGAGACCTAAAATGGTCAAGGAAATGGTAGAAAAGGTTAAGACCATTTAGTATCACATCAGATATGCACAAATTTTATAGAAGAGCTATGAAGAAAATCATTAATGGGACTTAAAGTTTGAGGTTATAGATAAGGTATTCCACCATATATATCCATGGTAGAGATTCATGAGATTTAGGAAGAAGAAAAAGATAAGTCCCAGGTGCATCATACCTTTTTAGATTCTTCATTTCATCATATTTTTGGCATATTGACTAGTAATTCCACCAACCATGTCTTACGTACATGATGTATTTCATGTATCCCTCCTAAGGAAGTACATACCAAATCTCTCACATGTACTAAATTCATAGGTGGTAAAGATGGAGAATAATATCTCTTATGAGGATCATTCAGTAAAGATCTTGGTCTATAAATATAAATTTCTATACCTCAAGACCACTCACTTAGTAAAATTACTATGGAGGAACCACAAATACGAAGAGGCGACACGGGAACTGGACAAAGCAAAGAAGGATAAGTACCCTCACTTGTTTTCACATTCATATGTAAAAAATAAAATTTCAAGGGAGAAATTTTAAGGGTGGAATAATGTAAGACCCTAATATTTTTATGAAATATTTATCTTTAAATAATTTTATTTCTTCAGTAACTTATGTTATACGCAACACTAAGTTTAAATGAACCGTGATATACTATTAAAAAAATATTATTATAACATGACAGTTATAACATATCCATTAAATTAGTGGGTATGAATAGAAATAACCATATTATGAAATAAATTTATTAATTATTAGGAAATAAACACTTAAATTTTAGTAAAGTCATTTTATCTTTCAAAAAAATCTTTTCTTCAAAAAATTGATTTTTTTTGTTTTCTATGAGAAAATAAACACAATTAATATTGATAATTTTAGAAAATTTATCTGAAAAAATAAAATTAATTCTTTAATTAATCATTCAAAAATTATCTTAGGATGATTTTTTTAGAATTTTTTGAAAAAATTGATTTTTCAAGTAATAATGAAAAATACTAATTTTTATTTAACACGGTATTTTATTTTAAAAGTTTTTAAAAGGTAAAAAAACTGATTTTTTTTAATTTTAATTAGTTCAATATTATTTAAAATAATACAATTATGGTTTTTTAAATGGATTTATTACTTGAATATAGTATAAAAATTTATATTTAAAAATGGAATTTTCCTGAAAAATTGTTTTTCATTGTGTTTTTTCAGTTAAAATTTAAATTATATTTTGAAACTTCTATGTTATGATTTATAAAAAATAGATTCCATATTTATAATAATTGGGTCTAAATTTATTAAATATATCCCTTTTATTTTTTTCAATATGAATAGTAAGCTTAGTGGATTTTGTTATCACGGTAAAGGGAAAATCGGGTAAATCGGGTAATTAAAAGTAAAAATAATATAATAAAGAATATAAAATTACCCTAACACTTGTAACAATTTTATTATATGATTAATTTCTTACCATAATTATCCATGGATGGAATTTATGACCTTTTAGATCCACTTGGTTGACATTAATATTTTTATAGTATTTTATTTAATGAAAAGTCAAAGATGCCACACTATTCTTTCAATAAGTATAACATTTTCACTATGTGGTTATATAGAAGATATATTCAACCATAAATATTATTTAGAAATATAAAATAACTATATTCATCATGATAATTTATTTTTAATTTTTAGGGAATAAATAATTACCTTAAATTCTTACACAGTAATGATGCAGTAATTATTAAATAAATTGAAAATTCAAATAAATAATATTAAAAATATTAAAATAAATATAATTTGAAATATTAAAGGTGATCCAAAAAATTTATCTATGACCATTAAATTTTTAGGATATAATAAAATAGTTTTTTTTTTAATTTGACTCTTTGTTTTTATGTTTCTATAGTCAAAGTAATTTATAGTATCAAATTTGACAATAATGATATTTCATGAATATGATATTTTAATAAATTATTTAAAAGTATTAAAAATATTATATAAACCCAAATGAGATAATATAATGTCAAAATTTTTGGATTCACCTGTTTTGATAATCCCAAATCATGGTTAAACATTGATCATGACGTATTAAGCCTTTCACTAATCTTGCTAATTTATGCTTAAACTCACTTCATCCAAGACATTTTATGCTCTTACTCTCATGACTTTACTGCAACAGATTACAGTTACGTTTAATAAGTTCACCATTGATGGCTACTGGTAAAAGCCTTATGTTCAAAGTCACAGTTTCATATAACTGTCACTTTAAGTCACCATTGCAAGAAGATCACATTTAAAGGTCTACTGCTATGATTAAGAAACTACTGATACAAGGTTACAGTCACAAGACTATTGCTTAATCTTTTGTCAAAGCTCACAGACAAAGAGTCATAGTTGTAAGGTTACTGATTTGACAAGGATTCTGTTAGAAGTTCACTGTGTGAATCCTTCCTTATCAAGTCTTCTATTGAGAATTTATCTGATCAAGCCTACAGTCGCACGAGTCTACCGTTAGTAGAGGACTATAGTCATACAGCTTCCACTGTCGACTAAGTCGACTGGAAATCGAAGTCTACAGTTGAAAAGGTTACAGTTTCAAAAAAAAATTGTTACAGATTCACCGTTGAAGTCTACCGATATGAGGCTACAGTTAAACAGAAAAACAGCTACTGTTGCAAGCCTACAGACAGAGAACCCATAGTCGAAGTCCACAGTTAGAAAAAGTCTACAGTTGGAAAGACCTCAATTGAAGTCTACCGTGTGACCTGAATCTGCGACCATTCTAATGATATTATATTATTTCTCTTTGTCAAATTTATTAATACTATTATATAACGGTCATGTCTGAACAGATTAATACACCTAACATTATTTATTAATCCTCGCAGGCATATCATGAAACATTACGATGTATGAGGAAAAGCACACGTGATTGGGTGAAAAAGGTGGACAACATGAGATAAAGATTTACAGAGCTGCCAACAAATAAAAAAGAGCATTCTCTTGCAGAAGAACAAAAAGAGTCACAAGTGTACTGACTGAAAGAACCCTCTTCGATCTATGTTGTGATACACTCAAATCTCAATGAACTGATTATCTATACATCTGGAAGTTGGGACACTCCATTTTGGAGTCAACTCTCAGAAAAGTACCAAATATTCACCACATCCATTCCAACGAGTCCAGAGCTGATCTGCCAACACTACAGAGCATTCTAAACTTATTCCTATCTTTTTTTTTGGCTCTGTTGTGTTTAAAGTTTTTCTTACATTTGTGAGCAGTGTGTTTGTATTACACACACACTGACTTTTGGGCTTACACTGAGGGATACTGAAAATCCCTATTTCAAACTCATTTTACTTTTTTTACCCACGTACAATTGTGGAAGAAGCCTGGTGTGGCTTGGTTATTTTGATTTCCCACGAGTAATTGTGGTAGAGGTTGTGAAACCTGGACAGTTTGTGAAAACTGTTTTAAAGCCCGATACAGGTTGTGTATCAATTTTTTAATAAAATTACTTGGTGGCAGGTGATCACCAAGTGGAGAGGACTAGGTCTTTGCTTAAGACTGAACCTCTTGTTTAAATTAGCTTGTTCATCTTTTCAGTACTATGTTTTTAATACTTATCCGCTATGCTTACTTTCAAAAACAGAAATCCTTTTTATTTACTCTGATAGTTAAATTTGGTTAGTGTGTATACGAGATTTGTTTAGTAAACTTGTTTCGAAAGTCAAATTAGTTGTCATACTAATTTCACTGAGGAGTAATCAACCTTTGAGAAACCTGTTGAACAATAAGTCACTTATATCTCTACTGCCTTAATTAACTGGGCCTCTATTAAATTGGGGGATTTTAATCCTAGAATTTTTTAACAGAAATTTTGAATGGGTACTCAATTCACCCCCCCCCCCCCTACCCTCTTGAGTATTCACTCCGATTAACATTTGGTATCAAAGGAAAGTTAATATTTTCTAAAGTACTCTGCTTTTCAAACTGTGATTTTAGTTTTATCCTAAAGATCTTAAATTTCTGTTATTTCTAAATTTTTATCTCTTTAAATCGTTTTCCAAAATCTAGTTATGGATAATAGACTTGAGGGTGCTGCTACTAACTGTCCACCTTTCTTCAATGGAAATAACTATGCTCAGTGGAAACTTAAAATGAAAATCCATTTATAAAGTATGGGTTTTGATATCTGGACGGCTATAGAGTCTCAAAACAAAATTCCAGAAACTGAAAGAATAACTTGGGATGAACCTACTAAGGCCGCTTACAACAATAATTGTAAAGCTATGAATTCCCTATACTGTGCTTTAGGAGATGAGGAATTCAATAGAATTTCTGCCTGCAAATCTGCTTTTGAAATTTGGGATACCTTGGCTGTTTCTCACGAAGGAACAACTAATGTTAAGGAAATGCGGTTAAATACTTATACTATTAAATATGATAATTTTAAAATGAAAACTGATGAACCCATTTCTGATATGTATCTCAGGTTTAATGAGATAGTTAATACAATGAGCTCACTTGGAAAGGTTGTTCCAGCAAAGGAACAAATCATGAGAATATTGAGATGTTTGCCAGATAGATGGAGAGGCACGTCTGTCTCAATCAGAGAATCATGTGACATTGGAACACTGCCTGTCAAGGAGTTAATTAGTAAACTAATGATGTATGAAGAAGAATTGAAGGTGAACAAAGAAGAAGATGATGAACCCAAGAGAAAATCTGTGGCATTTAAAACTACTGCATCAAAGAGTAAAGACAAGGAGAAAGTACATGTGCCTACTGAAAGCTCATCTAGTGAAGATTCAGATTCTGACAGTGATGAAGAAATGGCTCAAATAGCAAGGAGATTCAAGAAGTTCTGTAGGAAGAAAAAGTTTTTCAGAAAACCTAACTACAAAGGTAAGTATGATCAACAAGGCAAGTGGAAGAAGGATTGGAAGAAGTCGGATAAAGAAGATGATATAGTCTTCTATGAATGCAAGAGGAAAGGACACATCAAAGCTGACTGTCCTAAGTTAAAATTCAAGAAAAAATATGACTATAAGGACAAGAAGTATAAGAAAGCTATGAAAGCAACCTGGAGTTCTTCGGAGGACAGCACAAGTGAATTAGTGGCTAGTGAATCTGAAAAAAAAAATCGTGCTAATATGTGTTTCATGACTAACACATCTGAGGTACCTATTTCACCAGTTTTAAATAATTATTATTCTGGAAATGACCATGATTCAGACAATGAGGAAAATATGTCTAAAGCTGAACTGTTTGAATATTGCAATATGCTGGAAGATACTTGCAATGAACTAAATACTAAATATAAATCTTTGAAGAAACAGCATGCTCTGACTAGTAATATTAAAATAGATTTAAGTGTGGAAAAAGAGAAGTATGATCAACTATTGAAAGAGAACACTCAACTTAAATTATCAAAAGAACAATTAAGAAAAGATATTGAAAAGTTCACTGCTGGTAGGGATACCTTGACACAACTGATAGGAAAACATATTGCTCCAAAATATACAACCGGTCTAGGATATCAGACTGGACAGAGACAAGTAAGCAAAACCAAATTTGTTCCAAAATCTGGACAGTTTTCTGCTAGTTCTAGTTCAGGACCATCTTATACAAAACAGTTTTCTAAAGGACCCAACAAAGTATTTTTGTATCAAAATATGCTTTCTGGTTTAAGAAAAAATATAAAGAAAATATGGGTTCCCAAAGTTTTATTAGCTAACCTTTCTGGACCCAAAAAGATCTGGGTACCAAAATTATCCTATGTCTAATCTATTTTGCAGGGAAATTGTTTAAAGAGCACCTGTAACACTCTATGGTATTTGGACAGCAGATATTCAAGACATATGACTGGAGACTATTCTTGCTTCAAGAGTCTGATTAAAGTAGATGGTGGGCATGTCACCTTTGGTGACAATGCAAAAGGAAAAATCGTCGGCTTAGGCCAGATTGGTAACCCTGATACAATTTTAATTTCTAAAGTACTTTTTGTTGATGGATTAAAGTATAACTTACTTAGTATATCTCAGTTATGTGATGATGGTTTTAATGTTAAATTTGAAAATGATTCATTCAATGTTTTTAATTCAAAATATGACTTAGTTTTCACTGCATATAGAAATGAAAATGTATATGTTGTTGATCTAAATTCCTTGGTCAAACAAAATGTTTCCTACTTAAATGCTTTCTATAAAAAGTCTTGGATGTGGCATAGGAGACTAGGACACTATAATGTGCACTCACTTAGGAAACTTTCTAAGAAATGCTTAGTTAGAGACCTACCCAAATTAGAATTCCCAAATGATAAAGTGTGTAATCCCTGTCAAAAGGGAAAACAACACAAAGTTTCTTTTAAACCAAAGAAAGAAGTTTCAACTTCTCAACCACTTGAATTGGTTCACATGGATTTGTTTGGACCTTCAAGAGTTTCAAGTTTAAATGTAAAGCACTATGTTTATGTTCTTGTAGATGATTTTTCTAGATACACTTGGGTATACTTTCTAGCTCACAAGAGTGAAGCATGTTCCTACTTTGTTAAATATTCCAAATCTGTAGAAAATCTTAGTGGACTCAAAATTAAGACCCTGAGAAGTGATCATGGGCGTGAGTTTGAGAATCATGAATTTGAATCCTACTGCTCACACAATGGCTATAATCACAACTTTTCTGCTCCTAGGACACCCCAACAGAATGGTGTAGTGGAAAGAAGAAATAAAACCCTTCAAGAAATTGCAAGGACTATGCTTAATGAGTATGACTTACCTATTTATTTTTGGGCTGAAGCTGTAAATACAGCTTGCTATGTCATTAATAGAGTTTTAATTAGACCTATTCTAAAAAGGACCCCTTATGAACTTTGGAATAATAGGAAGCCTAAGGTTAATTACTTTAAAGTTTTTGGTTGCAAAGTCTTTATCCTTAACACTAAAGATAATCTTGACAAATTCGCTCCCAAAAGTGATGAAGGAATTTTCCTGGGTTACTCTATTTCAAGTAAAGCCTATAGAGTATATAATAAGAAAACCAAATGTGTGTAAGAATCAGTTCATGTCAAATTCGATGAGACTGATCCACATGACCCTAAAACCTACCCTGAAGATCTTGAGGAAGATTTTTCTAATCTGGACCTTAATGATAAGAATACCGAATCCCCTGTAAAAGAATCCAGTTCTGGAAATTTTCTATAATCTGCTCATACCAATTCCAGACCAGCAGACAACCCTGAAGAAGCCAGTTCAACTCCTTATAGAGGTGTTAGAACTCTCAAGAATCATCCTCTTGATGTTGTTGTAGGTGATTTAAATAGAGGAACACAAACTAGATATTCTCTAAGAAATCAGGTTGAATATCAAGCTTTTCTCTCACATCTTGAACCCAAAGATATCAATGATGCTATCAATGATGAATTCTGGGTAATGGCTATGCAAGAAGAACTAAATCAGTTTGAAAGAAACAAAGTTTGGGAATTAGTGGAAAGACCTAAGGACACTCCAACCATAGGCACTAAATGGGTGTTTAGGAACAAAGTTGATGAGTCTGGAAATATCATTAGAAACAAGGCTAGGCTAGTTTCACAAGGCTATAGTCAAGGGGAAGGAATAGACTATGAGGAGACCTTTGCACCCGTGGCTAGATTAGAGGCCATTAGGATATTACTTGCTTATGCTGCTCATCTGAATTTCACACTCTATCAAATGGATGTTAAAAGCGCTTTTCTAAATGGATATATAAATGAGGATGTATTTGTTGAACAACCTCCTGGTTTTACAAATCCCCATCTTTCCAATCATGTTTTCAAACTATCTAAAGATTTATATGGTTTAAAGAAAGCTCCAAGAGCTTGGTATGATAGGCTCAGCTCTTTTCTTATTTCAAAAGGATTTACTAAAGGAATAGCTGATCCTACTCTTTTCATTAAATGGATTTCTAAAAATGTTTTGATAGTACAGATCTATGTAGATGATATTATTTTTGGATCTTCTAAAAATTCTTTATGTATTGATTTTTCAAAAATAATGCAAAATGAGTTTGAAATGAGCTTAATGGGAGAACTCAAATTTTTCCTTGGATTTCAGATCTTTCAAAATAAAAATGGTATTATTTTGAATCAAATTAAATATATTAAAGATCTTCTAAAACGTTTTTCATTGGATAGTAGTAAAGGCAGTGATACACCTATGAGTACCACCTGTAAGTTGGATAGTGATGAAACTGGAGAACCAGTAAATCAAACCAACTACAGAGGTATGATAGGAAGTCTATTATACCTTACTGCTAGTAGACCCGACATCATGTTCAGTGTATGCATGTGTGCTCAATTTCAAGCCAACCCAAAGGAGTCTCATTTGACTGGTGTTAAAAGAATCTTCAAATATCTAAAACATACTCCCAACTTAGGACTATTTTATCCAAAAGGACAATCATTTGATTTATTGAGTTATTCTGATGCTGATTTTTCTGGCTGTAAGTTAGACAGAAAAAGCACCTCTGGAACATGTCACATCTTAAGCAAATCGCTAGTATCTTGGTATAGTAAGAAGCAGAATTATGTTGCATTATCTACTGCCAAAGCTGAGTATATAGCTGCTGGTAGTTGTTGTGCACAAATCTTGTGGATGAAACACACTTTACTAGACTATGGATATCAATTCAAACATGTCTCTATAAAGTGTGACAATACAAGTGCTATTAACATTTCCAAAAATCCAGTATCTCATGCTAGGACAAAGCATATTGATGTGAGACATCACTTTTTGAGGGATCACTATCAAAAGGGTGATATCACTCTTGAATTCATTGGCACTGAACATCAGTTAGCTGATATTTTTACAAAGCCGTTGAATTATGAGAGATTAAATTACATCAAACATGAGTTAGGTATGATTAACTATATCACAGTTGAACCTCACAGTTGAACCTCACAGTTGAACCTCACAGTTGAACCTCACAGTTGAACCTCACAGTTGAACCTCACAGTTGAACCTCATAGTTGAACCTCACAGTTGAACTTCACAGTCGGACCTTACAGTTAGACATCACCGGTGTACCTCACTGATTCATCTCACTGTAGGCTACTTCGCTGTTTAAATCGTTTTTTTTTTTTTGCGGAAATTCGAACCGTTCTCTTTATTTCTAATCCCTAAATGATAAATTTAAATGCATCGAACCCGACTCAATCCACTTCCTTTCTCTATCTCGACCCTTGCTCTTGAACTACATAAACCCTAAGCCTTCAACTAAACCTAGGAACCTCGTTCAAATCCCATGGCTAGAACAAAGCGACCCCCGTCTGTCAATGAGAATGTGCCAATGCCGAAGATAACTCGAGACAAATCCAGTGGCACCAGTAATACCCTAACAAGACTTGCAAACCCGCATCTGACCAAGAGATAAATCTTTGCGGAAAAGGATCTAAGTGAAGAATGGTTGTTGTCGAGCAAATCGTTAGTACTGGAAGTACTAAATGTGCAAGGATGGACCGAATGCTTCACCAACAACAATGGACCGTACTACCCAAAACTTGTGAAAGAGTTCTATGAATTCCTAAAGTTCGAAGAGGAGGATGATATGCATAGACTAATATCCAGAGTAAACGCCACTGAAGTTAGTTTCTCGTCTGTCGAATGGGCTTCCTGTTTAAGAGTTCCTCATGAAGGCATATATGACTACTATTCTGGAGTAGCTCCTCCGGATAGTGGTATATTTGAGTATGAGAAGGCTCTGGAAGAACTGACAGGTGATGGTAAGTTAAGGAAGATTATTGCTGCCGAGATGAATGGAGAAGATAGACTTCTGTTTAAGTTTGTTCAGCATGTACTAAGTCCCAGAAAAGGAGACTTTGCAGCCCTAAAGTACCAGGACATATTCCTGATGTACTTACTGAAGCATGGAAGGAAGATCAACCTATGTAGGTTGCTGATGGCACAGATGTAAGATATGATTAAGACCAGCTCAAAATCCAATGCCTTGTTTCATGCTAAGCTTATTTCGGTGATGCTGAAAGTAAAGGGTGTAGTTGGAAATCAAGAAGAAGTAATTGTGGCTAAAAACAGTGTCTGTATCTCAAAGGTAATCTTAAAATTCATGAAGATCAGCTGGAATCCCTGGAAGAAAGCATGGGTGAATGATGAAGAGAGAATTTATGAGAATTTTGATCCCTCTACTCATCCATCTAGGTCGAGAAACAAAAGAGATCCAGGCTTAAAGCCTGATGAGACAGAACCTGTGTATTCAGATGAAGAGGAGGCTGAAGAAGCTAGTGACCCTATAAGAGAGAACACCCCCATTGATGATGGGAGTGACCCTGAGCTACCTCACAGTCCTGTCAGGACAATAACTTTTGGAACAGCGAGCCCTTCAAAAGAACTGCCAAGTAGGGAGACTGTTCTAAGGGACAGTGACACTGAGTCTACTGAAGAAGAAGAAGAAGATGAATCTCAATACGTTGTCAGAGATACCTCTGAAGAGGATGAAACTATTGATACAGAAGAGGATGGGGCTAATAATGAGAAAAATGAAAATATTTCTGAAACTGAAGAAGAGTACAATGATGAAGAGAAAGAAAAAGAGCTCAGTTTGAGCCCTCCAATAGGCTATACAATTAAGTCGATGTCTGACCAGGAAGCAGGAGTGGCATCCACTGCTGTTGATATGGAAGACATTGTTGACTCAACAGAGAAAGAGGCTAACCTCACTGCTGAACCAACAGAGGCAACTACAGTCGAACCTGCTGGGACTGCAGAAGAAAATATGGAGTTACCCAAAGCCGAAGAGATAGAGGAAAATTCTCAAGAGAAAGATCCAAGTGAGGGGGAGCATTTTGGTTCAGTCTCTGTACTTTATAATATAGAAGGATGGTCATCAGATCCAGGATATATAGTCCTTGGACTTAACTATGAAGATTCGGATGAGGAAGAAAAGCCACCAAGGGATCCAGTTATCCTGACTAAAAACCTTCCAATGCTTGAGAATGACAAATTGGCAACCAAGGAGGACCTTGAATCCTTAAAGGTTGAAATGAAGGAGGCTATAAGACAATCCATGGAAGAGTTGAAAACCAGTCTTGTTGATGAGCTGAAAAGTGTGGAGCAATCTTTAGAATTATCCCAGGGATGTGTTGTGGCAAGACCAGTAAAAGAAACGATGAATAAAGTTAAAGTATGTCATACTCAGATTGAAAGCTGGACTGAAGCTGTGGTTTCCCTAAGATAATCAGTTGCTTCTTTGACTGCCATGAGCAGTTCTCAAACTCAAGTGGCCGCTGAGATTCGGTACATCAAAGAGGAGGTCAAACAATTTGTGGAAGTGTTTGAGCATTTCAAGAATTCAGTCAAAGAACACTTAAACATCCAGGATGCTCTTGTTCAGAAGGTGGTTGGAAATTTGACTCAGTACTTCAAGGAGACAGTGGCATTCTTGGTCAAATCCCTTCCTTCATCTGGCTCTCCTGTAGACCTTGACTAGTTCCAGAATGTAATCAAAGAAGAACTTTCTAAGGCCAGCGCCAGTGACACCTCTGACTTACAGATTCTTGCTACCACTAGGGAAGTAAGTGGCTTTGTTCGTGAACACCTGCAAGCGGCTACCGCTTCTCAGGAGGCCATTAAGAACAAGTTTGACTATTACTTTGACAGGATTTATACCAAGCATCAGTTGACCAGCCACTTCAAGCTCCTGATAGAGAATATGAAATTGCTTCCTGTGACTCAAGAATTTAAACAATAAGTCAGCAAATTAAGTGAATTGACCCCTGCATTGGATAAATTTTTGGAAAATAAGAATGATTTTTTATCTGCCATGGACAGAGGAGGAAGCATTATCATGGATTTCCGAAACCTTCTTCTATCCTTTCTCCATGTGGATTGCACCCCTGTCATAGTAACCCCTGCCTTGCCTGTCTCAACTCCCAGCGGTTCCTCTGTGATGTCTCTTGCTGATGTTGTCCGAAATCTTCGTCCCTTGATACCTCAGCAAGCTACTCACTACAGATCCTCAGGAGCCTCTGTTGCTGCTCCTCCAGTCATTCCTGCTGCCATTCCTCAACCGGCTGACTCTCTTGCTCCATCTTCTTCCTCCAAAGGAAAAGATCCCTTACCTATCGATGAAGAGGATTGAGTCTGTCTATGTATTTTTGATAGGGATATTGTATTTTTTTCGGTCATGTAATGTCCTGATTTCTTTTAATACCATATTTCTTAATTTTTTTTGCTAATCACAAAGGGGGAGACATATAATTAATTGGGAGAAATATAATTGGGCTAATTCTAGAACCTCAAATTAGTCCTTTTCATTCCGTTTCTCAACTACATCTATAATTTATATATATGCTAACATAATTTGTGATTATCAAAAAGGGGGAGATTGTTGGATTCACCTGTTTTGATAATCCCAAATCATGGTTAAACATTGATCATGACGTATTAAGCCTTTCACTAATCTTGTTAATTTATGCTTAAACTCACTTCATCCTAGACATTTTATGCTCTTACTCTCATGACTTTACTGCAACAGATTACAGTTACGTTTAATAAGTTCACCATTGATGGCTACTGGTAAAAGCCTTATGTTCAAAGTCACAGTTTCAGCTAACTGTCACTTTAAGTCACCATTGCAAGAAGATCACAGTTGAAGGTCTACTGCTATGATTAAGAAACTACTGATACAAGGTTACAGTCACAAGACTATTGCTTAATCATTTGTCAAAGCTCACAGACAAAGAGTCACAGTTGTAAGGTTACTGATTTGATAAGGCTTCTATTATAAGTTTATTGTGTGACTCTTTCCTTATCAAGTCTTCTGTTGAGAATTTATCCGATCAAGCCTACAGTCGCACGAGTCTACCGTTAGTAGAGGACTACAGTCATACAGCTTCCACTGTCGACTAAGTCGACTGGCAATCGAAGTCTACAGTTGAAAAGGTTACAGTTGCAATAATTTTTTGTTACAGATTCATCGTTGAAGTCTACCGATATGAGGCTACAGTTAAATAGAAAAATAGCTACCGTTGCAAGCCTACAGACAGAGAACCCACAGTCGAAGTCCACAGTTAGAAAAATTCTACAGTTGGAAAGACCTCAATTGAAGTCTACCGTGTGACCTGAATCTGCGACCAGTCTAATGATATTATATTAATTCTCTTTGTCAAATTTATTAATACTATTATATAACGGTCATGTCTGAACAGATTAATACACCTAACATTATTTATTAATCATTGCAGGCATATCAGGAAACATTACGATGTATGAGGAAAAGCACACGGGATTGGGTGAAAAAGGTGGACAACACGAGATAAAGATTTACAGAGCTGCCAACAAATAAAAAAGAGCATTCTCTTGCAGAAGAACAAAAAGAGTCCCAAGTGTACCGACTGAAAGAACCCTCTTCGAGCTATGTTGTGATACACTCAAATCTCAATGAACTGATCATCTATACATCTGGAAGTTGGGACACTCCGTTTTGGAGTCAACTCTCAGAAAAGGACCAAATATTCACCTCATCCATTCCAACGAGTCCAGAGCTGATCTGGAAACACTACAGAGCATTCTAAACTTATTCCTATCTTTTTTTTGGCTCTGTTGTGTTTAATGTTTTTCTTACATTTTTGAGCAGTGTGTTTGTATTACACACACACTGACTTTTGGGCTTACACTGAGGGATACTGAAAATCCCTATTTCAAACTCCTTTTACTTTTGTTACCCATGTACAACTGTGGAAGAATCCTGGTGTGTCTTGGTTATTTTGATTTCCCACGAGTAACTGTGGTAGAGGTTGTGAAACCTGGACAGTTTGTCAAAACTGTTTTAAAGCCCGATATAGGTTGTGTATCAATTTTTTAATAAAATTACTTGGTGGCAGGTGATCACCAAGTGGAGAGGACTAGGTCTTGTCTTAAGACTGAACCTCTTGTTTAAATTAGCTTGTTCATCTTTTCAGTACTCTTTTTTAATACTTATTTGCTGTGCTTACTTTCAAAAACAGAAATCCTTTTTATTTACTCTGATAGTTAAATTTGGTTAGTGTTTATACGATATTTGTTTAGTAAACTTGTTTAGAAAGTCAAATTAGTTGTCATACTAATTTCACTGAGGATTAATCAACCTTTGAGAAACCTGTTGAACAATAAGTCACTTATATCTCTACTGCCTTAATTAACTGGGCCTCTATTAAATTGGGGGATTTTAATCCTAGAAGTTTTTAACAGAAATTTTGAATGGGTACTCAATTCACCCCCCCCCCCTCTTGAGTATTCACTCCGACTAAAATTTGGTATCAAAGCAAAGTTAATATTTTCTAAAGTACTTTACTTTTCAAACTGTGATTTTAGTTTTATCCTAAAGATCTTAAATTTCTGTTATTTCTAAATTTTTATCTCTTTAAATCATTTTCCAAAATCTAGTTATGGATAATAGACTTGAGGGTGCTGCTACTAACCGGACACCTTTCTTCAATGGAAATAACTATGCTCAGTGGAAACTTAAAATGAAAATCCATTTAGAAAGTATGGGTTTTGATATCTGGATGACTATAGAGTCTCAATACAAAATTCCAGAAACTGAAAGAATAACTTGGGATAAACCTACTAAGGCCGTTTACAACAATAATTGTAAAGCTATGAATGCCCTCTACTTTGCTTTAGGAGATGAGGAATTCAATATAATTTCTGCCTGCAAATATGCTTTTGAAATTTGGGATACCTTGGCTGTTTCTCACGAAGGAACAACTAATGTTAAGGAAATGTGGTTAAATACTTATACTATTAAATATGATAACTTTAAAATGAAAACTGATGAACCCATTTCTGATATGTATCTCAGGTTTAATGAGATAGTTAACACAATTAGCTCACTTGGAAAGGTTGTTCCAGCAAAGGAACAAATCATGAGAATACTGAGATGTTTTCCAGATAGATGGAGAGGCACGTCTGTCTCAATCAGAGAATCCTGTGACATTGGAACACTTCCTGTCAAGGTGTTAATTGGTAAACTAATGATGTATGAAGAAGAATTAAAGGTGAACAAAGAAGAAGATGATAAACCCAAGAGAAAATCCGTGGCATTTAAGACTACTGCATCAAAGAGTAAAGACAAGGAGAAAGTACATGTGCCTACTGAAAGCTCATCTAGTGAAGATTCAGATTCTGACAGTGATGAAGAAATGGCTCAAATATCCAGGAGATTCAAGAAGTTCTATAGGAAGAAAAAGTTTTTCAGAAAACCTAACTACAAAGGTAAGTATGATCAACAAGGCAAGTGGAAGAAGGATTGGAAGAAGTCGGATAAAGAAGATGATATAGTCTGCTATGAATGCAAGAGGAAAGGACACATCAAAGCTGACTGTCCTAAGTTAAAATTCAAGAAAAAATATGACTATAAGGACAAGAAGTACAAGAAAGCTATGAAAGCAACCTGGAGTGCTTCAGAGGACAGTACAAGTGAATCAGAGGCTAGTGAATCTGAAAAAAATCTTGCTAATATGTGTTTCATGACTAACACATCTGAGGTACCTATTTCACCAGTTTTAAATAATTATTATTCTGGAAATGACCATGATTCAGACAATGAGGAAAATATGTCTAAAGCTGAACTGTTTGAATATTGCAATATGCTGGAAGATACTTGCAATGAACTAAAGACTAAATATAAATCTTTGAAGAAACAGCATGCTTTGACTAGTAATATTAAAACAGATTTTTAAGTGTGGAAAAAGAGAAGTATGCTCAACTATTGAAAGAGAACACTCAACTTAAATTATCAAATGAACAATTAAGAAAAGATATTGAAAAGTTCCCTGCTGGTAGGGATACCTTGACACAACTGCTAGGAAAACATATTGCTCCCAAATATACAACCGGTCTAGGATATCAGCCTGGATAGAGACAAGTAAGCAAAACCAAATTTGTTCCAAAATCTGGACAGTTTTCTGCTAGTTATAGTTCAGGACCATCTTATACAAAACAGTTTTCTAAAGGACCCAACAAAGTATTTTTGTCTCAAAATATGCTTTCTGCTTTAAGAAAAACTATAAATCAAATATGGGTTCCCAAAGTTTTATTAGCTAACCTTTCTGGACCCAAAAAGATCTGGGTACCAAAATTATCCTATATCTAATCTATTTTGCAGGGAAATTGTTTAAAGAGCACCTGTAACACTCTATGGTATTTGGACAGCAGATGTTCAAGGCATATGACAGGAGACTATTCTTGCTTCAAGAGTCTGATTAAAGTAGATGGTGGGAATGTCACCTTTGGTGACAACGCAAAAGGAAAAATCATCGGCTTAGGCCAGATTGGTAACCCTGATACAATTTTAATTTCTAAAGTACTTTTTGTTGATGGAATAAAGTATAACTTACTTAGTATATCTCAGTTATGTGATGATGGTTTTAATGTTAAATTTGAAAATGATTCATGCAATGTTTTTAATTCAAAATATGACTTAGTTTTCACTACATCTAGAAATGAGAATGTATATGTTGTTGATCTAAATTCCTTGGTCAAACAAAATGTTTCCTGCTTAAATGCTTTCTATAAAGAGTCTTGGCTATGGCATAGGAGACTAGGACACTTTAATGTGCACTCACTTAGGAAACTTTCTAAGAAATTCTTAGTTAGAGACCTACCCAAATTAGAATTCCCAAATGATAAAGTGTGTAATCCCTGTCAAAAGGGAAAACAACACAAAGTTTCTTTTAAACCAAAGAAAGAAGTTTCAACTTCTCAACCACTTGAATTGGTTCACATGGATTTGTTTGGACCTTCAAGAGTTTCAAGTTTAAATGGAAAGTACTATGTTTATGTTCTTGTAGATGATTTTTCTAGATACACTTGGGTATACTTTCTAGCTCACAAGAGTGAAGCTTGTTCCTACTTTGTTAAATATTCCAAATCTGTAGAAAATCTTAGTGGACTCAAAATTAATACCCTGAGAAGTGATCATGGTCTTGAGTTTGAGAATCATGAATTTGAATCCTACTGCTCACACAATGGCTATAATCACAACTTTTTTGCTCCTAGGACAACCCAACAGAATAGTGTAGTGGAAAGAAGAAATAGAACCCTTCAAGAAATTGCAAGGACTATGCTTAATGAGTATGACTTACCTATTTGTTTTTGGGCTGAAGCTGTAAATACAGCTTGCTATGTCATTAATAGAGTTTTAATTAGACCTATTCTAAAAATCACACCTTATGAACTTTGGAATAATAGGAAGCCTAAGGTTAATTACTTTAAAGTTTTTGGTTGCAAAGTCTTTATCCTTAACACTAAATATAATCTTGACAAATTCTCTCTCAAAAGTGATGAAGGAATTTTCCTGGGTTACTCTATTTCAAGTAAAGCCTATAGAGTATTCAATAAGAAAACCAAATGTGTGGAAGAATCAGTTCATGTCAAATTCGATGAGACTGATCCACATGAGCCTAAAACCTACCCTGAAGATCTTGAGGAAGATTTGTCTAATCTGGACCTTAATGATAAGAATACTGAATCCCCTGTAAAAGAATCCAGTTCTGGAAATTTTCCAGAATCTGCTCATACCAATTCCAGACCAGCAGACAACCCTGAAGAAGCCAGTTCAACTCCTTATAGAGGTGTTAGAACTCTCAAGAATCATCCTCTTGATGCTGTTGTAGGTGATTTAAATAGAGGAACACAAACTAGAGATTCTCTAAGAAATCAGGTTGAATATCAAGATTTTCTCTCACAGCTTGAACCCAAAGATATCAATGATGCTATCAATGATGAATTCTAGGTAATGGCTATGCAAGAAGAACTAAATCAGTTTGAAAGAAACAAAGTTTGGGAATTAGTGGAAAGACCTAAGGACACTCCAGCCATAGGCACTAAATGGGTGTTTAGGAACAAAGTTGATGAGTCTGGAAATATCATTAGAAACAAGGCTAGGATAGTTTCACAAGGCTATAGTCAAGAGGAAGGAATAGACTATGAGGAGACCTTTGCACCCGTGGCTAGATTAGAGGCCATTAGGATATTACTTACTTATGCTGCTCATCTGAATTTCACACTCTATCAAATGGATGTTAAAAGCACTTTTCTAAATGGATATATAAATGAGGATGTATTTGTTGAACAACCTCCTGGTTTTACAAATCCCCATCTTTCCAATCATGTTTTCAAACTATCTAAAGCTTTATATGGTTTAAAGCAAGCTCCAAGAGCTTGGTATGATAGGCTCAGCTCTTTTCTTATTTCAAAAGGATTTACTAAAGGAATATCTGGTCCTACTCTTTTCATTAAATGGATTTCTAAAAATGTTTTGATAGTACAGATCTATGTAGATGATATTATTTTTGGATCTTCTAAAAATTCTTTATGTATTGATTTTTCAAAAATAATGCAAAATGAGTTTGAAATGATCTTAATGTGAGAACTCAAATTTTTCCTTGGATTTCAGATCTTTCAAAATAAAAATGGTATTATTTTGAATCAAAGTAAATATATTAAAGATCTTCTAAAACGTTTTTCATTGGATAGTAGTAAAGGCAGTGATACACCTATGAGTACCACCTGTAAGTTGGATAGTGATGAAAATGGAGAACCAGTAAATCAAACCAACTACAGAGGTATGATAGGAAGTCTACTATACCTTACTGCTAGTAGACCCGACATCATGTTCAGTGTACGCATGTGTGCTCGATTTCAAGCCAACCCAAAGGAGTCTCATTTGACTGCTGTTAAAAGAATCTTCAAATATCTAAAACATACTCCCAACTTAGGACTATTTTATCCAAAAGGACAATCATTTGATTTATTTAGTTATTCTGATGATGATTTTGCTGGCTATAAGTTAGACAGAAAAAGCACCTCTGGAACATGTCACATCTTAGGCAAATCGCTATTATCTAGGTGTAGTAATAAGCAGAATTCTGTTGCATTATCTACCGCCGAAGCTGAGTATATAGCTGCTGGTAGTTGTAGTGCACAAATCTTGTGGATGAAACACACTTTACTAGACTATGGATATCAATTCAAACATGTCTCTATAAAGTGTGACAATACAAGTGCTATTAACATTTCAAAAAATCCAGTATCTCATGCTAGGACAAAGCATATTGATGTGAGACATCACTTTTTGAGGGATCACTATCAAAAGGGTGATATCACTCTTAAATTCATTGGCACTGAACATCAGTTAGCTGATATTTTTACAAAGATGTTGAATTCTGAGAGATTAAATTACATCAAACCTGAGTTAGGTATGATTAACTATGGCACAGTTGAACCTCACAGTTTAACTTCACAGTTGAACCTCACAGTTGCACAGTTGAACCTCACAGTTGAACCTCACAGTTGAACTTCACAGTCGGACCTTACAGTTAGACATCACCGGTGTACCTCACTGATACATCTCACTGTAGGCTACTTCGCTGTTTAAATCGTTTTTTTTTTTTTTGCAGAAATTCGAACCGTTCTCTTTATTTCTAATCCATAAATGATAAAATTAAATGCATCAAACCCGACTCAATCCACTTCCTTTCTCTATCTCGACCCTTGCTCTCGAACGACCTAAACCCCAAGCCTTCAACTAAACCTAGGAACCTCGTTCAAATCCCATGGCTAGAACAAAGCGACCCACGTTTGTCAATGAGAATGTGCTAATGCCGAAGAGAACTCGAGCCAAATCCAGTGGCACCAGTAATACCCTAACAAGACTTGCAAACCCGCATCTGACCAAGAGATAAATATTTGCGGAAAAGGAGCTAAGTGAAGAATGGTTGTTGTCGAGCAAATCATTAGTACTGGAAGTACTAAAGGTGCAAGGATGTACTGAATGCTTCACCAACAACAATGGACCGTACTACCCAAAACTTGTGAAAGAGTTCTATGAATTCCTAAAGTTCGAAGAGGAGGATGATATGCATAGACTAATATCCAGAGTAAATGGCACTGAAGTTAGTTTCTCGTCTGTCGAATGGGCTGCCTGTTTAAGAGTTCCT
This sequence comes from Viscum album, assembly GCA_963277665.1. Classification (NCBI taxonomy): domain Eukaryota; kingdom Viridiplantae; phylum Streptophyta; class Magnoliopsida; order Santalales; family Viscaceae; genus Viscum; species Viscum album. The sequence continues at coordinate 680,830,608 of OY728147.1, forward strand.
CATGAAGGCATATATGACTACTATTCTGGAGTAGCTCCTCCGGATAGTGGTATATTTGAGTATGAGAAGGATCTGGAAGAACTGACAGGTGATGGTAAGTTAAGGAAGATTATTGCTGCCGAGATGAATGGAGAAGATAGACTTCTGTTTAAGTTTGTTCAGCATGTACTAAGTCCCAGAAGAGGAGACTTTACAGCACTAAAGTACCAGGACATATTCCTGATGTACTTACTGAAGCATGGAAGGAAGATCAACCTATGTAGGTTGCTGATGGCACATATGGAAGATATGATTAAGACCAGCTCAAAATCCAATGCCTTGTTTCATGCTAAGCTTATTTCGGTGATGCTGAAAGTAAAGGGTGTAGATGGAAATCAAGAAGAAGTAATTGTGGCTAAAAACAGTGTCTGTATCTCAAAGGTAATCTGCAAATTCATGAAGATCAGCTGGAATCCCTGGAAGAAAGCATGGGTGAATGATGAAGATAGAATTTATGAGAATTTTGATCCCTCTACTCATCCATCTAGGCCGAGAAACAAAAGAGATCCAGGCTTAAATCCTGATGAGCCAGAACCTGTGTATTCAGATGAAGAGGAGGCTGAAGAAGCTAGTGACCCTATAAGAGAGAACACCCCCATTGATGATGGGAGTGACCCTGAGCTACCTCACAGTCCTGTCAGGACAATAACTTTTGGAACAGCGAGCCCTTCAAAAGAACTTCCAAGTAGGGAGACTGTTCTAAGGGACAGTGAAACTGAGTCTACTGAAGAAGAAGAAGATGAATCTCAATACGTTGTCAGAGATACCTCTGAAGAGGATGAAACTGTTGAGACATAAGAGGATGGGCCTAAGAATGAGAAAAATGAAAATATTGCTGAAACTGAAGAAGAGGACAATGATGAAGAGAAAGAAAAAGAGCTCAGTTTGAGCCCTCCAATAGGCTATACAATTAAGTCGGTGTCTGACCAGGAAGCAGGAGTGGCATCCACTGCTGTTGATATGGAAGACATTGTTGACTCAACAGAGAAAGAGGCTAACCTCACTGCTGAACCAATAGAGGCAACTACAGTCGAACCTGCTGGGACTGCAGAAGAAAATATGGAGTTACCCAAAGCCGAACAGATAGAGGAAAATGCTCAAGAGAAATCTCCAAGTGAGGGGGAGCATTTTGGTTCAGTCTATGTACTTTATGATATAGAAGGATGGTCATCAGATCCAGGATATATAGTCCTTGGACATATCTATGAAGATTCGGATGAGGAAGACAGGCCACCAAGGGATCCAGTTATCCTGACTAAAAACCTTCCAATGCTTGAGACTGACAAATTGGCAACCAAGGAGGACCTTGAATCCTTAAAGGTTGAAATGAAGGAGGCTATAAGACAATCCATGGAAGAGTTGAAAACCAGTCTTTTTGATGAGCTGAAAAGTGTGGAGCAATCTTTAGAATTATCCCTGGGCTGTGTTGTGGCAAGACCAGTAAAAGAAACGATGAATGAAGTTAAAGTATGTCATACTCAGATTGAAAGCTGGACTTAAGCTGTGGTTTCCCTAAGACAATCAGTTGCTTCTTTGACTACCATGAGCAGTTCTCAAACTCAAGTGGCTGCAGAGATTCGGTACATCAAAGAGGTGGTCAAACAATTTGTGGAAGTGTTTGAGCGTTTCAAGAATTCAGTCAAAGAACACTTAAACAGCCAGGATGCTCTTGTTCAGAAGGTGGTTGGAAATTTGACTCAGTCCTTCAAGGAGACAGTGGCATTCACGGTCAAATACCTTCCTTCATCTAGCTCTCCTGTAGACCTTGACCAGTTCCGGAATGTAATTAAAGAAGAACTTTCTAAGGCCAGTGCCAGTGACACCTCTGACTTATAGATTCTTGCTACCACTAGGGAAGTAAGTGGATTTGTTCGTGAACACCTACAAGCGGCTACCGCTTCTCAGGAGGCCATTAAGAACAAGGTTGACTATTACTTTGACAGGATTTATACCAATCATCAGTTGACCATCCACTTCAAGCTCCTGATAGAGAATATGAAATTTCCTCCTGTGACTCAAGCTTTTAAACAACAAGTCAACAAATTAAGCGAATTGACCCCTGCATTGGATAAATATTTGGAAAATAAGAATGATTTTTTATCTGCCATGGACAGAGGAGGAAGCATTATCATGGATTTCCGAAACCTTCTTCTACCCTTTCTCCATGTGGATTGCACCCCTGTCATAGTACCCCCTGCCTTGCCTGTCTCAACTCCCAGCGGTTCCTCCGTGATTTCTCCTGCTGATGCTGTCCGAAATCTTCGTCCCTTGATACCTCAGCAAGCTACTCACTACAGATCCTCAGGAGCCTCTGTTGCTGCTCCTCCAGTCATTCCTGCTGCCATTCCTCAACCGGATGACTCTCTTGCTCCATCTTCTTCCTCCAAAGGAAAAGATCCCTTACCTATCGATGAAGAGGATTGAGTCTGTCTATGTATTTTTGATAGGGATCTTGTATTTTTTTCGGTCATGTAATGTCCTGATTTCTTTTAATACCATATTTCTTAATTTTTTTTGCTAATCACAAAGGGGGAGACATATAATTAATTGGGAGAAATATAATTGGGCTAATTCTAGAACCTCAAATTAGGCCTTTGCATTCTGTTTCTCTACTACATCTATACTTTATATATATGCTAACATAATTTTTGATTATCAAAAAGGGGGAGATTGTTGGATTCACCTGTTTTGATAATCCCAAATCATGGTTAAACATTGATCATGATGTATTAAGCCTTTCACTAATCTTGTTAATTTATGCTTAAACTCACTTCCTCCTAGACATTTTATGCTCTTACTCTCATGACTTTACTGCAACAGATTACAGTTACGTTTAATAAGTTCACCATTGATGGCTACTGGTAAAAGCCTTATGTTCAAAGTCACAGTTTCAGCTAACTGTCACTTTAAGTCACCATTGCAAGAAGATCACAGTTGAAGGTCTACTGCTATGATTAAGAAACTACTGATACAAGGTTACAGTCACAAGACTATTGCTTAATCATTTGTCAAAGCTCACAGACAAAGAGTCACTGTTTTAAGGTTACTGATTTGACAAGGCTTCTGTTAGAAGTTCACTATGTGACTCCTTCCTTATCAAGTCTTCTGTTGAGAATTTATCCGATCAAGCCTACAGTCGCACGAGTCTACCGTTAGTAGAGGTCTACAGTCAAACAGCTTCCACTGTCGACTAAGTCGACTGGCAATCGAAGTCTACAGTTGAAAAGGTTACAGTTGCAACAATTTGTTGTTACAGATTCATCGTTGAAGTCTACCGATATGAGGCTACAGTTAAACAGAAAAACAGCTACTGTTGCAAGCCTACAGACAGAGAACCCACAGTCGAAGTCCACAGTTAGAAAAAGTCTACAGTTGGAAAGACCTCAATTGAAGTCTACCGTGTGACCTGAATCTGCGACCAGTCTAATGATATTATATTATTTCTCTTTGTCAAATTTATTAATACTATTATATAACGGTCATGTCTTAACAGATTAATACACCTGACATTATTTATTAATCCTTGCAGTCATATTAGGAAACATTACGATGTACGAGGAAAAGCACACGTGATTGGGTGAAAAAGGTGGACAACACGAGATAAAGATTTACAGAGCTGCCAACAAATAAAAAAGAGCATTCTATTGCAGAAGAACAAAAAGAGTCCCAAGTGTACCGACTGAGAGAACCCTCTTCGATCTATGCTGTGATACACTCAAATCTCAATGAACTGGTCATCTATACATCTGTAAGTTGGGACACTCCGTTTTGGAGTCAACTCTCAGAAAAGGACCAAATATTCACCTCATCCATTCCAACAAGTCCAGAGCTGATCTTCCAACACTACAGAGCATTCTAAACGTATTCCTATCTTTTTTTTTTGGATCTGTTGTGTTTAAAGTTTTTCTTACATTTGTGAGCAGTGTGTTTGTATTACACACACACTGACTTTTGGGCTTACACTGAGGGATACTGAAAATCCATATTTCAAACTCTTTTTACTTTTGTTACCCACGTACAACTGTGGAAGAAGCCTGGTGTGGCTTGGTTATTTTGATTTCCCACGAGTAACTGTGGTAGAGGTTGTGAAACCTGGACAGTTTGTGAAAACGTTTTTAAAGCCCGATACAGGTTGTGTATCAATTTTTTAATAAAATTACTTGGTGGCAGGTGATCACCAAGTGGAGAGGACTAGGTCTTGGCTTAAGACTAAACCTCTTGTTTAAATTATCTTGTTCATCTTTTCATTACTCTGTTTTTAATACTTATCCGTTGTGCTTACTTTCAAAAACAGAAATCCTTTTTATTTACTCTGATAGTTAAATTTGGTTAGTGTGTATACGAGATTTGTTTAGTAAACTTGTTTCGAAAGTAAAATTAGTTTTCATACTAATTTCACTGAGGAGTAATCAACCTTTGAGAAACCTTTTGAACAATAAGTCACTTATATCTCTACTTCCTTAATTAACTGGGCCTCTATTAAATTGGGGGATTTTAATCCTAGAAGTTTTTAACAGAAATTTTGAATTGGTACTCAATTCACCCCCCCCCCTCTTGAGTATTCACTCCGACTAACAAAAATTTTCATCTCCTATGTATTTATAGTCCATTTTAAATTATTAGTCTCCATAATAGTCTTATTGTATTTTAATATTTTCATAAATTCCAAAAATACCCCTCTCCTCCCCTTATAAATACCACCCCTTCTACTAACACCTTTCAATCCTTGAAGCATTCCAAATATCTACCAAACACTATCATCCCCACTCTACTCATTTAAAAGTAATACTGGTCTCATCAAAAGACCAGTTCCGATTTCCTTAAAGAATCCTTCAAGGAGATGATATTCAAGGGGTAACATTCTGAAAATACCTCTTTTAATTTCTTTTATGCTTCTACCTTATCCTCACCTATTTCATCCATAAAATAAAAATTAATATAGTATAATCTATATATTTAAATTTTATATTTCTAATGTAATATCTTCTATCCAACCCTTTTTCTCATATCTACTTATTGACATAAAGGAAACCAATGTCCAAATTATGGTGATTAACCATCTTCATGGATAATGAGTTTTTGTTATCCATTACCATATTCAAGGCTGGTATTAAAACTATTATTATGGTTAAATAATATTTTAATAATTATATTATTACTTATTTAATTTTATAAAACTAATATATAGACATAATATTAAATAAAATGAAACCGATGTGTGATGGTTAGAAAACTTGCCAAAATAAACTAAACATTTATCATAACATTTTATCAAATAAATCATACTCATGTCAGAAAAAAAAATGATATATGGGACCATTTAAAATTTTTTAAGTGTATTAATATCATTTTATTTCACTTATGTAATATTACTCCCATTTGACAACAACTTCAATAATTATACACAAGTGAACTGACCATGAAACCATGAAATGAACACTCATGAAATGATGAAATCGAACCCTATAACTCATCGAAATGTCTATAAATGAACTTAATAAAATTATAATAAATCAAATACAAATTAAATATTTTTTTAATTTATGAATTAATTAATATAATTTGATAATCTAAGACATTAAGTGCAGGTTCATAATGCATTTGGATATATGGTAAGGGATCTCTCTGAACATCCATATTTCCGTTGGGTTATTATTTCTATATATTTACCTCAACTTATCTCTTCATTATTAATATATAATTCTCCTATATTTTTTTTATGTGTACCAAACATATTTATTTATCTAAATTCATATTTTTTTTATGGGAAATTACATGTTTTTAAAGGTTTCCTTCTCAATTCCTCTCAATAAGAAAACACAATTAAAGGGAACTTATATTTTTCTTGTCCATTTTAAAGTACACTACATAAAATGTTTTAATCCTCCAATTTTTTATCTCAAATCACTCAATTTATCATGAAAAAAATATTTTAGTTCCTTTTTGGTTTTATGCAAACAATTATGTCTTTATCCTCTTTAAAGACTCTATTCTTTTCCCTAAAATCATGTTAAAGTGGCACATTTCTAAAGTTTCCTATCCATTATTTTTCATGTTTTAAATTAATTTGTACATCATTATTCTTGATATAATCTTATATTTCCTTTATTAATGTCCAATTATGATTTAATCCCTTATTTCATGAATACCATTATAATACACCCATTGGTTATGCCTTGTGACATAATTACAAAACCTATTTGTTTCTATGGGTAACCCTCATATTTATTCCTTATGTTTGATTATTTATGTGGCACACATATGCATGAACATGTTATGATGGGCGCACCCAAATAGTGCTCTAGTGCATTGGGTAATGTTTTAGTCTCATGTGACGTCATGTAGGACATTACTGTGTAAACCTAATCCATTATGGGACTTTGTTCACCATGTAACATATTCTAGAATGTTATCCTTGACTCATGTTTATGTCATGTTATATGTTTCTTCCACCTTCTAATTTTTTATGAAAATATGATTCCATGTTCTATATATTATTCTTTCATATGTTTATTCATGATCTATTCCTTTTATGTTATCATAGTATGTATTCTAACTCAGGTGTTGTGCTTCATTTCTATGTTTGTTCCCTTACTAGGATTTTTAGATTATTCATTTTGTCTATGTATTCTCTAGGTTATCCTATACAGTTGTAAGAGCTCAAATGGAGTTTGGATATCATTATGGAGATAAATAAAAATATTTTTTATTTTAATTAAATTATTTCCCATCATGTACCTAATATTATAAATACACTATGATTTTTGATCCTTGGTTTGTATTTTAGGGATAAATATACTTAAAATCATGTAATAATATGTGAAAACTGTATTAGGTCTCTATAAAAGAAACCCAAATCTTCTTTTAAATCAATATATAGGGTTTCTACTTTTAAAAATTTGGAACTTATTCACATGTATTTGTTTGGACCTTCTATAATAGCTAGCTTTGGTGGAAATTATTTTCCATTTTTATAATTTTTCTATATTTATTTATGTTTATTTTTTGTGGATTAAGAGTGAATCTTGTATTGTCTCCACAAAATTTTAAAAAATGGGTTAGAATGAAAAAATCCCAAAATTGTTTCTATAATAAGTGTCTGTATAATATAATTTGAAAATAATGAATTTATTTTTTTTTCCAAATCATTGAATTAAAAAAAGTATCTACCCTGAGAACTCCTCAATGGAATAGATTTTTTAAAAGGGAAAAAATTGGTCTTTGTAAAAAATTTCAATAATAATGTTTAATGAATATAGTATGACTACTCATTTTTTTGGATGAATCTATTAACACTTAATTCTATGTGATATACAGAGTTATAATAATTCATATCTTAACCTTTTGAGTTATGTAATAACAGAAACACAAAATTTGGATAGTTTAATGTTTTTGGATATAGGGTTTATATCTTAAACATCAATGGTAATTTTGGTATGTTTGATATAAAGGATGATAAAGGAGTATTTATAGGTTATTCAAAAACTTATAAATCATATAGAGATTTCAAAAAGAAGTTAAGAGTAGTATAAGAATAAACTCATGTGAATATTAATGAATGTGATCCCTTCGATCATAAGAAAGATCACATTAATGATATTAATGATTCTTTTGATAACTTGAGACTAGAATCTATTTTTGACTAGAAAAGGGATGATGATTTGAAACATGTTCAAGAATAGACAAGTCCCGAATGGATAGAAACTAATGAACCTAAAAGTTTTTTTCCTATAAATCCTAGAACCTTGAAGAACTATTCGTTATAAAATGTTATTAGAATTTTAGATGAAGGTGTTAGGACTAGAAGGAGTACTAGAAACTTTGATAAATATTCTTACTTTTTATCTCAACATAAACCCAAAACCATAGATGAATCCATGAGTGATGAGAGTTGGGTGTTATATAAGCATGAAAAAATAAACTAGTTCGATATGAATAAGGTTTGGGAATTAGTTGATAGGCCCTCAAATTATCCTATTATTGGTAATAAATATACTTTTAGAAATAATAAAGATGTTTTAGGAGTGATTGTTGGGAATAATTCTATATTATTTGATAAAGGTTATAATCAAGAATAATGAATAGAATATGATAAAATCTATTCACTTGTAGCTAGATTAGAATCCATTATAATTATTTTAGAATATCCATCAAATTTGAACTTTAAATTTTTTTCAGATAGATGTTAAATTCACCATTTGAAATGGTTATTTTATAAAGGATGTTTCTATTGAACAATCGACTAGTTTTGAAAAATCTCTTTTTCCAAATTTAGTTTTAAACTTACTAAATCTTTATATAGCCTTAAAAATCACCTAAATCATGGTAAGAAAGACTTAAATCATTTATTTTTTCAAATGGATTTCTATAGGATTTAAATATCCTACTTTTAAGAAAAATTCATCTTTAAATATTCTGATTGTTTATATTTATGTTGATGATGTGATTTTTTTTCAACTAACCATAAATCATTTAATTATTTCTCTAAAATCATGCAACAAAAATTTGAAATGATCATGATAGGTGAGTAAAATTTATTTCTTGGTTTTAAAATATTTCAAAAAGGATTTAAGAATGTGCATAATCAAAGTAAATACATACATGACTTACTTAAAAGTTTTTGACTCAAAAACATTAAAGTATATGAAACTACAAAGAGTTATAATAATAAACATAATCTGGATGAACCTTGAAAACCAGTTGACAAGTAAACCAGACATTATTTTTATTGTATGTATTTGTGCTATATTTAAAGCTAATACTGAAGAATATTATTTGACTACTGCCAAAATAATTATAATATATTTGAACGTTTCTAGTTCTCTTTATTTAATTATTCCAAATACCAATAGATTTTATATAATTTCATATTCTAATATTGAATTTGGGGTTTATGAATTAGATTTAAATATCACCTCATAAACCTTTCACATTTTAGGAAAATCTATAGATTCTTAATCTAGTAAGAATCAAAAAACTATTACATTATCTACTATGGAGGTCAAACACATTACACCTGATAGTTTTTGTGCATAGGTGTTGTGTATGAAACACACCTTAAAGTATTATGGTTTGAATTTTGATCATGTTCTAATAAAATGTTATAACTTTAGTGTTATCAGCATTTTAAAAAATCTGATAAGTCATTCTAGGATGAAGCATATTGGCATTTGGAATCATTTATTAAAGGATCATACTCAAAAAGTGACATATCTCTTGAGTTTATTAATACTAAACATCAGTTGATAGATATTTTCACTAAGCCTCTTCATGTTAATCATTTTTATTTTATTAATAGTGAATTATGATTATTATAATTTAGATTTTTTTTATTTATTTTATTTTATGTATTTATGTGTTTATGTTTATTAATTTTATCTCTTTTATTTTAAAGTGTGGTAAATAAGATCCAATAAATCCCCTTTATACTCCCTTTGATCAAACCATGGTAGTTTTAGTCTTCAGTTTATGAAAATCACTCTATAAAATATAGGAGTGGACTCATGAGGGTGATACTAAAGAAGAAAATAGAGAAATAATGATCACTCCTCCATTGTGTGAAGAATTTCAAAATTTTTCTTATGAATAAGTTCACACCTTGAGAAAAAATTATCAACATTATATGAAAATGAAAATAATAAGAGGATATAAATAACTTTTATTTATAAAATTAAGTGAATTAGAATAACTTACATGTGAAAAAACAAATGCACAAATATAAATAAGTAGTATAGAATTGCAATTGAAATAAACAAAAAATCCTAAAACTCCTTCATCACTTATAACTTAAATAGTAATTTAAATATGATTGGGTCAAGCCCCCAATTTTTTAAGTCTTCCCACTTTATTATTGTAGGCCTTGGGTTATAGAAAGTTTGTGGAATGCGGACTTTTCCACCCTTGACCAAAAACAAGATCCAGCTTTCATGACTCTGAAAGATGTATCCAAATAAGAATCTAGATGGATTAATTTAGTGGGAAATATGTGAATAAATTGAATCCATTGATGTTCCCTAACAGAACGAAAATTTTAATCCTAATTTTATTTTTGGTTTCGGAGATATGATTGAAAAGGTGGGTTGTAATTATGGGCCATATAATCTGGCCCAGAATTTTATCTTCAAATTAGGCCACCTGTATATCCCTTAAAACCTCATAATTTTCTCTAGAAATATTTTAATTAAATTTTTTCCATGATTTCCTTGATCTCTATTTTACATTTTAGCATCATTGGTCTTGAATCGTGGCTGCTATAGCTATTTTATTGGGTTGTTTTCCAGTTCAATTTACTCAGAATTTCCTATATTCAAGGCTCACTTTTGTAATAATCCCAAATAAATATCCAATATTTATATAAGGATATAATGTTCCTTGTATCATGGGATACCTGAAATGAAATATGAAAATAAAATCAATATCATTGGTTGTTTTAGGAGGTGTTCAAAAAATGTATTGTGTAGTAGTGCATTTTAAGAAGGAATTACAAACATGTTAAGAAAAGAATTTAAAATTGTAAATTGACCTAGTACAAGTGTTTATAAATTTTTAATCAAATGGATATTATTATAAAAATAATTAATATTATCCTCTTTTAGTGGCTAATCACATCCCCCAGTATGAGTTTGGCTAGTCCCGAGCAAAAGCTGCTAGTCTTGAGAAAAAACTGTCTCAAAAATATGAAATTTGAATTCCATTTTACAAGAACATTTTAACATAAAATACATACCATTTATAATTAAAATAAAAATATCATCCAAAAAAATCAAAATAATTTAAAACAATATAGGTCCAAAAGCATATCTCAAGATTGAGCTCATTCCTTTATTCAAATTCATCATCACATTTCATCAAGTTTAAATTAAAAATAATGATTTAATGTGCATCATAATAGACATGGGGGTTTATTTTAATCCATGGGAGAAATGGAAGCGCTAGGTGGAATCAAATTTTACTATTGAGATGAGTATTCATTTACTTTTTGGTTTTTTTTTTGTTTTTTTTTCAATTTTTTCATGGTAATTAAAATTTCACTAAATCGTATCAACCCCTATAGTGAGACTTTTTAGATGACTCCTAATCTCAATGACCTTATGGAACCAAGTGAATCTCATATACTCAGGCATCATCTCGAGTGAACTCAGTCGATAACAAAATCAGACAACCAAAAATAGAGATATAATGCCCAAATACGGGATATAAAACTCTAGATTCATGATCCCAAAGGGTTTAAATCCATGCATTAGGTTAATCCATTAATCTATGTTTAAATGTATTGTTTTTTATTTATATATTTTTATATTTTTTTGTTTGTTTTTTTTTTGAATACTTGTTGTAAAATTAAAATGATAATCAAACCTACACTATTTATTGAGGGACCCCATGAAATAAAACTAATGCTCCACAATCCAAAGGATGTGAAAAGTAATATTTTGATTAAATATGATGAAAATTTTAATAGTGAAAATCACAAAATACAATCGCACTTTCCAAAATCTATGATCATTGACTTAAACTAGAATTAAAATCAAAATCAATGAATGTAAAATTATTTGATATTCAGTTTTAATGTTTTAAAAATATATTATCACGTAAATGGTTAAAGAAATTTTATTTTCCATTGATTCATATTTTTTCATTTTTTAACTTTTATTTGATTTTGTTTTCTTTTTATGGACACAAAATAAATTTTTCTTTATTTCACCCCCCAACATAGAATAACATTATCCCAATGTTTAAAGAAAATAAAATATATAATGGGGTAGAGGTAGAGGATAGGAGTTTAAAAATAAAATTTGAAAATTATAATTGAGTAATGAATTTACTGGTTGGTTGAAGTTGAAGTTCGTACTACTTCCATTTAATCCCTTAATATCCATGTTACTTGTAGAAGCCTCATGAATTATTCCAGATTGTTTTTGTACAAATGGAAGAAATGTGATTTTCCTAAAATTAAATTAATCTCAGTAGCTCCTAAATCTTATACACCAATACCATTAGAACACAATGTAAACCACATGGGGTTCCCTTAACTAAAAACAAACAAAGACAAAAGGTAAGGTAAAAAAATACACCTTTTTTGGAACACCAAACATAGAGTCAAGGTATGGGTAGAAGTTGTTTTGCATCTCAAAATGCACTTTATCTCGATGTGGACCCTAAATATATCATATTTTTTCTAGTTTATTGGTTCTATCAGTTAAATCCTCCTATATTTCTTATTTATTAAATGATTCAATGAAAGGTTTTAACCTATAACCATTAACTTTTAATACATAACCATTAGTGGGGTCCTGAATATCTACCACCACATAGAGGCACACATAATGTACTATGTAAGGCCTTGACTATCTAGACATTAACATTCCCAGGTGTAAGTGAAGTTTGGAATTATACAGGAGCACAAATTTTACCAATTTGAATTGTTTGACTTTAATATTCCTAGACTGGTAGGCTTGGACTCTAGATTTATTGATTCTTGAATTTTAATAAGCCATTATCCTAAGTTCCTCAAGTTCATTAAAGTCAAATTTCCTCTCTCTTTTTCCAAAGAAATGTCAAAGTTCATTTTTTTTATTACCCAAAAGGAATTATGTTCGATTCCAATGGGTAAATGGAAATATTTTCCATAAACCAACCTATATGGTGACATGCTTAATATGGTCTTTAATATAGTAGGATATTTCATAAGGGAATCCATGAGTTTATGAAACAAATATTTCCTTGATGGATTCAAAGATTTTTCAAGATTTTTCTCGATTTTTCTATTTGTAAAATCATATTGACCATTAGCATGAAAATGGTATGCAGTATAAATTTTTTGATAAATCTCATACTTTGACATGAGCATTGAAAATGGATGGTTGCAGAAATGGGTTTCGCGATCACTAATGATAGCCCTAGGACTTCCAAATATAGAAAATATATTCTATTTAAGTAATTAGATCAAAAATTGATGGTAATTGTAATTTTTTTGAATGGTCACTACCCATTTTTGAGACATAATACACAACTAAGAGGGTGTAGATATATCCATTAGAGTTTTGGGTGAAATAAGTGAAAAAAAATTGTGTCCATAAAAAGAAAACAAAAACAAAAAAAAATACATCAATGGAAGATAAAATTTCTTTAACCGTTTAGGTGATGATGTATTTTGAAAACATTAAAACAGAATATCAAATAATGTTACATTCCTTGATTCTGATTTTAATGAAAGTTTAAGTTCACAAGAATAGATTTTGGAAATTGTGGTTTTATAATGTGATATTTTAAGGTTAACATTTTAATCATATTTAATAAAAATATCACTATGTGTGTCCTTTGGATTGTGGGGTATTAGTTTGGGTTCATGGGTTCCCTAAATAAATAGTTTAGGTTTGGTGATCATTTTAATTTTAAAATGATAATTCAAAAAAACAAAAAAAATCATCAAAAAATGTAAATAATAAATTTGAGTGTAGAGCAGTGGATTAACCTAATGTGTGGATTTTGGCACTTGGGGATTATGAATTCAGAGTTTTCAAGCCTAGATTTGGTCATTATATCTCTATTTATGGTTGTTTTATTATTTATTGATTGAGTTAACTCAAAATGATGCCCGAGTATGTGAGCTTCACTTGGTGCCCTAAGATCTTTGAGCCTAAGAGTCATCATAAAAGTCTCACTATAGAGGTTGACTCGATTGAGTGCAATTTGAATTACCATAAAAAAATTTCAAAAAAATAAATTAATGAATACTCATCTTAAAATTAAAATGTGATTCCATCTAATGATTCTATTTTCTCCCTTGAATTAAAATGAACCCCTATGTCTATTGTGATGCACATCACATCATTATGGTTAATTGAAACTTGATGAAAAGTGATGATAAATTTGACAAAATGGTATCGATCTTGTGATATACTTTTTAACCTGGATTATTTTAAATTATTTTGATATTTTTGATGATTTTTCGATGTGAATTTTAAATGGTAATCATTATATGTAAAAAAATATTGGAAAATAGAATTAAATTTTTCTATTTTTGAGATACTTTTTACTCAATACTATAAAATCTCAAGTTGGGGGGTATTATTATCCACGGAAAGAGACTAATATTCACTATTTATAGTATAATATTTATGTGATTCAATATTCATAAACACTTGTACTAGTACATTTTACAATTTGAACTTCTTTTCTTAACATGTTTGTAATTACTTCTTAAAATGCACTATTACATGGAACATTTTTTAACACCTCCAAAAACACCCAATATTATTGATTTTATTTTAATATTTCATTTTCAGGTATCCCATACTATGAGGAACATTCTGTCCTTCTAGATCTATTAGAGATTCATTTGGAATGATGACCAAATTGGGCCCTGAATGTAGAAAATTTTGGGTGTAGTGAACTCGACAGAAGCCCAATAAAATAACTGTGGTGGATACAATATAATCCCAACGATGATCAAATTTGAACTTGATATATATTTAGTCATGGGGAAAATTTCATTAAACATTTTCAAGATATAATTATGATGTTTTAATGGATATCTAAGAGGACCAAGTTGAAGATGAAATTATTGGCCAGATTCTATGGCAAAAAATTACAACCCACCACTTCAATCATATCTATGAAACCAAAAATAAAATTAGGCAGTAAGTTTATATTATGTTAAGGGAAATATTGGGATTAAATTTATTATTCTATGTATCACTAAAATTATTACATCTATATTCTCATTTGGACGCATCTGTCGGGGACATGAAAACTGGCTCCCGTTTCAAGTCAGGGGTGAAAAATTCTACATTTCACAAACCTTCAAACCCCTAGTCCTACCATAATCAAGTGTTAATAATTGTAATATTTGGGTATAAAAACAAGAATATTGAAATTACTATTTAATATGTGGTAGTGAATGAGTTTTAGGATTCTTTTTGGTTTATTTCAATTATAATGTTATGTTGTCATTTTGTATTCACGCTTTTATTTTTTCACATGTAAGTTTTTCTAATTCACTTTAATTTATTAATAAAAGTTATTAATATCTTATTATTAAATTCTTATTTATATAAAATTATACCATTTCCTTAATGTGTGAACTTATTCACACTAACACTTGTGAAATTCTTCACAAAATGGTGGAGTGATCTTTATTTATCTATTTTTCTTCTTCAATTCAACCCTCATTAGTCTACTCTCATCTTCCATATAAAGATTTGAATAAATTTAAGGATTACCCACTCATGGGATGATTCAAGGGAGTAAAAGGTGATGTGTTTGATTTTATTTATCACTGTTTAAATGTTTAGTCATTTCTTTTATTTTAGTTTTTCATTCAATGATTTTCTTTCTTCTACTTCCTTATTAAATATACACAGGTCCTTCAGGTAATTGAAGTATGTGGGTATGGTTTGGATTTTATAGAGAAGTGTTATATTTAACTTAAATTATGAGAATATCTCCCTCATTGTTTCATTCAATTTAGGTTTAGTTTTTCCTCTCATGCATCTAGGGAAAGGACCATATTGTTTGATTGTTTGGTGTTTTTGTGGTTCCTTCACATTCTCATTGGATTTTTCAGAATATGAGGGTCGTTCTTAATCATTTTCATGTGACTTTGAAGCTTTTTATGGTCCTAGAATGTTTTTTTCATGTTTTTTAATGGATTTACCACTTCTTAGGAATCTTAATTCTTTTAGTTGTTCTAATGATTATTGTGTATAGCTTGATTCCCCCTTCAGAGTTGGGGCACCCTGAGTTAGTATGGGTGATTTTTTTGTTCTAATAGTTTTCAGTTCATGTTTAAGTGATGATACATAGGAATTCATTCTTTCCATTTGTTTACAAAAAAAATCAAGGATTGTGATAGGTGTGGATTGGGAAGGTGCTTATGTTGGTTGGTTTATCTCGTGGGAATACTATGGTTATTGTATTGGATATTGAATGGGTTATTGGATGGGTTGTTGGAATTGAATAGGAGGATGGTGGTATTGGACCAGTTTTGGATGGAACTAATTATGGGTTGGAAAATTTTGTGTAGATTAGGGGTATGTTCCTTGTGTATTACTTATGTGTTGGATGGGTTGTTGTTTATCTTTCTAATAGAATTATAGATGGTCATTTTACCTTGGATACAAAGTGATTTGGTACTGTGTGTAAGGACCCGACCCTAGTTGCCCGGAGTCGGTGCCTTATTTGATTAAGTTGGCATACATACAACGAATACGAATCCTGAAGGACCGAGTAGTTTAGTATTATTGGAAACAAGTTACATACATAAGTTGATCATTACAACATGAAGGGAAAAAACAACACTAATTTATTCCACTAGAAACATCATGTCTCCTAGATTATGCTTGCATGTCATTCATAATTTACTTCTTCATATCCTGAGAAAAATGAGACATCAGAAAGGGTGATCTCAAATGCTCAGTAAGAGTAAGAAATACAGCGGAAGATAATATAAACATTATACATGGTGAATAATTGAAAACACGTGCCTTTAATAATAAACTTGAAACACATTATGTCAGGAATAAAACCTGAGTAAATAATTCCATAATAAAACATAATCATGGGTATTATACTAGTCTAATAACCACATGAACTTTCAATTACTAGCTTCATAAAGAGGGAAGTTCATATTCCAGACATTCTGAATCATAATTTACTTCTTCATATCCTAAGAAAAATGAAACATAATAAAGGGTGATCTCAAACACTCAGTATGATTAAGAAATACAGCGGAAGATAATATAAACATTATACATGGTGAATAATTGAAAACACTTGCCTTTAATAATAAACTTGAAACACATTATGGCAGGAATAAAAGCTGAGTAAATAATGCCATAATAAAACATAATCATGGGTATTATACTAGTCGAATAACCTCATGAACTTTTAATTACTAGCTTCATAAAGTGGGAAGTTCATATTCCAGACATTCTGAATCATTTTTTCATGGCCTTGGCCAAGACATCTAGAGATTAAGGCCTCGGCCAAAATCCATATCACATTGGGAAAGGCCTCGGAAAATTCCATGTATATTTGTCTCATGAGACCTACTGATGCATCGAGTGGCTATAGCAGGCCCCACCCATCACATAATAAGTCCAATGCAATCCTCATATGAGCAGGGATAAACATAAACAACATATATATTCATATTGAAACTATCATATGAAATATAACTATCTTTTCCCAATTATTGAACATAAACACTAACCATTCAGAATAATATGGTGAATGGTTTTAGGACAGATCATCCATAATAGAGTTAGTTATAAACCATTAAATAAAATATGTTAGATGAATTCATAAACTATTAAACCCAATAATACCATGGAATCAACAAGAGTGTTGAATTAGACAAAACACTCTTATAAAATCATTAAGAAGTTCTTGAGATAAATACTCTTTTATTTTTAAAAGAAGAGTTATTTTGGAAAAATCTTTGTATAAAACCAGAAGTGAGGTAACATAGTATTTTCATAATAAAATGAGTGACTTTATAAAGATAAATATTTCCAAAAACAGATCATAGAGTGCCCTTGAAAATAATAAAGAATCTGAGAAATTCCCTTGGATCGGGCTTGTATTTTGGAAACAACTTTGTAAGTTCCTTTAAAAATGTGTAACTATGCATAAATTAAGGAAGGGTTCTAGTTTTTACACATATATATGATACTCACAGAGAATATATTATGAGTACATAATAATACATAAAAATTTCATAGAGGTAATTAGACAATGAAAGTATCCTGAATGAAAATGGAAGTTTGGGTGGAAAAAACCCTTACCTTAACTCTAAATGTGTTCCTCACTTGTACTTAAGCTCCTGGAATATGAAATTATGCTTTTTAATAACTTATTTCATAACCTATTATACATTTATTTAGTTTAACATAATTATGGTTAGTTCATTTATGTCTTTATTGATAAGTTATTGTATTGAATTTCGTCGTTCTGGAGTGTTCGTTTCCTGTATTTTCATATTCGGTTCACTTGTTTTTAAGTAATGAAGTTCATGTGGAATGGTTATAAATCTCCAGGATTAGAATTATATATTATTAATGAACATAAAGAATTGATAATTGTAATTTTTATCATTTGGTTACATGGAATGAGGATGAATCATTAGATGACAACCACGTAGATTATTCAGCGGTATTTGGAATATTATGAATTAGTTTGGTCATATAACTTAATTATATGCACATATTCTGGTTCCTGAATATTAATTAGATTATAACACATATATTATAGTCTAGTTCAAACATGAATATGGTTTCATGACCAGTAATGAAAAAGAAATTGAATAACAAAACTTCGTCATCCACGAAGGATATAAATCAGAATCTTATGGACGTCGATTTCGTTTATAAAAATAAAAGGGAGGAAATAAGAATATTTTTGATGGTTCTTCCATTCACATGATATAAATACAGTATATAGATGTTACTGGAGTTATCATGATCATTTTAACAAAGGAGGTGAGGAGATAAAAATAAAATAGATGAACTTGAAAATAAAGAAAAGTTAAGAGATCCCTTATAACTGATAGAACAAACTTGATTTTTGGTATCTCATCATATTGAAATCAAAAGGACAGTAAGAATAATAAATAAAATCAAACCTTAACATATGAGAAAGGAATTTCAAATAGCTAACATAAAAGAAGTGTCGACTTAAAGAAGATAATGAAGGATTCCCTTACCTTGTAGAATAACTCCTAGATCTCGAAGGATGGGACCTTGGGGGCTTAGGGACACCTTGGGAGGACTCCTAGAGAGGTAAATCCACTAGATCTTCGAGGATGAGGGATATGTAATGAAATAAAATGAATGGAATATTGGGTATTTATAGAAAAAGAGAGGAAATTTTTTAATAATTTCAAAGGGACACCTCATTAGTGGTTTTATCTAAACCATGGGCTTGCCCATGGTATTTTCCCATGGTTTAAGCCACTTGAGACACCTCATGTCATAAGTTACTATACACAAGTGGACCATAATTTTATATTTAATTATTACATCATTATGATGTCATTAATCTACCGACAACTAAAAACTTTATTTTTAATATTCATGAAAAATTCATGTATTTTAGAAAAATCCCAAAAATTCACCCCTAATATTTTTCGACGTGTAGAATTAAAAAGTGAAATCCATTTTTCAAAAATAATTTTCTAAATATTATTAATTTAATTTTTAAATAAGGTCATAGTTAATTCGAAAAATAACAATCTTGAAGTGCAATTAGTTTCATGTGACATTGAAAAATTAATTAAGATCCCATTATCATATTACCTTAATAAAATAAAATAATATCATTATTTACTATTCAAGGTTCATATTAATATTCATATTACTATTCATAATGGTATGTTACTATTCACCAAAAATCAAGTTTGTTCTATCAGACTCCAAATGACTTACTGAACACAACTCTAGATGACCATTTCTTGAAATTCAAAACATAGAAGAGACAAAGTTGTGTTTAATGGTTAGATTATAAAATTCTATATTTATTTTCAAAGCATTGGGGTGTTAAATTCTCCCCTCCTTACAAAAATTTCATCCTCAAAATTTACAGAATATTACCTAAAATGATTCAGGTATGTCTTTAACATAAGCTCATCAGGGTCCCATGTTTCTTCCTCCATCTTATGGTTCCTCCATAGAACCTTCACCAAACAATTCATCTGATTTCTCAATAATTGTTCTCTAATATCAAGAATCTTGATAGGATCTTCACAGTAAGATAGATCAGGCTTAAGTTCTACTTCCTCATAAGTGATTACATGTGTTGGGTCTGGTATGTACTTTCTTAACATCGACACATGGAACACATTGTGAACCTTGGAGAGACTTGGTGGCATTGCCAAACGGTAAGCTATGGCTCCAATTCCGTCCAGAATTTCAAAAGTTCTGATGTACCTGGGACTTAATTTTCCCTTCTTATTTAATCCTATAATACATATCAATGGAGATACCTTTAAGAAAATGTTATCACCTTTTTGAAATTCTAAATCCTTCCTTCGATTATCAGCATATCTGTTTAGTCTACTTTGAGCTATTTTGATATGGTTCTGGATAATATTCACCTTTTCTATTATTTCTTCAACAATTTCTGTGCCCAAGAGCTTTCTTTCACCAACATCATCCCAGCAAGTTGGTGGATGGAATTGGCTCCCATATAATGCTTCATAGGGTGCCATCTGTATACTTGAATGAAGCTATTATTGTAGGAAAATTCTACGAGAGGTAAATACTGATCCCACATGACTTGAAAATCAAGTGAACAAGACCTCAACATGTCTTCCAATGTTTGAATTGTCCATTCTGATTGTCCATCAGTTTGTGGGTGGCAGGCAGTGCTCAAACAAAGATCAGTATCTAGGGCCTTCTGAAGACTTTTCCAGAATCTTGATGTAAAATGTGGATCACGATCAGAAAAAATTGATAGGGGTACTCCATGAAGTATCACAACTTCATTATTTTATAGTCTTGCTAGAAATTCAAGTGGTAGATATTCTCTTATAGCAAGAAAATGTGCTGACTTGGTAAGACGATCAACAATGACCCATATTGCATCGTTCCTTCTAGGAGTCTTTGGTATTCCCATGAAAAATTCCATCGTTATATTATCCCATTTCCACTCAGGTATGGGAAGAGGTTGTAATACTCCTCTAGGTTGTTTCCTTCCAGCTTTCACTTGTTGACAAAATACATCTTGATACAAAATCAGCAATCCCCCTCTTCATGTTGTCCCACCAAAAATGTTCCTTCAAATCTCTATACATCTTAGTGCTTCCAAGGTGTATAGATAAATTGTAACTATGAGAATCATCCAAAAATTCCTTTTTTTGATCATGTATATCGAGAACAGAATGTCTCTTCCCAAATTTCAAGATTCCATCTTCATATACGAAGTCACTCAATCTCCCATCATTCATAGCTTTAATCTTCTTTTGAAACTCCCCATCATCAGCCTGAGAATTTTTTATCCTTTCTAGTAAAGATGGTTTGGAAACCATTTGAAAAAGAATTGATGTTTCACCTTACATGGTTATTCCCATATTCATATTTACTATATCCATGAAAATAGGATTCCTTTCAACTATCATCTTGCTCAAAACTCCATGATCCTTTCTGCTCAAGGTATCTGCCACATTATTTTCCTTCCCCAGGTGGTAGTGTATCATGCAGTCATAATCCTTGAGTAGTTCAAGCCATCACCTTTGCCTCATGTTGAGTTCCTTCTGTGAGAAAATATACTTCAAACTCTTGTGAACAGTATAAATCTCACATTTTTCACCATAGAGATAATGTCTCCATATCTTTAAAGAAAAGATTACAGAATCTAACTCAAGATCATGAGTAGGACAGTTTTTCTCATGAATTTTTAGTTTTTGCGATGCATAAGTACTAACCCTATCATTTTTCATAAGGAAACAACCAAGTCTTTTCTTTGAAGCATCATTATAAATAACAAACCCATCATTCCCAGTTGGTAGAGTCAATATAAGAGCATTGACTAATATTCCCTTCAGTTCTTCGAAACTTTCTTCACAATATTTTTTCCAAACAAATTTAACCGCTTTACATGTGATCTTCGTTAGCAGGTTAGCCAGTCGGGAAAAATTCTGTACGAAACACCGATAATAACCTATTAAGCCAATAAAACTGCATACCTCAGTTATGTTTTTTGGTGTGGGCCAATCTTGGATTGCCTTTTTCTTTGAAGGATCAACTAGGATTCCATCCTTAGAAAAAATATGGCCAAGAAAAGAAATCTCATGAAGCCATAATTCACACTTGCTAAACTTCCCATATAATTCATGTCTTCTAAGAGTCTTTAGGATAATGTGTAAGTGATTTTCATGTTCTTTGAAACTTTTGGAGTATACCAAGATATCATCAATAAATACCACAACAAAGTCATCAAGATATTCCTTGAAAACTCAGTTCATTAGATCAATGAAGACAGAGGGTGCATTAGTCAATCCAAAAGGCATTACTGTAAACTCATAATGCCCGTACCTGGTTTGAAAGGATATTTTCAGAATGTTTTCCTTCTTCACACTCAACTGATGATATCCAGATCGAAGTTCAATCTTTGAAAAGTATTGAGCTTCATGCAGGTGGTCAAATAAATCATCAATGTGAGTTAGGGGATACTTGTTCTTTATTATTATAGCATTGATATCCCTGTAGTCGATACATAACATCATAGATCCATCTTTCTTATTAACAAAAAGGACAGGGTCTCCCCATGGAGAAACACTAGGGCGGATAAATCCCTTATTACTCAATTACTCTAGTTGTTTATTTAGTTCCACTAGTTCCACAGTGTCCATTCTATAAGGGGTCTTCGATATGGGCCTTGAACCATGAATTAAATCAATGTAAAACTCAATTTCTCGTTCTGGAGGATGTCTAGGTAAATCTTCCAGAAACACATCAAAATATTCTCTCATAATAGGTAAATCCTAAATTTGAACATTCCTTTACTCACCCATAGTTATTTCATTCTCTTCCTTCCCAATAATTGAATTTAGTTGAGCTACTAGGGGTGGATCTAGATAAGAATTAGGTGGTGAAAATTCTGCTCTAAAGATAACATGTTCTTTATCATCGTTATCAAAAATCGTAACCTCCTTCTTCTTACAATAAATTTTTGCATCATGGTCCGAAAGCCAATCCATACCAAGGATTATATAAAATTCAATCATCAGTATGACCATGAGATCAGAAGATAAAGAACATTTGTATGCCCTAATGGGAACTGATTCACATAACATTGTAGCAATGATACTTCCCTTAGGAGTTTTTACTGACAACTCCCTTGTTAAATCAAATTTTAAATATCTAATTTTCTTAGAAAACTCGAAAGATATGAAACAATATGATGATCCAGAATCAAATAAATCATTGGCTAAACTTGAGGAAACAATTAAAGTACCTTCCACCACATCATTAGGAACTTCAACCTCTGCAGTTGTGATTGCATAAGCTTGTCCCTGATCCCTTGGCCATTTCTGTTGCGTATTTCCATGATGTTTTGGAAAATCATTATCATAGTGTCCCATCTTCTGACAACTATAGCATTGAACATCACTGGATTCCTTCTTCCCTTTGCAATCACCAGCAAGATGTCATTTCTGACCACATTTGTAACATACTCCTTTTCCTTTTAAGCATGCACCAGGGTGTTTCCATACACAATTGTCACATGGTAGAAATTCAACTCTTCCCTTCTTTCTCGTTTCCTTATTTCATTTCCCAGGGTTTTCAACAGCCATCTTCCTTTCTTACTTTCCCTTAATTTCATAAGACATAGAGAATTATTTTTCTGTCTTGATGGAACATGAAACTATATCCTCATATGATGAAAAAATTTGGGAGACCAGTGCCTGCCAGAGGAATGGATTTAGGCCATCAAAGAATCGATCGACTTTGCTCCTTGGATTTTGCATATAGTCCACATTATTTCTTGCTAACCTTGTGGATTTGGTTTCATACTTGGCAACATTTTCATCCTCCTTCTACCTCGGATTCAAGAATTGTATCTCCATATCTGCTCACTGCTCACGAGGGAAATATTTTTCTAAGAAGATTTCCTTAAAATCCCTCCATTACATCTCTTCTATCTCTTCCTCCTCCTTTGCGTTTTGGATTAATGACCACCACTAATCCGCATCTCCTGATAGACGATATACTTTCATGACAACCTTCTCTCTTTCATTACATCACAAAGCGAGAAATATCTTCTCAAGGGAACATATCCACTTCTCTGATAAAAATAGGTTTGTAGTCGCGTTGAATGATGGAGTTTGTTGCCGCATAAAGCGATCTAGCATGGCTCCTCTACGTGGTGGGTCTGAATGTTCCATACAGGTAAGGTTATTATTCATAACCTGAGTAAGTTTTTCTAGTATAGTTATGAGTTGCTCAGCACCATTCACAGCACCAGAGCCAGCATCATTATCTTGCGTCGGAGGAAAATCCCTACAGGGGACACGTGCATTCATGCGATTTCCATTCCTTCCACTAGGTTCCATATCTAGATAATGGCATGCACTATATTAGGTTATAAATCATAATGTATAATCTTAACTTAAAATACTCAGAAAAATTTAGATCCTATGCATGAATAATCCCATATTCACAAAAATGGTTTCTTTGAGGAATATTTACATTAAACTCCTTCATAATGGATCGAAAGAAATTGTGAATTATCCTAATCATATCCCCTGGGAGTGTCGTAACCAAAAGTGGAGAAAGGCCCATTATTGTGCACCAGTTCCCGTTTGAGTCTAGCTCAAAGCGGGGTTTTCGTGTTTTACCCCTTGATACATCTGTTCCAGAGCCGCCTCTACCTGCTCGTATCCAGGTCGGGATGTATTTCTTATTAGATCCACATAATCTATTCCTTACCAAAATACCAGGATGTTCTTGTTTGTTTATCCTCAAATACTATCTTAGGTACTCTTCCCTAATTATTCTTTTTCTAAATCTAGTTTCCAAGTATTCTACTAAACTTCCTCTAATACCAACTGTAAGGACCTGACCCCAGTTGCCCGAAGTCGGTGCCTTATTTGATTAAGTTGGCATACATAGAAGGAATACGAATCCCAAAGGACTGAGTAGTTTATTATTATTGGAAACAATTTACATACATAAGTTGATAATTACAACATAATGGGAAAAAACAACACTAATTTATTCCACTAGAAAGAACATGTCTCTTAGATTATGCTTGCATGTCATTTATAATTTACTTATTCATATCCTGGGAAAAATGAGACCTAAGAAAGGGTGAGCTCAAACACTCAGTAAGACTAAGAAATACAGCGGAAGATAATATAAACATTAGACATGGTCAATAATTGAAAACATGTCCCTTTAATAATAAACTTGAAACACATTATGGAAGGAATAAAATCTTGTCACGACCCGTCCTCGGGGCCCGTGCCATGACTACCCCAAGCCCGCCTTCCATAGGCCAGGGGCTGGCAACTAGCACCAAGGCGTAATTCCCGGTAAAAAGGGAAGGCATTGCCTTTTTAAAGTAAACAACAAATACCGCAGAGCAAGAAAGCAGAAGTAAACACTAAGTAAAAACTGAGTACAACAGTAAGTGTGGAAAAGTAAGTGGTCCAGAATACAAACCCAAACTAAAAGTAAAGTACAACTGGAAAGGGAAAACAGCGACTGAATGCAAAGCCGCAGCCTCGAGCCATCCACTGGAACTCCCACCTGAAGGGTGGGTACAGATATCCTCCACAGCTCCTCGGTCCAGCCATCCGCTCCGAGTACGTCCCGCCCAGTGGTCCACCTCTAGGTACCAACCTGCTCTGCAAGCCTCAACCGCGATCAGCGCTGTCCATCGTCTGCAACCAATACAACGTAGTGCGGTCAAAGCCCGTGTAGGGGTGAGTATAAGCTACTTAGTAGGGACCCCGAGACCCCTGAAGGTCTCCCAGAATCCACAAAGGAAGATACAATCACAAAGCAGCATCCGACTCTACTTAGGTATATGCCCATACATATACCTAAGTCATCAATTCCAGTTCACTCCAACCTCCGAGCCCAAGTTTGATCACATCCCCACAGGAAATCACAACCCGATCCACATAGGAAAGCATAACGTAATCCACATAGGAAAGCAAGGAAGGATTCAGCTCACACAGGTATACTTCTTCGTATGATGATAGAGATGATCAGATATAGCCACTGATTCATCTAAGCCGTCAGACCCACAAAGGATCAATAGGTACTAACCCCCGCAATTACCCACAAAAGATCTGACCCACACAGGATCGATAGGTAACTAACCCCCGCAATAACCCACATAGGATCTGTAGGCGCTGGCCCACACAGGACCACTGAGCACTGACCCACACAGGATCTGACCCACACAGGATCGGTAGCACTGATCCACATAGGATCGTTGATTTTTGTAGTCGTCGCCGTCGAATCCACTGAGGATCTATGTACAATCATCGTCGTCGCAGTCGCAGCCAGCTCTAGGGTTCCCGCACACAGCAAGCTCATTTGGGAGGGTCCGCTCCACGAGCCGAGGGGCTGATACATCAACTGACACATAGTCCGGAGTTGATGTATCCAAAATTTTTGTATCATCAACAGGAACTCAACGTCACAGACGGTGCATCAATCGGACGCCCGGTCTAAGAGTTATTGGCTTTTTCGTCCTAGGGGCCTGGTTGGCATTTAAGTCAAAACCAACCCGATCGTACTCCAAATACATCCAAACCTCGAGAGGAGTAATCCAAAAGGTCCATCTCACTTAGAGGAATCCAACAAAGTTGACGGCACGTCAATCGGACGTCCGGAGTTCAAGTTATGAGCGTTTCTGATCTGAGGGCCCGGTTGGTTTCGTGTACGAACAAACCCGGAAGAACCCAAAGTACTTCGAAACCTTGATTTTAATATACCGAAACGACCGTCTCAATCCAAGGATCTCTACTCAACTGACGGTGCGTCGATCGGAGGTCTGAAGCTCAAGTTATGGGCAACAAATCGAAAGAGGTTCGGTATTAGGGGTTCGGGCCCGGTCCGACCCGGCCCGGTCGGCGCGGCCCGGCCCGGCAGCTCGGCCCGGCGCGCTGGCGCTGGCCAGGTGGCCAGGCAGTCAGCTCGAGCGTTACGGCCGAGCGAAGCGACACTGGGGGGGGGGGGGGGGCGCTGCCCCCGCGTGGAGAAACCGCGGCCCCTTAATGGGGCCACTCAGCTGGCCGGCCGGGGTTTGTAACCCCCATATTTTCCCTTGTCCGGCCGGCCCGCCCCGGCCGATCGGCTGTTGCCGCCACGGGACCGGCAAGGCTGGTCCCCCTACTCTGACGCTGGTGGCCCGGTTTCAGCCGTCGTTTCCCCTGCTCCACCGCGGCTCAGAACCGGCCGCGACCTTGGTTCGTCCGGCACGGCGCGACGGCGTCACGCCCCTCCGCCGCGGCCCCGCTCCGGTTGTGGTTCTTTAGTGGTCCTCCGGCACGGCGCGACGGGGCAGCTTCTTTGGTTCGTCTTCTACGACGCGGCGCGGTGCGACGACGCCGCGCTTTTCCGCCCTTCCTTTAACAATTTCCGCGCTGTGCTTTGGCACCGCGTTGCCATGCTCGTGCCGCATCAATATCAACAACCAAAAAGGGGAGGAGTGTCGGTTGTGTTCGTGCTTTCCGACCTCCTCCCATTATTACGATAACAGGTGGTTCAATTTGAAAGGGAGAAAACTACAGAAGTATTCACGAAATAAACCCCTACCTCAACGTCGTCGTCGAACGAGAGCTCGTCGCGGAATTAACTATCGCGGAAGAATAGGATCGCCGCAGAAGAAAGCGTCACGGAAGGAACATCGTTGGCATTAGGTGATCTCCGAGGAAGGTGTCTCTCGCCTTCGTCTGCCGTCGGAGGTCGGCGTTCTTCGTCGGCGGCGGTGCGTTCTTCATGTTCTTCGTCGAAGAACAAAGAATCCTCAAGACTTCTCTTTTTTCCCAAAGGCTCCCACAACCATAAACCCAACAAAATAAAATAAGTTCAACACTTATTTTATTAACATATCCTAAGCATTGAAAATCAAAAGAAAAGAAATGAACAATTAATTCAATGAATTAATTGTAACGATTTAACTGCCCAAATTAATGAAGCGTTTCTTAACCAAAATAAACGCACGATTCACTTCATTAAAAGGGGGGGTGCAGGTTCATTACTTAGAAGGAAAGAAACGGTGGGGCTCGTGCGGGCCCCACCTCACATATATCCTACCAAGTGGGTAGGATATTGTGGGTACCACCTTATCTGTTTAACTTGGGTTAAGCCACTTTAAGTAAAATAAAATAAATTGTCGCACCACTTTATTTTATTCCTTAACTTAACCCCAAAAATTAAAAACTACACCCGAGAAAACGCAACTCCGGAAAAGGTGTTTCTAAGCAAATATCGGCTCTGCAATTCCATCGGTGCCCTTGGAATTCGATTCCGAGCACCGGTTCAAAAGTTAGAAAAAACCGCTCGTTCGTTCACTGAACGTACCCGAGCTAAACTTCGGAAAATGATTCTGGGCACACCGGGCCTCGGAATCAGGTGCCGTCAGAAACTGCGTTCTTGTAAAATTCTAAAGAAAATTAAGAAAAAAAATTCCTTGAATTTTATGGCTCTTTACAAAGCTGAGTAAATAATGCCATAATAAAACATAATCATTGGTATTCTACTAGTCGAATAACCACATGAACTTTCAATTACTAGCTTCATAAAGAGAGAAGTGCATATTCCGGACATTCTGAATCATTTTGTCATGGCCTCAGCCAAGACATCTAGAGATTAAGGCCTCGTCCAAAATCCATATCACATTAGGAAAGGCCTCAGCCAATTCCACGTTTATTTGTCTCATGAGACCTATCGATGCATCGATGGGATGTATCGAGCCCCACCCATCACATAATAATTCCAATGCATTCCTCATATGAGCGGGGATAAATATAAACAATATATACATTCATATTGAAACAATCATATGAAATGTAACTAACTTTCCCCAATTATTGAACATAAACACTAACCATTCGGAATAATATGGTGAATGGTTTTAGGACAGATCATACACAATAGAGTTAGTCATAAACCATTAAATAAAATATGGTAGATGACTTCATAAATTATTAAACCCAATAATACCATGGAATCAACAAGAGTGTTGAATTAGATGAAAACACTCTTATAAAATCATTAAGCAATTCTTGAGATAAATACTCTTTTATTTTGAAAAGAAGAGTTCTTTTGGAAAAATCTTTGTATAAAACTAGAAGTGAGGTAAGATAGTATTTTCATAATAAAATGATTGATTTTATAAAGATAAAGGTTTTCAAAAACAGATCATATAGTGCCCTTGAAAATAAGAAAGAATCTGAGAAATTCCCTTGGATCGGGCTTGTATTTTGGAAACAACTTTGTAAGTTCCTTTAAAAATGTGTAACTATGCATAAAATAAGTAAGGGTTCTGGTTTTTACACATATATATGATACTCACACAGAATATATGATGATTACATAACAATACATAATAATTTCTTAGAGGTAATTAGACAATGAAAGTATCCCGAATGAAAATGGAAGTTCGGGTGGAAAAAACTCTTACCTTAACTCCAAATGTGTTCCTCACTTGTACTTAATCTCCTGGAATATGAAATTATACTTGTTAATAACTTATTTCAGAACCTATTAGACATTTATTTAGTTTACCATAATTCTGGTTAGTTCATTTATTTCTTTATTGATAAGTTATTGTATTGAATTTCGTCATTCTTGAGTGTTCGTTTCCTTTATTTTTATATTCAGTTCACTTGTTTTTAAGTAATGAAGTTCATGTGGAATGGTTATAAATATCCAGGATTGGAATTATATATTATTAATGAACATAAATAATTTATAATTTTCATTTTCATCATTTGGTTACATGGAATGAGGATGAATCATAAGATGACAACCACTTCGATTATTCGGTGGTATTTGGAATATTATGAACTAGTTTGGTCATATAACTTAATTATATGTACATATTCTGGTTCATGAATATTAATTAGGTTATAAAATAAATATTATAGTTTGTTTCAACCATGAATATGGTTTCATAACCAGTAATGAAGAAGAAATTGAAGAACAGAACTCCGTCGTCCACGAAGGTTATAAATCGGAACCTTATGGACGTCGATTTCGTTTATAAAAATAAAAGGGAGGGAATAAGAATATTTATGATGGTTCTTCCATTCACATGATATAAATATAGTATATAGATGTTACTGGAGTTATCATGATCATTTTGACAAAGGAGTTGAGGAGAGAAAAATAAAAGATATGAACTTGAAAATAAAGAAAAGTTAAGAGATCCCTCATAACTGATAGAACAAACTTGATTTTTGGTATCTCATCATGTTAAAATCAAAAGGACAGTAAGAAAAATAAATAAAATCAAACCCCAACATATGAGCAAGTAATTTCAAATATCTAACATAAAAGAAGTGTCGAATTAAAGAAGATAATGAAGGATTCCCTTACCTTGTAGAATAACTCCTAGATCTTGAAGCATGGGACCTTAGGGGCTTAAAGACACCTTGAGAGGACTCCTAGAGAGGTAAATCCACCAGAGCTTCGAGTATGAGGGATTTGGAATGAAAGAAAACGAATGTATGAGAGGTTATTTATAGAAAAATAGAGGTAATTTTTTAATAATTTCAAAGGGACGCCTCATTAGTGGTTTTTTCCAAACCATGGGCTTGCCCATGGTATTTCCCCATGGTTTAAGCCACTTGGGACACCTCATGTCATAAGTTACTATACACAAGTCGACCATACTTTTATATTTAATTATTACATCATTATAATGTCATTAATCTACCGAAAACTCAAAACTGTATTATTACTATTCATGAAAAATTCATGTATTTTTACTATTCATGATAAATTCATGTATTTTAGAAAAAACCCAAAAATGAAACCCTAATACTTTTAGACATTTAGAATTCAAAAGTGAAATCCATTTTTCAAAAATAATTTTCTAAATATTATTAATTATAATTTCTAAATAAGGTCATAATTAATTCGAAAAATAACAATCTTGAAGTGCAATTTGTTTTATGTGACATTGAAAAATTAATTAAGATCCCATTATCATATTTCATTAATAAAATAAAATAATATCATTATTTACTAATCAAGGATCATATTACTATTCATATTACTATTCATAAGGGTATGTTACTATTCACCAAAAATCAAGTTTGTTCTATCAGACTCCAAATGACTTACTGAACACAACTCTAGATGACCATTTCTTGAAATTCAAAACATAGAAGAGACAAAGTTGTGTTTAATGGTTAGATTATAAAATTCTATATTTATTTTCAAAACCTTGGGGTGTTACATTCTCCCCTCCTTACAAAAATTTCGTCCTCGAAATTCACAGAATACTACCTAAAAAGATTCAGGTATGTCTTTAATATAAGCTCCTCAGGCTCCCATGTTGCTTCCTCCATCTTATGGTTCCTCCATAGAACCTTCACCAGACAAGTCGTCTGATTTATCAATACTTGTTCTCTAGTATCAAGAATCTTGATAGGATCTTCATAGTAAGATATATCGGGCTCAAGTTCCACTTCTTCATAAGTGAGTACATGTGTTGGGTCTGGCATGTAATTTCTTAACATTGACACATGGAACACATTGTGAACCTTGGAGAGACTTGGCGGCATTGCCAAACGGTAAGCTATGGCTCCAATTCGGTCTAGAATTTCAAAAGGTTCGATGTACCTGGGACTTAATTTTCCCTTCTTACCGAATCGTATAATACCCTTCCATGGAAATACCTTTAAGAAAACATGATCACCTTCTTGAAATTACAAATCCTTCTTTTGGTTATCAGCATAGCTCTTTTGTCTACTTTGATCTATTTTGATATGGTTCTGGATAATCTTCACTGTTTCCATTGTTTCTTCAACAATTTCTGGGCCCACGAGCTTTCTTTCACCAACATCATCCCAGCAAGTTGGTGTACGGAATCACCTCCCATATAATGCTTCATAGGGTGCCATCTGTATACTTGAATGGAAGCTATTATTGTAGTAAAATTCTACGAGAGGTAAATTTTGATCCCACATGCCTTGAAAATCAAGTGAACAAGACTTCAACATGTCTTCCAATGTTTGAATTGTCCGTTCCGATTGTCCATCAGTTTGTCGGTGGTAAGCAGTGCTCAAATGAAGATCAGTATCTAGGGCCTTCTGAAGAATATTCTAGAATCTTGATGTAAAACGTGGATCACGATCAGAAACAATTGATAGGGGTACTCCATGAAGTCTCACAACTTCATTAATGTATAGTCTTTCTAGACGTTCAAGTGGTAGATCTTCTCTTATAGAAAGAAAATGTGTTGACTTGGTAAGATGGTCAACAATGACCAATATTGCATCGTTCCTTCTAGGAGTATTTGGTAGTCCCATGAAAAAGTCCATCATGATATTATCCCATTTCCACTCAGGTATGGGAAGAGGTTGAAATACTCCTCCAGGCTGTTGCCTTCCAGCTTTCACTTGTTGAAAAATCATACATCTTGACACAAAATCAGCAATCCCCCTCTTGATGTTGTCCCACCAAAAATGTTCCTTCAAATCTCTATACATCTTAGTGCTTCCAGGGTGTATTGAGAAATTGGAACTATGAGCATCATCCAACAATTACCTTTTTAGATCAGGTATATCGAGAACACAAAGTCTTTTCCCAAATTTCAAGATTCCATATTCATATAAGAAGTCACTCAATCTACCATTATTCATAGCTTTAATCTTATTTTGAAACTCCCCATCATCAGCCTGAGAATTTTTTATCCTTTCTAGTAAAGATGGTTTGGTAACCATTTGAAAAGGCATTGATGTTTCACCTTACATGGTTATTCCCATATCCATCTTTACCAGATCCATAAAAATAGGATCCCTTTCAATTAACATCTTGCTCAAAACTCCATGATTCTTTCTACTTAAGGCATCTTCCACCTTATTTGACTTCCCCCAGTGGTAGTGTATCCTGCAGTCATAATCCTTGAGTAGTTTAAGCCATCTCCTTTGCCTCATGTTGAGTTCCTTCTGTGAGAAAATATACTTCAAAATCTTGTGAATAGTATAAATCTCAAATTTTTCACCATAGAGATAATGTCTCCATATCTTCAAAGAAAATATTACAGAAGCTAACTCAAGATCATGAGTATGGTAGTTTTTCTCATGAATTTTTAGTTTTTGTGATGCATAAGCAATAACCCTATCATTTTGCATATGGAAAAAACCAAGTCCTTTCTTTGAAGCATCACTATAAATAACAAACCCGTCATTCCCCAATGGTAGAGTCAATATAGGAGAATTGACTAATATTCTCTTCAGTTCTTAGAAACATTCTTCAAAATCTTTTTTCCAAACAAATTTAACCCCTTTACGTGTGAGCTTCATTTGCGGGTTAGCCAGTTGGGCAAAATTCTCTACGAAACACTGATAATAACCTGCTAAGACAATAAAACTGCGTACCTCGGTTTTGTTTTTTGGCATGAGCCAATCTTGGATTGCCTTTGTCTTTGCAGGATCAACTAGGATTCCATCCTTAGAAACAATATAGCCAAGAAAAGAAATCTCATGAAGCCAGAATTCACACTTACTAAACTTCACATATAATTCATTTCTTCTAAGAGTCTTCAAGATAATGTGCAAGTTATTTTCATGTTCTTCGCATCTTTTAGAGTATACCAAGATATCATCAATGAATACAACTAAAAAATCATCAAGATATTCCTTGAAAACTCTGTTCATTATATCCATGAAGACAGAGGGTGCATTAGACAATCCAAAAGGCATTACTATAAACTCATAATGCCCATACCTGGTTTGAAACGCTGTTTTCGGAATGTTTTCCTTCTTCACACTCAACTGATGATATCCATATCAAAGGTCAATCTTTGAAAAGTATTGATCTCCATGCAGTTGGTCAAATAAATCATCAATTCGAGGTAGGGGATGCTTGTTCTTTATTGTTATAGCATTGATATCCCTGTAGTCGATACATAACCTCATAGATCCATCTTTCTTCTTAACAAAAAGGATAGGGGATCCCCATGGAGAAACACTAGGGTGGATAAATCCCTTATTACTCAATTCCTCTAGTTTTTTCTTTAGTTCCACTAGTTCCACAGTGTCCATTCTATAAGGGGTCTTCGATATGGGCCTTTAAACAGGAATTAAATCAATGGAAAACTCAATTTCCCATTCTGGAGGATGTCTAGGTAAATCTTCTAGAAACACATCAACATATTCTCTCACAATAGGTACATCCTCTATTTGAATATTCCTTTCCTCACCCAGAGTTATTTCATTCTCTTCCTCCCCAATAATTGAATTTAGTTGAGCTACTGGGGGTGGATCAAGATAAGAATCAACTGGTGATGATTCTGCTCTAAAGATAAGGTGTTCTTTATCATCATCATCAAAAACTGTAACCTCCTTATTCTTACAATAAATTTTTGCATCATGTTCTGAAAGCCAATCCATACCGAGGATTATATCAAATTCAATAATGGTTATGACGATGAGATTAGAAGATAAAGAACATTTATATTCCCTAATGGGAACTGATTCACAGAACTTTGTAGCAATGACACTTCCCTTAGGAGTTTTGACTGACAA
Organism: Viscum album; assembly: GCA_963277665.1. Taxonomy (NCBI): domain Eukaryota; kingdom Viridiplantae; phylum Streptophyta; class Magnoliopsida; order Santalales; family Viscaceae; genus Viscum; species Viscum album. Next base: position 680,864,866 of record OY728147.1, read on the forward strand.
CTCCCTTGTTAAATCAAATTGGAAATATCTAATTTTCTTAGAAAACTGGGAAGATATGAAATAATGAGATGATCCATAATCAAATAAAGAATTGGCTAAAATTGAGGAAACAATTAAAGTACCCACCACCACGTCATTAGGAACTTCAATTTCTGTAGTTGTGATTGCATAAGCTTGTCCCTGATCCCTTGGAATTTTCTATTGCATATTTCCTTGACGTTTTGGACAATCATTAGCATAGTGTCAAATATCTCGGCAACTATAGCATTGAACATCACTGGCTTCCTTCTTCCCTTTTCAACCACCTGCAAGATGGCCTTTCTGACCACATTTGTAACATACTCTTTTTCCTTTTAAGCATGCACCAGGGTGTTTCCTTCCACAATTCTCACATGGTGGAAATTAGACTCTTCCCTTCTTCTCCATTTCCTTATTTCCTTTCCCAGGGTTTTCAACAACCCTCTTCTTTTCTTACTTTCCCTTAAATTCATAAGACTTAGAGAATTATTTTTCTATCTTGATGGCACACAAAACTATATCCTCATATGATGAAAAACTTTGGGAGACCAGTGCCCATTGGAGGAATGGCTTTAGGCCATCAAAGAATTGATCAATTTTTCTCCTTGGATTTCGTATATAGTCCACAGCATGTCTTTCTAACCTTTTGAAGTTTGATTCATACTTGGCAACATTTTCATCCTCCTTCTGCCTTAGATTCAAGAATTTTCTCTCCATATCTGCTCGCTGCTCATGAGGGAAATATTTTTCTAAGAATATTTCCTTAAAATCCCTTCATTCCATATCTTATATATATTCCTCATCCTTTGTGTTTTGGATTAATGACCACCACTGATATTCATCTCCCAATAGACGATATACTGCCATGACAACCTTCTCTCTTTCATTACATCTGAAAGAGAGAAATATCTTATTAAGGGAACATATTCACTTCTCTGCTACAAATGGGTTTGTAGTCCCGTTGAATAATGGAGGTTGTTGTCGCATAAAGCGATCTATCATGGCTCCTCCACGTGGTGGATCCTAATGCTCCATACGGGTAATTTTATTATTCATAACCTGAGTAAGTTTACCCAGTATAGTTATGAGTTGCTCATCACTAGTCACAGCACCAGAGCCAACATCATTATCTTGTGTCAGAGGAAAATCCCTACAGGGGACACGTGCATTCATGTGATTTCCATTCCTTCCACTAGGTTCCATATCTAGATAATGGCATACACTATATTAGGTTATAAATCATAATTTATAATCTTAACTTAAAAATACTCAGAAAAATTGAGATCCTATGCATGGATAATCCCATATTCACAAAAATGTTTTCTTTGAGGAATATTTACATTAAACTCCTTCATAATGGCTCAAAAGAAAATTTTAATTATCCTAAGAATATCCTCTGGGAGTGTCGTAACCAAGAGTGTAGCAAGGCATGTTGTCGTGCACTAGTTCCCATTCGATTTTAGCTCAAAGTGGTGTTTTCAGGTTTTACCCCTAGATACATATGTGCCAGAGCCGCCTCTACCTGCTCGTATCCAGACAGGGATGTATTTCTTGAAAGATCCACATAATCTATTCCTTACCAAAATACCAGGACATTCTTGTATGTTTATCCTCAAATACTATCTTAGGGACTCTTCCCTAATTATTCTTTTTCTAAATCTAGTTTCCAAGTATTCTACTAAACTTCCTCTGGTACCAACTGTAAGGACCTGACCCCAGTTGCCCGGAGTCGGTGCCTTATTTGATTAAGTTGGCATACATACAAGGAATACGAATCCCGAAGGACCTAGAAGTTTACTATTATTGGAAACAAGTTACATACATAAGTTGATCATTACAACATGAAGGTAAAAAATAACACTAATTTATTCCACTAGAAACATCATGTCTCCTAGATTATGCTTGCATGTCATTCATAATTTAATTCTTCATATCCTGGGGAAAATGAGACATAAGAAAGGGTGAACTCAAACACTCAGTAAGAGTAAGAAATACAACAGAAGATAATATAAACATTATACATGGTGAATAATTGAAAACACATTCCTTTAATAATAAACTTGGAACATATTATGGCAGGAATAAAAGCTGAGTAAATAATGCCATAATAAAATATAATCATTGGTATTCTACTAGTCGAATAACCACATGAACTTTCAATTAATAGCTTCATAAAGAGGGAAGTGTATATTCCGGACATTCTGAATCATTTTTTCATGGCCTCGACCAAGACATCTAGAGATTAAGGCCTCGGCCAAAATCTTTATCACATTGGGAAAGGCCTCGGCCAATTCCATGTCTATTTGTCTCATGAGACCTACCGATGCATCGAGGGGCTATAGCAGGCCCCACCCATCACATAATAATTCCAATACATTCCTCATATGAGCAGGGATAAACATAAACAACATATACATTAATATTGAAACTATCATACGAAATGTAACTAACTTTCCCCAATTATTGAACAAAAACACTAACCATTCGGAATAATATGGTGAATGGTTTTAGGAAAAATCATCCACAATAGAGTTAGTCATAAAACATTAAATAAAATATGGTATATGACTTCATAAATTATTAAACTCAATAATACCATGGAATCAACAAGATTGTTGAATTAGACGAAAACACTCTTATAAAATCATTAAGCAATTCTTGAGATAAATGCTCTTTTATTTTGAAAAGAAGAGTTCTTTTGGAAAAATATTTGTCTAAAACCATAATTGAGGTAAGATAGTATTTTCATAATAAAATGAGTGATTTTATAAAGATAAAGGTTTCCAAAAACTGATCATAGAGTGCCCTTGAAAATAAGAAAGAATCTGAGAAATTCCCTTTGATCGGGCTTGTATTTTGGAAACAACTTTGTAAGTTCCTTTAAAAATGTGTAACTATACATAAAATAAGGAAGGGTTCTGGTTTTTACACATATATATTATAATCACACAGAATATATGATTAGTAAATAAAAATACATAATAATTTCATAGAGGTAATTTGACAATGAAAGTATCCCGAATGAAAATGGAAGTTCGGGTGAAAAAAACCCTTACCTTAACTCCAAATGTGTTCCTCTCTTGTACTTAATCTCCAAGAATATGAAATTATACTTGTTAATAACTTATTTCAGAACCTATTAGACATGTATTTTGTTTACCATAATTCTGGTTTGTTCATGTATGTCTTTATTGATAAGTTGTTGTATTGAATTTCGTCGTTCTGGAGTGTTCGTTTCCTTTATTTTCATATTCGGTTCACTTGTTTTTAAGTAATTAAGTACATGTGGAATGGTTATAAATCTCCAGGATTGGAATTATATATTATTAATGAACATAAATAATTGATAATGGTAATTTTTATCATTTTTTTACATGTAATGAGGATGAATCATTAGATGACAACCACTTCGATTATTCAGCGGTATTTGGAATATTATGAACTAGTTTGGTCATATAACTTAATTATATGTACATATTATGGTTCATGAATATTAATTAGGTTATAAAACATATATTATAGTCTGGTTCAACCATGAATATGGTTTCATGACCAGTAATGAAGAAGAAATTGAAGAACAAAACTTCGTCGTCCAAGAAGGTTATAAATCGGAACCTTATGGACGTCGATTTCATTTATAAAAATAAAAGGGATGGAATAAGAATATTTATGATGGTTCTTCCATTCACATGATATAAATCCAGTATATAGATGTTACTGTAGTTATCATGATCATTTTGACATAGGAGGTGAGGATAGAAAAAGAAAAGAGATGAACTTGAAAATAAAAAAAAAGTTAAGAGATCCCTTATAAAAATTCGGCAGCCTAACGGCGTCACTTAAAATTTCATAAAATCAAATGATTAGAACAAAAAGGGTATCTCATCATATTTAAATAAAAAGTACAGTAATAAGAATAAATAAAATCAAACCCCAAAATATGATAAAGTAATCTCAAATAGCTAACATAAAAGAAGTGTCGACTTAAAGAAGAGAATGAAGGATTCCCTTACCTTGTAGAATAACTCCTAGATCTTGAAGTATGGGACCTTGGGGGATTAGGGACACCTTTGGAGGACTCCTATAGAGGTAAATCTACCATATATTTGAGGATGAGTGATTTTGAATGAAATGAAACAAATTTATGAGTGGGTATTTATAGAAAAAGAGAGGTAATTTTTTAATAATTTCAAAGGGACACCTCATTAGTGGTTTTTGCCAAACCATGGGCTTGGCCTTGGTATTTGCCCATGGTTTAAGCCAATTGGGACACCTAATGTCATAAGTTACAATACACAAGTCTACCATACTTTTATATTTAATTATTACATCATTACGATGTCATTAATCTACTGAAAACTCAAAATGTATTTTTACTATTCATGAAAAATTCATGTATTTTAGAAAAATCCCAAAAATTCACCCCTAAAATTTTTCAACGTGTAGAATTCAAAAGTGAAATACATTTTTCAAAAATAATTTTCAAAATATTATTAATTTAATTTTTAAATAAGGTCATAGTTAATTCGAAAAATTACAGTCTTGAAGTGAAATTAGTTTTATGTGACATTGAAAAATTAATTAAGATCTCATTATCATATTGCCTTAAGAAAATAAAATAATATCATTATTTAATATTAAAGGGTCATATTACTATTCATATTACTATTCATAAGGGTATGTTACTATTCACCAAAAATCAAGTTTGTTCTATCAGACTCCAAATGACTTACTGAACACAACTCTAGATGACCATTTCTTGAAATTCAAAACATAGAAGAGACAAAGTTGTGTTTAATGGTTAGATTATAAAATTATATATTTATTTTCAAAACCTTGGGGTGTTACACTGTGGATTATGAAATTTTGGATCATTTACCTCCACTGGTGGTCCTCCTAAAATAACACCCTTTATGAAAGGGGTGGTTGTGCAGTTGTTAGTCTTATGGTCATTTTTGTCAAAAAAATCAAATGGGGTCAACAGTTTGGATTTCTTAGACCTTCCTAAGATCAATCTCATTGACCTTCCTAGTGAGGGTAGAAAAATTATCCCAAAGGATTTATTCAAACCTAATATTGTTCATTCCACCAGATTTTGGTGGCTTCTCATAGTAAGTTTATGTTCCCCGTATTTGGTTTTGTTCAGTAAGAATTTCCAAATACCCATAAACTTCATTTGGGGCTTTGTTTTTGAAAGTTCCATTACGCATCATGTGAAATAATTGTTTATTTTATAGAACCATCCCTTTATAAAATATTAAAACTTATTCTGGGATTGAAAATATATGGTGAGGTACCATGTTGAGTGTGTCTTTGAACATTTCCCAGGTTTCATAAAATTGCTCCCAATATTTTTCAAAAAATATTTGGGTAATATTTTTAATTGAAATTGTTTTGTGATGGGGGAAGTATTTTTTTTTAGAATTATCTTTTCAATTGGTCTCAGGAGTGGATTGATGTATTCTTAGATTATTTAATCATTTATTTACATTATCCTTCAGTGATAAAGAAAATATCCCCATATTAGCAGATTCAAGTTGATATGGTGGGCACATGGTTTCAACAATGTCATAAAACTCCTTGACATGAAGGTATGTCATTTCCCACTCCATACCATGGAAGGTTGGAAGGTGGTTTAGGACATGAGATTCGAAAATATAGTGGTCTTCTCCTAGGGAAGCATGTCTAATATAAGAGGGTTCATTTTTTCGGGTGGGTGCCAGGTAGTCATTCATGGTTTGATCGAAAACATTCCCCATGTTTGTGGCTACTTGGTTTGGGTTACCATTTTGGTTCCTACTCAGGTTTATGAGTTGGTTTAATTTAAGACCCTCCATTAGAATGAGCACAATTTTTTAATCTAAAGTATTAGGAATATTATGATCTAATCGAAAGAGACTCATATGTGTTCTTGAATCCCTAACCCTAGGACTATCCACCCTAACTAGATTATTTTATAGGTCATGTGTATAGGAGGACATGCACCAAGAAAAGTGAAAAAAAGTTAAGAAGATAAGAGAAATTTAGGTCAGATGACGAAAATGGGGGAGAATAGAATGAGTGTTTAAGATGAATTCCTGGGGTCCTCAATAATGGTGCCAAAAATTTTCCTTGCCAAAATTTACCCTAAGTTAGAAGCAGTCGCTTGTAGCACAAAAGAGGTTGTCGAATCCTTAGAGACCTAAGAAGAACCTATAGACACTCATTATTTGTATTTTTTAGATACAGATTAAATGAAAAATAAGAGACCTAAATTAATTAAATTTATGATAAAGGGTTGATCCTAGGTTATCATAAGGGATGGATTGGATGAAATTATTTTTAACGATTTAAATTTCATTAACTTGAGAAAGATTCATTCAATGAAATTAAACTAAAATCATAAATCAATGGTTTAAAACCTTTACATACACATTTTAATATCCTATATACTTGTAGGATAATTTTAATGAGAACTCTGATGTAAATGACTTCATTATCACATGAAGAGTGTAGTGATAAAATTCAATAAGGGGAAGAAAGAAAATCATTGAATGAAAAATTCAAATAAAATAAATGATTAAACATTTAAAGAGTGTGAAATAATATCTTATACATCCCCTTTCTACTAACTTGGATCAACCCATGATAGGGTTATACTTCCATTGATACAAATATTTTGATGGAAGATGATAGTAGACTCATGAGGGTGGAATTGAAGAAGAAAAACAGTGAAATAATGATCACTCCACTATTGTGTGAAGAATTTCACAAGTGTAGGTGTGAATAAGTTCAAACCTTGAAGAAACGATATCAACATGATATAAATAAGAATAGAATAAGAGTATATAAAGATATTTTATTAATAATTGAAAGTTAATTAGAACAACTTACACGTGAAAAAACAAACGCATGAATATAAAACGACAGCATATCATTACAATTGAAATAAACCAAAAGCATCCTAAAACTCCTACACCAACATTACCTTAAATATTAATTTCAAGAGGCATGGTTAAACACCCCAATATTCCAAGTCTTACCTATTGATTATGGTAGGCCTAGGGTGTAGTTTCCAAGTGGTTAGATACCACTGATAGGGGGTGAATCAGTGGTGCACATGTTTTAAAAATTCTTTTACTTTTGATTCAACCTCTATGAAAAATTAAAGTCTTGATCTCTAATATTTAATACTTATCCTCACCCTACAAGAAGTAATAATAAATAAAGCACAGCACACATTGATTTACAAGTTTTGGCATAAAGGCCTACTCCTTGACGTGTTGGTTAGACCCCCCAACATGGATTCTTCATTGTATCATAAGATGATTACAACAATAAATGGTTAGACCCCCCCCCCCTCCAATTAAAAACTAGTTATACTCTTAAATTTCAATCATCCTTCAATAGTTGGTTAGACCCACCAACTATACCTTCTTCACAATGATTGGTTAGACCCCCCCCCCCCAATCACAATCTTCAGTAACTAGTTAGACCACCAGGCTGTAGGATTCAACTTTAGTTGCCTTGATGCACTATAGAATGATCAATTGAAGATACTCATCCACAAGCTTGTTGGATCACACTATCTTGTGTACAAATTCAAGTACCTTTTAACTGATTTCGGACTAGCTCAAACAAATTCTGATCATAGTAATAATCGGTTGCCTCGATACAACACTGCTCGAGCAAGAATTATTTCTTATGCTGAAGACTCATCCTCAGTAACCACTGAAAACTCATATATGGATTCCTTTGGAATCACTAATGGAAATCTATCCCAGCATCAGTCTCAAAGAACTACACACTGATTATGCAATTTATATTGCATACAGAATTTTTAACCTTCATGCATCTGTAAAAAATGCATAGTTCTATCAATTTATGCAATAATAAACATGTACAAGCTACAATTTCATGCACATATTATTTCATGTACTTTCATACTATAACTTGTACTTTTTTTTACAAAGAACAAATACTACCTTCATGCACCTTCAAGTGATTATATAATTTCATATGCATGACCTCACTCACAATATTCACATACATGTTTAATACACCACATTTTCCATATTTGTTTCCCTTTATACACACACTATCAATTCCTCTTCATATATGCATGGATATCCACACCATCCACTTCACTCTTCATACACAAAGGTTTATGAAAAAGATCTCATGATTTCATATTTTTGATGATACACAACACTGCCTCTTACGCACTACTCCTTCACACACATCAGTGGAGCACCCACTATGTTTCTTCTTTATTATTCACAAGTAATATCACACTGAATCTTGGATTCACAATGTGCTTGTGAAACTCAAAAAAACCCTCTACACAAGTATATACTCTCCATTATTCATGAAAGAGTATATTGTCACAGTTAAAACCTTCATATGAAAATGAGAGTTTGTTGGTTCTTAAAGAACTTCACCCCAAGTGAGGGTGATGCTTTCCACAATATTTTTTTATTTACAGATCATATATTTTAAAAGCAATCTCAGTGTGATGAGCATAAGTTGAACACTTGAGGTATACACCTTCTCCTTCGCATAATAAAAAAGTGTGCCTAACCTTTATCTTTCATGAACTAGAGTATTTTCGTGTGTCTATTATTTTCTCATGGGTCACTCAAAATGATATTTTAATGCTCATAACAAAATGAATGAGATGGATGGTATTTATAGATATAATTCCACTGACTCGGCACATACAGATTGCCTTACTTTCTCAACTCTGATAATCACCGTCTTCAGAAAACAATATTTTCCTCTCACTGAAAATTTTATATTTGATATTTGTTTTACCATGAAAATGAATTCTAATATGATTTCAATCATCTTTGAATTTTCTGACCACTCAAATGGTTATTAGAAGGCTTGACTGGACCTTCTGTTGATGTTTCTTGGATCTTCTCCAATGAATAGAACCACTCTGATGGATAAGGTTAAAGATGATGCGGCTGAGACGATTGAACGGCTCCAAATAATCATATTAAGTGGATCGCACAGTTGCAATTCATTTTGAGCTATAGTAACATGATCATTGTGATCCCACATAAAAATGGCACAATATTGATCTCCCCTTTATATTACAAGGTGTAGAATACACCACTCAGAAATTGATTACTGATCCCACACACTTGACACATTGGCACCACCCCATGCTATCGTTGTATGTTGCCCCAAATAGTGGCTCACTGCCTACTCATATGCCTAATTGTAGGTGCCCTCTCCTATAGCCCTTCTACGTACATGTTGGCTGATCGAGAGGTAGCACATGCCCACCTCAGCAGCGAAACGGGTCCCTCATAGCTGGCCAGTAAGGTTGTCCATTTTTTTAAAATACAAAAAATTAAAAAACTTAATTGAAAACCATACACCACTACAAAATAAGTCTTTAACAGTGTTGGAATTTATCAGCTCTAGTAAAAATGCTGATAAAGGTCTCATTTATCAGCAGTTTCATTTAGCACTGATAAAAGGTACCATTTATCAGTGCTTTATTTTTAGCACTGATAAATGGTACCCTTTATCAGCGGTTTATTTTTAGTGCTAATAAAGGGTAGCCTTTATGAGTGCTCTTTAAGAACTGATAAAGTTCCAGAACAAAATGAAATAATTAAACAAATAAAATTAAAAAAAATATTAGCAATTTTTTTAATCAAATAATTATTGTTAAAAATGAATAAATTGAATATACATATATATAAATTAAAAAAATTAATAAATACAATATATTAAATATATGTATATATAAAATGAATAAAATTAAATAAATAAAAATTAAAAATGAGTAAATTAAGAAAAATGTTAAACATTTTATCAATTAAATAATTATTGATAAAAATGAATAAATTTAATATACATATATATAGATTATAAATATTAATAAATAGTATATATTAAATATAGATATATAAAATGAACAAATTGTAATAATTAAACAAAAAAAATAAAAATAAATAAATTACAAAATTATTTAAAAAATTATTAATGAAATAACTAATAATAAAAATGTATAAGTATAATATATATATATATATATTAATTATAAATAGAAATAAATAATATATATTAAATATAAATATATAGAAAATGAATAAAATGTAATTATTAAAAACATATTAATGTCTTATTCTTTTTTAATGTTGTTTAATTTTTCAATTTAACATATATCAAACGTCGTGTGTTAAATTTATTTCACTTACATATATATAATTAATGCATTTTTGTATACAATACACACACACAAATATTTACGCGATTAATTAAATCTTATATAGAAGAACATACACTTGATATTTATATAAATTATTCAAATTTTAGTATATTTTAGAATTTTATTGTACCATGGTACATTTAATATATTATGTTTTTAATCGGTTCATTTTATTTATTTATTTTTAATATTATTACAGTTAGGTATTATTTATTTGTTTTAAATTTTTTTTTATTTTTTTATTTTATTTTTTATTTTTAAATTTAATCATTTTCTATTATTTATTTATATATTTATTTACTATGTTTTAATATTTTCAATATTTATTCATATTTACCTCAATATATATATATATATATATATATATATATCCATATTTTTTTAATAATTTATATTTAATTAACAAAACTTATCCATTTTTTCAATATTATTAAAGTGCACTCATTTTTAATTATTCAATTTCACTCATTTTTAAAATGCATGTATTTAAGATTATATATTCATTAATAATGTTAAAAATATATTTGTAGACAAATATTTATAAATATATATATTTATAAATGTATATTTACTATATTTATAAATTTATATATTTATAATTATTATAAATATATAAACATTATTTTTTAGAAAAGTATTTATATAATTATAAATAAATAATTATAAAATTATAATTAATTTATGTAAACAATGAATATACTATATATATATATATAAGATAAGGTCGAAGTCGCGGTTTATTTAGGGAAATGGGCTACATTACAAAAAAAAAAGCAGGCAACATATAATGCAGGATGTACTCAGCAAGACTTGAATTCGAGACCTCATCGAGACCCACAGGGGCCGCTACCACTGAGCTGCACCCTGGGGCTATATATATATATAATTATATAATTATAAAAATATATAAATATTATTTTCTAAAAGTGTTATTCATATATTTATAAATAATTAATAATATATTTCAATAATTATAAAATTAAATAAATATATTTAAATAATCAATATATTTATATTTATATTTATTTATTATATATATAATTATATAAATATATATAATGTTATAAATATGTTTATAATTATATAAATATATATAATGATATAAATATATTTATAAATATAAATAAATAGTTATAAATGTATTTATAAATGTATATATTTAATATATTTATAAAATTATATATTTTTAATTATAAAAAATATATAATTTTTTAAAAAACTATTAATGAAATAATAAATAAATAATTATATATTTAAGTAATTATAAAATTATAATAAACAAATATATAATTATATAAATTTTTTACAAATTTTTTTATTTATAATTATAATTATAGATCCTTTATCAGTGTTATAGTTTTATCACTGATAAAGATTCATTTTATCAGCACTTTTTTAGCACTTCTAAAGATCCCTTTTATCAGTGCTTATCAATTTAGTGCTGATAAACGGGCTCTTTATCATCGTTTTTTTAAGCATTGATAAAAGTGTCCCTAGACTATATAAAAGAACCCTAACCATGAATCATTTAGTCACGATTATCAAGATATCATGGAACTCCCCTGCTGTTGGTGCTACTCCTCTATGTTCTCTTGGACGAATCAAGGCTAGAATCCAAGGTATGTTATTTTATCCTTTTCCACTCTTGTTGTTTGATTTTTTAGGTTTTGAGGTTTGAGTTTTTGCGCTATTATTAACCATGATGAACCCTAAATCTCATATTTATCTCTCTCTCACTTACCTATACCTACTCAATGCCACCCTTACTCTGTAAACACATTCCAACTTTTTATAAGGCCACTACAAACTGAATCTCCATCCATTGTTGCAACTAATGGTGATTTTCTTGATGTTTCTGCTATACTATTTCTTGTTTCCATTTAGATAGTGTGGATTTTCATTGTTCGGATCTTGTTTCCACAGTATAGAATGCGCATGAAGATGAAATAAAATTAAGATAATAAGAATAATTATGAATATATGTGTATCTATTGAGAAAATCATCTTCATAAAATTTCATAGAAAGATAGGTGCGTATTTTTTCTTAATTAATATTGGATGATTAGAGTTCCATTGGTGATGTAGTATAATGAATAAATGAAGTTTGTTCCTATTTCATAAAATAATATAATTTTATGTTGGTTCTTGGATATTTTATTTCATTTGATTATTTTTTTGTTGTTCACACACAATTTGTGTAGATTTAGGGTGTAGTGGAAGCGTGCAATGGGTGGTTCCCAACTTTACTTTTTGTCTTGTTCAGTGATCAATCTGAGATCTACATGAAGATAAATTTTGTGTTCAACTAAATTTAATCAAAGAAGAAATACAATAAGAATCACACAGGAATAAAAGAGAGTACCATCACATATTATTTATAATTAATTTAATTAATAAGAATTACCTTGATGGAATTCTTTATTAATTAATGGATCTGTAAATAGATCTATGATGCACCATCATCAAATTGTAGGAATCAAGTGAAGATTACCTCTAGAAGTGATCCATAGGTGTTCCACGAATCTCTAGACATCACAGAAGTAATCTTCAGGTGCTAGCACCACAGATCTTTACGCTTGCGTCATCGGTCTTTAATCGCTATGAAAATTGATTCCAAATAATTCTCCTTGATCTGGTGGAGAAATATTTATCTCTGTTCTTGGGATCGATCTTGGAGAATAGGTATCTTAAGGGATTGAAAGAATTATCTAATTCCTTTGTGCACAACCCAAACAAATGAATTGTTCAATGGAGAAAATAACATAATTGGGTTTATATATGTCTAGGATTAAAATAAAATAATTGCACAAGTACCCTTAATTATTTATTTAATCCTATTGAAAACCCCATGTCAAATAATAATAATATTATTATTATTATTTCTTGACATGCACTTAACTTGCTAATTAAAATTAAATATTATTTAATCAAATAATATTCAATATTTATTATTTTCTCACCGGACCTAAAATTGTGGTCTATCATTCCTCCAAAATATTTATTAGACCTTGAATAATTTCTATTTATTTATTAAATAAATATCACTGCATTATTTTCTAATAAATAAATAAATATTACATTTAATAAATGGAAAATAAATATTCATTAAATATTTCACTCATATTATATTCTTTCGAATAACTGGTGAAGAAATGCATGATATCAAGAAAACATGAATAATTATTAAATCACATGTGGAAATAATATTTATTCAACTTTTTAAATAATAAATAATAATATATTATTTAACTAAGATTCTAGATTCACTTAGTGTGTGACCCTCTAGGCCTCTTTCTCAGTGGTATTAGGAAAAGAACCCTAAAGTCTAAGGTTGGCATCTAAAAACATGCCAAGGCACCCATAGAGAAAGAATTTAATGTCTCAATGAAATAATACCTCATACGAACACTTACTATGTAATGTAATCCCTTTATCACAATATCTCAAATCAAGCAAGTTGCATGCCGGTGTCATCAACCTATGTGCTCAATGCCTCTTTCTTTGAATTTCTAGATATAGAACTTTCTTATAGAACACCATGGACATGTATTTATCTAGTATATATCTTTTCCATAAAAGTTCTTGAGGTATTAACTTCTGTTAAAGAACATAATGGATAAATACTTTCTCTTATTATTCATTAATGTAATATTATTCGTGATGAACCCAATGTATCTTACCTCACCGTGAACATCCATCATCACGGTTTTCATCAATACATTAAATTACATGACTCATAATACTCATTAAGAATAATATTAAAGTCAAAGGGCCAATTCACACATCCAAGGATAGTAACATCCAATGACACATATAAATTTGGATTTTCTATTGGTGGTTCCCCTTCTCATAATATCCTATAGGATATTACTAAGGGCATACACCATGAGAAGGTACCTCAAAGTCCTATGAGTCTCCACCCCTAATAGCCTATATCATTTGTGTCCCTAAAATGATATCATTCAGCTATAGAACATATATTTAAGAATAGTTTTGTATCACTTCTAGGTTCTCATCATATCGGGGAACTGCTATGACCTTTTAGTGTGACAGCTACTCTAAGGACGTTATCACATACTATGTTATGCATAAGAATAATCATGATATGATAATAAGTTTATTAATATTAAAAACTATTAATACAAGTAATTATAAAGTACATAGAATTTGTTTCTAGGGAACCAACTCCAATAGACTCCCACTTTCACTAGAGCCAACTACTAAAAACCTTCTGACTGCTAGCTCTCACATGATACTCGTGCTTCTGCTGAGATAGGTATTTAGTTAAGGGGTATTCCATGTTCTATTCTATGGTTAATCTACTCACTAAAATTTCACCAACTTTATAAAAATCCCTCAATAGGTGATACTTCCAGAGTATGTTCTTTATTCATTGGTGTGACCTTGGATCTTTTTCAAGAGCCATCATTGCAGTATTATCACAATACAATGTGATATAATCTTTACTACTAGGTACCATATCAAGATACTAGAAAATTTTCTGGATCCAAAAGGCTTCCTTGTCTGTATCAGAAGCTACTATATACTTGGACTCCACTGTAGAATCAACAACAACTGGCTTCTTTAAACTCTTCCAGCTCACAGCTCCTCTATTGAGATAGAAAACATATCTGGACTATAACTTCATATCATTTTGATCTATTTGAAAACTTACATCAGTATAACCCATGATGACTAGTTCCTCATATCCTTCATACACCGGTAACATATCCTTATTTTTTCTCATATATTTAAGGATATCCTTAATAGCAGTCCAATTTTGTTCTCCTAGATCTTCTTGATATTTTTATACCATTATTAATTCATAGGAAACATAAAGTCTAGGTTATAGCATGGCACGCATGATTTATCCTATCAATAAATCATATGTTTTCTTACTCATTTTCTCATCCTCATGTTGTGTCTAAAGAAACATTTTCTTAGAAATATGTAAACCATGTGAAACTAGAACCAATCCTCACTTAGATTGTTCTATACTAAATTTATTTAGTATCTAGTCAACATGTGTACTTTGACTTAGTCCAAGTAGCCTCTTGGATCTATCATTAATGATCTTTATCCCTATACTATAGGCTACTTCACCTAATTCCTTCATGAAGAAACACTTTTTTAACACATCCTTAACTAACTATAAGACTGGTATTTCATTTTTAAGAAGTAATATGTCATCAACATATACTATGAGGATAAAGACCACATTGACACTAAAACTCTTGTAAACACATGGATCGTATTCTTTCTTAATGAAAAAAAATTATTTTATGGATTCATCGAATCAAATATTCCATGACCTAAATGCTTACTTTAATCCATAAATGGATCTATGTAAATTATAAATCCTTTTGGCATCACCTGGAGTCACAAACCCTTTTGGTTGTTTCATATATACATCTTCCTAAAGGATCCCATTAAGGAATTCAGTTTTAACATCCATATTCCAAATCTCATAGTCATGGTAATTTGTTATATCAAGTGGAATTCTGATGGATTTAAACCTAAAAACTTGTGAAAAGGTTTATTTGTATTCAATTTATTGATTTTTTTTAAACCCTTTAGCCATTCACCTTTCTTTATAAGTATTTACTTTACCTTTCATGCTTATTTTCCTCTTGAATACTTGCTTTCATCCAACAGTATTTACATCAACTGGCACATCGAACAAAACCTAAACTTGGTTCTGATACATAGAATCCATTTCAGAATTTATGGATTCTTTCCATATTGTAGCTTCTAAGATCTATATTTCCTCTTTGTATGAGATAGTTTCATCTTTTTCAACCAATAATGATTCACCTTCTTTGGTGACTAGAAAACCATATCTCTTTGGTTCTCCTTCCTCTCTTATGCTCCTATGTAGTACTTGTATTTCAGGAACTACTTCTTCCATAGGGTTATGTGGAATCTGATCCTATACCAACTCTGGTATATCATGAGAATAAACTTCATCAAAGTCAATCTTTATCCCACTATCCCTTTTTAGGACGTACTCCCTCTCAAGAAATATAGGTTGTTTAGTGAAAGTTACTTTCTTGTCTGAGGGGTTGTATAGGTAGTATCCTTTTGTTTCCTTGGGATTCCCTATAAAGATACACTTTGTGCCCCAGGGTGCTATTTTATTTTTTGATAAGACCTTAACAAATTTCTCATAACCCCATACACGTGTATGCGATAAAAGGGGTTTCTTTACACTCTATAACTCGATGGAAATTCCATTTTCCACATTAGTTGGTAATCATTTTAATGTGTATGTTGCAATTTTTAATGCATATCCCCAAAAGTATAATGGAAGATATTCATGACTCATTTTCAACCTTACCATGTCTAACAAGGTATGGTTCCTCCTTTCACTAATACTATTCCACTATGGTATAAAATATGGATTGAGCTGAGATAGAATACCAAACTCCCATAAGAAGTTGACAAACTCTTGGTTAAGATATTCACCACTTCGATTTGATCGAATCTTTTTTATCTTCTTAACAAGTTGATTCTATACTTCATTATTGAATTAATTGAATTTATCAAAGGACTCGGACTTACACCTCATCAATTAGATATATCCATATCACTCAAGTCATCAGTAAAGTTATGAAGTAAGAATATCCACCACTAGCTTCTACTAAAAATGGTACACACACATTAGTGTGTAACAATATTAAAATCTCTATCGCACTTTCTCCCAATCAATCAAATGTTTGTTTGGTCATTTTTCCTTATAAACAATAATGACATATTTCAATTGATTTTAGTTTATAAGAGTTTAAATAACCATCTTGACAGAGCTTTGTCAAACACTTCTCGTTTACATGACCAAGATGGTGATGCCATAGTTAGGTGTTATATGAGTCATGAACATGATTCTTTATCAATTTTCAACACTTCGTTTTCATAATTTAATACATAAATACCATTATCTAAATGTTTCATACCATAACATATGTTATCCTTATAAAAAAATTATTTACAAATTTGAAAATAAACCCATCTGTATTTAGGCATAATACATAAATTATTTTCTTGGTGACTAAAGGTAAATAATAACAATATTTTAAAACCAAAATCATTCATGTTTTAAATGAAAGGTGGTCATCACCAATGGATAGGGTGTCCAACCTCAGTCCATTAGAATCTTGCAGATCCACCTTTCCTCTTGCAATATTTTGGAATATAATTGGTTACTACATTTGGATACATATGTGGGCACCAAAATATGTATCTAATAACTAATGTGTATATATTGAAATATTAAACTCGATAAAAACTCACCTTTATCTTCCCCTTACTTCTGGGTGAAGTTCCTCTTCCAGTGGCCTAGTTTGCCACATGCAAAACATACTGTCACCTTTTCCTTTCCCTGCCTTTGTATCTTCCTCTTCTTGGGAGGATGGTTCTTGGGAGATTTAGATTGTTTATAGGTATTAGACCCATTTTCCTTATTATTCCTTTTCTTTATCACCATAAGTAATGGTGTTTTATCATGCCCCATGTCTTTATCCACTTGTAGAATCAAAGTAAGAAGTTTTAAAAGACTCTTCCCATTATTTCTCATATTTTAATTAAGAATAAAACTAGATAAGGTATTGGGTAGTGATGAAAGTATAAGATATATATTCAACTCATCTATGAATTAAATCTCTAAGATGTATAAGCATTTAATGTATCCAATAACCTTGACTACATGAGTCCCAGCTGGTGCAGACTCTCCAAGCATAGTTTTAAACAATTCATTGGTTATCTTATACCTTTTTTTTCTATCCTTCTCTTAATAGAGATGTCTAAGGTGAGACATCATGCTATATTCATCCAGGTCTTCATGTTGCATCAAAATATCATTGGACATGGATGATAGCATAAAACACTGAACATTTGTAGCATCATTTAGATGTTTCTCATATAGAGATAACTCTTCATCACTTTCCTCATTACCGAGCACAACTGAAAAAGGTTATTCCAGCACATGTAATTTCCTTTCATGGATAAGTATAACATGTAAGCACCTTTTCTACTCTTTGAAATTTATGTTAGTGAGAAGGTAATACTTCTTAAGTATGGATTGCAGTGATATGTTTGAAATCATTTTAATGTTTTTTCTACAAAATAATATGATCATGATTTTAGAACCTTATCTGATAAAATTTAGACAAATAAATAAATATCAAATTTATTAGTCTCTCACTATTTTATTGAAACCCAATATCCCTCACCATTGGTTTTAGAATATCTTATTTATTGGACATACTAGTGGCAAGGATCCATATTACCCTTCTCATTACCCCAACTTTGGTTGGTGAATCAACTTTAATGGTTTTAGGAAGGCATTACAAATTACAACTGTATTAACTCATAGTTACTTGATCTACTGAGTGGAATCCCCAATCCTGAAAACCTTAAATTGGATTTCATCAACCTTTACCTATTAGTTACACAAAGTCTTACTTTGAAATTCAACCCTTGATGTTAACTAAGTTAATTCAATCCAAAACTTCAAGTTAGAATTCCCTAATAATTGAAAGCACGCCAAATTTGGATGGTTAAGCACATTAAACAATGGTTTTATTTTAACTGAACTAGTGGAACGCTATACCGACTTAATATAATTGATGATTTTTATCCTTTATGCATAAATTTCAAATTATTATATTTATCACATTCTTGTTAATATTAATTGTATTTAATTAAGTGGTTAACCATGTATTAGATAATATTTATGCATAATCCAATTTATTTTAGTTCTATCTTGTATGATCATTAATTTCATTAATTTATGTGATCATGGCAAAGCATCCATAATGAAATAACCATGAAACTGATAGAAATAAAATAATAAAGTATCATTATCATGATCTTTTACTGATGTTTATTTTATCTATTGGTTGATAAACTAACCATTGACCTGGGGGAATTCCTTGAACCATTTAAGGTTCGTGTTACAGCTTTCCACCTATCCACCAATGTATCTCTCTTGGATTGGTTTCACCCCAGATCCTAACTTGAACCACCTCTACTAGCATGGGATCTCCATCCATTACATATGTTTTTACTCACACATAGGTGAGGGTAAAAGGGTTTACATAAAAGAAATCATGGGTACGCAGGCCCTACAAAATAAGTGTAGATAATGCACGCGGGGAAACAATTTAATTTAATAATAAATTAAAAGGAAATTAATCTCATTAAAAGGTATATTCTTTTCTCATGATCATCCACATGCATTTAATGAATTATGCATTTAATAAAACTATAATTCAATTCTTAATCATTATTATTTAAGATAAATTGCACTCGAATCAATTAATTATCATCTATAATTAATTAATTATTTTATCTTAATTCTCATTTGAATTTCCTTGAGATTCTCATCCATTATAATTTCAAATAAAATTAAATAAATTCATTTAAAATTAACTGTGTACATAAATGTAACTTGAAGGAAATATGGTGAATACTTATTTGAATCTACCTAATATGTATTATAATTGTATACTTGTTTATTATTTGTGACATATAGTATACATGACTTATCACGTACATTCACGATGTGTAGTATCAACTTAATGATTACATGAATTACATGATTTTCCTGTAACATGTCATGCATTAATGCATATAGAGTAACAATTGTAATACAAATCATACATGATATAAAGATCCAATAATTATGTAGATATTAATTTAACATTTATACATATATATATATATATATATATATATTAAAACTCATCACATGGAATATCCTATCAACTTAATGACCACACACAAGAACATGTCCCAAGATTTACATAATATAATAAATAAATTTTAAATATGTGTGATTTAGTATAAGTACATAGTGTATACAACCAACCTACATGGTGTATAAATCTCTCACCATCTATCTAAGGTACAAGACCAGGGACTCATCTTGTAAATTGTACTTTGAAAAATGGATTACATGGCATGTCCAATGGGTTATATGCCATTGATCACCAAATTACATGGTCACCAGTCCGATAGGCCATGTATAGTAATACACAACCCATATGTGAATTAAAGAGACTACATGCCATGTACATGGGCTACATGGCATGTACTTCAAATGATTATGCACCACCCTGTCCCAGTCAACACATGGTTTAAGGTATTTAATGCACCACATATTATCAATGCACATAGTTTGAATTAATTTTCGAATTAATTCCTGATGTATTGACCATAAGTACATGGTGTGTAATTTTGATTACACATCATGTAATCCTATATTATCTGGCCAGAATCCTTGGCCCCTCTAGATGAGATCTTTGATTTTATTTTATTCATTAAATTAATCATATCGACTAGATCTATGAGAAACAAAGGACGAAGAAACAGATCTCGCAATACGGATTAAAATAACGATTAAACTTGAATTGAAAAACTAAATTAAAATTCATAAATCACCAACTATATTTAAATAATTATAAATAATTATGTAAACACTCTGATACAACATATAGGTTTCAGGCGTAGCAGAAGCGTGCGATGGGTGGTGCCCGAATTTTCTTTATTCCATGTTCAATGATCAATCCAAGATCTACACGATGATAAATGTTATGTTCAATTGAATTGAATCAAAGAAGAAAGACAACATGAATCATGATGAAACAAGAGAGATAGGATCATCACATATTATTTATAATTAATTTAATTAAATAAGAATTATTTTGATAGAAATATTTCTTCATTAATGGATCTCGAAATAGATCTGTGATGCACCATCTTTGTGTTATAGGAATCAAGTACAGATTCCCTCTAGTGGTGATCCACACATGTTCCATGAATCTCCATACATCGTCAAAGGAAACTTCAGGTGCTAGCACGACGAATCCTTGTGCTCGTATCTTCTACCTTCGATTGCTATGAAAATTTATTCCAAATAATTCTCCTTGATCTGGTGGAGGAATATTTCTCTCCATTCTTGGGAGAGATCTTGGAGAAGAGAGATCTCAAGGTCTTGAAAGAATTCTCTAATTTCATTGCGAACGACCCAAACAAATGAATTATTCTATCAATAAAATAACATAATTGGTTTTATATGTCACTAGGGTTAAAATAAAATAATTTCATTAGTTCCCTTAATTATTTATTAAATCCTATAGAAAACCACATGTCAAATAATAATATTAATATTATTATTTCCTGACATGTAAATTAAAATTAAATATTATTTAATCAAATAATATTCAATATTTATTATTTTCTTACCAGACCTAAAATCTTGGTCTTTCATTCCTCCATAATATTTATCGGGCCTTGAGTAATGTCTATTTATTTATTAAAAAAATATCACTGTATTATTTTCCAATAAATAAATAAATATTACATTCACTAAATAGAAAATAAATATTCATTAAATATTACACTCACGTTATATTCTCTTAAATAAATGGTGACGGAATAAATGAGATCAATCAGACATGAATAATCATTAAATCTCATGCGGGGATAATATTTATTCAATTTTTTAAATAATAAATAATAATATATTATTTAATTAAGATTCCGGATACACTTAGTTTTGGCCCTCTAGGCCTCTTTCTCAATGGCATTAAGTGAAGAAGCCTAAAGTCCAAGGTTAGATTCCAGAAACATTCCAAGGCACCAATAGAGAAAGAATTTAAGGCCATAATAACATAATACCTCATACGGATTCTTACTCTGTGATGTAATCTCTTTATCACAATATCTCAAATCAAGAAGGTTGCATGTCAATGCCATCAACCTATGTGTCTGGTGTCTCTTTATTTGACTTTACAGAAATAGAACTTGCCTATAGAACACCATGTACATGTATTTATCAACTACATATCATTTCCATCAAAGGGCCTAAGGTATTAACTTCTATTAAAGAACATAAGGGATAAATCCTTTCTTGCATTATTCTTTAATTCAATATTATTCGTGATTCACCCAACATATCCTACATCACCGTGAACATATTTCCTCTCATTTTTCATCAATACATCATAGTACACAACTCATAATACTCATTTATAATAATCTTAAAGTCTATAGACCAATACACACATCTGTATATAGGAACATATAATGGAACATATAAACGTGGATTTCTTACTGGTAGGTCTTATTCTCATAATATCCTACTGGATATTACCAAGGGCGTACACCATGAGATGGTGTCTCAAAGTCCTATGAGTCTTCATCCCTAATATAATGTATCATTTGTGTCCCTAAAATGATATCATCCATCTATATAACATATATTTAAAAATAGTGTTGTAGCACTTCCAGGTTCTCATTCTAGTGGGGAACTACTATGACATTTTAGTAAAATAACTACTTTGGGGACATTATCAAATACAATGTTACGCATAAGATAAATAAGGATGTGATAAGAAGTTTATTAATATTCAAAATTATTAGTTCAAGTTATCATAAAGTACATCAAAGTTGGTTCTAGGGCCCCAACTCCAACAATTTGAATATAAATATGAATATAATTTCACATGCTGAATATATTATTGAATAATGAGACGATGATATACCATATGTAAGAATTATTAAAGGTGTTAAGTTAAACTTGTGTGAAATATTATAAAATTTAGTGTTTCTTATCACTATTATATTATATTTATGATTGTGGTAATTTTTATCATAAATGAATTAATAAATTCAAGTCAGTTAAATGGAAATGTGTTTGTTGGGACTAAATTGTGGTTAGTGGTATGTTGTGATAGAAAGTGAATTATATTTTTGATGGAGGTCATATAACCTTTGTAACATGAGTAACAATGATGTGTTGTTTGATATTTTTCTTTTATTATGATTATGGATTAAGAATTCATAATCATTGTTAATGCTAAAAAGGACCATGGGTTTCACAAATAAGGTTTTGTAAATAAGGAATCATTTTGGTAATATAGATATACAATAAAATACACTTCATGTATAAAAGTACACATTTTCAAGCATCTTTCATGAAAATTGTCACTATCTTGAACAGAGATGTAACACTTCAATACACCAGTACAACTAACCTTGACTACCTTTATTTAATCTATACTAATATGCTTGATTGGATTTCATATCTTGATGATGTATTTTAATCCCTCTTTCAAACTAACCTTCCCCCCATCATTGTGGTTCCAAATTTCCTTGATGACATACCTCTCGCTTGAATTATATTCATTTATCTCCATCAAAGTCATTGCCATGACTTTGAATACCACATCTCCCAACCCATTCTTCAACTCTTTCAGCCTTTCATCCTCCCCATTTAATACTTCCTAAGAACACCAAAAATGACACCTAAAAATTAATCAAAACATAATGAATGATTTTTTTTGGTTTCTTGATATGCATTTTTTATGTTACTCACTTGGTTAATTTTGACAACACTTAATCAAAAATTGCTTTTAATTTGGGTGCAGTCACATTGGATCCTATTAGAACTCCACAGTTAAGCATACTTGGATGAGAATACTACTATGATGGGTAAACTCCTAAAAATAATCATTTTGTGCATTTTTTATGGAAAAAAACATACCAAACACACCTTTTGATTCCCTTCCCCTTAAACCTTGACAAATTTAAAAGGGTGCCAATATGACTCTCAAAGGTATTCCTCCAATAATGAGAAGATCTCTTCAACCCAAGTTTCATCTTCATATTCAGGATACTTTCTATTGGCATCTTGGAGAAATGGTAGATTTTCAAGCACTCTCATCTACCTCACACCAATACCACCACAAGTTTGTATCTACTATAATCCCTACACAACATAAATCCATCACAAGTGACCTTAAATCGCTTTTTCAATAATAAATATAAAAACACTTATAAATAAGAACTTATCATAGATGTTATAAGTAGGTATTGGTAAATAAATCCAAATAGAGCCTAACTTCTTGAAGAAATGATGAATATATGTTGCCAAATGCATCCAAAGACACTTCAAATAGAGTAAAAAACATAGTATATAGAAGGATAATATAAAACAAAAAAGGTATAAGGTAAATAAAATTACATTTACTAATCCTTGAATAATGACTATATATTTAAATTACATGTTTAAACTATTTTAGTAGGCTTTGATTTCTGTCAATATAGGTTTTGTAAGAAAAAATGCATTGTGTTACCTTTTCAGAATGTTTTAAGAAATTGGTCACTACAATTGGAATATTTGGAGAATTATAAAGTTGATGAAAATGTATTCAAATTAGTTGACGATCATAAGGTTAGATGGTATTTTTTTTAATTTAATGTGTCAATTTTTTTTATTTTTTATCAAATTTTACCCTTGTATATTATTTTCAGAGGGAAAAGGAGAGGCTTCTCCAAATTGAATAATATACAAGGGTAAAATTTGATCAAAAAATACATGGAAATAAGGCATTAAAGTTTTAAATTAAGGGGTTAAAGAGGACATTAAAAGTCATGAAGTACATAGAAGATGAAGGTGATGTGGAAGTTATGAAAAAAATGGAGGGAATCCTAGATATGTTAAGAGAAAAGAAGGAAGCCCTTGATGGCCTATAATCATTGAACCAAACTTTACCAATCCATGAATAATGACTATATATTTAAAGTTTGGTTTAATGATTCTAGCTCATCAAGGTCTTCCTTCTTTTCTTTCAATGGCTCTAGGATTCCCTCCATCTTTTTCATAACTTCCATGTCACATTCATCTTCCATGTGCTTCATGACTTTTAATGTCCCGTTTAACCCCTCGATTTCTAACTCCAGTTCATGTTTTCAGTAATGTTTTGTTTCTAGTTAAATTATTCTATAGAGAAGACACTACTTTTCCCTATAGAAACAATATAAAAATTAAAAATTTGATCAAAGTAATATAATAAATTGACACTCAAAAGAAAAAAAAATACCATATAATCTTCTGATTTATAGCTAATTTGAATACATTTTCATCAGATTTCTTTTTCTCTAAAGATGCCAATTATATTGAAAATTTTATTAAACATTGTGAAAAGGAAACATGATTAACTTTTTCTTAAAAAACATCTATTGGTATAAATAAAATCCTTATAAAATAGTTCAAACATGTTAAAACTCTTGACTGGGAAGGAAATTCCAAAAAAAGAAACATTTTAGAGGAAGTGGAAAATCATAAATTCTTGTGAGTGGAAGTCATGTGGACCTATAGTCAGATGAATAGGGTTATTATAAAGGCTAATAGAAGCTAGAATTTAGGCTATGTTTGGGGATAAAAAATAGTGATTTAGAAAAATGAATGGATTATGGAATATCTAATTTTATAGATTAAGGGAATCAGAATTTATTTTAATTTGGATTTTAATGTTCATTCCTTCATTTTCAAAATGTAATATGTTAGAATCCAAAATTAAAATTTCATTTAGGTTATTTTTGAAACTAAGTAGATATAGAGCTCTTATATTTGAGATATAGGTGAGGTAGAAGAGCTAGTAACATAGATTAGATTTGATGCAGCTCAGTGGGGATGACTTTATGTTCTCATGGTTGTGTTAGGAACCTTTTAGAATTTTGGTATGAGATTTTAAATTTAAAATTAAGATGTGTTAATTTAAAAAAATAATAAGTCAACTATCATCCTCACCATCTTCATCTCCCAAACATTTATTATTTCATTTTTTTCTTGAGACTCATCCTCTGTCTCTTTTATGTTGTTTGAATGAATCTAAGTAGCATTCATCCAAAAATGATCACTAGTACCCAGTATAGGATCACTTTTGGTTATAGTAGTTCAAGAAACATAGGTGGATGTCCAAAAGAGATGGGGGATGAGTATCAAGAAAAAAAATGCAATAATAATTGTTTGGGATATGAATCTGATGAGGATAAAAATTTTCTATAATTTTCACATTTGGGTGAATTCAGAGGATAACACGTACCATAGTGGGGTAATCCTTTTCTTAAATTCAATTACCAATTTCCTTAAAAATGGATGCATATTAATAATTTGACAAAATAGTATAAATATGAAGTTAAATTTTTCATCAAGATTTCAATAGATCATGCATGTGACCCTGCTAAAATATTTTCTTTGTGTTTACATTTTTGTTATTCAAGAAAAATTAAATGTTTGACTACTCATGTAGACAATATCTTCTGCACGTGATGATGTTACCAATCTCAAGAAATAACAGACTGTTGATGAATAAACTTCATAATTATTAGGGGATCAATAGCATGTTGATGAAAAAAACAACAATGACATAGTTTCATAGTGTTGAATAAAATTATCAAGGAAAGAAGCTAAGGTATAAAATTTGAGGTTGGTTGGAATAAACATGGCCAACCTATTGACCCCAGAAATTCAATGTTCATTGGTTATCTTGGTATTACAAAGATGATGAATGGGCCAATTGATATTGATTCATAGTTCCACTTACAACCTATAATGAAGGAAATCCTTTAAAAATATATAACAGTAATGTTATTATATACTTTATCTGTTTTACCAAAAAATTATATAATGAAAAGTTGATTTAATTTTCATTATTCCATTAATAGTTTGTTTATTTCAGAAGATTTATATAAGAAATTTTTCTTAATGGCCATTGTAAAATCTCATAGAGGCTTCCAAACTCTTCTTACGAAGTTACATATTAGGGATGCTGAGGGGAAAGTAAATCCTCATCCACCAGTTAGTTATGAACACATTATAACGTAGTAAACTTTGATGAGTTTCATCAATAGTCGTAATGAGAAATCATTTCAGATGCATTTCTGATGATAATATATTATTTAAAATTGTTTATTTTATCCAACTTGATTCAAAATTGTTAATTTATGAAACAAAAAATTAGTGCCGGAAATAAAGAATGTGCATCAAAACCAATGTACCCCTATCACAAAGAAAATATGGGGTAAAATTCATTAGAGAAGAAATTGGTATATATTTTAAATCAATAATATAAGTTTAATTATATGATATGAAACAACATATGTTTCTTTTTTTATATTTAAATTGATGAATCAAAATCCGAAGCCACTTCCATCCCACGTCATGTGTTATGGAAGGAGTCTCATGTAAATAAGAAAGGTAAACTAGTTGATAAAAACACAAAAATAGTATGGGAAACTTGTGTAAGTATGAAATAATTGTAATTCATTGTGATTTATAAAAATATTACATAAAAATATTTATTTATGTTTATAATTTTTTATAGGGTTTAGACATAAGAATTGATAATGGCCATACCAGAAGAAAACCTACTTTCAGTAGATTTGAAGTGGCTAGAACAATATGGTCGCATTAGAGGGTTAGGTTTTGGAGTTTCTACTATAATATATTTAGAGAAGATAAAACCACGTTAAGATACATATAATAAGGTGATACAATTATAGATAAAAATAGAATCACTTTAAGATATTATTGTTTAGTCTGGTTTAGAAGAACAATGTATGATAAAGGATCAAACTGAACTGGTAGTGGAGAAAAGATCCACACATGAGCCAAAGTATCCCACTATATTTGAGGCTATTAATTCCCCCCAACCATATACCTTCCCTTAGGTAATAAATTTTTTCATTACTCTTTCTTCTAAATGTGAATCAAACAACTTTCATTAACTTTATATTACTAAAATTATGTAGGGTACAGTTATATGTGATTTGTATTTGTCAACACCCATGCACTGTCATGTTGTGATGGGTACAGTGTATAATATACTAGGATACAATTCTACACCATAATGACCTCCCAAAAGATCACATGAGAGTAGGGATTGAGGTATCTTATGATCCGACTACTGAGTTTCCTGTTCCACTTGATGATCCAGATATTACAATAGTCCATGATGTTATTGGAGCTTCCATAGCATGGTTTTATAATCTTATAAAGATACACGAGGTATGTATTTAAAAAAAATTTCATATGAAAAATATATAATGGTTGATGATAAAAGTTTTGAAGTGAGGTATGATATTACATATGGATAAAGTAGTGGGTAAATGGAATCTCAAACCAAGAAAATCTAGTGAATCGACTAAGAAATCAAAATGAACTTCCGAGAGTACCATCTCTCTGCCAATTCCAGAGCAACATTTATTATCATTAAAACTTCATTCATAGACCACATTTAAAGATTAAAATATTTCTTACATTACATATAAAAAATAAATATATAGAGGTTTCATGATAGATGTAATTGGTCTCAAGACTATAAATGAGATTCTCAAGCATGAATGGTTGGGTGTCACAATTGTGAATACATATATAATGTAAGTTTTCATAATACGTCTAACCAAATAGTGTGATAATATATTTATTAAAGTTAATAAATATTCATATTTTCTACAGGAATTTATATTAATACTATATAAAGGTATGATTGTGCGAAGCACAATCTGGATTCATTAATCCCTGTATAATTTCTACAGAAAAACTTACTTTGGATAATGAAGAAATTGAGAAGAAAATAGATGAGTTACTCAAAGAGTTTGATCAAAAAGTTCCATATGGAAGTCTCTTTTTGATGCCTACAATTCAGAATTAAAACTTTTCAATCTGATCACACAAAATATATTTTTAATTTTCGCATTACTTATTTGTTTTTATTTTTTTTGGGAGCACTGGATTTTGATCGCAGTTAATCTGGACACCCCAAATATTTATTTTTTGGATCAAATGCATGGATATCCAACCAAATGACCACACATGATATGTATTGTGAATTTTTAATACACTAAAATCAATATTTTATAAATAAATTTTTGAATTATATGTTTCAATTTTTTTTAAGAATAATTTTGTTATGATAGGGTGGTCTCTAAATATAGGTTAAATCATGGCATGAAGTCGGTGTCTAAGAATATAAAGTCTATGGATTAGTAAAAATGGAAAAAAAATTAAGATATATATAGAAATAATTAACTATCAAAACATTTTAGAACAATTTACTTATTTTGGTCAATGTTTCTGTAGTGTCAGAAGCAAGATAATGACATTGATTGTGGATATTATGTTTTCAAATTTATGAGAGAGATCATAAAACATAAAAAGGCCAGTATCCCTCAACAGGTAATTTCTAAAGATAATTACAATTTCATTAAATCTATTTAATAATCATTTGTTTGTCTATATTTTTTTAGTATTATCAAGATTTATGACAACCTTCATACTCAAAATAATAAGTAAATTTGTTTAGAGATGAGTGGGAAGTGTACATTTTTTCAGAATGTATTTCGACAAAAAAATTTGGTGATTTACTATTATATTTGTGATATAGTATGAGTTATGACCTTAGAAATATATTTTGGGTGTGAAGAATTAGTTTCAGAATGCTTATATATTATTTTTCATCTCTTTATCAAGAATAAGTATAATGGAGGAAATTAATTTGATTATAAGTGCTAACCAGCAAACAATAAAATTTTTGGGAAATGGTTGAGGTGGAGATGAAGTTGGAGGTGGAGTTGGAGGTGGAGGTAGAGGCGGAGTCGAAGTCAAAGGCGGAGGTAGATTCGGAGTCATAGACCAAGGTGGAGGAGGAGGCAGATGTGAAGACTGAGGTGGAGGAGGAGATGAAGAATTGTCTTGCAAACAATAAAATTATTGGGAAATGAAGTAGATTGAGGATCATACCAATATTGATTTTAAGAACAATTGTTGAAAAGTTTTCACAACACTTTTCACTTAAGATAAGATCCATTTTGCAAGTGTTTCAGGTGGCTTATTCAAAAAATGTTTTTCGTCAATTATTTAAGTGATTTTATACAAGGTAGCAACCACCTATAATATTATTAGGAAAAACATCATGATATTACTGAATCAATGAACGAGATAATTTATGGTGATAACTCTTCTCCTCAGGGAATGAATTCGCCATCATAAATAAAGAAAAAACTTGTTTTTGTTTATAGATTTATTTCTCCACTAGAGAATTATTAATAAATATGAAACCTTTGGAATCTTCTGGAAGAAAATTTACTTGAAGAAAACGGGATGGTTTCAAATGAGAAGATTTGATATTATCTTCCCCATATCGGAAAGAATATGTGATCATCCTCCCAATATATTTCACTTCCCTACCTAACTGCCAAGTCCATCCCAACAATAAGTGACAAGAATCCATAGGAATAACATTACACAATACCTCATCAACATAGTTCTTACCAATGGAAAATAAAATTAGAACCTATTTTTTGACTCGATATGTGATCTTGTTGTTAAACCATTATAATTTTTATGACCGAGGACGATTATATATTGGAAGCTTCAATTTCTCCAAAAGTGTTATTGAAGCAACATTTGTACGACTCCCAATTATGAAAAAGTATATAATACAAATTAAATATTTGAATAAATATTTTGTAATCAACCATTGAAGTTATCAGGTGTATGAAAGAACTATTGGAGGACAACCAGCATTGATATATCATGGTCATCAAGGAGGAATGGTTTCAAAGTGTTTGTTATGAGTTTAAAATTGACATTTTAATATAAAAAAGTGTCACTCACTAAAAACCGAGAAAACACACTTGGACTGTCTTGATAATTTAGAAAAATGATTCATAATTAATTTATGACATGTAGAAATCAGTCCCATATCAAACCCACACATTATGCAACCTGTATGACTCAAAGTTCATGTTTCCAGTTTAAAATGACATTTTAGTAAAAAACAAAAGCAGCGTACTCAAAACTGAAGAAACATGTTTGTATTGATTTGATACTTTAGTAAAAAAAATTAAGTCATTTTGGACATGTAGGAATCATTCAAACCTTAATATGACTCACGGTGTGACCGGTACAACTCCAAGTGTATTTTTTATTCAAAATTGACATTAATTTTAATAAAAAATCACCTGATATTCTCAAAACAAAAAAAACACATTCAGATTGTTTTTTTACTTTAGTAAAATTATCCATAAGTCATTTTTTAAATGTAAGAATCAATCTCACCTCAATATGACACATGATGTGCCCGGTATGACTCAAAGTGTCTGTTATCAGTTTAAAATTGACATTTTAATACAAAAAAGTATCACTCATTAAAAAACCAAGCAAACACGCTCTGATTATCTTGATAATTTATAAAAAATGATTCATAATTAATTTTTTATGTTTATGAATCAGTCTCATGTCAAACTCATACAATGTGAAACCTATATGACTCAAAGTGCATGTTTCCGGTTTAAAATGACATTTTAGTAAAAAACACAAGTGGTGTATTCAAAACCAAGGAAACACATTTATATTATTTTTATACTTTAATAAAATAATCCATAAGTTGTTTTATATGTGTAGGAATCATCTGCACCTCAATATGATTCATGGTGTGACCGATATGACTCTAAGTTTGTCTTTTTATTCAAAATTGACACTAAATTTAGTAAAAAAACAACTGACATACTTAAAACCAAGAAAACAAATTGTGATTATTTTGGTACTTTAGGAAAATTATTCATAAGTCATTTTTGGAATATAAGAATCATCCACACATCAATCTGATACAGGATGTACCTGATATGACTCAAAGTGTCTATTATCCGTTTAAAATTGACATTTCAATACAAAAAGTGTCACTCACTAAAAACCAATAAAACATAATTGGATTGTCTGGATAATTTATTAAAATGATTCATAATTAATTTTTTATGTGTATGAATTAGTCTCATGTCAAACCTACACATGATTTGACATCTATGACTCAAAATGTGAGTTTTCGGTTTAAAATGACATTTTAGTAAAAAAAAAAAGTGGCATGCTCAAAATCAAGGAAACACATTCGGATTATTTTGATACTTTATTAAAATGATCCATAATTCATTTGGGATGTGTAAGAATAATCCGCACCTCAATCTAACACACAGTGTGACCGGTATGACTCCTAGTCCATCTTTTTATTCAAAATTGACATTAATTTTAGTAAACAAAACAACTAACAAACTAAAAAATGAGAAAATGAATTAAGATTGTTTTGGTACTGTAGAAAAATTATCTATAAGTCATTTTTGATGTGTAGGAATCAGTCTCACTTTAATCCAATATACGATATTCCCGATATAAATCAAAGTGTACGTTATCAGTTTAAAATTGACATTTTATTACAAAAAAAGTATCATTAACTGAAAACTAGGAAAATGTGCTTTGATTATCTTTATAATTTAGGGAAATGATTCATAATTAATTTTTGATTTATAGGAATTATCCTAATTTTAAACTCACATACGATGTGGCATGTATGTCTCAAAGTGTGTGTTTCCAATTTAAAATGAAATTTTAGTAAAAAATGAGAGTGACATACTCAAAATCAAGGAAACACATTCATATTGTTTTAATACTTTACAAAAATTATCAATAAGTCATTTGGGATGTGTAGGAATCATCCTTACCTCAATCTGATGCACGGTGTGATAGGTATGACTCCAAGTGCATCTTTTTATTCAAAATTGACATTAATTTTAGCGAAAAAACAACTAACATACTCAAAAAGGAGAAAACACATTCATATTATTCTGTTACTTCAAGAAAATTATCCACAAGTCATTTTCTACTTATAAGAATCATCCACATATTAATCTGATACACGATGTTCCCAATATCACTTAAAGTGTCTGTTATTAGTTTAAAAATGACATTTTAATACAAAAAAGTATTACTCACTAAAAACTGAAAAAATGAACTCAGATTGTCTTAATAATTTAGTAAAATGATTCATAATTAATTTTTAATTTGTATAAATCAGTATAATGTCAAATTCACACATGATGTGACTTGTATGACTCAAAGTGCGAGTTTCTAATTTAAAATGACATTTTAGTAAAAACACAAGTGGCATACTCAAAACCAAGGAAACACATTCTAATTGTTTTGGTACTTTAGAAAAATAATTTATAAGTCATTTGAGACATTTATAAACTAGGCTCACCCCAATATGATGCACGATGTGACCGTTATGACTCCAAGTGCATATTTTTATTCAAAATTGACATTAATTTAAATAAAAAAATAATTGACATACTCAAAATTGAGAAAATTAATTTGGATTGTTTTGGTACTTTAGGAAAATGATCCATAAGTCATTTT
Source organism: Viscum album (assembly GCA_963277665.1). Lineage (NCBI taxonomy): Eukaryota > Viridiplantae > Streptophyta > Magnoliopsida > Santalales > Viscaceae > Viscum > Viscum album. Next base: position 680,898,123 of record OY728147.1, read on the forward strand.
TGACATGTAAGAATTAGACACACCTCGATTCGATAAACGATATGTCGGGTATGACTCAAAGTGTCCATTATCAGTTTAAAATTGACATTTTAATACAAAAAAAGTGCCACTCATTGAAAATATAGAAAATGCTCTCATATTATCTTTATATTTTAGGAAAATGATTCATAATTAATTTGTGAAATGTATGAATTATTATCACGTCAAACTCACAAATTATGGGACCTTTATGACTCAAAGTGCATGTTTCTAGTTTAAAATGTCATTTTAGTAAAAGAACACAAGTGGCATACTCAAAACCGATAAAACGTATTTGAATTATTTTGATACCTTAGGAAAATGATCCATAATTCATTTAAGATGTGTATGAATAATATTCACCTCAGTTTAAATCATGGTATGACTGATATGACTCTAATTGCATCTTTTTATTCAAAATTGACATTAATTTTAGTAAAAAAACAACTAACATACTCAAAACCAAGAAAACACATTCAGATTGTTTTGGTACTTTAAGAAAATGATCCATAAGTCATTTTTGACGTGTAAGAATAAATTTCACCTCATTATTATTCACAGTGTGACTCGTATGACTCCAAGTGTGTCTTTTTATTCAAAATTTACATTAACCACAACATAATTTAATACATATTGTTCCTGGTATGACTCAAAGTTTAGTTCAAAATTAACACTTTATATTTTATTTATTTATTTATATTATTACTAACATAAGAATATTTTTTCTTATATAGGTGTGTTATTTTTCTCAAACAGGGGTGGCTTCTTCTTTTATATAGGTACATTCTTTTTCTCTATAATAGTGTTTTTTTATATTTGTCTTGGAAATTTTATTTCATTTAAATTTTGTACTTGTATTTGGTTTTTCTAATTTCTGGTGGTGTTTTTGGTGTTGCAGTATGTTATTATGTCACATTGCATGCCCTATTTCTGGTGTTACAGTGTGTTGTAACATCACACTACAATATTCTCCTTTATCAGTGCTACTAAATGTGATGATAATAGTGTAATTTATCAACACTTTTTTAGCTCTAATAAAGCACTCCTTTATTATTGCTTTTTTAGTGCTGATAAAATCCTAGGCCTTTTAACCATGTTGTAGTTGTTAACACTTTTTTAGCACTGTTAAAGGCCTATTATAGTGCTATTAAATGCCTATTTTATGGTAGTGTCAGTAAGTGAAAACGAAAACATTCTAACCTTCTCAAAACAAAATCACAAGAATTCCAAATACAAAAAACTCAATTATTCTCTATTTATAATTCAATAATAAATTACAAATCTTTTATTCTTCCCACTCTTGTAAACATTTTTACAATTCAAATAACCAATGATATGTGTTTTTCTGAACTATAAACCAGCTCCACACTTGTCACAATAAAAACCTCAAAACATATTCCCAAACCCTTATTAACAACAAATTCAATTCACTGGAAACTTTAATATCCCCCTTTGTATTTGTTTTCAATACTCATATATCAATATGTTTTCTTTTATTTCTCCCCTTATTAAAAATGAATACAAATATGTATTTAGGAATTCAAACTTCAACCAACTCCTCCTACACTTTAGTTTCTTCTCAAAAAATTAAACCACACTCAATAAAAAGTAGTGAGCTTTTAGTTAATCAACTATAAGTCTTCATGGGAAAGCCTAGTGTATAAAACAAAAGAGATGTCACCAAAGAATCAAAACTATTAAAATTCTATAAATTGATACCATTCTCAAACCTTTTTCAACAATTTCATTACAAGGGATATTTGAGAAATATTGGTAAGAGATTTCATGAACACATATTCAACAAAAAAATTAGAAATTTCAAGTGAAAAAACATATAGCTCCCTCTTTTTAGCTAAATATCAAATCTATTATGAAAAAAAAATAAAAATATTCAAACTATGAATTTGAGGGTGACCATTATTTTCTGAGGATTACAGATATTTGAAAAATTCAAATCATCAATGATCCCCCTCAAGGGATGTATCCATCTCCTTAAATTCTATACAAGTTAGTACAAAAACATTTATATATGGGAATAAGTGGTAACATGTTTTTTTCTTAGAAATATCACTCAGGCTGAGAGTTTCCTCTCAATATTTCTTTTCCCTTCCTTTTAATCTCGGATTTGGAAGAGTTCCACTTCATCTCTTGGAATGTTAGAAATTTCATGTAGTGTTTTGTGTCATGCCCAATTTTTCCACACCCTTCACACTTCATAATTTTCAAAACATAATTTATAGATAACTCTTTATCATCTTTAAATTATTTAAATTTATCCATTTGTTTTTCTTTTACTTTGAAAAGTTTCTGATCTTTTTCAAATTGTTCCATCTTATCACACAATTCATTGGTAGTTGTATCTTTCTTCACTCTTTGACTTCTCTTCTCATTTTCATTATGAGGAATATTACTTGATAATAATACTATGCATTTATCAATTTTGTGTCCTTGTTGACCATATCTACTATAATCTTCATTAATGAATTCACATAAGTTCTGCATTGACAGTTTAGATGAAGTCTTGATCATAGGCTTCTCTTCCTGATAATCGAATCTCATATTCTTAGCATTGTTCCCCCTTGATTCATGCCTTCTCCTTGGTAGTGACATGCTATACCAACATGAATAAGAGTTGTGACCAAACACTCCACAACACTAATATTAGCCTCTAAACCTCGATCTTCCAGATTGATGGTAATTTGGATATAAAGATTTTAGTTGTTTTTTCATAGATTGTGGATTTATCTGCTTAGGAGGAAACCTTCTGAATTAATTTGTACACTCTTCCTTTGTAGAAAATATTTTTTTCATTTGTTCTTTTATTCTAGTTGGATCCATTATTGTCTTTCAGACCTTCATTGTTAGAAATACCACATGTACATTGAGATTCATTTGATTTAGAATCAACCTTTTTTTACCCTTCTTCTCAATAGCTTTAGAAGATTCAACATTAAACTCAAAAACTCTGGTGAAGTATTCTTTCATCTTATTCAATTCACTTTGAACTACAATTCGGATAGATTTTATCTCAAATAATTGTTCTCTCTCTCAAAAAAAAAATTCTTCAATATCATTCACCGTCTTTTCAAATTCTGTTAATTTCAAATGGTTTTATTTATTCTCTTCAACAAATTCTGATTCTTCTTTTTCAAGATATTCCTTTCTAATAGTTTTTAGATTTCCTTATAGAGTAGTTATCTTCATCTTATTTTCTTTTATTTCATTAAGATAGATATACTCTTTCTTGACACATTTTTTATTTTCAAAATAGATCTTGTAAATTTCTTTCCTCATTTTTTTCTTTTCCTTCTTGAGTTGAATATTGTCCACAAGAGTAGCTTCTAAATTTTCTTTTAACATCCATTATAAATCAGTTCTCTAATCACCTTCACCAATTTCAAATGAGTCTCTATATTTCTTGGATTTAACCATGAAGCACATTTGATTCTTATAATATCTTACATATTCTAACTCACTACTTAATGATTTAAATTCATCTATTTCTCTACTCATTTTATTTATCTTCTTGGAAGTAGACATATTCTTATGATCCTTCCACTTCCTTTTCTGATACTTCTTATACCCTTCATCTAAGTTAGTGTCATCAACCTTCTTCCTTGGACAATTACCAAAAAAATGACCACTTTTGTGACAATTTGATCACTTTTATAGTTTTTTGTTATTTCCTTTCCATCTTTCCCTTTTGAACATTCTTGTAAAAAATTCCATCATTTGACTAAAATATTGTTCAGCTTCTTCATCCTTAGAATCACTTGATTGTGGTTCTTCTTTGATTTTATTTATACCTTTTATCATGGCTTCAAAAGCCATATAATCTCTTTCCTTTTTCTTGAATGTTGTCACTTTTCTCATTTCATAAGATATGAGAGTATTATGAAGTTCATCCAATGATAGATATTCCATATCTTCTAGTGTAGAAATCTTTTAGTTGAATCTATCTAGTAAATTTATCATAAGATTCTTCATAATAGTAGAATCATCTAGATTCTCTCCAAAACCTCTGATATTGCAGACAAATTCATTTACTCTTGTAAATTAGTCATCAATACTTTCATCATTATCTATTTTGATATCTTTGAATTTTCTTCTCCATATTTTCAACTTGGCTTCTCTAACTTTAATATTTCCTTGATAACTACTTCTTGGTTTATCCTATATATCCTTGGAAGTTTGGAGACCCATCACTTTAGTATTTACTTTTTCTGATAAATCCATCAAGATTGCATTCTAAGCCTTGTCATCAACTTCCAAATTTCTCCTATCAACTTGATTCATAGAAACATCCTCATTGATAGGTGTAAAACCCACTATTGTTGTGTCTCTCACTTCTAGGAAAAGAGATAGAAGGTAAGAAGGCATCTTATTCCTCCAGATGTGACAGTTCATTCCATCAAAAGTAGGAATTAATCAGCTGTTTACTGAATTCAAATTCTCTATTTCTCAGAAAGTTTTATGGATCTACAAAGGGTACCTTGTTCTCTTATACCAATTTTAGTTTCTATGGATTGGTTAGATACCACTGAGAGGGGGGTGAATCAGTGGTACATAGTTTTTACAAATTCTTTTACTTTTGATTCAACTTTTGTGACTAATTAAAGTATAAATGCCTCATATTTAATAATTATCATCACCCTGGAAGTAGTAATAACAAAGAAAGCACAACACACAGGGATTTACAAGGTTCGATTCAAATACCAATTCCTTATCTTATTGGTTAGACCACCCAACACAGATTCTTCACTATATCGGAAGGTGATTACAATAGTAAGTGGTTAGACCCCATAATTAAAAATTGGTTATACTCCCCAGTTTCAATCTTCCTTCAACGGTTGATAGACCCCCAATTGTACCTTCTTCACAGGGATTGGTTAGACCCCCCCCCCCCAATCACAATCTTCAGAAACTTGTTAGACCCCCAAACTGTAGCCTTCAACTTTATTTGGATTGATCCACTATAGAAAGATCAATTAAAGATACTCCTACACAATCTTATGGGATCACACTAGACTATGTACAAATTCAAGTACCTTTTCACTGATTTTGGACTTGATCAAACAAATTTTGATCACAGTAATAATCAACTTCCTCAGTACAACACTACTTAGGAAATAATTATTTATTCTGTTGAAGTCCCGATCACACTAACCACTGAAAACTCAGATATAAATTCCTTTTAAATCACTGATAAAAATTTTATCCAGCTTTAGTCTCAAAGCACTGCACACTAATTATGTAATTTATATTTCATGCAAACTTTCCAACCTTTATGCATGTGTAAACAATACATGGTCTTCTCAATTTATGAAACAGCAAGAATACATGAGCTAAACTTTCATGCAAGTATTATTTCATGTACTTTCATACTAGAACTTGTACTCCTTTTCACAAAGAAATCATATTAGCTTCATGCACCTTCAAGCGATTATATAATCTTGTATGCATTATATTACTCACAATCTTCACATAGACATTGAAAATACCACTTTGTACATATGTGTTTCCCTTTATGCACACACTGTCAAGTCCTCTTTACATATGCATGTACATACACACCGTTCATGTAGCATCCTAGGTATTTATAAAATAACAATTTTTCATATCTATTATTATTTATGAATAAAATATTAATTTTAAGTTAAAGAGGACATTTTTTCTGATAGCATACTCAACACGCAACAACGGGTTTCTTTTAAATCTTACGTTGCACGCAATTTTGAGTTATACTGAAAAATAATATAATAATATTATTATTTTAAATGGTAGTTAACGCCTAGTCGTTGTAATGGAGGGAATGAATATAACTAACTAAAATATTATTCTACATTTATGTTAAATGTTTTACATTTATGTTAAATGTTTTACATTTATCCAATAAATTTTAGAGGCTTAAAATGAGAATGAATCCAATTTTAAGCATGAAATGCTCTAATATTTTTTAAAAGGTCAGTTTACTACCTTTAGATGGAAAAGCCTTTTTAAATATAGTTTTTGTCACTTTTATATGTTCAATTTGAAAAAATAAATTTCTTCATTAGAAAGGGAATATCAAAATTTACTTTGGATGAAATTTTGGTAATTTTCTGATAAAATTCATATTTTTATGAATAGTGAAAAATACAGCATTTTAATTCTAAAATGCCTTTTAATATAATTTATTTATATAGTTAGATTGTAATTTTAATTGATTTTAAAGAATAATTGGACTATATTTTTATAATTTAATCTATTTTTGGTCATTTGAAGTAATTTAACTTTAAAATTGGCAATAAACAGATGTCAATCTTTTGATAGTTATTACTTCTTAAAAACCCACTTTTTGGTTTTAACAGCGGGAATTAATTTTAAATTAATTTCTTCCAGTTATGTGTTTTGAATTTGGAAAAATGGATTCCGTATTTGGAATCATCAGGTCCAAATTGTGTAAATAGGTAACTTTTATCCTTATACATTATGAATAGTAACTTCAGTAATTATTTTATTTATCATGGTTAAAGGGTAAATCTGGTAAATAAGGGTAAAAAATATTATAATAATATTAAACTACCCTAACACATGTCATAATACTATTGGATGAGATATTTCTTACCATGGAAATCCTTGGATTTATTTTGAGACCTCATGGAGCCACTTGGATGTGAAAATGACATTTTATAAGAATTAATTTAAAGTAAATAAAAATGTATCATAAACATGTATCTTTTAGTAAAACAATTTTTCTATGGGGTTATATAAGTAATATCTTAAACTATAAATATTCATTATAAAACTAAAATTTTTTCCTACATCATGATATTTTATTTATAATTTTTAGACATCAAATAAATAAATATATTTATGACACAATGATGATGTGGTGATTACCTTATTAGTGAATTATTTAAATAAATGAGATTATAAATATTAAAATAAATTTATTTTGAAACTTTTTATGTCATCCACAAATTTTAGGGATTATTATGACTTGTTATATTTGAATTAATGAAGTTTTTTTTTGAAAAAATCAAGTTTTTATGGATTCTTAAAAAAGTCATGATATGAATAGTATAAGAATTGACATAAATGAGTTTTTAAAACAAATACTATTTTATTAAATGATATAATAGTAATAAAAATATAATATTCGTCCAAATGACTTAGATAATATTTATCATGTCATTAATAAACCACTTTAGGTTCTATTGTAATTTTATAGTAACTATATTAACCATATAGTATGAATATACAAGAAGACATGGTAATAGTCAAATTAGTTAACTAAGGGTTAAAGATAAATGATAAGATTAAATTTGTGACCAAGACTTGTCTAAAACCTATTTTTTGAGAGTTTTTTGACCCAAAATCATCTTATATTTTAAATAAATGACTTTGGGACCATTTGAAACCGAAAATAATTTTATAATAAAATAATATTTCAATACCTTCCTAAAGTGCCCATCTTCCCTCTTATAAAAGGTCATCACATATACTCATTTAATAACACCTATCAAGCCCCTTGTCTCAGAAAACCTCTATCCAAATAATCTCCAAACATCCCTCTCTTCCTCTTAGAAGTCTTACCTTAGGCAGAAGGTAATTCAAGAAAGCATTTTGGCTCAAATCAAAGGGAGTTGCACATTTTAAGAGGTAGTGTCTTCTCTAAAGTTCCTTTCAATTATTTTACTTCTCCACTACCTATTATATTCTTATTATTTTATTTCATAACAAAAACAGTATCCTCAATATACTATGATGTTTTTATGATAATTATTCTAAATACACTTACACACACCTCCATCTAATGGATATGAACATATTGTTTCTGTGTACGGCGAACTGCTGCCCCGTGAAATGATGATTGTTCGATTTTCCCCTAACACCTCTCATGGTAGAAATTATGATGAAACTTTATTTATATACAATATATATTGTCTTTATATTGTCTTTATTATACTATAATTTTTATTTACAAACATACTTTTATGCTTTTGATGATGTGTAAATTTGATAATTTCATTTGAGGAAGTGTGGACTACCGCCCCCTCAAAGTGATATGAATCGTTCATGCCATACATGAAATGTATAAAGGATGGAGTTAATGAACTTATGTAACATATGAATTATATGTTATTATAATTTAATTATAATATACCTATGTATCATTTAGTTTTCATTTCTTTAATATGACAAATAAATGAAAGTAGCATTCATGCGTACGTACGACTTACCATCTCCATGAACAGTGCATTTCATTTATTATATCCAAATGTTATAGAATATTATAAATACATATATACTAGATATATATGATATTTAAATCATTAATAATATTCTGGAGATAATGTACTTTTGACTTCATGGACAATTTGTAATTATAACAAGATCATTTTTTACGCAAGTACCCAATATCGACAAAACAACCGATATTAACTTAATAATTATGTAATTTTTATTACATGGTAATAAGTGATATAAAAGGAATAATAAACTTGAAAACGGTTCTTAACCAAGTATAAATTAACTTAAGTTTATTATTCAAGAAGAACAAGGAACATACGTGACGAATCAGACTCAAGGTAAGGGACTTCATCTCAATATCCTTTCATTGAGGCATGTTTTGATAATATACACCTCCTTCTTTTACATGGTGTATAATAAAACCCTTTGAATTTTACTTTCATTCAAAAGAAATATTTTATCAATGAATAATTTTACTAAACTACAAAAAGAATGTTTTTAATGTATGCGACAATAATGACCTATCCACCGCCATAATCATTATTTAGATTCCTCTATAACACTTAATGTTTTTAAAAGGAAAAGAAATGCCTTATTCCCTTTTGGGTGTTTTGGTATTGAAAATGGTTTTTGAAATGTATTTATTATTTCAATATCTTGAAATTATTTCTTGTGATTGGAAATGAAATATTATTAGTGAAATGTTGATATTTGCAATATTTTATGTGTTATGATTATATAATGGTACTTGGACATTTGACAGGCGGTTGCGTTATAAATCCATGATGTGTGGTTATGTGATAAACCAAATGATGAGTGGTTCCATGAAAAACCAAGGATGAGTGGTTATGTTATAACCTCCAATGCATTGGGTATGGAAGTCGATCGTATGGATATTCCATTTAGTGATATGTGTGGAAGTCGACCGTATGGTTATTCCATTTAAGTATATTTATGTATCAAGTTACCTTTATATGTTATATGTTGCTTTCTATGGGATTGTGGTAATATTTTGGTTACAAAAAGGGTAAGTAATGAGCTTATATTTAGTGAAGTATATTTACTACTTCTTAAAGGTGAAAAGTATTACATTATAATAAATTATTCATGGTTTTCATGTTATCCCAAGACTAACAGTTTTCTTTCTTTATGTATCCCTTACTGAGATTTTTATGTTCATCCCAAGTTTTGAAATGTTTTTCACAGGACAATAAGGAATAATATATTCAAGTATGGGATCAAGTAAAATTTATGTTGTTAAAACATGAAACGATATCATGTTTCTTTTTAAAGAGTTTTTCTTTTATGAAAAAAATGGATAGTGATTAGAAGTGTCTACTTGTAATATTTAAGTTGTTATGTATAAGTTATAACCTAATTATCTAAAGCTATAAACCTGAGAAGATCCTCAATTTTAATTAAAAGTGAAATTGTTAACTCAACTTAAGATTATGTAATGTTTAATGTTGGGGCCTTATAGTTCACATCACTCTTAAAACACAAAGGTGTATGAACAGGATCTCACGAGTGTATATTTTTTATGATACACAACACTGCATCTTGCACACTACTCCTTCACACACAACATTAGAGAACCCACTATGTTTCTTCCTTCTTACGTGCAATTAATATCACACTGACTCTTGGATTGACAGTGTGCACTTGCAACTCAAACAAACCCACTACATAAAAATATACTCATCATTATTCATGCAAGAGTATACTGTCACTGTTAAAACCTTCATATGAAAATGAGAGTGTGTGGGTTCTTAAAGAACTTCACATAAGCGAGGGAGACACTTTCTGTTCTATCCCATTTGATTTGCAGATCGTATCTTCACAAAGAAATATGAGTGTGCTGAGCACAAGTCGAACACTTTCGATATACACCTTATCCTTCACACAAACAAAAGGTGTGTATAACCTTTGTCTTTCACGAACTAGAGAATTTTAGAGTCTTTATTATTTTTTCGTGGGTCACTCAAAACGATCTCATAAATCTCATGACAAAATGAATGAGATCAATGGTATTTATAGACATAATTCCACCAAATCAGCACATGCACACTACCTTACATCCATGACTTAGATAATCACCATCTTTGGAAAACAATATTTTCTTCTCACTTTAAATTCAATATTTGATCTTTGTTTTTCCATGAAAATGAATTCTAAGGTGATTTCAATCATCTTCAAATTTTTAGACCACTCAAATGATGATCAGAAGGCTCGGATGGACCTTCTGTCAACATTGCATAGAGCTTCTCCGACAAATAGAAGCACACGTGTGGATGAGGTTGAAGGCGAAGCAACTGAGATGATCGAATTTATCCAAATAATCAGATCAAGTGGATCAAATTGTTTTAATTCATTTTGATCTATAGTAACATGATCATTATGATCCCACATCAAAACTCAGCAAGATTGAGCTCCCCTTTATATTACAAGGCACTAAATACTCCATCCAGAAACTGGTTACCAGTCTCGCACACATGACACCTTAGCACTGCCTTGTACCACCACTATTGTTCTGCCCCACATAGTGGCTTTCCACCTACTCATGAACCTGATTGTAGGCACTCTCTCCTCTATCCCCTCTATAACGACCCAAAAAATGTACTTCTTTTATTTATGGATCTCTTTCCTCCCAATAACTTTTTATTATGTTTTACAATAAATTCAAATAGAATGAATTTTTATTTAAAGAAAACATCATACATAATGCATAAATTTGGATTATTACAACCATGAACAATAATGAGATATACATATTTAGTTTTTATTAATAAAATATATGTTTAATTGAGAAAATTTTGATAAATTAACTTTTCAGACCCAAATTGTACTTTTCAAAAATGATATAATAATTATAATGAATTAATGTATTATGAATAATTATTATTTTAATGAAATATTATGATTAAAACACCCCTTTTAAATATAATTTTTCCTCTTCTGTGAATTGAATTTCAAAAAACGGACATACACGGTTGTGATCAGTAAGATATTTAGAGTCTGATATGATCAACTTAATTTTTTGGTGAATAGTAACTTGACCCTTTGGAATAGAAATGTTACCCTTATAAATAGTTATTTGACCAATGAAATAATAACCTCACCTGATAAAGTATTAATAAAAAATTCCATCTTTTCCATTTTAGGAATATTTTTTCATAAAAATTGAGATGGAATTTGATAAATTGATTTTTCGGGCAAAAAATGTACTTTTCAGAGAGATATATAAATTAATATATTAAACTAAGGTTTTATTAATAATTTTTATTATAATTAAATAGTTTTATTAAAAAACTTCTTTTTAATTAAAAATGATAAAATATTTTTTCTTCAAGAGTCGGAAATTTTACGATGTAGTTTACTATGCATTTTATGTTCGTTGTTATTTTTTAATAATTAAGTATTTTTAGAGTTAAAAGTTAAATTTATCATATTTAAAGAATTTTTATGATAAAATAAATATCTTTTTTGAAGTCATAATGTCGATATTATATTACGGTGAATTTATGATAATTTTATAAAATATTTTGTTTTTCTGTGAATAGTAAAAATACAGTTTGAGTTTTTCGGTAAGTTTAATGACATCATAGCTATTTTATAATGATGAAATAATTAATTTAAAATTATTTTCAACACTTCCATTAAAATATGATATGAGGTGTCCCAAGTGGCCAATTCCATGGGAAAATACCAAAGTTAAGCCCATGGTTTTGCGAATACGACTACTGAGGTGTCCTTGGAAATTAATAAAAAAAACTCCCTCACTTTTGCTATAAATACCCACCCATTACTCCATTAGATTTCATTCCCAATTAACTATTCTAAAATGTATGATATTATTACCTCCCAATGTTTCCTCCCAAGGTTTCCTCAAGTCCCCAATGTCTTGATCTTCGAGTTTCAGAAGTCACTCTTCAAGGTAAGAGAATCTACCACCCTTCTCTTTTCAAGCACTTCTCTTATGTTATACCTTTTTAATTTATATTTTCTTATATTTCGATATGTCATTACATATACCACTTACTTTCCATATTATGTAAAAATTATTAGATACCCCTTTTTCTCTCATAAACACATTTTAGGAATTGTTAAGTGAAGTCGTTAGGGTGCCAAAATTTCTTAAGGGAAATCTCAAACTTCTCTTTTCCTTTCATGTTATCTTTTATATGGTATGTCTTTAAAATTTCCATATAATTTTATTATATCCATTTTATTCTATACCTTTACTATATTAAGAGTCATTTATTAATAGGATACCATTGGCCCCTCTCTTTTAATGTTTTCTAAAACCATGTTTCATACCTATTATGCTTCCGGATTTTCATCTCAAAATTTCCCTCTTTTTATTAAGAAAATATTTTATTTTATTTTTGAATAACCAAACCTCTATCTTATCCAGGGGTATTCACATAGATGTAAAAATTATCTATGTTAATTTTGGTAATAACATACATGAAACCCGCCTTCCTTTTCTATGGGTTTAAAATGACAAAAGGATCTTTTTTTAGCACTTTTTAAAACGCCATGATTTTGATATGAAACACATTTATTTTATTATCCACGGGTTGTTTATGAAATTTTTTATGATGATATATGTGTCTCACATGAAAATAAATACATATTAAGGGTTCTCCCTGATAGCACTCTAATGAATTGGGTAAAAATGTAATCTATAGAGATGACATGTTTTACGATACCTTAATAAATAATCATGGTAATTTTTATGACACATTGGGGATGGATCTTGGTTATATGTTTATGAATGTATCATTTAAATGTTGTAGCCACATATCCATGTTATGTTTCATGTTATTCCTTTTATGGTATACCTCATTTTCATATGATCATTCCTAGTTATATGCCTCTTGCACAGATTTGAAGTGTTTCTTTTTCCCTTACTGGGATTTATGCTCACCCCTTTCTTTGATGTATGTCCTTAGGTTATGAGATACAGTTTTTGTACTTAGTATGAACCTATGATGAATCCTTTAATGTGGAATAGAATATATTTTTTATGTTTTCATGCAATATTTACCTAATTTCCAAGACACTAAACCTAAAAGATCTTCTAAATTGATAAATGTGTATTATTTAATGAAAAGTTTATGTAATAAAAAGGTGGGATGTTATAGTTGTTATCAAAGGATGGTTTAGTTATTTTTGGAAATTATGATTTGAAAATTTTAGGAATAACCTTAGAGACAAGTTTAAATATAGGAAAACTTCTTAGTATTTTGGTGAAATATTAAGTAATTGGTTTTAGAACAAATAAATCCCTATATGGATACAAACAAGTGGATGTAGCTCTAGCACAGATGTATCTAGGGGTAAACTCTGAAAACAAAACTTTGAGCTAGATTCAAATAGGAACGGATGCACAATAACGGACCTTGCTGCACTCCTGGTTTGGCACTCTCAGGGGACATGTTTGGTTAATCGCAAGTTTTTTTATGAACCATTATAGAGGATTTATAGGAAATGTAATTTTTGTTAAAGAATAATATTTTTTTTAATAATGATATTTTAAGACCTAAAATTACTTTAGAATTATAGTATTCATAATAGTAACAAATTTCTAATAAGATAAAATTGTGAGGATGTAATTTCTTTTAGGGGGGAAGAATATAACGACCCGAAAAATGTACTTTTATGTATGGATCTCTTTCCTCTCAATAACTTTTTATTATGTTTTAAAACAAATGCACATAGAATGATTTTTTATTTCATGATAACATTATACATAATTCATAAATTTTTGTTAGTACAACTATGAACAACAATGAGATATATATATTTAATAATGGTTTTGTTTAATAAAATATATGTTTAATTGAGACAAATTTGATAAATTGGCTTTTAGAACCCAAATTGTACTTTTAAAAAATGATATAATAATTATAATGAATTAAGGTATTATAAATAATTAGTATTTTAATTAAATATTATGATTAAAACATCCCTTTTTAAATTTAATTTTATCTCTTCTTTAAATTGAATTTCAAAAAATAGACATACACGGTTGCGGTCAGTAAGATATTTAGAGTCTGATAGGATCAACTTAATATTTTGGTGAATAATAATTTGACCCTTTGGAATAGTAATTTTACCCTTATGAATATTAATTTGACCAATGTAATAGTAACATAGAAAGTATTAATAAAAATTTCGTTCCATCTTTTCTGTTTTAAGAATAGTTTTGCCTTAAAAATTTAGATGGAATTTGATAAATTGATTTTTCGGGAAAAAATTATACGTTTTAGAGAGATAAATTATTATATTAAACTAAGTTTTTATTAATAATGTTTATTATAATGAAATAGTTTTATAAAAACACTCCTTTTTAACTAAAAATGATAAAATAATTTTATTTTTTTCAAGAGTTGAAAATTTTACTATGCAGTTTACTATGCATTTTATGTCCGCTGTTATTTTTAATAATTAAGTATTTTTAGAGTTAAAAGTTAAATTTATAATATTTATATAATTATTATGATAAAATAAATTTCATTTTTTAATTCATAATGTCAATATTAGGTTACATTGAATTTATGAGAATTGTATAAAATATTTTGTTTTTCAGTGAATAATAAAAATACAGTTTGAGTTTTTTAGTAAGTTTAATGACATCATAGATATGTCATAATGATGTAATGATTAATTTAAAATGTTGGTAAAGTCTTTTGAATTAAAATATGATATGAGGTGTCCCAATTATCCAATACCATGAGAAAATACCACGGTAAAACCCATGGTTTTACAAATATGACTATTGAGGTCTCCTTGGAAATTAATAAAAAAAACTCCCTCACTTTTTCAATAAATACCCACCCATTAATCCATTATATTTCATTAAAAAATAACTATCCTAAAAGCTCTAATATTATTAACTCCCAAGGAGTCCTCCAAAGGTTTCCTCAATCCCCCAAGGTCCTGATCTTTGAGTTTTAGAAGTCACTCTTCAAGGTAAGGGAATCTACCACCCTTCTCTTTTCAAGCACTCCTTTTATGCTATGCCTTTTTAATTTCTATTTTATTATGTTGGGATATGTAATTATATATCCCCATTACTTTTCATATTATGTAAAAAATATTATATACCCATTTTTCTCTCATCAACAGATTTTATGAATTTTTAAGTGACGTCGTTAGGCTGCCGAAATTTCGTAAGGGAAATCTCAAACTTCTCTTTTCCTTTCAAGTTCTATTTTATATGGTATGTCTTTAAAATTTACATATCATGTTCTTCTGTCCATTTTATTATATCTCTTTACTGTATTAAGAGTCATTTATGAATAGTATACCCTTTTCCCCTCTCTTTTTAATGTTTTCTAAAACCATGTTTCAAACTTGTTATGCTGTCGGATTTTCATATGAAAATTTCTCTCTTTTTATCAAGAAATTACTTTATTTTATTTGTGAATACCCAAACCTCTATATTCTCTGGGGGTATTCACATAGATGTAAAAATGATCTATTTTAATTCTGAGATTAACATACATGAAACCTTCCTTCCATTTCTATGGGTTTAAAATGACAAAAGGATCTTGTTTTTAAGCACTTTTTAAAACACTATGATTTTGATATGAAACATGTTTATTTTATTCTCCATGAGTTAATTATGAAATTTTTTATGATGATATATGTGGATAACATGAAAATAAATACATATTAATTGTTCCCCCTGATAGCGCTTCAATGCATTGGGTAAAGAATTTAATCTCTATAGATGACATGTTTTACGATACCTTAGTGAATAATCATGGTAATTTTTATGACACCTTGGGGATGGACCTTGTTGATATGTTTATGAATGTCTCATTTAAATGTTGTACCTGCATCTCCATGTTATTTTTCATGTAATTTCTTTTATGGTATGCCTCATTTTCATATGATCATTCATGGTTATATGCCTCTTGCACATATTAAAAGTGTTTCTTTTTCCCTTGTTGGGATTTATGCTCACCCCTTTCTTTCATGTATGTCCCTAGGTTATGAGATGTAGTCTTTTTATGTAGGATGAACCTATGATAAATCCTTTCAAGCATAATAGAATATTTTTTTATGTTGTCATGTAATATGTACCTAATTTCCAAGACACTAAACCTAAAAGATCTTCTGAATTTATAAATGTGTAGTATCAATGAAAAGTTTATGTAATAAAAAGTCAAAATTCCATACCCTCTTCAACCATGATGGACGGTTAAGAGGTAGCACCTTCCCACCTCAGTGGTGGAGTGGGTCCCTCATGGCTGGCCAGTAAGGTTTTCCACTTTTCAAAATAAAAACCTTTAAAAAAACTTAACCAAAAACCCCAGTAAGTGAAAAGAGAAATATTCCAACCTTCTCAAAACCAAATCAAAATAATTCCAAAGACAAAAAACTCAATTAATCTCCATTTGGAATTCAATCATAAATTCCAAATCTTTCGTTCTTCCCAATGTTGTAAACATTATGCCAATTCAAATAACCAATGACACATGTTTTTATGAACTACAAACCAAATATTCACTCATCATAATAAAAACCTCAAAACATATTCACAAACACTTATTGGAAACAAATGAAATTCACTGGAAACTTCATAGGATGGTGGAAAGTTTGTGGAATGTGGACTTTTCCACCCTTAACCCAAAATGGGATCCATCTTGCATGCCTCCGACAGATGTATCCAATCGATCATCCAAATAGATGAATTTTAGTGGGCCATAGAAGAATAAATTGATTCCCAAAATTTCCCCTAACATCCTGTTAAATTTCAACCAAATTTTATTTTTTTCAAATATATGATCGAAATGGTAGGCTGTAATTATGGGTCACAAAATCTGGACTAGAATTTCATCTTCAACTTGGACCGCCTGGATCTCCCTTAAAACCTCAGAATTAGCTCTGGACATTATTTAATGAAATATTCCACATAATTTTCTCTATTAACAGTTTAAATTTGAACATAATTATCCTTTTATCATGGCTTCTAAATTTATTTTATTGGGTTGTTTTCCAATTTAATTCACCCAGAATTTCCTACTTTCAAGGTCCACTTTGGTCATCATCCAAAATGAATAAACAATATCTCCAGAATAATAGAATGTCCCTCAAATCATGGGATACCAAAAAATGAAATGTGAAAATAAAATCAAGACTATTTGATGTTTTAGGAGGTGTTCAAAAATGTATCATGTAATAGTATATTTTCTTAAGGAATTACAAACATGTTAAGAAAAGAAGTTCAAATTGTAAAATACACTAGTAAAAGTGTTAATGAACATTGAATCACATGAATATTATAATATAAACAATGAATATTAGCCTTTTTAAGTGGATAATAATCAAGAATTGATGATAGTGCTTTAGAAAGTTCTAAGAAGGTAAAGTCTATTAGTTCAGAAATGTGATTCTTACAAGGTAAAGCTATTGATTTTGCCTAGTTAAACCATATAGATTTATTCTTAATGAGAGTTTTAAGATTTCAAGTATGGGAATTCATTTTTGTTGTAAATAACACTGAATTTGTCTTTGAGGGAGAAATATGTGAGTTCTATAGGAATGAACAGTTTAAATTTTCACAAAATGAGGATTTAATTCTCTCGAAGGTGAATGGAAAATATATCTATAATTACACTCTATAGATGGTTGATACCTTTCATTTTCTTCATTAGGGAGGATTTTTTTTAATCCATAGTTGTTAAGTGATGAATATTTTAGTCGTTAGGAAATCATGTTGTACTTATCTAGATCTAGTTTTGTTCAAAAGATGCATGTGAAGAGTTTAGAACCTAAGAAAAGGGTTCTAAAAAAATTTATTAACACTAGGATAACTCAGAGATTTGGGGAGTTTGAAAAGGTTTTATTTCAAGATATGTATCTCCTATATTTGTTACTAAAAGAGGATAGAGTTAACTTTCCTAGATACATATTGATATACATGTATCATTGTTCTCAACGGTCAAAGAATGATAGTTTTTATCCATATGGTTGGGTATTAACACTAATTTTTAAAAAGAAAGATGCATAGTTGAATGAATTGATGGTTGTAAAGTATCATCATAACAACACTTTATCATATGGATTACTTAGAATCATTAGATTCAATTCGAAAGACACTCAGAATAAGATTGTTGTTATTAAGAAGAAAGGAGAGGAGTCTGGAGCAAGGAGGTACCTTCTCATGTTGAAGGATATAATTCAAGGGAGGTAATTACATATTTAGTTGATTTATCTGGAGCTAAAACAGACAGACTTATCAGTCCTTTGAATAACCCTATAGATGGATAGTTAAATGTCTCTATAAAACCATTTGGTGTTGTGGTTTAGTTGTTTGAAGTTGAAGCTATCACTACTAGGAATTCAGGCTATAGCCACGGACCTATAGCCACGGTTCTATTGGTCTGTGGCTATATCTTGTTTATATCCATAGTTCAATAGGATGACCATGGCTATTTGTTGGAAACCCTTCCTCAAACCCTCCCATTCCCCCGACGAACCCCTCCTGCCCTCATGATTCATCCTCCCCGCGATCTCCTCCTCGTCACGCCCTCCTCCTCACCGTGCCCTCCTCCTCCCCGACGCCAGGTCGCCAAGCCCTCCTCATCACCACGACCCTCCTTCCTGAAGCCTCCTCGTCGTGCCCTCTTCATCGCCTTGACCCTCCTCCCTGATTCCTCCTCGCCGCGACCCTACTCCTCGATGCTTCTCTTCTGACGCCTCCTCACCGCGACCCTCCTCCTCACCGCGACCCTCCTTCCCGACGCCTCCTCCCTGACGTCTCTCTTCCGACACCGAGGTCGACACCCCCATCACCCTCCCCAACACCTTTTCACCAGCAACCCTCAAAACCCTCGATCCCTCCTCATCGTGACCCTCCTCACCCCGACCCTCCTCCAGCGAAGCTGCTCCGAGCTGCCTCCCCTCCTCCTCCATTCCCGACGGTTCTCCCCCACAACCCTCAACACCAGAGGTAATTATTCAGTCTTTCATCTTTATAAAACACTTCCATATCACACACAATGTACACATGCATAAATTAAAGCACACAAGAACACCTAGTTTTACTTGGTCCACCCATATGAGCTAATACAAGGAGCATACAACCAACAATATGTTGGTGTTATAGGAGGGTAATACTAATTCACTTTTTTGTATTGCAATGATTTAGGAAAGTCTCAATGAAGATTCAAGGGTCACTCCCCAATATTTAATAACACACACAATTCATTAATATAAGGTTGGGATAGTTTATAGATTATTCTTGTATTCTTCAACTATTTATAAACATGAGGGTATTCTTCATGATCATCATGAAATGTACTTCACCTTTTATTCTAGATAAACAAACTATGAACTCCAACATGCTGATCTTCCTTTTCTTTAATCTAGATAGATACAACCTCTTATTGGTGAGAGTTGAGTCTTCTTATCTCCTCGAACCATAATAGAAATTCTTCTCCAGATGATAATTCTAAGAATAGAATTATTCTTTATTATTTTTATTCTTCAATAACCGAATATACTAGTAATATCCTTTATTTTTATCCCTTTTTCACTCGCAATAAACCGATTGAATTAGTGAAATATTCTCCTTATCATTATATTTATATAGGAACCAAATATCCCATTTTGTATTAGATTTTTTCTATTTCTCCCTTTCCTCAGATGAATGTGAAGGATATGTTTAAAACCCTTTTTTCCTTTATAAATAGATTTAAAAATCCTCATATTTCCCCTAGATATCTTGATGAATCCCTCGTCTCTTATATAGATAATTCTGAATGATGTGAATCCCTCCCTCTTCCCTTTATTTTATTACCTACACCTTTTATACTTTCCCTTCCTTTATCACATGTTTTATTTCATTTTAATAAGTCAAGATTGAATCCTTAAATATCTCTTTGATTTTTTTTGTTCTCTTCTCTTCAAATATTTTCTTGGAAATATTTCCATATCTAAGTATATGGAAACTTAAGTTCATAGATTTAAAATCACTCCATGATTCTTGAAAATAATATTACTGAATGATAATATTTTTATATTTTAAAATAAGAATGCTCAATATTGACTCACTATAATATCCTTTATTAAAATATCCCTACTATTCACCCTTTGAATTAAAACTAGTTTCTATCTTCACATTCTGACCCTTAATTCTTTAATGAAGTCAATATTCAAGTTACAAAATATCCAAGAATATTCTTATGGATTTCCCATTAAATTCTATAAATAACATGGAATATATATTTCCATTTTAAACACCTCATTTAAATTTCCATAATTAATTGAATAGTTCAAGAATATACTCAAGTTTCATCAAACCCTCATAAGAACATCATATATAATAAATCTTTAACCTATCTAGGTTCTTCAATTATCATTATCAATTCAATGATGTGGCGATATGCATTAGATTCTTCCTAGATGATCGAGACTATTGCTTCTTTATTTATCCATGCATATAAAATTTACAAGATGCAACACAAATACCATTACATAGTAGTAGGAAAACCTTACCACCCACTTACCCTTACACAAGACTAAGGATTATAAATTTTCCTTTATGTAAATACATGTGGATATTTACACAATATTTTCCAACTATAAAGACTTATATGCATGTCCATTATTTACAGTTTAAAAACCCATGCAATCTTTTCCATTAATCCTTCTTTTTCACCATAACATGGCTAGTAAGCCCATAGTTCAAGATCGTATATTATTTTTGCACCTATTTACCTTACACATACAAGGTTTTACCCTTACATGAATTTAGTATTTTAGAGATCATGTGAACATATTCAAGTAATTGTACATAATGATCCTCTATATGGCCGATGACCATTATGCAAGTCACCCAGATATCCTTATACATCCTCACCTATTTACCTTTACAACATTACTAGTTACCCTTACGTAAACCTTATATTTTATAACTTCCTTTACACAATATATTTAAGTTACATTTTACCCATACGTAGTTGCTGAAACCTTCTCCTAATAAATATTCAAATAAATTCAATAACAAATTTATCCTTTATAAATAATATCAACCACTATAAAAATTCTATTTCTTGTAATAAATCGAAAAAACCAAACTGATCCATAAATCTTCCAAGAATCACCACATTTTTCATGAAAATCATGCAACTTATGAAAATTATGCAACTAATATAAACTCTTTTTACTATAATCAATCCTCATTCTTGGAACTTATGTATGACTATTCGTGAATTTTTATAATTTAAAACATCTATTAATTCCCTAAAACATAATTTTAATATATTTGTTATGATTTTTTTATTAACTTGTTATTGATGATTACTTAATATCTTATGAAACAATACATATAATGTTAAGTAATTTTCTAGATTATTTATTTAATGTATGTTTATCTGCCTCAGAATGGATAGATACTGGATGTACAACATTGATCAGATCACAGATGAATTTCAGAAGGAGTTACAATATTTTTTGTACTTTGCATTCACTAATGATTCAGATGGCAGATTGATTCGATGCCCGTGTTTTTATTATGTTGGAAGACCTTGGTTAACTCGTGAGGAAGTGAGTTACTATATCACTAAAAGTGGTTTCCATAAAAATTATCATGTGTGGTATCACAATGGATAAAAAGCTCAAGTGTTGAATGACATCGATTCAACGAAAAATATTGGTATGAAAAATCTGATTTATGATCGGTTTCCTTTAGTTTCTGAAGCTAGCTACTCATGTAGACCAGTGCAAGAGGAAATGAATACTAGAACACAGTTCTAATCTATTAATCAGGATGATGATGTTGAGAGTGTTAGAGAGCTGATGGAATATGAAAATACCCCAGTATATCAAGCATGGGAAAAAATGAGAAAACTTGAGTTTTTAATGCGATTATATCATGGTAAAAAATGTATGGATTTATTAATACTGCGGTCAACTATCTCCTTACATTTATTAAGTATTTACTGCCTGATGATGCATGTATTCCAGAAAATGATTACATGGAATCAAAGTTGGTTGAAAAATTTGGATTTTCATCTAGTAAGATTCATTCTTGTCTCAAAGACTGTTGTTTGTTCTTGAAGGAGAATGCAGACTTGAGTCAGTGAAAACAGTGTGGCACATCAAGGTGGAAGACTAATAAAGACAGATCTCAATCATGCATACCATAGAAAGTGATGTAGCACTTCCCTTTAATTCCCAGGATTCAAAAAAAAATTATGTCAGAACAAATGGCAAAGAATATGAGATGGAATGAAGATGAAATAAATAAGGATAACGATGAAATAGTGCATCCTGCAGATGGGTCGTCTTGGAAGAAATTTGATAGGTTACATCCTGTTTTTGCAGCCGACCCACTAAATGTTAGATTGGGATTATCATGTGATGGTTTCAACCCATTTCGCCAAATGCATATTGCACACAGTAGTTGGCCTATTTTCATTCACATTTATAACTTTTCTTCATGGATGTGTATGAAGAAGTCGTTCACTATCCTGAGTATATTGATATCTGGACCCAGTGATCCTGGAAATGATATTGATATATACTTACAGCCATTAATAGAGGAGTTAAATGAGCTTTGGATTGTTGGTGAACAAGCGTATGATGCATTCAGAAAGGAGTACTTTATGTTTCGTGCAGCTTTATTATGGACGATAAATGATTTCCCTGTATATGGAATGATGTCTGGTTGGAGTACTAAAGGGAAATTATCCTATCCTATTTGTATAAAAAATACACATTTCTGAAGATTAAAGTTTCAACGAACTTTCAGCTTCATATGGAATCGACGTTTTCTACCAATGGATCATCCATACAGGAAAAATCAGAGACAGTTCGATAATGCCATCGAGACAGATGAGACACCTCAACGAATATCAGGGACTGATATTGTTAAATAACTTGATGATTTGAATTATTTTCTTGGAAAAAGTCAATCAAATATCAGAAAGCGAAAGCATGCTAATTCGAATTCCAATAGAAATTGGAGAAAGAAAATAATATTCTTTGAGTTGTCATATTGGTCATCGAATTTATTATGTCATTGTTTGGATGTAATGCATATCGAGAAAAACATTTGTGAGATGTTACTTGCTACTATTTTAAATTTCAAAGGCAAAACAAAAGACGATTTGCGGTGTCGTTGTGATTTGATGGATTGGGGTATAAGAGCAAGACTTCATCCTGAGTTAATTGGTCAAAATAAGTGGAAAGTCCTTGTTGCCTGTTATTCGATGACAAATGTGGAGAAAAAATAATTTCTTCAGGTCTTGGAAAGTTTGAAGTTTTCAGATGGTTATTCAAGTAATATTTTGAAAAGGGTGAATAAACAAGATGTGAAACTCAAATCTCTTAAAACCCATGATTACCATGTCTTGTCACATGAGTTGATTCCCATTGCCATTCTCCATTTACTTTCACATAATGTTAGAGTTTCGGTGATTAAGTTGTGTCAATTTTATTGAGATCTTTGTGCCAAAAGATTGAGCAGAAGTGTTGTTCAGAAATTACAGAGAGATGCACCGATTATTCTTTGTGACTTGGAGAAAATTTTCCCACCGTCTTTTTTCACATGTATGTTACATTTGACTATGCATCTTCCCACGGAAGTTCTCTTTGGTGATCCTGTTTCGAGTCGGTGGATGTATCCTACTGAAAGAATGATGTTTACAGTGAAATCTTATGTTATAAATAAATATCATCCTGAAGGCTCTATTGTGAAATTCTATTTAGCACAATAATTCATGGATTTCTGTTCATCGTACTTGGATAACATCACTACGAGGTTTAATGGACTAATGAGAACTAAAGATGAGAAATATGATCCCATTGAGCCTGCATTTCCTTCACTGCCCCAAACAGGGGGGATATTTGGATCGTACTCATTGTGTACTTTAAGCAGGGAAGAGTGGGAAATGGCACATCGCACAGTATTATTCAACTATGGTGTGCTTGATGATTATATCAAGTAAGTAAACTAATAAATATGTATTTTTTTCATTGTGTGATTTCTTTATATCTTCTGAAATTTTAATGCTTTCATATCTGTAGAGAACATTTAGAAATGATAAAAAAGAGACATCTCTCTCTATCTATTAAGAGGAAGGAACTGTTGCACATCAAAGAATTTGCTGCCTGGTTAAAGTCAAAGGTAATAGATTTATTTTTCTTCTTCTCATAACATAATCACGTGTCTCTATTTAATATTCTATGTTGGTATCTTTTAGGTTTTAACTCTACCAATGATTGAAGTATCAGATGAAATAAAAGCATTATCCTTTGGTCCAAATGATGTGGTGTGTGATTGTAATTCAATGGTTTTCAATGGATTTAAATTTGTTATAAATAGTTGTGCAAAAAAATGTCAACACAGCATGACAGTGTCACGATAATCACCACAACATATTGTTATGCGAGTGCATCAGACAGGTAGCCTCGATCAGAAAATATATCATATTACGGTGTTGTTAAAAGAATCATTTTATTAGATTACTATGCACATGGTCGTGTCGCAATGATGAAATGAAAGTGGTTTGATTCAATGACACGACAAGGAATGCATATTGATAACTGTGGATTTAGAGTGATTGATATGAACCGCCAGCTTCGTACAGATGAACCTTATATTCTTGCGTCACAAGTTAAACAGGTGTTTTATGTAAGTGACCCGTTACAACCACAATTTGGTGTTATTGTTGATGTTATTCCTAGACATATTTTTGATGAAGTAATGGATGAAAATGATGTTGTGGATGAACCTATCGGTATTTATTCGAATGTTTCATTTGATGATACGGATGATGCAATTGTTAGAACAGATTGTGAACCAGAAATTGTCACAGACCCCACATAGCATTGACACATTTGTAAGTATTTACCTGATATTATCGCAATATTGTATGTGTTTTTTTAACTTCCATACATGATTTCAAAATAACTAGTATATTTTATACCATTATCGAATATAAAACTATTAATATCCCCACCAATTTATGTTTAACCACTTATCTAGTAAATCTTGAACATAGAAAAGTCTTGATATTTTATCAATATAAATATCACACATGAAAATGTATCTCATTGTTTTATGATACAATTGTATTATTTAACATTTTGCATTATTTCTATTTATTTGAGAATATTATTTTAAATTTCTAGGTCAAAATGTCTAATTATGATGATACTAGAAGGAGTAGAAGAATACCGAGAAACGAACAACGTGGGTCTCCTCCTGGAAATCATTTAAGTACAAATTATGTTTGAATATTATGGTATTTCATATTATTTATCTTTTTATCATTTGTTTTATTTTATCATCTATGTTATTTTAGGTTGCATTGTCGAGGAGAGGCTTGGATTATGCCACTGAGGATGATATTGTGGTAGGGGGTACTGATTCTACAGGTCATCCTACTACTACGCCTCTTGAGACACCAGGAGGCCATCCTCCCATTATGCCACCTCCATATTATCCATACCCACCTTTTCTGTATCCCTTTTTTCCCGCACCCACATCGGATGGTAGTTCTCAGACTCCCATCCCTCATTTTCCATTCCCACCATCCACTGTACAGGGGTACTGTTCCCCCATATATCCCACCTCCATATCCATATCCATATCCACCCTCATCTATACAGGGTTATCCATCGGGTTGTCTGCCTCCATCAGTAGACTTTGCATCTACTATACATAGTACTCCTATAGATATCTCACCTACCATGGAGGTTGTCCCCCATCCAGACGCAGCACTTCAGGGGTCAGCAGATCCCCCATCTACTGGTATTTGTTTAAACATTATTGTTACTGATTAATGATAAATTCATATATATTATTTTCTTTTATTTTTGGTTTCATGATTAGCTCCAGCCTCTACCAAACTACGAGGCCGCACAAAAATGTGAGAGGTTTGGAATCGGCACATGAAAATCATAGTTGATTACAATGAGGACAATGCTATAATTAATAAAAATGGCACGGAATGTAAAAGTTTTATGGGAACACTTCCTAGACACAGCAATATCATTCCGATTCAACCGATAAGTTGGAAGTCAGTTGGACAACAAATAAAGAACAAAGCCTGGGTAGAGATTTGGGTAAGTAATGTTAATCACCTTTTATATATATATAAATTTATAATATTTTCTTAACAAATATTATGTCCATTACAGATTTGATATAATTTTCTTGATGGACAAAATGAAAAGGCTGTAAGGATAATGTATTTAGGTGAAATGTGGCGAGCCTACAAGTATGATTTATATCTTGGTTGGAAAAAGAGAGTTGGTACAGAGCTTGAAGAAGTACCAGTGATTCAAGATTTCCCAATACAAGAACTAGTCCTAGCTATCCCCCAAAAATCTGAGTGTATGTATTCAAGTGGGCTGGCAGCATTGAAATAAGACCTATTGAAACTCACCCTCTTGGATTTTCCCATCACACAATCTCTGGAAAATGAAAGATTTATAGTTGTGATGTTACTCAATAGCCCTTGGTTATTGTGTTCCTCTAAGACTTTGGATCTGAAATTCCCTATCTTATATGCTATAGTATATTATGTTTCAATAGCCCTTGGTTGTTGTGTTCCTCTAATATTTATAGTTGTGATGTTACTCAATAGCCCTTGGTTGTTGTGTTGGGGCAGGGGGAGGGGTGTGTGCAAGTGGGGGGGGGGGCAGGTGGGGGGGCAGGGGGAGGGGGTGTGTAGGTGTGGGGGTAGGGGAGGGAGCAGGGGGGTGTGCAGGTGGGGGGCAGGGGGCAGGGAGAGGGGGCAGGGGGTGTGCAGGTGGGGGGGCAGGGGGAGGGGGTGTGCAGGTGGGGGGGCAGGGGAGGGGGCAGGGGGTGTGCAGGTGGGGGCAGGGGGGTGTGCAGGTGGGGGGCAAGGGGAGGGGGGTGTGCAGGTGGGGGCAGGGGAGGGGGCAGGGGGGTGTGCAGGTGGGGGGCAGAGGGCAGGGAGAGGGGGCAGGGGGTGTGTAGGTGGGGGTAGGGGGGTGTGCTGGGGCAGGGGTAGGGGTGTGCTGGTGGGGGACAGGGGGGTAATCTATCCTCATTTAATGAATTTTTTTTCTTTATATACATGATAAAATATTTACAGTTATTTTATTTTTTTCTAATTGTTTTCTCAGTGCATGTGAATAAAGAAACGGGAATTGGAAATGAAGGCAGGTAATTTGTCCTAAAATCTTGAATTTATCCTCCCTTTAGTCCAACATGTGAAATCATGTGATTTTTTTCACTATTTACTCCACTATATATTGTTTTTTATGCAATAAAAACCTTCTTAAAATAGCCTACATGTCCAGATCTTCGCAACAGGTGTGTTTTCCTAAAATTGTGGAATTAACCTCCCTTCCATCCATCATTTTTTATTTGCATTTAGACAATGTATGAATGCAGGTAGTTTTTCCTAAAATTGTGGAGTTAACCTCCCTCCCTTTCATCCTACATATGAATGCACGTAATTTTTTTCACTATTGACTCCACTGTGTATTGTTTTTTAATTGTATTTCTTTAAATGCATATAGTACATTATTATTATAAAAAACTAAATGTATGCATACTCCTTTAACATGTTTCTAATTAATAATAATTCTTTACCTTTAATAATATGAACACCTTTGATATTATTTCTATAGAATTTCATTGTTTTTATATTATAACTACTATCTTACTATTTATGACATTAGTTTCTTCTTCTTCTTTAATTACATATCAATTGTCAGTTTATGTGTTTTAATGCTGGTGGTGGAAGGGTCTGGGCATGGGGGAGGGGGCTGGTGGGGGATGGGGCTGGGTAGGGGGGTGGAGGAGGTGGGAGGGGGAGGTGCTGGGAAGGGGTGGGAGGAGAAGCAGGGGAGGGGACAAGTTGGGAATGGGGGAGGGGAGGGGGAGGGGGAGGTGCTGGGAAATAGTGGGAGATTATTTTGGTTAGGGGGGAGGTGCTAGGAAGGGGGTGTAAAGGGGAGGGGAGCGGTTGGGCATGGGGTAGGGGAGGGGCGGTGGAGAGTGCAGGGCCTGCGGAGAAGTGGGGAGGGGGCTAGTGGGGATGTGGCTGGGAAGGGGAGAGGATCCGGGTGAGGATGTGGCTGGGAAGGGGAGAGGGTCCTGGTGGGGGATGGTGCTAGGCAGGGGGTGTAAAGGGGAGGGGAGCGGCTAGGCATGGGGGAGGGGAGGGGGGGAGGGCAGGGCCTATGGAGAAGTGGGGAGGGGGATGGTGGGGATGTGGTTGGGCAGGGGAGAGGGTCCTTGTGGGGGATGGTGCTGGGCACGGGGGAGGGGTGGGGGGGTTGGTGTGTTTTGTTAGTTTAGTTTTTTTTCACACCAATATTGAGGGAATTGACATGTTCGTCCATCTTCAATTCAACCCAAAGAGGATTTTTTTTAAACTAGATTGCGGTTATAATTGTTACTAGAATGTTATTATGTTGACATTACAATTTAGACATGTGTGATGTTTTTTAATCAACTTTCTGGTTATTACGTTGGTGACTGAAATATAAGAATGATCAACCGGCATATGCATGTGGTGATTGTTATATACAGTTTTTTTATCATTGTTAGTGAAAATTAATCACTTAACCATTAATTTTACGATTCCCTAATTTTAACTTCTCTGTGCAGGTTCAATATCAACCTGGGGTGGGGTGTATTGCAAGGAAATCCATACAGATATTCAAAGTACGTTCTTATTTAATGTTATGCATTACATTTTAATTGACTCATTGGATGGTTTATGTGAATGACATTACACAACACATGAAGATTGGATATCTTATACTTATGATTTTATGAGTACAATAAAAAAATGTTGTGAGGTTATTGGTGATATTCTCTAATGCATATTTCATAATTGAAAGAATTCATTGCAGTGTGTTATTGTTATTAAAAGGTAACAAGTTATAAACTGTTCAGTAGTTTATGCATGAGTCCACTAGATTGCAACTAAAGAGATTTAATGGATGGATGGGTACTTTTGGTTAATCTGGTTTGTCATTGCCTTCATTTTTACTCATTTATAGAGTTGTGTATTATGTCTTTTTTCTTGGTGATTTTGTGCTCCTACAATTAAAACTACTTTAGTTAGCTTTTAGATTTTTCAGGTTATGTTTGAAATGAGGTTAATTGAAATTATGGTGAGATTCAAATGGAAGAATGGTTTGGTTTGTTTAATTTTCAGGATCATTTTCCCTATCTCTGTTTGCATGGTCATGTGATTTTTCAAGCATAGTATAGGCAGAAAGTAGTGCTATTGTGTATGTATGATATCTAAAAATGTTTTCCGTATTTGTAACTTGTTTCTACAAACATGTGCAGGTACCAGATTACTACCAACCAGCAACCACCAATACTTTTCTACTGTAGCTCCACAGGAACCCAATTTTGGAAGGTTTTTACTACCACAATTTATTGAATTTAGTTTCATTCCAAAGGGGACACCATATACTATTACAGTATTCTGTTACTGTAATATTTTTCACCCAACTCTTTGCTAAAGAAACAATGTATCCAAACAATTCATTTTTGTTTCCATGTGTTCCATTGAAAATCAACTCTGAAACAATTGTTGTTTCGGTTTGAATGTTTCACTATTTATATTACTTCTTCATAATTGATATAAACTATTATGTTTTATAAATAGTAATCTATAGTTAATAATTATTATTATTTTATAGTGTCGTGCATCGTACGGGCGGAGTACTAGTTATAATGGAATGTGGATGGATCATGTATTGCAGGGGAGATAAGGGGAGGTGGGTTGGTTTAGAACAATAGGGGCTTAGCATTAAAATTGAATGTGGATGGATCGTGTATTGCGGGGGAGACGAGGGGAGGCGGGTTGGTTCAGAACAATAGGGGCTTGGTGATTCTGTGTTTCAATTCCTTTTATTGAATGGGTACCTCCATTGGGGAGTGTGATGAATACATGCCTTATATTGTGTAATATTTTCAATGAGAAGATTGATGAAGTAAAATCCGACTCAATTATGTTGGTTCGGCTATTTCTGAATAAGGTGGTGGTTCCATGGGATTTGGATTACCATGTATGGGGGTGCAGGTGCAGGGTGGGGGCGGTCTAGGGGGAGGGGTGTGTGCAGTGAGGAGGGGGTAGGGGTGGGGTGTAAGGTGCAGGAGGTGGGGCAGGGGAGGTGTGCAAGAGTAGGGGTGGGGGTGTTGGGGGTGCTGGTGTAGTCCTCCCAACAGCTAGCACGGTTCACCATGTTGGGTTTTTTTTATGTAGTGGAAAGACCTATAGCCACGGTTCTAAATCGTGGCTATAGGCCTTTAGCCACGGTTTGAACCGTGGCTGTAGGCCTTTATCCATGGTTTAAAACTGTGGCTATAGGGATTTAGCCACGGTTACCGTGGCCTCTATTGGCCTCTATACGGCTGACCCTATAGCCACAGTTTCAAACCGTGGCTATAGGGTCAGCCCTATAGACACGCCAATACCGGCCACGTTTTTTGGGCCTATATCCACAGTTTAGAACTGTGGCTATAGCCTAAATTTCCAGTAGTGTATAGGTGTATAGAGAACTAAATCTGACCCTGTAGAAAATGTTAGAATATAATTAAAAGAATATGAATTTTAAAGTTCAAAAATTCCTTTAAAAATGAATCTAGGAAATAAAGAAACTAGGAATGAACCATCATCGGTTGGTGATGTACCTTCACACTATGGTGAAAGGAATGCAAGATCAGGATTTGAGAATAAGTTTAAAGTTTTGATGTCTAAGTGTTCACAGAATTCAATCATATGAAGGTGGATATGGTATGTTTGAAGTTTTAACATAAATATTATAGAGAAGAATTAAGAATCCAGAAGGAGAATTCTGTTTCAAAATCAAATTTTGAGTTTATGAAAGCTAAAATGGTTTCTAAAATTTATTTTGAAGAGCTAAAGGATGCAATGAAATCTCGGAGTGAAATATTGAAAAATATACAACATGTTCAATCGGGTGTTTCATCCACTGTCTTGTTTGAGATAGATTATATTAAAGAATAGTTGAGAATCATTACATTATATTTTGGATTGATGAATGAATGATTTGGAACTTTACTATGTGACTCTGTAACCCTGGATATTTTTTCAAAAGTTCAAGAAAGATTTTATTACTAAAATCAAAGGTATCATATCTGATGGAGGGAAGGATCTAAAGGAGATTAAAAGATCCATGATAGAGCTAGTATATTTTTTTTAATACAACCTTGCATCTCTCAATGAAACTCTGGTATAAAATGTTAGAGAATTTCAATGTATTTTCAAACTATTAAAGGAATGGGTGATTTTTTTTAATGCAAATTTCAAAATTGTGGATGATATAAAAAAAAATTTGAATCGAAATTAATTATTTTCTTTAGAATCAAAAACATCTCATGAGGAATCTAAAAATGAGGAAGATGATGTTCATATAAGTTCTACAACGAGAAAGGATATTGTATAATACATAGGTCCCCAAACTGAACATGTTTCTGCTACACCTACAATTTTGGAAAAGCACTTGGAAATTCTAAAGAATTTATTCGCATATTCTATAATGAAATCATATTTGACTAAAATTCAGAACAACTTTAGATATCTGTCATGACCAACCTTCTTCAAGATGAGGGAAGGGATAGCAATATGCTGAGACATTCCTTCCTCAAGATGAAGGAGAGATAATGACCCGAAGTCCCACCTCCAATAGGCCCCGGTGTGGAGAGCAGCACCAAGGGTATAAAATCTCACAAAATTGGGAGGTATTACCATTTTTATAGTAACCAAGATCGGGATATATGATGTATCCACCTTAAACAACTCCAAGATAAATATATATATATATAAAGAAACCAAAATCTATCTCACGTGCATGTTTAAGTAAAACTGCTAGAAATACAAAGAAAACTCCAAAGTAACAAAATAAAACTAAACAGTGATGCAGCAACTGTCCCCAATGTCCGAGCTAGTAAAGTCCAGCACAGTCTGCCAAATTACCCTGGAAACCTGAAAAACAGTTTTATATACGTAGGGTGAGCATACAAGTATACTCAGTAGGAAAATCCAAAGTCACCCATGCACAAGTGGAAGGAACATACTAATGCCCCTGTGAGAAAACAGAAGAATCCAATAGCACATATCGAGGAATACTAACCACATAGCCTCACCAAGGCACACTCACCAAGTAACACAAATCAAAGTAATTTAATATAATAAGCACATTGATATTTTGGTACCTCATACCACTTCTCACTGGTTAACTGATCATCCTTAATGGCGAACGTCCTGACGCTACCACACTCTTCCACAAGCCCCATTGTTACAACCTGCCCGCACACACCTGGGCCACAAACCACACCACATTCCTTCCTATAGACGCCTAGGCCTAAAACCACGCCGAAATCCAACCTGCAGACACATGGGCCCCACATATACCACACTCTGCCCGAAAACACATAGTCCTCATCCCAAATACACTTGGGAAACAAACCACCTCTCACACAGCCAATACCATAAATTTGGTAATAAATCTCAAGCCATTACAGCCTACCCAAAAAGTCTTGGGTGATAAATTCCTAGAAGAGGGAGCTGGGTAAAGTCAGTAACCAGTCATCCATCCTCCCATCGGAATGTTGGGAAAGACACCCTTCCTCGTAACAATGGGGGTGTTAGGCATATATTTCTCAACATGGGTGGGGTGCGTATAGAAAACATAAGGAACTATAAGTTTATACATATAGGTAAAAAACATTCAACCCATCTTATGGGATTCAAAACATACAACCAGCCCACCCAAAACTACCTTTTTTGTTACCCCTACATGAACATACCACCACGAAACATGGTCACTTCCTTAAGTCGATAAATGAATGTCGCTTCAATACAAGCCACGGCTCGAAACAT
Organism: Viscum album; assembly: GCA_963277665.1. Taxonomy (NCBI): domain Eukaryota; kingdom Viridiplantae; phylum Streptophyta; class Magnoliopsida; order Santalales; family Viscaceae; genus Viscum; species Viscum album. The sequence continues at coordinate 680,931,251 of OY728147.1, forward strand.
ACCCCCATCCAAATCATTTAACCATTCATCATTCTGCCTTATAAATTCATTTATTTATTTACTTATTTATTTCATCCCTACTCGGGAAACTACCAAAAACAGCACAAGCAATAGTCACACAGTCATCCATAACACATCAGGAAGAAGGACCAAGGTAAAACAACCGATTGCACACTCCCCTTTCCTAAACACCCATTCAACCACTTCCAACTGTCATTATTCAAAGTTATCCTGCTCAAACATCCTCTCACAACTAAACTTGGCAGCCCTGCTGCACAACAACACCACACCCAGCACACCCATAAACATGAAATCATGACACAACCCTATCATGCAACCCTTCTTCCCAACCACTACCCAAATGCATCCCCACTGCATAACAAGTCCATCCATTCCACAATCAATAAATCTCTTAGCTTGAGATACCATCACACCGCCCCATACACACAATCTCGTAGCTACCACCACCAAAACCCACACAAGTCACAAAACCCAAAAGAACACAGCACACAACCACACCTATCAAAGAGGGTATATTTAGATTTGGCTAACATTGTTCTTTAAATTCCACTTTGATAAGAAGGGGTGATCACACAAGGGTTTTCATCCTAGGGCATCCATTTATTTAACAAAGTGTGCATGATTAATCAGATTGATATTTACCACAATTATTCATAGGGAAACAACAATAGTTATAAAGCATCACCCATGCACAGGAAAAGACCACCAAGGGCCATGATTTTTAGAGGATACACGTCCACAACAGTTTACATCATAAACAAAGATAACAAATAAAACAAGCGATCAACATCAATCCACTCCCAGCCCGTTGTCAAGTCTGTATTTCATTATTAGCATTTATCTTTGTTAAAAGTTAGATTTTTCATTTTTTCACAAAAGAACCTTACTATGCCCACCCCATATGATACAAAATTAAAGAGATATAGTAGAATACCTACTTGGAACAACAGGCGACAAAAACTCCTCCTTACGCCAAAACAGAGGGGTCGTGCGAGCAGGAGACTCCAAGGAAAACTGAAGGGGGGGGGGGGGCTACAGCACAGGCGCACGGCTCGTCTGGGGAACAAATCATCTCAGCGAACTGAGAAAAGAGAAGAGAGGACCTCATATTTAGAAAAATCCAGATTCTATATCAACAGAAGGAAACGGTTCCAAAGTCCATTAAAGTTAGATCATAGCCAAGATCATGCAGTTTGACTATTTCAAAGCCCCCCGAGTGTTAGGATATTAAAGATATAATTAATATCCTTTGAAACACCCTTAGAAATTCTCAAATAAGGATTTAACTTGATTTACATCAAATAAAATGTAAGAGGAGTGAAACTGAAAAAACTGTGAAAACTGGAAATGAGTCACTAATGGGTGAGTCACTGACAGCAAGCCACTGACACCGACAGCAAGTCACTGACGCTAAGCTACCGACGTTGAGTTACCGACATGACCTGCTAACGCATGACTCACCAATTCCCTAAATCACCGACGCCCTGACTCACCGACACCCTGACTCACCAACTCCCTAACTCACCGATGCCCTGACTCACCGATGCCCTAACTCACCGACACCCTGACTCATCGATGCCCCGATCACTGACACCCTGACTCACCGACGCCCTAACTCACCGACACAAAAACTTTAAATTTGGGAAACTCCTGAAATGAGCTATTGTTGCCTCCCAGAACACCCCAAACACTAGATTTTGACAAAGTAATGGACCACAGAGGTCTGGGCCATTACATCAGATACCTCTCAAACTATTCTCACCCTCGAGAATTAAAAACCAAACCTAAAAGAAAGAGGGGTCTGAACAATCACCTTGTAAGATTCCTCTCAAGGATAAATCATCTCGTTGGAGTGAAACCTCAACATCCAAGAACACCCCCTCTGAGATTTTTCAACCCAACAACTATAATGCATACCACACAGGCACCAAATGTCACACTATCCACACATATGTATCAGGGAATTTCTTTACCCCATGTCAAGATATTATCCACTTTGGGCGGTACTGGCTCACCCACACGGGTTTAATTGCATCAGTATTAATGTATCTTGATTAGGGATCTGGTCCTCCCCTCCTCATACGTCAATAATTTATCATGTGCCACATAACAAGGAAAAAATCATCTCATAGAAAATATGGTTCAAGCATTAAATCATAAGGAAAAACACATGAGAAAAACTCAAAACAACTCCAGGTACTGGGTATGCATCTGCGTCTCTCGTTCCCAAGTACTCTCCTCCAGGCCACCATACCTCCACAACACGTGAACCAAGGGAACGGTCCTTCCATGCAGCACCTTCTTTCAATGATCCTAGATCTCTACTAGTTGATCCACAAACATTGCATCATCATTGATATCCAATTATCCCCAATCAATGACATGGGAGTCATCGTGAAGATACCGACGAAGTTAGGAGACATGAAATACTTTCTGTGGTGTAAATGCCAGTTGATATGTCACCTCGCCAACTCGTCTCAACACCTTGAAAGGTTTGATGAACCAGGGAGAAATCTTACTTCCTCTTCTGAACCTCTGATGCCCACGTCGATGGAAAACCTTCAAGAATACATGGTCCCCAACCTCGAACTCCAAAGGCCTTCTCCTGTGATCGTCATACGACTTCTGACGGTCTTGTGACGGCTTCATCATCTCACGTACAAGTTTCACCTTCTTTGTCATACTCTACACCATGTCTGGACCAAGAATAGTTGCCTCCCCAACTTTCATCCAGCACAAAGGTGAACAACATGGCCTCTCATACAAATCCTCGAATGAAGCTAGGCGAATCGAAGAGTGATAGCTATTATTGTAAGAAAACTCTACCAAGGGAAAATGTCGCACCCAAAACCTACTAAATTCCAGAACACATGCCTGAAACATGTCCTCCAATGTCTAGATGGTCCTCTCTATTTGTTCACCCATCTAAGGGTGGAAAGAAGTGTTGAGGCGTAACTGGGTGCCAAAGGAATGTTGTAATCCCCTCCAGACTCATGACATAAAATGTGTATCCTGGTCCAAGACAATAGATTTTAGGAATCCATACAGCTGCACCACCTCATCCATATACCTCTGTGCTAAGTCATCCACTACGCTCAACTCCTTGATCACTAAGAAGTGAGTCGATTTCATCAATTGATCCACTACTACCCAAATAGTATCGTATCCTCTCTGATCCATAGGTAATCCTATGATGAAATCCATCAAGATATCATCCCACTTCCACTTTGGGACATCTAGTTTCTGCAACAAACCACCAAGAACACAGTACTCAGCCTTCACTTGCTGGAACACTAAGCATTTTTCCACAAACTCTGCCACTACCTACTTCATCCTGGGCCACCAGAACTATTCCCTTAAGCCCCAGTACATCTTGGAAACTTCTAGTTGTACCACTATGGGTGAGCTATGAAACATGTGGAGAACTTACTCATGCATTTCCACTGGAACAAACAGCTTCCCACAGAACAAGATCTAATTCTAACCATCCTACGACCATCCCTCTGAAGCATCACCCTGGTCAAAGCGATCACACATCACCTCCACCTCTAAGTATTCCCCCTGAGACTCCTCCACCTTTTTCTTCATACATGACTATACTGTCATCTGAAATAGATAGCCTCTACTTCCATCCATTCCTACATTAAAGTGAAAGGAAGCCAACTCATCCATTTCCCTCCAAGTGTTTGTAGATTCCCAAACCACTTCATTCTCAACTCCCTACTCAAAGCATCAGCTACTACATTCCCCTTTCCTAAGTTGTAGGAGATCTCAAAATCGTAATCCTAAAGAAACTTCATCCACCTCTATTGCCGCAAGTTCATGTATCACTGGGAAAAGATGTACCTCAAGCTCTTATGATCCATGAAAATCACAAAGTGCTCCCTAATGAGGTAATTTCGCCACAGTTTCAGTGAAAACACGGCCGCTGATAGTTTCAGATCATGGGTGGCATAGTTACATTTATGGGTACTTAGATTCTTAGAACCATAAGAGATCAATCATCATTGCTGAATTAGCACACACCCCAAGCCTAGATGGGAAGCGTCACAAAACACCTTGAACATCACCCCTTCCTATGGAAGCCTGAGCACTGGATCACTAACCAACTTCCCCTTCAGATATCTAAACACTGCCTCACACTGCTCGCTCCACACAAAAGTTTGTCCTTTTCTAGTCAGAGTCTTCAATGGAGTTGCTACTCAGGAGAAATCTGGTACGAATCTCCATTAGTGGTCTGTCATACTGAGAAAACTATGAATCTATGCCACATTCTTGGGTGCTTCCCAAGAAACAACTATCTCAACCTTCGACGGGTCCACTGTTATGCCCTACTGAGACACCACATGCCCAAGGAAGTGGACCTCCCATGTCCAAAACTTTCACTTGGACAGCTTTCTATAGAGATGGCAATGCTGAAGGACCTCTAGGACAGTCCTGAGATGCTTGGTATACACCTCCTCTAACTTTGAAAAGACCAGGATTTCATCGATGAATACAATGATGAACTGGTCTAGGAATTCATGACAGATGGAGTTCATAATCCCCATGAACATGGATGGTGCGTTCTTAACACTGAATGGAATAACCACAAACTTGAAGTTCCCATACCTGCACCTGAAAGCGGTCTTAGGGATGTACCCTCCTTCACCCTCAACTAGTGATATCCATACCACAGATCAATCTTGGAAAACCAACTCACTCCCCTTAGCTGGTTGAAAAGATCATCTATCCTTGAGAGAGGGTAGCGGTGCTTGACCACTAGCTGATTTAGTCTCCAATAGTCTATGCACAACCTTATACTACCATCTGCCTTCTTTACAAACAAGACCAGAGCACCCCATGGCGATGCACTAGGTCAGATGAAACCCTTCCTCATCATTTTATCAATTTGGATCTTCAACTCCCGAAACTCATAAGGTTTTATCCAGTAAGGAGCCATTGAAATCGAACTAGCATCGGTTTTTAAGTCTATCTCAAACTCAACATCGCGTTGAGGGGGTAGAGTCACAACCTCCTTAGGGAAAACATCCAGAAACTCTCTAAAAACTTCCAAAACCTCCACCATCTCAGCATCCATCAATCCCACTAACATCTCAGCTAACAAAGAAAGAAGTGGCTCCATACGCTAGCTTCCCACCTTACAGCTCCACTCACCAACGAAAGCTACATGTTGGCCTTTCAAGTTTGAAAACACAACTCTTCTTTAGAAGCATTTGATAATAGAATGTACTGAAAACAACCAGTAGATGCCAAGTATGTAATCATACAGATGTATCTGTAGCAGAAAGAGATCCTCGTTGGACTGATGTAGCCCCAGCATCAGTCTACATCCCCAGCAAACATCAAAAAAGTTGGTCTGACCTCTGACTAATGTACTCAACACCAGGGGTACAGAAAGTCTCTCTATGTCTAGTCCCAAGGAATGAGCCAGACTGGGTGCAACGAAGGAGTGTGAAGCTCCTGAATCAAATAAGGCGCAAGAAAGATTACTAAACAAACTGATCGTACCTCAAACGATCTTCGGTCATGGTGGAACTACTGCCTCTGTGATGTGAATCTTCCTACACCTAGCTCATCTTCCCCATGAATGTCAGTTGCCTTCCCGACCACGCCCTGATCAAGGTCCCTGAGGAGTACCCTGAGGTCGACCTCCTCCTACACCGTCCAACCTTGGTGGAGCAGGGGCCTATTGTCCCTACTGCTGGAAAGACCTGGATGGAAACTGCTGCTAAGGTGGGTGATGAATCTGCCCACCTCCACCATACTGAACTTGAGTCGGGCACTGTCCCTGGAGGTACCCACGGCCACCGCAAGAAAAACATCTCAACCCTATGCACGTGGTAAAAGGGAAAGGACCAAAGGGTCGGAACTGAAACCTCTAGGTTCAGCTCCCCATTTTCCAAAACCTGGAAGGCCCTGATGTCGGATACTTGTTGCTGACGACCTCCCCCTTTGAAGAACTCAGTTGACTTCCCTCTCGTGGCATACCTCCTCGTGAGTGCATCCTTTCCACTAACTCATCCTTCTTTTGAACCTCTAAGTATGTAGGTAGGGTGAAGGGAGTAACTACATACTAAAGAAAAGGACGGAGTGCCTCCTCTAAGCACCTCGCCCAAGACTCCTCATCTGGAAAGAGATACAAAGAAAAGCGTAGGAGATCCTTGAACTTGAACTCCAATTCCCTCACCGACATACTCCCCTGCTGGAGGAAGAGTAGCTCCTGCCTCTTCTTGACTTTCATCATGGGAGAAAGGAATTCCGCCCGAAACTCCTTCTCAAAGTCTTCCCACGAAACATCAGTCTCATTCCTCTCCCCAAGGTAAAGTGTCCACCACTGACACGTTTCTCCTCTCATCTGGATCACTGCTAGAGGAACTCAATACTCTGTTAGAGCCTAGATCAAGATAAAAGTGATCACCAGCTCCTCAAGAAAACTCTCTGTCTCCATGTCTGATACATTTCCCTCGTACTTTCCCAGAGTCTACTATTGGAAAGCACGAAGCGTATTCTTCCACTGATCATCCTCCTCCACTAGATTGACCCTCTGCTAGTCAACTAGGTCAACCTTCTAACCCTCCACTGCTCGTACCACACGCGATCGACATCCGGGAGACATAGCTGAAAGGAAAACAAGGAACTCCTAAGCCCAGGTAGTATGGAATTTATTTAGGATTCATTTTTACTCATTGTTTATTTTAATTTCCCAAAAATTCCCAAAAAAAACAAGAATACAAGTAATCATGATGCATGTATCTTTCCTATGGTCTCTACCCCACAATCTGTGTAGCCTCACTTGTTCGTTCAGTAAGCTCGAAGTCCTTACATCGGATCATGAGGGGGGGCTAAAATTATGTGTCCTAGTCGGTCTTCCCTGTCCTATGTCACATACCAAGATCACCTAACATTGTTTCTCTACCAACCCATGCAATCCTCACTATGCCTAACTCCAAAATTCATCATATCTCTCAACCATCACCTCTGATATCATTCTGTCATGACCCACCTTCTTCAAGATGTGGTAAGGGATAGCAAGATGTTGAGACCTTCCTTCCTCAAGATGAAGGAGAGATAATGACCCCCGACTCCCACCTCTAATAGACCCCGAGGTGGAGACCAGCACCAAGGGTATAGAAAAATCACAAAAGTGGGAGGCATTACCCTTTTTATAGTAACCAAAATCATGAGATAAGATGTATCCACCTAAAATAACTCCAAAATAGATATATATAAAGAAACTAAAATCCATACAACATGCATGTTTAAGTAAAACTTCTAGAGATACAAAGAAAACTCCAAAGTACCAAAATAAAACTAAATAGTGATGCAGCAACCATCCCCAACGTCTGAGCTAGTAAGGTCCATCACGATCCAAGAAATCCTCCTAGAAACCTGAAAACAGTTTTATATATGTAGGGTGAGCATACAAGTATACTCAGTAGGAAAATCCAAAGTCACTCGTGCACAAGTGGGAGGAACATACTAATGCCCCTACGAGAAAATAGTAGAAACCAACAGCACCTATCGAGGAATACTAACCACCTTGCCTCATCAAGGCACACTCACTAAGTAACGCAAATCAAGTAATGTAATATAATAAGCACATTGATATTTGGGTACCCCGCTCCACTTCCCACTATTTAACTACTCATCCCTAATGAAAAACGTCCTGACACTACCATCATCTTCCACAAGCCCCACTGTCACAACCTGCCCGCATACACCTGGGCCACAAACCACACCACATTCCTGCTCGTAGACACCTAGGCTTCAAACCACACTGCAATCCTACCTGCAGACACCTGGGCCTCACACATACCACACCCTACCCGAAAAAAAACCTAGGCCTCATCCCGAGGACACCTGGGAAACAAACCACCTCTCACACATCTAATACCATAAATCTGGTAATAAACCTCAAGCCATTACAGTCTGCCCCAAAAGTCTTGGGCAATAAATTCCTAGAAGAGGGGGAAGGGTAAAGTCAATAACCATCCATCCATCCTCTCACTAGGATGTTGGGAAAGACACCCTCCCCCATAACAATGGGGGTGTTCAGAACATAGTTCTCATCACAGGTGGGGTGCGTATAGAAAACATAAGGAACTAAGAGTTTATACATATAGGTAACAAACACTCAGCTCATCCTATGGGATTCCAAAAATACAACTAGCCCACCCAAAACCACCTTTGTTGATACCCCTACATGCACATACCACCATGAATGACGGTCACTTCCTTAAGTCGATAAATGAATGTTGCTTCACTACAATCCATGAATCAAAACATACCCCCATCCAATTCATTTAACCATTTTTCATTCTGCCTTATAAATTTATTTATTTATTCCATCCCTACCTGGGAAACTACCAAACACAGCACAAGAAACAACCACACAGTCAGCCATAACACACCAAGAAGAATGACCAAGGTAAAACAACCCGTTGCACACACCCCTTTCCTGAAAACCCGTTCAACCACTGACAACTCTCATTCTTCAAAGTTATCCTACTCAAACATCCTCTCACAACTAAACCTGACAACCCCAATGCACAACAACACCACACCCAGCACACCCATAAACATGAAATCATGACAGAACCCTGTCCTACTACCCCACTACCCAACCACTGCCAAGATGCAGTCCCAATTCATAACAAGTCCATCCATTCCGCAATCAATCAATCTCTTAACCTAAGATACCATCACACCGCCCCATACACACAATCACATAGCTACCACCCCCAAAACCCACACAAGGCACAAAACCCAAAAGAACACAGCACACAGGCACACCTATCAAATAGGGTGTATTCATATTTGGCCAACATTGTTCTTTAAATTCCACTTTGATAAGCAGGGGTGATCACACAAGGGTTTTCATCCTGGGGCATCCATTTATTTAACCAAGTGTACATGATTAATCAGATTGATATTTACCACAATTATTCATAGGGAAACAACAATAGTTATAAATCATCACCCATGCACAATAAAATACCACCAACTACCATGACTTTTAGAGGCCACACGGCCACAAAAGATCACATCATAAACAAAGATAACAAATAAAACAAGTGATCAACATCAATCCACTCTCATCCAGTTATCAAGTCTGTATTTCATCATTAGTATTTATCTTTGTTAAAAGTTGGATTTAGCGGGTTTTTTTTTACAAAATAACCTTACTAAGTCCACCCCACATGATACACAATTAAAGAGATATGGTAGAATCCCTACTTGGAACAACAGACGACCAAAACTCCTCCTTGTGCCAAAACAGAGGGGTCACGTGAGCAAGAGACTCCAAGGAAAACCGAAGAGGGAAGCTACAGCATAGGCGCATGGCTCGTCTAGGGAAGAAAGGGTCTCAGAACACCAATAGAAAAGAGAAGAGAGGAACTTGGCTTTAGAAAAAGACAGATCCTATATCAACAGAAGGAAACAGTTCCAAAGGCCATTAAAGTTGGATCTGGCCAAGATCACACGGTTTGACTATTTCAAAGTCCCGTGAGTATTAGGATATTAAATATACAATTAATATCCTTTGAAATGACCTTATAAATGCCCAAACAAGGCTTTAAACTCAAATTACGTCAAATAAAATATAAGAGGGGAGAAACTGGAAAAACTGGGAAAAACTGGAAATGAGTCACCGATGGGTGAGTCACCGATAGCGAGTCACCGATGCTGATCTACTGACGCTAAGTTACCAACGCTGATCCACTGACGCAAACTATAGATGCTTGACTCACTGACACCCTGAATCACAAATTCCCTGACTCACTAATGCTCTAACACACTGATTCCCTGACTCACTAACACCCTGACTCACCAACGCAAAATCTGGAAGTTTGGAAAACTCTTGAAATGAGCTATTGTTTCCACCCAGAACACCCCAAACACTAGATTTTCATAAATTGATGGACCACAAAGGTCCATACCATTACAATATCACTTGAGACAAGGCTATTCAGTTTTGTTTTGTTTTTTCAAGGATGAGATTGTAAAGAGGTTAGACATGTGTGTGAAATCCATTTATGAAATTAGGGATCAAAGAACCCTTGGTATTATTCCTTTATCCATATATTCTAAAGTAGGAGAGAAATTGAGAGATCTTTTTTCACCTCCTGGATATTACCCAGAACAAGAAGTTTTTTGCTTCTATTTATAGGGAAGTTGTTTCTATCTATGCATTAACAACCTATCAAGTTAAATTTCCTTTCACTCCTATTGATAAGTATGATAGAAAAAGAGATGAAGAATTGAAAATGAATATCAGTTTTATTCCAGCATAGTCTTCAAAGTAAAAGACGAGCATTAGAGATTCTGAGCATCCCTTCAATCCATCCTTTTTTGTACCTAAACCCTTTGTAAAAGCACCAGTTGAACCATTGGTTGAACCAAACTGAGAGCCTTGAAATTTTTCTTTTTCTATTTTCATGGATGTTTATTTTTGTTACTTAGACTGATTCACTGTATAATTTCTATTATTTGTTTAATAAAATTCACTGCCAATATTCTAATTCATTTCAATGTTTTATTCTAACAGATAATCGTTTCAATTTGGATAGTTATGTTTTTTGTACACTAATTTAACTTTCTTTTTTATCTCACAAAAAGAGGTAAAAAATAATAGACAACACAAAATTTTACAACTTGGTACTAATTACTACTGATACTTTAAATCTTAGTTAAATTGTTTTTAACTTCGATGTGAAATCTGTAAAATTTTCAGTTTTAATTTTATAGGTTTTATGATCATCAAAAAGAGGGATATTGTTAGACAAAGTAATATTGTTCCAACATATCTAAATCTATCAGAAGTTTTGATGGTCACAGAAACTATGTTTATCTTACTAATGAGGTTACTTTAAGTGATTTTTAGGTTATTAATTAGCATTTTATAAAGTTGGTTTTTTTATTTGGAGTTGTTATTTTAACTTGGTTTTAATCGGGTTTGAAGAATTTCTTAAGTATTTAATGATACTTAAGTAACTCAAATGATCCTTATGAAGTTGGATATTTGACCTAGTAATGATCCTTACATAGCTTGAATCATCCTTATGATGTATTGAATGATCCTTATGTAACTCGAATGATCCTTAATAAGTTAGATATTTGACTAAGTAATGATCCTTATGAAGATCAGATTCATCCTTATGAGGTATCAAATGATCCTTACAGAAATTGGGAATTGGAAATTTCACCAAGTATTGACTCTTAAAAAGATTATAATCATCCTTACAAAGATCAAATTCATCCTTATGAAGATCATAATCGTCTTTACGGAGATCGGGATAGCTCTTAAAGAAGTATGAAAAGTTGGAAATTTCATCAAGTATTGATCCTTACTGAATCGACTTGATCCTTACGGAGTCGAATTGATCCTTATGAAATCAACTTGATCCTTATGGAATCAACTTGATCCTTATGAAAATCAAGAATGACACTTATGAAGTCCTGGAAACGACTCTTATGAGTTAGAGGAAATGACTCTTATGGTATAGAGAATATGATCCTTGCATAGTTGTAAGAGATGGCTCTAACGAAATAAAGGATGACTCTTGTGAACTATCTTAACGAATTTGAAATTCAAATTTCAAATAATTTCATGGATAATTCAACCATTCCTAATTTTTAAGAGAAAATCACTCATGTTGTATTATTATCAAACTAGAAGATTTTTTTTTAAGAATTCTTGACCGAGTCTAAATAGATAACTAGTTTTAAGGAATATTGAAGACCGAAGCTACTCAATGGGTAGTTGGTTGCCTATTTTTGTGGAGTATTTTGTAAAGATCTTTGACTGGATTTATTTCTAGATATTGTATATATTCTTCTCAACTGACATATAGAAAAATATATTACTATGATAGAAACTGGTACATGAATAGATTAAAGATAAAATTAATAGAATATTTCGAATTACTACGCTTTTGATTTTTCCTGCTGCACAAACAAGTTCTTGTTGTGTAGTGCGACTAAGAAACAAAGAAGAAGAAATTTGTGCTACTTGTGTTGGAACCAGGGTCTTCAAAGCATGATTTGGCGTATGGTTTGTGTTTGTTTTCAATCCTCAGTGGAAGTTCAGGATGTGTACCAACAAAGAGATCATACCGTTCAAGCAGAAAACAGTAGTGAAGGTGGCGCCGTTTCCCAGTGTTTGCCAAATTTTTGGGCCTGAAAATCAGCCAATAAAGTTAAGTGTTTTTGTCAAAGGTACTTGCGCGCCGAGGTCTTGGAGGATAGAAGACTTGGGCGCCATATGTTTTTGAGAATCAGAACATCAAAAATTGGCTAAGGAAAGAAGTTCGCGCAAGTATTGGTTGGGTCGCGCAAGTGAGTTGCGTGACAGAGGTTACTGGAGACAAGACTTGCGCGCCGTCGAGGGACTTGCGCGCCGCCGCACATGGGGTCCAGTTTTCCTATAAATACTGGACCACCCCTTCTCATTTCTCACGGAGCTCAAGACTTCGATATTGTTCGATCTCTCGTCACGCAGGTGGTCGAGTCGCGCAAGTGGTAGTTTTTTCGCGCAAGTAGAGCTTGCGCGCCGGTTGTTGGCTGTGTGCCCAAGGCGGTTTGGAAGAGAAAGGAAGTGGACCGCGCAAGTTTGAAGTTGGGGAAGGAAGCGTCGCACAGGTGCGTTGATGACACTTGCGCGCCAGTTTGGACTTGCGCACCGTAGTGGGACTTGCGCGACTGTCTTGGAGAAGCACGCCTGGTTTTTCTGAAGCCCACCGGCCTATTTGGAGCTGCACGAAAGCCGAGAGACTACCCGATACTTTCGAGGAAAAGTGATATTCTTCTTCTGGTGAGAATCGAACTTCAATAGAGCATCTACATACAAAAAAGGATGCATTCTTATGCAAATGATGAAGAGACCTTCATATCTATAAACTGAGTGGGACTTCACCAACGGCAGTGAGCCAGGGGGAGTCAACGAGAGTGACCCGAGGGAAGTAGTGAGCTATCCTTGAACCTTTGTAAAGGCAGTGATCCTGGGACAGAGTGACTGTACCCGAACCTTTGTAATCTACATCTAGTGAAGCATAGTGGATTTAGGTACGACCGATAACCTGTCGGCGTATGCTCCTTGGACGTAGCCCTTAGTGGTGAACCAAGTAAAAAGGGTCATGTCTTCTCTGTGCATGTGAATGTTTGCTTTCTAATCATAATCATCATACAGGTTCAACAAGTTCCTACCAACGTGGGAACAAGATCCATCACTTTAAAAGAAAAAGTGGTCACCCTGATTCACCCCTCCCCTCTCAGGGTGTCCCGGGGTCCTACAAGTGGTATCAGAGGGTAAAGGTTGTTGGATTTGAATCTGTCCTTTGTCGCCATGGAGAATGCAGTCAATGTTAGGGGATTCCCTCTCTTCGATGGAAATAATTTTCAGATCTGGAAGAATAGGATGAGATCTCATCTAAGATCTCTTAGAATGGAAGTTTTGTTTTCGACTGTGCAAGGAATACAAGTCACTGATCCAACAGGCCTAGCTATGACTGACACAGACAGGAAAATTCTTGATGTTGATGCTAAAGCACAAAATGCACTCACTGCAGCTCTTTCCGATCAGATCTATCTAAAGGTGATGAGTTTCACTTCAGCAAAGTCTATGTGGGATAAACTTGAAAACATTTATGAAGGAGATATCAAGGTAAAGGAGGCAAAACTTCAAGTTTTACACAACAGGTTTGACGACCTAAAGATGCACCCCAATGAAAATGAAAACTCATTTTTTAATCGAATTACTGAAGTAGTGGGAGCAATTCGATGTCTTGGAGAAGAAATCAAAGACATTGATATCGTAAAGAAAATCTTGAGAAGACTTCCTCCCATGTACAATGCAAAGGTGTCAGCACTCGAAGAAATAGATCTATCTAAACTATCTCTGGACGATTTGTTAAGTAGTTTAGTGGCATATGAGATGAGAGTCAAACCCGAAGATGCCATGACTCGCGTGAGCAAGGAAATGCCATTCAAAGCCATGGACAAACTGAAAATTTCAGAAGATAGTGGTGTTGAAGATGACGAAGAAAAAGAAATTCTTTCCCTCATCGCCAAGAAGTTGGAAAAGGGAAAAGGTAAATTTAGAGGTAAGCTACCTCTTGCATGCTTCCGTTGTGGAAGAGTTGGTCACATTGCCTCTCAGTGCCAAAGAAAGTTAGATGATGATGAGAGTGAAGCTGAAGACATTGAGAACCCTCGGAAAAGGTTTTTCAAAAAGGGTGACTTCAAATCTGGAAAGAAAATGCAGAGGAAGAGTTTTGTCTGTGAAGAAGAAGATAATGATATTGAATTTTGTGAGGAAGAAGAACCAGAATTTAAAACCAAAAACCATGCTTCCATGATGGCTACCACTGAAATATCAGAATCCTCAATCAATAAAGACAGAGATAATCAGACTACTACTATTGGTAATCCAAAGATTCAAATTAAGGATGCCTTCTCCAAGATTGAGAGTAAATGTAAGAGATGTAATAAGTGGAAGGAAATGGTCAAAGAATCATCAGAATATGTTGATGAACTTGAAACTGAAATTGAACGTCTGGAAGAATTTGTGAAAGTTCAGTCTAAAATCCTTGAAAGCAATGATGATGTAGTGGATCTAAAACTGAGAATTGAGGAGCAGGGAAAGGTCATCAATGACCTCACGTCAAGACTGGAAGAAAAGTCCAAGACTGCTGAGGGTCTTGAGGAGGAAGTTGTTACTCTTAGAAGTAAACTTGAAACTGAATCATTTTCAAAAGAATCAAGGGAGAAAATACCTCTTAGAAGATTCTCATATGCAGATTTACTGGCAAGAGCCAAATGTGGTTCAGATAGGGTTGAAAAAATCTTGAGCGTTCAAAGACCCGCCTGCATGGGAAAGAGTGGAATTGGCTATGAAGCTGAAACATCAATTGCTGGAAATAAAGAGAGCCAAAAGAAAGACAAAACGAAGGTTGAACATGTCGAAACATTGCCTGAAGTGCGGAAAAAGGAACCCCCAATCCAAACTAGAAGGAGAACTGACAATTATCCTCAAACATTCAGAAATGATAGGAAGTTCAACTATTCTCACAAGGATGAAGGTATGAGGAAAAATTTAGGTGAGAAGACATTCCCTCACATGAAGTGTCAGTTCTGTGGCTATCTGGGCCATACCATAACATATTGCGAAGAGGCAAGGAGCTACTTGAATGGAGAAGATCTGGGAAGTCAACAAAGGAGAACGATTTCATATCCTCCATATTATAGAAGAAATATATTTTATGGTTACTGTTTTAATTGTTCTAACTTTGGCCATAAAGCTATGTATTGCAGGAAGCGGTACGACAGGAGGAATTCATACAAAACTCAAAGACGGGACTGTGCTCATCCTCCTGATGATGTTGTTCTCACAAACAGTTTTTCCCCTCTGGAAGAAGATCATGGGTATGAAGAATCAGATTATGTAGAAGAATGTATTAAAAGGCCACCATTATCCTATGTTCAATCCAATATCTCATGGAAAGAGAAGAAGAAGATTGAGAAATCCAATCTTGCAGAAGTAGCACTCAAAGCTACAAAAAGCAGCAGCACCTGGATCCTTGATAGTGGATGCTCTTCCCATATGACGGGAAATGCTAACCTTTTGATGAACATTGAAAAGAAGGTTGATGGAACAGTACGGTTTGGTAATGACGGTGCTTTGAAGATCAAAGGCAGCGGGAATACTGCTCTCGCCAACGGGGAGCTGAAGAAGACTGAGGTTCTTTACGTGGACGGTCTACGCCACAATCTCTTGAGTGTAAGTCAACTCTGTGACTCAGGTCTCATAGTAACCTTCAATCAAAAAGGCTGCACCATAAAAGGAAAAACAGGAAATTCTCTTATGAAAGGCAGTAGAACAGATGGAAATTTATATCAGGTTGACAGCAAAGTGAACTCTTGCTATTTGTCTATTGAAGAAGAAAATTAATTATGGCATCGAAGGCTAGGGAACATTAACCAACAAGACATGGAAAAGATATCTAAGTTAAATATAGTCATGGATATTCCCATTCTAAAACGTGAACGAGAAAAGTCTTGTGATGCTTGTATTCGTGGGAAACTGGTATGTAGTTCATATCGACCAAAGAAGAAAAGGGAATCGCATCTTCTTGATCTCATTCATACAGATGTATGTGGCCCAATAAATGTTGCTGGAACCTATGGAGAAAGGTACTTCTTCCTTTTCATTTATGATTATAGTAGAATGGATTGTGTAATGGTTATCCACAGGAAGCGACAAGTGCTTGATTGTATGAAAACTTATCGACGGATTGCAGAGAACGATACAGGCCGGACAATAAAAGTCCTGCGATCTGACAATGGAGGGGAATACATGTCATTGAGTTTGAAAATTACTTAGAAAAACATGGAATACAGCATGAGGTAGCTGCTGTGAGAACTCCGCAACAAAATGCAGTTGTTGAGCACCGGAATCGACAGGTCAACAATATGGCTAGGACTATGCTGATTGAGAGTGGTATCTCTCGCCATTACTGGAAAGAAGTTGTTGAGGCTGCAGTGCACATTCAGAATCGAACAGGGCTTTATATGGGAGAAATAAAGACACCATATGAATTGTGGTATGTAAGGAAGCCTTCGTTGAAATACTTTCGTGTTTTCGGAAGCAAATGTTTCATCCGGAATAAAGAAGGAAACCAAGGAAAGTATGGTGAAAATGCTGATGAAGGAATTTTTCTTGGGTATCCAATGAACAGCAAATCTTACAAGTGTTTCAATAAACGCTTGGGGAGGATTGTGGAAAGCAATGATGTTAAGATCATTGAAGGAAAAACTCCAAATACTTCAAATAGTACCTATGCTGATGAAATAGAAGATGAGAATGAATGTGAACATGAAATAAATAAAAATATAGAAATAGAGGAAGGTGTAAAAAATACTCAAGGGTCACATCATGATGTTGAATCAGACGAAGAATCTGAAGTAGAAATCTTGGATGGTGAGAATGCATCTGAACCTCATAAGAAAAATCGAAGAGCAGAAATTGATCCATCTAACATAATTGGAGACATGAATGCACCTACACAGACAAGGAGGATGAGGAATAACACACAAACTGCATTTCTTTCTGTTGTGGAGCCATCCTCATTTGAAGAAGCTTCAAAGGATGAATCCTGGGTAAAAGCCATGAATGAAGAGTTAGATCAGATTGACAAGAATCAGACATGGGATCTTGTCCAGAGACCGGAAGGTCACAATGTGATTGGTACCAAATGGATCTTCAAAAATAAGTTTGATGAGCATGGAAGTGTCATCAGAAACAAGGCAAGACTGGTATGTAAAGGATACTCCCAGATTGAAGGGATTGATGTTGAAGAAACCTTTGCTCCAGTGGCTAGACTGGAGTCAATCAGGCTTTTCCTTGCCATGGCACTCTAAAGAGGATATAAATTATATCAAATGGATGTCAAGATAGCATTCTTGAATGGCGTACTCGAAGAGGAAGTCTATATTGAACAACCAGTGGGCTTTGTTTTGGATACTGATGAAACAAAGGTCTGCAAACTGAAGAAAGATCTATATGGTTTGAAGCAGGCACCACGGGCGTGGTACTCACGGTTGGATTCATATCTCAAGAAGTTGGAATTCAAAAGAGGAGGAGTTGATCGCAATCTCTATGTGAAGAATTCTCCAAAAGATCAATTCATGGTTCTTGTCTACATTGATGATATCATATTTGGTGGCAGTAGGCAGAAATCAGTGGATGAATTTTCCAATCACATGAAATCAGAATTTGAAATGTCTATGATTGGGGAGCTCACATATTTCTTGGGGCTGCAGGTGATTCAAAAGAAGGAATACACTTTCATTTCTCAGGAAAAATATGCAAGAGAGCTACTGAAGAAGTTCAATATGCAAGACTCCAAACCAATGTCAACTCCAATTGCAGTTGGAACTAAACTTGGAAAGCATGAGGATGGTGAATCTGTTGATCCCACCATGTACAGGAGGATCATTGGAAGCCTACTGTATCTGACAGCGACAAGGCCAGATATTGTATTTTCCACATGCCTTGCGGCCCGCTTTCAGAGTAATCCAAAAGAGGAACATATGGCAGCAGTAAAAAGAATCATGAGGTACATTCAAGGTACACATAATTTTGGGTTATTTTTTGCTACAGGCAGGGACAGTGAATTATCCGCATTTTCTGATGCTGACTGGGCTGGTGATGTGGTAGACAGAAAGTCCACTAGTGGTGGAGCTTTCTATATTGGGCAGAAATGTGTTGGCTGGTTGAGCAAGAAACAAGAAAGTACTTCTCTTAGTACTGCTGAAGCTGAGTATATATCTGCCACAAAGGCATGCACTCAATTGCTTTGGATGAAGCAGCAACTAATAGATATTGGTGATAAGGTGCAGCTACCAATGGTGATTTACTGTGATAACAAAAGCGCAATTGATCTTACGAAGAATCCGGTTCAGCATTATCGTATAAAGCATATTGAAATACGGTATCATTTTATCAAAGAAAAGGTTAAAAAAGGCGTGATTAGAATAGATCATGTTGGAACTGATGAGCAAGTGGCTGATATCCTGACCAAGCCATTGTCCGCGGCTGTGTTTGAGAAGCATCGGTTGAACCTCGGTGTTCAACCACCTCCTACTGCATAAGGAGGATCCGTAAATCCCCTCTCCCCATTTGTTTTAACTGTTTTTTTTTTCTGCTTATGGTTGTGATGCAGGTTTATGGGGGAGATACTATCCAGGGGGAGTATGGCTTGAGCTGAACGTTGAACAACTTATCGGTCTTTGGTTTTATTGTCAATGGGGGAGAAAGGAATAAATTCGAGGCCAGAAATTCAAGGAAAGAAATTCTTCTGTGATGAGAAGTGTAAGATTGTGATGAGGAGTTTAAGAATGTGATGAGAAGTGTAAGATTGTGATGAGGAGTTTAAGAATGTGATGAGAAGTGTAAGATTGTGATGAGAAGTTTAAGAAGGATAACATCGGGCGTCATGGAGAATTTCAAAACACTGGAACCCAATTCAAGCTTCCTCTCTTGTTTTCTACACCGAGCATTGCTCACGTAGACTTAGAGTGTTGGATGAGTTGATTCTTGCGTTTTGGGTTTGCTCATGGTTGGAGATCTATTGAATTTATTCTGATTGCTAACAAACCCAAAGGGGGAGATTGTTGGAACCAGGGTCTTCAAAGCATGATTTGGCGTATGTTTTTTGTTTGTTGTCAATCCTCAGTGGAAGTTCAGGATATGTACCAACAAAGAGATCATACCGTTCAAGCAGAAAACAGCAGTGAAGGTGGCGCCGTTTCCCAGTGTTTGCCAAATTTTTGGGCCTGAAAATCAGCCAATAAAGTTAAGTGTTTTTGTCAAAGGTACTTGCGCGCCGAGGTATTGGAGGATATAAGACTTGCGCGCCATATGTTTTTGAGAATCAGAACATCAAAAATTGGATAAGGAAAGAAGGTCGCGCAAGTATTGGTTGGGTCGTGCAAGTGAGTTGCGCGACAGAGGTTACTGGAGACAAGACTTGTGTGTCGTCGAGGGACTTGCGCGCCGCCGCGTAGGGGGTCCATTTTTCCTATAAATACTGGACCACCCCTTCTCATTTCTCACGGAGCTCAAGACTTCGAGATTGTTCGAGCTCTCGTCACGCAGGTGGTCGAGTCGCGCAGGTGGTAGTTTTGTCGCGCAAGTAGAGCTTGTGCGCCGGTTGTTGGTTGTGTGCTCAAGGCAGTTTGGAAGAGAAAGGAAGTGGACCGCACAAGTTTGAAGTCGGGGAAGGAAGCATCGCGCAGGTGCGTTGATGAAACTTGCGCGCCAGTTTGGACTTGCGCGCCGTAGTGGGACTTGCGTGACTATCTTGGAGAAGCACGCCTGGTTTTGCTGAAGCCCACCAGCCTATTTGGAGCTGCACGAAAGCCGAGAGACTACCCGATACTTTCGAGGAAAAGTGATATTCTTCTTCTGGTGAGAATCAGACTTCAATAGAGCATCTACATACAACAAAGGATGCATTCTTATGAAAATGATGAAGAGACCTTCATGTCTATAAACTGAGTGGGACTTCACCAACGGCAGTGAGCCAGGGGGAGTCAACGGGAGTGACCCGAGGGAAGTAGTGAGCTATCCCTGAACCTTTGTAAAGGCAGTGAGCCTGGGACAGAGTGACTATACCCGAACCTTTGTAATATATAGCTATTGAAGCATAGTGGATTTAGGTACGACCGATAACCTGTCGGCGTATGCTCCTTGGACGTAGCCCTTAGTGGTGAACCAAGTAAAAAAGGTCGTGTCTTCTCTGTGCATGTGAATGTTTGCTTTCTAATCATAATCATCATACAGGTTCAACAAGTTCCTACCAACGTGGGAACAAGATCCATCACTTTAAAAGAAAAAGTGGTCACCCTGATTCACCCCTCCCCTCTCAGGGTGTCCCGGGGTCCTACAACTTGTACTCTCAAGAAGTATATTAATTGTAGTCAAAGAAACCATTCAAGAGCTGGGAAAGAATCAGAATAAAAATCACAAAACTAACATTGAGTGTTGCTAGAGTTGACTGGGAGGTTCTTTTAGCCCTAAACCACTATAAAAAATTTATTATGTTTTGTTCTTTACTTTTATTTAATTTCCACTGCATAACTGATTAAATTAAAATGATAGATTTGAGCGATTCAAAAGAGGGAAATTTCAAATTGGATTGAAAGTTAAGAACTCAATTCACCTCCCTCTTGAATCATTGTGCAACAGTGTTGGGAGAACATACTCATATGAGCTTTCAAGTGAATGATGAGTTAATCACGAGTTACATTATCTGATGTGGGTTGGTTGTGGCTGAAGGATGGTGTTTAAAGAGGTTTTTAAAAGTGTCAGAGTGTTTTCAAATTGTTAGCAAAAATAGTTAAATGTATTTTTAGGTTGTGTTAGTAGAAAAATATAGTGTGAAATACTCTAAAAGACTCATACTGTCAATATATTTTCACCACTTGGAGTGTTGGAAAACTTAGAAGAATCTGGGAAAGAAGTTAGTTGATATTTGGTATGAAGATCGAGTTAATGTTGTGATGAAGTGTTCAACATGTTGTGGTGTTGGTCACGATGGAAGAAAATGGATGGAGTGTTGGAAAAAGTCCTTGTGGTCCCCATGCAGGTTCTAAAAATGGGGACTCTGAGAAGTTGTATACCATGGTGAATGTTGTTTTACTTGGGAAAATACTCATTGGCCATGAGATAGTGGCTTATGTTGTGGTGGTAGTTGTCATGAGTTATAGTGTTCTTTTTAGAAACTAAGTGAAAGGGTATGTACGTTGTTCAAATAGGTGTGGTACTTCACATAGTGTCAGAAATTAGAATAGTACTCATGGTGCGTAGTGTTTTAGTCAATGTGGTTGAGGGATGATTTTGGTAAAACCCGTATCTGTCACAGGGATACCTAAAACGGGCGTTACGGTTGTCATGGATAGAGAAGAAATCGTGAACTAATGAGAGATCTAGGTGTTTTGGTGACTGTTTTTCCGGAGAGGTTAGCTGGCCATGGTTGGTGCAACATTATACCACAGTGATATCGAGGTTTGAATTTAAAAACGATGAGTCTTATGGGATGAAGGATATTTAGAGTTCATTGTTTAAATAATTGAGGGATAACCTCGACTTGGACATTCTATGGTGGATCGAGTTATAATAAAACTTTAAATTTGAATTTCCTAATATCATGTGATCCAAAAGGGAAGATTGTAACTCGGATTTGGAAGAGATGAAAGGATGACTTTTCCCAACATACATGAAGAAAATTGAATACTTTATTCAAGGGGAGGTTGGATATTTTCACAAGGAGTTAGAGAGATACCTTCTCACACAAAAGATAAGAAGATAGAGAATTTTAGTAAAAGAATAGATTTTTAATAATTAAGAGTGCTGGAAAGAGAGAGGAAACAAGGGGATTCCATGAGAAAATTCTTAGAAGTTCATGGAACTTTGTGTTGATGAAAACAAATCATATCGTTACACTTATCCTAGTGTAAATTAAAGTTCTTGGTTCGTGAACATCAAGGCATTCACTTAGAGAGAAGTGGGTTGTTTAAGTGAGGAGAGTAGCGAGTTCTCAAATCTTTGTGGGGGTTGTAAATCTAGAAGGATGGTTAGTCCGCATTAAAATTGTACAAACAATCTTTAGTGATTTTTGATACATCATCACATCATCGAGTGTATATTCCATGAAAGTAGCCTAGTATAGGTGAATCAAGTAAAAATTGCTTTCGTCTCTCTTAGCTTTATTGGTTTCATTCATTGTGTGAGAGAGAAACGAGTTTTAGAAAACCACTAAACAAGATCATTAATAAGAGATGTTTTAAATTGTCATACTCTTGGATGGGATAAAAAACCATCCAAGACACCAAAAGAATTTTGAGAGGCAATAGGTGAGGATGTCTCAACCACAGTCTATCTTTTGGACATTGCCACCTCATGTGAGTTCATAGGAAATAAGGCGATATGCCAATTTTGTTGTCTAATCCTCCGAAACACCACTAACCAGTTGATCGCCACCAAGAGATGATAATCCACACACCACATTTTCATTGGAATCTCTAGCTGGTTAGGGAAAAAGATCCATCAGTGCCCTTGTCGATGACACAGAGAATGAAAACTATCCTTATCCTCATAATAGAAATTTTTCCAAAAAAACAAAAAACTACCCTACGGCTCACCAACAAGCAGAGATGATGCAGGAGAAACTCTGAGAGATCCATCTAGACATAAATTAACAAGCAGCAGGGTTGCTTCAAACATAGATTGAAATCATTAATGCAAAGGAAGCAACCAAGCTGAACACCAATTCCTTTGAGGATGACTGGGTTATGGAAGTGAAGTAGCTAGCCAGGCTGGTGGTTCCACACAACTCCAAGTTTGGAATCGCGCCCCTTTTTGACTTCTAAAGTCTATTAGAAGAGGAAAAAACACAGATTATTGCACAGGCCTGACTCAATCGATCAAACTTGGGAGAAGTCCTCATTCGAAAATAAGTGCACACTGAAATATGGCAGTGATCGAGAACCCCGATAGTCAAGAATTGAAATACAACTCAAAGAGCTCCACTGAAGGTTGATCTGTTCCAAACCCGGTGACGACGGTATTTGCGTGAAAAGAAGACGTATCTTGGAACATCGTTGGTGACAAAGAGAACATCGGGGATCCCTTGAATGAAGTTGGCACCTACAGAGTGATTTTGATCATAGTGATAATAAGGATCTCCAATGGAGGAAGGTATCGTAGATGAACCCTAGGAATATCTGAGGCGAAAGATAGAGGAACTTTACTGTGTGACTCTATAACCTTGGATATTTTTCCAAGAGTTCAAGAAATATTTGATTACTGAAATCAAAGGTATCATATCTAATGGAGAGAAGGATCTAAAGGAGATTGAAAGATCCATGATAGAGCTAGTATCTTTTGTTGAAGACAACCTTGCATCTCTCAAGGAAACTTTGGTACAAAATGTTGGAGAATGTCAATGTATTTTCAAACTATTAAAGGAATGGGAGATTTCTTTGAATGCCAATTTCAAAATTTTGGCTGATAGACAAAAAAAAATTATTGAATCTAAATTAATTATTTTATTTAGAATCGAAAATATCTCATGAGGAATCTAAAAATGAGGAAGATGATGTTCATAGAAACTCTACAAAGGGAAAGGAGATTGTAAAATACATAGGTCCCCAAACTAAATATGTTTCTCCTACACCTACAATTTCGAAAAAGCAGTAGGAAATTCTAAATAATTTATTGGCATATTCTATGATGAAAGCATATTTGACTGAAATTCAGAACATCTTTAAATATCACTTGAGACAAGGCTATTCAGTTTTGCTTGATTTTTTCAAGGATGAGATTGTAAGGAGGTTATACATGTGTGTGAAATCCATTTATGAAATTAGGGGTCAAAGAACCCTTGGTCTTATTCCTCCAGCCATATATTCTGAAGCAAGAGATAAATTGAGAGATCTTTTTGCACCTCCCAGATCATACCCGAAACAAGAAGTTTTTTGCTTCTTTTTGTAGGGAAGTTGTTTCTATCTCTGCATTAACAACCTATCAAGTTAAATTTCCTTTCACTCTTATTGATGAGTATGATAGAAAAAGAGCTGAAAATTTGAAAAAGAAGATCATGTTTATTCCAACAGCCTTTAAAGGACATGATGGGCATTAAAGCTTTTGAGCATCCCTTCAATCCATCCTTTTTTGTACCTAAACCCTTTGTAAAAGGACCAGTTGAACCACTAGTTAAACCAAACCGAGAGCCTTGAGATTTTTCTTTTTCTATTTTCATGGATGTTTATTTTTGTTGCTTAGACCGATTCACTATATTTCTACTGTTATTTGTTTAATAAAAGGCAGTGCCAGTATTCTTATTCATTTCAATGTTTTATTCTAATAGTTAATCATTTCAATGTGCTATAGTTATGTGTTTTGTACACTAATTTAACTTTCTTTTTTATCTCACAGAAGAGGTAGAAAACAATAGACAACACAAAATTTTACAACTTACTACTAATTACTACTGATACTTTAAATCTTAGTTAAATTGTTTTTAACTTGGATGTTAAATCTTTAAAATTTTCAGTTTTAATTTTTATAGGTTTTTTGATTATCAAAAGGAGGGATGTTGTTAGATAAAGTAGTATTGTTCCAACATATCTAAATCTTTAGAAATTTTGATTCTCACAGAAACTCTGTTTATCTTACTAATGAGGTTACTTTAAGTGATTTTTAGGTTATTAATTAGTATTTTATAAAGTTGGTTTTTGTATTTGGAGTTGTTATTTTAACTTGGTTGTAATCGGGTTTGAAGAATTTCTTAAATATTTAATGATACTTAAGTAGCTCAAATGATCCTTATGAAGTTAGAGATTTGACCTAGTAATGATCCTTACATAGCTTGAATCATCCTTACGATGTATCAAATGATCCTTACGTAGCTTGAATGATCCTTGATAAGTTAGAGATTTGGCTAAGTAATGAACCTTATGAAGATCAAAATCATCCTTATGAAGTATCAAATGATCCTTACGGAAATCAGGAATTGGAAATTTCAACGTATTGACTTTTACAAAGATCGGAATCATCCTTATAAAGATCAAATTCATCCTTACGAATATCATAATCATCCTTACGAATATCAGGATGGATCATATGGAAGTATAAAAAGTTGGAATTTTCATTAAGTATTGATCCTTAACGAATCGACAAGATCTTTATTGAATCGACATGATCCTTACAGAGTCGAATTGGTCCTTAGGAAATCGACTTGATCCTTATGGAATCAACTTGATCCTTATGAAAATCAAGAATGACACTTACGAAGTCTTGGAAACAACTCTTAAGAGTTAGAGGGAATTACTCTTACGGTGTAGAGAAGATGATCCTTGCATAGTTGTAAGAGATGACTCTAACGAAATAAAGGATGATTCTTGTGAACTGTCTTAACAAATTTGAAATTCAAATTTCAAAGAATTTCATGGATGATTCAACCATTCCAAATTTTTAAGAGAAAATCACTCATGTTGTATTATTATCAAACTAGAAGATTCCTTTTTAAGAAGTCTTGACTAAGTCTAAACAGATAACTGGTTTTAAGGAAGATTGAAGACCAAAGCGACTCAATGGGTAGTTAGTTACCTATTTTTGTGGAGTATTTTGCGAAGAGCTTTGACTGGCTTTAATTCTGGATATTGTATATATTCTTCTCAACTGACATACAGAAAAATATATCACTGTGATAGATACTAATACATGAACGGATTAAAGAGACACAAGTGATAGAATATTTTGAATGACTACGCTTTTGATTTTTCCTGCTGCACATACAAGTTCTTGTTGTGTAGTGCAACTGAGAAACAAAGAAGAAATTTGTGCAATTGTACTCTCGAGAAGTATATTCATTGTAGTCAAAGAAACCATTCGAGAGCTGGGAAAGAATCAGAATTAAAAACACAAAACTCACATTGAGTGTTGCTAGAGTTGACTGGGAGGTTCTTATAACCCCGAACCACTAAAAATTTATTATGTTCTGCTCTTTACTTTTATTTAATTTCCACTGCATAACTGATTAAATTAAAAAGGACAGATTTAAGCGATTAAAAAGAGGGAAGTTTCAAATTGGAGTAAAATTCAAGAACTCAATTCACCTCCCTCTTCAATCATTGTGCAATAGTGTCGGGGGAACATACTCATATGAGCTTTCAAGTGAATGATGAGTGAATCACGAGTTGCAATATCTGATGTGGGTTGGTTGTGGTTGAAGGATGGTGTTTGAAGAGGTTTTTAAAAGTGAGTGTTTTCAAATTTTTAGCAAAAATAGTTAAATGCATTTTTAGGTTGTGTTAGTAGACAAATAGTGTGAAATACTCTAAAAGACTCATACTGTCAATATATTTTCATCACTTGGAGTGTTGGAAAGCTTGGAAGAAGCTGGGAAAGAAGTTAGTTGAGATTCGGTATGAAGATCAAGTTAATGTCGTGATGAAGTGTTTGTGGTGTTAGTCACAATAGAAGCAAATGGATGGAGTGTTGGAAAAAGTCCTTGTGGTCCCCATGCAGGTTTTAAAAATGGGGACTCTGGGAAGTTGTATTCCATGGTGAATGTTGTTTTACTTGGGAAAATCCTCATTGGCCACGAGATGGTGGGTGATGTTGTGGTGGTGGTTGTGAGTTGAGTGTTTTGAGAAACAAAGTGAAATGGTATGTTCGTTGTTCAAATAGGCGTGGTACTGCACATGGTGTCAAAAATTAACATAATACTCATGGTGCGTAGTGTTTTAGTCAACGTGGTTAAGGGATGCTTTTGGTAAAACCCATTTCTGTCATGGGGCGACCTAAAACGGGCGTTACAGTTGTCATGGACAGAGAAAAAATGGTGAACTAAGGAGAGTTCTAAGTGTTTTGGTGAGTGTTTTGCCGAAGAGGTTAACTATGCCACGGTCAGTGCAACATTATACCACAACAGTGATATCGAGGTTTGAATTTAAAAACAGTGAGTTTTATGGGATGAGGGAGATTTAGAGGTGAATGTTTACATAATCGAGGGCTAACCTTGACTTGGCCATGCCATGGTGGACCGAGTTATAATAAAACTTCAAATTTGAATTTCCGGATATCATGTGATCCAAAAGGGAAGATTGTAACTCGGATTTGGAAGAGATGAAAGGATGACTTTTCCCAACATATACTAAGCAAATTGAATACTTTATTCAAGGGGAGGTAGGAGATTTTCATGAGTTATAGAGATACCTTCTCACACAAAAGATAAGAAGATAGAGAATTTGAGTAAAAGAAGAGATTTTTCATAATTGAGTGCTGGAAAGAGAGGAAACAAGGGGATTCCAGGAGAAAATTCTTAGAAGTTCATGGAACTTCGTGTTGATGAAAACAGAGCATACCGTTACACTTATCCTAGTGTAAATTAAAGTTCTTGGTTCATGAACATCAAGGCATTCACTTAAGAGAGCAATGAGATGTTTAAGTGAGGAGAGTAGTGAGTTCCCAAATCTTTGTGAGGGTTGTAAATCTAGAAGGATAGTTTGTCCGCACTAAAATTGTACAATCTTTAGTGATTTTTGATACATCATCACATCATCGAGTGTATATTCCATGAAAGTAGCCCAATACAGGAGAATCAAGTAAAAACTGATTTCCTCTCTCTTAACTTTATTGGTTTCATTCATTGTGTGAGATAGAAAGGAGTTTTAGCAAACCACTAAACAAGATCATTAATAAGAGATGTTTTAAATTGTCATACTCTTTGATGGGACCAACAAAAACCATCCAAGACACCAAAAGAATTTTGAGAGGCAATGGGTAGTTCAGAGGAAATAAGGCGATATGCCAATTCTGTTGTCTACTCCTGAACACCACCACCCAGTTGCTCGCCACCAAGAGATGATAAGCCACACACCACATTTTCATTGGAATCTCTAGCAAGCTAGGGAAAAGGATTCACCAGTGCCCTTGCCGATGACACAGAGAATGAAAACTATCCTTATCCTCGTAATAAAAATTTTTCCAAAAAAACAAAAAACAACCCTGCGGCTCACCAACAGGCAGAGATTATGCAGGAGAAACTTCGAGAGATCCATCTAGACATAAATTAACAAGCAGCAGGGTTGCTTCAAACATAGAGTGAAATCATTAATGCCAAGGAAGCAACCAAGCCGAACACCAATTCCTTTTGAGGATAACCGGGTTCTGGAAGTGAAGTGGGTAGCCAGGCGGGCGGTTCCACACAACTCCAAGTTTGGAATCGCGCCCCTTGCTGACTTCTACAGTCTATTAGAAGAGGAAAAACCACAGATTATTGCACAGGCCTGACTCGATCGACCCAACTTGGGCGAAGTCCTCATTCGAAAACAAGTGCACACTGAAATATGACAGTGATCGAGAACCCCGATCGTCAGGAATTGAAATACAACTAAAAGAGCTCCACCGATGGTCGATCTGTTCCAAACCTGGTGACGAGGGTCTGTGCGTGAAAAGAAGACATATCTTGGAACTTCGCTGGTGACAAAGAGAACATCGGGGATCCCTTAAATGCAGTCGGCGCCTGCAGAGTGATTTTGATCAGAGTGATGATGATAAGGATCTACAATGGAGGAAGATATCGTAGATGAACCCTAGGCAGATCTGAGGCGAAAGATGGAGGAACCATCGCCCTAGCTGTCTGAACAGACTCGGTCGAAATCGACCCCTAACGGAGGGCCGACACCGTTGCAGGGCTACCGAAGGGCGACCTATCTAGGTCGTGCAGATCACCTCTCCCGATGGGCACCGACTATGGGCGCTGCACGCGCTTCACGCGCTTCACGCGCCTCACGTCCGCGGGCTATGTCGATCTATAGCATTAATGAATTTGTTGATTAGAAAAATATGGTCGCATTTTAAATAGATTTAAATATATCGGGAAAAAAAACGGACCGGACTCACATTATGTGCGTCCGAACGTGCATTAGAAATAATTTTTCCCTTTTTTATTTTAATGGTGTTTCATTTTAATATATAATTTTTTTAATGAAATATACACCTATATATATATATATATATATTGTGATAAATTTCAAAAAAAATAACAATTATATGATATCTACAATGTGTTTAGTATTTAATATTCCTTAATATTTAATGTGTTTTTGTTACGGTGGATCGGTTAGCTAAAACTATAGACCGGATGAGACTCCATTTTTTGAACCCACGTTAAATATAGGCCTATATGGACTGCAAATTTTTAGGTCTGGCCCATGTGGGCTTGGCCCGCGCCGCCCAAATCCAGTCTGTTAAACACAACTACCACCGCTATTGCTATTTCTCAACTGAACTTCAAAATTTTAAGGACAAAAATAAAATGTGTTATTTCATAAAAAAAAAAAGATACAAAAAACAAATATTTCTTGTCATTTATTGACTTGCTTGTATTGATAATATTGTTTTTGTTATATTTTTATGATTGCAATTTTCATATAAAATCATATAAAATGAAATACATGACAAATATTCTATATTCTTTTCTTTAAGTTTTAAAATAAAATGTAGTATTTCTGAAGAATAAAGCACAAAACAACTATTTTGTGTCATCTTCTAGTTTGTGAGCTTTATTGTCAAATAACAGAAGATAGATTAGCATATGAAAACACGTCAGAAGTGGTCAAGTTAAGACATAAAGTCTAGGCAACTCATGAAAATTTTGAAAAGTTGAAGGCAGATGTATGGTGTGCTTAATCTCAACTTCGACATGTCAGGTGCTTGGTCGAAAACCTATAAAGGACTATAGAAAATCCGAAAGACTAAGTATTTTGTTTTAAATATTAAAATATGGTCGGAAGAGAATATGACTTTAGACCAAATATTCAAGATATTTGGCGGTCTTAAAAGGAAAGCTTCAAGAGAACCTTCCAATCAACTAGGAGGCATTGTCTCAGAATCCACACAAAGATATAGAAAGAGCAAGTATATCATGACAATACATTATTGAAGATTATGCTTAGCTTTTAGCAAAATGAGTTCAAGAATGCCAGGAAGAAGATCCGAGTATTACTCAAAGTATCTAAGAATACCATAAATAAATCCATGATATTATTACTCGACAAAAATGGGAGGTTAGAGATATCGGATGTGTCTCCAATGACCTAAATGAAAAGGTCAAGAAAGTAGGTCTGCACGCTAGACTCGAAGAGAAGAAGAAGAAGAAAGAGACCAATTCATCTTCCACTGAAAGACTCAATGTAAAATCTTGGGAAGCCATGCTAATATGGTAGACGATCTCCCAGAAACCAATCCCTTGGAAATGACAAAAAAGGACCATTTAAAGATTTGTTTCAGAAGATAAATAGGGAAGTCAATCCCTCGCATCCTAGCTATATTCATAAAGAATATAGACCAAGGAAGACACATCTAGAAGGTGTGCCACGACATGGTACGATCCTTAAGCTGGATTGTGAAAAGGATCTTAGAGCAGCCGTAGATGAATGGACTCTAGACCTTTGATGTTGCATGTTGTCAATTGGTTTACAGTTGTGAACCATAGATAATGCACTCAATTTCAAAGGAGCTATCTTGAGAGATAATGCATAGCGATTTTGTGATATGATGTTAAGACGCAATAAAAAAATGTGGTCTTAATGGAAATTTTTTAAACACTAACAGCGGTTTAAACCACCGCATATTTCACGATCGACAATCACTTAACGGTGTTTTTTTAGTTTAACGACGATTTTTATATGTGTCTTTTGGGGTACTTAGTGACAATTTTTCATTTTTTGGCAGCGATTTATTTTCTGAAAAAACAAAAACAAATAAATTGGGGGGGATTTGCATAACCGTCGATAACTTTTTTAGCAGCGCTTTACTTGCATGGAGGGGGAAAATAACCAAATCCATCCGAACCGCCGCTAAAAATGTTAGTGGCGATGTTGTTTAACGATGGTTATCAGAAACAACGGATAAAAAATTAAATAAAAATATTTTTTTTAGAAAAATGCTATTTATTAAAAAATAATATGCATGCAATGAACTCAACCATACAATAAACTCAATCATAAAAACAAAATAAACTAAGTCATACGTCCACAATATACACAGCCACCGATCAACCCATAAGCTCAATAATCATATATATACAATAAAATATGTCCAACATCCATCATCAACCCATAACCAATACGCATATCTCACCACCTCCACTGCATCCAACCACCTCCATAACTAAAGTCATCATACCGTAACCAACCACATCATATCATCAACTAGAACAAAAAGAAGATAGAAATTAGAATTGAACATAATAAATAAGAATTACAATAGAATTATTGATAATGTTTAACCATACCACAAAAACTATAATCCATCACGACTGCCTTTTGAAGTGTGTTGTGGATCAGAACAATCAACCTCTTGCCTACTGCCAGCATTTGTCAGCTACAATACAAATCAGAACATTTAAGGAATGAAATACAAAACATAATAGGCACATAATACATTCGTAATTGTGCACATAACATTTGCTCTTTTGTTAATTAAACATATGACATTTTAACATAAAACAAATAATATATCATACAGAATACTTTCAAATCATAAACCTGCTGATTTAAGATATGATTCAACACTTGGAACTCAAAATGTATAAGTATATAAAAATCTAATCAATTTTTAAACCAACATGTGATGTTCTTGAAATTCCTCAATAAACAAATTTTAAAGACTTTGATATGACAACATTTCTTATATTTCAAAAATAATTCAACCGTGGTTGTCCTATGATTTCATGTCAATCTGAGGTCATTTGCTATGGTTTGACCGTTGCAAACATGTTTTACTACATTAAAACACTAAAAACACATTTACATGAATCCTAAGAAAACTGAAACTCGGATTGACATAGCGTTAGTTCCTACATTTCACAAATCAATCTACGATTGTTGTCATATGATTTAATGACCCTCTGATATCATTTATTTGGTTTTGACCCCACGATGCATGTCATATGGACATGATGTCTACTTGTACACATCAAAATAATTCAACCACATTTTCCCCATGATTTCACATCAATCTGGGGCCATTTGTTATGGTTTTGACCTTTACACAGACATTTTAGTGTTGTAAAACACTAAAAATGTGTTTACAGGCATCCCAGGTAAACCGAAACTCAAATTTATGTGGCGTCAATTCCTACATTTCAAAAATCAATCTATGGTCATTATCCTAAGAATTTATGGTCATCGGACATTGTTTTATTGGTTTTAACCCCCCATCGCATGTTTTTAAAGGCTTTAATATCTTTTACAACTGTTTATTGGGTCATTCCGAGAACACCGCACATCAGATGAACATTTTGTATGCTCATACACACTACAAATAATTTAGCAATAGTTTTCTCACGATTTCACATCAATCTGAGGTCATTTTCTATGGTTTTGATCGTTACACGCATGTTTTAGTGTTTTAAAACACTAAAAACGCGTTTATGGGCATCCAGGGCAAACCAAAACTTGGATTGATGTGGCATTGGTTCCTACGTTTTACAAATAAATCTATGGTAATTGGCCTATGATTTCTTGGCCATCTGACACCGTTTTCTTGGTTTCAAACCCCTGACACAAGTTTTTAATGACTTTGATATCTTTTAAAACTGCTTATTGGGTCATTCCGAGCACACCGCACGTCAGATGGACCTGTTTTCTACTCATACACATAAAAAATAATTCAACCATATTTTTTCATGATTTCATATCAATTCGAGGTTGTTTTCTATGGTTTTGACTTCCACATATATGTTTTAGTGTTTTAAAACAATAAAAATACATTTATAGGTATCCTGGGTAAACCAAATCTCAGATTGATGTAGCGTCAGTTCCTATATTTCATAAATCAATCTATTGTCATTTCCCTATGATTTCATGGCCCTTAGATGATGTTTTATTGGTTTTGGACCTCTTAATTCACGTTTTTAAAGACTTTGATATTTTTAAAACTGTTTATTGGGTCATTCTGAAAACACCACACGTCGAATCAACATGATTTCTACTCATACATGTCATAAATAATTCAACCACATTTTCCCTATGATTTCACGCTAATCCAAGGTTTTTTTCTATGGTTTTGATCATTACACATACATGTTAGTGTTTTAAAACACTAAAAATGTGTTTACGGGCATCCCGAGAAATCCAAAATTTGGATTGACGCGACGTTAGTTTCAAAATTTCAAAATTCAATCTATGGTCATTGTCTTATGATTTCACGACCCTACGATCCCATTTTCATGGTTTCGAACCCCTGATACACTTTTTTAAAGAATTTGATATCTTTTAAAACAACTTATTGGGTGATTCTGAGCACACCGCACATCTGATGGATGTGTTGTCTACTCATACACATCACAAATAATTCTACCATAGTTTCCCCATGATTTTACATCAATCCAAGGTTTTTTTCTATGATTTTGACAATTACACACATATTTTAGTATTTCAAAACACTAAAAATGTGTTTATGAGCATCCTGAGCAAACCAAAACTCAAATTGACGTGGTGCTAGTTACCATATTTCAAAAATCAAGCTACAACATTTTTCCGATGATTCACAAATCTATGACATTGTTGGCTTGGTTTTGACCCCCTGATCCACATTTTTAAAGACTTTGATATCTTTTAAAACTATTTATTGGGTCATTCCAAGCACACCAAACATCTGATGGATGTGATGTATGCTCTTACACATCACAGATAATTCAACCACAATTTTACTATGATTTCACATCAATCTGAGACAGTTTTCTATAATTTTGATCGTTACATGCACGTTTTAGTGTTTTAAAACACTAAAAACGTATTTACAAGAAAATCAAAACTCAAATCGATCTCGCGTTGGTTCTTACATTTCAAAAATAAATATACAGTTATCTTTCTATGATTTTACGACCCTATAATGCCATTTTCTTGGTTTTGACCCTCTGACGCGTGTTTTTAAAGACTTCAGTGTCTTTTAAAACTCTTAATTTGGACATTATGAGCACACCACACATCAGATAGATGTTTTATCTACTCATAAACATTAAAAATAATTCAACCATAGATTTCCCATGATTTCACATCAATCTGAGGTCATTTTCTAGGGTTTTTGACCGTTACATGCACATTTCAGTGTTTAAAAACACTAAAAACATGTTTACAAGCATCCTGAGAAAACCAAAACTCAGATTGATGTGGACTTAGTTCTTTCATTTCACAAATCAATCTACAGTAATTTTCCTATGATTTCATAGACCTTCAATTCTATTTTCTTGGTTATAATCCCCTATCACATGTTTTTAAAGAATTTTATATCTTTTAAAACTGCTTATTGGGTCATTTTGAGCACACTGCATGTGAGATGGAAGTTTTTTCTACTCATACACATAAAAAATAATTCAACCACACTTTTCCCATGATTTCACATCAATCTGAGGCCGTTTTCTATTGTTTTCACCATTACACTTATGTTTTAGTGTTTTAAAACACTAAAAACACTTTTATAGGCATCCCATGAAAACTGAAACTCATATTGATGTGTATTTGATTATTAAATTTAAAAAATCAATCTATAGTCATTATCCTATGATTTCATGAATCTCCAATTTTGTTTTCATGGTTTTGACCCCCTGATGTATGTTTTTAAAGACTTTGATATCTTTTAAAAATGTTATTGAGTCATTACGAGCACACTGCACATCAGATGAACATGTTGTATGTTCGTACACATAAAAAATAATTAAACCATAGTTTTCCCATTATTTCACATCAATCCAAGGTTATTTTCTATGAGTTTGACTATTACATGCACATTTTAGTGTTTTAAAACGCTAAAAACATGTTTATGGGAAACCCAGGAAAACCAAACCTCGGATTGATGTGGTGTCAGTTCTTATATTTAAAAAATAAATATATGGTACTTTTCCTATTATTTCACACCCCTATAACTTCTTTTTCTTAGTTTTGATCCCCTGGCACATGTATTTAAAGACTTTAATATCTTTTAAAACTACTTATTAGGTTATTCAGAGCACACCGCACATCAAATGGTTGTATTTTTTGCTTTTACACATAAAAAATAATTCATCCACTTTTCCCCCATGATTTTATGTCAACATGAGGTAATTTTATATGGTTTTTACTATCACCTGCATGTTTTAGTGTTTTAAAGCACTAAAAATGTGTTTGAAGGCATACCAAAAAAATCATAACTCGGATTGACATGATGTCGATTCTTACATTTCTCAAATAAATCTATGGTAATTTTCATATTATTTCATGACCCTTTATGTTTTTTTCTTCGTTTTAGACCCCTAACATACTTTTTTAAAAACTTTGATATCTTTTAAAATCACTTATAGAGTCATGGATTCAGTTTATAATTTATCACAACAGGATGAGCTATAAGATTGGAAATTTACTCATGGATCGTGTTCATTATCCTATGAACACTACTACAAAACATGGTTTTATCAGTGCTAGAAACTGCTTTTAACAACGCTAGAAAAGCACTGCTAATCGCAGCAAAGATAAAGGGGGTTCCCTTTATTAGCACTTTTTTAGTGCTGATAAAAGACAAAAAAATTAAAAAGAATATATAATTCGGGGAGCTTTTAACAGTGCTTGACCCCCACTTTTATCAGCGCTAGGCAAAGCCCCCCCTCTCTCACCATAGGCTGCAGTTGCCCGTGCAATGCCCTCCCTTTAATAGTGTTATCTCCTGATGCACTTGCCCGTGCGTGACCCTGCTTCCACTAGAACTTGAACCCCAAACCCCCCCTTTGCACGCTTGCACCTTTACCACTAATCCATTTAATTTTTTTTTTCAATTTAATGACATATCTATATATATATAGTTATATTTACTCGTATATTCATATAGACTCATATTAATATAAATATATTTAGTTATATAAATATATATATAATATTCAAATATTAATATATATATATATATATATTCATATATTAATATATATATATAGTTATAATTTTTTATACGTATATTTATTAGTATATTAATATATATTTATAAGATTAGTTTTAAATACATTTATAAAATATGTTTTCTTATGTGTGTTTATAAATAAATAAATAAATACATACATACATATATACAACACACACACACACACACACATATTTATGAATAAATACATATATATGTGTATCTGAAAAGCCATATAATGTTAAGATGACCTTAACTTCTAATCTAGAAGTTTGTTTCAACTCCACAATAATTAAAATCAAATAACATGAAACTATCTTTGATATGATATGTAGTATAGACCTAATGGACATTCGGATCAGAAGTTATAGCTATTTGAATGTTAAAAAATCGACGTATCCCAACTAAAAACTTAGTTTTGGAGGCTTTATGGGCCTTTTTTGGCCTTGAAAAATGTGAAAAAATGTTTCTTTAGGCTATTAGAGCGTAGAGATCATCGCAGGCTTCGATTTGATATGCTGTAGAGCTCAAACGGATATCCGGATCAAAAGTTATGGTCGTTTGAAGTTTGATTTTGTCACGACCCGCCCTCGGGGTCCGTGCCGTGACTACCCCAAGCCCGCCTTCCATAGGCCAGGGGCTGGCGACTAGCACCAAGACGTAAATCCCGGTAAAAAGGGAAGGCATTGCCTTTGTAAAGTAAACAAACACCACAGAGTAAGCAAGCGGAAAGTAAACACTAAGCAAAAGCAGAGTACAACTGAAAGTGCGGAAAAGTAAATGGGCCAGTATACAAACCCAAACTGAAAGTAAAGTACAACTCGAAAGGGAAAACAGCAACTGAAAAGTAAAAGCCACTACACCGAACTGTCCACTGGAAATCCCACCTGAAGGGTGGGTACAGATAGCTCCACTGCTCCACGGGTCCCGCCGTCCGCTCCGAGCACGTCCCGCCCAGTGGTCCACCTCCAGGTACCGTCCTGCTCTGCAAGCCTCAGCTAAGATCAACGCTGTCCGTCGTCTGCAACCAACACAACGTAGTGCGGGCAAAGCCCGTGCAGGGGTGAGTATAAGCTACTCAGTAGGGACCCCGAGACCCCTGAAGGTCTTCCAAAATCCACAAAGGATAAACCACAAAGAAAGGTACAATCACGAAGTAACAACCGACACCGCTTAGGTATATGCCCATACATATACCTAAGTCATCAATTTCAAATACGCTCCAACCTCCGAGCCCAAGTACAACTCAGTCCACACAGGAAAGTAAACGTATTCCACACAGGTAAGCAAAACGTAATCCACACAGGATAGCACAACACATTCCACACAGGAAAGCAACAGAAATCAGCTCACACAGGTATACTTCTTCAAAGGACGATAAAGATGATCTCTGATCCATCTAAGTCGTCGGACCCACGAAGGATCGATAGGTAACTAACCCCCGCAAAAGACCCACACAGGATCGGGCCCACACAGGACCTGTAGGCGCTGGTTCACACAGGACCGCTGAGCGCAAGGACCCACACAGGATCGGACCCACACAGGATCGGGCCCACACATGACCTGTAGCACTGATCCACGTAGGATCGCTGAGTGCTGTAGTCGTCGTCGTCGAATCCACACAGGATCTCTGTACTGTCGTCGTCGCAGTCACAATAGCAGTAGTAGCAGTAGTAGTCACAGTAACAGTCGCAGCCAGCACTAGGGTTCCCGCACACAGCAAGCTCGTTCGGAGGGTCCGCTCCACGAGCCGAGAGGCTGATACATCAAATGTCACAAAGTCCAGAGTTGATATATCCAAAAGTTCCGTATCGTCAACAGGAACTCAACGCAACAGACGGCGCGTCGATCGGACGCCCGGTCTGAGAGTTATTGGCATTTTCGTCCCCGGGACCCGGTTGGTTTTTAAGGCAAAACCAACCCGACCGTACTCCACCTACGTCCAAACCTCGGGCGGAGTATGCCAAAAGATCCGTCTCACTAAGAGGAACACAACAAAGCTGACGGCACGTCAATCAGACGTCCGTAGCTCAAGATATGAGTGTTTCCGCTCCGAAGGCCCGGTTGGTTTCGTGAACGAACCAACCCGGCCGAACTCAAAGTGTTCTGAAACCTTGAGTGCGATATACCGAAACGACCGTCTCGATCCAAGGATCGCGTTGCCGCAGACGGTTCGTCAATCGGAGGTCCGTGGCTCAAGTTATGGCAAAAAGACTGAAACTGTCTCGAAAACGGGGGGTCCGGGTCCGGGCCGACCCGGCCCGACCCCCCTGGGTCGGCCCGAACCGGGTTGACCCGACCCGGGTCCGACCCGGCCCGGCCGGCCGGCGGCGCGGCGGCGCGGCAGCCTGGCGCCGCGGCGGCCTGGCGCCGCACGGAGGCAGCGCGCGGGGGGGACAAGGCCCCCCGCTTCCAGCATGACGGCGCGACATTTAAGCCGCGCCCTTTGGAAAAACCGGCCCCCCTCGTGGGGGCCTGCTTGAAGAAACCGGGGGGGCCGCCTGCCCCCCTCAAAGGAAACCGCCCCCCCTCGTGGGGGGCCTGCATTGAAGCCAACCGGGGGGGCCGGCTGCCCCCCCCCTCAAGGAAACCGCCCCCCTCATAAATGAGGGGGGGTTTTAAAGCTGGCCGGGGGATTAATTTTCCCCCGGCCTTTGACCTTCCGGCCGGCCACCTGGCCGGCCGGTTTTTCTCCAAGGGGACCGGAAAATCCGGTCCCCTTTCTGGCTTCCGACGCCGGCGGCCCGGCCGCCGGTCTTCCCGTCCCGCCGCGGCCCGGAACCGGCCGCGGTGTTCGTCGTCCGGCACGGTGCGACGGCACCGCGCCCCTCCGCCGCACCTTTGATTCCCTTCAACGCGGCGCGACGGCGTCGCGTTCTTGATGATCCTTCCATGGCGCGGCGCGACGGCGCCGCGCAATATAATTGTGCGATTATCCGCGTGGTGCGACGGCACCACGCCATCTTGTTTTCTCCCGCAAGGTAAATTAACAAGAACAAAGGAGGGGGTTCGGCCGTGTTCATGCGGTCCGGCCCCCTCACGTTAAACAATAACACATATTTATAATCCTCACGTTAGTCATGCTAGAACCACGAACAAGGATAAATAAATAAACAAATAACAACAACCCCTACCTTGGGTGTAAGTTCGAAGATTTGTCAACGTCCCGCGGAAGACAACGTCGCGGAGGTCGGGCGTCGCGGTAATCGTTCGTCAAATCCGTTGACGAAGAGATACGCCCGAAGAGATACGTCGTTGGCGAATCTTCGTATGCCGACGAAGGAAGTCCGAGGAGGAAGCAGCGTTCCTTTTCGTTGACACGGAAGACGAAGAAGAGAGGAGCGGCGTTCTCCGTCGGAGCTTGAGCGTTCTTCGTCAAAGCTTGAGCGTTCTTCGTCAAAGGTTTTAAGAAGAAGGAGAAGCTCTAAAAAAGCTCTCAAGATGGCTAAACAAAACTAACCAAATAAAATAAGGTCCCTCCTTATTTTATTTACCAAGCCAAGGAATTCAAAAACTTAAAATTCAAAAACATAACACTTAATTAATTATACATGTCATGTGTAATTAATTAGTTGTTAAGTTAACAAGCTTTTAAGAGGGAGAGAGGGGAGTTAGGGAATTTGAAAAGGTGGGGCTCGGGTGGGCCCCTCCTCACCTTAATCCTCTCTTAGGTGGTTAACCACCCAACTTCCAACAAAAGGTTTTAACCACTTAAAAGATATAAAATAAATATTGTATCACAAATTTATTTTACTCTTCATTTCATCCAGAAAAAGAAAAATTAAACAACTCCTCTTAGGCAAACGCAACTCCGACAAAGGCGTTCCTAATCAATTACCGGCGTTGCGGTTCCATCGGTGCCCTCGGAATTCAATTCCGAGTACCGGTTCAAAAGTTATAAATTCCCGCTCGTTCGTTCACTGAACGTACCCAAGCTAAACTTCGGAAATTGATTCCAGGCACTCCGGGCCTCGGAATCAGGTGCCGTCAGAAACCGCGCTCTTGTAAAATTCCAAAGAAAATTAAGAAAAAATTTTCCTTGAATTTTACGGGTCTTTACAGATTTGAATTTTCAACTTATTTTTGATCTTTTATTAATTTTTTTTATTTTTTTCATATTCAAAATATTATTAAATGACTATTACTCAATAAAAATTACACAATTATTAATTCAAAATATTTTATAAGCCTCTTTTACTAAATATATTATACATTAATTTTAGATTTCCATTTATCCTTATCTAAAACATATATAAAAAATATATATTATATTTATATCAATATAAAATAGATTTATAGATTTATATATTAATATATGATTTTTAATGTCTTTTTTCTGAAATTTAATCTTTATCAGTGCTTTTATAAAAGCGATGATAAAAGGGGTCACCTTTAACAACTCTAGTAAAAAAGCGCTGATAAAGGGGCACTTTTATCAATGTTTTTTTATCACTGTTAAAAGTACCCCTTTATTAGTGTTTTTCTTAGCGCCGATAAAGGTACCCCTTTATCAGTGCTTTTTTACTAGCACTATTAAAGGGGTATCGCTTCCCTTGCCCCGTTTTGTGTTATTAGAAATACAAAAACTAAGAAATTTTCTATCTCTGGCCACCGCCGATCGTGTGTTTGCATATAAAAGTCATGTTATTTCACTTTTTCTTTCAGGCTTAAAATTTATCTTTGTGCTTCCCAATAAATGAAACTGTTTGAACCCCCACTAGGTGTAAGAGTAAATGATGATAAGGCCCTACCAAAGATAGCTGATGGAGTAGGCTTAGAACCCATACCCCATACATGCTCGACATGTTCCTTCCTTGAAAATATTACAATTGTGTCATTTTGGGGAAATGGTGATGATTTTGAAGGGTTCACATCCCATACTTCTTGAATTTTATTCCGTTAATACAACAATATTAACAATGATTTTTTAAATTATTTTAACTTCAAAACATTATCTAATTAATAAATATTTCATTACTATTTAATGTTATTTCCTTACTATAAAATAATAATAATGAAATATAAATTATAACAACAAACAATCCTTAAACACAATTAATTAGAGAATTATCATCCTCATTATTTTTTCCATCCACATCAGAATTATCATCCTTATCATCCTTATTATCTTTTTTGTTATCCTCTTCATCCTTCTTTACATCAATAATTGTTGGAGTAGACACATCCATATCAAAGAAGAGGTTGTTTGGAGGG
The DNA here is from genome assembly GCA_963277665.1 of Viscum album. Classification (NCBI taxonomy): domain Eukaryota; kingdom Viridiplantae; phylum Streptophyta; class Magnoliopsida; order Santalales; family Viscaceae; genus Viscum; species Viscum album. The sequence goes on from OY728147.1 coordinate 680,972,490, forward strand.
GCTTCTTCATCTGAAAGATATGAATAAAAAATGGGAGACCCCCCTATTTCAAATATAGGTGGACTCTCCACTATTGGATCCACATCCTTATATCTATCTAAATATGTAAGATCTATTCCAAATATAACATACCTTGGAACTCTCTCCCCTTAAGGAGGTGCATCTTGTCTTACGAATTCATCCATCAAAGGCAATTTTGGATCTTTAGTAGCATTAACTGAAACTTTAGGAATACTTTGAACTTCATGAGCAAGATACACCCCTTCTCCCATTGGTTCTCCCTCATCTAGAACTTCATGAACATGATTCCTTTCCAAACTTTTCTCAAAATTGCTTTTGAATTCCTTATCCATATCCACAGCTTGATATCCCTCTTCATCAGAGAAGTAATTATCATCTGTAATTTTATCTAGTTCCAAACCAGGACCAATTATATCTCTTTTTCTATAGGTATGTGTGACTGGATTTATTTTTTCATAAAGTCTCTTATCATCAATAACCCACATCCTTATCCAAAGATTCCATCTGATCTTCATCCTCTTACTGGTGGTTTGATTCAAACAGACACGACTTGGAAACACTGTCCTTTCAACTCCCATAGGAACCAATCTCTTTTATTCCAAAAAAATAGAAATGAATTTAAGATATGGAAGGGTGTTGAACCAAGAGGTTGGTCTGGTTAAATCCTCTAAATTTCATATTAAGAAATGATGCAGACTTATCTGGATTCCATGCACCACTAAGTATAAAAATAAAAAATCTTGATACCTAACAAAACTGAAATATCCCTTCCTTGGGAAGATAGAGTGCTAAATAAACTTCAATAACAACCTTTATTCAATACTTAGCTCATTTATGACCGATCTTCGATAGGTTTCATCATCCTTTAGTTCCTATAGTGCATTCCCAATTTCAAAATGGGGATGGTTCATAGGGTATGAGCTCTGTTAGTCCTTATATTCTCTAATATGCAGGACTCTTAGATAGTCAGGCTAGAATGTTGAAGTGAACTCACACTCTTGACTATCAATGATAGTCTGAATCACATCCACGTACTATCCATCATCAAACAAAATGTTGAGGTAAAATCCTTTTACCAATAGAGGATAGAAAGGTCAATTTTCATCTAAAACCCAACTTGACTAGTTTTAACACAAAAAAGGATCACTACAACAATTAATGACTGGTTCTATACCATTCGACATTAACTTATCTCTCAGTGACTACTTCACGTTGCAACAAATGTGGATTTGAAAGATTTCTCTAGGATGATCCAGAAGCATCTTCTTTGAAATATTTCTTCATCTTGACTGAGAAAGTTTAGAGTCACAATCTTAAAAGGTAGGGATTCAAATAAGGGTTCAATAAAGTGATTTTAAAGAGTTTTTGGTTGAGGTTATAAGAGGTGTGACAATTTGATTATGATTTGACACTAGAATCATTTAGGGATTAAATTTTATAGTGATGCCTAGAAAAAAATCATAATTTAATATATTTTTATATGATATATTTTAAAAATAAATAACTAAATATTACTTGATAAAATAAGAACTTATATATCTATAAAAAATTGAAAAAATGTTAAAAGGAATATTAAAATATTTCTAAAAAATAAAACAAAATTAATCATACCTAATTCATGTTTGATATAATTTATTCTATAATAATTCAGAGGATTTGTAAAGATATCAACAATAAGATTTTCTATGTCAATGAATTCAAGATTTATATCACATTTTGAAAATGATCTCTCAAAATGTGAAGTCTTATATCAATATGTTTTTCCTCGAACGCGATACAAAATTCTTAGAAAATTTTATCACAGATGTATTATCATAATTTATAGCAACATGTATGAATTGATATCCATAGTCAAATAATGTGTGTTTTATCCATATAATCTATGCACAATAACTATCTATAATTATGTACTCAACTTCAATAGTGGATAATGCAATAGGGTTATGTTTTTTACTACACCATAAAACTAGATACTTCCCAAAAAGTGAAATGTTCCAAAGGTTCTCTTTCTACCTAACTTACAACCCCAAAAATCTACATCTAAATAAATAATTAAATAAAATTTCTATCCTCTAGAATAAAACAATCCTAAGTTGGTTGTATTTTTGAGGTATTTAAGAATCCTTTTAACAGCAAGTAAATGAGATTCTTTAGGGTTTTCTTGAAAATGTGAACACATGCACACACTAAACATAATATCAACTCAGTTATCAGTTAAGTATAACAAACTTACAATCATACCTATGTAGTGATTTGATCAACTTATTTTATAATTTCATCATGATCTATTTTACATCATGTACTCATGGGAGTATCAGTAATTTTGGTGTTATATAAGCCAAAATGTTTTAGAATATTTTTTGTGTACTTTCTTTGTTTTAAAACAATTCAATATTTTTTAATTTTTTTTTGAAATCCAAGTATTTTAACTTACCCATTAAAGTCATTTCAAATTCATTTTTCATAATTTTTGAAAATTTAAAACACAAGGAGTTTTTGGATGATCAAAAAATAATATCATCAAAATAGATTTGTAATACTAAAATATCCTTTGAAATTATTTTTATAAATAAGGTAGGGTCAGAAACACCTTTTAAAAAACCATTTGAAATAATAAAAGTGTTGATCTTATCATACCATGCTCTAGTATCTTTATTTAATCCATATAAAGCCTTTTTTAATTTAAAAACATGATTTTGAAAATGTGGGTTTTGAAATCCAGTGGGTTGTTTAACAAAAACATCCTCAATTATATAAAAATTTCGGAATGAACTCTTGACATTCATTTGATATAGTTTGAAATTCAATTTTTCTTCATGGTAAAACACCATTCTGATAGCTTCAAGTCTAGATATTGGTGCAAAAATTTCCTCATAGTCAATACCTTTTTCTTGACTATAAACTCACACAACCAATCTAGATTTGTTTCTAATTATAGTGTTTGACTCATCTACTTTATTCCTAAACACCCAATTAGTACCAATGGTCAGTAATTCCTTGGATCTTTCTACTAGTTTCCAAAATTTATTTCTCTTAAACCGATTCAATTATTATTACATTTTCATTACCAAGATTCATCATCTATTTATTCAGTGGTTTTCTTAGGTATAAGCTATAATAAGAAAGCTTGATATTCAACCTGGTTTCTAAGAGAATATCTAGTTTGTGTTCCTCTATCTAGATATCCAACCATGGTATAAAAGTGATGGTATCTACGAGTCCTAATAGTTATAGAGATATAAGTATTTGATACTTAATTTTTTTCTATATGTTTCGGTTCAAACAGTTCCACTAAACTGGGTGATTTTTCTATACTAGGTTTCAAAGAATTATCACTAGGTTTGGTATTAATATATAAATTTAAAATTTCATCCTCAATATTCTATAAAGATGAATTAGGTTCATGTGGATCTATTTCAATTAATTTAAAATGTATATATTATTCCACAATTTTGTTTTTTTATTAAATACCTTATATGATTTACTGGATGTTGAATGACCAAGGAATATTCCTTCATCACTTTTGGATGTTAATTTGTCTAAATTCCCATTTTTATTGAGTATAAAGACTTTAAAACCAAAAACTCTATAGTAATTAAACTTAGGTTTTCTTCCATTTAATAACTCATAAGGGGTTTTCTTTAAAAGTGGTCTAATAAGAATTCTATTAATAATATAGCAAGCTATAGTCATAGCCTCTTCCCAAAAGTAAATAGGTAAAACATACTCGTTGAGCATGGTTTGAAAAATATCCCGAATGTTTATATTTATTCTTTCTACTACACCATTCTCTTATGGGATCCTAGGAGAAGAAAAATTATGATTGAATCCATGTTGTGATCATAGAGATTCAAAGTCCTGATTTTCAAACTCAAGGTCATGATTGGAGGTACTGAGGTTGTAGTGGAAGTTGGTGGACCGAGGATTTTAAAAAATTTCATTATAAGGAAAATGAGACTTGTCATCTCTGATGATATGAGTCTCGGTACAATCCTATTATCTCACATAAATTAAACAGAGCACAAAAAATGTAAATCGAAAACATACCTTTTTACATCTGAATCCGAGGTCGATATATGCTTGTCGATGGTGATCATTTCACAAAATATCTGAATCTGAGTCTCTCTATATCATCTACACATGCTTCAAAAATACACTGTAATGACAATCATTGAATTCTAGGTGCTAGCACGGAGCTCCGATGACACCTTCGATGTCCCAATGATCACCACATCAACGTGCCTTCGATGCAAGGAGATTAGCTCAATCCGATCATCTGGATTGAGAGCTTCTCTCTATAGAAAGTGGGATGGGATAGAGAGTCTCTATAAATCTCACAATGAATAGTATGTTGTGGAGAGCCTCTATCTATTTATTGTGGATTTTCAAAATAACCAGTTGGGTTCCCTGACCCCTGTTTATTTAACGTACAATAAATAAATAATTATGATGAACTAAAATGTGTCATAAATATTATTTATTATTTTATCACATACCTATAATATATATTAAATATGTTACGTGATAAGCCTGATTCATTAACTCTACTTGTAATTCACACTAATATTAAACGAACCTAAAATATTTAAAAAATATTTGTTTGATTAATATTATTCCTTGTACTTACTTAACTTGTAAATAAATTTAATAAATAAATACAATAACAATTATTCTTTACTTAAATAATATGAATTTATTTATTTATTAGTGATCGATAACTTGAACAACACTCAGACCCCGTGGTGAAGTCCACCATGTCTGATATACCTATTCAACATAATATGGTGGATTCTTGAATACGCTATTATGTGTGACCCTCTAGGCCCTTATCTCGATAGCAGTGAATAATATTCACAGATCAAGAGTGGAGTCTATCACCCATCAAGGCTTCTAAAGAGATAAGGATAGTCATAGAAATGATAACCAACCTACGGACACACACTGCATAATATAATCTCTTTGTCTTTAGATATCTCATAAATCAAGTCACACACTTGTATCATCACCCTTTTCTTACTTTTTTATTTTTTGATCTAACTAGATAGATTTACCCTCAACTGCCTTGGACACGGTCTTATTAAGGTACTACCATCCTAGTCAACAAGGCCCGAGATATATTACTTCCTCAACCTGGAAGTGACCAATCCTTTCTTGACCATTCAACTAATGTCATACAACCAATGACACACCCAACACAATACACATCACCACAATTTCAATATCATGGTTTTTTTCTTATATCAAAGTACACTATCAAATTACACACATTGGTAATGATCTTAATTCAAGAGACCAATACACATGTCTATAGATAGGAACAACCAATGACACCCAAAAAATGTAGTGTTCTTATTGGCAGGTCTGTCCTCATGATATCACTACAAGAGATCACCATGTGCGAACTTCATGAGAAGAAGTATCAATGTTCATGATCCCCCAACACATGATAGTAAAACATCAACTGTGTTCAGTAAGTATGATGTATCTATACCATAAGATATTTTTTTAACATTAATGTCATAGTATCTTGAGGTTCACATTATAGTTTGAGATCTACTATAACCTTTTGATACGAAAATTAATCTGTGGAAATTACCATTAAATAGTGGGCATAGAAAAGTATACACTATAATGGTAAGTATACATCATGTATATCTAACTATATACATGATATGGTAATCAAAATTATTGTTCAAGTTGGGTCTAGGGAACCCACTTTTACAACACTCCCACTTTCACTAGATCCAACTTGCTAACACACCTTGTTAGCTCTCATATGATAAAGATCATGTTTATGCTAAGTAACAGATTTAATTGTTGGGTCTTCCACGTTTCCACTATGTGGCTATTCTTCTATGTGTGACCTCATCTCCTTGAGTAAAACTTCTCAAGAGATGGTATCCCTGATTATTCACTTTTGTACATTTTCATAATTTAACATCTTGTCTAGTATCAGTAATAGAATTATCACCATGATAATAATTTACTTAGTAGGTTAAATTCCAAGAACTGGAATAAATTGTTGCATTTAATAACTCATTCTTAGCTGCCTCATAAGCTTCAACATGATCAGTATTTGTAGGTATGTCTACCACTAAATTATATGATCTTGTCTCGCTCAACACCTTAGCCTAACTGTGATATTAGATCATGTTAATCTAAGGAAGACTAGTTTATATCCCACCATAACTAGTATCCCATCTTCTCCACACACCAAGTAAATATCCTTTGTACTTGACCAAGTACAATCAGATAGCTCTGATTGCTTTACTTTTAATTCTCCTAAAAATAAATGATATTTTCCTACTAAAAAGTATATGTTGGAAATACCATATCTTGTACATATCATGGTATACATGATTGATCCATCCCTGAAGCATATAAAACTTAACTAACCACTTAATATCCTCATATTCCATTGCATTCCAACTTGGAGGGATTTATTCTATGTGACATTGGTAACAATTCTCTCTTGAATTGTTCCAGATTGTATTTTTCAATACCATGTCACTAAATGTATGATTGACTAGGTCTAAGAAACCCTTAGATCCACCTTAGTAGATCATGTTCCCTAGAATGTAGGTTTCTAATTTAAGTTAATCACTATAAAATTACTTTTATTCTAGTCTTAACTAACTCTGAGACCAATATTTGTTTTCCATATATTGTTGAAAATATTTTACTTGGAAAACAATGGCACTCCCACTAACCCATGATAGACACATGGAAATGATTCATTCCAAATGAATGTTCTAAGATATTTTTCTTAATTTAATCCTAAACTGGATTTCAATAACTTAAAACCTTTATTGGTATCCTATGGTGTCACCATCCCTTTCTGGATGCTTTGTATAGACACCTTCCATGAAAGTTTATCTTGACCTCCAATGGGAAATTAAATTATCTTAAAAGTTAACCATGAAAAGTAAAATTCTAATAGATTTAGGCATAACTAACTGGTGTTGACAATCAATCCTTATCGGTACCACACTTGTACCACCCATGTATCATCTCACATAAATATCAATCTCAGTATTCTAAATAATAACCCCCTTTTCACTTTGATACATGGAATCTATTATTGAATTTTAATTGATCTTGTCAATTTTTTCTTGTTTCCATATACTACCTAATTGTAAGAATTATTATTATCACTGAATAATGTATCACCATATGCGGTGAATATAAAACCATCACTATGGTTTCAACCTTCCTACACAGTATGTGTCTCTAAAACATTCCTACTTCACACCTCTTGTGGAACTTGTTCCTATTCCAACTATTTGTTCAAAAATAGAATTGACTAAACCCAAGTCAATTTTTCTCCCACTATATCAATTAGATATGTGAACCTTTTATAGAAATTTTATCTATCACTTGACTATATATAGTCTATCCTAGGTATTTTTTTAATATCCTAAGAAACTTTTAGGATAATTACTTTAAATGCACAATGTGTTTTTCTAGATGCAAGTTTGTTTATAACCTAACAAACTCTTTGCATATTAACACATGTCCTTATTTCATAATGGATTTTTATCACACTATGACTCATATGATATCCATTTTTCATTATAGTTGGCATATGGTTATAGAATATCACCATTATTTGCAAAGCACATCTTGAAATATAATGGAAGTTTTTTCAAGTTGCAACATTGATACTTATTACATCATAAATCTAATATATAAAATGTGTGTTTAGGAATTATTCCATGCTAAATTTTGTTGATCAATGTTAACATGTAAGACTTATCATAAATATTTCTTATTTACATCAATGTCGTGATGCAGATAAGGTAATGTTCATTTAGGAATTACTCCATGCTATATTATCATGATCGATGAATGCTTGGTCAATATATTCTTTGGCATACCAGCCTGAAGAAACTCATATCTTATGACCATTCATATATCATAATTTATATTACCATTCCTTAATTACTTAAAGGAATATTATTAAGTATATTTACCACTATATTACCCTTTTAATAGTTCATGCTCACTAGCTAAACTAATTTCGAAATCTTTACGACATACCTTTATTTCTAAAGGTTTCTTTCTCTAAACTAAATATGTCAATAATACCAAAGGTATTTAGATCTAATGAGTCTAAATAAAAAAATATTTATATCCTTGACATACAATTTTATTTTTACTTGACAAAGAATTATCTTACCACAAATGGGTAAATAAGTCTTACATTTTATATTCGTCATATATTGCCTATAATTTAAGTATCACTAAACTATTTGTTGAGTATGATATACCACAAAAAACATTCATTATTGAACTTAGAATAATTTATCCTTATATCAAATGGACACATATTATAATTTTTTTATACTCAATAATATTTTTACTTGAACCATCCACTTAAGAAATTATGTGTTTATCACTGCTGACTTAGGAATCACCCTTTCTTAGCTTCTTGAAGAACACACCTTACTTCTTATAATATTTCAATTAATTACTTGGTAACTATATTATGATACATATATGTGATAGTCATATTGTATTTAATACCCAATAAGTATGATCAAAACATTACATTTTATATTGATGAATATACCTAAAGAAGAAGCGATAACTTGCTTCTTTAATTCAGTTTTTTTCTATTAAACTTCCATAAATCTATTTCATGATATGTGAAGAAAATTACCTTATTTTTAATATATCTTCCTTTTAATAGGTTGTTAATTTCCATTTGGAATCGCTCTTTCCATTTACCTTATCACATTTTCTTTCAATTTGTTCACCATAAGAATTAAAGGTTTTACTTTCTTTAATTTCTTATTTACTTGGTGAACCATACCTAAAAGGTAATGAAACATTTAATACATCCTATTCATTTGTAATATTAAATAAAATTGGGTTAATTGGGTGTAAATGATATTATAAAGGGATACATTGAAATATTTTTATACACATTTCAATTTACACATGACCATTGTAGTTATCACCTATTCATATCTTGCTTCACTTTCTCCTCGAAAGCTTCTTGAAGATGATACTACATGCAAAATAATCCATGTCACAATGTTGTAACCACAACTAATATTGGACTTTGATGATAAAATTATGACATAACCATAATATGATACATATATGAGTCTCCTATAATCATATTTTACACCTTCGCTTCCTGAAGTGGCTTAACAGGTATTGGGACACCAACACCTTGAATTTCTAATATTGTAGTATTGTGCACAAGCACTTGAACTACTCTAAAAAATTAGTGATAGTTTTTAGATTTAATTTTTCCAATATTTATCAAAGTGTATTTGTGGTATTGATTTCTATTTTCTAAAAAAATAAAATCTAGTAGATTGTACTTTTATCTTGATTATTGATTTAGACATTATTGATCAATTAATTAAATCATTAAATGTATCCCACTATTTTATCAAAATCTAGGTACCCTCTATAATAGAATTGGAATACTTTGTCGCTTAAGTATTACAGTGGAAAGGATCCTTGATCCCACCCTCAGTATAGAAGCTATATCTACTCCACTACTCAAAGAGTTCATGATAGGATTTTGACTAGACAACAACATTAACTCGTGGCTCCTTGATCTGTTCAGTAAAGTCCTAGCTTCTCAATATCTTAACCTTGATTCCCTCAATGCTTGCCTCTAAAGTGATAGAAAGTTAACTATGGCTAATCCTTACTACCACTTTAGTTAATTCAACCCATCATTCAATAATAACTTCCTAGTAGTAAGAGGAACCCTCATCTATGGCTGACCGAGCACCCCAAACACCTAGTTGTGTTCAAATTCAAATGTCATAAGGCATTTACGACTTAATATTTCTATGAGTTTTTTTTGTGTTTCTCTCTCGATGAATGTAATCCATTTCTATTAATATTTTTCATTTATGTTTTTGTACTCACAAATGAACATTAATAGAGAAAAAAATTACCGCTTATTTATACATTTTATTGTTTATTATTTTATGTATTTTCCCACTATTATAAAATTTGGTTCTGGGCATAGATAAAGAGTGCATAGATGGGTGATAAATTAAAAAAATTAATAATCATTTCTGAAAACCAAGAGTGAGGATCTTGGACTTCAAATTTATAATTGATTTATTTAATATTTGAAGAAATAAATACATGGGATTCGGAACTTTATTCATTGGTGGACATTGATCTTCTAAAAGGACCCTTTCAGATTACCTTCATTGCACTATGAGGATCCAAGAATAGAATTATATTAATGATGATACACACGTGCTCCTATGATATTTGAGAAACACCACTTGATCTATGGGTGCTAACATGGTGAGTTGAATGTCTTGGGTTGTTCATCTTGATCACTCATTATTCAGCCTTGATGAAATCTCTCTTCCATTTATCATTCTTTATAGGGAGAGAGAATTAGGAGTTGAAAGAGAATTATTTATGCGCAAAAATTATCTATTCTCAATTTTAGATACCCTATAAAATAAACACGTCATTACACCATAGCTATGGAATTTAATGTGATGATTCTATTACAATCAATGGGCTGAGATATCAGCTTCCATAAAGATGGAAGGGAAAATCCTTACTCAATTTATTCATTAATCACATGTCACTTGTGACACATCCAACGTATCCAACTTCACCATGAACTGCTATTATCATGGTTTATGAAATACATCTAAGTAAATGAGTTGTAACATGCATTAATAATAATCTTAAAGTATAAGGATCATCACACACGCTCATAGATAGGAATATCTGATGACACCAAAACATGCGGAATTACTACTGGCAGGTATGTTCTCATAATATCTCATCTTGGAGATTACCAAGTGTGGACTTCATGAGAAGAAGATACATATACTTATGAGTACTCACACCTGACAGTCTATGTACTACGTGTCACATCATAGTAAGTTATCCAACCATAAAATATTATTTGATAATATCGTCATAGCATATCAAGGTTCTCATCATAGTTGGGAGCTGCTATGACCTTATCAATGGGATATATACTTCAAGAAATTATTACATTAGAGTCATGAATAACACCAAACAATATGTAATAATAAGTTTTATTAATATTCAATAAATTTAATATTCATGTAATCAAAGTACAAATACTTGGTCCTATGACACCAACTCCAAAAAACTTCCACTTAGACTAGAGCCAACTACCTATGACCTTCAGCCTACTAGACCTCACATGGTATTAATGTTTCTACCGAGTCAAGGCTTTAATCAAGGCCTCATCCACATTATATTCCATGGAAATATTTCTCACTAAAACTTCACCTCTTTGAGAAAAATCCCTCAAGAGATGATACTTCCTAAGTATATGATTTGTTAGCTGATGTGACCTTGGCTCTTTTTAAAGAGGCGTTGTTGCAGTATTATCACAATAGAGTGTGATAGGATATTTACTGCTAGATACCACATAAAACTATTGGATGAAGCTGTGCATCCATACTGCTTCTTTAGCTACCTCAGAAGCCGTAATCTACTCAGACTCAGCTATAAAATCTATAACCACAACCTGCTTTGGGGTCTTCTAGCTCACATAACCTCCATTAAAAGTGAATATGTATCCTGTTTGTGACTTCATGTCATCTTAATCAGTTTGGAAACTATAATCCGCATATCCTCTAATGACCAGTTCTTGATCTCCTCTATAAATCAGGAACATATCCTTAGTATGATTCATATAATTAAGGATATTCTTGACTTCCATCCAATGGAGGTCACCTAGATCAACTTGATATCTTCCTACCACACTTAATTCATAAGTGATATCTAGCATAGTAAATTACAAAAAATACATGAATGACCCAATTGCTGATGCATATGGAATCATTTTCATTCAGTTTCTTTCCTTATATGTCTGAGGACACAATTTCCTGGAAAGATGAATTCCATGAGATACTGGCAAAAATCCCCACTTTGATTGTTCCATACTGAATCTCTTCAGTATCTTGTCAATGTATGTACTTTGACTTAGGTTAAGAAACCTCTTGGATCTATCGCAACAGATCTTGATCCCAAGAATATATGTTGCCTCACCCATTTACTTTATAGAAAATCATTTATTCAACCATGTCTTAACAAACTGTAAGACTAGTATTTCATTTCTAATGAGTAATATTTCATCAACATATACTATTAAGAAAACAACTTCACTATCACTAAACCATTTATAGACACACGAATCACATTCATTATTTATGAAACCAAATTTCATTATGGAATCATCAAAATGAATGTTCCATGACCTGGATACTTTCTTTAATCCATAAATGGACCATTGCAACTTACATACCCTATCAGAATCCTTTGGAGTCACAAACCCTTCGGTTTGTGTCATATAGACATCTACTTAGAGGTTCCCATTAAGGAAGGCTATTTTGACATACATTTTCCAAATCTCATAATCACGAAAAGATGCAATAGAAAGTAGAATTATGATGGATTTCAACATTGTAACAGGTGAAAAGGTTTCATAATAGTTAATGCCTTGACACTATTTAAACCCTTTTGCAACCAGTCACATCTTATAGGTACGAACTTGTCCTTCCATGTACAATCTCTTATTGAATACCCATTTTCAACTAATGGTCCTTACATCTACCAGAGGATATACCAAAATCCAAACTTGGTTTTGGCACATGGTATCCATTTCAGAATTCATGGCTTCTTTCCACTTGGAAACATTTGTTCCACCTAATTATTCCATATAGGTTAGAGGGTCATTATTATCAACTAATAATGAGTCACCATCCTCGGTGACTAGAAAACCATATCGTTATGGTTCTCTAGCAACTCTAGTACTTTTATGCAGTAATTGTTTCTCTAAAAAAAATTCTTCTTCCATGGAGATTTGTGGAATTTCTAACTATGATGAATCATGTGTATATTAAGCCTGGAATTCATCAAATTCTATCTCTCTCCTACTATCTCTTTTAGAGATAATATCCTCCTCAAGAAATGTGGGATGTTTATCAACCACAACATTTTTGTCTGAAGTATTGTATAGGCTGTATCCTTTTGTTTCTTTAGGATATCCTATAAAGATACACTATATGCCTCAGGGTGAAAGCTTGTTATCTGAAGAGGCATTAACAAATGCTTCGCAACCCCACACATGTAAGTAAGACAACATGAGTTTCTTTCCATTCTATAATTGGTATGGTATACCGTCTATTTATTTATTTGGAACTCAGTTTAGTACGTATGCTTTTGTTTGTAACGCGTATCCCAAAAATGACAATGGAAGACTCACATGACTCATCATTAATCTCACCACGTTGAACAAGGTATGGTTCCTCCTTTCACTTACATCATTCCACTGAGACATATAAGGAAAATTGAGTTGGGATAAAATCCTAAAATACCATAAACAATCACTGAAGTCTTGATTAAGATATTCTCCACCACAGTCTGAGTGAAGTTTCTTAATATTCTTACCAATATGGTTCTCTACTTCATTCTTGTATTCCTTGAATTTCTCAAAAGAATCTGACTTATACCTTATTAAGTATACATATCCATATCTACTAAAATCATTAGTAAAAGTTATGAAGTATGAGTACCCACCCCTTACTTCAATAGAAAATGGTCCATACATATCGGTATGAACTAATTCAAGAATATCTTTATCCCTTTCACCTTTCCCACTAAATGGGGCTTTATTTATTTTTCCTTGTAAACATGCATTACATACACTAAGTGGTTTTAGTTCAAAAGAATCTAAATATCCATCTTGATGTAATTTATTCAATCACTTTTCATTTACATGACCTGGTCGATGATACCATATTTGGGTGTGGTATGAGTCATGTGAAGTAACTTCATTATTGATTTTCATTATTTGGTTCATGTAATCCAATACATAAATACCATTATTTAAATGTACCTTACCATAACAAATTATTTATTTATAAAATGAGAAAAATTTATTCTAAATTTTGAAAAAAAATCCATTTGTATCAAGTCTGGATAGAGAACTAATGTTTTTAATAACTGAAGGCATGAACATAATAACAACCCTTTAAAACCAAGAGCATTCTGGTTGGAAACAGGAGGTGGTATTCCTCGATAGATATAATAGCAAGTTTAGCTCAGTTGGCTGCTCAAAGATCTACATCTCCTTGGTTGATCTTTCTATATATACATGGTTCATGTATTTTAATACAAATTTGAGAACAAAAAGTTGTATCTAATACCCACTTTGTAGAAATAGATAAATTTCACTCGATAACAAACACACCTAAAGCTTCCCATTTCTTCTTTGGACTGGTTTATTTTTTCTTTCAGTGGCCCTTCTTGGCAGATACAAAACAAACATCATCCTATTCCCTTGCTTTCCCCTTGATCTTCCTCTTCTTGGAAGGGCATGAAGAAGCTTTGGGATTAAATCTCTTCGCTTTCCCTTTCTATTTGTTCACCATAAGGATAGAAAGATTTTCATGCTTTGTGTCCTTATCTACTTGGTTAAGAAGAGTAATAAGATCTTGTAGAGACTTCTCAATGTCCTTAATATTAAAATTCACATCAAAACTAGAGAATCTTTGAGGGAGTGATGATAGAATAAGGTCGGGGCCTATTTCTTCAAGGATTTTAAACCCTAAAACCTCTAAGCGCTCAATGTATCCAATGGGATTAACTATGTGAGTCCCATCTAGGGAACCCTCTCTAAGATTTATCTGAAATAGCACCTTGGAAATCTCAAATTGTTCCTATCTAGATCTCTCATGATAAATACCATATAGGTGATCAAGAAATCTATACACATCTATGTTTTCATGAGGATTCATTGGTTAAATAGACATCGATGAATGCATCAAACATTGAACATCGATCACATCCCTCAAATGTTTTTAATAGACAAAGAACTCTTCATAACTCACCTCTTTAGCAAGCAGATTAGGCATTGAGGATTCTAGCACGTAAGATTTATGTTAATGAAATAACACAACCTGAAAGAATCTAAACCACTCCTATAAGTTACTGCTAGTTATGAGGTTATCTTTTTCCAATATTGATCATAGGGATAGTGTGGATGAGGAACTTTTCATTTTTTTCTACATTTAAAAATATTATATTATTAGTAATTTACTTGATTAAAAAATAAGTGAGATATAATAAATTAAATGTTTTTATTTATTTATTTATTTATTAAATCTCCCAATAATTTATCAATTCTCAATAGCCCTCACCATTTAACTCGAAATGTCTAGTTTCTGTAACATTATAGTGGAAAGGATCCCCATTACTTTTCTTAATGATCCATAATTTGACCATGAAAAACATAATAAGGTAATTATGTATGTGGTCTTGCCAACTGAAAACTTGCAGCTCCATGATTCATTGAGTGGACTCCCCTATCCTGAAATCCTGACTTAAATTTTCTCAAAACTTGCCTCTAAATTTTTATTAAATAGACTTTGGTCATTAAAATCAATACAATTTTGGTTAAATAAACCCAAAACTCTCATTAGAATTCCCTGATAAAAGTAAGTGTCCAAACTTTGGCTATGTACTGCACTTAGTTCTATGGTTTCATTCTCAATCTAGTAATGTAAGTCTTAGTCTGACTTTATATTTAATTTAGGGATTTTAATTTATTATTCATATATTTTTATATTTTTTTATTCTTTACACATCTTGTTAATATCAACTGGATGTTACTTAATTAATTAACCATGTTGGATAAACCATTTAAGCATAATTCATTTATTTAATCACCGTCTTTGCACATTAATTCGTTTATTTATGTGATCGCAGACTTGCATCCATAAAATAAATAATTGAATAGATAGAAATAAATAAATAATTAAATGAATCATTCATGAACTTTATCTAACAATCGATTTAATGAGAAAACATTAAATCAACCTTTGACCTTGGGGGGATAACTTCTATTACTGTTCTTGGCATAAGTTAAAACATTCCACCCATCCACATGTGTATCGCCTGGGTTGGCATCATTATGGTTCCATCTTGAACCACCTCCATTTATCTTGGGATGCTCCATTAATTACAAATATTTATTACTCACACACAGGTGAGGGGAACCAAAGTATTCATTAAGGTGGGTTACATAAATATAATTGAACACATAGGTTCGACATAATAATAGAGGGAGGGATGAATCGTAGACCATTATTTAATTTAATATTAAATAATTACGAATTCGTGAATTAAATTAAATTAAAGGATCCAACACATACGCATGTCTTGTTCAAGCTCATGAATGGTCATACATGCAAAAAACACGCAAAATTAAACAACTAGCATTTATTTCTTTATTTGTTATTTTATTATTTAAGATAAACATTCTTCCATTAATTAATTAATTAATTAATTAATTAATTCCATTTCATCTTAACGATCATATGATATTATTTAGAGATACCCATTATTAATGGTATTCATGGAAAATAAATGATAGAACCAATAATGACATATTAATTACAATAAATTAATTGAGAATTTAAAATTATTTAAAAACATTATTAAATTTTCAAACACATAGTGGTGTGCCAATCAATAAAATAAGGTTTTAATGTTGTAATTTTCAAATTTAATTTAATTTAATTTTTTCTATTAATGGGAGACTATATAATGTGTACATGCAACTACATGCCATGTACCTCAGTTTTCGTATATCCAAGTCACACGCCTAGGGCTTCAGTGTGTTAACTCGGCCAAACTACATGGTGAGTACATGCCAGCTACACACCCTGTATTCGCTTACCATGTGCCAGGTTGGCTTGATCAACATGCAATGTGAAATTAAAGCACCACATGTAATTAATCTCTCAGCATATCTAAATACAATGCACATGGTTATACGACATGTGCTCCGACCACATGCCATGTAACCTAGTTTTACCAGCCAAAGATTTGGCACTTCCCAATGGAATCTCTGGACATTCTTTATTTTTTCTTAAACCTTTAAGAAAATAAAATACTGAACGAACATGATTAATATGTTGATAACATGTTAATTCAAATCAGATTAAAGAATGAATAACTTGAAATGAAAATATAACCACAATTGCGTATAAATCAACAATCAAAAAAATAATTATAAATTTAAACATGACCACTATGATACCACTTGTTGGTTCTGGGTAGAGTAGAAGCATGCGTAGGTGGGAGATATATTAAAATTTATTTTAATCATTGTTTCTTGAAACCGGGAGCGAGTATCTTGCACATAAAATTTATAATTAATTTTTTTAATATTTGAAGAAATAAATACATGGGCTTATGAACTTTCTTCGTTGGTGAATATTGATCATCCAAAATGACTCTTTCAGATTAAATTCATTGCATTGTGAGTATCCAAGGATATAATCCCTCTAGTGGTGATCCATACATGCTCCTATGATCTCTGAGCAACACCACTCGATCTCCGGGTGCTAGTGCAGTGAGTTGAATGTCTTGGGTTGTTCGTTCTTGATTGCTCTTTCTTCAGCCTTGAAGAAATATCTCTTTCACGTCTTGTTCTTGAGAGGGAGA
This sequence comes from Viscum album, assembly GCA_963277665.1. Lineage (NCBI taxonomy): Eukaryota > Viridiplantae > Streptophyta > Magnoliopsida > Santalales > Viscaceae > Viscum > Viscum album. Next base: position 680,990,007 of record OY728147.1, read on the forward strand.
GATAATGAGGAGTTGAGAGATAATTATTTGCGCACAACAATTATCTATTATCAATTTTGGGTACCGTACACAATAGACACATTGCGTGCCAACTTGTGCAATAACAAATATTATGTAACGGTCTTGTTAATTAATATTTTTTACTAGACTTGGTATTGGTCCATTCGAACTCCTCTATCATTTATTGAACAACTGAATAAATATTTTATTCACAATCTAGTGAATAAATATTTATTAAAATATTCAATAAATAAAATAAATATTTTATTTACATGTCGGCGAATAAATATTTATTTAATTTATGCGATCAATATAACTTGAATAAAGTTATTTCTCAGACTTGAGAATAATATTTATTCCATTAATTAAAATCAAATATAGTTAATCAAGATCAATAGAAACACTCAGTGTGTGACCCTCTAGGATTCTTTCTCGTTAGCATTAGACGAGCTTACCTAAAGTCCAAGATTACTGTCTAGAAATGGTTCAATGCACCCAAGAGAAAGAACTTAATGTCACAATGTTGACAACCACATACGAACGTTCACTATATAATATAATACCTTTGTCACAATATCTCATCAAGTAGGTTGCATAACCGTTTCACCACATATGTGCTCAATATATCTTTCTTTGAATATCTGAAATAAACATGTCGTTACACTATGACCATAGAATTTAATGTGACAGTTCTATTCCAATCAAAAGGCTGAGATATCAACTTCCATAATGATAGAAGGGACAAATCCTTCCTCGAATTATTCATTAATGACATGTCACTCATGACGCACCCAATGTATCCAACTTCATCATGAACTATTATCATCATGGTTTAAAAAATACATCTAATTACGTGAGTTGTAACACACATTAATAATAATGTTAAAGTCTAAGGATCATCACACATACACGTAGATAGAAATATCCGATGACACCAAAACATGCAGAATTCCTACTGGAGGGTATGTTCTCATAATCTTCTATCTTGGAGATTACCAAGTGCGGACTTCATGAGAAGAATAGTCATGTGCTTATGAGTACTCGCACTTGAAATTCTATGTACTATGTGTCCCGTCATAGTACGTTATCCAACCGCAAAACATTATTTGATAATATCATCATAGCACATCAAGGTTCTCATTATAGCGGGGAACTGCCATGACTTTATCAATACGACATATACTCTAGGATAATATTACATTAGAGTCATGCATAACAACAAAAAATATGTAATAATAAGTTTTATTAATATTTAATACATCAAATATTCATGTAATCAAAGTACAAACAGTTGGTCCTAGGACAAAAACTCCAACAATAAAATGCATATAATAATAAATAAATACAAAGGAAATATACTACCCAAATGGTCTTGAGAATCTAATATTGTTTGATCCATTTAAATTAAATGGACCAACCACAACATAGGGGCATCATACCCGAGTCATCACTTGAATCGTGATACAGCTCGCCCCCATCTAGTATGTCCATTGCTAGTCTAGAGTAACGCCTAATCTTGGTGGTGTTCACATCTCATCTGGTGTACCACCTCATCTTGGAAAGGCCCTTGTGTCGTCTGGTGTACTGCCTCATCTTGGAAAAGTCTACGTTGTAAATCATCTTTATCAATTGTGAAAGTGTATTTTTGCACAAACGAGGGGAACTAAGGGCACAATGTACATCAGATAAATTTGATATGTAGACCATTATACATTTTGATCAAAAATAAATGATGATGTGAAGACTATCTTAATTAATAAAAATAATCGTATATAGTTAAAAATAAATAACTAAATGAAATAAAAATAGATATACACAAGTCGGTGATCAAGACCAATAAGGGGGTAAAATTAAAGCATGATAAAAATTAAATTATAATAAATTAAAGTATGAGGGTTATTAAATAAATTAAATGAATTAAAAAATTCCAATAATTTATTTAATTCAACTTCGGTCCCTTAATTAATTCAATTTTAATACCAAAAATTAAATTAATTAACTTAATTTAATAACAAAATTAAATTAATTTTATCTGGGGTATTAGAATTATTTTTAGATAAAAATTTATATTTTAATTAATTTAATTTAATTCTAAAATTAAATTAATTAATATAAATTAATTTCGATTAACCCTGGGTCTCGAAAACTCAAGCAGGCCCAAAGCGGGTCGCGCCGAACCTACGCTAACCTGTTTGGAGCCATTAAAACCCCATGTAGGGCAAATCTGGGTCGGGCAGGTCCACCTAGACCCATTCTGGGTTGGGAATACCCACCCAGAACCTGTTTCGGTGCACATCGGGTCCTATAAAAACTGATAAGAAAAAACAGGGTACCTCACAGCTAGATCTAGCTGCGTCTTGGCTGACAGCGACCCAAGGAACAACTGTCCAGCATTGATGATGGTTCTTGCTTGATGGAATGACATGGGGTGGCCAGATTTGCGCTATTGAGCAGGATCTCGAGCGGTTCAAGTCCTTAGGTGGTCTCTGACCTCATAATCGGGGTGACGATGGCATCCACAAAACGTCAGCGAGGAATCTTCGTGCGATGGTGACTCAACGCTGGGTCAGGCGGCCAGTAGCTTGATTAACGACGAAGGCAGGAGTCGTCTCCCGACGGGGTGGCTCACTGCATACCAAGGAGGCAGTGGAAGGTCGCAATGGAGGAGCGATCGAAGATCTAGACAATAACAGGGACCTGTAAAATATAGATCAGAAGCACTGGAGGGCCATCACTTGGGAGGATGGCTTCCGACTGAGGAGGGTGGAGACCTCAGAGGAGGGCCGGCTGGAGAGGAGGCATCGTGATAGCTACAACTCACAATTCAAACAATGAGAAACCCAGACAATGAGCTGTGGGTGGAGATCGGCTCAAGGGGAGGCAGACAACAATCAAGGGAGGGCCACCGAGGGTGCTGTCGACCGAGCGGTGGACCTTCTAAGTCGGGTGGTGGCATTCCAGAGCGTCGGGAAGAGTAGCCACCGACAAGGTCTCCTCAGGAAGGTGGGGATGGCTGAGACTTCAATAGGAAGTCTTTCATTTTTTAAAGAAATATTTTAATAATAATTTTATTATTATAAAAGAGAAAAATAACCCCCTTTATAAATTTTGTGGAATATTCTGCACAGGTTTTCAACACTCACCCATTTTGATTTTATTTGTGGATTTCTCCACATCCGACCAACATTAGGTGTTATACTTGTTTGTTTTTTTAATTATATTAAAAAAACCATATTATAATAATTATAATTATTATAACATCATGACATTATAATTATTATATATTATAAAAAAAATCAGGTGGAAAAAATAGCCTGAAAAATAATGTCCCAACCATCGCCGACCAGAACAAACAGGTTTATCAAAAAATAAAAATCGATTATTTTAAATTTTAATACCCTTTAAACAACCGTTTTCAATCCATATTTTTTTTAATAATTTTAACTTGACCATCCGACCTTGGATTGAATCACATTTGGATCTGATGGGACTGTGTTTAAACCCTCTACTGAAATTTAAAGCAACTTAATTTTTCTTGGCTCATAATAATTATGCAATTCCTTTGATATAAATTGAAGGTACTGAGGTCATAACAGAATCTAGTAGGACAAATATATTAAAACTTTTCATCTTCGGGATGAATATACATGTCGTATACAATTATTAAAGCTCTGATACGGTCTGAGGATCTTGTGAAAATTAAATAGAGCACACAAACATAAACAAAAAACATACCTTTCCAAATATGAAGTTGGGGTCGACATATTCTTGTCACAGGTGATCATTGCATGAAGGATATGAATCTGAATCCCTCTAGATCATCCACACATGCTTCAAAAACCCACTTCAATGCCAATCATTGAATTCCAGGTGTGGGCACATAGATCCGACGACACCTTCGACATCCCAACAATCACCACATCGACGTTCCTTCAATGAAAGAATATTAGATTGATCTGATCGCCTAGATCAAGAGATTATATCTCTATAAAGTAGGAGAGGATATGGAGACCTTATAAATCCCACAATTAATAGTACATTATGTGAGATCCAATCTCTATTTATAGTGGTTGTTCAAAATACTCGATAGGGTTCCCCGATCCCTATTTATTTAACGCCCACCAAATAAATTACCATGATGAACTAAACTACATTATAGATATTATTTATTATTTTATCACATACCTATAATATATGTTAAATATATTACATGATAAACCCGATTCATTAACTCGACTCATAATTCCCACTAATATTAAACAAACCTGGAATATTCAAATAATATTCTTTCGATTAATATTATTCCTCATATTTACTTAACTTGTAAATAAATTTAATAAATAAATTCAATACCAATTATTATTTACTTAAATAATATGAACTTTTTTATTTATCGATGATCAATAACTTGGAAAACACTCAGAACTCATGGTGGGTCCCACCATATCTGATATACATATTCAACAGAATAGAGAAGATTCATGAATATGCTATTGCGTGTGACCCTCTAGGCCCTTATCTTGATAGTAGTGAATAATATTAATAGACTAAGAGTGAAGTCTAGCAACCCATCAAGGCCCCTAAAGAGATAAGGATAATCGTAGTAATGGAAACCAACCTATGGACATGAACTGTGTAATATAATATCTTTATCTTTAGATATCTCATAAACTGGGACACACACTTGTGTAATAACCCTTTTCTTGCTTTATTATTTATTGATTTAACTAGATATATTTACCCTCAATAGGATTTTCCATGGTCTTATGATGGTACTACCATCATGATCAACAAGGTCTGAAATATATTACTTCCTCAACCTAGAAGCTACAAATCCTTTCTTGACCATTAAACCAATGTCATACCATCAATGATTCACCCAACACAAGCTACCTCACCATGATTTCAATATTATGGTTTTTTCCTTGCATTAAAGTATATGATCAAATAGAACGCATTGGTAACGATCTTGAGTCAGGAGATCAATACACATGTCCGCAGGTAGGAACAACCAATGACACTCAAAACATATGGTGTTCCTATTGGCAGGTTTGTCCTCATGATCTCACTACTAGAGATCACCAAGTGATAGATTTATGAGAGTAAGTCTCAATTATTATGATTTCCTAACACCTAATAGTTATCCATCAACTGTTTCTAGTCAGTATGATGTATCTAGACCATAGTAAATTAGTTTAAGATTAATGTCATAGTATCTCGAGGTTATCATTATAGTCTGGGATTTGATATAACCTTTTGATATGACAACTAATCTATGGACATTACTATTAAATAGTATATGCATAAAAGTATACACTATGATGGTAAGTATACATCATGTATATCTAACTATATACATTATATGGTAATCAAAAGAACTATTCAAGTTATGTCTAGGGAACCCACTATTACAACAATGATAACTTCTTAAGGTCTTAATAGAAAGTCCACTAAGGTTTTCTAAAAATTTTTCATATTTGAAAAAATAAGACAAGCTTTAATTTTGAGATATAGAAATAATACTCAGGTGTATCTAGAAAAGTCATCTGATAGAACACAAGCATAATACTTACCATTTAATCTAGAAACTCTAGAGGGTTCAAATATTTCTATGTGAACCAACTCTAGGGGATAAGAAGTTGAAACTTATTTCTTTTGTTTAAAAGAGATTTTATGATGCTTCCCTTTTGACATGGGTTACCGACGTTTTCTGTTGGGAATTCAAGTTTTGGTAGATCCTTTAATAATCCTTTCCTAGTTATCTTTCTAAGTGAGTGAAGGTTGCAGTGGCCTAGTCTCTTATGCCAAATCCAAGTATATATATTAAAGGTACTTAAACAAGAAATATTCTAGGAAAATAACGAATTCAAATCAATTGTATAAACACCATCATTATGCAAATCAGTAAAAACAAATACATGTTTTGAATAAAAAAATAATTATTCTCAAATTTAACATGATATACATCATCACACAACTGTGATATTCTAAGAAGATTATATTTTAAGACATCTATAAATAAGACTTTAGAAATCAAAATAGTGCTAGAATTATTGATTTGACCAAGTCAAGTTATCTTCCCTTCCACATTTTCACAAAAAGTGACATGTACACCATCTATTTTTATATGGATATTAAAGATCAAGTAGTCTCCAGTCTTGTGTCTATAACATATACTATTCAGATACCATAAGAGTTTACTGGTACTCTTCAACTAGGTTTCCTACAGCAAAATTAAACCAGAAAATTATTTTGGTACCCATATCTTCTTTGGTCTAGAGATGTTAGTAATAATATCCTTAGGAATACAAAGTTATTTAACTAGTTTACTCTATATAGAATTTAGAATTTTAGAAATGAAAATTTTATTTGGCCCATAAAAATAATATTTGTTTATAGAAATAGAAGAACTTGAATTAGGAAGAAAATTATTCTTATAACTCTTCATCTATCTAAGTTGGTAACCAATCCCAATGGTATACTTGGGTGTAGTTTGTTTTCCAAGCATTTTGGTAAGGGTTTCTCTACTATTTTTTAATATTTATAGATCATTTTTCAGTTTCCCATGGAAATTTTGAGTTCATTATTTTATTATAATTGGGAATTTTTTCCTTTCTCAACAGTAAATTTATATTTAAAGTGAGTAGAAAAGGCACGATGATTCTTTAGACTTTTATATCTATCCTCCAGATCATTGAATATTTCCTCTCTCATGTTATATTACTCAAATAAATCATCACTTCTCATGTTTTAATCATAGTTTTTATTCTCATAAATATTTGAAATATGAATAGGAGATACATAAATAGTATTTAGTACCTAAGATGTGTTTTTCATGAAACACATTTTAGCCCTATATTTTTTATCTTCTCTGATTGTGTCGGAGTCACTTGAACTGTCCTTAGAGGTGATCCAGGTGGATTTCATAGACTTTTTATACTATTTTCCTTTGTACTCATATTTTTTCTTATATTTTATCTTTGGAAAATTGACCTTGATGTGTCCTTTTATTTTTTCACTCATAATAGATTATATTATTAGTAGAATAATCCTTTTCCCACACTTTCCTATGATTTACTCTATTGTCATACTTACCTCTATAATTTGACTTCTTAAAGAATATATTCTTCTTGTATAACTATTTGAATCATCTGGATAGGTGATCTATTTTCTCATCACTATCGGTAAGTGATTCATCATTACTCTAACAGTCATCTTTGATTTTATATTTTAGATTTGAATCAAAAGTATTTAAGGATAAAGAATTTCCATTTCATTCATATCCTCATTCTTTATTCACTTTAAGTTCCTCTTTATACATCATAAGTTGTACAATCATCAACTTTACTAGTAGTTTGCTGATTTCCCAGTATTATCTGATAGAAATAGAATTTCCTCTCCACCTATTAGGTAGACATCTCAGAAGTCTCATCACTTGATCTTTATTAGGAAATTTATTCCCAAGTTCATGAATCATATTTATAATATCATTGAACCTTATATATATATATAATGGGTTTTCAGGTTTCATCTCAAATATATTATATTTAATGGTATATTTATTTAAGTTTGTCTCTTTGACATTGGAAGTTCCTTCATGAGAAATAACCAGTGTGTCTCATTTATTAAAAGCAGTAAAACAAGAAGACATTCTATTAAATCTATCTTTTATTAATTCATAGTATAATGCATTCATATCTTTATATTTATAGTCATATGTGGCCTTAGTGTCATCACGCCATTCAACTCTTACAACTTTGAGTTTTTCATATTGGTCCTCGATGATAGTCCAAATATCAAAGCCCACGCTCTCTATATGTTCCATCTTGATTTTCAATTGATAATAATTTGTTCCATTAAAATAAGAAGGCTGGTTAGTAGTTGTTCCTTATTTTATATTATTATCCATAAAAGCATAAATTTAAAATTAATAGAAATTTTAAGATCTTTTGGAAAAACTATATCACAGTAAAAAGTATTTTGAAATACTCTGATACCAAAAGTTGAACCCAATGGAAAAATCAAGAGGAGGTGAATTGATTTTACAATTAAAAACTTCTATTAAAAATGATTTAAAACTTAAATACCCTAATTTATAAAATACGTCCAATTAAAAAAAATAGTAAAGTCATATAATTTGATCTTTTTGAAAAGCTTCTTATAAGTTTGATCATAACTTGGTTAAAAATAAGTTTGAAAATTATTTCTAAATTTTGAAAAAAATTTAATCAAATCAAACACCGTATATAAAATAAAAAATAAAATAAACCAAACCAAAACCTGGATCAGGTTTTACAAAATAGCACACAAGGCTATCCAGGCTATACAAATACTCTTCTATAATTCAACATATAATAAATAAATAAACAACAACTGCACGTAGGAAATCCAGGCTACACAACCTCTTCCACAATTCTTCATGGGACAATTGATAAGGTAATGATAAAGTGAGTGTCTTTCACTCTCCAGTTCAATGTAGGAGCTGGTTCTAAATGATAAACAATGTACAATACACACACATATTAAAATTAAATAAAAAATAAAGTAATGGAAAATAAAAAATTTGGTCCAATAGAGTATTTTGTTCTCTAAGATATCCTTATCTTATGATTGTCATATTTTGATTTAGAATTTATGTGTGAAGACGTTCAGTTTTACTCAAATGTGTCATCAAAGTTTTGGTGAGAACATAGAGCCACAAAAATTCAAAATAGATCACTTGTTCTTCATTTTTGTTTAGGAAAAATTTTAATGTCTCTATGTTACATGTGCATGTTTTTCTCTTTCTTGCATTTCAATTTTTTTGTCTTTATTCATCCTTTTAAAAATGAAGTTTCTCTTTATAAATAGTCATTGATAAATCATCATGAATCTCCTTTTACTTTTGGTGAGAAATCCTGTATCAATTTTTTTTTCTGATCGACATTTAATTTTACATAGAAAAGTGATTTGATTAATATATTTAATAATATAATAATATAATACTTACCTTTAGACATGCTCGATTTAAAAATTTCACGTCATCATCCATGGTTGCTTCTATACTTTTAGGATTCTTTGATATGTTGTATTATTGATCACTTTTATCTGTGGTCAATCATTTTCTACTTTTGGTTGATCATCATGTACTTGAATTTGAACACTTTATACTTGTGGTAAATCCCATACTTCTAAAATTTTGAGACTTCTAACCACATTCACTTCAATTTCTCATGCAGCTGCATGGTTACTCATGCGGTTGATAAAAAAATCAATGATGAGACACCTATAGTTGATTTTTTATGAATGTGGACAATCAGTTGGTCCTGTGGTCACTTGGTTTTGTCTTACAATCACTTGTCTTTGTCATAAGGTTACAAAAATCGTTCTAATGATCATGAGGTCTATTGACTTTGTCATGTGGTCGATTCCATATTTAGTGAAATATTCATTCATTTCCATAAAATGAATTTACTTTCATAAAACATAAAATGAATTAGAAATAATATAAAAATGATTTTTTATTATTAAAATAAGGAATTGTTGGACTAAGACAACATAACTCAATACTCAAGACTAATATGGGTGATTCAACTTACAAAATCTCTGAAAACAACATAACCACCTCACTACCTTAATAGGACCTTGATCACTACAAAAAAGGGAATTATGACTTAAGAAGTCTTAGAGAAAGGAATATTCTATCTCCACTACTCTATTCTAAGTTTGGGAAGAGTCTTAAACCAAGAGAGATTCACATAAATGACAGAAAGGATTCACCTTATGGATCATCCTAAATGACAACCTTCACACTCTCTCAAGACACCATTATAGGTGGAAAAACTAAATAGCATGAAGCATGAGTCTAACCCATTGAAGTTTCAAAAACCAAACCAAAATGTCCCAATAAACACCAAGGGACAAACCAAAATGCACATTTCACTAAAGAAAGGGATATAAAAAAACATATTTAAAAAAACTTCATTTTATTTAAACCATACTATTTTTCACAAAAGTTTCAAATTCAATTCTAAAAATCATGCATGTTTTTAAAATAACTCAGCCCCTTTTGAAATGTTTCATTTCAATTAGAAAACTCACAAAAACATCTATTCTTTAAAATTAAAATATTTCATCGAATTAAAAATCCTCGTTTCATAAAATCACACACATTATTTGAACCATTCAAATTATTTAAAAAAAACCACTTGAACTTCATAAATTTCCCATTTTTATTTTCTAAATCACTTTATTCCATTATAAAATAAAAACTTTTCATGAACCTCACTTACATTTCAAAACATTTCCATGTAAACTCACTTTCATTTCAAATAATTTTCACTAATTTTACTCACCCTTCAAAAAGTTTTCCCAAATTTCATAATAAAATAAACCACTTTAGAAACACCCCATAATAATAAAAAATACCATATAATAAACCACAACATGAGGTTTTCAAACCAAAACCCTTCTCAAAATCCCCCTTTTAATTTAGAAGAATATAAAAATTCAAAATGAAAAGGGAAGAATAATCCATTTTTTAAAATTTCATGGGAACTAAAATTCTTTCATTCCTTCATAAAAAATAATTTCATAAACAAATAACCCCAAGAGAATCCTTTTTTCCATCCCAAAATCAATTTACCAAAACACAAAACTGATATTTCAAATCATGAGGCCAAACAAAAAGGTACAAAACCTTACTAAAGCATCACCCAATAACATTAATTCACAAAAAAACTCCCTTAGTCAACCTCACACCAATGGTAGACACTATTAGGGTCAATTCAAAATCCAAGGGATCCAAAACAATAAATCTAGGGGGAAGAAAAATTATGCACAGTTTGGCCAAACGAACTGACATATCACGTGTCAACCATGAAACAACCTTTGCATTGGATTACAGATCCACCCAAATGAGATCCATATGGTTTTCTAGGTCATGTGAGATAACTGTAAAGTTTTGGTTCTTCCTCTATTTTTACCTCAAAATATCAAAGAGACCCCCCAAATCACCAGTATACTTAATTGGGATCAAAATAACATAATATCATAACAAAAAACATAAAACATAATCAAAACCAAACTTAAAATCAAAACTCAAATCCCAACTTCCCATGGTAACTCAAGGTTTATCACGAAAGGTGGTGATTAAGAACCTAGTTGTGATCTATCACTTGAGTTATAAAGACTATCTTAATCTATTTTCTACCAAGGAACAATCCTATTATCAAGTGACTATTTTAGGAACCTAGGACCTATTAATAACTTATGATTTGATTCCATTTGTAAGGAATCGGTTTGGGATGACCTGACACATCACACAACCTGATCCAACACTAGGCCCAAAGGGTGTTTTCAATACCCACGGGCTGAAAACTATTGCCCAGGTATAAATTATGTACACTTGGGAACTATTTCACCCTATGAAACCAAATGATCACATCATGTATCTATCCTAGGAATCCAACATGACTTATATGTGTATTATATTCACATGAATAAAATAAATGGTTTCACTATAAATGAAACAAACAATCAAAGAATTACATAATAGTAAAAAAATACTAAAAAAAATAATCAACAATGCATAAACTAAATGTAAAGAAAACCCCATATATACAATGAGACAAAATAAAGGTCTAGGATGAAAATACTGATACATAAACATCCAAAAAAATAATAAAACCAAAATCAAACCACTACCATCCATCTCCTCGTGAACCACAATCACTTACCACATCCCATATCATCTTTCATTAGACTAATCTGAACATAAAAACTGAATAAGATCAAATCATGAGCACCTGAAATAAAATATGTGAGATTAATACACCCATTGGTGTATGTAAGGTTTTATATAACAATCTTAGTAGTATTCCACCATAGATTTTGTGCAATTTTATTTCAAATCGCATTTCATTAATGCTTGTTTGAAATATAATTAGAAATTAGTTTTTTCACATCAATGTGTACCGAAACCAAATAACATTTCGTAATAAATTTTATAAAAATTTACCCATTATTTATATAATAAAGTTTTAAAATCATGATATTTTAAAATAAATACCATGTTTTATAACATACAAGATATGTAACACCAAACTTAAATGAACCATGAAATATTATTATTTAAATATGACCATTATAACTTAGTCGTTGAATTAGAGGGTATGAATAGGATTAACCACATTATGATATATATATAAATTTCATAATCAATACAAATTTATTTATTAATTATTAGGAAATAATCACTCCAATTTTAGTAAAGTCATTTCACTCTTTAAAAATATGTTTTCTTCAATAACAATTTTTATTATTTTTGTTAGTGAATATTATAATTATTTTTTGGAAATTTTAGAAATTTTTGAACTTTTATTTGATAAAAATGATATAATTTTTTAAATTATCATGTCAAAATTATCTTTGAGTTAATTTTTTGTATTTTTCTGAAAGAATTGATTTTCTAGTAAATAGTTAAAATATTGATTTTTATTGAAAATTGTATTTTTTATTCAAGAACTTATGAAGTTACATTTTTTTTAAAATGGTTTCAAAGTAACATTTGTTCTATTATTTTATTAATAATCCAATTAATTTAATTGGAATCAATATTATGGTTGAATTAGGTATAAAAACATTATTATACTTAAAAAGGCATTTTTCTTAAAAATTATTTTGCTTTGCATTTTGTGTTTTAATATTAAAATAATTTATGCAACTTATAGAAATTTAATCTTGAAAAATCAATTTCATATTTGAAATTATAATTTTCAAATTTGGTAAATATTCCCCTTTTAATTTTGGTCATTATGAATTGTAATCTTAGTAAATAATTATTAACACAATATGAGTAAATCGAGAAATTAAGGTTAAAATTATATGAACAGAACTAAAAAATGACCCTAAAACTTTTATTTATCCTATTGGATGAGTTTAATTCATCCATTTATATCCATTTTTCAAAAATATGATAAATTGGTGCCATATTTATTTGATTTTGACCTTTATAATATTTAAGTAAAATATAAAGTAAAAAATGTCACTTTCTTACTTTTAATATCTATAAAATTTTATGACAGGGATAAAAACAACTGATATTTGGTTATAAATTTTTATTTGAAATATAAATTATTTTTTATCATGGTAATTTATTTCTAATTTTTTGTGATGAAATAATTACCTTAAATGCATACATAGTAGCGACATAATATTTATTCAATTAATAGAAAAATAAAATAATTGATTATAAAAATATGAAAAGTAATATAATTTGAATTAATTATCATGTTAAAATAATTTTATAGACAAATATAACATTTTAGGTATGTTTTAATGCATTATATTTTAATTTAATTGTTTTCATTTAGTTTTCAAAGTCAAATTAAATGAATAGTTTCAAAATTTACATTAATGATATTTTATAATAAATGATATTTTATTAAATGATTTAAAATTACTATAAAACCTATATTTGTCCATGTAATTTTTATATGGTTTTAAACTTCAAGCATGGTCCATTAATGGCCTAATTTTCCTTTTATAGTAACTATATTGGTCATTAAAGAGTAAAAAACTTTGTTATCGTAGTAATCGTAAAAAATGGTTAACATGAGTTAAAACAAAAAGATAAGGGTAATAAATAATATAAACTTACCCAAAAAAATTTATGAGATTATTTATACCCATACTCATATTATCTTAAAATTATATCATTTTGGATTCATTTTTTATTGGAATTTAATTTATATTAATTTAATACCTTAAGTAATTCCAAAAGTGTCTCTTCCCTCACTAATAAAAGGGAACCTCCTCTCCTATTTTATTAACACTTCAAAAACATTTTGGTTCATCCAATACCTACCAAAATACCTTTTTAAATCCATATCCACATCCTAGAGTCATTTTTTTATCATAAAAACAACCTAGGAATTCTTTTGATGTATACCATAAGAGGTTGTCCGAAGAAGAATGGTTCTTAACAAAGCATTTTCATTTTATTTATTCTTCTACCACCTTGAAAAATTATTCAAACATAATGAAATAATTACAACAATATATTCAATATACTGATATATTTTTATATAAATTTCATAACTTATATCCATACCATCTTCCATCAATTGGGAAATGAAACCATCGTTCTTGTGTATGGCAGAATACCACCTCGTGAACTATATAATTCATTTTCAATCACCACCTCTCATGGATTTATATAATGATTTATTTAATGTGTATATATATTATATTCATAAAATATTTATAATTATGTAAAATTAATATATCATATATTTTTATAACATTCCATTCATTGAAAAATGATAATGTCTTTTTTCGCGTACGTGTGGATTACCACCTCCACAAAGCGATGTGATTCATTTTTTATTACTACAACACATGGATAACATATATAAGTGTACTTAAATAAATAATATAGTATTTATAATATAATTATTTTTTAAAAGATAAAGTAATTCTTACCTTATTTCTATAATGGCCGTTGAAAAATGGAAATGTTACTCATGCGTAAGTACGAATTACCATCTCCAAGATTGTAACATAGTTAATTTCTTATAACCATCTTTTATATTTGGTTTTAAAAGTAAAATAGATTTATAAAATCAATAATTATGTCATGATTATTATTTTGGATATGTTGAAATAAGGACCTCTTTGAAAATAGTCAACCTACCAAAGTCATTTTGGATATACGAGTCGCATATCGTCAAAACGTCCAATGTGAACTTAATTGATAATGTAATTGAATATAACAATGTATTAAATAAAATATAAGGAATTATTAACTTGAAAAATATTCTTAATAAAGTAAATAATTGTTTAAACTCCTTTTTTTCATGTGAGAATGATAATTTTCAAAGGGGAATTCCTCAAGAAAAAGAGAAGTGAGGAATATTAAGGGCCACACACTTTGCCTAGGTAATAACACACAAGGAACAATTAGTAGCATCTTGAAAGTCCAGACTAAATTCCAATGTCACCATGTAGGTTAACCCTGTGTGATGTAACTATTGTGTAGGCCCCAGACAGGCATGCCCAAGATAACCGCTTAGGTCACACCTACACGATGACCAATGCGAGACACCTACACAGTAACTAGTGAAACCCACTTGTGCGATAACCTACGCGAACCACCTGTGTGAGCCACCTCTTTCACCCAAGGTATCAAGAATTCCTATAAATTTGACCCTTATTCTCCTCATTTCACAATATTAGAAAACCTGAAGAAACCTCGAAGCTCTGCTCACCTTGGTCCTTTGCCCAGGCCTCAAAAACCTTTTAGGTATATTTCCAAGACTTAAAAGAATAGGGAATTAAGGGTGTAGTAGGATTAAAGTTTACCTAGTGTTTTAAACAGAGAACACCTACGTGATCCACCTCCTATAATTCAAGTACACTAGGGTGAATTCCCCTTCACAAAATGTCACATTCATATTTTTAATAACCACATTATTTTTAAGATGGTGTTATTATGAATATATATTCAAATATAGATATTATTTTTAAAGATAAAATTTTTATCTAGATCATTGTATTTTATTTTTAATTTTTAGTAAATAAATAATTACCTTACATAATTATACTACTATGATGAAAAAAATATTTTATTAATTAAACAATCAAATAAATGATGATTTTAATTAAAAATTATATTTCTCATATTTAGAAAATTATTTTCATAAAATAGAGTCCATTTTTGAAATCTACATGTCAAAAATTGGTTAGATTTTTTTTGGGTTTTTTCTAAAATAGTTTAATTTTTTGTGAATAGTTAAATATTGAAATTTGTGATATTTGACATTATAAGTAAATGAATTAATTTTTTATTCATGGTTGAGTCATGGATGATTTAAGTGGCCATTATATTGAATTCACATGCTCTAGTTACTATATTTAATCATAATAATCAATAATATTGATAGTCTTGAGCCAAAATAATAAACTATTGAATAAAATAATCAAAAAAACACACCTCTCCTCCACTATAAATACCACACCTCACCACCCTTTCTCCTCACACCTTAAAATATTTGGATCTTGATTATATTTTATCCAATTACACTCTCAATCCTCTTCCCCATGTCTAAGATTTTCTGGTCTCAATAAAAGACCAAACCCAAGTGCCTTAAAGGGTTTCTTAAGGATAAGAAATTCAAGTGGTAAAATCCTCTTTTGTTCTCTTTTAATTTCTTTTTCTTTATTTTATTTTCTTATCCTATCCACATATATAATTTCCAAAACATCATGATAACTATAGTATCATATATATACATGAATGTTATTGTTTTAATGGAATATCCATAATCAAGTCTCTTTTTTTCTCCTTTAATTACGAAAAATGAAAATATCGTCCGTGAGGTGTTGATTCATCACCTTCGTGGATGGTGAGTTTTATTTTTTCATTACTGACTTAAATACTGGTCATAAAACCATTTTTATGGTTAAACTAGATTATAATATGTGTATTAAAACTTATTTAATTTTCTAGAACCAGTATATTGTAAGAACCCGGATCTTCTTTTCAGGTACGTTTTTCCTTTTTCTGAAGTTTTTGAGAAAAATGAATTTTCTGAAAATTTTAGAAGTACACGCCATTTACTTTCTGAGTACACGCCGTGTACTCTTCCCCAGTTCTAAGCCGTGTGCTGACCATGTCCGGGCCATACACATGGTGTGTAAGGCTGAGGTGGAGGCCGGTTATTTCGGAGTACGGAAAATTCGAAGTACACGTCGTGTACTCAAAAAGTACACACCGTGTACTTTTATTTTTTTTTCATTAAACGGACCGGGGTCGCACCTAACCCCTATTTCCATCTTCTTCTTCAGCTTTCATCCGTCCGAGAGTGACCATATGGTCGGATCTTCTACGGAGTCCTGCCTCACCGACCATTCTCCGATTCGAGCACGGTCAGTTGTGTTGGAATCGCAGCGGTGAGTTCTTCCTTCTGCTTGAGCCTTGTTTCCTGATTCCTCCTTGTTTTCAAGTTATCGTGGGATGAATGTTTCATGTGTTTTCTCAGATCTATGTCTTTCTAAGAGGAATCTTTCGTCGTGGTTCATGTATATCGATCTCCTAGGATCGAGGTAGGTGGTTTGTGCCTTTCCGTAGAAAATTGATGAACATTTTGTGTAATTTCCACCAATACCCTTGAACGGGGTATTGCGTGTTTCCTGTTTTTCCCTTGTTACTTGCCTGCTTTGCTTTATTGCTTTAGTAGGGGTTATTGCTTGTGATTAGAGTAATTTTTTTGTGCTCAGATTTCCTTTCCATGCTTGTTCTGCCTGTTTGGCATTTTCCAATTGCCATGCCTAGTTGTAGGATAGTGGAACTGTTGTTTTATTATTTCTGTTGAGACTTAGTTGTTAGCCAAGTAGTTCTTGAGGTTTACTTGGACGATGCACACGTGATGATCATGTTTAGTTATACTCAGGACTGTGAGAACCTAGAGTAGTAGACCAAAGGGAGAATTGATGGAAGGGCTTCTCCAGAGTGTCTTTTAATTACGATGCGAGACCACAAGGGGAATTGATGTTGAGTGCTTCCCCAGAGAGTCTGTAGATCCACGACGTGGGCCAAAGGGGGAATTAACATTGAGTGCTTCCCCAGAGATCCTTTAGCACGATACGAGACTATAGGGGGAATTGACGGTGAGTGCTTCCCCAGAGAGTCTGCTTAATTATGTAGCTGAACGAGAGGGGTGAGACTGTGTATTCCTCCTAGAGAGTTGCTTGTACTTAGAGGTTAAACCATAGGGGTTAGACTGTGAGATCTACCTAGAGGGTTACCTGTTTTCTTCTTGTTGCTGACTTCTTACTTGTGTGTTTTACTTGTTAGAGCTGTGGATTGTAGCTGCTTGTGATTCCTATTTACTGCTTCTTGTTATTACTGCCATATATTCATTGACTGTTAGGCACAAATCTTTGGGTGATTTCCTACTGGGATTGTATCCCACACCCTGTTTGGGCCATGCTTTTGGGCCCAAGCAGACTATGTTGCTGCAGTTATAGACAAGGGCAAGTTCCCTTCTACTTCGGGATCTTGACTGCATCAGGAGCTGGGGAGCATGGGGCCGAGCCGTGGCTCGTGATGCTGAGGAGATTACTTTGTTTTTCTTTTTCACTTGGTTTCAGTTGTATTTCAGCATGTTGTTGTGTTTTTTGTTTTCCTTAGATACTTGTACCTGCTGCATCATTGTCATTATAGTTATATATATACATTTCTTCCGCTGTTTGGTTTCTGTTGTTATGCATGTTGTTTACTGCTTCCGCAGTTTATTGTTGTTTTCTTACCTTGTATACCTTACCGAATGAAGGCATAGTTTCCCCACCAACTCACCAAGGCCCTCGCTGTTAGTCGGCAGCCTCTGGCGTTCGGGGAAATGCGCTTGAGGTCATGTGGCGAACCGGGTACGGGGCACCAGTGGAGGGGCTCCGGACTCGGGTCGTTACAAAGTGGTATCAGAGGAGTTATTTTCTCTTGCTTTACTGTTTGGAGACCTTAGTCAGGGATAAGACGGATTCGGTACTTGGCATTAAGCTGTGCTCGGGAGTAGCTAACCTGTGTACAGGGAAAATCTATATTACCTCGTTAATTGCAGTTGCTGATTCTGAGATTTTATAGTTGATCTGATTTCACCGAGAGTGATTCACATGGCTTGTGCTATTACTGTTTTGATATTACAGTTCTATTTCTATCGCAACCCGATGAGATGAGGGTATGTCATCTCATGCATCATATAGACACTTGTAGGAATCACATTCCATGCATTCTTTCCATGCCATCTAGGTTGAATTAGCAATTGCATGCTGTTGTGATAGGCTCTGTGTAGATTATGCATGTTGTTCTGATAGATGCTTGATAGATTCTTTGCTGTTATGTTAGAAAATTGTTATTTTGTTCCTTGCTTAAAATGAATGCCAAATTTTGGTTCTTGAGGTGTTATGGGCCCTCACAGATCGAAATTTGACATCTTTTCCCTTGTTTTTAGTGTTTCTGGAATTCTGCGCAGTTTCTGAGCTACTACCCAGAAAAACCCAGAATACACGACGTGTACTTTTTAGATACACGCCGTGTAGTTTTCAGGCTGTTTCACTGACTGTGTGAGCAGAACACGGTGTCGTAGGAGTAACTTCGGGAACAGGGCGTGTACCATTGGTACACGCCATGTGAGTTCGGATCTGTGTACCCGGCCGTGTCACTAACAACACGGGCCGAGGAAGCTCGGGTAGAACATGCTGTGTCCGTAGGGAACACGCCGTGTAGTCCTGTCCAGGTACCCGGCCGTGTCACGAACAACACGGGCCGACGTGACCTTCTTTTCTGCACGTCGTGTCCATAGGGAACATGCCGTATAGTCCTGTCTAGGTACCCGGCCGTGTCACGAACAACACGGGCCGGTGTGACCTTCCTTTCCACACGCCGTGTTGCTCGAAACACGCCGTGTAGTCTTTCCCAGGTACCCGACTGTGTCACGAACAACACGGGATGGTGTTGCCTTAGCCTATACATGCCGTGTTTGTTTGTAGAACACCGTGTCAGGTCCATCCGTGTAGACGGCTCTGTACTCAACAACATGGACTGTCGGAGCCTTGTCTAGTACACGCCGTGTTTGTTTCGAACACACCGTGTAGCCTCGGGTTGAGTCGGACCGTGTGGGTTAGCCGTGTAAGGATACTCGGGCAGGGGAATAGTTTTCAAGTACACACTGTGTGTGGGGGTCAACACGCCGTGTAGTTTGAAGTGTACATGACTTGTAGGTCAGGGGTACACGCCCATGTCAGTGGCTTAAGAAGACACGCCATGTAGTTTTATACACACAGTGTAGTCGTGTTTTGAAAACTTGTGTGTTTTTCTTCCCCTGTTCCCATTTTGTACTCTTGTGTTCTCTGTCCTTGTTTTCCTGATCTAAGGTGTGCTTTTGATCTTTCAGATCTATGACTCCGAGACGTCCTCCGGTCGTACGTCTATCATCAGGCAGTGATCAGACGCCAGACAGGGCTAATCAAGGACTTCCTATCGATCCCCCAGCCGAGCCAGCCTTGGCACCGGTTGTCATACCAGTTGCAGGCACTGATGCGCAGTTCAGGGAAGGTTTCATGAGGATGATGCAGGCCTTCCAAGGAGCACCGCCTCCTGCCTCATCTATGGAAAACATGACGCAGGTTTTCCAGCAGCAGCATCCTACCATATTCTCGGGGGAGGGAGGACCTCAGGCTACAGAGTCATGGCTGGAAGCCATGCTGACTATCTTCGAGCATCTGGAGACGCCTCCAGAGAGGCAGGTCAAGCTCGCCACCTACATGCTCTAAGACTCCTCCAAGAGGTGGTGGGACGTGATCTCACTGGCGGGTCAGTAGCAGGCTATGGCTTGGGAGGAGTTCCAGCGCGTGTTCTACGACTACTTCTACCCAGAGACCCTGAGGGCCGATCGAGCCTGGAAGTTCATGAGCTTAGAGCAGGGTACTCTATCTGTCATGGAGTATTCCTCTCGTTTCACTGAGCTGCAACATTTTACCCCCCTTCGGGATGGGAGTGGGGTGTTCTTGGCAAGGAAGTTTGAGGATGGAATCAGACGGGAGATACACTCACAGGTGAACATCTTCCAGCTGACTTCTATTACTTCCATCGTCAACCAGGCACTGATTGTAGAGTGCAATCTGAGAGACTCTGGAGCTACGAGCCAGGAAGGTTCTGCTTCCAGAGCTAGATTTCCTTCAGATGACAGTAAGAAGCGCCGTAGGGAGCCTACGCGCGGTGATTCGAGGAAGCGAGACGTATCATGAGGCAGTGCAGGTGGGTTGAGTATCTTCAGTCTTTTGATTTCGAGCTTGCCTATACGTCGGGAAAGGGAAACGCCGTGGATGATGCGTTGAGTAGAAGAACTCAAATTCAGGCAGTTCAGGAGGCCATTAGTGAGTGGAAATTGATGGCTTTGTTCTCTGAGATGCATCTGGAGGTGCACGAAAGATGGGGACAGACTGTTCTATCTTCTGTAGCTGTTACCTCCATGATACTTGATCGGGTACGGATGAGGAAGCTATCAGAATCATAAGGCTTAGTCCTGAAGGAGAGTGTGTCAGGAGGAGACCCTTTTCCTGGATGGACAGTGGGCGAGGATGAGATCTTGCATTTCCAAGGACGCCTATGGGTGCCAGCAGACATACGTGAGGAGCTGATGCATGATTTACATTCCTCTGTTTGGGCAGTTCATCCTGGCGTCACCAAGATGTATCGGGACATTCATCGCCAATACTGGTGGCCAGGTATGAAGAAGGATGTTGCTGGTTTTGTCATGAGATGTTCTACTTGTCAGCAGGTGAAAACAGAGCATCAGTGACCAGCAGGCCTTTTACAGCAGTTACCCATTCCAGAGTGGAAGTGGAATGATGTTGCGATGGACTTCGTGACCGGGTTGCCAAGATAACCTTGAGGGAACGATGCTATTTGGGTTGTCGTCGACAGACTTACGAAGGTTTCTCACTTCTTGACGATCAAGGAGACCTTCAGTGTCGATGTCTGGGATGACTTTACATCAGAGAGATCATTCGTCTGCATGGAGTTCCACGCTCTATTGTTTCAGACAGAGATGCGCGCTTTACCTCTCGATTCTGGCAGGGACTTCAGAAGGCCTTGGGTACGCAGGTACTTTTGAGTACATCATATCATCCCCAGACTGATGGCCAGTCTGAGTGCACGATCCAGGTGCTTGAGGATATGCTCCGGGATTGCATTCTAGACTTTTAAGGATCTTGGGAGAAGCATATACCTCTAGTGGAGTTCGCCTACAACAACAGTTTCCAGGTGACCATCCAGATGGCGCCATATGAGGCTTTGTACGTTAGGCCATGCCAATCACCCTTATGCTGGCTGGAGGTAGGAGAGGCAGCTTTGTTGGGACCTCATCTTGTTCAGGAGACTTCAGAGTAGATAGAGATGATTCAGAAAAGGATGACTACAGCGCAGTCTCGACAAAATTCTTATGCTGATCAGTGGAGGCGACCTCTGGAGTACGAGGTTGGTGATCAGGTTTTCCTACGTGTCGCACCGAGGTTGGGACACAAAAGGATTCAGAGACAGGGTAAGCTTTCACCGCG
This sequence comes from Viscum album, assembly GCA_963277665.1. Classification (NCBI taxonomy): domain Eukaryota; kingdom Viridiplantae; phylum Streptophyta; class Magnoliopsida; order Santalales; family Viscaceae; genus Viscum; species Viscum album. The sequence goes on from OY728147.1 coordinate 681,012,102, forward strand.
GTACGTCGGGCCGTTTGAGATCTTGGAGAGAGTGGGGCCGGTCGCCTATAGGTTGAAGCTACCTCAGAAGTATCGGGCCATACACGAAGTCTTCCACGTCTCTCAGCTCCGACGTTACTTTTCAGACCCGTCTCACTTCTTTCATCTTGAGGAAGTCGAGCTTGAAGTAGATGCGTCATTCGAGGAGCATCCTATCCGGATTGTTGATCGTAGTACGAAGGTTCTCCATGGGTGGTCTGTTCCTCTGGTACGAGTGCTATGGAAGCACGAGCAAGTACAAGACGAGACCTGGGAGAGGGAGGCTGATGTACGATCGCAGTGGCCGGAGCTGTTCAGGGTTTCTTCTTCTCCGACTCGTTAGGGAAATTCGGGGACGAATTTTTTTAAGGGGGGAAGTTTGTAAGAACCCGGATCTTCTTTTCAGGTACGTTTTTCCTTTTTCTAGAGTTTTTGAGAAAAATGAATTTTCTGGAAATTTCAGAAGTACACGCTGTGTACTTTCTGAGTACACGCCGTGTACTCTTCCCCGGCTCGAAGCCGTGTACTGGCCGTGTCCGGGCCACACACACGGTGTGTAAGGATGAGGTGGAGGCCGGTTATTTCAGAGTACGAAAAATTAGAAGTACACGTCATGTACTTTTCTTTTTTTTTTCATTAAACGGATCGGGGTCACGCCTAACCCCTATTTCCATCTTCTTCTTCAGCTTTCATCCGTCCAAGAGAGACCATATGACCAGATCTTCGATGGAGTCCTGCCTCGTCATCCGTTCTCTGATTCGAGCACGGTCAGTTGCATTGGAATCGCAGCGGTGAGTTATTCCTTATACTAGAGACTTGTTTCTTGATTCCTCCTTGTTTTCAAGTTATCGTGGGATGAAAGTTTCGTGCGTTTTCTCAGATCTACGTCGTTCTAAGAGGAATCTATCATCGTGGTTCACGTATATCGATCTCCTAGGATCGAGGTAGGTGGTTTGTGCCTTTCCATAGAAAGTTGATGAATATTTTGTGCAATTTCCACCAATACCATTGAACGGGGTATTGCATGTTTCCTGTTTTGCCCTTGTTACTTGCCTGCTTTGCTTTCTTGATTTAGTAGAGGTTATTGCTTGTGATTAGAATAATTTGTTTGTGCTCAGATTTCCTTGACATGCTTGTTCTTCCTGTTTGTCATTTACCAGTTGCCATGACTAGTTGTAGGATAGTGGAACTATTGTTTTATTATTGCTGTTGAGCCTTAGTTGTTATACAATTAGTTCTTGAGGTTTACTTGGAGGATGCACACGCACTGAGCATGTTTAGTTATACTCAGGACTACGAGAACCTAGAGTAGTAGACCAAAGGGAGAATTGACGGAAGGGCTTCTCCAAAGTGTCTTTTAATTATGATGCGAGACCACAGGGGGAATTAACATTGAGTGCTTCCCCAGAGAGTCAGTAGATCCACAATGCGGGCCACAGGGGGAATTGACGTTGAGTGCTTCCCCAGAGAGTCTTTAGCACGATACGAGACTATAGGGGGAATTGACGGTGAGTGCTTCCCCAGAGAGTCTGCTTAATTACGTAGCTGAACCAGAGGGGTGAGACTGTGTGTACCTCCCAGAGGGTTGCTAGTACTTAGCGGTTAAACCATAGGATTAGACTGTGAGAGCTACCCAGAGGGTTACCTGTTTTCTTCTTGTTGCTGACTGCTTACTTGTGTGCTTTACTTGTTAGAGCTTGGATTGTAGCTGCTTGTGATTCTTGTTTACTGCTTCTTGTTATTACTGACATATGTTCATTGACTGTTAGGCACAAATCTTCGGGTGATTGCCTACTGGGATTGTATCTCACACCCTATTTGGGCCATGCTTTTGGGCCCAAGCAGACTATGTTGCTACAGGTATAGACAAGGGCAAGAGCCCTTCTACTTTGGGATCTTGACTGCATTAGGAGTTGGGGAGCATGGGACCGAGCCACGGCTCGTGATGTTGAGGAGCTTACTTTGTTTTTCTTTTGCACTTGGTTTTAGTTGTATTTCAGCACATTGTTGTGTTTGCTGTTTTCCTTATATACTTATTCCTGCTGCATCATTGTCATTGTAGTTATATATATACATTGCTTCCATTGTTTGGTTTCTGTTGTTTTGCATGCTGTTTACTGCTTCCGCTATTTATTGTTGTTTTCTTACCTTGTATACCTTACCAAATGAGGGCATAGTTTCCCCACCGACTCACCAAGGCCCTCACTGCTAGTCTGCAGCCTCTGGCATTTGGGGAAACGCGCTTGAGGTCTTGTGGAGAACCGGGTACGGGGCACCAGTGGAGGGGCTCCAGACTCAGTTCGTTACATATATAAACATACTATTAAATAAAATGATACTAGTTTGTGAAGGTCGTAATAACCACCAAAATAAAATTATCATTTTTCATTAAAGTTTTTTCTAATGAATCATCCTCATACCATATAACCAAATGATATATGAGGACCAATTAAAATCCTAGAAATATATTAATATCATTTCATTCCACTTCTATAATTTTGTTTCCATTTGACAAGAACTCTCATAATTATACACATGGGAACCGAACATAAAACCATGAAATTAACACTTCTAGAACAATGAAATTGAACTCTCTAACACATCAAAATGGCCATAAATTAACTTAATAAGATTATAATAAATAAAATACATGTAATGGGAATATAGTTTGACTGTTTACAAAGTGGTAAGGTAATTCTTAACCTAATTTCCATTCTTTGGGTTAAATTTATACTCCATTGATTATGTCATGATATGATTATATATAAAATGAATTTTTATTATATTAAGTTTTATTTCAAATTGTTTTATGTGGGTTTATATATTATTTATTCATTTTATTAATGCTCACATCAATGATATTATATTTGTAAAGGAATTTATTTTAAAAATACTCTTTTAAATGTTTCATTTTTTCAAAATTTAAAAGTAATGTTTTTTTAATATGTATAATGGAATAAGTGGATTTTATCATTTTCATGATTCATTAATTATTTTGAAGTTTCCTTTACAATATTACAAGGTTATTTTCAAAGAAAATGTTTTCTTTTATAATTGCGCATCTTTTTAAGAATAAGTGATTTCAAAGGTTCAAAAGGGAATTTTCCTAATGATTTTTTAGGGAACTTATTAAAGTGTATATGTCAACATCCTTTGTTGAATACTATTATTATTTTAGGATGATCTCTTATGATACCATTTACCATATTTTATTAAATGTTTTATGATCAATTTGACTAAGGATGTACTATTTTGACACCATTCACCATATTTCTCTAGATGGTTTATGATTATATTTATTGAATGAGAAAAGTATTTGCATTTTGTATTCTAGTTTAAATATGAATGATTATCTTGATTATGTTTCACCTCATTCATATTAGAAATGAATTGGATTTAGTAAGTGTTGGGTGGAGCCTTCTATAGCCCCTCGATGCATCGGTAGTTCTCATGAGACAAAATAGTCTGGGTTTTGGCAAAGGCCTTACCCATTTATGCAGAATTATTGGATGAGGCCTTGATGGTATGTTTATGATTTATTGTATTATCTCATTATCTCATTATGATATTATTTATTGATAATCCATGTGATTATTCGACTCGTAGAATATCCATGTTTAAGTTTCATTCTCATGTGATTATTTATATGGAATTATTTGACCATCTTTTATTCCTTCTATATTATGCTCAAGATTATGTTTTAATGGAATGAATTTTTAGTTATTCAGATTTCCTTATTGTTTATGATGGTTTTATGATATATTTTGTCGTATGCTTACCTTTACTAAGCATCTGAGCTCACCCCTTATGTTTTATTTTTCCCTAGGATTCTAAGAGGTATATTATGATTTCCATGTAGGGATAAGCTATGAGAATAAAAGTGTTTTCAATGGAGTTACTATGTTGTATTCCATTTCAAGTTGTAATGTAATATTTATGTTTGTATCTAGTTTTCCAAAGCTATTAAACTATTAGGTCCTTTGGGATGTGATTTCTTGTTCTTAGTAACAATGTGATAAAGCAAAGAACCAACTCTGAGCTAATGGGGTTTGGGTCTTTACATCAAACATCACCAACACAAGGCTCTATCGATGCCCCATGTCGCTTTGGATAAGTCTCACTACCAGGACCACCATCAGTAGGGAACCTATCCAAGTAAGAAATTCACACCACTGGCTCGATCCAATCCTCTACCACATGAAAAGGGGTTTGGTCTCACTACAAAGCCTAGTAGATCTCTAACTATAAAACATGTGGTGGACACTCAACATAGGTGTGTCATCTATCAGTGCCTCAATGTCAAAAAGTTTCTACATGGAGAATACTAGTCACCAAAACAACCATTTTATCAAACAAGGTCCGCACAAGCCAGAAAACCCAGATCACTACCTCGAGTCAAACCTATACTGCATGTGGGTCTGTCTCATCATGGTACCTCAATGGTCTCCATTACTGGAACTCATGTAATGTACTAATCTTTCATGTACCATTGTCTTGTCCTCTTAGAGCTGTCGAATTCTCAAAAAGCATACGATCATCTTCCTAATCCACAGAAGGATCCATGAACTGCTCAATAGATGGTAGCAATGCTCAGTTCCCACCAGAAGAAAACACCTCATGGGTAGGTCCCTAAATTGAGGCCTCATCACGCAACCGGTCATCATCATAACCCTGTATTGAAATCCAAGATGGTTATCATCACGGATTAATATTGATAGCTATCCAGACGTACCACATTCAAAGAGTATATATGGATATATGAATCAAGAAAGATAGTCAAAGGGCCCAATCTTATATGATTCATGTACCATTATTTCCTATAAACAATGTCTCGGTATGCCAAGTACATAAGCAGGTAGTTAGAGTCCTGGTGAATATATACATCAGTCGGCACACAAATACTGGGTTCCCTGACCTGAAATCTGCACTTAAGGCACTTTGGAATTGTTACTCTAAGTCTCAACCAAACCTAATAAGGGGAAAAACTCCAAACATCATTCTAAGATCAAAACACCTCTAATACCAATCTATCACAACCTGACCCACCTGGGCCTGCCTGGTCGGTGGAAGGTTGAACCGCAACTACCCCAAGCCTACCTCCATTGTCAAGGGTATAATGGTAAGTGCTAAAAGTAATAACTAAACTAGGAGGCCATTGACTAATGTTTCAGTATGCACACACCCAACCATCTCCATGTAGAAGTGAAGAGGAATAATAATAAAAAACTGTTACATCTAGAGTAAAAACCATGAATGTAATAACCTCTAGGGAATACAAAAGAGTAAAAAATTATAATATGAAAAGTAAAGGTAAAAAATACATGCCCAAACAAAAAAGATGACCCAATGTGACAATAACTGGAAAATTAAATATTGATGGAACCCATCTCCAAATCTCCAACCCCGAACACTGTACACGGTCTATGCATCCAAATATCCCCAAGCTCTGTCAATTACATTATAGAACTGTATGTTATCTGCATAAGTCATGAAACATGCAGGCAAAGCCCAAGTAGAGGTGAGTATATACATACCTAATAGGATTCCCCAAAACTAAATAAGGGGTGATAAAAGACATGATATAAGTAATAATCTCATCACAAAAAAATTATTTCAATCAGAATATGAGACAACAACCATAATGAAAAACATATATGCTTAACAAAAATATCATATGATAGAGAAAGGTGATTTTCATCTCTATAGCCCAGATAAGAATAGTGAGTTTGTTTAAATCTCTAAAAAGGGACCATATATGTGTAAGAGTTGGTGTCCTAGAACCAACTGGTTGTACTTTGATTACAAGGATATTTAATGTATTTAAATATTAAACATATTATTACATATTGTTCATTGTTCTGCATGACTATGATGTAATAATGTACAAGAGTATTTGTTGCATTGATAAGGTCATGGAAGTTCCATGTTATGATGAGAACCTTGAAATGATATAACAATATTCTTAAATATAGTTCTATGGTTGGATGACATAATATTATGGGACACATCGCATAAAGACCGTCATGTGTGATTACTTGAAAGCAGATGAGACTTCCTCTCATGAAGTTCGCACTTTGTAATCTCCAAGACAAGAGATTATGAGAACATACCTACCAGTAGGAATTCCTCATGTTTTGGTTTCACCGGATATTTCTATCTGGGAGCATGTGTAATGATCCTTAGACTTTAAGATTATCATTAATACGTGTCACGACTTGCACACTTTTATTTACTAACAAAAACCGTCACACAGAGAGTTGGCGAGAAGTAGGGTATGTTGGGTGCATCATGAGTGGCATGTTATTAATGGATAAGTCGAGGAAGGATTTTCTCCTTCCATTTATGGAAGTTGATATCTGGGTCCTTTGATTGAAATAAAACTATCGCACAAAATTACATGGTCAGGGTGTAACGACGAGTTTATTTCAGGTAGTCAAAGAACGATGTATAAAGCATAAAAGTTAATGACACTGTCATGAAACCTGCTTGATGAGATATTGTGACAAAGGGATTATATTACACAGTGAGCGTTCATATGTGGATGTCATTGTTGCGACTTTATGTTATTTATCTTGGGTGCCTTGACCCATTTCTAGATAGTACTCTTGGACTTTAGGCAAGCCCGCCTAATGCCAATGAGAAAGAATTCTAGAGGGTCACACTCTAAGTGTTCTTGTGGTCTCGGATAAATTTTATTTGAATTTATTTAATAAATATTATTATCAAGACAATGGAATAATTTTATTCAAGTTAAAGTGATTTCATAAATTAAATAAATATTTATTCACCAGATTGTGGGTAAAATATATTTATTTATTTTATTGAATATTTCATAAATATTTATTTACTAGTTTGTAAATAAAATATTTATTTAAGAGAATATATTATTTATTTATTTATTCAGGTGTTAAACAAATGGAAGTGGAGTTTGAGAGGACCAAGTCTGGTCTGGTATTTAAATAATTATTTGTAAGATGATAAATAATTATTTAACTAGTTGACACAAATTAAAATAACGCTGCTATTATTTTGTGACGCAGAATTTTATTTATAATTTAATTTTGTACAAGTTGGAACACCATAAATAATGACGTGGTAATATTATTAATAGAGTGGGTTCTATCTAAGGTTATAAATCTATTTAATTGTTGTTACGCAATTAAATATTGTAACTGAATCCCCAAGTCAATAAATAGATACATACGTCTATTGTGACAAGTACTGAACCACACACCCGGTGAATTGAGAATTGTTGAGCTAAATAATTTATATCTCAAATCCTATTCCCTTATCTCTCAAGAGTGTAGGACGTTCTTTAAGGCCGAAGAATAAGAAATTAAGAACGACTGACACAAGACATTTGATTTTCTGTGCTAGCACTTGGAGAACGAGCGGTGTCAATTGGAGGCCATCAGAGCATGTGTGGATCACCAATAGAGGTATTCTAGTTTGGATCTATGCAAGCGCAACAAGATAATCTGGAAGGGTCATTCTGGATGATCAACATCATCAACGAAGAGAATACCGAAGATCCAGGTATTATTTTATTTATGAAATTAATTATAAACATTATGTGAAAGATCCTCTATAAATGTTTTGACACTCTTCCTTCTTTATCTAAATCTTTGATTCTATTCCATGGAGACTGATGTTTATCATTGTATTGATCTCAGAATAATCATTGATCATGGTAAAAATCAAAGTTGGGTGTTGGACCAACCATGCTTCCGCTGCGTCTAAAACCTTCAAGTGGTATCAAAGGGGTTACATCATAGTTTATAATTATTTAAATATTTCGTTGATGATTTACACATTTAATAATTTATTTGTTTTAATTCAAGTTAATTGTTCTGAAAATATAATTCTTGAGATCTGTTCCTCCTCTTTCGTTTCTCGTTTGCCTTACAAAAATGATCTTTTCTTTTAATTTTGATTAAAATAAAACCGAGGATCTCATCCGATGGTGCCAAAGGTTCATGTCCATACAACACTAGAACACACGATGTGTATTTTTTAGTACACGCCATGTATCTAAGGATCAATACACTGGGTCTGGTTCACCAAACCAAGCCATGTCATTGGAGTTTGTCTAAGTCTTAATGACTCCGTGTGTTGACCTGGAACAGGTGGAATGCCATTTCCGGATTACACGTTGCATGTCCCACTAGACACGATGAGTAGTCCCTTTCAGGTTAGGGTTGGACCGTATACCCCATACATGGCTTGCTCGGCTGGAGACTGTGTAATGAGGAACTATACAGTGTGTGACCCACTGGACATGCTGTGTACTCCAAAGATTTCTGAATTACACTCACACGTGGTTTCCCTGGGCGTGTACTTTAGATGGACGGTGAAAAATTGTACACGCTGTGTAGTTGGAACTACATGTCGTGTACTCATCCAAATTATGTAGATTTATTAAAATTTATTATTATATTATACAAAACCTTGAGACGTGTACCATCATACGGGCGTAAAGCTGAGGCACAACACATGATAGGTGTTTTATATGTATGTGTTTAATTTAACATCTGCATAAAGTTCATTTCTACTCATTGGGTAGTTATGAATATAAATTCACTGGGTTGACTCCAAGGTACAAGTTACATACAAAGATAATTTTAAATGAATTTATTTGTTTAAAATTATGACAGATGATAATCAAAAGGAAATTCATAAAAGGATTTAAGATAAAATGATTGATTAATTAAAGATGATAATTAATTGAGTTGAACATGATTTATCTTAAAAAACAATTAAAGAATTGAATGCTAGTTTTATTTATGTGTAAATATTGTTGCATGTATGGATGATCATGATCTAGATTAATACCCTTGTATGTGGATAGTTTCTTTTAATTTATTTATTTAAATTAAATTTGTGGGTCTGTGAGCCTTCTCCTCATTAATATGTATGGCCTACATGCCCAAGGTTTCTTTTATGTAAAACCCATTTTTACCCCTCACCTGTATGTGAGTTAAAAAAAGGAATATGTATTGGATGTAACTCCCACTACTGAAAAAATGGCCTATACCCACGGTTTTGGGAACCATGGGATGGAATGGCATCGGTATAGGGGTCTCAGCCTATACCAAAGGTTTGGAGAACCGTGGGTATAGGGGTGTCGCATGTGGCACACTGGCTGTTCCAATGTGGCACACAACAGACCCCACAGTTTGAAAACCGTGGGGGTATTTAAATTCAAAAAATCTACCCAGCAGATTTCGAACCTGTGACTCCGGCTATCCCTCACAGGTGCACCACCAAACGAGATGGACTCTTTATCTGTTATTTATATATATAACTACTTCTATATATTAATATTCAGTATTTAAATTTAAAAACTGAACGCAGGGAGTTTTGAACCCGGGTCTTGCGCAAACACTCTGAACCGCCACACCAACCGAGCTGGGCTTCACATCTATTATATGTACGTATATCTCCTTATATATATTTATATTCAGTATTTAAATTCAAAATGGTGACCGTTGGGTTTCGAACCCGAGACACGTTCCAATAATCACAACTACGCCACCAACCTAGCTGGATTTCCTATATGTGAAATATGCATATATCTGCTTATATATAGATATTAAAATTCTATATTTAAATTCAAAAAAAGCGCTCATAGGGAATCGAACTCGCAAATCACACAGAACCTCATAATCGTGCCCCAACGATAGACCAACCGAGCTAAGTAACGTTTGAAATATAATATTTATATGTGTATAAATATATTAATATAAACCGTGAAAAATAGCCTACCTGCCAAATATTTTCCGTGTCCCGCCAAAATTTCTTTCCGCGCCATAACACGGGAAAGCTATACCCACGGTTATCGAGAACCGTGGGTATAGGTCTTCAAAAAAAATCACAATACCTATGGTTTTCAAGAACCGTCGGTATAGGTTTTCAGAAAATACCCTATACCCACGGTTCTCTCCAAAACCGTGGGTATAGGTCTTAAAAGAAAACTATACCCGCGGTTTTGGAAAACCATGGGTATAGGTTCACCTACTATCCCTATACCCATGATTTTTTGCAAAACCGTGGGTATAGACCTGTTTTCCAGTAGTGTCCCAAGCTAGTGAAGGCAGTTGGGGTTACTTGATTAAGGGAAAAACTCAATAAAACTATGTGTTTGACCAACCCTTATTAGAACACTTACTTTTATATAGGAAGCCCTTATGAAAGGTTTAAGGTTGACTTAACCATATTACATCAATAGGAGTATACCTTTCTAGACTTGGTGTAATATTGGAGGCAAGAGTTGAGGAAATCCAAAAGTCATGATTTCAGGATTGGGGTGTCCACTCAACAGATCAAGGAGCTGCAAGACCATAGTTGGAAAAAACCTTCCTACCTAAATACCTTCTAATAGCTTGACCAACCCTTGTTGGGGTTATGAGAAGTAGAATATGGATCCTTGACACTAGAATGTCATGGCAACTGGACATTCAGAGTTCAATGGTGAGGGCTACTGGGACTTGATAAAATAGTGGGAGACTTAATAAAAAATATTATTTCTCATAAAATGTAATCAAGAAAGTACTAATGATCTGCTATTTTAATTGTAGAATAAAAATGACAAGCTCATCAACCACACTATCCCTACGATCAATTCTAGATAAAGACAACATCCTCACTGGAAGTGACTTCCAGGGATGGTTTAGATGCCTTCAGGTTATCCTACGCCATGAATGGTAGTCTTATGTGCTGGAGTCAGTATAAGGACCCGACCATAAAACGTCACTTAATCTTGAATTTTAAACAAGAACATACATTATTACACATTAAGGATCTTTTTGAGTTTAGAGTTTTAAAAAAAATAGGATAACTTACATACATAACATACCACATTCATACAAAGAGGAACAATTTCCATTTTTTTCAAAATATAAAAACATTAAAACATAAAGCGTGATTTATTTGAAAACACTCCATATCAAACATCTAGAATACCTCATTTATCATACCCATCCTTATATCCTGTGAAAGGCATTTTTAAAAACATGGGATGAGTATAAAACTCAGTAAAGAATATAAAGATAGAAATCATTAGTCAAGTGATATCATAAAAACCAATAAAACCCATAATCATTAAAACTCAAATGTATATAATACTCATGTTGTTTCCTTGGGAAATATTTATCATATCACTCTTACATTCACCCTTACACATGGAATAACCCTTTGGTCAACCTCCATCTTCAGAGTACCCAATGCATTGGAGAGCTATAATGGGGCTCACCCTTCATATCTTGAGCTATAATGGGCTTAACCCAACATATCTTGAGCTATAAAAGGGATCAAACCAGCATATCTTGAGCTATAATGGGATCAAAACAACATAAATAATTTCTAAGGAACGTATAATGGTAATAAATTATCTTTAAATCAGGAGACACTACTCATTCCATACACATAAAAAACAATCATTTTGAAATTTATTAAAGAGAGTTTTAAAAGGATTTTAAAAGGAAAGTCCCTTAAAATATAATTGGGATGTGAATTAACAGAATAGATTAGATATGTTTATACACTATAAATACAAATAATAAAATATAATATAAACAAAAAATCATCACACCAATAATCTTAATACCATATAATGAATAAAGAAGAAGGTCAACCCAAATAATGGAAATTGGGTAAAGAATTCCCTTACCTCGGGTTTGTCTTACTTAAAAATTGTTTAAACCTCCTGTATAATGGTTAAAAGAGTGTTATTAATATCTTAAAGAAACATATCCATATTTATAATATCTTATATGATCATTAAATTACATCATTTCACCCTTTATTTGTTAGTATTTTGTTCCTTGCATTGTTTTGTGGTGTTTTCTTTACATGTCTTCCATGATTGGTTCATGATGGATATTCTTGTCGATTGGAATTGAAACACTAGAATTGTAATATAAATGTATTTACATATTTCCAGTACCATAATTTATACCATTTATCATTTTTAAGTTTTATATGAGGATGATTCATAAGTTAAAACATTAATGATGTTCGTTTAGATCATTTTAGTGATTCTTTGATAATAACGACCTCATTTTGTCTTATAAATTAAAACCATGAGTAAAAAAGAATTACGGAACCATGTATGAGAAATTATACATATATTATAACCTGTTTCAACCATAAATATGGTTTCCTGACTATACTTTAAAGAATTAATGCAAATTGAAATCACATCATCCATAATATCAGTAATTCGACACATTACGGACAATGTTTCTATTCCTTGAATAAGCAGGAGAGGAGAAGAAGAATGATGATGAATTTTCCATGAACATGAGAACATCTATAATATACATGATTTATGGATATTTCATTCCTCTTGGGTAATAGAAGATGAGGAAATAATAATAAAAGAAATGAACTCAAAATAAAAGAATAATTGAGAAATCCCTTACAAAAATTCGGTAGCCTAACGACTATGCAACCTAGTTATAGAAAATATTAAAAATAGAGGGGACCAAGGTCACTCATCCATAAATGAATCATAATACAGAATATATCAAGAATAATAAGTAAATAAGAACATGGAATGGAAACTTTAAAGTTATACCACATAAAAGAGAACTTGAATGGAAAAAAGAAAGAAGTTGATAATTCTTTTACCTTATAGAGTAACTCCCAAAAATTGAAGGTTGGGACCTTGAGGGATTAAGAAAACCTTGGGAGGACTAATAGGGAGGTAAGGAGGCCATATATTCGTTGAGGAAGAAATTTGAATGAAGTTAATAAAGGAATGGTTTGGTATTTATAGCAAAAGTGAAGGAATGTTTTAATAATTTCCAAGGGACACCTCATTAGTGGTATTTGTAAAACCATGGGCTTGGCCATAGTATTTGACCAAGGTATTAGCCACTTGGGAAACCTAAAATCTTAGTTTACTATACCAAAATCTACCAGATTTATTACATCATTATTATATCATTAATGATGTTATTAACACACCGAAACTCAAAACTGTATTTTTTCTATTCACTGAAAAATCAACTATTTCAGAAAAATCCTAAAAATTTACCCTAAACATTTTTCGATGTGTAGAATTTAAAAATGATGTCCATTTTTTTAAAATAATTTTCTAAATATCATTAATTTAATTTTTAAATAAAGTCATACTTAATTCAAAAATAAATAATTTTAAAACTATAACTGCTTTTATATCACATTAAAAAATTAAACAAGATATTATTATCTTAAAGCCTTAAGAAAATAAAATAATAATGCAATTTACTATTCATTAAGGTCATATTAATATTCTTAAGAGTATATTAATATTCACCAAAAAAACAAGTTGGTTCCATCAAACTCCAAATAACTTATTGAACACAATTATAGATGAATGTTTTTTGAAATTCAAAACATAGAAGCTGAAAAAATATGTTTAAAGGATAGTTATAAATATCTACTTAAAAAAAAGTTTCATGCATTTAATTTTTTTTAAACCTTGGGGTGTTACATTATCCCCACCTTCTATAAATTGTGTTATCATAATTTTATTTACTTATTAAACAAGTGAGGATACCTTTCCCTCATATAATTTTCAGACTCCCATGTTGCTTCTTCTACCATGTGGTTTCTCCAAAAAACTTTTACCTGGTAGATTACCTTATTCTGCAATACCTGTTCCCTTCGATCAAGGATCTGAACTAGTTTATCTTCATAAAAATGGTTCTTTTCCAACTAAACTGCTTCTGGGCTTAAGACATGTGATGAATCTGGCACATACTTTCTCAATATCAAAACATGAAAAACATTGTGTACCTGAGAAAAACTCAGAGACAAAGCTACTTGGTATGCAACTGGTCTAACTTTCTCCAGGATTTTAAAATTACTGATGAATCGTGAACTTATCTTTCATTTCTTACCAAAACACATCACACTTTTCCAAGGAAATATTTTAAGGAAAACATGGTCACCTACCTCAAGAGAGAAGTCTTTCCTTCTGTTATCTGTATAACTTTTCTGCCTGCTCTGAGTTATCCTCATGTGTTGTTGGATCATCTTCACATTCTCAGCCACTTCCTCTACTAATTCTTGTCCCATCAAATTCCTTTCCCTGACCTCATCCTAAAAATTTAGAGTCTGACACCTCTTCTCATACAATTCCTCAGAAGGTGCCATCTGAATACTGGAATAAAAACTGTTATTATAATAAAACTCAAATAAATAAAGACGTTGATCCCAACTTCCCTGTTAGTCTATTGAACAAGCTCAAAGAATATCCTCCAAAGTATGAATCATTCATTCTGACTGCCCATCTGATTGAGGATGAAAATATGTACTGAAATTTAATTCTGTGCCCAAAGACTTCTGAATCCCCTTCCAAAAGTTATAAGTGAACCTAAGATCCCGGTTAGATATAATAGAAAGAGGAACTCTATATAGCCTGACAATATATTTGAGGTTCAGTCGAGAAAGATAATCCAAAGACATTGTATCTTGAATAGAAAGAAAATGTGCAGATTTTGTCAGCTGATCAACAATAACACAAATCGCATTGTTACCTCGAGAAGTCTTTGGTAGTCCCACCACGAAGTCTATAGATGCATTCTACAATTTCCACTATGGCACTGGAAAAGGATGAAGCATCCCCTTCGGTAACTGCCGCTCTGCTTTAACCTGTTGACATGTCAAACATTTCATGGTAAATTCTGTAATATCACTTTTTATTTCATCCCACCAATAATTCTCCCAAAGGTATTTTTACATCTTAGTACTGCCAGGATGAATTGAAAATGAAGAACTATGAGCTTCACACAACAAATATTTCTTCAAATAATAATCATAAGTCACACACAACCTTTTTCCAAATCTTAAAACACAATCTTTATCAAGGTTAAATTCTATCATCTTACCCATTTTAACCAATTCTACATTTTTCTATAGCTCATGGTCTTCCTTTTGTGCTTGCTTAATTCTATATGATAACGATGACTGCACTAAAACTTGAAACAAAACAAATGTATTCCCTGTACAAACAAATTCTAAGCCAAAATTCATCAAATCATTAATCAAGGGATCATTTTCCAAATGTAACATGGTTAACGATGCATGCTGTTTTTGACTCAAGCCATCTGCCACTTTATTTGCTTTTACTTGATGGTAATTGATAGTGAAATCATAATATTTTATTAGTTCAAGACATCTTCTCTGCCTCATGTTTAATTCTTTCTGAGTGAATATATACTTCAGACTTTTATGGTCAGTATATATTTGACATTTGGATTTTTATAACTGATGTCTCCAAATTTTCAAAGCAAAAATCATAGCTTCAAATTCCAAATCATGTGTATGATAATTTAACTCATGTGGTTTTAGTTGTCATGAAGCATAAGCAATTACCTGATCATTCTGCATCAGAACACAACCATGTCCCTTCAACAAAGCATCACTGTAGATGACAAACTCACCATTTTGAGATGGTAAGGCTAAAACTGGATCATTCAAAAATCTCTTCTTCAGTTCCTAAAAACAAACATCACATTCTTATGTCCAAACAAATTTAACCCCTTTTCATGTTAACTTAGTTAGTGGGATGGATAACCGTGTAAAGTTTTTAAAAAATCATCGGTAATAACATGCTAATCCAAGAAAACTATGAATCTCTGTAATAGTTGTAGGTCTTAGACATTTATCAACCACTTTTGTTTTGGAAGGATCAACTATTATTCCATCCTTATTTACAATGTTCCCAAGAAAAGAAATCTGTTGCAACCAAAAATAACACTTTCTGAATTTTCCATATAGTTTATTTTCTTTTAATATTTGCAAAACAACCCTTATATTTTTTCATGCTCCTCTTTACTTCTAGAATATACCAGAATGTCATTAATAAATACAACCACAAACTTATCCAAGAACTCATGAAATATTCTATTCATAAGATCCATGAATACAGTAGGTTCATTAGTTAACCCAAAAGGCATAACTACAAACTCATAATGACTATATCTAGTACAGAATGTAGTCTTTGGGATGTCTTCATACTTTACTTTCAACTGATGGTACCCTGACCTCAGGTCAACCTTCAAAAAATACCGCGCTCCCTGGAGATGATCAAACAAATCATCGATATGATGCAAAGGATACTAGTTTTTAATAGTAATGTTATTCAAGGCTCTATAATAAATGAAAAGTCTCATTGAACCATATTTTTCTTAACAAACAAGATAGGAGCGCCACATGGTGAAGTGTTGGGTCGAATGAAGCCTTTATCTAATAATTCTTGCAAATAATTTTTTAATTCCAGAAGTTCCATTTGGGAAATTCGATAAGAAGGTTTTGAAATTGGCTTAGCATAAAGAACTAAGTCAATAGTAAACTCAACCTCTCTATTAGGAATAACACCAAGAAAATCATCAAGAAAAAAATCCCAGTATTCATTTACCACCGGTACATCATTAATCTAAATAGTTCCCTTATCTTCAAAAATATGAGCAATATAACTTTCATTTCCATCCATTATCAGTTTCTTAGATACCTGATATGTTATTAATGGTATGGGTTCATTCTTGTACACAAACTCAAATTCTTTCTGAAAACCAACTTCTTTTTCTCTGTAATCTATCTTAGCATGATAAAAAGAAAGCCAGTCCATACCTAGAATAACATCAAAATCTACTAGAGGAAAAACAACAAGGTTTGCAGGTAAAATCTTTCCACAGATAAGGATTGGAAGATTCTTATAATTTATTTTTTTCCACAATATTTCCTCCAGGTGTTTTTACCATGAGATCTGACTTCATTTCATGAGGTTGAATTCCCAATTTTTTTGAAAATATCTCAGAAATGAAGGAATGTGTAGACCCAGAATCAAACAACACATTTGTGAAATCTTTAAAAACAAGAAATGTACCTGATACCACCTCATTTTAAGGCTCAAAATCTATTGAAGTGGTTGAAAAATATTTTACCAAACCCTTCTGCTTCCAATCTTTCTAATTCCCAACTTGAGAAACTACCTTCAGACAAGCATTAGCAAAATGACCCAATTACTAACAGTTAAAGCATCTCACCATCTACTTCTCATTAGTTTTCAGATAGTTTTCCTTGCACTCATGAGACATGTGTCAAAACTTTCTACATCAGTAGAATTTCCCATAATTTATAAGATATTCACCAGGATGCCTTTTACCACACTTTTCAAAAGAATATAAATTTATTTTCTTACCTCTAGACTTCTTTGACGAGTTCTTCCCCATTGCCTGCCAAATTGACCACTTCTTATTCTTGTCATCTCAAGGAACATATGTGTCAGCAAACTCCATCTAAATTTTTTTCATCATAATGAACAAGATTATCATAGCTTTTAAACTCTCTTAAATCCAAATCTCTTCGCAAAAACAGTTTCAAACCAGAGAAAAAATCTATTAATTTTACTTTAAAAATACCAAGTAAAATCTGGCACATACCTGGACAATCTTATAAAATTGGCTTCATATGCTATCACAGAATCATCATCTTTCTGCTTCAGTTCAAAGAATTGTTTCTCCATTATGAGTCGAACAGTTTTGGGAAAATATATTTCTAGAAAAAGACTCTTAAAATCATCCCATTCCAGACTATCAAGATCATCACTTTCTCTCATATTATTAACCAGAGACCACCATTAATTGACTTCACCTTCCAAATGATAAATTTATAGTATTAACTTTTGATGTTTTTAATATACCATGACATCAAATATCTTTTCTAGAGCGTTGATCCATCCTTCAGCTGTCACTGGATCTGCAGTTCCACTGAATGATGGAGGATGTTGACTCATAAAATGCTCCGCAAAAGACATGTTTTTTCATGGTAGATCATGTTCCACTCTAGCATGGATACCACCTATATTTATCACTTGATTCAACTGATCCATTACTGTCACAAACTGCTTGGTTCCGATTCCCACCATTTCAGGATGCAGATTCGGACATACATCAGCCTCTTGGTGTCTTCCTACTTCCTTTTCCCTGTTTCTTCTATGGAAAACCATTCTGAACAAACATAACTTAGATGAATCAACATGGTAATCCTTAAATGATATAACATTTAAAATTAATCATAGATTAAAAATTAGTTATGGTTTTATTTAAATATCATCCCAACCCCTAAAGTTATCTAAATCATCCACTGGTACCAACTATAAGGACTTGTCCTTAAAACGTTATTTAATCTTGAATTTTAAACAAGAACATACATTATTACACATTGAGGATATTTTCAGGTTTAGAGTTTTAAATAATTATGATTACTTACATAGATAACATACCACATTCAAACAAATAGTAACGTTTTCAATTTTTTTCAAAATATAAAAACATTAAAACATAAAAGCGTGATTTAGGCAGCCTAACAGCTATGCAACATGGTTTTAGAAAATATTAAAAAGAGAGGGGACAGAGTTAACCCATCCAGAAGTGTATTATAATACATAATAGATCAATAATAATAAGGAAATAAAAACATGGAATGGAAACTTGAAAGTTATACCACATAAAAGAGAACTTGAATGAAAAATGAAAGAAGTTGAAAATTCTCTTACCTTGTAGAGTAACTCCCAAAACTTGAAGGTTGGGACCTTAGGGGCTTGAGGAAACCTTGGGAGGACTACTAGGGAGGTAAAGAGTCCAGATATTTGTTGAGGAATAAATTTTAATGAAGTTAATGAAGGAATGGGTTGGTATTTATAGTAAAAGTGAGGGAATATTTTAATAATTTCCAAGGGACACCTCATTCGTGGTATTTGAAAAACCATGGGCTTGCCCATGGTATTTGACCAAGGTATTAGCCAATTGGGACACCTCACATATTATTTTACTATACACAAGTAAACCAGATTTATTACATCATTATTACATCATTAATGATATCATTAACACACCAAAACTCAAAACTGTATTTTTACTATTCACCAAAAAATCAAATATCTCAGAAAAATCCCAAAAAATTACCCTAACCATTTTTCAATGTGTAGAATTAAATTATGATGTCCATTTTTTGAAAATAATTTTCTAAATATAATTAATTTAATTTTTAAATAAAATCATACTTAATTAAAAAATAATCAATTTTAAAACTATAACTGCTTTTATATCACAGGGGTATGTTACCATTCACCCAAAAAACAAATTGGTTCCATCAGACTCCAAATAACTTATTGAACACAATTATAGATGTCTGTTTTTTGAAATTCAAAACATATAAGCTACAAAATTATGTTTAAAGGATTGTTATAAATATTTACTTAAAACAAAGTTTCATACATTTCATTTTTTTTAAAAACCTTGGGGTGTTACATTCAGCATTACCTAATCCACCTGCCAAAGAGGCGAGTGATGAGGATTTCTTGGTCTATGAGAAACAT
This sequence comes from Viscum album, assembly GCA_963277665.1. Classification (NCBI taxonomy): domain Eukaryota; kingdom Viridiplantae; phylum Streptophyta; class Magnoliopsida; order Santalales; family Viscaceae; genus Viscum; species Viscum album. The sequence continues at coordinate 681,031,489 of OY728147.1, forward strand.
ATGAATGATGCGGTTGATGTTCAATGTTTGATGTTATCATTAATTTCTAGTGAGCTTATGAAGTCTCATGAAAACATATATTCTTATAGCTTTCTTGAGCACCTACGTGGTCTTTACCATGAGAGAGATAGACATGAAAGGTTTGAGATATATAAGGTACTCTTTCAGAGTAATCTTGGAGAAGGTTTCCCATATGGGCCTCATTTAGTCAAGATCATTGGCTACATTGAGCGCTTGGAGGTTCTAGGGTTTAAACTCCCCAAAGAACTGGGCACCGATCTCATTCTCGCACCACTCCATCATAGCTTCTCTAACTTTTTTGTCAATTTAAATATGAACAACATTGAGAAGTCTCTATCTAATCTTCTTATCCTCATTCTCCAAGTGGAAAAATATATGAAGCGCGAAAAGCCTTTTGTACTTATGGTGAATAAGGGGAGAGGGAAGGAGAAGAGCTTTAAGCCCAAAGTTTTTTCACGACCTTCCAAGAAAAGGAAGATCAAAGGGGAGGCAAAGGAACATGAGGCTATTTGTTTCGCATGTGGCAAAAAGGGCCACTGGAAGAAGAACTGCACCCAACCTAAGAAGTAAGGAGAAGCTTTAGGTGAATTTGTTATCAAATTCAATCTATCTATTTCTACAAATTAGGTATTAGATATAGCTTGTTGTCGCACATATGTATCCAAATACAGGAACCAAGTAGATTCAGGAAGATTGATTGAGGGGAGGTAGATCTACGAGCACCCAACAGATCCAGACTTGCTACTATAGCTGTTGGGGACTACCACCTTACATTTCCAACTAGGATGATCTTGGTGTTAAAGGGTTGTTATTATGTGTCATCTGTTACTAAAAACATTATTTCTATTTCCAGATTAGATACAGATGGAATTGTTTTCATGTTTGGAAATGAATGATTCTCTTTTACAAATATAGCATTTATTTTGGTAGGGAAAATTTATAAAATGGTCTTTACGTGTTGGATTACACAAATCAAGTAATGTAAATCGATAATAAAGATACTTCACATGAATCATACCACACCCAACTTGGGCATCACTGGCTTGGTCATGTAAATGAGAAACTCTTGACAAAGTTACATCAAGATGGATATTTATATTCTTTCAAACTAAAACCACTTGGTGTATGTCATGCATGTTTACAAGGAAAAATGACCAAAGCCCCATTTAGTGGGAAAGGTGAAAGGGATAAATAACATTTTGAATTGGTTCATACTGATGTGTGTGGACCATTTCCTGTTGAAGCAGGGGGAGGGTACTCATACTTCATAACTTTTAATGATGATTTAAGTAGATATGGATATATCTACTTAATGATGTATAAGTCGGATTCTTTTGAAAAGTTCAAAGAATAAAAGAATGAATTTGACAACCAGCTTGGTAAGAAGATTGATAAACTCCACTCAGATCGAGGTGGAGAATATCTTAATCAATACTTCATTGATTACTTACAAAATTTTGCGATCCTATCCCAACTCACTCCTTCATACACACCACAGTGGAATGGTGTGAGCGAAAGGAGGAACCGCACCCTGTTGGACATAGTGATATCAATGATGAGTCATGTGAGTCTTCTATTATCCTTTTGGGGATATGTTTTATAAACAGCGGCATACATACTAAACCAAGTACCAGCTAAATTTATAAATGGTATTCCATACAAGTTCTGGAGTGGAATAAAATCCATGTTATCAAATTTACATGTGTGGGGTAGCAAAGCGTTTGTTAAGGCCTCTTAAAGTAACAAACTCGTACCCTGAGGCACAAAGTGTACCTTTATAGGATACCCCAAGGAAACAATGGGATATTACCTATACAAACCCTCATAAAAAAAGGTTATAATGGAAAGACATGCCATATTCCTTGAGAGGGAGAACATATCCGAAAGAGATAGTGGGAGACAGAAATACTTTGATGAAGTCGAGGCTCAAGGTACACAAGAGTTGGTGCCAGAATAGATTTCACAAAGCCCCATGAAAGAAGAATATTTTCTAGAGACACAAGTACTGTGTAGGAGTACAAGATAGGTTAGAGAACTGGAATGGTATGGTTTTATAGTTACCAAGGATAGTGACTCATTATTAGTTGATAAAAATTATCCTCTAACATAGAAGGAAGCGGTAAGTGGAACAGACATTGCCAAGTGGCAAGAAGCCATGAATTCTAAAATGGATTCCATGTACCAAAACCAAGTCTGGATTTTGGTAGATTCTCCAGTTGATGTAAAGCCTATTAGTTGCAAATAGGTATTCAAGAAGAAACTGGACATAGAAGGACAAGTTAGTACCTATAAGTCATGACTGGTTGCAAAAGGGTTTAAACAGTTTCAAGGAATTGACTATGATGAAACCTTTTCACCAGTTTCAATGCTAAAATACATCAGAATTATACTTTCCATTGTGGCTTACCATGATTATGAGATTTGTAAAGTGGATGTCAAAATAGCCTTCCTTAACAGGAACCTTTAGGAAGATGTCTACATGACACAACCTGAAGGGTTTTTGACTCCAAAGGATGCCAATAAGGTATAAAAGTTTCATAAATCCATTTATGGATTAAAGAAAGCATTCAGGTCATGGAACATTCATTTTGATAAAGCCATAACAAAATTTTGTTTTATCAAGAATGAATGTGAGCCTTGTGTCTACAAAATATTTAGTGGGAGTTCAGTTATTTTCCTAATAGTATATGTTAATGACATATTACTTATTGAAAATGAGATACTAGTCTTACAGTTTTTAAGGCATTGTTGAATCAATGATTCTCTATGAAGGACTTGGGTGAGGTAACATATATTCTTAGGATCAAGATCCATCGTGATAGATCCAAGAGATTGTTGGGCTTAAGTCAAAGTACATACATCGATAAGATACTGAAGAGATTCAGTATGGAACAATCTGAGTGGAAATTGTTTCCATCATCACATGGAATTCATCTTTCCAATAAAATATGTCCTTAGACACATAATGAATTAAAGATAATGGAAAGGACTCCATACGCATCATAGATTAGGTCAGTCATGTATGTCATGCTTTGTAGTAGGCTGGATGTCGCCTACGCATTGAGTGCGGTAGATAGATATCAAGATGACCTAGGTGACCGTCATTGGATGGAGGTCAAGACCATCCTAAAGTATTTGAGGCATACTAAAGATATGTTACTGGTTTATGGAGGAGATGAGGAACTAGTCATCATAGGATATGCATATGCTAGTTTTCAGACTGATCAAGATGACATGAATTCGCAAACAGGATACATCTTCACTTTGAATGGAGGTTCATTAATCTGAAAGAGCTCAAAGAAGAGTATGGTCATAGATTCTACAGTAGAGTCTGAGTATATCAAAGCTTCTGAGGCAGCTAAAGAAGCATTTTGGATGCGAAGCTTCATCTAGGATCTAGATGTGATACCTAGTAGTAAAGATCCCATCACACTATACTGTGATAATAATGCAGTGGTGGCTCTCGTAAAAGATCCAAGGTCACATCAGCAGATGAATCACATACTTCAGAAGTATTATCTCTTGAGAGATTTTTCTCATAGAGGTGAAGTTGGAGTGAGCAATATTTCCATGGAAGACAACATGACGGACCCCTTGAGAACCTTTAAATGCTATAAAAATATTCTTAAATATAGTTCTATGGTTGGATGAAATACTATGATGGGAAACCTAGCATGAAGACCACCAGGTTTGAGTACTCATAAGTAGATGATACATCCTCTCATGAAGTTCACACTTGGTAATCTCCAATATAGAAGATTATGAGAACAGACTCGCTAGTAGGAATTCCACATGTTCTAGTGTCATCAGATATTTATATCTATGAGTATGTTTAATGATCCTTATACTTTAATATTATTATTAATATGTTTCATAACTCGCGCACTTTGATTTACTGATGAAAACCATCACACAGACAGTTGGTGGGAAGTAGGGTACGTTGGGTGCGTCAGAAGTGGCATGTTATTAATGGATAATCTGGGGAAGGATTTTCCTCTTCCATTTATGGAAGTTGATATCTCATCTCTTTGATTGAAATAGAATCGTTGCGCAAAATTACATGGTTATGGTGTAACGACAAGTTTATTTTAGGTAGTCAAAGTGTAACGTCCCGGTTCCAGAATCCACCCATAGGCGCCCCGTACCCGGTTGGTCACATGGCCTCAAGCGCATTTCCCCGAATGCCAGAGGCTGATGACTAGCAGCGAGGGCCTTGGGTGTGATAATGGGGAAACTGTGCCCTCATTGGCAGAGTACACCGCAGAAGTGACAACACATACAATAGCGGAAGCAGTAAATATCCAACAACAATAACAGTGGAATACTGATAAATAAACAACCGGAGAAGAAATATATGTGAATGATTCATGATACATATATGTCTAGGAAAACATCCAAACAAGTCACAATGCTGAATATAGTACTAAACCAAAGTAAAAAATAAAAACAGATGAGCGAATCCTTAGAATCGCAAGCCTCAGCTTGGTCCCATGCTCTCTAGCTCCAGTGCAATCAAGAACCTGAATTAGAAGGGCGCTTGCCCTTATCTATACCTGCAACAATATAATATGTTTGGGCCCAAAGCATGACCCAAACAGGGTGTGATATAAAAATCCCAGTAGGCAACCACCCAAAGATCTGTGCCTAATAGTCAGTGAATATATGGAAGGTAAAGTACAGAAAATAATAAATAGGAAAATACTCAGCAGAAAGCAAACCACAGTCTCTAGCATACAATGTACAAACAAGGAAGAAACCACTCAAGCAATTAGAACAAACTGGTAACCCTCTGGGTAGTTCTCACAGCCTAACCCCTATGGTTCAACCTAAAAGTACTAGCAACCCTCTGGGAGGCACACACAGTCTCACCCCTCTGGTTTACCTAAAGAATAGACTCTCTGGGGAAGCACTCACTATCGATTCCCCCTATAGTCTCGTATCATACTAAAGGAATCTTAGGAAGCACTCAACGTCTCATTCCTCATGTGGCCCGCGTTGAGGAACTACAGACACTCTGAGGAAGCACCCAACGTCAATTCCCCCTGTGGTCTCGCATTGTAAAATTAAAGACACTCTGGAGAATCCCTTACATCCATTCTCCCTATGGTCTACTACACTAGGTTCTCACAGCCCTGTGTAAAATAAGAAAGTATCACATCGCGTAACAGCCAAAGTATCCTCAATAACTACTTGGATAGCATCTACAAAATCTCAGCATGGAAGAACAACAGTCCCACCATCCTACAACTAGGAATGGAACTGGCAATAGCCTAACAGTAAAAACTAGAACAAACGATCATAACCAAGAAAAACATGCATGGGAAAAGCATCCAAAGCACAGTAAATTACCCTATTCACAAACAATAACCTCTACTCAAGCATATAATAAAAGCAGGCTAACAACAAGGGAAAAACAGGAACATGAAATACCATGTTCACGGGTATTGGTGGAATTTGCACAAAATACTCAAAGAATTTCTACAAAAAGGCACAAACCACCAACCTCAACGTTAGGAGATCGATATAATCAAACATCAAAGCTTGAATCTTCTTGGAACGTCGTAGATCTAAGAAAACATACAAAACGCTCAACCCACGATAACTTGAGAAAGAGGATGAATTATAAAACAACACTCTAGGAGAAGTAAGATCTTACCGCTACGGTTCCAACGCAATCGACGATGGTCAATTCGGAGAACTGATGGAGGCTCGGGGGTTCGTCGAAGATCCGCGGCCGTACGGAACACTCTCGGTCGAAGAAGCTGGAGAAGAAGACAGTTCTGGGGTTAAGACATGACCCCAGTGCATTTAGTAAAAAAAAGAAAGTACACAACGTGTACTTTTGGAGTAAACATCGTGTACTAGGATTTTCTGTACTCCGCTTTAGGCGGCCTCCATGTCACCCCTACATGGCCGTGTGTGTGGCCATGACATGGCCAGCACACGACCTCGAGTGGCAAGGAAGTACACGGCGTGTACTCATAAAGTACACGGTGTGTTCTTCAAAAATTTCCAGAAACTCCTCTTTTCTCAAAAACTCCAGAAAAAGGAAAAACATACCTGAAAAGAAGGTCTGGGTTCTTACAAAAAGAACGACGTATCAAGCATAAAAGTTGATGAAACTATCATGAAACCTACATGATGAGATATTATGAAAAAGGGATTATATTACACAGTGAGTGTTCGTATGTGTATGTTGTTTTTTCAACTTTACATTCTTTCTCTTGGGTGCCTTCACCCATTTTTAGACAATACTCTTGGAATTTAAGCAAGTCCACCTAATGCCAACGAGAAATAATCCTAGAGTGTCACACACTAAGTGTTTCTGGTGGTCTTGGTTAAATTCTATTTGAATTTAATTAATAAATATTATTCTCAAGATAATGGAATAATTTTATTCAAGTTAAAATGATTGTATAAATTAAATATTTATCTATTCATCGGATTGTGGGTAAAATATATTTATTTATTTTATTGAACATTTGATAAATATTTATGTACTAGTTTTTAAATAAAATATTGATTTAAGAGAATAAATTATTTTTTTATTTATTAGAGTGTTCAATAAATGGAAGTGGAGTTTGAGAGGACCAAATCCAGTTCTGTAGTGAAATAATTATTTTCAATACGATAAATAATTATTTAACTAGTTGGCACAAATTAAAATAATGCTCCTATTATTTTTTGACGTAGAATTTTATTTATAATTCTGTTTTGCACAAGTTGGTGCACTATAAATAATAAAACGGTATTATTATTAATAGCATGGGTTTTCTCTAAGGTTATGAATGCATTTAATTGCTGTTATGCAATTAAATATTGTAACTGAATCCACATGTTAATAAATAGACACATACGTCTATTGTTCCAAGTAACAAACCGCACATCTGATGAATTGATAATTGTTGAGATAAATTTTTTTTCTCTCTAATCCTCTTCCTGACCCTATCAAGAATGAGAGATGTTCTTTAAGGCCGAATAACAAGTGATCAAGAATGACCGACACAAGACACTCGCTTTGCCGTGCTCGCACCTGGAGAATAAGCGGTGTTGATTAGAGTCCATCAAAGCATGTGTGGATCATCACTAGAGGGATTCTAGTTTGGATCCTTGAAAGTGCAACAAGATAATTTGGAAGGGTCATTCCAGATGATCAACATCATCAACAAAGAAAATATCAAAGATCCGGGTATTATTTTCTTTATGAAATTAATTAAATTAATTATAAACATGATGTGAAAGATCCTCTCTAAAGGTTTCATACCTCTTCCTTATTTATCTAAATCTTTGATTCTATTTTGTGGAGATTGGCGTTCATCGTCATATTGATCCTAGAATAATCATTGATCATGGTAAAAATCAAAGTTGGGTGTCAGACCAACCACACTTCCGCTGCACCCAGAACCTTCACTCTGATGACCAAAATCTCATGTGTCTGACCATATAAGTAACTATGTGGAGTACCCACACCACGCCACTACGCCACACAGTCTAGGGGTAAAATATCCAAGTATAGGATCCATCCCTAGTATAGTATTAGGGTTCCACTCTATGGATAGAGGACTCGTGCCCTAATACAACAGGAGGGTTACACTCTATAGATAGATGACTCGTTCCCTAGTATAGAAAGAGGGTTCCACTATATGGATAGAAAACCCATGCCTTGATACACTAGGAGGGTTCCGCTCTGTTGATAGAGGACCCATGCCTTTCTTGGAAGGAGGGTTCCTTTCTATGGATAGAGGACTTCTGTCCCAGCAGGAGGGTTTCACTATTTGGATAGAGGACTCATGCCCTATCCCAACATGAGGGTTCCTATCTATAGATAGAGGAACTATGCCTTGTCCTAGTAGGAGGGTTCGACTCTGTGGATAAAGGACTCATGCCATAATGCAGTAGGAGGGTTCCACTCTATCGATAGAGGACTTATTCATTATCCGACCAGGAGGGTTCCACTTTGTGGATAGAGGATTCATCCCCTGATACAACATGATTGTTTCACTCTATGGGTAGAGGACCCATGCCCAGTTCTATAAGGTTGGTTCCACTCAGTGGATAGAGGACGTGTTCCCTGATACAGCATGAGGGTTCCACTCTATAGATATAGAACATGTTCCCTAATATAGAAATAGGGTTTCATTATGTGGATAGAGGAATTATGCCCTGATTCGACATGGGGGTCCACTCTGTGGATAGAGGACTCCTGCTCTGATACAACATGAGGGTTCCACTATGTGGATAGAGGATGTGTGCCCTGATACAGCATGAGGTTTCCACTCTGTGGATAGAGGACCCATGTCCTGACATAGCAGGAGGGTTCAATTATGTGAATAGAGGACTCATGCCCTAATATATCATGAGGGTTCCACTCTATGGATAAAGGACCCCTGTTCTAATACATTGGGAGGGTTTCACTCTATGGATAAAGGAACCATGCCCTAATACAACATGAGGGTTCCAATATGTGGATAAAGAACATATTCCCTGATACAATAGGATGGTTCCACTCTATGGATAGAGGATTTGTGCCTTGATACAGTAGGAGGGTTCCATTATATGTATAGATGACCCTTATTCTAATATAAAATGATAGTTCCAGTCTGTGGATAGAATAATCGTGCCCTGATACAGCATGAGGGTTCCAATCTATGGATACAAAGATCGTGTCCTAATATAATAAGAGGGTTCCACTCTGTGGATAGAAGGCTCATGCCCTGATATAGCCGGAGGGTTCCATTCTATAGATAGAAGACCCCTGCTCTGATACATCATGAGGGTTACACTCTTTGAATATAGGACTCGTGCCCTAATACAATATGAGGGTTCCACTCCCTGGATAGAGGACTCATGCTATGATACAACAGGAGGGTTTCACTCTATGGATAGGGGACCCATGACCTGATATAGTAGGAGGGTTCCATTCTATGGATAGAGGACCCCTACTTTGATACAACATGAGGGTTCCACTCTATGGATAGATGACTCATGCCCTGATATAGTAGGAGGGTTTTACTCTATGGATAGAGGAATCATGTCCGGATGTATCAAGAGGGTTTCACTCTGTGGATAGAGGACTTGTTCCCTAATAAGGAATGAGGGTTTCACTCTATGGATAAAGGAATCATATCCTGATACAGCAGGAGGGTTTCACTATATGGATAGAGGACTTGTGCCCTGATACAGCAGGAGGGTTCCATTATGTGGATAGAGGACCCCTACTTTGATACAACATGAGGGTTCCACTCTATGGATAGAGGAATCATGCCCTGATATAGTATGAGGGTTCTACTATATGGATAGATGAATCATGTCTGGATATATCAAGAGGGTTTTACTCTGTGGATAAAGGACTTGTGCCCTGATACAACATGAGGGTTCCACTTTATGGATAAAGGAATCATGTCCTGATACAGTAGGAGGGTTTCACTCTATGAATATAGGACTCATGCCTTGATACAGTGCAACGGTTTCACTCTGTGGATAGAGTATGTTTTCCCTAATATAGTAGGAGGGTTCCACTCTATGGATAGAGGAATTGTTCCCTGATAGAGTAGGAGGGTACCACTTTTTGGATAGAGGAACTTTAACCTATCCTAGTATAAGGGTTCAACTCTATGGATAGAGGACCACTCTATGGATAGAGGTCTCATGCCCTGATACAACATGATGGTTCCACTCTATGGATAGAGGATGCATACCCTAATACAACATGAGGGTTCCACTCTATGGATAGAGGAATCGTGCTCTGATATAGCATGAGGCTTCTACTCTATGGATAGAGTATGTTGTCCCAACAGGAGGGTTTTAGTCTATGGATAGAGGACCTATGACCTATCTTGGTAGAAGGGTTCAACTTTATGGATAGATGTGTTTGGGGGACCCACACCCTGGTACGATAGGGTTATTTCAAACCCTGGCCTCTCTCTGATGATCTTGCCCAATCACAGTCGTCGTCGAGCACTACCTAAAGAAGAATCATGCTTGAAACATCTCTCATCATATCTCAAGATCCACTACAAAGACCACTATCACATTCTATGTGAAAAACCACTCAAGATAGGCTAGTCACAGGCCAAAATGTGAGTTGAAACAAAGGAGATATGAGAGGTAGAATATTTTCAAGAATTAGACAACGTGTATGGGATCCATATGGAATGTGACCCCACCTCATCACCTAGTTGTGTTCCTGGATGTGCCCAAGTACTAGGCCATACCCGTGTATCCCTGGGCATTCCCATGTACTCCTAGAGTACATGGCATGGATGGTCAAAATCCTGATGAACGCACAAGAATCATTGTCGATCCATAAGTCTAAAAATTCAATCCACTGATATGTCATTTCAAACAGCTATGAATGACCAAATAGATCACACCATCATGACCCTCACAAAAAAAACACTCAATACAGGCTATTCACTTTCCCAAATCGGACACTTGGTGAAAATTACGCATTTTATCGCACCGTGCTTGAACAACATTTCGTGGGCCCAAAACATGAGCCCAAATTAAATTCCAGATATTGATCATGAAATTTCTACCTTAATATCAGGGTTTTGATACCTCAGATGGTTATTCATTCCAATATCATATAGAAAATATACGTCATATACTAAATTTTATAATAATAATAATATTATTATTATTATTATTGGGTGTTTCATGGGCCCGATACATGAGTCTAGAAAAGGTATCCAACATTGGTCTTGAATTTATCATCTCAATACTACATTCATGATACCGCAAACGGCTCATCAATATGACGTTGCATGAAAAATTTACTAATGAATTAATTTTTTAACAATAAAAACAACAACAATATTAATATTTTTATTATTATAACTTTTAATCCATAATCAAATGGAGAGTTCCACGCACAAGGTTCTCCCTCTATGAGCCACACCCAAAGTACCCCATTTCATTTTTTACTTTATTAAATTAAATTCATTTAATCTTGTTAACCACCTACATTTATTTTAATTTTTTTATTATTATTAAAAATAATAATAACACTCTCCGCATTGACCACGTCTGATCACCTAATCAGATATCCAAGTTCACCCACCGTCACATCCATGCCAAGTATCCTCCACTATGAAACCCCATGCATGACCTACTCTTGAAACTAATCCCATCACACTGCATGTCATCACCATGCGTTAACTAGGAAAACAGGGATCATCAATCTGATCCTGAACCACCTCCGATCAACCAACATCCTCGTTGCACCTCGACTGCGAACCCACACCTGTGATATCGATCTGATCTATTCACAAAACATCATATCTCTCATTCATCAATACATCCAAAAATAATCTATCAACATATCATTTGTTATACCATAATGAATCCATAGGTTTAACCACGCTTAAAATCTCCCCAGCAAAGTCAAACCGTGGCCCCGTTGGCCAACAGTGAAGAATGTGATGAATGGAGAGGGAAAATGAAAAATAACAAGGAAAACCATCATTGTTAAAGAGTTATTGTCCAACGATTATATAAACGGGGTGATAACATGTGCAACAAGATAATAATTATACTGGATCAATATAATCAACAAATTGTGGGGCTCATGCAAAAAACAATTATCACATATCAAAAATAGATAACATCCATGCTCAATATTTTAATAAAAATGAAAAAAACATAAATGATGATCCCAACCTTGATTTTGGATTAATCATTGGTGAAGAACACATCCTCTAGCGATGAAGGTGATGACTCTATTGTGTTCGTCGTTCATCTCACTATTATCCTCGATCTGATTGTCGTTCATCATTTGATGTTGATCCACCAACGAAGAATGCTCGCTTATTATTAGATCTAGAAAGGTTTATGTGGATAACTCTTGAAAAACCATCATAATAGGGTATTTATATAGGGTTTAATTTGGTTTTTTGATAAAACAAACAAACAATTTATTAATTTATTTTAATTAAATGTACCCACCAATGTCTTCCTCATCTGAACATCTCACATCGACCAACCTTAAGTCACACCTAGGTTAAACCCTACGTTTTGGACTCAACTGTGGTCTCATATTTTCTATCTAAGATCCTATTTGGGATTTATTCCATTTTTTTAGGAAAATAACATGAGTGTGATATAAAATATATTTAATATTTTTATAAAATTAATTTTGGGCTCACTGGGACTTGGAATCGCACACCGTCTCAACACCTGACTCTGAAAATATTCCAAGGAATATTCTAAAGCCTTTCATGTAAAAATAATAATCTCTACATTCTTATCCAGAGATTTATTAAGGTACTATCATCTTGATTAAATAGGTCCAATATATCACTTTCTTAACTTGGAAATGAAAAATTCTATTTTGATCATTCAACCAATGTCATACCGCCAATGACACACCCAATGCAAGCTACCTCATCATGACTTCAGTATCATGGTTTTTTATTGCATCAAAGTATGTGATCAAATGGTATACATTGATAATTATCTCAATTCAGTAGACCAATATACATGTTTGTAGATAGGAACAACCAATGAAACTTAAAACAAGTGATATTCCTATTGGTGGATATGTCCTTATGATATCACCTACTCAAGATCACCGATTGTGAACTTCATGATAAAAATTCTCAATTCTTATGATCTACCAACAATTGATAGTCATATATCAACTATATCAAATAATTATGATGTATCTAGAATATAGAATATATGTTTAAGGTTAATGTTATAGCATATCGAGGTACTCATTAGAACTTAAGAATTGAAATAACCTTTTGATATGATAAATAATATATGGACATTACCATTTAAATAGTGGATGCATAAATATTTACATTATCATGGAAAAACTACTAGAAATTAAGTCATTAGAAACTGCCAAAATCATTCACTAATAGGCTTTAGTGACCATTGCCTGACTACCTTTGGTGGTTACAGTTGGCTTGTCAGTATTGGAAATCAACAACCACCTTTGTTGGTCGCTATAGCCTTTCCCACCATGACTGTGACAGAATTCATTGGGAAGAATATTATTGACCATGCAAGCAGTCGCTAATGGATGGAAAATTGATGGATGTAGTGAACACCATAGGTGGTTGCTAATGGTCATAAAAATTGGAACCTATAGCGATCTTTAAGCTATATAATTTTTAAAAAAAATAGTCTTACAGCCACAAATAACCAGAATGTAGTATTAGAGGAAAAAATAACCATAACAAAAAAAACAGTTTGTAGACAATAAATAAAAAATAGGTATCCTGACCAAACCAGTGATCCAAAGATCTATAAATCCCTTCCAATCTTCTAACTCAATCAACCTATTGATAAGATACAAAAAAACATTTAAAAAAGAAAAATACAAATTAATATTGATATTAATCATATTTATCCATTACTCTCATTCAAACCTATAATCATAGAATATCTCATTCCTACACTATAGGTTGTTGAAGCTCGAAGGTTTTTTCATGCATGAGGTTTGAAAAATAGAATGCATGAAGTTTTTTTTGGAAAGAAACTCTTCACACTAAAATAGGAGGATAAATAACAACGATCAACCTTTAGGAACCATGAAATTATAATGAACATGATGGGATTGATATATTGAAGAATGACAAAGCCTGATGTTTCTAAAATAGATAGTAGGTGCAAGCCACTCCATAGCTCATGGTGTTTTGAGTTGTAGAATTCCCTAAGTAAGATGAGTGATATATGTGTGGGTAATTTGATAGAGGGTATATCCCAAACTTGTGATTTCCCTTAGAGATGAAAAGTATGGGTAGGTTCTTCAGATTATGAGATAGATGAATTGGTAGTGTTTCTAGATATATGATATAGGAATAGATATTCCTTGGATTTTTTTGGCGTAAATCACTTGTAGTTATTTTTTTATCATGGTTAGTTTTGGTGTGAAGGATCAATTGGATGCCTTTCCATAGATTATTCATCTACAGTTTCTAATGATGATGCATATTATGGTCATATATAGTCATATCTAGGATGGTATGAGAGTGGGTAGATGCTTCTTGTTAAAGTAATGACTCTAAAGTGGTGGGTGATTGTGTGTTACACCTTATAAAGAGTGATATTTTAGGAATTTTTTAAAAGAATTCACCATGGTTCTTCTAGGATTATGAGACTGATATGATCTAGGAGCATAGTTAGTGTTTTAGTATCATGATATGAGAATTTATAGTGTGTGACCCATGGGATAATTAAATGGGTTATGTGATTGGGTAGTGTGGGTGGGTATGATCATTAAGTTTAGATGAGGTCGGGTTAGTACACATTTGTTATGCATTAAGCTATTTGGTTTTGAATCAGTGAGTGGCTAGGTATGGGATGAGTATCTATTTTGAGAAAAAAAAATTGGGATTATTTTCCCTAGGTTTTATGGAAGTGGGAAATGTCCCTCTATGTAGAGTGGGGTCATCAGAAATGGATCGTAGTGTGGTGACATGGTTCATTCAAACTTGATCCTAGAAAAGAGTTTCCTAGACTAGGAAGAGAATTTCTTGTGAGTAATGACACATGTTTGGTATTGTAACATATCATGAATTGTTTTCAAGGTGTGGTGTAAGGGAATCCATATAGTGGTATGTTCCCCATTGTCCATTAGAGGGTATGACCCTCGATATGGATGGAGTTCATGAGGATTTAGAGGTGGGAATTCCTAATGATCCTAGAATAGGTAGAGATTAATGATTCATGTTAGTTCTCATGTATTAGTCAATTGAGAAAATCTTATCAATACATTTAGTAATAGATAGGAAATGATAATTAAATATTAGTGTTTTGATTCATTGGGGATATAGTAAGAAAACTCTATGCTAGGGTGTGTCTTATCGATTGCAAATGTACAACCCCATGTTTGCATAGATGTAGGTTTGATGGGACTGATCCATCATGGAGGATTTTTATCCTCATGATTTATATTGTGATGATTTTTTAAATAATCTTAAAGAAAAATACATGTGTTGATGGGTGGCATAACATTTTCTATAAAAGTTCATGGAAGATGGAAGGCCTTGGGATTTTTTAAGAAATCTCTGAGATGATTTTGAGTTGAATTTATTACTTGTTTAAAGGTAACCCTATGGTTATATAAGCTACATAATGGTAAACTAATAATTACACTATCTATATAAAGGTAACTAAAGTTAACCTTCATAAAGCTAATATGGGATGGAATAGAGCTGTGTAAATGTGATACCATGTTTCTGACTCTGTGTGATGGTAAAATAAATTATAATGAGCTATGTAAAGGTAGTATAGAATTATAAAGATCTATATAAAGGTATCTTTGAAAAAACATTGGCTATATAAGGGTTGGTTGTGAGTTTAATTGGATGCATAAAGGTAAATTTGGAATAATATTGGTTACATAAAGGTCATCTGGATGTTGCATTACCTGTGTAAAGGTAGACTAGGAGCTATATTAAGGAAACTCTAAATAACTGAAGGCTACCTAAAGGTAACTGTGACCAACTAGAACCTAAAAAATGGTAATGATAAAGTTATAAAAGATATATAAGGGTTATTTGGAAGTTCATTAAAAGAATATTGAGTTTTTTAAAGTTTACTCTAGTCTACATAAACATATGATTAAATTTTAAGAATTCATTTCAAATGAAGGATATATTTAAAAGATGCTTTGTGGTATGTTCATTACTGAATAAATAATCAAAATCATAAAAATAGATTGTGCTCCTAGATTCTTAGTGTGAAGAAATATCCAACATGAAGCAATTGAAATTGATTCTGATATGAGTACCTTGTTATAAGAAGCATAGAACTAAGGATGCTACCACACCATAGTGTATTACCAGTGGGAGTTGTGTTGAGTTTGTAATTTACCAATGTAAAATGGAAGGTATAAAATTCCAACATAATTTTTGTGATTTTTCACTTTACTAAAAATACATTTGAAACCCTAAAAGATATAAAAAAATAAAATGAGACATTCAATTTGAATGAGAAACTAGAAAGATAAAACAAAACACACCTATTGAATCTGATGCGTCATACAAGGACATGGCTGCTACCTCTATCTGATACAGAAGATTCCTACAAAAAATAAAAATTATAAAGATAATAATAATTAATTTAATAAATAAATAAATAAATAAATTCAGTATAAAACTATGTAGTAGGATCCTATGCACCATCATCCCGATGCACATATTCCCATAGTGTTCTAACTATAGCTAACAGGTGCGCATTTACCTCCTCAAAATCATGCATCAGTGCCTCAAAATCTGTCACCTATTTTGCCATACCAACAACAACATGATCCACAACCTTAGTGTGTAAAACTATAGAAAAGGAATCCCCGTTCCATAGGTCAAACTATAGCCATGCCCATCATGATCAATAATGTGATGGAATATCTCATTCCTTTGCATGGAAAGTTGTCGTTGGTCCTCTAGCAGTTGCGCTAACTCAGTCACAAATTGATCTTGTGAAATATATATAATATATATATATATATATAATGATGTATGTAATTATTAATAATTTTTGCAAGAACTTTCTATAAGAGATGCAACCTCTGGATCATTTTGATCCCAAGTCATCATCTACATTAACATTTTATCATTCGGTGCACCTTTCTCCCATAAAATTATACCAATAAGATATAAATATATAACAAAAACCATATTAAATAATAAATTTAAAAAGTGAATAATAAATAAATCATGTCGAATCTAGGACCTGTGACGAGTCCCAAGCCTGTGAGGTGGTCCATACAGCGCATGATTCTTGGAATGACGTGTTACCACCTCCTACATTCAATTAATTCAAATATAAAACATGTAAAGTGCTAAAAATTATTTGAAATATAAAAAAAAATAAACAGACACACTATTTTAGCCTCATTGGACCAATATGAAACTAACTCACACCATTGAGATGGGAGAACCCCTCTCAGGACTCTATCCAAAATGTCTGGGGCACACACATTTGGTACCCAGTGATCCCTCTTGACTCTCCCTTTATGATCTTTATACATTTTACAACATTTGGTCATACACACTAGTTGAAACTCATTAGAGTACACCCTAAGATTATTCTATTTAAGAAAAAAAATTATCACACATGTTAGTATTTTTTAAACATAACTAAGAAACTAAAATAATCCTCTTACCTGAACTTCCCTCTATAGAAAATATAATGTATCCTGGGGGAATGAAGCTTAGACATGTGTAGTAAATGAAAATATGTGTTGTTTTCATATGATATGACCCAAATGATGAATAAATGCAGAGGCACCCACTCCCACAGGATGGTATCTCTCATCAAATGATACATCAAGGGTCGTGTCGGAATTCCAAGATGAAATACCACGATCAGGGCCTCTCCTATGAGAGGAAAAAGTAGTCGAGTCTAATAATATTGAAAAAAAATTATACATAATTAGAAATATGTGAATATATATTTTTAACACTTAATTAAAAAATAAGCACATTTACATTCATACATATCTTGACCCATAGACGTAGATGGATCTGCAGAATGATGTGGATCTGGTGCTTATTCCCCTGAAATGTCTAAAGTCATATAAATAATTAGTAAGGAAAGGATTCAATGCCTATTATAGTTCCATATAATGTGAGTTAAAAAGGAAATGTGTACTTTTTATTTATTGCACACATATTTCATCAAATATAAAGGGGTGTTAAATCTTAATGATGTTATTTCTAGTTATAAAAAATTGTTATAGGCACATCAAAATGAAGAGTTCTTGGAGTCACAAGTGTCTATAATCAACAACATAAACCACCTAATAGCAGAGGTTTCTACAAAAACTGAATATAGAAAGATTCAAATAGATATTCACCCACTGGAGAGATTGTGGGGAGCTGAATTTCCATATTAAAGAAAATATAGCTTGCATGGGGGTATATTGAATATTTGGTTTATGCAAGAGATCAAGAAGGATTTATATATCAACACTTATGGATTATGTACATAAATAATTTGAGGATCTGCATGTGTATTCAATAAAATAATAATGTCACTTGTATAAAATCTAAGGGAAGAAGATCCAAAAGAAGGCTATCAAAAAATTGGGTACTTCTCTCCAAATAAATAAATGTGATTCAATATGAATATGTGTATATGATTTTGACTCTATAGAGGATTATCTGTATAAATATGAAGATGCTAAGTTTATATCATATGGTGTGTTGAAAATTAAGTAACTTCTTGATGTAATAAATCCAGAGGTTATTGGTGCAACTAATAAGAGGACATCCAATGTTACAAAAACGAAGTGAACCTCCTAAAGACTGAAAGAGAGAAGTATTGTTATCTCACAGAAGACGTGGAAGAAGCTAATAAGCTAATTATGAAGACAAAAAAGTGATGTTATTGAAGAAAAAATTCAAGAATGGAAATATTGTGTGGAAAGGAAGAAACAACAAGAGGTATCCATGATTTTACGCAAGGAACAACATGAAGGATAGGTGAAGACAACATACAGTCAAAGGAATTGTAACATTTTAAATTTAGAGGGACAACTAAGAGAAAAATTGTTATGGATAAAGAAGCATGAGGAGGAAATTTATACCATAAGGAAGATGTAAGAAAATAATGAATCTCTTGTAAAAACTACAAGCAGCAGCTTGACAAGAAACAATCGGGTTTCAAGAAATATACAGTACAGATATGAAGTAACAAAAGTAAGAGGAATTTAAGAAAATATGGGGATGAAATGATATTTTTGTGGGAGAACTAGACACACTATGAGATTTTTTAAGTAATAAATTCATGTTAATGATAAAGGAAGACATGTTTCAACTAAAATTAAATAAGAATAAAAAATATGGTAGGATTCTATTAGACAACATAATATTTATTCTTACACTAGTTATGTGGATAGGTAATTCTATAATAGGGATAAAAATCATCAGATCAAATACTTATCTCCTATAATCATATGGGAGCATGGGTGGAGAAGTGAGAGATCTATCTTACCTAGATACAAATAGAGAATAAAGGAAAATCTGGTTCACTTAAAACCATACCCAACAAGTAGGATAATTGAGGCAACCCCTATCCCCTATTTTCTTTATTGTTAAATCTAACGAAATAAGTGATGCAGGATGAAGGGGAGATACAATACATGGGTTATGTGCACTATGTTTTCATTAAAATAAAATTATGAATATATAAATTCAAGCTAAAATTGTGGATATTTTTTGGGTATCATAGTTGGTCTAGAATGGAACTGGCCTGCATTGATGGTAACAATCCTTGGAGATATGATGGACAACTGGATACTATTAGAGATGAGTTTGTAGAAGTTTAATTGTCTTGTATATCTTCTATATGAAAAATGAAATATTTTCTGAGTGTACTACTCAGGTTACTAAGAAGGTTTATAAGCATCAAATTTTCACTATATAAACATGATTTTATACCATGTAAACATTATTATAGAAATAAATTCATTTTTTGTAAGTACCATCTAGAATCTATATATACATGAATTAAATCTTTGTAGACATAGATTCTATAAGAACGAGACAAGTCAATGAGTGATCGAGACATGACTATATAAAAATGAAAAACGTCACCATAAAAATCATTCTAGGCTCTGTATAAATATCATTCCAGTTAGTATAATCATGAATCCTCTCTATATAAATATGATGTGAGCTGTGTACTCCTAAATTTCCATCAGTTTAATAATTATCTATCTAGTAGATCTATCAGTATAATCTTGAAGATATATTATATAACCATCAACACTTTGAAAAAATTAAAAGTTTCTATAGATTGAAAATCATAGTTTCTAGCCATGTGAGAAGTAATAAATATGGGTAATCTTGGCCTATGTAACCTGCATTGTTTTGAAGAATAAGAAGAAGAAATAAGATCTTAGTGATAGATACACCTTCCATGTAATATTCTGATATTTATTGTTGATCCTTTCAAGATCTGAGGAGCTACTAGGCTCAAGAAGAGCACAAGAGATTATTTAAATAATAAATCCTAGTGAGAAGGTTCTGAATATCTGTGAATTAGAGCTATAAGTGGAGAATGATTTATATGTATAGTTCTTGAATAACTTATGGCATTCAAATACCTATCATTATGATAGTACACCCTTATAGGGATATTTATAACCAATTGATGGAGATTTCAAGTGGGTTGAAAAAATAAATCATCAAATGATTCCACACCTTTATCAATAGTTGAGGAATAATAATGAGCATCGGATTACGATTCCATTCATTTGGATCAAAGAGATATCGAAAAGAAATCATGAATCAATGTAAAACCATAACTAAGAATACAAATTAGTGTGGTATCATAGATAATAAATAAAACATTTACACTACATGGGGGATATAGTTAACATATTGTTGTTATTATTTTCTTATCATAGTTTACATATATTTTATGGTTTTATGTGTTTTATTATATAAATATTATAGGAATTTTTGTTTTTATATTTTTCTGAAAAATAATTACTTTAATTATTTTTACTCTAATTTGTTTCATTTTTCATGCATGTATATATCAAAGATAGGGATAATAAATATACAAAAAAATAGTGAAACGGTTCATAAAAAGTTAAACAACTAAAAAAATGTTTTAAACCAAAGAGCGGAAAAACAATCACACCTTTCATTAAACATGAAAATTGAATTTTTATCCTTCAATGGTATCTCTAACCTAATGAATATCTTCTTAAAATTTAACTATAGTGTGTTTATCAAGCTATTGTGAAACAAAGGCAATGGTCTCAGGTTCATCTCGTTCAATTAAAAACACTCCTCACCTTGATATTTTCATAGAAACTTGCCAATTCTGATTATATAGCAAGGTTACAAATACACTACATGGGGAATATAGTTAAAATATTGTTGTTATTATTTTATTATCATAGTTTAAATATATTTTATGGTTTTATTTGTTTTATTATATAAATATTATAGGAATTTTTGTTTTTATATTTTTCTAAAAAATAATTCCTTTAATTATTTTTACTCTAATTTGTGTCATTTTTCATGCATGTATATATCAAAAATAGAGACAATAAATATACAAAAAATATCTAAATAGTTCATAAAAAGTTAAACAACTAAAAAAAAGTTTTAAATCGAAGAGCGGGAAAACAATCACACCTTTCATTAAACATGAAAATCAACTTTTTCTCCTTCAATGGTCTCTCTAACCCAATGAATATCTTCTTTACATTGAACTATGGTGTGTTGATCAAGATATTGTGCAACAAAGGCAACGATCTCAGTTTCATCTCATTCAATTAAAAACACTCCTCACCTTGACATTTTCACAGCAACTTTCCAATTCTGATTATATATCAAGGTAACAAATAGAACTTTTTCTACTTGTGATTTCAAAATGAAAGGTTCATTGCTAACTTGTTCATATCTATATAACATATTGTTAAAATTCACCAACGTAAACTGATATTGATTGACTTTACTTCCACAGACTGGATCAACCCAATTACACTTTAACAATATGTATTTCAATCCATGTGCATATACAACTTCAATGATGTCTTTCAATTGACCATCATAATAACCAAAATCGATAGATAGAAAACCTATTCCATTGTTTTGTGTTGATCATTTTTCATTGACATCATTAATATGAAACTAAAATCCATTAGCATCTAAAGCTTTGTAATGATGATCTATTATAGATGGACCCCCATCTAGTTGGTTAAATTCTTTAGTTAGTATAGGGGCACCTAACTCCCGTAGGTTATAGACCTATATATTTCACAGATTTAAATAAAAATTTATTCAGAAATAAATTAGTATTATACTTCAATCATAATGAAAATCTATTTATATATACAAAATCCTTGAACCAATCATGAAATGATGCATAATGGAACTGCTAAATTTGATAATCACTCACACAAGACATATCTTCCTTTAGCTCATTAATATGTTTCTTGAAAATGATAACACCATGTTAAATGATCAACTTTATATATGCAAATAGAACATGTAAAAGTTAAACAATAAGAGTGATAAGACACTTACTACATCAATGGTGAAACTAATGGAGTATTGAACAAGATATATCGATGAGCTTGTATCCACTTGATATTTTCCATATCAAATATAGTTCCTTCTCCAATAGGACCATCATGAATCCAAGAGGGGTTGTCTAATTTTGTTTCAATATCCATAAGATATTCTGCATAAAAATTAGTATACTCATCCATCAAATAACCATTGGATATTGATGCCTTCGGATAAGCTCTATTATGTACAAACTGTTTCAATGTATTTAGATACTGCTCAATAGGATACATCCACCTGAATTTCACAGGACTTGCAGCCATTACTTCATCAGTTAGGTGTACTGTCAAGTGAACCATAACATCAAAAAATGAGGGTGGAAATAGTTTCTCTGCATGAGAAAATGTAAGTACAATTATATCCTATAAAATTTTTAAATCACCCATTCATTTATTTCTTAAACAAATATTTCTAAAAAAATTACCCATCTCAATCAATGGTTGAACAACATTGGGTGATAAATAATCACGAATTGCGATTGGAATCAACTTCCAAAGTAGTATATGATTGTCATGAATTTTCAACACTTGAAATGTCTTTATCATCACATTCAAACACTTATAAATATTAGAAGAGTAATTATTACGAACCTTGAGCATCTTAAAAATGGAAATAAATGCCTCTTTCCCTTTTTTCTCATCATATATTGTGCAACATACATGTATGCCTTGTTTCCCTCACCCAATTGTAAATGCAATTGTTTCGTTAAACCCATTTCTTATAAATCACATTGTGCATTGACATGGTCCTTTGATTTTCCACTGACACCTAAAATGGTCCAAAATATATTATCACAAATGTTTTTTCAATGTGAATGACATCCAAATTATGCCTTAACATGTTAGTTTTATAGTAAGAGAGATTAAAAAATACCTTTCTTTTTTTAATTATGACTGAGATGTCTGCTTACACAACGAATATTAGGTAATGAATGAGCTATAAAATCCTAAAATGTATATAACATGTGGATGTTTTCTTCCTCAATCTATGATAATATTTCTACTCCTATCATGACCTTTGGTGCTAGGTTTAATTCTCTAGAACCATCAAAAATCACTCTATCCTTTCTAAACCAGTGTTGAGGGGGAAGAAAACATATATGAAATATGTATGTCCACTTTTTACAATGATTAATCCATGTATAATTTTTACTTTTATTGAATTAATGGAAATAAAACTCACCTTTAATACTCTAACCTAAAAAAATTTCATAAGCTGGGAATTCATTGATTGTCCACAATAAAACAGCCTATAGTTTGAACATTTCATTCCTTTCACAGTTGTAAGTCATCACACCATCGCCCCAAAATTCATTCAACTCATCAATCAATGCTTGAAGGTAAACATAAATCTTATCCCACAAACTTCTAGTTCCATCAATAAGAGTGTAAAGTAATAGAAACTATTGTTTAATACAAAGCCGTGAAGGAAGATTATACGGAACCAACACCATGGGTCATGTGCTATGAGTTGCACCAACTATAGACATGAATGGATTGAAACAATCTAATGTCAACCCCAATCATACATTACGACTATCTTTAACAAATTCACGATGTCTCTGATCAAAATCTTTCCATGCAAGAGAGTCTTCTGGGTGGGTTAACATATCAGCTTTCTTATTTATTTCCACATGTCATCTCATTAATTGAGAAACTTTATATGACATAAATAATCTTTTCAACCTCAACTTCAGTGTAAAGTAATGTATTTACTTTATGGCAATCAGTTTCCTATGTTTCATAGTCTGACTTTGATGAGTCTGATTTCCCCAGTTATCTTTCCACTTGGAAGAGTAACAGACCATAAAAATTATCCAAATGCATAGTTTACTTTATAAATAGCATACAGTTTTTCACATGCATCTATAGTCTCATATGTTAAACCTAAGTTCTCTGTAAACTTATGATCATGATAATATGACTTAAGAATCTTAGCATTAGTAGGAAGTACTTTTTCAGTAACACAAACAACGTGTGGAACGATGTATCTAACCATTGATTCAAAGTCTTCAAATGCAATGACTCTATGATAAATGAAAATTTACTATAAGCAGTGCACCTAAAAAATAATTTAGTTTTTTTATCATCAAGTATTTCATAAAACTTTAATGAATCATGATATTCACCAGAGCGTGGATTGATCTCACCAGTCTCAACATTTTGGATGTTAATTCCTTTAGGATCCATCCCACATATCATTTCAATAAGCATTTCATGCATGGGATCAGTCATCCTTGCATCAACATCCGTCTGAACTATTTATGTATAATTAAAACAAATATATTCTTCCCCATCATGATTCCAACTCTTATAATTTTTTAGAAACCCATTCAAGAATAGGTTCTCCATCATGATATCTCATATGAATTGATATTTGTTTTCACATTTTATACATGTAAAACTGATATAGTCACTTTGAAATTCTCTATTGAAATCAATAAAATGCATAATGCCTTCAAAATATTCTCTAGATGTTCTATTTATAAGATCAATCCATATTCATATCTGTACAACAAGTAGTAACATTTACATAATAATTCATATTGCATGCATTTTCAGAATTTCAAATCACAAAATACATTTAAAATAAAGACTAACCAATTGCATGTGGGCTTCAATTCATACTCATCCAAAACAAAAAATAATAATTCACAAATGAAATGATCTGTGCATTATATTTAATTAATTATACATTTTATTTTTTAAAGTTTTATTTTCTAAGAGACTAAATATTTTGTATAGAGATGCTTATAAAACATGTTCAGATAAAACAAATATTTTTAAGAGAAAGAAAATTTTGATCAAATTAATATATAAAATAAAAGTCATTATATAGTAAATAGTGACGTGTTTTAAATCTTACGGTGCTATGGGCATGCATTGGATATACCATGTACATCTATAAAAGGATTACATGAATGATGTTATACATTTTAGAAATACTGGGTTATATGTGGCCACATTTTCATTACAGATCAAATTAATAAGTTTATAAACTAAACACATTTTATAGGATGAAAAATAGGTCGCCTATTTAATAATGTTTAAGGTATAATGTATGTATTTTTATTAAAATTTTGGAAAAAAATAAAAAATGTTGGTGGGTGTTAGTTGTGATAATGATTAAAATATTAAAATGAAATAACATCAATTAAACATATGGATTTTGTAAAATAAATTGGGATTCATGGGATGTATATATTGGTTATATCAAAACATTACTAAGAGGAATAACATAAAATAAATAATAATAAGTCTTCGTAAATAAATAACATAAATGGATGTAATATGTCCTCTTTGGCATATTTTGAAGATATAATATAAAATACATAATAAATTGATGTGGTTCCACAATACTCAAGTGTAATCACATAAAAGAATCCATAAATAATGAAATGGAAACAATGGTCAATTATTTATTGAATCAAAATGGATTATGACAAAACAAATAGATGAAAATAGTGGTGAGGAATAGGAATAAGATAAGAGGAATAGGTAGCAGCATCCCCCTACTTTGGGAAATTGTGCGTTAACCCTCAGGATACCCCTGTGTGTGTTTTCCTTTTGTTTCCTCAAAATCCTCCCTCTTAACATTTTCATGTTAAAATTATTACTTAGTAATAATAGTAATAATAATTTTAAAACATTTTTATTAATAATAACAAGTATAATAGTATACAAATATACAGATTCATCATGATAAAGTAATAGTCAAGACTGTACATGTATAAAAAACATTAAAATATTATAATGAAAATTTTAATAATAATATATATATACTCAATTAATAATATTTTCCCATATTATTTGTAGTATAATAAAATGAAACAACACACCAACCTGTATAGGGGCCTATTGGACAAGGCCACACCATAAAGTGTTGACACACCTACAATAAAACAATTATATTACACATGGCCTGAAGGTCTAACACCTGATCCCAAAGGCATTTTAAAAGGGGATAATGACCATAAAAATAAGGCCTAATATTCCTTTTGTACCTTTTTGTATGTTTTTATAGTGTGTCTACATTACCTTTCTATATTACTATGGTATGGTAAGCTAGAAATTGTCTTCTTTGGATTGAATAACAATTCCATGGCTATCAGCACCCATCCATTACTGACACATATATCACGTACACACACACACACACACCCACACACACACACACAAACACACACACACACACACACACACACATATATATATATATATATCAATTCCTAAAACCATAGTCCAGTAATATTGAAATATTAAATCATTATTTAATTACACCGATAATAAAAACATTATATGCTTCATTTTAAATATGATAATTCAAAATTATCCATTAATGTTACATTTAATCTATGTTTTATTTTTATTCTATCAAAAAAAAATCAAAATCATTATGTATTAGTTAAATATTATATAAATGCTGAAAATAACATAACACTCATTATTTATATAATAATAATTCAAAAATAAATCTTCATTATAATATAAATTTTATAGTGAACAATTATCATCTATTATAAAAACATAATCATATTACATACATATTTGATAAAATTATGTCTTTTTCTACTATAAATGCATTATCTTCATATTTATACAACAATAGTGACCAATGATATTATATTTAAATATCAATTACATTATAAATATTAATAAAAATAATTAAACTTAACTAATAACTGAAAGAAACTTGACTAGATTCTTATGGTACCCATGTTGGAGTTGGTGCCCTAGAACTAAATTCGTTTGTACTTTATGATAACATATATTCATGGTTTTGAATATTAATAAATTCCTTATTACATCATGATTGTTCTTCTATGTAACATTGTATGTGATAATGTCCTAAGAGTAACTGTATCACTAAAAGTTCATAGAGGATCCCTGATATGATGAGAACCCAAAAGTGCTATAACACTATTCTTGAATATATGTTCTATAGTCAGATGATATCATTTTAGGGACACAAATGATACGGTCTATCAGGGGTGGAGACTCATAGGACTTTGAGGCACCTTCTCATGGTGTACACCCTTGGTAATGTCCAAGAGGATATTATGAGAACAGAAACTTCCATTAGGAAATCCACATTTCTATGTGTCATTGGATGTTCCTATCTATGGATGTGTGTATTGGTCCTTAAACTTTAAGATTATTTTTAATTAATATTATGAGTTGCACACTTAGATGTTTTGAAGAAAACCATGATGACAGATGTTCGTGGTGAGGTAGGATACGTTGAGTACATCACGAGTAATATTGCATTAATGAATAATGCGAGAAAGTATTGATCCCTTATATTCTTTAACAAAAGATAATATCTCATGACCTTTGATGGAAATGATATTTCCTAAATAAATCCATGGCTATGTTGATCAATAGGCAAGTTTTATTTTCGAAAATTCAAAGAAAGAGATATTGATCATATAAGTTAATGGCACTAACATGAAACCTAGTCGATTAGAGATGTTGTGATGAAGGGATTATATTACATGGTAAGCATTCGTATGAGGTGAAATTTTCTTGAAACATTAACTTCTTTATCTATGGGTGTCTTGTCATGTTGTTAGATTCTAACCTTAGACGTTAGGTAGTTTCGCCTAATGCCACTAAGAAAGATGCCTAGAGGGTCACACACTAAGTATATCAAATATCTTAGTTAAATAATTTATTATTTAACAAGTTGAATAAATATTATTCCTGATCATGGTTTAATAATTATTCATGTATGCTTGATCGTATTTAATCCATCACTGGTTATTCGAGAGAATATATTGTGAGTGGAATAATTAATAAATATTGAAGAGAATTAGCGGACCGAGTTTAATGGTCCAATGAAAAATAATAATATTGAATATTATTTGATTAAATAATATTTAATTATAACTTGAAAGTTAAGTGCATGTCAGGAAATAATAATTTTGATGTTATTATTTGACATGGGGTTTCCCTAGGATTAATGAAATAATTAAAGGCACTTGTGAAAATTATTTATTATTACCCTAGTGAAATAAATGCCCAATTATATTATTATCTCATTAACCAAAGGAAATCCAAGCAATGCCTATTGTGTTGTGAATAATGAATTGAAGAAAAGCTCTCAAGCCTAGAGAATTTATCCCTCTCCAAGAATGATTTCAAGAACAAGAGAGATCCTCCTCCACCGAATCAAGTAGAATTCTTTGGAAGAGGTTCTCAAGGCTATCAAAGGCGGACATTGCAAGCGCAAGGATCTTCCATGCTAGCACCCAGAGACTCCTTCGGCGATGTCCAGAGATATGTGGAACACATGTGGATCACCGCTGGAGGATATCTACCCTTGATCTATATAATGCAATGATGGTACACCTGCATATCTATGGATGAATTCATCAACGAATAAAGAATCACCTCGGTGGTAATTCTTATTTAATTAAATTAATTATAAAAAAATGTTGATCCTCTCTCTTGGTTACGGGTTTCTATTCCTTTGTCCTATTTCTTTAATTCAATTCTATGTATCATGACATTCATCATCACATAGATGCTGGATTGTTCATTAAATATGTAAAAAAGTAAAGTTAGGCACCATTCCTCCCGCGCTTCTACTGTGCCCAAAACCTACAAGTGGTTTCAGAGTAGGCATATTATTGTTTATAATTATTTAATAATCATTGGTAATTTTCTCATTTGTAATTTAGTTTTTCAATTCTAGTTTAATCGTTACTTTTTAATTTGAATGAAGAGGTATTTTTCTTCCTCTATTGTTTCTCATAGATCTAATAGAAACGATTAATCTTATGATTAAAATTATATTGAGGATCTCATCCGAAGGTTCCAAGGATTCTACCCAGGTAACACAACAGCACACTCCGTGTAATCAAAATTACACGTTGTGTAGTTTTGTTCAATGCATCAGGAGTAGTTCAGAAATTACTCAAACTATGTGCATTAATGAAACATAGTGTAGTTAATTCTTATACCGCGTGTTGACCAAGACAGACTGGCACACAGTCAGCCTGACTACACACTGTGTGGCCCACTGGACACGGTGTGTAGTACCTTTTGGGTCAGGGCTGGGTTGTGTATCCCATACACGGATTAGCCAACCGGTGACCATGTAATGCGGATTCAACATAGCATGTGGACCACTGGACATGATGTGTACTCTAAGATTTTCGAAGTATGCCTCACACGCCGAGTCCCTAGGCATATACTTCGGATACACAATGAACAATGTACACACTATGTAGATCGGATCTACACACCATGTACTATTACCAGTTACGCAGATTTAATTTTTTATATATTATGTAACCCTTGAGACATGTACTTGTGTGTGGGCATAAAGCTGGGACACGCCATGATATGATTTAATATGTGTGTGTGTGTGTGTGTGTGTTTGTGTGTGTGTGTGTGTTTTATTAACATGTGTGTAATATTTAAAATTTTTACATCATGTATGAGTTGTATTATAGTTATTATTCTATGTGTATGATAAATGTCACAAAGAATAAATTGTATACAAGTATAATACATTTTGGGTAGTTTTGGAAGGGGATTCATCGGATTACCTACAAGGTACAAGTTACGTACACAGTTAATTTTAAATGAATTTATTAATTTGTTTAAAATTATAATGGCTGATAATCTCAAGAAAATTCAGAAAAGGTTTAAGATAAAAGGATTGATTAATTAAAGATAATAATTAATCGATTCGAGAGTGATTTATCATAAATAAGAATGATTAAATAATTGAATAATGGTTTTATTAAATGTGTAATTTTTTTCATTCATGTGGATGATCATGATCCGGACCAGACCTATTTATGTGATTGGTTTCCTTTTAATTTATTATTAAATTAAATTGTTGGTTTTCATGCCTTCTCTCCTCATTAATATGTATGGTCTGTGTGCCCATGATTTCATTTATGTAAACCACTTTTTACTCCTCACCTGCGTGTGAGTAAAAGCATATGTATTGGATGGAGCTCCCAATCTAGTGGAGGCGGTTCAAGTTAGGAGTCGAGGTGAAACTGATCCAAGGAGATACAAAGGTGGATCAGTGGAAAGCTATAAACATGAACCTAATTGGTTCAAGATGTTTCTACCCTAGATTAGTAGTTAGTTTATCAACTGCCAGATAAAATAACCATTAGAACAAGCTCATGATCATACCCTTTATTTTATTTCTATCAGTTGCATGGTTATTCCTTATGGATGTTTTGTCATGATCACATAAGTAATAAATTAACAATCATGTAAGATGGAACTAAAATAAACTGGCTTATGTGTAAATATTACCTAAAGACATGGTTAATCACTTAAGTAATCCCACTTAATATTAACAAGAACGTGATAAAGATAATAAATGGAAATTTATGAATAAAGGATAAAATACCTCAATAAAATATTAAGTCAGTGTATCCTTACATTACTTTAGTTAGAATCAAACCATAGTTCAAAGTGCTTGACCAGCCAAAGTTAGGGTGCTTTCAATTATCGAGGAATTCTAACATGAGGTTTTTGGTTGACTTGACTTGGTTCATATCAATGGTCGATTTCCAAAGCAAGACTTGGTGAAACTAAGAGGCAAAGGTTGAGGAAATCCAATTAAAAGATTTTAGGATTAGTGAGTCCACTCAACAGATCAAGGAATTGTGAGTTAATGCAGTTAGCATTTGGAATGCCTACCTAAAACCATTCAAGTTGGTTGACCAGGAAAAGTTGGGGTAATAAGAATGAAATATGGATCCTTGCCACTTGAATGTCCAAGAAACATGATATTCTAAATTCAATGGTGAGGGCTATTGGGTTTCGATAAAATAGTGGGAGACTAATAAATATTTATTTATTTGTTTTTCTAATTTTATCAAGATAAAGTACTAAATCTCTATTTATATTATTTGTAGGAAAAACATTAAAAATGACATCAAAAAAATCACTGTGATCCATACTCGATAAGTAAAACCTTCTCACCAGAACTAATTTTTAAGAGTTTCAAAGGTGCCTATGGTTCATCCTTTACCATGAAAAAAAATTGTATGTGATGGAAGAACCTTTACCAGTTGCACATGGAAATGAGGTGAGTGATGAATAGCTCTCTATGTATTAGAAACATTCGAATGATGTTACAGATGTTCAGGGCTTCATGTTATCGTCCATATCCAATGAGCCCTTGAAGTAACATGAAGAAATGGATGGATATAGCATGATGTATCACCTTCAGGATCTCTATCAAGATAAGGCAAGACAAGAGAGGTATGAGATCTCCAATTCTTTTTTCATGACTAATCTTGGAGAGTCTTCGCCAGTTGGGCCTCATGTAGTCATGATTATTAGCTACATTGAGCATCTAGACATCTTAGGGATTAAATTTCAAGATGAGTTGTGTATAGATCTCATACTTTCATCACTTCCCAAGAGCTTCTCTAGTTTTATTGTGAATTATAATATGAGAAATAATGAGAAGATTATATCGAAAGTTATGACCTTGATTCTCCAAGTGGATAAGGAAATGGGGTATGAAAAACTCATTGTCATTATGGTGAATAGGAAGAGGAAGGACAAGGAAATGGGGACTAAAACTTATGAATAGTCTAAATCCCTCGAGCACCATCCAACCAAGAAGAAAAATATCCAAAGGTAGGGCAAGGAAAGTGAGGTAGTATGTTTTACATATGGAAAGTCAGGCCACTGGAAGAAGAACTACACCCAGAGGCAAGAGGAAGCTCAAGGTGCATTCGTTATCGAGTGTAATCTTTACATTTATACACATTGGGTATTAGATACAGCTTGTGGTTCTCACATTTGTATTCAAATGTAGGAACCAAGTAGATTTTGTAAAATTTATAGAGGAGAGGTGGATCAATGATTTGCCAATGTTTTGAGGTTGGATGTTCTTTCCATTGGTGACTACCACCTTTTGTTGCCAACTGAGATGATTTTGGTTTTACATGACTGTTATTATATACCAAGTGTTACCAAAAACATAATTTCTGTATCAATTTTAGATACATATGGGTTTATTTTCAAGTTCAAAAATAAAAGTTTTTTATTTTATAAGGACAACATATGTTATGGTATAGAACATTTAAATAATGGTCGGTATTTATTAAATTATGTGAAGGTCCCAGGCGCAGTGGAAGCTCGTCGGTGGATGTTCCCACTTGACTTTTTTTCATTAGCAATGATCAATCCAGGATCTATACGATGATAAATGCTAGACTCCACGGATCGAATCACATAAATAGACAAAGAAGAAGAATAGTCCCAGAACCAAAAAAGAGGATCATCATAGGTTGATTATAATTAATTTAATTAATTGGAAAGAAGTACCTTTTATGGCATTCTTTCTTCATTGATATTTCTGATCACGTTCCGATGTGATCTGTCATTGCATCGCAGAAGACAAGTGTATACTTCCTCTAGCGGTGATCTACACATGCGTCACGTATCTCTAGACATCGCCAAAGGAATCTCCGGGTGCTAGCGTGGAGAATCCTTTGCTTGCATTGTCCGCCTTAGATCACCTTGATCCGATGGAGGAGGATCTCTCTCGGTCTTGAGAGCATTCTTGGAGGAAGGAGTTCTTTCGGCCTTGAGATAATTCTCTAGAATTGTTGTGAACAATGATTAGGGAAAAGTGTTGGGGTTGTGAGGATATTTATAATCAGGTTTGAGGTTATAAAGTTGTGACAATAAATAAACACGTAACGCGTTTTATTTATTTCATTAACTCTTATTGAAAATCCCACGTCAAATCATTAATTCCTTGACATGCGCCCACGCTGATTATAATAAATATCATTTAATAAAACGATATTATTTCCTCAAAATCCAGATTGAAAAAACTACACGGCGTGTAATCATTAATACACAGCATGTACTCATTTTTCATTTCCTTTCCAAAATGAAAACTACACGGCATGTACATTCAATGTACACGGTATGTATATCTTGTTTTCATTTTATTCTTCCTCCAACAATAAAATGATTTAGGCTTCCTTGAATAATTATTAAACTACATATGGGAATAATCATTATTCTACTTGAGATACTTGGATACACTTAGTATGTGACCCTCTAGGCCTCTTTCTCGTTGGCATTAAGTGGGCTTGACTAGAGTCCAAGATTTCTATCTAGCAATGGGTCAAGGCACCAAAGAGAAATAAATTGATGCCGCATTGACGTGTCACCTCATACGAACACTTACCGTGTAATTTAATACCTTTGTCTCAATATCTCATCAAGCAGGTTTCATGGTAATGTCATAAACCTATATGCTTGATTCGTCATTCTTTGACTTTTAGAAATAAACTCGTCGTGAAACCATGGACATGGAATTTGGGTGACAGTTCTATTTCAATCAAAGGGCCCAAGATATCTACTTCTATAAATATGGAAGGGAAAAATTCTTCCTCAACTTATCCATTAACTACATGTCATTCGTGATGCAACCAACGTACCCTACTTCCCGCCAACTATCTTCGTGATGGTTTTCATCAAAAAATCTAAGTGCGTGAGTCATGACATGAGTTAATGATAATCTTACAGTCTAAGGAATATTACACACGCTCGTAGATAGCAATGTCCAATGACACCAAGACATGCAAAATTACTACTGGCAGATCTGTTCTCATAATCTCCCATCTTGGAGATTACCAACTGCAAACTCCATGAGAGAGAGTCTCGTCTTCTTACGAGTACTCACATATAACGGTTTGTTTACTATTTATCATATCATAGTATGTCATCCAAACATAGAACTTTATTTAAGAATATTGTTATATCATTTCAAGGTTCTCATCATAGTAGGGATCTTCCAGGACCTTATTAATGCAACAAATATTTCAGGACATTATTATATTATAGTCATGCAGAACAATGAACAATATATAATAAGTGTACATTCATGTAATCAAAGTATAAACAGTTGGATCTTAGGACACCAACTCTAACATTATGAAAACCAAGTGTTGGTAGTCGATAACAAATCAGGTTCACACAACTCATATAACACCCGGTTGTGGCATGTAACACCCCGACCCCAATTACCCAGAGTCGGTTCATTATTACATAACATTGGCATGATTACAAGGAAATCATGTCCCGAAAGACCGGTCAGTTTAGTATTATTGAAAACAAGATTCATACATAAGTTAAACTTTACAACTTGAAAAGAAATAAAACACTAATTTATTCCATTAGAAACATCCAAGCCTCCTAGATTATGCCTGCAAGTCACTCATAACTAACTTCTTCATATCCTGGGAAAATGAAACAAAAGAAAGGGGTGAGCTCAAACGCTCAGTAAGGGTAAGCAATACAGTGGAAGATAAGGCATGGTGAATAATTGAAAACACATGCCTTTATAAATAATAAACATGAATATTTTTATGGTAGGAATATGAGCTGAGTAAATAATTCCATAATAAAACATAGTCATGGGTATTCTACTAGTCCAATAACCACATGACCCATCAATATTATTTTCATAATGAGGGAATGTATAATGTCGGACATTCTGAAAAATCTTGTCAAGGCCTCAGCCAAGACGTCTAAAAATGATTAAGGCCTCAGCCAAAACCATATATAAAATTGGGAAAGGCCTCGACCAATTCCACATCTAGTTGTCTCATGAGACCTATCGATGAATCGAGGAGCTATAGCGGGCTCCAACCGTCACATACTAAGTCCAATACATTCCTAATATGAAAAGGTTGAAACATAACATAAACATTCATATTAAAACTAGCATATGAAATGTCAATAATTTAAACATAAACCATGAATGGTATAAAAATAAAACATCCACAGTCAAACATATCACAAAACCTTCAATAAAATAAAGAAGATTTGTATCATAATTAATCGACTTCAAACAAGTATAAAATCCATCAAAAGATGTTGACATAAATGAAATCAAAACTATTTGAAAGAAATATCTCTTTCTTTTTTATATCATTTAAAGTCACATAATTATAAATGAAAACATTTATTTTGAAAATATTCTTATAATCTTGTAAGGGAAGATTCGACGATGTTATAATGGCGGAGAATAACCGTACCCGTCGTATAAGTTTAAAAAGTCATTCTTACCTTAATTTTGTTGAAAAGGTTGTAAAGTACCTTGTTTGGAAAACAACAGAAAGATTCCTTTCAAAACATATAAGGTCAAATAAGGGTATAAATGACTTTAACCCATTTTCTATTAAATAGTAAAAATGTTTTAAAATACATTTTTAGGAAACACAGATGTGGATGATAAAGAGGTCCCAGTAGATGCTTACGTAAAAACAACCTCGAATAATAAAGTGATTGTGAAATTAACCTTTACCTTGTTCTTTTCCTTGGTTAGAGGGTAGTTTAACCTCCTGTATAATGGTGAAATCATTGTTATAAAATAATAAAATAACTATATACATTATTATGATATCATATATGATCTTTTAATATTGCTTTGATAATGATATTTCAGTAGTATCGTCATTTCGGGTGTTAACTGATTCGTTTTCCTTTATATGTTTTGATAAATAAGCCATATTTTTTAATGGATAGAATGTATTTGTCTCATGTCCAGAATGATATTATGTTCTTTAATCATTATTTTTAATAACCAAATTAAAATTATTCTTGAATGGTTACGATAGGGAAATGAATCTCATCGCGTTCGTGGAGACAGTAATCTGTACGTACGCACGAGCGACAATATCATTATTTTGATTTAAAAACGTATGTAAATAGATGGTATATCATATATACAGAATAATTAACATGTTATATTTATTATTTACATCAATTATACATCATTATTATACCCATCCAAATAATAGTGTATTTGAATAACAACTATACCCCAACGTGGAGATGGTAAATCGTACGTACGCACGTATGGTGACATGTCATTCATATGATGGATAGAATAATGAATATGGTTGTACCATATTTATAATAAAATCACATTATATATAAGATACTGGATTTATTATTTTATAATGGAAACAACAAAGAAAGAGGAATTGTAAGAATAAAAGAACTTAAAAGAGGGTGGTGAAATTATTACCTCTTCTTCGGGTTCTTCCTTTTGATTTGATCAAAAGCGCTCTTAGGTTGGATTTATGACTAAATTAAGACCTCAAAAATAAATTGAGGGATTTTGGGAGGATATTTGGGTAGGGTTTTTACAATCTAAACTCTTGAGAAGTGTGAGAAATGGGTAGGAAGTGAGGGCTTTTTATAAGGGAGAGGAGGGGCTCTTTAGGAAAGTTTGAAACAATTATTTTATTATAACCTCATCTTCGGTTTCAAAAGGTCAAATATTTGTTAATATAAAATTTAAGATGATTCATGGTAGAAATAAAATAATCTAATAAGAATTTTACAGGTTTTGGATGTTATTTTAATATTTATAATCTTATTTATTTAAATCATTTATTAATGAGGTAAATATTGCATCATTATTGTGTCATAAATAATTTAATTTATTTGATTTCAAAAAAATATAAAAAAATACCATGATGTAGAAAATCTTTTTAGCTTTCCAAATAATATTTATAGTCAAAAATATAACTTATATAACACTATTTAAAAATTTATTTACTAAAAAATATTTTTTTATACCATTTTTGTCTTTACTTTAAATTAATAAATATAAAATGTCATTATCACACCCATGTGGCTTCATGGGGTCCCAAATTAGACCCAAGGATTCCCATGGTCGGATATTTATCATTCAATAGTATTAGGACACATTTTATCGTAATTTAATATTATTATAATACTATATTTTACCCTTATTTATTATATTTACCCTTTACTCGTGGTAAATAAAATATTTACTGAAGTAAATATTTAAAATTTCTAAAAATAAAAGTTACCTATTTACACAATTTGTACCTACTGATTCCAAATATGGAATTCATTTTTCCAAATTCAAAACATAGAAGTGGTAGAAATTAATTTAAAATTAATTCCTGTTGTCAAAACAAAAAGCGTGTTTTTAAGAAATAATAACTATCAAAATATTGACACTTGTTTTTGTACAGTTTAAATATGAAATTACATCAAATGACCAACATTAGATTAAATGGTTAAAATATAATCTCATTATACTTTAAAACCACTCAAAATTATAATTTAACACTATAAATTATTTTGATTAAAAAAGTTGTTTTTAATTAAAATTTAGTATTTTTCACTATTCATAAAAATATGAAAGTTATCAGAAAAGTTCCAAAAATTCACCCTAAGATAATTTCAATATTATGAATCCAAAAATTAAGTCCATTTTGAAAGGTAAAATTTATAAAATTTCAAAAATTTGGTATTACTATTCATATCAGCTACTTTGATTGGTCGCAGTGTGTTAGAATCTTGAAGTTGCGTACAATGCAAGATATTGCATTATTCAAAGGGAAACGTACCGTGGAAGCTTAGGGTGTTACATTCTCCCCTACTTCAAATAATTTCATCCTCTAAATTTCTATAATAATACCACATAAAAATATTCGGGTGGTTCTTCATCATAAGTTCATTGGGTTCCCACATTGCCTCTTCCATCTTATGGTTTCTCTATAGAACTTTTACCAGACGAGTTATCTTGTTTCTCAAAAGTTTTTCTCTAGTATCAAGAATCTTGACAGGCTCTTCACAATAATATAGATCAGGTTCCAGTTCTAATTCCTCATAGGTGAGTACATGCGTTGGGTTAGGCATGTATTTTCTCAACAGTGATACGTGGAACACATTGTGAGCTTTGGAGAGACTTGGTGGCATTGCCAAAAGGTAAGCTACAACCCCAATTCGTTCTAGAATTTAGAAAGGTCCGATGTACCTGGGACTCAATTTACCCTTCTTACTGAATCATATAACTCCCTTCCATGGAGATACCTTCAAGAAAACATGATCTCCGACCTGAAATTCCAAATCCTTTCTTCGATTATCGGCATAACTCTTCTGCCTATTTTGAGCTTCTTTGATGTGGGTTTGGATAACCTTCACCTTTTCCATCATTTCCTTAACAATTTCTGGGCCTATGAGTTTTCTTTCACCAACATCATCCCAACAAGTTGGTGTGCGACATCTCTTTCTGTATAACGCTTCATATGGTGCCATCTGAATACTTGAATGGAATATGTTGTTATAAGAAAATTCTACCAGAGGTAAATATTGATCCCACATACCTTGAAAGTCGAGTGATCAAGATCTCAACATGTATTCTAAGGTTTTAATAGTCCGTTCTGATTTTCCATCAGTTTGAGGGTGGTAGGCAGTGCTCAAACGAAGTTTAGTATCCAGGGCTTTCTGAAGACTTTTCCAGAATCTTGATGTAAAACGGAGATCACGATCAGAAACAATCGATAGGGGTACTTCATGAAGTCTTAAAACTTCATTGATATACAGTCTTGCTAAACATTTAAGTGGTAAATCTTCTCTTATAGCAATAAAATGTGATGACTTGGTAAGACGATCAATAATGACCCATATCACACCATTCCTTCTAGGAGTCTTTGGTAGTCCCATGACAAAGTCCATCGTAATATTATCCCATTTTCAATCAGGTATGGGAAGAGGTTTCATGACTCCTCTAAGATGTTTCCTTCCAGCTTTCAATTGTTGAAAAACCATACATCTTGTCACATAATCAGCAATCTCT
Organism: Viscum album; assembly: GCA_963277665.1. Lineage (NCBI taxonomy): Eukaryota > Viridiplantae > Streptophyta > Magnoliopsida > Santalales > Viscaceae > Viscum > Viscum album. Next base: position 681,070,194 of record OY728147.1, read on the forward strand.
CTCTTCATGTTGTCCCGCCAAAAATGTTCCTTCAAATCTCTTACATCTTGGTGCTCCCAGGGTGTGTAGAGAAATTGGAGCTATGAGTATCATACAACAATTCCCTTTTTAGATTAGGTATATTAGGAACACAAAGACTCTTCCCAAATTTTAAAATTCCATCTTCATATATGAAGTCGATCAATCTCCCATCATTCATAGATTTAACATTCTTTAGAAATTCCACGTTATCAGTTTGAGAACTTTTTATCCTTTCTAGTAAAGATGGTTTTGCAACCATTTGAAAAAGTATTGATGTTTCACCATCCATGGTTATTCCCATATCCATCATTACTAGATCCATGTATATAGAATCCTTTTAAACTCTCATCTTGTTCAAAACTCCATAATCCTTTCTACTCAAAGCATCTTCCACCTTATTTTCCTTCCCCAGGTGGTAGTGTATCATGAAATCATAATACTTGAGTAGTTAAAGTCATATCCTTTGCCTCATGTTGAGTTCTTTCTGTGAAAAAATATACTTCAAACTCTTGTGATCGGTATATATCTCACATTTTTCACCATAGAGATAATGTCTCCATATTTTCAGAGTAAATATTACAGCTTCTAACTCAAGATCATGAGTGGGATAGTTTTGCTCATGAATTTTTAACTGTCGTGGTGCATAGGCAATAACTCTATCATTCTGCATAACGACACAACCAAGTCCTTTCTTTAATGCATAACTATAAATAAAAACCCATCATTCCCCAGAGGTAGAGTCAAGATAGGATCATTGACTAATATTCTCTTCAGTTCTTCGAAACATTCTTCACACTCTTTTGTCCAAACAAATTTAACCCCTTTACGTGTGAGCTTGGTTAATGGGTTAACCAATCGGGCAAAATTTTGGACGAAACATCGATAATAACCTGCTAAACCAATAAAACTGCGTACCTCAGTTATACTTGTCGGTGATGACCATTCTTGGACTGCTCTTTTCTTAGAAGGATTAAAGGAGATTCCATCCTTAGAGACAATATGTCCAAGAAAAGAAATCTCCTGAAGCCAGAATTCACACTTGCTAAACTTCCCATATAATTCATTTCTTCTGAGGGTTTTCAGAATGGTGTGCAAGTGATTTTCATGATCTTCATAGATTTTGGAGTATACCAATATATCATCAATAAATACCACTACAAAGTCATCAAGATATTCCTTGAAAACTCCATTAATTAAATCCATGAAAACAGAGGGTGCATTAGTCATCCCAAAAGGCATTACTGTAAACTTGTAATGCCCATACCTGGTTTGAAATGCTGTCTTTGGAATGTCTTCCTTTTTCACGCACAACTGATGATATCCAGATCGAAGGTCAATCTTTGAAAAATATTGATCTCCATGAAGTTGGTTGAATAAATCATCAATACGAGGTAAGGGATACTTTTTCTTTATTATTATAGCATTGATCTCCCTGTAGTCAATGCACAACCTCATAGATTCATCTTTCTTCTTAACAAAAAGGACAGGGGCTCCCCAAGGAGAAACACTAGGGTGTATAAATACCTTATTACTCAATTCCTATAGTTGTTTCTTTAGTTCCAATAATTCCACAGTGGCCATTCTATAAGGGGTCTTTGATATGGGCCTTGAAATAGGAATTAAATCAATGGAAAACTCAACTTCTCGCTCTGGAGGATGTCAGGGTAAATCCTCTGGAAACACATCAATATATTCTTTCATAATAGGTACATCCTCTATTTGAACATTCCTTTCCTCACCCATTGTTATTTAATTCTCTTCCTCCCTGATAATTGAATTTAGTACAGCTACTGGGGGTGGATCGAGATAAGAATCAGATGGTGACATTTCTGCTCTAAAGATAAGGTACTTCTTATCATCATCAAAAATTGTAACCTCCTTCTTCTTACAATAAATTTTCACATCATGGTCTAAAATCCAATCCATACCAAGGATTATATCAAATTCAATCATGGGTATGACGATGAGATTTTCAGATAAAGAACATTTATATTCCCGAATGGGAACTGATTCACAAAACTTTGTTGCAATGATACTTGTCACAAACCAGCCCGAGTCGACCCTGAAACGGTCACCCAGGCCAGCTCGCGACAAGTCCCGAGAGGTGTTCCCGATCCTCCCGGGATGGAGACAAGCACCAAGGGAATCAATAGAGTACATAAGGGAACGATTTTTCCCATATATGAACAATCAAACAAACAGCGGAAAGAAATGGACAGCCCAAAATAAATTTATATAAAAATTGAACTGAACATTATTTTTACAAGAAACTGAAAGTACAACTAAGCCAACAACTCAACTGACCAAACCCAATAACCAACTAACTCCATGAGACCCCACTGTTCACCCTCCAACAAAATGATCACACATCGCCCAAGGTGATCGAACTCAATCTGAAACCTGCACAAGGGCTAAAAACAGAAGAAGACTATAGGCGTGAGTATTAAAACTCAGTAGGTTAGCCTGATATTCTATTCCCAATGCACATACTTTAAAATAAAAGAAACATCAATTTCAAGTTTTAAATAGAAATATAAAGTTATGTCTTCTAAATGAGTTCTCATGCTATAAAAAAAATTACCAGACCAAAACTTGCATGTTTTATAAACAAGAATGCAAGTAACAACTTTCAAAGCGGTGCAACTTCAAAATGAAAATAGATTTCAAGAGGGATGATTTAAAGAATTTTAACTTTTAAATAAATCACACACACTACTGAATTTACCAACCAAACACACCATATGCCAACGGTGAGTACAAAAGATCCAATGAGCACAAGTCATGGGAACACCCCTAGGCACTAGTCACTTGTGAGCTCCAAGTACCTCATATCTCGGTGAAAGTAACCATAATAAATATCTGTTCTCGTGCACACGAGTCACTAGTAGTGAGAATACCCATAACCTAGTGGTCCCCCAAAATCATAATCATCATAGTTTAGTTAGTGTCGTCATCGTCAATCTCACTACGTGAAATAGGGGCCAAACCCCACAGGATCACTAGCATATTAGTACACATTCTCCCACCTAGATACTCAGGATTCCCTTTAGTGCTCAATCAAGTTACAAATATTACCAAATACAAATTTCACATAAAAAGACCATTCCAAAACCATAAACACACAAATATCCCACAATATTTCTTCACATTTCTTTCACGAATCAAAAAACTGCTAAATATTTTCGTAAAACAATTTCAAGGAGTGTATTAAGGCTTTTCACATAAAACTCATTCAAAAAACACTCTTTAAATTATAAACCCACATCAAAACCATACCAAACCATATTTGGAATCCCTAAAAACATTTAATAAAATCATTTCATGGACCATAAAACAATCCCAATTGCACAAATTGGTATATACAAGTAAAACACTCCTTCATTTTTAGGAAAGGCCAAACGGGCCTTTAAACATTTTCTCAAAACTAACATTTGACAAAGTTATGCATTTTAGTTTTATTAAGGAGGTGTGTAAAAACCATTTACAGAATAAAATCACATTCATAAATCCCTTAAAACACTCAGGTGACATATTCAAAACACAACCATTTTTATAAGAATGTGAAACGAGCCATTTTCTGGCAACTCGGGCCAAAACATGTTCTAAACAAAAAAACCATTTGTTTGTAAAACCAAATCCAAATTTTAAATCCATAAAAGGATCCCAAAATAATTTTCTTACATGCTTCCAATATATTTATAAATCCAAACAAATTATTTTAAATTTCACTAGACACATAAAAGCCAACCGGGCAATTTACCGAACACATGGCATTCACTCTTAAAAAAACGACTTATATTAAGCACTTAAAAAGGGATAAAACACCATTTTCATTCCATAAAGTTATTAAATCTACTAATACATATTCAAAATACCATTAAACAAATGTGAAAGCTTGTGGAATAATTTATCAAACAATAGGAGTGCACATTTATACCAAAACAACTATATTTTTATCAAAATAAGTCATAAAACATAATTTGCACACAAAACCTTTAGAACCAAAGTTTCATAGCAGAACATATCATATAAATAAGGTTATAACAGAATTAAAATTATGAAACTTAAGTTATAAAGGTTTGTGCAAGGGACATCCTACCTCAAAATCTTGGCGTAATGGAAACGCACACCCGAAATCACCAGTCGTGGGTTTATAAACCCTAAAACTATGAATACCAGAACTAAATGAATATAAACTCCATCAAAAAACATGGGATAATAGAACCATAGGTAGATCATGAGTAGGTGAGATTATAAAACCAAGAAATAATGAAAGGAGTAAGAAGATGGAGGATAAAGGAGATGGAATCTCACCCTTTCCACAAGAAAACTCTTCGTATTTCATTAGATCTACAACCCTAGAGAAAATTTAATGGGATAAAACATCATGTATAGTCTCTTAAGGTATGTAAGAACCAGGTAAAAAAGAGTTTTTTGAAAAAGATCACGAATTTAATGAGTTATGTATAAAACGATTTACCTTATCAATTCTGGGCGATTTGAGGTAACCTGAGAACTTTCACCCTAATCCACGACACATATGAGATAAAAAGAGGGTAAATAGATAATGGGGGTGAGTATAGGGCTACTGGATTCTAGGGGGAGGTGGAATCAACAAAAAATATTAAAAATTGAATTATATATAAAAGAAACAAATATTTTATTTAAAACAGGAAATGGGCCCATGGGCTGGCCCAAAACCTAAATAAGTAACCCCAATTCACCATGCTTATGAATTTCTATGGGGTCCAAAATGATAAGGAAGTTTTAATATATCATTATAGGACAAGTGTGAAGTGTAATTGGTGAAATATCATGAAAAACAAAGGATTTATAAAAGAAACAAATTCGGTTTTTTTAAAACTGGAAATGGGCTCACGGTTGGCCCAAATCATGAAGTAACTACCCTTTCTTCAAAAACTCCTAAACAAACAATGGGGAACCCAAATTAGGGTGATTAGACATATATGAAACTTAAAAACTCAAGATTAATCTCACTAAATACCCACTAAAATGATCCATATTTCCAATGGACCAGATCAATACAAAGACAAAAAAAACCAGGTGTGACAAATCTTCCCACCATTAAAGCTTTCCGCCCCCGAAAAGCCATAACACATTCCGGCTAAAAATTCCACACCTAAGGATTACCTATCAACATGATCCAGCCTATCAAGAAAAGGAAATATCATCAACCATAAATGGATGTTAATCCTCTATCTCAAAAAAACACACTACTCACAACCACTTCCGGAAAATCATTAGAAATATCAAGCCACCACCTCCACACCAAGCCAAGAACCCGATTGTTGGGCCTTCTCCCAATGAACCCAACCATCACCCAAAGCAAAGAGCACTCGCAAAAACCAAATATTCCAAGGGATTATAGAATGTACTCCCCACCATTAAGAAACAACTAGAACTAGAAAAGTTCTTAAGATGAAAATCCATAGGACCCATGGTGAGTCTCCCCAATATTAGAAACCAACTAGCAACGAACAGACAAGAATTAAACATGAGCTAGAATTGGGCCTCACTCACACAATACCAAAAAAACTATCCTAAAAAAACATAAAATACCAAGTTAATATGGTTACAACATGGACATATAAACTACCCACTCCCGAACGGAGGGGACAAGAACTGGGCCAAGACTTTCAGCACGGATCTGGACCCCCCACCACTCGGGGAGGGAAGGGAAGGTGACCCAATAATTAGGACATTGAAACTAAAAAATAAACAAAGTAACTACCCAACACTCTCCAACTAAGAATAGGTAACACCAAGACCGCACCCGATTTTCACAGGAGGTCCACACAGGGACATTGATCAAAAACCCACATCCATGAAGGCATAACCATAGACACTATGTGAGGGGTAATTCCACCACCCTTGTTGTGACAAAGGGAAATTCACAGTAATGAGGAACCACAATAGATACATAGAAACTACCATACCAAAATGGTTGAGACATGATCCTGTTCAAGCTCCCCATACCTCTGGATATTTCCTGACTGCGTGAAAAGTTTCACTCTGAGGCATATGGCTGGAGCCCTGATTCTTGAAGCATCTGCTGCACTGCAGTCAGGGTTATAAGGATTACACCACTCAAAAAAACTCACATGATCAACAAAACACCTTCATCTAAATAGGAACTCATAGATTCATATCAAAAAAAAATCTCACTCCGAACGAGGGGCAGAACGGACAAGGAATACGGCGAAACACATCAACATCACCGAACACAACTACTATGTCCAAAAGAATTATCACGACCTAGAAGCACTTTTAATCGATCCCAAACAGCTCTATATTCCAACAAACAAGTTGAGGCATCATCAAAATAGGTGTATTTAACATTTGAAATGAATCCTTATGTTGATCAGTAGGAATGATTTCCAACGGAGAACTATCCATGGCCACATCACAACATCAAACACATCTTTAGGAACCCAATGAACATTACTCCAAAACCGAGCCACCAACAAGATCTCATCTCAAGATACAACAAGAGTATGACTTCTAGATCACAAGGAATCTTACTGAATAAAAAACTCTTCTAAGACATAGAAAAATCAATCCACATAACCATTGGTTTAAAAAAAAGGCCACAAATTTTCAGCTCAAAACACTTTTGAAAAACAAACTAACTTGGTGGGTTTCCACATTCACCAATGGTGTTTCATCAAGTCTCACCCACATGCACATTTCCATGCCACCCCAGGAACCCAACCACCATGCCATATCAATAAAACCATGCATGTGAGCACCCATGAAAACACCAAAGGCTAAAAAAAACAACATCATTCCAAAAATCATTTACCATCAAAAGGAACACCAACCATTAAGTCAAAAACCCTTTTCATGTTTCACAAAAAAAACACAATTCATTAAGAACCATTTGCTTAAAAACCTACCCCTTTTCATTTTTAACAACTTTTAAAATAACCAAGCCACTCCAAAAAAACCCTTCCCGTTTTTTTTAAATTCAGCAAGGTATATTTTCATAATCAGAGGTCCATTGAGACCAATACCCTTTATAGGAAAACACTAACCGATCAAAACCAATTTCCAAAACTAATTTATCCGATTCAAAAACTTTTTAACATCCCAAAATACACCATTTAAAATAAAGATTCAGAATCACCTTAAAATAATTCACAATTTCAAAACATTTTATTCCAACAAACCACAAGTTTAGATTATGGATAATCCAATCCCGTTAAATCATTTCCACTTCCCTCCAAAAAAAATTTCACAAAAACACAACCTTCTAAAACCATTATTATATTTAATTTTTGAAAACCCCCTTTTTCACTTTTCAAAATCCAATCCTTCCTTTAAAACCCATTTCCACAATTCTCACACAAGGATTTTCAAAACAAAAATTCAGAATTCAAGAAAGGTTCAAGAGACCCCAAAAAAGGGAACTAGTGTCGGTGGGTGACTTGACCATATGGTTGGCGGCCATATGTCAAACAAAAAACCAACACAGAGTGACTTATTAGGACCATTCTCGATCTCCACATGGCTTTCCACGCCCTGTGATCTCACGGAGGCCATTAGTCAAACTCCCCTTGTCATATCCCAACACCAAACAATCAACAAGAACAAAGGACACTAATAAAACCGGACTTCCCATGGAAACCTGAGGATTATAACGAGAAAGAGTTCGCGACGATCTTCCTGTACTTACCCCTCAAGTCCCAAAAATCTTACTTCATCTACCTTGACATCCCCAAAATAACAAGGGTTCTCTAAAAATAAAGGTATGCTAAGAGCCGACCTCCTCTGATACCATTTTGTCACGAACCAGTCCGAGTCGACCCTGAACCGGTCACCCAGGCCAGCCCGCGACAAGTCCCGAGAGGCGTTCCCAATCCTCCCGGGATGGCGAAAAGCATCAAGGGCATCAATAGAGTACACAATGGAACAATTTCTCACATATATTAACAATCAAACAAATAGCGGAAAGAAATGGACAGCCCAAAATACATTTATATAAAAATTGAACTGAACATTATTTGTACAAGAAACTGAAAGTACAACTAAGCCAACAACTCAACTGACCAGACCCGATAACCAACTAACTCCATGTGACCCCGCTGGTCACCCTCCAACAAAATGATCACACATTGCCCAAGGCGATCGAACTCAAGCTGAAACCTGCACAAGGGCTAAAAATAGAAGAAAACTATAGGCGTGAGTATTAAAACTTAGTAGGTTAGCCCGATATTCTATTCCCAATGCACATCCTTTAAAATAATAGAAACATCAATTTAAAGTTTTAAATAAAAATATAAATTTATGTCTTACAAATGAGGTCTCATGCTATAAAAAAAATTACCAGACCAAAACTTTCATGTTTTATAAACAAGAATGCAAGTAACAACTTTCAAAGCGGTGCAACTTCAAAATGAAAATAGTTTTCAGGAGGGATTCTTTAAAGAATTTTAACTTTTAAATAAATCACACACACTACTGAATTTATCAACCAAACACATCGTATTCCGACGGTGAGTACAAAAGATCCAAGGAGGACAAGTCACGGGAACACCCCTAGGCACTAGTCAGTTGTGAGCTCCAAGTACCTCGTATCTCGGTGAAAGTAACCATAATAAATATATGTTCTCATGCACACGACACACTAGTAGGGAGCATACCCATAACCTATTGGTCCCCCAACATCATCATCATCATAGTTTAGTTAGTGTTGTCATCATCAATCTTGCTACGTGAAATAGGGGCCAAACCCCACAGGATCACTAGTATACTAGTACACGTCCTCCCACCTAGATACTCAGGATTCCCTTTTGTGCTCAATAAAATTACACATATTATAAAATACACATTTCACATAAAAAGTCCATTCCCAAACCATAAACACACAAACAAACCACAATCTTTCTTCACATTTCTTTCACGAATCAACAAACCGCTAAATATTTTCGTAAAACAATTTCAAGGAGTGTATTGAGGCTTTGCACATAAAACTAATTCAAAAAACACTCTTTAAATTATAAACCCACATCAAAACCATACCAAACCATATTTTTCAGCCATAAAAACATTTAATAAAATCATTTCATGGACCATAAAATAATCCCAATTGCACAACTTGGTATATATAAGTAAAACACTCCTTCATTTTTAGGAAAGGCCAAACGGGCCTTTAAACATTTTCTCAAAACTAAAATTTGACAAAGTTATGAATTTCAATTTTATTAAGGAGGTGTGTAAAAAACATTTACAGAATAAAATCACATTCATAAATCCCTTAAAACACTCAGGTGACATATTCAAAAACAACCATTTTTATAAGAATGTGAAACGGGCCATTTTCTGGAAACTCAGGCCAAAACATGTTGTAAAAAAACCATTTGTTTGAAAAACCAAATCCAAATTTTAAATCCATAAAAGGATCCAAAAAAAAGTTTATTAAATGCTTCCAATATATTTATAAATCCAAACAAATTATTTTAAATTGCACTAGACACATAAAATCCAACCGGGCAATTTACCGAACTCATGGCATGCACTCTTAAAAAAACAACATATATTAAGCACTTAAAAAGGGATAAAACACCATTTTCATGCCATAAATTTATTCAGGCTACTGAGACATATTCAAAATACCATAAACCAAGTGCGAAATCTCGTGTAATAATTTATCAAACAATAGGAGTGCACATTTATACCAAAACAACTATAGTTTTATCAAAATAAGTCATAAAACATAATTTGCACACAAAACCTTTAGAACCAAAGTTTCATAGAAGAACATATCATATAAATAAGTTTATAACAAAATTAAAATGATGAAACTTAAGTGATAAAGTTTTTTAAAAGGGACATCCTACCTCAAAACCTTGGCGTAATGGAAACGCACGCCCGAAATCACCCATCGTGGGTTTATAAACCCTAAAACTATGAAGACCAGATCTAAATGAATATAAAATCCATCAAAAACCATGGGATAACAGAGCCCTAGGTCGATTATGAGTAGTTGAGATTATAAAACCAGGAAATAATGAAAGGAGGAAGAAGAAGGAGGATAAAGGAGATGGAATCTCACCTTTTCCACAAGAAGACTCTTCGTATTCCATTAGATATGAACCCCTAGAGAAAATGGAATGGGATGAAAATTAATGTAGAGTCTTTTAAGGTATGTAAGAACCAGGTAAAGAATATTTGTTTGGAAAATAGCACGAATTTAATGAGTTATGTATAAAACGATTTACCTTATCAATTCTGGGCGATTTGAGGTAACCTGATAACTTTTGCCCTAATCCGCGACCCATATGATCTCTAAAGAGATTAAATCGATAATGGGGGTGAGGATAGGGATATTGTATTATATTGGGAGGTAGAATCACCAAAAAATATTAAAATTTTAATTATATATAAAAGAAACAAATATTTTATTTAAAATAGGAAATGGGCCCATGGGCTGGCCCAATACCTATATAAGTAACCCTAATTCACCATGATTATGAATTTATATGGGGTCCAAAAGGATAAGTAAGTTTTAATATATCAGTATAAGACTAGTGGGAAGTGGAATGGGTGAAAAACGAAGAAAAACAAAGGAGTTATAAAAGAAACAAATTCGGCTTTTTTAAAACTGGAAATGGGCTCACAGTTGGCCCAAATCATGAAGTAACCACCCTTTCTTCAAAAACTCATAAAAAAATAATGGGGAAACCAAATTAGGGTGATTATACATATATGAAACTTAAAAACTCAATATTCATCTCACCAAATACCCACGAAAAGGATCCAGATTTCCAATAAACCAGATCAATACAAAGACAAAAAATAAACCGGGTGTGACAATACTTCCCTTAGGAGTTTTGACTGAAAACTCCCTTGTTAAATCAAATTGAAAATATATAATTTTCTTAGAAAACTAGGAAGATATGAAACAATGTGATGATCTATAATCAAATAAAGCATTTTCTAAACTTGATGAAACCATTAAATTACCTACCACCACGTCTTTCGGAGCTTCAACCTCAACAGTCGTGATCTCATAAGCTTGGCCTTGATCCCTTGGCCTTTTCTGAGGTAAGTTTCCCTGACACTTTAGAAATTCATATTAATAATGTACCATCTCCCTGCAATTGTACCATTGAAGATTGGTAGCTTCTTTCTTCCCCTTACAATCACCAGCAAGATGGTCTTTCTGTCCACATTTGTAGCATACTCCTTTTCCTTTTAGACAGGCACCAGGGTGCTTCCTTCCATAATTATCACAGGGTAGAAATTAAACCCTTCCCTTCTTCCCTATTTCCTTATTTCCTTTCCCATAGTGTTCAGTAGATCTCTTCTTCTCTTTATTTTCTTTAAAGTCGTAAGACTTAGAGAATTCATTTTCTGTCTTGATAGCACATTAGACAATATCTTCGTATGTTGAAAAGGATTGCGATACTAATGCTCGACAGAGAAATGGTTTTAACCCATCAAAAAAACAATCAATATTACTTCGTGGGTTATGTATATAATCCGCAGCATTCCTTGCTAACCTTGTAAAGTTGGCTTCATACTTTGCGACATTCTCATCCTCCTTTTGCCTCAGACTCAGAAATTGTCTTTCCATATCCGCTCGATGGTCACAAGGAAAGTATTTTTTTAAGAAAATCTCTTTAAACTATATCCATTTCATACTTGATACACATTCATAATCCTTTGTGTTTTGAATCAATGACCACCATTGATATGCATCTCCCGTGAGGTGATAAATTGCCATGAAAACTTTTTCTCTTTCGCTACTCCCCAAAGCAGAAAATATTTTCTCTAAAGAATTTATTCATTACTCAGCTACTAATAGATTTGTACTCCCATTGAATGTTGGTAGTTGTTTCCACATGAATTGATATAACATTGATCCTCCGTGTTTTGGATCAGAGAGTTACATACGGGTAAGGTTATTATTCATAACCAGAGTGAGTTGTCCCAGTATAGTGATAAGCTGATCAGCACCAGTTACATCACCAGCTCTGCTATAATTATCTTGAGTGGGAGGGAAATCCCTACATGGATTATGTGCATTGATATGGTTTTCATTCCTTCCACTAGGCACCATTTCTAAACAATGGCATAAACTAGATTAGCTTATGAATCGAAATACATAATTCCATACTTGTAAAATACTTAACATAAATTAAACAGTTTATGGATATTATCCATAATCATAAAAATGTTTTCTTTAAGGAAGTATATACTCATAAACCCTTCATAATGGTTTGTAAATAAAATGAGAATTATCCTAAGCACATCCCTCGGGAGTGTCATAACCAAGAGTGCAGCAAGGCCCGTTGTCGTGCACCGGTTCCCGTTCAAGTCTAGCTCAAAGCGGTGTTTTCGGGTTTTACCCCTAGGTACATCTGTGCCAAAGCCACCTCTACCTGCTCGTATCTAAACAGGGATGTATTTCTTAGAAAACTCACAAAATCTCTACATTACCAAAACTCCAGGAAGTTCTTCTATACTAATCCTCAAAATCTATCTTAGGGTAATGTGCTCTAATCAGAGTTTATCTAAATCTAGTTTCCAAGGTTTGTACTAAACTTCCTCTCATACCAACTGTAACTCCCTGACCCTAGTTACCTAGATTCGGTGTATTATTACATAACATTGGCATGATCACAAGGAAATCATGTCCTGAAAGACCGATTAGTTTAGTATTATTGGAAACAATATTCATACATAAGTTCAACTTTACAACTTGAAAAGAAATACAGCACTAATTTATTCCATTAGAAACATCCAAGTCTCCTAGATTATGCCTGAAAGTCACTCATAACTAACTTCTTCATATACTGGGAAAATGAAACATAAGAAAGGGGTGAGCTCAAATGCTCAGTAAGGGTAAGAAATACAGTGGAAGATAACATAAATATTAGGTATGGTGAATAATTGAAAACACATGCCTTTACAAATAATAAACATGAACACTTTTATAGAAGGAATATGAGCTGAGTAAATAATGCCATAATAAAACATAGTCATGGGTATTCTACTAGTCGAATAACCACATGACCCATCAATATTATTTTCATAATGAGGGAATGTATAATGTCGGATATTCTGAAACATCTTGTCAAGGTGTCGGCCAAGATGTCTAAAAATGATTAAGGCCTCGGCCAAAACCATATATAAAATTGGGAAAGGCCTCAGCCAATTCCACGTATAGTTGTCTCATGAGACCTACCGATTCATCGAGGAGCTATAGCGGGCTCCACCTGTCACATACTAAGTCCAATACATTCCTCATATGAAAAGTTTGAAACATAACATAAACATTCATATTAAAACTAACATATGAAATGTCAATACTTTAACCATAAATCATGAATGGTATAAAAATAACACATCCACAGTCAAACATATCAAAAAACCTTCAATAAAATATGTAAGATTTGTATCATAATGAATCTACTTCAAACAAGTATAAAATCCATCAAAATATGTTGACATAGATAAAATCAAAACTATTTGAAAGAAATATCTTTTTCTTTTTTATATCATTTAAAGTCACGAAATTATAAAAGAAAACATTTATTTTGAAAATATTTATATAAGATTGTAAGGTAAGCTTCAACGATGTTATAATGGTGGGTAATAACCGTACCCTCTGTATAAGTTTAAAAAGTCATTCTTACCTTAATTTTGTTGAAAAGGTCGTAAAGTACCTTGTTTGGAAAACGATGGAAAGATTCCTTTAAAAACATATAAGGTCAAATAAGGGTATAAATGACTTTAACCCATTTTCTATTAAATAGTAAAAAAAATTTGAAATACATTTTTAAGAAACACGGATGTGGATGATAAAAAGGTCCCAGTAGATACTTACCTAAAAACAACCTCAGATAATAAAGAGATTGTGAAATTAACCCTTACCTTGTTTTTTTCCTTGGGTCAAGGGTAGGTTAACCTCCTGTATAATGGTGAAATCATTATTATTAAATTATAAAAGAACCATATACATTAATATTATATCATATATGATCTTCTAATATTTCTTTGATAATGATATTTCAGTAGTATCGTCATTTCGGGTGTTAACTGATTCATTTTCCTTTATATGTTTTGATACATAAGCCATATTTTTTAATGGATAGTATGTATTTGATTCATATCCAAAATGATATTATGTTCTTTAATCATTATTTTTAATAACCAAATGAAAATTATTCTTGAATGGTTACGATGGGGAAATGAATCTCATTGCATTCGTGGAGACGGTAATCTGTACGTACGCACGAGCGACAATATCATTATTTTAATTTAAAAACGTATGTAAATAGACGTTATATCATATATAAAGAATAATTAATATGTTATATTTATTATTTAAATCAATTATACATCATTATTATACCCATCCAAATAATAGTGTATTTGAATAACAACTACACCACGACGTGGAGACGGTAAGACGTACATACGCACGTATGGTGACATGTCATTCATAGGATGGATAGAATAATGAATACGGTTGTACCATATTTATAATAACATCACAGTATATAGAATATACTGTAGTTATTATTTTATAATGGAAACAACAAAGAAAGAGGAAGTGGAAGAAGAAAAGAACTTAAAAGAGGGTGGTGAAATTATTACCTCTTCTTCGGGTTCTTCCTTTTGATTTGATCAAAAGGGCTCCTTAGGTTGGCTTTCTGAATAAAGTAATACCTCTAGAATGAATTGAGAGATTTTGGGAGGATATTTTGGCAGGGGTTGTATGATCCAAAATCTTTATAAGTGTGAGAAATGGGTAGGAAGTGAGGGCTTTTTATAAGGGAGAGGAGGGGCTCTTTAGGAAAGTTTGAAACAATTATTTTATTATAACCTCATATTCGGTTTCAAATGGTCAAATATTCATTAATATCAAAGTTAAGATGAATCATGGTCTAAATAAAAAAATCCAACAATAATTGGACAGGTTTTGGATATTGTTTTAATATTTATAATCTTATTTATTTAAATCATTTATTAATGAGGTAAGTATTGCATCATTATTGTGTCATAAATAATTTAATTTATTTGATGTCCAAAAAATATAAAAAATACCATGATGTAGGAAATATTTTTATCTTTCCAAAGAATATTTATAGTTGAAAATTTAACATATATAACCCCATGTAAAAATTGATTTACTAAAAAATATTTTTTTATGCCATTTTTGTCTTTACTTTAAATTAATTAATATAAAATGTCATTATCACACCCATGTGGCTTCATGGGGTCCCAAATTCGACCCAAGGATGCCCATGGTCGGATATTTATCATCCAATAGGATTAGGACACATGATAGTGTAATTTAATATTATTATAATACTATATTTTACCCCTATTTATTATATTTACCCTTTACTCGTGGTAAATAAAATATTTACTGAAGTAAATATTTAAAATTTCTAAAAATAAAAGTTACCTATTTACACAATTTGGACCTACTGATTCCAAATATGGAATCCATTTTTCCAAATTCAAAACACAGAAGTGGCAGAAATTAATTTAAAATTAATTCCTGCTGTCAAAACAAAAAGCGTGTTTTTAAGAAATAATAACTATCAAAAGATTGACACTTGTTTATGTACAGTTTAAATATGAAATTACATCTAATGAATAAAATTAGATTAAATTGTAAAAATATAATCTAATTATACTTTAAAACCACTCAAAATTATAATCTAACACTATAAATTATTTTGATTAAAAAAGTTGTCTTTAATTAAAATTTAGTATTTTTCACTATTCATAAAAATATAAAAGTTATCAGAAAAGTGCCAAAAATTCACCCTAAGATAATTTCGATATTCCAAATCCAAAAATGAAGTCCATTTTGAAAGATAAAATTTATAAAATTTCAAAAAGTGGGTATTACTATTCATAACGGCTATTTTGATTGGTCGCAGTGTGTTAGAATCTCGAAGTTGCGTACAATGCAAGCTATTGCATTATTCAAAGGGAAACGTACCGTGGAAGCTTGGGGTGTTACATGGTATCACCATATTATTTATATAAATGATAAGATCCTGATAAATCTCTATTGATATGGTTATTTAGACTCTTCTAATTTAAACACACTTGATAGATTTCATGCTTGTTTACAAAGGAAAATGACCAAACCACCATTTGGTGGATAGGGTGAAAGGGTCACAAAGATTCTAGGATTGGTACACACTGATGTGTGTGGAACATTTATAGTAATGGCTAGAGGTGGATATTATTACTTCATAACTTTTACCGATGACTCGAGTAGATATGGTTATATTTACTTAATGAGGTATATGTCCAAGTCCTTTGAGAAATTCAAGGAATTCAAGAATGAAGTAGAGAATTGGCTTGGTAATAAGATAAAGAAGTTTTGATCTGATCGAGGTGTAGAATATCTTAACCAAGAGTTCATCAAAATTTTACTGGAGTTTGTGATTCTATCTCAACTCACTCCACCTTAAACACCATAGTGGAATGGTGTTAGTGAAAGGAGGAATCGTACCTTGTTGAACATGGTAAGGTCGATGAAGAGTCATGAAGGTCTTCTATTATCCTTTTAGGGATATGAATTACAAACTATGGCATACACATTAAACCGAGTACCAAATAAATTGACAAATGGAATCCCCTTCGAGCTATGGAGTGGAAGGAAACCTATTTTGTCGCATACACGTGTATGGGTTGCAAGGAATTTGTTAAGTATTTCTCAGGCAACAAACTAGCACCCAGGGTAACAAAGTGTATCTTTATAGGGTATCCTAAGGAAATAAAGGGATACTACCTATAAAACCCCTCATACAAGAAAGTGATTGTTTCCATACAAGTCGTCTTTATTGAGAAGGAGCACATCCTCAAAAAGGATAGTGGGAGCAAGATTGACTTCAATGAAGTTGATGCTCAAGATACATAGAAGTTGGAACAGGAAAAATTTCAATAGGTCCCCATGGAAGAAGTAGTTACTGAAACATAATTACTGCATAGAAGTGTAATAGAGGTAAGGGAACCAGAGAGATATGGTTTTCTTGTCACTCAAGATGGTGACTCATTATTGTTGGAAAATGATGAACCTCTCTACTACAAGGAGGTGGTAAAGAGCTCAGAATCTGCAAGATGGCTAGAAGCTATGAATTCTGAGATAGATTCCATGTATTAGAACCAATTTTGGGTTCTGGTCGATTCTCCAATTGATGTAAACCATGTTGGGTGTAAATGGGTATTTAAGAGGAAAATGGACATGGAAGGTAAAGTAATCACCTATAAAGCAAGGCTAGTGGATAAAGGGTTTAAACAGCATCAAGGAATTGACTATGATGAAACATTTTCTCTAGTTTCTATGTTTGAATCCATCAGAATCATTTTACCATAGAATATTACCATGACTATGAGATTTGGTAGATGGATGTCAAAACTGCATTCCTTAACGGGAACTTTCAGGAAGATGTCTATATTACACAACCAGAAGGGTTTGTGACACCAGGTGATTCCAAAAGGATCTGCAAATTGCAGAGATCCATTTATGGATTGAAGCAAGCATCTAGTTCATGGAACATTCAATTTTATGAATCCATAAAAGAATTTGGTTTCATTAAAAACGAATGTGAGCCATGTGTTTATAAAAGGTTTAGTGGGAATATAGTCATTATCCTAGTAGTATATGTTGACGACATATTACTTGTTGGAAATGATATACCAGTCTTACAATCTGTTAAGGACTGGTTGAATAAGTGCTTCTCCATGAAGGATTTAGGAAAAACAGCCTACATTCTAGGGATCAAGATCATTCGTGATAGATCCAAGAGGTTGCTTGGACTAATCCAAAGTACATATATTGACCAGATACTAAAGAGATTTAGTATGGAACAATCCAAGAGGATATTGGTTATATTGTCACGTGGTTTACATCATTCTAAGAAAATGTGTCCCCAAATACAATAGGAGAAAGATAGAATGAGTAAGATCTTATACACTTCAGCGATAGGATCAATCATGTATGTCATGTTATGTACTAGACTTGATGTTGCCTATGCATTAAGCATGGTAGGTGGATATCAAGAAGATCTAGGAGAACATCATTGAACTACTGTTAAGACTATCCTTAAGTATCTGAGATAACTAAGGATATGTTCATGGTGTATAGAGGATACAAGGAGCTTTTCATCATAGGTTATGATGATTCTGGTTTTTAGACAGATTAGAATGATTTAAAGTCGCAATCAGAATATGTTTTATATCTCAACAAAGGAGCAGTGAGCTAGAAGAGTTCAAAGCAGCCAGTTGTAGCTGATTCTACAGCGGAATCCAAGTATATAGTGGATTTTGATGCAGCCAAGGAATCCATCTGGATTCAAAACTTTTTCCAAGATCTTGATGTGGTACCTAGCAGTAAAGACCCTATCACATTGTATTGTGATAATACTGCAGTGGTGGCTCTTGCAAAAGAACCAAGGTCACATCAACAGACAAAGCACATACTCCAGAAGTATCACCTCTTGAGGGATTTTTATTAAAGGGGTGAAGTTGCAGTAAGCAGAGTATCCATAGAAGAGAAGGTTGTGGACCCCCTGACTAAAGGCTTATCACAGTAGAAGCATGAGTATAATGTGAGAGTTAGTGGACTGAAGTTCATTAGCAGTTGGCTCTAGTGAAAGTGGGAGTCTATTAGAGTTGGTGCCCTACAACCAACTTATTTTGTAATTTATGATAACATGTATTTATGGTTTTGAATATTAATAAATTCCTTGTCACATCAAGATTGTTCTTCTGTGTAACATTTTATGTGATAATGTCCTAATAGTAATTTTCGCGCTAAAAGGTCATAGTGGATCTCTGCTATGATGAGAACTCAGAAGTGTTATGTCACTATTCTTGAATATATGTTCTATAGTTGGATGATATCATTTGAGGGATAAAAAATATATAGGCTATTAGAGGTAGAGACTCATAGGACTTTGAGGCACCTTCTCATAGTGTTCACCCTTAGTAATGTCTAAGAGGATATTATGAGAACAAGACTCACTAGTAGGAAATCCGTATTTCTATGTGTCATTGGATTTTTCTATCTGTGGACGTTTGTATTGGTCCTTAGACTTTAAGATTATTATTAATGAATATTATGAGTCATGAAATTAGATGTATTGATGAAAACTGTGACGACGGATGTTCGCGGCGAGGTAGGATACGTTGGGTGTGTCATGAGTAATATTGAATTAATGAATAATGTGAAAAATGATTTATCTCTTCTATTTTTTAATGGAAGATAATATCTCAGGACCTTTTATGAAAATGATATAGCCTAAATAAATCCATGTCCATGGTGATCAATAAATAAGTTCTATTTCTGGAAATCCAAAAAAGAGATATTCAGTATATAGGTTGATGGTATTGGCAAGCAACCTGGTCGATTAGAGATATTGTGATAAAGGGATTATATTACATGGTAAGCATTCATATGAGGTGAAATGTCATTACGGAATTAACTTCTTTCTCTATAGGTGACTTGGTGTGTTTCTAGAGGCTAACATTGGACTTTAGGCAGGTTTTCCTAATGTCACTGAGAAAGAGGCCTAGAGGGTCACACATTTAGTGTATCCAATATCTCAGTTAAATAATTTATTATTTAACAGGTTGAATAAATATTATTTCCATTTGTGGTTTAATAATTATTTATGTATGTCTGATCGCATTTATTTCGTCACTAGTTATTCAAAAGAATATATTATGAGCGGAATAATTAATAAATATTGAGCAGGATTGGCGGACCGAGTTTAATGGTCCTGTAAGAAATAATAATATTGAATATTATTTTATTAAATAATGTTTAATTATAACTCACAAGTTAAGTGCGTGTTAGGAAATAATAATGTTTTTGTTATTATTTGACACGGGGTTTCATTAGGATTAATGAAATAATTAAAGGCACTTATGCAAATTATTTATTATTACCCTAGTGAAATAAATGTCTGGTTATATTATTCTCTCATTAGCCAAGGGAAAACCAAGTAATGCCTATTATGTTGTGCACAACGAATTGAAGAAAATCTCTCAAGGCTTGAGAGTTCATCCCTCTCCAAGAATTCTTTCAAGAACGAGAAAGATCCTCCTCCACCGGATCAAGAAGAACGCTTTGAAAGCGATTCTCAAGGTGATCGAAGGCAAACATCGCAAACGCAAGGATCTTCCATGCTAGCACCCGAAGACTCCTTCAATGACGTCCGGAGATACATGGAACAAATGTGGATCACCGCTAGAGGAGATCTACCCTTGATATCTACAACAAAATGATAGTACACCTGCAGATTTGTGGCTAAATGCATCAACGAAGAAAGAATCACCTTGTTGGTAATTCTTATTTAATTAAAATTAATTGTAAACCAAATAGTTGATCTTCTCTCTTAGTTTCAGGTTTCTATTCCTTTTTCCTATTTCTTTTATTCAATTTTGTGGATCACGGCGTTCATTGTCGCATAGATCCTGGATTGTTCATTGAATATGAAAAAAATTAAAGTTAGGCTTCATCCCTCCCACGCTTCCGCTGCGCCCGAAACCTACAACCTAGTGGGCTCCCAATCTAGTGGGAAATGACCAACTAAAAAAACCACACATTATCTAATGAAATTATATTGGTTACCTGATCACCTCCTAATAACACCACATAATAATCTTCCTTCTACAATTTCCTCAAATTCATAATTTCATCTTTTATTCTATCTTATATTCTTAAATCAATCATTTTATATATTTTAAGTTATTGCAAATGGTCATTATCTCCATCCCAACATTAGAAATTAAAAAAATCATTATATTCATCACTAAATTCCTAACAATTAATATCAAAATTAAATTTAAATAATTAAATCTGGACTTAGGTCATAATATTTCATTATTTCCCCAATATTTTTTTATCTAATATAGATTATATTTAATATCATTATCTTTCCTCTATAAAATGATCCTCCATCAATGATTATTTTCATCATGTATTTTACACAATATTATCAAAGAAACTACTATGCTCTGATATGTGGTTAGAATAAAAAAACCACTAGTAGAATAAAGGCCTTAAGCGACCGCCAAAAGCCATCGCTAAAGGTCTTTAGCGGATTATTTAGGATCATCGTTGTTGCTAATAGTGTCCGCCAGATGGTTGTCGCTATAGACGAGCTGACATGGACTATAGCGACCGCCAAATGGCGGTCGCTATAGTTGATATTGATGGCACCTAAAGCGTCTGCCAAATAGCAGACGCTATAGCCGATTTTAGATTTGGCTATAGCGACCACCATTTGGCGGTCACTATAGGATTTTTTATTTTTTTAAAATAAGTGTCAGCAATACAATAAAAAACCATATATTTCAAAAACACAAAAAAATAAACTTTTCCAAAATATCTAAACTCATACGCGCATAAATCTCTTTAGCTCGTCATCTTCCAAACTTCCACATCCATCATCGAATATAACTGCATGACAAAATTTAATAACAAAATTAATACTGAAAAAAACATCCAAACAAATAATTGAAATTCAATGACATGTATTTCAATTCAAACTTACTATAACAGATCGAAAGTATTTGATTTTGAAAATATATTAATAATTTCGAATACCTTTTTAAAAATGTAAAATCGTTAATTCTATGGTTCTAATCAGACCACATTTCTGATTGATGTGTCCTATGCTGACACACATCATAGATAATAATTAGAATTTTTTCCTGTGATTTCAAGTCATTCTGATGTCGTTCGGTATGCATTTGACCGGTAGACGCCTGTTTTGGTCGTTTATGGCACCGAAAGTGTGTTTTCGGTCACCACGGTCACACGACACCTCTGATTTACTTGTTGTCTACCTGACCATTTTACAATTCATTCTTCGGTTGTTTTTTTCTGATTTCATGGCATTCCGAGGTCATTCGTCCAGTTTTGACCACCCCGCCCACCTTTCTCAAGTGGGTCAAACTCTTAAAAAACACATATTTGGACGTAACGTGAAAATTGAACGTTCGATTGACGTGATGTCTCAGCGTACACATCACGAATAATAATTAGAATTTTTTTCTGTGATTTCAAGTCATTCTGATGTCGTTCGGTATGCATTTGACCGTTAGACGCTTGTTTTGGTCGTTTATGGCACCGAAACTGCGTTTTCGGTCACCGCGGTCACACAAAACCTCTAATTCACTTGTCGTCTGCCCGACCATTTTACAATTCACTCACCGGTTGTTTTCATCTGATTTCATGAAATTATGAGGTCGTTCGTCCAGTTTTGACCACCCCACCCACCTTTCTCAAGCGCGCCAAACTCTTAAAAAACACATATCCTGCCGTAACGCACAAACCGCACATCCAATTGATGTGAAGTCTCCGCATACATGTCATGAATAATAATTAGAATTTCTTCATGTTATTTCAAATCATTCTGATGTTGTTCGGAATGTATTTGACTGTTAGACGCCTATTTTGGTCATTTATGGCACCAGAACTGCGTTTTCGGTCACCGCGGTCACACGACACCTCTGATTGACGTGTGGTATGCCCAACCATTTCACAATTCACCCTATGGTTGTTGTTTTCATCTGATTTCATGGCATTCCGAGGTCATTTGGCCAATTTTGACCACCTCACCCACCTTTCTCAAACACGTCAAACTCTTAAAAAACACATATTCGGTTGTAATGTGAAAACCGTATGTCCGATTGATGTTTCGTCTCCACGTACACATCACAAATAATAATTAAAAAAAATTCCTATGATTTCAAGTTATTCTGATGTCGTTCAGTATGCATTTGACCGTTAGACGCCTGTTTGGTCGTTTATAGCACCGGAAGTGCGTTTTTAGTCACCGCGGTCACACAACACCTCTGATTCACTTGTCGTCTACCCTAACATTTTACAATTCACTCGCAGGTTGTTTTCGTCTGATTTCATGGCATTCCGAGGTCGTTCGGCTGGTTTTGACCACCCCACGCACCTTTTTCAAGTGCGCTAAACTCTGAAAACACACATATTCTGCCGTACAGCACAAACCGCATGTCTTATTGATGTGACGTCTCTTCATAAACGTCATGAATAATAATTAGAATGTTTTCATGTGATTTCAAGTCATTTTGATGTCGTTCGGAATGCATTTGACCATTAGACGCCTGTTTTGGTGGTTTATGGCATCGGAACTGCGTTTTCGGTCACCGCGGTCACACAACACCTCCGATTGATGTGTGGTCTGCCCGACCATTTCAAAATTCAATCACCGGTTATTTTCTTCAGATTTCATGGCATTCTGAGGACGTTCGTCCAGTTTTGACTACCCCACCCCCTTTCTCAAACGCACCAAACTCTTAAAAAACACATATTCGGCCATAACACACAAACTGCACGTCTGATTGACGTGTCGTCTCAGTGTACATGTCAAAAATAATAATTAGAATGTTTTCATGTAATTTCAAGTCATTATGATGTCGTTTGTTATGCATTTGACTGTTAGATGCCTGTTTTGGTCGTTTATGGCACTGGAACTGCGTTTTTGGTCACCGCAGTCACACGACACCTCCGATTGATGTGTGGTATGCCCGACCATTTCAAAATTCAGTCACTAGTTGTTGTCGTCTGATTTCATAGTATTCTGAGGTCGTTCGGCTAGTTTTGACCACCCCGCCCACCTTTTTCAAGCGCACCAAACTCCAAAAACACAAATATTTGGTCGTACCGTGCAAAACGCACGCCCGATTGACGTGACGTCTCTGAATACACATCACGAATAATAATTGGAATGTTGTCCTGTGATTTCAAGTCATTCAAATGTCGTTCGGTATTCATTTGACCGTTAGACGCCTGTTTTGGTCGTTTATGGCACCGGAATTGCGTTTCGGTCACCACGGTCACACGACACCTCCGATTGATGTGTGGTCTACCCGACCATTTCACAATTCACTCACTGGTTGTTTTTGTCTAATTTAATGTCATTTTGAGTTTGTTCATCCAGTTTTTACCACCCCACTCACCTTTCTCAAACGCGTCAAACTCTTAAAAAACACATATTCGATCGTAACGTGCAAATTGCACGTCCAATTGATGTGTTGTCTCCACATACACATCAAGTATAATAATTAGAATGTTTTCCTATGATTTCAAGTCATTTCGATGTCATTCGGTATGCATTTGACCGTTAGACGCCTGTTTTGGTCGTTTATGGAACTGGAACTGCGTTTTTGGTCACCGCAGTCACACGACACCTCCGATTGACGTGTGGTATGCCCAACCATTTCAAAATTCACTCGCCGGTTTTTTTCGTCTGATTTCATGGTATTTCTAGGTCGTTCGGCTGGTTTTGACCGCCCCACCTACTTTTCTCAAGCACGCCAAACTCTTAAAAAACACATATTCGGACGTAACGCACAAACTGCACATCTGATTGATGTGTTGTATCCGTGTATAGGTCACGGATAATAATTAGAATGTTTTCTTGTGATTTCAAGTCATTCTGATGTCGTTCGATATGCATTTGACTGTTAAACGCCTGTTTTGGTCGTTTATGGAACCGGAACTGTGTTTTCAATCATCGCAGTCACACGACACCTCCAATTGATGTGTGGTATACCCGACCATTTTATAATTCACTTTCCGGTTGTTGTCGTCTGATTTCATAGCATTCCGAGGTCGTTCGGCTGGTTTTGACCACCCCACCCACTTTTTTCAAGCACGCCAAACTCTTAAAAAACACATATTCAGCTGTAACGTGAAAAACGCACATCCGATTGACGTTTCGTCTCCGTGTACATGTCAAGAATAATAATTAGAATGTTTTCCTATGATTTTAAGTCATTCTGATGTCGTTCGGTATGCATTTGACCGTTAGACGCCTGTTTTGGTCGTTTATGGCACCAGAACTGCGTTTTCGGTCACCGCGGTCACACGACACCTTCGATTCACTTATCATCTGCCCGAACATTTCACAATTCACTCTCTAGTTGTTTTCGTCTGATTTCATGGCATTTCGAGGTCGTTCGGACGGTTTTGACCACCTCACCCACCTTTCTCAAGCGCGTCAAACTCTTAAAAAACACATATTCGGTCGTAACATGAAAACAGCACGTCCGGTTGATGTGACGTCTCTGTGTACACGTCACAAATAATAATTAGAATGTTTTCCTATGATTTCAAGTCATTCTGATGTCGTTCGGAATGCATTTGACCGTTAGACGCCTGTTTTGGTCGTTTGTGGCACCGGAACTACGTTTTCGGACACCGCAGTCACACAACACCTCCGATTGATGTGTGGTCTGCCCGAAAATTTCACAATTCACTTTCCGATTGTTTTTGTATGATTTCATGGCATTCCGAGGTCGTTCGGTCGGTTTTAACCACCTCACTCGCCTTTTTAAAGCGCGTCAAACTCTGAAAACACGCATATTCGGTCGTAACGCGCAAACCACACGTTTGATTGATGTGTCGTCTCTACGTACACATCACGAATAATAATTAGAATGTTTTCATGTGACTTCAAGTCATTATGATGTCGTTCGGTGTACGTTTGACCGTTAGACGCCTGTTTTGGTCGTTTATGGCACCGGAACTGCGTTTTCAGTTACCGCGGTCACACGACACCTCCGATTGACGTGTGGTCTGCCCAACCATTTCAAAATTCCCTCGCTGGTTGTTTTCATCTGATTTCATGGTATTCTGAGGTCGTTCGGCCGTTTTAACCACCCCACCCACCTTTTTCAAGCGCGCCAAACTCTGAAAACACAAATATTCAGTCGTATCGTGCAAACTGCACGTCCGATTGACGTGACGTCTCCGTGTAAACATCACAAATAATAATTAGAATGTTTTCCTATGATTTCAAGTCATTTTGTTGTCGTTCAGAATGCATTTGATCATTAGACGCCTGTTTTGGTCGTTTATGGCACCAGAACTGCGTTTTCGGTCACTGCGGTCACACGACACCTCCGATTGGCGTGTGATTTGCCCGACCATTTCACAATTCACTCTCCGATTTTTTTCGTCTGATTTTATTAAATTATGAGGTCGTTCGGCTGGTTTGATTACCCCACCCACCTTTCTCAAGTGCACCAAACTCTTAAAAAACACATATTCGGTCGTAACGCACAAACCACACGTTCGATTGACGTGATGTCTGCCCGATCATTTTACAATTCACTCACCGGTTGTTGTCGTGTTAATAAATTGAAGTGTTATGTAATATATCATAATTAACAATCATGTAAACTTTAAAATAATGAATTAAATTACAAGAATTAAAACAATAAAACACATAGGTGTAAATAAACCTAAAGGTTTGAGAATAAATATTAATTCCTAATTCATTTATGATATTAAAATGGTAATGTAAATTACCTCATGCATGTTCATTCTCATCTGGATCACCAATATCACTACGATGTCCACCAGCTATATCTGGAGCCTATAATATATATCAATATTATGTATCTTAAACATAAATCAATAGAAGTCAATATGAGTATGGTTTGTTTTATTGTTTACCTGTGATGCCACTTGTGTACCATCAACAGGACACTGCGTCGTCACTTCATCGATACATCCTGACATCTATGATAATCTCTCCTCATACACTGCATGTAACTGCTGAAACTGCGCATTCATCTTCTGTTGCATAGCCTGCATGGCAGCATCTATCTCAGTTTGTGTGTGCATCCCTGCATCTCTGCATGCACCCATCACCTCTGCTCTAACAAATGCATATCTTGGGACACCACCACCATTAGTCAAGGAATAACCATGATCGTCACGCCCCACGACATGCTGAAATATCTCATCTCTACGCACAGTACTACGACGTTGCTCCTCTGGAAACTCTGCTAACTGAGCATCAAACTGAGCCTGTAGCATATAATGAATCAATGAACAAATATGAATAATTTTTATAAAATAAAAATACATTTATTGGTAAATATTTTGCTTATTATAACACCGGCAACATCAGGATCTCCCGCCCTACGAGTCCTCACCCATATGGACATATGATCGATCGGTTCACATCATTGGTGTAACTATAATAAAGGGATTCACCATGTTATAATACACTATTTTTAATATATGAATGAATAGTAAATTCTAAACTTACATCATGTCTGAGCTATGACACATGTGTGTTCCAAGTCTGGAAGGCGTGCCCTGCATCGCCCGATTACGTGAATGACGAGCAGACTCGGTCTACATTCAATGTATTCAGTTAATAGACATATGAAAAATTAGTCATTTATAGATTAAAAGCAATAAATCTTACCATTGTTGCCTCACTCGACCCAAACGCAACCAAATCCTACCACTGCACGGGAAGAATTCCCGGAGGGACTCGCTATAGAATGTCTGGCACACCCGCAAATGGTATCTAGTGATCTCGCTTCACCCATCCCTTGTAATCCTTTCATAATTTTCAGCATTTAGCAATACATACGGCCCGAAAATCATATGGACAGGATGTCAAATTATCCTGTAAAAAATAGTCAGTAGATGCAATAATAATAAAAACAATATCATGAAAAATTAAACATTGAATTTACCTGAACCTCTCTCCATAATTGTCAATCGTATCCTGGGGGGAAGAAGCCCAATCATGAGTCGTCAGGGGGAATCTATGTGGGTCTCGTATCATATGACCAAACTGACAAATAAATACAGTAGCACCTTCTCCGACTGGGTAAAATGTGTCATCAAATAACACATCCAATCGGGCTCCAGAGTTCCAGGATCGAACCCCTCTACCAGGACCTCTGCGCCTGCTGGAAGACGCACTAGATCCTAATAAACATAAATTCATAATTCAATTACAATATAACTGAATTTTTTAAAAATTAAAAACTGTTAGGAAAATAAAAACATAAAATTACAATCAATTAATTTAGAAAAATGAAAACATATATACCGACAACATCAGGTGAACCACTCTGATCACCCTGTGACATACCTACATTAAAAAAAATAGTTAAATCAATCAATTTTTATTCATATATAACTCATAAATATTTTTACAAACAATATGGGGAAATAATTACAATTTTCACTAATCATGAAAGTCCATCGTATCTCCTTCAATTGTCTCTCTGGCCCATTGTATATCTTCATCTCGTACAGCTACTATTGTTTGGTCAAGTGTTTGATCAGGAAATGCGACAATGTCAGGTTCCTCTTGATCAATCAGAAACACCCATCTTCTAGACATTTTCATCACAACTTTCCAATCAGAATCAATGTCGATAAAGTAAACTTGTTCTGCCTGCGATGTCAATATGAAGGGCTCATTGCTTACTCGGTCATCTTTATACAGCATATTGTTAAAGTTTACTGACGTAAATTGGAATTTATCAACTTTCGTTCCACGAACCGGATCGACCCAATCACACCTTAACAATATGTGTTTTAAGTCACGACCATAAATAACCTCAATAATATCCCTCAACAATCTATAATAATAAACCGCACCAACAAAAGAACAGTTAACACCACTATTTTGTGTGGCTCGATTCATGTCAACATCGCTAATACAAAATCGAAATCTGTTAGCAACCAAAAACTTATAGCGACGAGCTGTAATAAATGGGTCATCAGCTAGTTGGTTGAGTTCTTCGCTCGCAGTATGAGTACTTAAATCATGTATCTTTTGAATCTGCAAATTTCACATAGTTCAATGGATAAAGGATTGTGAAAATACAACTAATTTCACTTTAAAAATATTAAAGCAATTATTTATACGTACATGAGTCTTGAACCACCCATGAAATGTATTGAAATGATGTTTTTAAATTTGATAGTCAGTTGCACGGGGCCTTTCACGTTTCAACTCAGCAATATGTGTCCTAAATCACAACACAATAAAAGGTAAGTAATAAAATAAATATAGAAATAGAAGACACATAAACTATGAAACTTACTGTATCAATGGCATAACTGATGGAGTGTTGAACAACACATATCGATGATCATGAACCCGCTCATCGTTGTGCATATCAAACATTATTCCTTCTCCAATTGGACCCTCGTCATTCTGGGAGGGTTTATCTATCTTTGTTTCAACCTCATCAATATATTAAGTACAAAAATTAGTACACTCATCCATTAAATATCCCTTGGAAATTGAAGCTTTCGGATGAGCTTTGTTGTACACATACCGTTTCAATGTATTTAAGTATCGCCCTATTGGATACATCCACCTGAATTGCATGGAACCGCCAGTAATGACTTCACCAATTAAATGCATAGTCAAGTGAACCATGACATCAAAAAAAAGACGGTGGGAATAGTTTCTCTAGGTGACATAGTGCAAGTACAATCTTATCCTGCTGCTTTTTCAAAATCACTCATGCGGTGATTTCTTGAACAGAACTGTCTGAAAAAAATTAGAAACTTCAATCAACAGCTCAGTAACCTGGGTAGGTAAGCAATCACGAATTGCTATAGGAATTAACTGTTGAAGCAGAATATGATTATCATGACTTTTCAACCCCTGTAATGTCATGCTCGTCATATTGACACGCTTGGAAATATTAGAGCAATAACTATCTGGCACCTTAACGGTTTTCAAAATTGATAGAAATGTTTGTTTCTCTTTTTTACTCATTGTGTACTGTGCAGCAGGCATGTATGCCCGATTACCTTCACCCAGTTGTAAATGTAAAGGTTTTCTCAATCTCATTTCTTATAAATCACGTCGAGCATTAGCACTATCCTTTGATTTCCCCTTAACGCCTAAAATGGTGCACAATATATTATCACATACATTTTTTTTCAATGTGCATCACATTCAAATTATGTCTTAAAATATTATATTTCCAATAAGGCAATTCAAAAAAAATACTTTGTTTCTTCCAATTATGACTGTGTTGTCTATTTGTGGCAGGAATAGAAGGCAATGCAGGAGCCAATAAATCGTGAAAATCATACATTGTACGAATGTTTTCTTGATCTAGTTGTGCACAAATTTGAACCTCAGACAGTATTTGTGGTGATGGGCCATAATCTCTATTCCCATCAAACGACACACGGTCTTTTCTGAACGTGTGCAATGGAGGAAGAAAGTGTTTGTGACCAAGATATGTCCACTTTCTACAGTGCTTAAGCCATATAGATTTCTTACTCTTATTACAACAAGGGCAGATGAATTCTCCTTTTGTACTCCAACTTGATAAGTTAGCATACGCTGGGAAATCATTAATTGTCCATAACAAAGCGGCCCGGAGTCTAAACATTTCATTAGTTGTCGAGTCAAAAGTCATTACACCATCGACCCAAAATTCTTACAGCTCATCAATCAAAGGTTGCATATAAATATCGATTTTATCGCTAGGTCCTCTCGGTCCATCAATTAGAATCGACAGTAACAAAAATGGTTGTTTCATACATACCCATGGAGGAAGGTTGTATGGAACCAACACCACTGGCCATGTACTACGTGTTGCACCAACCATAGACCTAAATGGGCTAAAACCATCTGCTGCCAAACCCAGTCGAACATTTCGATCATCCCGGGAAAAGTTTGGGTGTCTTTGAAAAAACTCTTTCCATGCCACAGAATCTGCTGGGTGAGTTGATTTATCAGCCTTTTTGTTTCTCTCTGAATGTCAGGTCATCAATTTAACAATTTTAGTTGACATGAAGAATCTTTTCAGTCTCGGTTTCAGTGGAAAATAACGCATCTTCTTAGCAGCAACTTGTTTCCCTTGATTCAAGACTCTGCCAGGAAGAATCTGACTACTTTGGTTAATCTCATTGGCCTTCCACCTGGATGTATAGCAAATAATACAATTATTTAATTGCGCATTCTCTTTTCTGAACAACATACAATTATTGCGGCACACGTCAATGGTATCATATGTAAAACCAAGATCATCAGTCAACTTGCGAGCTTGATAGAATGACTCTGGAATCTTTGCTCCAGCAGGAAGTACCTTCTTCAACAATACCAACAACATGTCGAATGAGGTGTCTGACCACTGGTCCAAGGCCTTCAGGTGTAACAATTCAACGATGAACGACAATTTACTAAATTTAGTTCATCCATGATATAATTCAGTACATGCATCGTCAAGAATCTCAAAGAATTTCAATGCTTCTCCATCTGAAGAAGAATGAGGATTACTCGATCCAACGTCGTCATTTACGACATTACTGTCTTCAGGTTGAAACTGACGCATCATATCATTGAGCATTATGTTCATCGAATCAATTGTTCTCGAATCAACATCTATATGAATATTTTCTGATTGATGACATGAAACGGACTCTTCTCCATGACGTGTCCATGTCTTATAGTTTTTTCAAAAACTCATTCAAAAACAGATGTTCTGTAACACTATCTTGTTTGAAGAGATATCTATTTGCACATTTTCTGCATGGACAACTAATCAAATCGCTTGGAAATCCATTGGTGAAATCCATAAATCACTCAATCCCCTCATAATATTCAGCAGAAAACCTATCTTGCATATCAATCCAGCTCTTATCCATATCTGTATTTAATATAAAGCAAATAATTGAAATATCTTATTTAAATTCTAAAAAAACTCATATCATTAAAAATTAAAAACCAATGAGTTCAAAGCTATTTTTAAGGACAAAAAATCTATCTTGCAGGTTCGGTCATGAATAAAAATAAAAAAAATATTCCCTCTGAGATGTCTCTCTGGGCAATACAATTTTCATAAATAACCTGCATAATAGATTGTAGAAGTCAAAAAATAACTTACATGCAGAGGACTCGACCACGGGTAATGGGGTGCGACTCGATTGCGGATCCATGACGGTGCAGCGGCTTGACGACAGGGTTCGACGGCCGGACTCAAAAGGGGCGGAACTGCTGGACGAAGCAAGGGAGTGGTTCAAAAAGGCAACTAAATAAGTAAAAAATACACATTATAATATAAAAAGATTAGATCAAAATGAAAAGGATTGGAAAGTCTACAAATATTGTTTTGATAGTAATTGATTATGTCATATTTTCAATTCATGTCAATAATTTGATCATAAAATATCTTATTAGATGAATTAAATATAAAATGAAAACAGTCCTAAAGTTAGAAAATGACAAATTTTTGGATATTATTAACCTTATAATTGAAAAATTGGGATAAAATACAACTCACCGGAGGGGTGCAGTGAGGCCGGGAGGGAACGACCGCGGGACTGTCCAGCGCAGATGCGGGGGGGGGGGGGGGGGGGGGGGTCGTCGGGGTGTCTCAGAGTCACGGGAGGGCGCAGCGCGGAGGCAAGGGGGTGGGGGTCGCCGGGGTCGTCGGGGTCGCCCGGGTCGCTGGGGTCAAGGGGGGCGCAGCGTGGAGGCAAGGGGTGGGGGTCGCCGGGGTCGCGGGGGTGTCTCCGGGTTGTGGGGGGCACAGCGCAGAGGCAAGGGGATCGGGGTCATCGGGGGTATCGGGGTCACTGGGAGGGTGAACAGGGAGATCGCGGGGGTCGGGGAGGGGATTAGGTCGCGGGGTCACCGGGAGGGTGAACAGGGAGACGTCGCGGGGTCGGGGAGGGGAAACGAGGGGTAGGAAATATTTTAGTTTCGGGGTGAAAAAATACAGCGACCGTCATTTGGCGGTCATTGTATTTACCCCAACTTGAAAGCTAAAAAATCTACTAGTGAACATTGTAATTTAAATAGTCAATGATTAACTCAAAATGACGTTAAATCATAATGAATTCAATCATAACTTGTCTACAATCATTTAAAAAAAATGGAATAATAAATTTTCAACATTAAGGTTCTAGGAATATTATGCTTCCATAACTTTTTTCCTCATTAAATATAATTGAATTCATGGATTATTTTTTATTGTCATTTTTTATAGCGAAGGAAAACCCTATATTTGAGAAATTTTTATAAGATATTTCTATTAATTTGTACTAATGTTTTGTTAAATTAATGTTTTCTATATTCAAAGCTTTGGCTTCAAATATATACACTATTATATATTAGATATTGACTATAAGAGGAAATTTTTTGTTGATTAGAACATTATCATATTTACCTCACATTGATACAATATTATTTTTAAATCTAACTTTGCTCAACAACTTCTCACAAAACACCATCATGTTGATACTTTGTAAAAATGCTCCCAATGCCTCAATTTTTGTCACACTACCATTTCAATGTCAACTTCTGATAAATCGGTATTCAAACCAATTAGTACATCACATAACTTATTGTACACAGAACTCACTTCATGAAATCACTATCAAGAGTAAGGTATTTGTAAAAGACCTTAATAAAAATGGATTTTGTGATCCATCATCATGTAAAATTTTAGTTATGCAATCATAGTGATGGAAGTGCCCAAAATCAAAACCCTAAAACTGAAATTAGAGATTACCTGATAGCGCGACTAATCCAGAACCAAGTGAATGTAGAGGTGGAGTCGGAGGACCGACGAGACGCGGGGGAGGGGCGGCGATGAGGGCAAATGGGCAGTGTGCGGCTCCGGGATGAGGCCACTGCGACGGGCGAGGCACGAGGGTGAGGGAGGTGGAGGCGGGGGCGGAGGTGGGGAGGAGAGTCAGGGAGGGAGAGGGCGGGAGCAAGAGGGAGCCGGACCTAGAGGGAGCCAGAGTCGGAGGCGGGTGTGCCGAGGGAGAGGACGGGCGATGGAGGCGCGTGCGGCGAGGTAGGGTTTGATGAGGGGAGGGAGTTATGCGTGATGGGGGGTGAAAGGGTGTATAATTTTTTTAAGGTCAGTGACCGTCTATGGCAGTTGCCCATCTCAGAGGGGCTCTAAAGACTAAATATCTAGTAGTGTAAGAGTACATGATACATAACTCACTGTATACATGATATGATAATCAAAAAATATTGTTTAGTTGGGTCTAGGGTACCCACTATTACAACAAAAATGTTCTTTTCACAAATGTTCAGAGGGAGAAAATCAAACTCACCAATATTCACCATGAAAAATATGACTCACCACTTTATTACTAACTCATTCAAGTGAATGAAGTTCATTCTGATAATGCATTGAGAAATGGATCGGGTGTCGATTAAAATCATGAGAAATTCTAAAATTGAAAATGTTCGATTGATCATAGTGAAAAGCATATCATTGATGAAATGTGGAGTCGAATATTTGTAATGATAATGGAGAACGAATACAATAATGTAAAAGATATAGACGGGAAGTAAAAAAAGATATGAAAGACCAAAAGTTCTCAATTTCACACATTGACATATATATAGGATACATGAGATTATAATCAATGATTTAACCAAAAGTTCTCAATTTCACAAATTGACATATATATAGGGGATACATGAGATTATAATCAATGATTTAAATAAATTAATATATCTCATGTCAAATCCAACTATTGAAGTACAAAGGGTTTTATCTTAGGGGGAATGACAATTGGGGACCAAAAGTCCCCCTTAATACCAAAGGACCTCTGTGAACAGTGTTTTTCACTGTTCACATAACTGGTCATGATCCTTGTTTGGTATTAGGGGGAGGTGTCATTCCCCCTTCATCTTAAACTATTGGGGAATTATTTTGAAAATTAAAATTTCACATTAAATCACTAATGAAACTCCACTTTAGATTTAAGGATTAACGAAATTGTAAATGAATTTTGACTTCATAATAACAAATTACAAATTTTAGATTCAACTCTAACGTTATTATGTGATTCTTATTACAAATAAAAAAAACAATAATAATAAACAATTATAAGTGCATTTTACTGGCTCCCATCCATCACGCCAAGAAGCTTAGCCACCTGTATAAGAGGTGCAAAATACATTTAACTGGTAATTATAATCATAATCACGAGTCAACCAATGTGTCAACCCAAGTCAATACCCGAACCAACCACCACCCCTTGCCTCGGGCAGACCAACTACCTCGCGCGGTTCGTTCTTGACTTGTATTAATAGTATACACCCCACCCCTCCCCCACTCACCAACACCGCCATCTGTCGGCGGTGCCGCCGTGTTCAGTGGTCGCCGGGAAGGGCGGCCCTGATCTTGTGGAGCGTGCAGGAAATGAGGTTGTTCACCGTCTCCACCGACTCCACCGTCAGCTTGGCGGTGGGGAGGCTGTTCACCAGTATCTGGAACGCCACCGTCAGCAGCGATCCTCCTCCCCCCTCCCGCCGCGGCCCCGCGCCCTCCGCCTCCGTCCCCCGCCCGTCCGGCACGACGGCGAACCCCGACGGCAGCAGAGCCACGTAGGCGGAGTCCCCGCCGCTCATCACCACGTGCATCGCCGACGAGTCCACCGGCGCGTACACCACCAGCGACCCGGATGCGTCGGTGCACGTCTCCTGCAGTATCAGCATGCTGCTCTGTCCCGGGCTCATCGCCTGCAACGCAGAGACAAAAAAACCCAGCCCCCACTCGTTTGTCATTTCAATCATTTACCGCCGCCTCCGATTCCCGATCATTAATCCACGGTGGTGCGGGGAGAGGAAGGAGGGTTCACGTACGGCGGCGCGGAGCAGGGAGACGCAGTTGCCGTGGTGCTGGCCCTTTGCGATGTGGGCCATCTCCTGCATGGGCCCGCCGTTGGAGAGGATGTCCCACTGGCTGCGGAGGCGCTCGTCGCGGAGGAAGTCGAAGAGGCGGGCCGGGTGGAGGGGCAGCCAGACGGAGGTGGCGGCGCTCAGCACCACGCCGGGGGGCTCCCCGGGGTCGTCCACGCTCGCCCGGCTCATCACCCTCACCTCCTCCCCTCCCGCCGCCCCGCCGCACAGCCGCCTCCACTTGTGCTCCCCCCAGGCGCACACCCCCCCGCAGAAATTGTCCGTCATTCGCTGCGCCAGCTTCAGCATGCTCCGCCGTCCTCCCGGCAATATCGTCGCTGCAAGAACAAAACCAATCCGACGGCGGCGCGTCATCACCCACACACGCTTCCACGCGCTCGCTGATCGTCAAGTATGCACGCACCTACGGTGTGGTCGGGGATGGGGAGGGTGGAGGACATGAGAATGGCCAGACACTGGCACTGTCGCTGCAGGTTCGCCACCCACCGCCGCGCACCGAATCCCATCCCGGCGGCGATCACCGGCTGATACAGCGGGTGGATGACGTTCTCGTCGTACTCCGCATGCTCCACCCACGTCACCTGCGTGTGGCTCACCGTGAAAACATATAAATCGGAAATGGTCCTGATGATACGACAAACGAAAACGAGATCCCTAAGAAACGGATTTCCTTTTGTTTTTGGGACGATTATACGTAATAATCATAAAACCAGACAAAATGGGGCAGGTTTGACCCTTCAATAAAATCCAATGAGTGGAAAACCAGCTCATCGTGAAAAGGGCAGGAACCAGCACGTCACATGCAGTTAATATATATATATATATATTTATAAATATATATGAAATCCGGACACCGGGGCCGGGGTTGGGCCGTTGTATTGCGATATGACAGCCCAAATCAAGCCGACGGGATCCCCGCCTCGGGACCATTAGCTATTTCGCCATGCAGGACCGAACGGGACAGGTGGCGGAATCCCAATTGCCCGCGTCACCACAGGAAAAAATGAGGGCGGCATCGATGTTTTAGGTGATTAGATCGGAAGATAGAAGGGGGGACTGGTTGGGGCGGGGGGTGGGTTGTCTCCTTCACCATTTAAGCCCCCCCCAAAAAAAAGGCAACATTTCACGCTCATGTCATCACTACCCATATTCAATTTAATGAAAATATCAAGCAGAGCGGTACCTTGGAGTAGCCGTTGGGCATGTCCTGCACCAGACACCCGGAAGGAAGCCTCCTGCAGCTCAGGTAGGGGGCCGCCGCCGGCGTTCCACCTCCGGCGCCGGAAGTCTGCTGTACGGAATCCACCGACACGTCCACCACCGCCCACACCCCCTCCTCCTGCTGCTTGCAGAAACGCAGGAAACTCACCTCCCTCACCGGCACCAATGGCGACAGCACCTGCAGCTCCGCTCGCATCTGCAAGTGATTCTTCTCGCATTTACACAGGGAGAAACGGCCGGGTTATAAATTATAAAGGGGAAGTACGCACCAGCTGAATCGCACCGTTCCTCGTCCGCCCCAAGCCGCTGCAGATCACGTCGGTGGTGGAGGTTTTGCCGATCATACAAGGGAACATCTCCGCCCATCGATTCTGCAAGTTGGGACGAACTCCAATGAGCCCCTGACTATGGCGGTGGAGGAAATCAATGGGGAGGAGGGGTCTCACCGAGTCCATCAATGTCTCCACGAGAGCCAGACTGTTGATGATGACCACGCCGGTCTCCCGGGAAGCCTCAGTGGCGAAGCCGGCGGTAAATTTGAAGCCTCCGGTGTCGGTCGGTGGGGTGAATACCGATCGCATGTACTCTTCCCGGTTCAGCACCTCCCGCTCGCCGTCCTCCCAGCCCGTCCTCACCCACAGCGGTTCCTTCCCCTGCGCCATCTTCAGCAGCTCTCTCATGGCGGCCAGGCCGTGCTCCACCAACATCGACCTCTCAGAGCAGTACCCCTCCATCCCACCTCCGTTCATCTTGGCGCCTCCAGCCCCTCCGAAATCCGATCCGGAGGTCAAGGGCACGGCGGCGCCGCCGCTCAGGCCGTCCACGAACCCGCTGAACCCGAGCTCCAGTGCGGAGGTCTGCGGCACCGGGATCGTCGCCGCCGCCGTCGACGCCAGGGGTGAAATAGGGCTGCCGATGAATTTTCCGGCGAGCGCGACGACGCGATCCAGGTCATCCTTGAGCCGGGCGTTCTCGATCCGGAGGTGCTGCTGCTCCAGGGATATGTCGCCGATGATGGCGGGACCTCCGCAGCTGGTACACATGGGATTCCTCATCGCGTCCCTGAGCGACTGATTCTCCGACCTCAGCTTATCGTTTTCCTGCCTCAGAACTGAGTTTTCATGGCGCTCGATTTGCGTCTGCGTTGCGCAAGGGATGCCGAATCAGTCGGAGAAACTTGAAACGAAAACAAAAAACACGATAATACAGAACACAGAAAACCTTCATCTGGGTGCGGCGATTCTGGAACCAGAACTTGACTTGTCGAGTCTTTAAACTAAGCCTTCTGCTGAGCTCCAACCTTTGCTTCTCGTCGGGATGCGGGCACTCCGAGAAGAGCCTGCGACCCAAAAACGTTAGATCGGATGATGAGTAAATATGAATGACAATGACAGTGTCATACGCTTCCAGTTCTTGGATTTGGTGAGGCGTGTGCCGGTGGTATCGCTTCTTTCTAGGCCGGGGGTTCTCGTCGGAAGCGGCGAGATCGTCGCCGGAGGCGGCGCCGCCGTCGAGGAAGTTGTCGCTTCCTCCAGATCTGCTGGTGTTGAGCTCCTGCTCCAGCTCCTCCCTGCTCCTCCTGGCGCCGCTGGTGGCGGTGGTGGCCGACGCAGCGGGGAGAGCTCCGCCGCCTGCAGCCGCCGAAACCGCCTGGTTGAAAGCTTCCGACGCCATTCCTTCGCCCGCTCGGCCCTCAGCAACCGCGCACGTTTGCTGCGCACAGCCAGGAATATGAGATCGGTAAAAGCAAAGGGAAACGAAGAGAAAGAACGGGGACGTACAAGGGCGAGGGAGAGGGCGGGCGTGTTGAAGATGATGGAGGGATTGGTGGGAAGAAGAGAGGGAAGTGGAGCGACGAGGCGTGGGTGAGAGACGACGCCGGCCGGCATCGTGTTAAAACCCAAGTCCCCGCCGCCGCCGCACCTACTGGTATTATCCACGAAACCCCCAAAACTCATTCAAGGCGCCCAAATTTCACCTTCTGGTTCCCCTTTTCTTCTTCGCTCCCCCCACTGTAAAATCCCTGTCCGCTGTTCCCAGAAGCTCCCTTAGCATCCTCCTCCTGCAAATGTCTTCGGATTCCTCTCCAAGGATCGATCCGACCCTCTATCCACTCCCTCTCTCCTTCTCGGAGATAGGGTTGCCAGTTGGAATGGAACCCTAAAATAGAGGGTGAGAGGTAGGGGAGGAGGGTGCGAGCGTCCCGTGCATGCTTGACTTTGTCGTGGGCCGCTGCAGAAACGGACCGCTTTCTCCTTTTTCGTTCGTCTTTTTCACCGCGCCCCGCCTTCTTCCACAGAAGAGACCCCGGGAGACGAAGAAAACGAAAAGGCTGTCACAACAAAAAGTCCGCCTCTTACGTTCACACGGACGACGAACCCGAGAGCGGGCGCATCGAAGTGAGGAGGGCGGATGAATACACATGTGGACTGCTGTGCGCCTTTCGAAAAAAAAAGTAGCTTCTCAATATTCACATCCCTGCCGCCAGCCGAAAAGGATGCTTTGACTTTTCTACGGTGACAGTCGGGGACAAAATTTGTCCCACGACGGCTCCCACTGCCCAACCACAGTGACACACCTCAGCTACACGGCCTTTCTAAATAATTTGTGTCAAGTCAAATTATCTCGAAGCAATTTTAAAATAGGGTAAGTTAAGTGATGTGATATAAAAAAAAGTAAGATTTTGTATTATAATTATCCGCCATGCGACTTTAGGATAAAACAAAAAGAAATTAATCCTAAAAAATATTTTGTATTGCACGGGCGCAGTAATTGAATTCCGTTACGATGAGCGACTAATGACATAGGGAATAAACCTTGTTAAAAGAGTGAACCATTTTTTAGATTCTTCGGATCTCATATTTTTTCATCGCATGTATGGTATACCAAGGAAGGTGCAGGACTAGGCAGAGTGCCCAGTCCCCCAAAAATTTATTAAAGAAAAAGGACAATGCATAGTACAAAGGAAAGAAATAAAATCAAAATCATACCTCACAACATCATATATCATAAAGCATCAAATCCCTCACCACCCCCACCTTAGAACTCATCCTCATCTCTTCCTTGCATGTATGGTATACATTTCGTTATTTATAGCACCTTTACTTTTGATTTGTAATGCTTTGAAATATTTCTTTATATATTTCCAAACTGACCCCGGTGTTCCCAAAATTAATTTTATAAAAATATTAAATATATTTCATATTACACGCGCACAATTTTCTAAACAATACGTGATAACTCTTAAACAAAAGCTCGAATCATAAATTTGATACCACAATTAAGTCCGAAAAGCGGTGTTTATCCTAAGCGTGACATAAAATAGGTCGGCGCAGAGCGTTCGGACTCCTCGGTCATTGGCGGTACGTTCAGTGAAATAATTAATCATTTTATTAATTAATTGTTTCATTTTAACACAGTGAAAATGTTCTATAAGAATACCGTCAAGGTGAATTTTCCAGGGTTAGCTGCATAAACCTTGGGAGAATTTTAGAAATCTCTCTTCCTCCGTTGGTGAATTTCTTCAAACAACGACAAAACATCAGATCAAATCAGATCAGGACTCAGCGAACACAGCAACTTCTTTCAATCGTTGGTGGACGCGTTCTTCATCAACGAACGATCCATAATCGAGGTAGGACTCGCCAATTGATGGTTTGCGCTATTTGATTAAATTCATTAAGCTAGTCCATCGTTGTTCTTGGATCTACGCCAAATTGCAACATATGCAGGTGCTGAGGTACCGATTAATTTTGTTGTACATCTCGAACCTCTCGTTGTTTGATTTTCATGATCACAATCACTTTCTTTTTTATCTAACATTGTGTTTTAAGTGTTTGTGTTGATAGGCATTTGATTGCCAAGAAGTTGACCAAGGAAGAGGCAGAAATGGACTGAAATTCAGTCCACCGGCCGACCGGTGGCTTCACCACCGGCCAGCCGGTGGCACCCAGACTCAAGGGGTAGCTACTGCCTCCCCACCGGTCGACCGGTGGCTCTGCCACCGGTCGACCTGTGGCATCCAGCCCAAATAGTGCAATCTACTGTCTTTCCACCGGCCAGCCGGTGGCTCCTCACCGGTCGACCGGTGGAGCC
Source organism: Viscum album (assembly GCA_963277665.1). Classification (NCBI taxonomy): domain Eukaryota; kingdom Viridiplantae; phylum Streptophyta; class Magnoliopsida; order Santalales; family Viscaceae; genus Viscum; species Viscum album. The sequence goes on from OY728147.1 coordinate 681,111,044, forward strand.
TGGATCAAGACTCTTCTTCTCTACCAAGGCACCGGCCAGCCGGTGGAGATGTACCGGTCGACCGGTGGCCCCTGGACCAGACTTCTCCTCCACTGCCAAGGCACCGGCCAGCCGGTGGAGCTGTACCGGCCAGCCGGTAGCACTGGTCAAACTAGCCGTTGGCTTTGACCAGTCAACTCCAAAAGCCTCCCAACGGCTCCGAGGCCTTTTCCAACGGCTCCAAAGCCCTCCAACGGATACTTGAAGGTTCCTAGCCTATAAATAAAGGCCTAGGAAGCCCCGGAATAAAAACCCAAGCCACCGGACACATTGTTGATCATTTTGGCGAAGCTCCGGCGGATTGTTCCAAGAGAACCCCAAGTGCTCCATCCATTTCCACATCCAAGAGCACCACTCAAGAAGCTTGGGAAAGCACGCTACATCAACTCCATCATCCAATTGGCGCCCAAGTCTTCCCAATCACGGTTTTTCGTATTTTATTTATTTTGAGCTTAACATTGGGTTTGTGCCTACAAACCCCAACCTTTTCTCATTCCCCCTTTTTCTTTGGGTTCTCACACCACCACTAAGGTGTGAAGAGGTTGACAAGCTTTCCTTTAAATAGCTTGAGATCGGTGAGCTAGCCTTCACCCGTAAAAAGGCTAGTGGGTTATTGCTTAACCATTAAAAGCATTGGGTTCTTGCTAAACCAATAAAAGCAAGCTGTAATAGGTCCTAGTGCTACCTCAAAGCCTAGTGGGTTTCTTGCTAAAACCATTGAAAAGCAAGCGGTAGAATCTCTCAACGGTTGAGTTGGGAGCGGAGACGTAGGCCGAGTTTTGGCCGAACTCCGTCATCAATTTCTTGTGTATTGCCTCTTTTATTTTCCGCTGCATTTTTACTTTGTTTTTTAATTGTTAATCAATTTTTTAAAAGGCAATTCACCCCCCTCTTGCCATCTTTCCCTCCTTGGGGTGTTCTTCCGACCTAACAAATTTCATTATCTTAATTGTTTTCTAACCTAGATTGTCTAATCTTGATTGTTGACCAATAACACGTTTAAACCTCTGTTCTTGTCATTTTCTCCCTTGTTTCTCCGCATTCATCATCGGTTGGACCTCAAGACCCCAATTCAACATTTGTCAAGTGGTATCAAGCCCAAACAAACCCATGGATTCATAGCAATTTTCACAAACGAGGCACGGATCGATGATCCTAGCACAAATCTAGTGTTTTCTAGGTGTGGATGTTTTTTTCGGTGATTCGAGACAAAGGGATCGAAGGTTGAAGGTGCGGTGGCATGAGGGACGTGCGACAGACGTCCAACGAACCTATGGAGCCGATTTCTGGCGAGTGATGGCCATAATCCACAAACCACAACTAGATTCGCCATTTTCGCCCGGAGATAGACCGAAATAGAAGGCAGAATGGACAATTTCAGGCGTGGGAATCAGATCTGAGGAATCTGGAAAAAACCTGACTACACACCATGTTAAAGGATGAACACACAACGTGTAGCCCCCCTCAGTTGTAAAGGCTCTGGTTTTGTCGTGTAAAACTTTGGAATATTTTCAGAGTCAAGTACTGAGACGACGCTCGATTCTGAGACCCGGTGAGTCCAAAATTAATTTTTTAAAATATTAAATATATTTTTATTGTGCACACACAATTTTCTTGAAAACGTGAAGTGTCTCATAAACAGAGTCTCCGGTCAGAAATCTGATACAACGGTTGAATTTGGAACGTGGAGTTTACCTTAAGCGCAACCTAAAGTTGATCAGCGCGAGACATTCGAATAAGTCAACCATTGATGAGTACGTTTAATTAAAATAAATAAATAAATTATTTATGTGTTATATTAAACGACCTAATTAAATCCTCTATAAATACCCATTTATGAAAATTTGTCAAGGGTTGGCCGCATAACCCTTGCTGGATCTAAGAGGATGAGAAAAACCTCATTCGTTGGCGGATTGAGACTGGACGACAATCGGTGATCAGATCGAGTTGAATCGACTGGCGACAGACGTAACAGATCATCTTCATCGCCAACGAATGCGTTCTTCACCAACGATCGATCCATAATCGAGATAAGACTTATTATTTGTGGTTTTTGCCCTTATGATTAAAAGATTGAGTATGATCAATTTTTTTCTTGATATATGTTTAAATAAATCTTAGCATGAGCTCATGTAGCGAAATAAATTATTGTTTCAATTTATTTATTATCTATGTCATTTTTCTCGCCCTTTTTTCCCCACTATGAAATCATTGGCAAAGAACACTTGACCAACGATGTTTACCACTTTCGTTATTGGTGTTTTTCCTCCATCATTCTTCGCGTTCTTCATCTTTGGACTACAGGGTCACAATTCGACTTTGTTGGGGCAGGTTCGAGCGCGGTCGAACCCCTTGATTCGCAGCAGTAGCACGAACGACACGTGAATCGACGGTTTGTGAATGGATTGATAAATGTGTGGGATGATGTTTTGTGAACAGATCGGTTCAGTACCGAGGGTGTGGATTTGTGATTGAAGGTGATTCAAGATTGGATTGGTAATCCCCGTTTTCCCGGTTGACATGCGACGATGACATGCACTGTGACGATATTAGTTCTGAGTGGAGTCTGTGTGCAGGGTCTTATGGCAGAGGGTGATCGACATGGACGAGACGATAACCGAACTCAGATCTCCGACGAGTTGGTCGGACGTGGTCAACGCGACATACGTTAATAATAATATTATTATTATTAATAGTGGTGATGAGTTGATAAAATTAAAGGAGGACTGAATGGTTTAAATTTAATTAAGGAATAAAAAATTGTTTTATGCCATTAAAGGAATTAATATTGTTTTTATTAAAATGATAAATGAATAGAATAGCTTTGATGGGGGAGGCTCACTACCCAGCAGCATGAGTGGCCGAGGGGGGAGACCCCTCCCCTAAATCTACAATAAAAGGTTGGGTTACAACCGTCAAATGACGGCTATAACGCCCCAAACACATTTAACTTGTAATAATAATAATAATAATAATATTATTTTGGTTTTGTTTAACAATGGTGCATCTAAAATAAAATACTTGCAGAATAAAAATAAAGACATGCTTTATTTAATATAAATGCTGAAACCTTACATTGTCATAAGGACTAAAGAACCTCACTGACCTATAATGCCTACTAGGATACCTATCAAAATCACTGGGAGACCCCCAAACACCACAAACAGGCCAAGAAAATAGTGAAAGTCCTTCGGGTGTCACAATGAAAAACAATATGTAAAGAACAATGACAACCGTACTAAGCATCAAGGGGATGTAGAGCACCTTCTTCACCGAATTGTTTTTGAAGTTTGGAATATTCTAAACACCTATTTATAAGGCCTTTGTGACCGTTAATAGACATTGTGGCCCTTAGGTGACCGTTGGTTTTTGCAATGGTCATAAAAATCTTATAACCGTTGGGTATTTTAAGTATTTTGATTACTTTATGAATTCTAAGTATTTAAGTATATTAAGAATTTCGAATATTTTAAAATGCTTTAAAGTTATATCTTTGAACATGTTTATAATTGAACTTATCTTTATATTTTGAAAGTATAATGTTTTAAAGCTTAAAATGAATTTGAAGTCACGACTTTTGTGTTTTAATGAAAATACAAAGAAAAGTACATATTGTTTACTTCAATAAATTTGAAGAGAAGTATACATAATGTTTTTGATACAAAAATACGTATTTGAATTTGAAATTATGTTTTAAAATACTCTTAATAATTAAAAGTTATACTTTTGGTTAAGTGATGACATGGTATATTTTATATGTTGGATTGTGTATTATAATGTTTCAAAGTTTAAAATGAAGTTGAAATCATGTTTTAGACTAATGACATTGTTTGTTTTAATGAAAATAAATAACGAATTCTTCATTTTTGTTTTCTTTGATTTTAGATGATGTTATATGGTATATTTTGATTTTTGAAAGTTTTTAAACTTGAAATGTATCTAGAACCATGTTTTCCATCAATATATACATTATTTAATTTTTTTCAAGGGTTTTACGAAAAAAATGTGACCTTTAGGCTAGCCATCTAGCTAGCCGAGACAGGCAGCTCGCACCACTCCCTAAGGAGTGGGCGGCTGAGCCTTGACCCCCCAACCAGCACTAGGCGGCCGCGAGGGTGTGCGCGCCCACGTGGGGTGCATGGAGGAACCGAGGCGGCGCCACCATGCGGGGCGGCACAGTGGCAGAGGGTGGGCGAAGAGCACGCCCATAGAGAAGAACTGTTACGGGGCGGTACCGGGGAGGGGGAAGAGAGCTAATTGGCATGTGGCGAAGGCGCTGCGGTATTTAAAGACGGTCTCAAAATCAATCCTATTTCGATGAGGGACACAGTTTTTTTTACGGGATCTAATTTGGGCCGTTGAATCAAGTCGCGACTGATCTCAGCCGCTCAACCTATTTAAAACTCGCGACTCTTCTCACAGCCGTCCGATCCAATGCCACAGTTGATCTTGACCGTCCTTTTTTTTAAACCCACGGATCTCGCCACAACCGTCCGATCGACTTCGAATGATCTAGACCGCCCAATCTTTTCCACATTTCCCTTTCCTTCTTCTTTTTCCTCACGCCGAACCAGCAACTTCGACCCACGATTTTCCTTCTCTCTATTTTCTTTTCTTTTCTTTTTTCTTCTCCTGTGATCCTCCACCACTCTCCTCAGACCCATCCCTCGATTAGTTTATGATTTATATTAATTAGGGTGTTAGACCTTTTTTTTCAGTAGTCATTTCATTGCTATTTGTTTATATTTTATGTAAGAATCATTATGTATAAAATATATACATATATAGCTTATATAAACCCTAATTGCATACATAATTCTACCTGATTTCTCTTCCCCAACTTGCCATCACCCTCTCCTCGACTCAATCTCTCCCTTGAAGACAAGTAAGGGATTATTTTGCTTCGATTTCATCATGCAAACCCTTATTTATACTTTTGTGTTTTTACGGATATGTATATGTATAAAATTTTATATAACTTCCATTCCTAACTCGTCTTAGGTTTTCTAAATGTGTTTATCAGTGTGTAACTGATGTTTTTAATATGTATAACACTTGTAAGTGTTCACTTTGTTTGAGTTTAATCAAACCCTATGTATATACTTATATATGTATATATGTTCATTTACAAAACAAACCTATACCATTTTTATGATTCTTGAATGAAGGACATTTGTTTTTAAATGGCATTCTTAATGCATGTTATACATGTAAGGGTTACTTTGTTTTTATTTTTCTTATGAAAAACCCTTATATACACTTTGTGTACATACGATTATATACATACATATATATCGGGTTTTCCTAAGGTTGATGAAAATGTTTAACAAATGTTTTTGAGGTATGAAAGGCTTTCAAGGATCGAATTGAACTTTGTTTTAGATATGCAATCCCTTATATACACTTTGTGTATATACGGTTCATACAACTTTCAAAAAATCTAAATTATTTTGGGTTCTCTAAATATTGATTACTAAAATTTATTTGATGCTTATAATGCATATAATATTTATGGAGGTTTTCTAAGTAATGATTTTGGGGTTTGCCACACCCATACATTTATAGTGGTAAATATGTGTTTTTGTATAAACAACATACTCAACCTATTTTAAGGGTGAACTATCATTCTAAAAAGGGTGTTTTCCTACACTCAATATTCATTTACGGATTCTTTTGAGTATGAAAAACCTATGTATATATATATGTATGTATATAAGTCAATATTATTTTCATAACTTTTTTAAATGGTATTAGCTATGTTAGTGAGTTGTATAATAGTTTTCATGTTTAAGCATAAATATACTTGTACTCTCTTTTTTACATGATTTACATTCATAAGTAAATCCATGAATTTGATGTTATTATTTACATGGCCAAAACGTATTTGTACATTTTTGTATGAAAAAAAGGTTCACATTCATGTGATAAGGGTTTGAATGCAAGAGTTATTATTTTATGTGACAATCCATTACATTATGTGCACTATTTATTATCACATGTGCAAAAGCATGTCATTTTAGTCCATGCATGTCACTGTTAAATCTAATGCAGCCATAACCTAAAAACTAACAAACCTAGCCATTTTTACATTTATTGCATAATTCACTTCATTTATGAATATGTATGCAAGAATGAAATTTATCTCTCTTGATAACTCATGGATTAAGAATGTAAGTATTCAATGTGGTATGGGACACATTGAATATAAGACCATACTAGACATATAAGGAATGTATTGGACTTATATGATATGATAGGTGTGCCCAGATAGCGCTCCAATGCATTGGGTAAAGTTAAGTCTCATGAGATGAATTATGTTGGGTTTTTACCCATATGGTCTTGGCACGAGGCATTGACATAATGATTATGTACGGTTTTGACGTAAGACCTTGACAAAGAGATAACGAAGTCTGACATTATACATTCCCTCATTATGTATTAGTATATGACCAACCAAGTGATTATTTGACTAGTAGAATATCCCTTGGTTAAGAATATTTTACGTATGATAATGGTGATGAATGCATATGGCATAATGAAGTATGTACTTGACACGTTTTTATAAGGAAAGTGTAGCATCCATTATCAGAATTTTGATACAAAAGTTGATGTTACATATGTCATTTCATGAATTTTATTTTAAGTGTGAAGTAAATCATGATATTGTTACTTATGCAATTCTAATCAAGTGATAATTCATGTGCTAATTTGTACCTGCAACCTTGCATGTCACCTTAAATTAGTTTGATCAATTTCTGGATTAAGCAGCTTTCTATACATTTTTTTAAGTACATATATGCATACTCTGATATATGTTTTACCTATAGCTTTTAAGTAAATATATAATTCTTGTGTAAGATATTTTCCTAAAAATGTCTTAAAGTGACATTTGGAAAATGATGATGACGTGCTATAAGAAATGTTGTTTTCTTTCAAGAAAATGTCTAATATATGTATAATTATGTTTTTCTTAAAAAGGATTTATTAAGTTATTTTCATAATGGTTTTGTTTTAAAACCCCTTACTGATCGTTTTAAATGATCACCCTACATTTTCAATTTATTTTTATAGGGTTAATAGATTTTTCAAGCTTTGAGTACTTCTATGTGATGAAAACAATATGAAGTTTATCTCTGTTAAGTTCTTTTGAAGAAATGTATCAGCTGTATTTGGTTTTCCAAAAACTAAACCAAAAAGATTCTCTGTGATGGAATGAGATGTGTAATTTTTATCTGAATGTTTTTATAAGAAAAAAATTACACACCATGTTTTAGGCACTGACTTCGGGTTTCTGGAGTCAGGGTCACCATAGTTGGTATCAAAGGATCGGTTTAGACAACTTTGGAAAATTATAACAAGACTAAAAATTTATTTATGTCTTGCTAAGTATAATTCTTTCTTAAAATTTCCAGATGGATGGCAGAGACTCACAAACTAATCTCTTGTCCCTTCCAGATGAGATATTAGAAACAATAATGTTAAAGTCGTGTACTGGTGTATTCAAGCCTTTCAGAAACCTACGTTTGTCTTGAAAATGACTTTATCAAGTGTCCAACACCCCTAGTATACTCTAATTCTTCTCGGGGTTGGGTTTTGTTTACTTCCTCATAGTGCATGCACAACTTGCATTTTACGCACGATGGGGAAATTATGTTGAGGGTCTCTTCAGATGCTTTACCATGTTTGAAAGGTATGTGTCTTTGAGAAATTTTCGAGAAGCTATAGAAGCGGGAGAACTTCACACAACTTACACTACTATAAAAACGGTCTTTATCAGTGCTCAAAATGGGCTTTATCAGTGCTAAACAAGCGCTGCAAAGCTCGGCGCTGATAAAGGGGGTCTCCTTTATCAGCGCTTACTGAGCACTGATAAAGGGGTACTTTATCAGTGCTAAAAATGCGCTGATAAAGGAAACCTTTATCAGTGCTAAAAAGGCGCTGATAAAACAACCATTTATCAGTGCTAAAAGAGCGCTGATAAATGTGTATTTTATCAGCGCTCCTTTAGCACTGATAAACCGATCCTTTATGAGTGCATTTTTAGCGCTGATAAAAGCCCTGTTTGCTGCTACAAAAAAATCTGCAGCAGCACTCCCAAACACCTGCAAAAAATTCAGCATCTCAATAAGCTAATTAGACCAAGTATACTCATACAAAATTAAAACATAAATCATAAGCTGATTAGACCAAGTATACCCATACAACAAGTATACCCGTACACCATTAACACATAATTCATAAGTTAATTAAGTACATAAAGAATTCAATTCAAAATTCAGGGGGTTGGGGGACTGTTCAGGGGTTTGGGGTGGCTGTCCAAGGGGGGCAGGGGGTGTCCGGGGGGATGGGGGTGTTTGGGGGGAAAGGGGTGTTCAGGGGGGGTGGGGGCGGTCCAGGAGGTTGGGGGTTGTCCAAGGAGGGTGATGATGTTCAGGGGGTGGGGGGTGTCCAGGTGGTGGGGTGGTGTCTAGGAGGGGGGGTGTCCAGGTGGGGGGGGGGTTGGTGGGGCTGTCCAAGGGGGTGGGGTGGTTTCCAGGAGAGTGGGATGGGGGTGTCTGGGGGGATAGGGGTGTCCAGGGGGGTGGGGGGTGTCCCGGGGGTGGGGGGCGGTCCAGGGGGGTGGGGGGGGGGGGGGGGGGGGCGATCCAGGAGGTTGGGGGGCTGTCCAAGGGGGGTGGGGTGGTGTCCAAGGAGGGGGGTGTCCAGGTGGGGGGGGGGGGGTTGTCTATGGGGTGTCCAGGGGGGTGGGCTGGTGTCCAGGGTGTCGGGGGGAGGGGGGCTTTCCAGGGGTGTGGGGGGGGGGGGTGTCCAGAGGGGTGGGGGGTGTCCATGGGGTGGGTTAGTGTCCAGGGGGGGTGGGGGCGATCTAGGGGGTTGACAGGGTTGACTCGTACACATCACAAAGGACCCATGGATCGTTCTCCTAAAGGATCAACACAATCCGAATGCGTTTGGTCGGATTTCCGTAGGTCAATTGTTGTTTTCACTTAAAATTGTGTCCATTTTAAACAAAAGAGAGCCCCTTTGAGTGGTACCAGCCACACCATGCCTCGGATTGAGGAAGGGTTTACTTGTACACTTCACCAAGGACCCATGAATCGTTCTCATAAAGTATCAACACAATCCAAACGCGTTTGGTCGGATTTCCGTAGGTCAGTTGTTGTTTTCACTTAAAATTGTGTCCATTTTAAACAAAAGAGAGACCCTTTGAGTGATACCGGCCACACCGTGCCTCATATTGAGGAAGGGATAACTCATGAACGTCATGAAAGACCCGTGGATTGTTCTCCTAAATTATCAACACAATTTGAATGCGTTTGGTTGGATTTCCGTAGGTCAGTTGTTGTTTTCAATTAAAATTGTGTCCATTTTAAACAAAAGAGAGACCCTTTGAGTGGTAAAAAACACACCGTGCCTCAAATTGAGGCGGAGTTGACTAGTACACGTCACCAAGGACCCATGGATCATTCTAATAAAGGATTAACACAATCTGAATGCATTTGGTTGGATTTTCGTAGGTCAGTTGTTGTTTTCACTTAAAATTGTGTCCATTTTAAACAAAAGGGAGCCCCTTTGAGTGTTACCAGCCACACCGTGCCTTGAATTGAGGAAATGTTGACTTGTACATGTCACCAAGGACCCTTGGATCATTCTCCTAAAGGATCAACACAATCCGAATGCGTTTGGTCGGATTTCCGTAGGCCAGTTGTTGTTTTCACTTAAAATTGTGTACATTTTAAACAAAAGAGAGATCCTTTGAGTGGTAACGGCCACACCATGCCTCGGATTGAGGCGAGGTTGACTCATACACGTCATAAAGTACCCTTGAATTGTTATCCTAAAGGATTAACACAATATTAATGCGTTTGGTCGGATTTCCGTAGGTCAGTTGTTGTTTCCACTTAAAATTGTGTCCATTTTAAACAAAAGAGAGCCCCTTTGAGTGGTACCGGCCACACCGTGCCTCGGATTAAGGAATAGTTGAATCTTACACATTACCAAGGACCCTTGGGTAGTTATCATAAAGGATAGACACAATCCGAATGCGTTTGGTCGGATTTCCGTAGGTCAGTTGTTGTTTTCACTTAAAATTGTGTCCATTTTAAACAAAAGAGAGACCCTTTGAGTGGAACCGGCCACACCGTGCCTCTTATTGAGGTGGGTTTGAATCTTACACGTCACTAAGGACCTTTTAATAATTATACTAAATAATCAACACAATCCAAATGCGTTTGGTCAGATTTCCGTAGGCCAGTTGTTGTTTTCACTTAAAATTGTGTCCATTTTAAACAAAAGAGAGCCCCTTTGAGTGGTACCAGCCACACCGTGTCTCATATTGAGAAGGGGTTGACTCTTACACATCACAAAGGACCAATGGATCTTTATACTAAAGTATCAACACAATACGAATGCGTTTGGTTGGATTTCCGTAGGTCAGTTATTGTTTTCACTTAAAATTGTGTCCATTTTAAACAAAAGAGAGCCCCTTTGAGTGGTACCGGCCACACCGTGCCTCGGATTGATATGGGGTTGACTTGTAAACATCAACAAAGACCCTTTAATTGTTCTCCTAAAGTATCAACACAATCCGAATGCGTTTTGTCGGATTTCCATAGGTCAGTTGTTGTTTTCACTTAAAATTGTGTCCATTTTAAACAAAAGATAGCCCCTTTGAGTGGTAACGGCCGTACCGTGCCTCAGATTCAGGCGGGGTTGACTCTTACATGTCACCAAAGACCCTTGTATTGTTATCCTAAAGTATCAAGACAATCCTAATGCATTTGGTCAGATTTCCATAGGTTAGTTTTTGTTTTCACTTAAAATTGTGTCCATTTTAAACAAAAGAGAGACCCTTTGAGTGGTACCGGCCACACCGTGTCTCGGATTGAGGCGGGGTTGACTCGTAAACATCACCACAGACCCGTTAATCCTTCTCAAAAAGGATAAACATAATACAAATGCATTTGGTTGGATTTCCGTACGTCAGTTGTTGCTTTCACTTAAAAATATGTCCATTTTAAACAAAAGAGAGACCCTTTGAGTGGTACCGGCCACACCGTGCCTAGTATTGAGGAGAGGTTGACTTTTACATGTCACCAAAGCAACCATGGATTTTTCTACTAAAGGATAAACACAATTATAATGCGTTTGGTCGGATTTCCGTAGGCCATTTGTTGTTTCACTTCAAAATCTGTCCATTTTAAACAAAAGAGAGACCCTTTGAGTGGTACTTGACACATCATGCCTCAGATTGAGGAGGGGTTGACTAGTACATGTCACCAAGGACACTTGGATCATTATCCTAAATTATCAACACAATCAAAATGTGTTTGGTTGGATTTCCGTAGGTCAGTTGTTGTTTTCACTTAAAATTGTGTCCATTTTAAACAAAAGAGAGACCCTTTGAGTGGTACCAGCCACACCGTGCCTCGGATTGAGGCTGGGTTGACTCTTACACGTCAAAAAAAGACCCCTGGATCATTCTATTAAAGGATCAAGACAATCTGAATGCATTTGGTTGGATTTCCGTACGTTAGTTGTTGCTTTCACTTAAAAATCTGTCCATTTTAAACAAAAGAGAGACCATTTGAGTGGTACCGGACACACCGTGGCTCGGATTGAGGTGGATTTGACTCATAAACGTCTCCAAAACACCCATGGATCATTCTACTAAAGGATAAACACAATCCTAATGTGTTTGGTCAGAATTCCGTAGGTCAGTTGTTGTTTTCACTTAAAAATCTGTCCATTTTAAACAAAAGAGAGACCCTTTGAGTGGTACCGGCCACACCGTGCCTTGTATTGAGGCGGAGTTGACTCTTAAACGTCACCAAGGACCTTTGGATCATTCTCATAAAGTATCAACAAAATCCTAATGCGTTTGGTCGGATTTCCGTAGGTCAGTTGTTGTTCTCACTTAAAATTGTGTCCATTTTAAACAAAAGAGAGACCCTTTGAGTGGTACCGGACACACCGTGCCTCATATTGAGGCAGGGTTGACTCATACACATCACAAAGAAACCCTGGATCGTTCTAATAAAGGATAAAGATAATCTTAATGTGTTTTGTTGGATTTTCGTACGTCAGTTGTTGTTTTCACTTAAAAATCTGTCCATTTTAAACAAAAGAGAGACTCTTTGAGTGGTACCGGCAACACCGTGCCTCGGATTAAGGCGGGGTTGACTCTTACATGTCAAAAAGGACCCATGGATCGTTCTCATAAAGTATAAAGATAATCTGAATGCATTTTTTTGGATTTTTGTACGTCAGTTTTTGTTTTCACTTAAAAATATGTCCATTTCAAACAAAAGAGAGACCCTTTGAGTGGTACCAGCGACACCATGCCTCGAATTGAGGCGTGGTTGAATCATACACATCCCCAACACACCCATGGATCATTCTCATAAAGGATAAAAAAAATATGAATGCGTTTGGTTGGATTTACCTAGGTCAGTTGTTGTTTTCACTTAAAAATCTGTCCATTTTAAACAAAAGAGAGACCCTTTGAGTGGTACCGGCCGGACCGTGCCTCAGATTGAGGCGAGGTTGACTCGTACACATCAACAAGGACTCTTTATTGTTATCCTAAAGGATCAACACAATCCGAATGCGTTTGGTCAGATTTTCGTAGGTCATTTATTTTTTTCACTTAAAATTGTGTCCATTTTAAACAAAAGAGAGACCCTTTGAGTGGTACCGGCCACACCATGCCTTGGATTGAGGCAGGGTTGACTCGTACATGTCACAAAGGACCCCTATATTGTTCTCATAAAAGATAAAGACAATACAAAGGCGTTTGGTCAGATTTTCATACGCCAGTTGTTGTTTTCACTTAAAAATCTGTCCATTTTAAACAAAAGAGAGACCCTTTGAGTGGTATCGGCCACACCGTGCCTCGAATTGAGGTGTTGTTGACTCGTACACGTCACAAAGGACCCATATATCATTATCATAAAGGATCAAGACAATCCTAATGCGTTTGGTCAGATTTTCGTACGTCAGTTGTTGTTTTCACTTAAAAATTTGTCCATTTTAAACAAAAGAGAGACCGTTTGAGTGGTTCAACATTCTTGCATGTTGCTAGTGCATATCATCTGTTAAAATGGGAAAATGAATCATTGGATAAAGGATGTTTTATTTAATAACAATTACAATTTTCCTATGAACATTTACATACAATAATGTTTCATCTTTTGACCCCCTTAACCCCTCTCAAAAATGACCACCAATTATACATGTCCCCAAGTCAGATATTCATTCTATTTGTGTACAATATGCCATCAGGTATGCATCCCACTCATTTCTTAACACATATATATCGTCTTGTGAGTATGAGGCTTTTCAGCAGTCAGAGTAGTACTGCAAAATATAAAAATAAATAATTAATAAATAAATTAAACGAACTAGTAGTTGTTTTTGAAAATACCTCTTTAGGGATGATAGTTTGTTGATGAAAAAATGACCTATTTCATAAATTTACAAACATAATAACCACAATCATTATCGTTTGTTTGTTTTGTACACTGTAAAAAAATTGATCATTAGGAGAATAAGTAACTTGTGTTGAGATGTGTTTGGATAGTGAAATTTTATTATATATACCCTGATATTTGTCCAGACATAGTACTTGCTCGCCTCCTTATGCTTATCCCCTGTCCTCATTTCTTTTTTTAGATGATAATTATACACCACCCTATCATAACATAATACTTAGTAAAAGATAATATAAATTACATTACTTGATGTTTAGACCTAAAACGTAGGATGTAGTGTCTTACTGATTCACAAACTCCATCATGTGTGGTCGGTTTGTTGGATATCATTTCTTTGAATCCAGAAAATAAATCTTTGGAGTATCCAAGTTCACCACAATTAGCAACCGATGTTTCCTAAAAACACAAAAAGGAATAAGTAATAAAAGAAGTGAAAATATAATTGATATGCTTTAATCGTAGAGTTTTACCCCTGCATAGTTGGTATTAGGAAGAGTCTGTCATCTGTAATCTTGCTTTCAAATGTTTTCATCAAGCCGTTCACTATTTCATTTTTTATGGATCTAATTTTGTTAGGTGTGTTGATGTGGTATGAGGACTAACGAGTCCAAATCTTGGCTCATGGGAAAATTCCTTCAACAGTTTTTCATAAATGCATCTGTCAACAATATAAAACGCATTTAGTCATAATTTTCACATTAGATCAGCTTTTAGAAAATAACTTCATGAAAATATACCTCATATATATATATTTACAACTGTAATGCCTAGCCAACCATTTTCAAGGATCTCATTTACATTTTCAGTAGCAACGAAATCTTGACTTTCCTCTTCGTATATATTCTTTTCGAAAACCACTATATGACTACTACCATATTTTAGCTTCGTATCCACATGAGTCTTCAATGCTAGTAAATGTAGATAGAGAAAATGTGGTGTTATTGTGATTTCAGTAGCTCCTTGGGATCGGTTGGTTGATCCTTTAGATGGTTTTGAATCGACGTTTGTCACCCCTTCCCTTTCTCCGTCTATAATAACAATCATTGGTTCAGTCCCTTTTTTCATTAATTGTTAAAGGTTTAGATTGAAAAAAAGGAAATAAATACCTCTTTGTCTGCATGTACTCTTACAAGTTGTGATGACCATGCAATGAATGTCCCAATAGCCTTTTCGACCGTATGAATTTCATCACCAGCAAGTGGAATAGGTAGCTCTGCATTTGGCTCATGAGCTACAGTAATCGTCACTTTCAGATGATCTTTTGGAAGTGGTCTATTATAAAGCGTGGCATCTGGGATATTGAACACTGTAGCCCTCGCTACAAGGTGATAGGTGGGTGTAGATAGATATAAATCACAATCATTATCACCCTGTAAAAGATCAGTACAGAAAAAGTATCAGTGTTTTTCTGATTCACATTTCATGGGAACAATTATTAGAATATTGATTACCATGGCTAAGACAGTTCTTTGAGGGGAATGGCTCACCTCAAAGCTGGTGGGGGTGGGGTGGGGGGGGGGGGTGGGGTGGGGCGGGATGTTCACATGCTGGTTGTTCCTGAGTTGTGTCTTCTCTTTGCTTCCCACCCATAAAAGTTGCTAGCAACTCTCCCTGCCATTGCAATCATTCTTCAAGGTTTGCTATTTTTTCGCTCATTTGTTCCAATTTTTCATTTGTATCATCCATTTTTTTCTTCTCAAAATATACTCAGGGTGTCACGCTAAACCCCGCACCTTTGACACGACCGTATTTTTATGGCTGCTTCAAAGCCGTCGATAATAGGTCTGCATCCGCTACAGGAGTAACTGATTCCTGTGACTATCGGATATAGTAAAATAACTAATTATTTTTATGTAATAGAAATTTAAAACAAATATTTTTATCGTCGTGTCATACTTACACATATTTCCCACACTTTTTGTGTGTTCTAATCTACTAGCTTCCCTTCCTTATTCACACGTGCTCCCTTCCATAGCACATGACGTGGGATGGAAGTGTATTTGGTTTTAGACTCATCAATCTACATATAAACATTGAAAGATAATTATAATGTTGTTTATTGGCACCTAACAATATTAATGTAAATTTAAAATATGTACAATTTTCTTTTCTAGTGAAGCGTACCCCATCCTTGCTTTACGATATGGGTATGTTGGTTTTGATGCACGTTCCTTATTTTCAGTACAGAGTTTCTATTTCATAAATGAAATATTTACAATCAAAGTGATGAATACAGGTATCCTCAAACAATGTATTATCACCCACAATGTACCTAAAACTTCTCATCCCCACGATGGCCAATAAATGCATCCCATGCTTCTTGGGATATCAGGTGAGCGTAGAAAATGGGTGGGTGCGGGTTTATTTTACCGTTGGAATCTTTCAGGTGACATCTTGTTAAAATAGTGCGAAAACCTCGATGAATCCTTCCTAAAAGCCTTAGTACATAATCCTTGTGTGAATCGTCTACTATAAATGTACTCTGCAAGAGATTGAGAAGAGTAATACATTGTTTCATTATTTTATTTGCTAGTAAATTAAAGAAATAAATTCATAATGTTACCGTAATTTCTTCCCAGATCACAGCCTTCAGCCTGAACACAACATGGTGCCATGAATCTATGTCAATCGGTACGCGTTGCCGAGTGACAACTCCAATGTAACTACTAAACATAGCCTTGTTGGGATTCATATGTTGGCCTCGTGTGTAACATCCCAAGTAAGTAATGAATAATAGATATTTTTATCTATGTCTATTAATGAATTAGATAGTGTTTTAGAGGCTTAAAATGAAAATAAATCCAATCTTAAGCATGGAATACACTAATATTCTTAAAAGATTGTTTTACTGCCTTTTGATGGAAAACCCTTTTTAAATCTATTTTTTGACAATTTTATAAGCTATGTTTGTCAAAATAAAATTATTATTTATGATTGGGACATCAAAATTTACTTTGTGTGAATTTTTGGTATTTTTCCGATAAAGTTCATTTTTTTATGAATAAGTGAAAAATGTTGTATTTTAATTCTAAACCTCTTTTAATATAATTTATTTATATGATTAGATTATGTTTTGAATTGGTTTTGAAGTGAAATTAGAATATATTTTTACCATTTAATCCAATGGTGGTCATTGGAATCAATTTCACTTTGAAATTAGACTTAAACTGGTGTCAATCTTTTGATAATTATTGTTTTATAAAAACACGCTATTTTCTCTGACAACGGGAATTAATTATTAAATTTATTAATGTAACTTATATGTTTTGAATTTTTTAAAATAGACTTCATTTTTGAATTCGGAATATCAAATATATCTTAGGGTGAATTTTTGGTAATTTTCTGAAAAACTCCAATTTTTGATGAATAGTGAAACCACTAAGTGGTAATTAAGCAAACTGATTTTTCAGTTAAATGAAAGTTTACCACTAATGTGTATTGAATTTTGAAAATCCGACATACATGGTTGTCATTAGTATGTAAAATGTGGTTCAATGGGATGAAAATAATTTTTTGGTGAATAGTAACTTTTTTTCATTAATCGCGATTAGAGGTAATTAGTGTAATTTAAGGTAAAAATGATATTATAAAAATGTGAAAACACCATGACACTTGTACTACCCCTATTGGATTAGTCATGGACGACCAAGACAACCCATGGGTCGATTTAGGGGACCCCATGGAGCCACATGGGTGAGATAATGATTTTAAGGCCTTTTTTTTAAATAAAGGTGAAAATGACACTAACATAAATTGTTTTAATAAAAAAATTTTTAGAAGGGGTTATACTAATCATATTTTTGTCTATAAATATTAATTGGAAAGCTAAAAATATTTCCTACATCATAGTATTTTTTTTATAATTTTTAGACATTAAATAAATTAAATTATTTATGACATAATAATGATGCAGCGATGACATCATTATTTGACGATTTAAATAAAATAGAAAGATAATGTAAAATCTATGAACTACACATGTCCAAAACTTATTGTATGGGTGTATTTAGAAACCTTATCACCTTATCCACGAATTATATCAATGTGGGACGTTTTAAAACCGAAACACATTTTCAAATAAAATAATAGTTTCATGGTTTCCAAAAGTGCCCCTCCTCTCCTCTTATAAAAGGCCCCCACCTCTACCTCATTTCACACACTCCTCAAGCCTTTGGATCGGCCAAACCCTGACCATTTAATCTCTACACATCCCTCTCCTCATCCTAGAGGATTCCCTTTTGGCAGAATCCTTTCAAAGGAAGCCTTTAGGCTCAAATCAAAAGGAGTTACACTTTTAAAGGTAATTCATTCTCTCATGTTCATTTATTTTATTTTGCTTCTCCAACCCCCTAAACTCTTTTTATTTACTTCTTTTGTAACAACACCAGTATCTTCAATATACTAGGATTTTTTTATAAGATTTATTCGAGCAACACTCTCACATAACTACATCAAATGGTTAAAGAACATACGGTTTCCGTGGATGGCGAAATTCTGCCTCCCGAAACGATGATTGTTCAATACTCATTTAACACCTTCAAAGGTGGCCATTATGATGTCACTATTTTTATATATGATATATAATATGTTTATTATTTCCTTAAGCTTCTGTATTTTTCATTTATGGCATACCATTATTGTTTCCATTATGGGTAAACACGATATCTTCATTTTAGGAAGTGCGGACTACCGCCCCCTGAAAGTGATTTGATTCGTTAATACCATATGTGGGATGTGTAAAGCATAAAGTTAACGATATTATATATGTTATTATACTGGAATTATAATATACTCTTATATCATTATGATTCCATTCCATAAAGTACGAAATAGAAATGAAAGTAGCGTTCATGCGTACGTACGGCTTACCGTCTCCATGAACGGTGCATTTCATTTCTTACCTCTAAAGGTGATGTAATATTATAAATACATGTATATGATGAATATATATGATATATATTTTATCCAAATCATTAATATCATTCTGGATATAACGAACCTTTGACCAAATTAACAACATGTAGGTGTAAGAAGTCTATTTTTGACTTAAGAACCAAATACCGACAAAATGAACATTATTAACTTAAATGATTACATGATGTTCATAACATGGTATAAAAATAATAATAAACTTGAAAAAGGTTCTTAAGCAAGTAGAGATTAACTCAAGTTTATTATTCAGGAGATTAAAGAATGGTCGGGTCAAGTCGGATACGAGGTATGGGACTTCGTCTCAATCTCCTTTCATTGAGGCATATTTTATTTTATACACAACCTTATTTTATACGGTGTATAAACCCCTTTGACTTTTACGCTTATTCAAAAGGAATCTTTTTTATACGAAGCGTTTTACTAAACGACAAAAGGGAATGTTTTTCTTGTCGTACGTATGCGGCGACAACGACTTATCCGCCGCCATGACCATTATTTGAGTTTCGGCTTCCTCTACAAGCCATACCTTTTTTAAATGAAAAATAAATACCATGTTTTACTTTGGTATTGAAAATGGTTTTCATAATGTTTTTATTATATCAATGTGTTTTATTGATATCTCGTGATTGAAAGGTGGAAATATTATGTTTTCTTTATGCATGTTTTATGTGATATGAATTATGTTATGGTTCTTGGGCATATTTATGAAGACGGGTGGTTCCGTGATAAACTAAGGGCAGGTGAGCCCGTTATAGCTCTCCAATGCATTGGGTAACGCAAAGGAGTGAAACGTTAAGGTTTCTCCGAAGAGATTTAGGGAATATACTGTGATGGGTATTCCAAACGTAACCAAGAGGGTTACTCCCTACATAAGAATTTTATGAATGCCTCAAGTTACCTTTATGTCTTATGATTTCTATGATTTACTCATGATTTGATGAGGTATGTTAAAGTGCTTATGTTTTATGGGTAAATTATGATTTCATTCTTATGTATATATGTACCCATGTTTCCTTTCCATGTTTTTATAACCCATACTGAGCTTTTTATGCTCATCCCAAGTTTTTTTGAAATGTTTTTCACAGGTCAAGGGAAAGGTACACGATATGATGATAGTGTCAAGAAAATGTCAAGAAATAATCCATGTTTTATTTTAAATGTGTTTCCATTGATGGTAATGAAGAATACTATCTTTATGTAACCACTTTGTTTATATGTGGAATGTAATGCAAGTTTTATGATCTAATTCTCTAAAACTCTAAACCCGAAAAGATCCTCAATGTGTAATCTTATAATAACTCAAGATTAAGTAAGGTTTAAGGCTGGGGCCTTATAGTTGGTATCAAAGGTCGGTTTAGATAACTTTAGGAGTTAGAATTCTATTAAATGATTATCCAAAAATACTTTTTTTGAAATGATATAGCATTTGAAGATTACCATGTTGCTTCATCTAAGACATGTTTGTTCAGAATGGTTTTCTGCAGAGGAAACAGGGAAGCAGTGCTAGGAAGGAAAACAGAAGGAAATAACCTTCCAAATCAGCATCCCGAGATGGTCGGAATTGGAACTGAATAGTTTGTTGCAGTGATGACACAATTGACTCAGGCTATAAATGGTGGTGGTATCCATGCACGAGATCAGCCAGATCAACCGCAGAGGAACATGTCAGTGGTGGAACATTTCATGAGGCAACATCCCCCATCATTCAGAGGATCATCTGACCCTATGCTAGCTGAAGGGTGGATTAAAGCACTGGAGAAGATTTTTGATGTCATGGGGTGTTCAGATAATCAAAAGGTTAGTCTTGCTATTTACCGTTTGGAGGGTGAGGCAGATCAGTGGTGGTCGATGGTTAAAAATATCAGGGACGCTGATGAGATTGATGCTCTCGACTGGGAGGAATTCAAAGGTATGTTTCTTGAGAAGTATTTTCCTAAGGCTGTTCGACTTAGGATGGAAAAGCAATTCTTGGAATTGAGGCAATAGGAAGACTCAGTGGCTACCTATGAAGAAAGGTTCACTCGATTGGCAAGGTATGCTCCAAATTTTATCCGAGACCTTGATAGTAAAATCAATCGTTTTTACTCAGTATTAAAGCCAAAATATCGAAGGGCATTAGCTTCTCGTGAGTTTAAAAGTTATGAAAATCTTGTTCGATGTGCTGAGAAGGTGGAAATGGAGTTTGCCGATGACCAAGTGTTCTATAACAACCAATAGAAGAAGAGACCGAGGTGGCAGGAGAAAGGTAAAAATTCTTCAAAAAAGTCTGATGGTAAGAAAACTAAGTTTCCAGTTTGTGATAAATGTGGAAAAAGGCATGCTGGGGAATGTCTTCTGAATTCTGGAAAGTGCTACCGATGTGGTAAGATGGGACATAAGGCTCGTGATTGCACTGAAAAGGATCAAGGTGAAGGTAAGACCAAATTTGATTTACAGTTAGTGAAATGTTATAAGTGCAATGAGATGAGTCACTATGCAAACGAGTGTCCGACAAAGAGCTTGAGTGATGGGAAGCAGTTAGACTACAAGCAGAAAGGGGTGGTGAAATCTTTTGCAACTACTTCGGCAGACATCGGGCCATCAAATGAAGTTGTATCAGGTACTTTGTTTGTTTTTTCAGATTATGCCAGTGTGTTGTTTGATTTGGGGTCTACACATTCTTTCATCTCTGAAAAATTTTCTAGTAAAATGGGAATACCATCTCAAGAAGTTACTCCTAAACTTGTGGTAAAAACACCTGGGGGAAATGTTGAGGCAAAAAGAATTTTTAAGAATCTTCCTATCCTTATCTGTGGAAAGAACCTACTTGCAAACCTTATTGTTCTACCTCTAGTAGAGTTTGATGTTATCTTGGGTATGGATTGGCTCTCTATTTACCATGCTAAGATTGACTGTAGAGCTAAAGAAGTTTCTTTTCAGAAAGACTTTCAGTTTGTGTATAAGAATGAACCCTTACTGTTGATAACTTATCAAGAGGCCAAGAAACTTGTAAAAGATGGAAATGAATGTTACCTTGCACACATCGTTGAAAATAAAGGAACTGTTCAGATTAATGATGTGCCAGTGGTAAATGAGTATGCTGATGTTTTTCCTGATGAGTTGCCTAGAATAATACCAGATCGGGAAGTTGAGTTTACTGTTGACTTAGTTCCTGATGCTAAGCCAATTTCAAAACCTCCTTATCGAATGGCTCAAATTGAACTTTTAGAGTTGAAGGAGCAATTTCAAGATTTATTAGAGAAAGGTTTCATTGGACCTAGCACATCACCATGGGGTGCTCCTGTTTTATTTGTTAAAAATAAAGATGGTTCTATGAGACTTTGCATTGATTATAGAGCCTTGAATAATATCACTGTTAAGAACAAATATCCTTTGCCTCATATCGATGATTTGTTTGATCAGCTCCAGGGAGCTCAGTTTTTTTCAAAGATTGACTTGAGATTGGGGTACCATCAGCTGAAGGTAAAGGAGGCAGATATTCCGAAGATCGCGTTCCGTACGAGATATGGCCATTATGAATTTGTAGTAATGCCTTTTGGGCTAACTAATGCACCTGCTGTATTCATGGACTTAATGAATAGAATTTTCCATGAGTTCTTGGATAAGTTTGTGGTGGTTTTCATTGATGATATTTTGGTGTTTTCTAAAAGTAAAGAGGAGCATGAAAGACATTTAAGGGTTATCTTGAAAACCTTAAAAGAAAAGAAATTGTATGGGAAATTCAGCAAGTGTGAGTTTTGGTTGCAACAAATTTCTTTCCTTGGTCACATTGTTTCTAAAGATGGGATAACTGTTGATCCTGCAAAAACAAAAGTTGTTGAAGATTGGCCAGGACCCACAAATGTAACTGAGATTCGTAGCTTCCTTGGTTTGGCAGGCTATTACCGAAGGTTTGTTAGAAATTTTTCACGGTTATCTAGTCCAATGACTAAGCTAACTCGGAAGGGTGTTAAGTTTATCTGGACAAAAGAATGTGATGATTGTTTTCAGGAATTGAAAAGAAGATTGGTGAATGCTCTAGTTTTGGCACTACCTTCCAGGAATGGTGAGTTTGTTATATACAGTGATGCTTCATTGAAAGGACTTGGTTGCGTCCTAATGCAGAATGATCAGGTAATTGCTTATGCTTTACGACAGTTGAAAACTCATGAGGTAAATTACCCTACACATGATTTGGAATTAGTTGTTGTTGTTTTTGCTTTAAAAATTTGGAGGCATCATTTGTATGGAGTAAAGTGTGAAATATATACTGATCACAAAAGTTTAAAGTATATATTCACTCAGAAAGAATTGAACATGAGACAAAGGAGATGGCTAGAATTAATCAAGGATTATGATTGTACAATTCATTACCATCCGAGAAAAGCAAATAAAGTGGCCGATGCTTTGAGTCGAAAAAGTAATGCTTCATTAGAAATGTTGCGTTTGGAACGTGATCCTTTGGTTAAGGATTTGATGAACTTTGGCATAGAAGTTGTTGGTGAAGGAAGTCCTTCTGTTTTGTTTCAGGTATCAGTGAGATCATCTCTATCAGATAGAATCAAGCAAGCACAGAAGAAAGACAGTGAGTTGCAGAAAAAGGTAGAGCTGGTTCAGAAAGGTAAGTTGCCTGAATTCAACATTGATAATGATTGTGTTTTGAGATTTGGGAAGAGATTGTGTGTGCCTTGTGATTCACAGTTGAAGAGAGATTTGTTATGTGAAGCTCATAGTTCTCTATTTTCAGTTCATCCTGGCAGTACTAAGATGTACAGAGATCTGTGAGAGTATTACTGGTGGGATGGAATGAAAAGAGATATTGCTGATTTTACTGTGAAGTGTTTGACATGTCAACAGGTTAAAGCAGAGCGGCAGTTACCGAAAGGGATGCTTCAGCCTTTACCAGTGCCAGAGTGGAAATGGGAGAATATATCCATGGACTTTGTTGTGGGATTACCGAAGACATCTCGAGGTAATAATGCAATCTGGGTTATTGTTGATCGCTTGACCAAGTCTACTAATTTCCTTGCTATACGAGATACTTTCTCTCTTGATCAACTTTCCCGTTTGTATCTTAAAGAGATAGTCAGGTTACATGGAGTTCCTCTCTCCATTGTATCGGATCGTGATCCCAGGTTTACTTCTAACTTTTGGAAAGGCCTTCAGAAGTCGTTGGGTACTGAATTAAATTTTAGTACAACTTTTCATCCTCAATCATATGGGCAGTCAGAACGAACAATTCAGACCTTGGAGGATATGCTATGAGCTTGTTCGATGGATTATCAGGGAAGTTGGTACCAACATCTTTCTTTGGTTGAATTTTCATATAATAACAGTTTTCATTCCAGTATACAGATGGCACCATTTCAGGCATTATATGGGAAGCGGTGTCGAACTCCAGCTTTCTGGGATGAAGTGGGTGAAAGGAAGTTGATGGGACCAGAATTGGTAGAAGAGATGGCAGAAAAAGTTCAGCTGATTCAGAAGCACATGAGAACAGCTCAGAGCAGACAGAAGAGTTATGCAGATAACCGGAGGAAGGATCTATCTTTCGAGGTAGGTGATCATGTTTTTCTCAAAGTATCACCATGGAAAAGCGTGATGCGATTTGGTAAGAAAGGAAAGCTAAGTCCAAGGTTTATTGGACCATATGAAATTCTGGAGAGAGTTGGATCAGTTGTTTACCGAGTGGCTTTACCTCCGAGTTTATCTCAGGTACACAATGTTTTTCACGTTTCGATGTTGAGAAAGTACATGCCAGATCCATCTCATGTTTTGATTCTAGAGGTAGTTCAGCTGGAAGAGAACCTATCTTATGAGGAACAACCGGTCCAGATTCTTGACCATAGGGAGCAAGTGTTACGGAATAAGGTGATTCACCAGGTAAAGGTTTTGTGGCAAAACCACATGATTGAAGAGGCAACATGGGAATCTGAAAATGCAATGAGGGATAAGTACCCCCATTTATTCGATAAGTAAATAAATTGCGGGGACGCAATTTTCTAAAGGGGGGAAGGATGTAACATCCCAAGTAAGTAATGAATAATAGATATTTTTATCTATGTCTATTAATGAATTAGATAGTGTTTTAGAGGCTTAAAATGAAAATAAATCCAATCTTAAGCATGGAATACACTAATATTCTTAAAAGATTGTTTTACTGCCTTTTGATGGAAAACCCTTTTTAAATCTATTTTTTGACAATTTTATAAGATATTTTTGTCAAAATAAAATTATTATTTATGATTGGGACATCAAAATTTACTTTTTGTGAATTTTTGGTATTTTTCCGATAAAGTTCATTTTTTATGAATAAGTGAAAAATGCTGTATTTTAATTATAAACCTCTTTTAATATAATTTATTTATATGATTAGATTATGTTTTGAATTGGTTTTGAAGTGAAATTAGAATATATTTTTACCATTTAATCCAATGGTGGTCATTGGAATAAATTTCACTTTGAAATTAGACTTAAACTGGTGTCAATCTTTTGATACTTATTGTTTTATAAAAACACGCTATTTTCTCTGACAACGGGAATTAATTATTAAATTTATTAATGTGACTTATATGTTTTGAATTTTGTAAAATAGACTTCATTTTTGAATTCGGAATATCAAATATATCTTAGGGTGAATTTTTGGTAATTTTCTGAAAAACTCCAATTTTTGATGAATAGTGAAACCACTAAGTGGTAATCAAGCAAACTGATTTTTCAGTTAAATGAAAGTTTACCACTAATGTGTATTGAATTTTGAAAATCCGACATACATGGTTGTCATTAGTATGTAAAATGTGATTCAATGGGATGAAAATAATTTTTTGGTGAATAGTAACTTTTTTTCATTAATCGCGATTAGAGGTAATTAGTGTAATTTAAGGTAAAAATGATATTATAAAAATGTGAAAAAACCATGAAACTTGTCCTACTACTATTAGATGAGTCATGACCGACCAAGAAAACCCATGGGTCGATTTAGGGGACCCCATGGAGCCACTTGGGTGAGATAATGATTTTAAGGCCTTTTTTTAAATAAAGGTGAAAATGACACTAACATAAATTGTTTTACTAAAACAATTTTTAGAAGGGGTTATACTAATCATATTTTTGTATATAAATATTCATTGGAAATCTAAAAAGATTTCCTACATCATAGTATTTTTTTTTATAATTTTTAGACATTAAATAAATTAAATTATTTATGACATAATAATGATGCAGTGATGACATCATTATTTGACGATTTAAATAAAATAGAAAGATAATGTAAAATCTATGAACTACACATGTCCAAAACTTATTGGACGGGTGGATTTAGAACCCTTATCACCTTATCCACGAATTATATCAATGTGGGACCTTTTAAAACCGAAACACATTTTCAAATAAAATAATAGTTTCATGGTTTCCAAAAGTGCCCCTCCTCTCCTCTTATAAAAGGCCCCCACCTCTACCTCATTTCACACACTCCTCAAGTCTTTGGCTTGGCCAAACCCTGCACATTTACTCTCTCCACATCCCTCTCCTCATCTTAGAGGATTCTCTTTGGGAAGAATCCTTTCAAAGGAAGCCTTTAGGCTCAAATCAAAAGGAGTTACACTTTTAAAGGTAATTCATTCTCTCATGTTCATTTGTTTTATTTTGCTTCTACAACCCCCTAAACTCTTTTTATTTACTTCTTTTGTAAAAACACCAGTATCTTCAATATACTAGGATGTTGTTATAAGATTTATTCGAGCAACACTCTCACACAACTACATCAAATGGTTAAAGAACATACGGTTTCCGTGGATGGCGAAATTCTGCCTCCCGAAACGATGATTGTTCAATACTCATTTAACACCTTCAAAGGTGGCCATTATGATGTCACTATTTTTATATATGATATATAATATGTTTATTCTTTCCTTAAGGTTCTGTATTTTTCATTTATGGCATACCATTATTGTTTCCATTATGGGTAAACACGATATCTTCATTTTAGGAAGTGCGGACTACCGCCCCCTGAAAGTGATTTGATTCGTTAATACCATATGTGGGATGTGTAAAACATAAAGTTAATGATATTATATATGTTATTATACTGGAATTATAATATACTCTTATATCATTATGATTCCATTCCAGAAAGTACGAAATAGAAATGGAAGTAGCGTTCATGCGTACGTACAGCTTACCGTCTCCATGAACGGTGCATTTCATTTCTTACCTCTAAAGGTGATGTAATATTATAAATACATGTATATGCTGAATATATATGATATATATTTTATCCAAATCATTAATATCATTCTGGATATAATGAACCTTTGACCAAATTAACAACATGTAGGTGTAAGAAGTCTATTTTTGACTTAAGAACCAAATACCGACAAAATAAACATTATTAACTTAAATGATTACATGATGTTCATAACATGGTATAAAAAGAATAATGAACTTGAAAAAGGTTCTTAAGCAAGTAGAGATTAACTCAAGTTTATTATTCAGGAGATTAAAGAACGGTCGGGTCAAGTCGGATACGAGGTATGGGACTTCGTCTCAATCTCCTTTCATTGAGGCATATTTTATTTTATACACAACCTTCTTTTATATGGTGTATAAACCCCTTTGAATTTTACGCTTATTCAAAAGGAATCTTTTTTATACGAAGCGTTTTACTAAATGAAAAAAGGGAATGTTTTTCTTGTCGTACGTATGCGGCGACAACGACTTATCCGCCGCCGTGACCATTATTTGAGTTTCGGCTTCCTCTACAAGCCATACCTTTTTTAAATGAAAAATAAATACCATGTTTTACTTTGGTATTGAAAATGGTTTTCATAATGTTTTTATTATATCAATGTGTTTTATTGATATCTCGTGATTGAAAGGTGGAAATGTTATGTTTCCTTTATGCATGTTTTATGTGATATGAATTATGTTATGGTTCTTGGGCATATTTATGAAGACGGGTGGTTCCGTGATAAACTAAGGGCGGGTGAGCCTATTATAGCTCTCCAATGCATTGGGTAACGCGAAGGAGTGAAACGTTAAGGTTTCTCCGAAGAGATTTAGGGAATATACTGTGATGGGTATTCCAAACGTAACCAAGAGGCTTACTCCCTTCGTAAGAATGTTATGAATGCCTCAAGTTACCTTTATGTCTTATGATTTCTATGATTTACTCATGATTTGATGAGGTATGTTAAATTGCTTATGTTTTATGGGTAAAGTATGATTTCATTCTTATGTATATATGTACCCATGTTTCCTTTCCATGTTTTTATAACCCATACTGAGCTTTTTATGCTCATCCCAAGTTTTTTTGAAATGTTTTTCACAGGTCAAGGGAAAGGTACACGATATGATTATAGTGTCAAGGAAGTGTCAAGAAATAATCCATGTTTTATTTTAAATGTGTTTCCATTGATGGGAATGAAGAATACTATCTTTATGTAACCACTTTGTTTATATGTGGAATGTAATGCAAGTTTTATGATCTAATTCTCTAAAACTCTAAACCCGAAAAGATCCTCAATGTGTAATCTTGTAATAACTCAAGATTAAGTAAGGTTTAAGGCTGGGGCCTTATATCATGTATTCCATCCGACATAAAATTTGATGCCTTTGCTTTTCACCTTAAGAACTTTGGCTAGCACCGTCAAACTACGACGCACCTGTGTTTTCTGCGACGTCGGTCCTTCATTCCCGACCATTTCATCGATATAAACATCATCTATATGTTCATCTAAAATGGTAGCAACGACATGTGCTTATGGTTGTTGGACCTCAACACTAGGAGCAGCAGGATCCGCAGCAGCAGGAGTAGCAGCAGTCGCAGCAGGAGCTGCAATAGGAGCAACAACAGGAGTAGCAGTAGGAGCAGCAGGAGCAGCAGTAGCCGCAACAACAACAACTTGAGAGGCTTGTTCAGCCTCAAGGTTAGGAGCACCAGAATGTGCATAAGTCATTATCTACAAAAGTGGTGGAATAGTTAATTTAGATTACATAAATTCAGTAATGATAAGATAATAACATGAGATAACAAGATCTATATTACAAACAAAATATAACCTGTTTATTGAACTCTCTTTCTTTTTTTCAATGGTTGAAGGGATTTTACACCTCTATCGATTATCCAAATCCCTTCATTGTGGTCTCCTATAACATACAAAACATCATCTACATTGGGACCACTCTGAAATAATTACGACGTACCACTTAAAGGATCGTCCTCAACTGAATTTTCATCGGAACCTTCAGTAGTTTTGGATGATAACAGAACAATCGACCACCTTCGGTTTGCAGGATCTGGAACATAAAAAACTTGTACCACTTGTGATGCCATTATAAACTGTTCATATTTGTACCCTTCTTTACTAAAATCAACTTTCACAAATCCCCATTCATCTATTTTAACACCACTGTTGTTATCAACCTATTTGCATTGAAAAATTGGCAATTGTAATGTCATATAATCCAACTCCCATATTAGTTTGATAATGCCAAAGTATGACATATTTTCATAAATCAGATTTCCGTCCTTACTACCAGAAACATGCATCGCTTCACCCACTAGTGTAACTCCACTATTTTGCATGGTACTATCTTCATCATGTTCATCTATATATAATGTATAACCATTAATTACATAACCACTGTAAGATAATACATACACACTTGGTCCAGCGGCTAGCCATCGAAGTCGTTCTGAAATTGAATTTGGATTTTCATCCAACTGCTTAAAAATATGGTCATGAAACCATCCTATAAATTGGTGATTATGTGTATTTGATAACCATTTTTCATCCCTTGATGGATTCAACTGCCTAAGAATTTCTTTGTGAGTTTTAATATATGGAGAAACCTTTCAACTGTTATGAAAAACATAAATGTGGGCCTACTCCCGATCTGTAATACTGATTGTCACAACTTCTCTTCTAAAAATTCCCTCACCCTCAATGCATCCATTGTGATGAGATTTCGAGAGACCAATGCTTTCCACATCAGATAGGTATTCGGTACAAAATTCAATGGCTTCCTCAACAATATATCGCTCCACTATACAACCCTCTGATTGACTTCGATTTTTGACATACCCTTTCAAAATCATCATATACCGTTCAACAGGATACAACCATCTATAGTGCATAGGACCACAAAGTCGAATCTCTCTCACCAAGTGAATAATCAAATGAACCATCATATCAAAGAATGTTGATGTGAAGAACATTTCTAATTCACATAATATGATGACAATTTCTTTTTCCATAGCTGATAATTTCGCCGGTTCTAAAACTTTGCTACATATAGCTTTGAAAAAGAAACAAAGTTTGGTTAACGTATGACGAACATTCTTGGGTAAAATGCAACGTAAATCTATAGGAATTATATCTTTCATCAAAACATGGCAGTCATGTGATTTCAACACTTTTAACTTCAAATCATTCATTGACACAATGTTCTTGATATTTGATGAATACCCCTATGGAACCTTTACATCATTTAAGAAGTTTCAAAACTGATATCTCTCCTCCCTAGAAAGAGTATAAGCAGCTGGAGGAAGAAACATTCAATTTTCACCCTTCACGGGAGCCAACTCTTCTCGTATTCCCATGTCGACCATGTCCAACCTTGCCTTAATTCCA
Source organism: Viscum album (assembly GCA_963277665.1). NCBI lineage: Eukaryota > Viridiplantae > Streptophyta > Magnoliopsida > Santalales > Viscaceae > Viscum > Viscum album. The sequence continues at coordinate 681,141,120 of OY728147.1, forward strand.
TCCTTTGTTTTTCCAGGAGAATTTAGCAACGTTCCGATAACACTGTCATATACATTTTTTTCCACATGCATCACATCAAGAAAATGTCTGACGTACAAACAATTCCAGTATGGTAATTAAAAAAAAACGATCTCTTTTTCCAACCAATTTTCATAAGGTTTTTCAAAAATGGTTTACCAAAAATAGTGTTCACATCTTTTACTTTCTCAAACAGCTGATCACCTGTTAGTGGAGACGGTGTTGCGCGTTGTTCTGAAATTCCATTGAATGATGTCGTCCAAGATCGGTATTTATGCTGACGAGATAGAAATCTACGATGTCCTAGAAACACATATTTCAATGAATGTTTCAACCTAATTGATTCTATATCTTCTTCTCACATGGGACACCCTTGAGTTCCTTTAATGCTATAGCCTGACAAATTTCCATAAGCAGGGAAATCATTTATTGTCCCATACAACATCGCTCTCAACGTGAAGTATTCAATTTTATAAGCATCATACAACATAACACCTGAATCCCACAATAACTTAAAATACTCATTCAAAGGATTCAGATAAACATCAATATCGTTACCTGGTTGTTTTGGTCCTGATATAAGCATAGATAACATGATGAATTTCCACTTCATGCATAACCAGGGTGGCAAGTTTTAATTTACCAACATAACAGGCCATGTACTATGAGTGCTGGTTTGAAAACTAAAAGGATTCACTCCATCTGTAGATAACGCAAGACAAAGGTTTCTCAGCTCTTTTCCATATTTAGGATACTCATGATCAATTTTCTTCCATTGTAGAGAGTCGCCCGAATGACGTAATGTCCCATCTTTATTTCTTTTATCTGCATGCCACGACAATTTTCTTGCAGTTTATTCACTTCCATATAAACACCTAAACCTTGGAATGATTGGAAATTACCATATAACTTTCGTAGGATTGAATTCATCTTTCTTGTATTGAGAAGCACCACACTTTGGGAATTCTGTAAGTGATTTGTTCTCCTTGCGAAAAAATATACAGTCTTTCGGGCAGACATGTATTCTTTCAGAAATCATACCCATCAAGCGTAGCATTCGTTTAGCTTCATATCTCCGGCTTGGGAGCTCATTATCTTCCGGGAGCATGTCATTAAAGAGAGCAAGTAGTTCCGTAAAACTGACATCACTCCATCCATTGCCTGCTTTCAATTTATACAACTTCAGTACAACTGACAATGTTGTATACTTAGTGCAACCAACATACAATGGCGTCTTTGCACAACTCTTTAACTTCTCAAACAATTTTGGGAAATCACGGAGTTCATCTTCAATTGTATTTGTCATTTCCTCAATACGATCTTCATCATCATTGACATCTGTAATCACATCCTCTATATGGTATTCTTCATTATCCATATTTGTATTCATATATGGTGATCCATAAAATGCAGTTTTATCCCAGCCAGTAGCTACATTCGCCTTTTCTCCGTGTTTATTCCAACATTTATAACTCCGATCTATTCCGTGACATATCAAATGTTCTTCCAACTCCTCTGGAGTAAGCAGTCTAGAATAACAACAACGTAAACATAGATAAAGAATTTGAGAAGGATCCTTTGCGTGATCCTTTGTAAACTTGATGAACTCTTTCACTCCGTTCTCATACTCTATTGTCAAACGATTAGCATCCATCCAATCTTTATTCATCTTCATCCTATTTGAATCTCAAATATTAGTATTTTTGGTTCAAGTACACAAAACAAGACTTCCAAATACAGTATAAGAGATCCACTTTCTTATAAAAATAGATATTAATAGAGCTTAACCATTTCCAATAAAGATTTGAAAATCAATAGAACCAGGATAGACCCCCATCAAAATCAACACAGTTTCCAAACACAAAGGGGTTCGCGGGGATAATCACTTGTGTCATAGATGGTAAAACTCACACGACATCATCCTCTATGGCTCATCCTACTCCATCGGGTCGACCCTTCTATGGTCAACTAGTCCATCCTTTTATACCTCACCAACCTAAAATACATATGGATGAAAACCAGTAGCCAACTCTATAAGTAAAGAAAGGATTCTCATAATCTCTACAATATAGAATTCATTAAATATAATTACTTTAGATTCATTATAGTTTCCTCAAATCACCGCAGTCCTAACACAATAATAATCAAGAATGATACATCTACTTGGTACCCAAGCAGTCTTCATGGATATAGGTCTAGATAAGGGAAAAGATATTTTCTCTTGATTTTTGACAACTTTCTTTTTGGGTTTTGAGCTTAGATAGGGAGCCGAGAATGCGGTTCATAACGACTATGGGAGCCTTTACTTGAGTCTGTAATTTAGTTGTTTTCTTGTATGGACTTTAGCATGGCATTTAGGTGGCATAAATTATGGAACAACATGGTTCATTATGTTTTCATTGATCGACTAAATGATGTTAGTAGAGTCCATTAAATAATCTGAAATGAGTGGAGGACCACACCCATACCAAGACTTTCAAGATGGAATTGAGGAAACCCAAATCTGGGATTGTAATTACATTAATTACAATAAACAACCACAATAATTTCAGCAACCTTTCTACCCACTAATACCAATTCAAAACAAAAAAACCAATCAGGGTTACTATCAATAGAGGAGTGGAAAAGATCCACCATGAAATCAGAGACCACCTGGGTTCCCACCTCATAATCCATCTCCTCAACCACAAAAAAAATTCACACAAAAACCTTTCCCCACTACGTCTCATCATTTTCCACCCCCTCATCAGAAAAACTTTCAACAAGATATGATGAGGAAGCCACAAAAAGCCCCAAATCAATAGTCAAATCTTGAAAATATTCTTATCTCATTCATCTAAAAAGTGGACTAGAGAATGACTACATAATAAATATAGATGCATAATCAAATGGATGCTCTCTGAATCCCCAATCACAAAGTATGGAATATCTCTAAGACTTTATTGGATAGGCTATTGGGTACACCACTTAGTAAAACTAAGACACATACAAAAGCAGAAGAAAAATATGTTGTTTTTCATAGTGAAAACAAGATAATATTTAAATAGACATAAAAATAGATGAAAATAGGATTGAATAACTTTAATCACATGCCACAGTCATCAAAAAAGCCAGTAATGAGAGAACACACAAAGTTGATAAAGAAAAGAATCTATAAGTAGATAAAAATGAAAAAGATCAAGTCCAAGACCAACCATTCAAAGAATATTACTATGTGGAACCTCCACTACACATACCCCTTCTTCCATTCCAAAAGAGAATGAGACATGGGAAAATTTAGGGTCAATATTGTAATTTTTTGGAACAGTTCAAGAAACTCTATATAAATATCACCTTTGTAGAATCCATTTACTCAAAAGTTTGAAATAAGGCATTTTACAACAATCTATTTCCAAGAAATGAAAAAAAACATTTGGTAATTCATAAGTCCAAAGGAAGTGATTAACATTCACCCCATTATTTTCAAGACTATCAGCCAAGAAGTAGAATTCATGGTATGAATGTGAGATGATGTAGTTTGGGTATGAATGAATTTCCAAGAATTCAATCAATCTAACATCCATTTTTCATAAAGGATGAATATAACCATTTCTGATCGACTACATGATGGTAGTAGAGTCACATTTATCCACATTTAATTCTAAACTCATTTACACTCTATTTTAACTACATTGAGCGTGCCAATAATTTCAACATCAATATATGAGACAACTCCACATGGTCTACAAAGACATCCCAAGACATTTCCATTATGATTCCTAAAGACTACTCTTAATTCCAAAGGTCCTAGATTCCCTCTTCATGCCCTATCCGAGTTGCATTGGATCAATCCAAGAAATGAAGGAATCTATATAAAAACAAAAGTTTTAGAAGGAGGTCATAAATTACCTATAATTCCAAGATTCGTAAGAACCAAAATGTCAACAATAGAGTTATTACAATGAAAATTTTGAAGGGAGTTCACATTTATTGTTGCAATCATAATATTAATGAGGGATGATTGAATATTGAAGGAAGAATACCCATGATTCATATTATTTCTGTTGTTACATATAATATAAATCAATTATATACTAGACACTTGAAGTATATTGAGTAGTTCTTGGGAGAGAGGAATCCTAGAGAAATATTTGAGATTCTCCTAGACAGAGGTTGTCTTGGGAGGCTACACTTCAATAATATTGAAGAAAACATAACATAGAACTAATGAAATGTCATATATTAAAAACATATGATCGAATTCCTTCTTATTATGGTTTTATAAGACACATTTGGATTACATATCAAAGCCTACCGATTGAAGGAATGAGTCAATAGGAATCTTAGAATCTTCCAGCATCCATAGAAGTATAACTATAACACCATTGGTATTACACTTTCATAACCCAAACACATTGATGAGATATATCAAATCCTTGGGATTAAATTACAATAGTTTCTAGAAGAGTATGTGTAAAAGGGGACCAAAAAAACTTTGCACACCTGGTCCGACAACGTGAAGATCGATGGCGGCGGAGGTCTGGAAACACAAAGATCGAGGGCGGCGGAGGTCCGGCAATGTAAAGATCAGGGGCGGCGGAGGTCCGGAAACGCAAAGCTCGGGGGGTAGCGGAGGGGAGTTGTAGGGTTTCAGTACCGCGAGAGCTTTAGGTCGCGATAAAACGAGGAAACTGTGCAATCGATTTTATAAAATATGGGACTACGGTTTTATCAGTGCTAAAAAAGCGCTGATAAAGACTACCTTTATCAGTGCTAAAAAAGCATTGATAAATCCTTCCTGTATCAGTGCTAGAAAAGTGCTGATAAAGAAACCCTTTATCAGCGCTAAAATTTTAGCGCTCATACAAGGCGACTTTATCAGCGCTTTTCTATAGCTTTTTCTTAGCACTGATATAAGGTGGCGCTTCCCTTGCCCGTTTTTATAGTAGTGTTATCTATTTCAACTCCTAAACTTCAGTTTGTATGGATGGCTTTATAATTTTCAAATCTTAGAAAACAAGGTGGTTCAGTTGGTCTATAAGAATCAAGTCCTCTCTGATATCTCTGAGATTTTCATCTCCTGTTATCTTCACTTGAGGTCCAATCCTTGCATACATGAGTTTGATTCTAGCTGCTGTAGGTGCGTTTGAATCAAAGAAATTGAAGAATTTAGAACTACCTTGGATACCATGACAACGGACAATCACCAACTTCTGTGGAATTGGTGAAGGGATATCAAGAGTGATGTCTATGGGATGGTGCTAAGAAGCTTAAGAGTACGATGGAATTACACAGATGCAATTCTTTTAGGGAGGATAATGTAACACCCCGAACATATTTAATTTGTAATAATTTTTTTTATTTTGGTTTTTTTAACAATGGTGCATCTAAAATAAAATACTTGCAGAATAAAAATAAAGACATGTTTTATTCAATAGAAATGTTAAAACCTTACATTGTCATAAGGCCTAAAGAACCTCACTAACCAAGAATGCCTACTAGGAGATCTATCAGAATCACCAGGAGACCCCCAAACACCACAAATAGACCAAGAAAATAGTGGAAGTCCTTCAGGTATATCGCAATGAAAAACAGTATGGAAAGAACAATGAAAAACGTACTAAGCATCAAGGGGATGTAGAGCACCATTACAGCAGTCAGGATTTTGACAGAAGCTCTCACCCAGGGCTTCCTTTTATAAGAGAGCTTACCCTGGAAATCGTTCTACATTTCCGATGTGGGATTCTGGTTCTCCCTTTCCTACACAGAACATTTTGCATTTCTGATGTGGGATTCTGTTTCAAGTACGTGACTTTGAAAGACTATAAAATATAAGCTATAAGACCAATATAAATGAAACTTAATACATGGATTAAACATATAAAAAATAGTTGAAAACAAAAATAATTTCGTAAAAAAATGATGATAAAAAATGATTTATAAGCTTTCAAAACCACATACTTGAAACTTAAAAATGTTTCAAGTACGTGAATTTGAAAGCCTATAAAATATAAACTACAACACCAATATAAATGAAACTTAATACATTGATTAAACATATAACAAATAGTTGAAAATAAAAATAATTTTGTAAAAAATGTTGACAGAAAATAATTTATAAGTTTTCAAAGACACATACATCAAACTTAAAAATGTTTCAAGCACGTGACTTTGAAAGCCTATAAAATATAAACTATTAGACTGATATAAATGAAACTTAAAACATGAATTAAACATATATAAAATAGTTGAAAATAAAAATAACTTTCTAAAAAATGTTCATGAAAAATAATTTATAAGCTTACAAAACCACCTACTTGAAACATAAAAATGTTTCAAGTATGTGCCTTTGAAAGCATATAAAATACAAACAATAAGACATATATAATTTAACGTTAAAACATGGATTAAACATATAATAAATTATTTACATATTAAATTAATAATTATAAATTACAAATTTAAAATTACTAATTATAATGAATAATGAATAATGAATAGTTATAATGAATACTTATAATGAATAATTATAATGAATAATTATAATGAATAATTATAATGAATAATTATATTACTAATTAAATAATTAATTATTATATAATAATTTTTTATAATTACTAATTAATAATTATAATGAATAATTATAGAACTAATTAACTAATTAACTATTGTATAATTAATAATTGCATTACCAATTAACTAATTAATTATTATATAATAATTTTTAATAAATACTAATTAATAATTACAATTTATAATTATATTACTAATTAACTAATTATAAAAAGGGAATCGACTCTATCTTTCTCAAAAAATAACTAATTAACTATTATATATTTAATAATTATATTGCTAATTAACTAATTAGCTATTATATAATTAATGATTAATAATTAATAATTAACTAATTAAAATTTATATAATTAATAATTATATTACTAATTAACTAATTCATTATTATATAATTAATAATAATATTACTAAGTAACAAATTAATTATTAAATAATTGAAAATTATATTACTAATTAACTAATTATATTATTAATTAACTAATTATATTACTAATTAACTAATTAATAATTATATAATTAATCATTAATAATTACTAATTAACTAACTAATTGTTATACAATTAATAGTTATATAACTAATAATTATATTATAATTAATAATTAATAATTAATAATTATAATTAATAATTATAATGAATAATTATAATGAATAATTATAAGGAATAATTATAAAGAATAATTATATTACTAATTAACTAATTAATTATTATATAATAATTTTTAATAATTACTAATTAATAATTATAATGAATAATTATATTACTAATTAACTAATCAACTATTACATAATTAATAATTGCATTACCAATTAACTAATTAATTATTATATAACAATTTTTAATAAATACCAATTAATAATTATAATGAATAATTATAATTTATAATTATATTACTAATTAACTAATTATAAAAAGGGCATCGACTCTATCTTTCTAAAAAAATTAACTAATTAACTATTATATATTTAATATTTATATTAATAATTAACTAATTAGTTATTATATAATTAATGATTAATAATTAATAATTAACTAATTAAAATTTATATATTTAATAATTATATTATTAATTAACTAATTCATTATTATATAATTAATAATTATACTACTAAGTAACTGATTAATTATTAAATAATTAATAATTATATTACTAATTAAATAATTATGTTATTAATTAATTAATTATATTAATAATTAACTAATTAATTATTATATAATTAATCATTAATAATTACTAATTAACTAACTAATTGTTATACAATTAATAGTTATATAATTAATAATTATATTATAGTTAATAATTAATAATTATAACGAATAATTATAATGAATAATTATAATGAATAATTATAGTGAATAATTATAAAGAATAATTATATTACTAATTAACTAATTAATTATTATATAATAATTTTTAATAATTACTAATTAATAATTATAGTGAATAATTTATATTACAAATTAACTAATTAACTATTATATAATTAATAATTGCATTACCAATTAACTAATTAATTATTATATAATAATTTTTTATAAAAACTAATTAATAATTATAATGAATAATTATAATTTATAATTATATTACTAATTAACTAATTATAAAAAGGGCATTAGTTCTATCTTTCTCAAAAAATTAACTAATTAACTATTATATAATTAATAATTATATTACTAACTAACTAATTAGTTACTATATAATTAATGATTAATAATTACTAATTAACAAATTATAAATTATATAATTAATAATTATATTACTAATTAACTAATTAATTATTATATAATTAATAATTATATTATTAAGTAAATAATTAATTATTAAATAATTAATAATTATATTACTAATTAACTAATTAATTATTATATAATTAATTATTAATAATTACTAATTAACTAACTAATTATTATACAATTAATATTTATATAATTAATAATTATATTAATAATTAATATTTATATAATTAATAATTATATTAATAATTAATAATTAATAATTAATAATTAATAATTACTAATTAATAATTATAATTAGTAATTATAATGAATAATTATAATTAGTAATTATAATGAATAATTATAATTAGTAATTATAATGAATATTTATAATTAGTAATTATAATGAATAATTATAATTAATAATTATAATGAATAATTATAATTTATAATTATATTACTAATTAACTAATTAACTATTATATAATTAATAATTATATTACCAATTAACTAATTAATTATTTTATAATAATTTTGAATAATTACTAACTATTAATTATAATGAATAAATATAATTTATAATTATATTACTAATTTACTAATTAACTATTATATACCGAATAATTATATTACTAATTAATTGGTTAATTATTATATAAATAATTATTAATAATTTCTAATTAACTAATTAATTATTATATAATTAATTATTAATAATATTAATTTAATAAGTAAATAATTTATTATATGTTTAATCTATGTTTAAACTTTAAATTATATCGGTGTTATAGTTTGTATTTTATAGGCTTTCAAACACACATACTTTAAGCATTTTTATGTTTCAAGTAGGTGGTTTTGAAAGCGTATAAATTATTTTTCATGAACATTTTTTACAAAATTATTTTTATTTTCAACTATTTGTTATATGTTTAATCCTTGTTTTAAGTTTCATTTATATTGGTCTAATAGTTTATATTTTATAGGCTTTCAAAGTCACGTGCTTGAAACATTTTTAAGTATGATGTAGTGTCTTTGAAAACTTATAAATTATTTTCCATCAACATTTTTTAAAAAATTCTTTTTATTTTCAATTATTTTTTATATTTTTAATCCATGTATTCAGTTTCATTTATATTGGTCATATAGTTTATATTTTATAGGCTTTCAAAGTCACGTACTTGAAACATTTTTAAGTTTCAAGTAGGTAGTTTTGAAAGCTTATAAATCATTTTTTATCATCATTTTTTACGAAATTCTTTTTTGTTTTCAACTATTTTTTATATGTTTAATCTATGTTTTAAGTCTCATTTATATTGGTCGTATAGTTTATATTTTATAGTCTTTCAAAGTCACGTACTTGAAACAGAATCCCACATCGGAAATGTAGAATGTTCAACGCAAGAAAGGGAGAACCAGAATCACACATCGAAAATGCAGAATGATTTTCAGGGTAAGATCTCTTATAAAAGGGAGCATTGGGTGAGAGTTTCTGTCAGAATCCTGACAGCTGTAATGGCAGTACTGCTGGATTTTAAATAGTGGATAAATTATGCTGAAAATTTTATTTTTATTTTTTGTTTTGTTTTGTTTTTATATATATATTTATATAAACAAAACAAAACAAAAAATAAAAATAATTTTTTTTAAAAAATATATATTTTTTGTTTTAGGTGAAAGGCGGCATCACAGATGCTGGCTTTGTGACTTTATTTTTAAAAAACTTTTAACCCAGTATGTTTTTAAAAAATATCTTTTTTTAAAAACTTATAAAAAAATCCCCGAACTTGTCTTTAGATTTTGAAAGTATAATGTTTTAAAGATTAAAATGAATTTGAAATCATGACTTTTGTGTTTTAATGAAAATACAAAGAAAATTACATATTGTTTACTTCAATAAATTTTAAGAGAAGTATACATATTTTTTTGATACAAAAATACGTATTTGAATTTGAAATCATGTTTTAAAATACTCTTAATAATTAAAATTTATACTTTTGGTTAAGTGATGACATGGTATATTTTATATGTTTTATTGTGTATTATAAAGTTTAAAAGTTTAAAATGAAGTTAAAATCATGTTTTAATCTAATTACATTGTTTTAATGAAAATAAATAATGAATACTTCATTTTTGATTTCTTTGGTTTTAGATGAAGTTATATGCTATATTTTGATTTTTAAAAGTTTTTAAACTTGAAATGTATCTAAAACCACATTTTCTATCAATATGTACATTATTTACTTTTTTTCAAGGGTTTTACAAAAAAAATTTGACCCTTAGGCTAGCCATTTAGCCAGCCGAGGGAGGCAGCTCGTACCACTCCCTAAGGAGTGGGCGGCCGAGCCTTGGCCCCACAGCCAGCACAGGCCGACCGTGAGGGTGTGCACTCCCACATGGGGCGCATGGAGGAACCGAGGCGGCACCACAGTGTGGGGCGGAACGATGGTAGAGGGTGGGCGCAGAGCGCGCCTGCAGAGAAGAACTAGTACGGGTCGGTACCTGGGAGGTGGAAGAGAGCTAATTGGCATGTGGTGAAGGCGTTGAGGTATTTCAGGCGGTCTCAAAACCGATCCCGTTTTGATGTGGGATGTGTTTTTTTTACGGGATCTAATGTGGGCAGTTGAATATATTCAAAACTGATCTCAACCACTCAACCTATTTAAAACACGCAACTCTTCCCACAACTATTTGATCTAATGCCACAGTTGATCTCGATCGTCCTTCTTTTTTTGAACCCGCAGATCTCACCACAACCGTCTGATAGAATTATAACGATCTGGACCATCCAATCTTTTCCACATTTCCCTTTCCTTCTTCATCTTCCTCGCACCGAACCAGTGGCTTTGACCCACAATTTTCCTTCTCTCCCTTTTCTTTTCCTTTTTTTTCTTCTCCCGTGATCCTCCACCACTCTCCTCGGACCCAACCCACAATTTCTACCTGTAATACCTCTTTTGGTCTTTTTTTTTATTTTCTTTGGCTTCCTATATAAGTTTCCACAAACTTTATATATATATTCATACATACATATATATATATAAAATAAAATCACCGATTAATTTAGGGTTTATTTTAATTAGGGTGTTAGATCTTTTTTTTCCAGTATTCATTTCATTGGTCTTTGTTTATATTTTATGTATGAATCATTATGTATAAAATATATGCATATAAAACTTATATAAATCCTAATTGCACACATAAATCTACCCGATTTCTCTTCCCCAACTTGCCATCACCCTCTGTACGACTCAATCTCCTCTTTGAAGAAAAATAAGGGATTATTTTGATTCGATTTCATTATGCAAACCCTTATTTATACTTTTGTGTTTTTATGGATGTGTATATATGTATACAATTTTATATAACTTCCAATCCTAACTCATCTTAGGTTTTCTAAATGTGATTATCAGTGTGTAACTGATATTTTTAATATGTATAACACTTGTAAGGGTTTACTTTGTTTGGGTTTAATCAAATCCTATCTATATAATTATATATGTATATATGTTCATTTAAAAAACAAACCTGTACTATTTTTATGATTCTTGAAAGAAGGACATTTTTTTAAATGGTGTTCTCAATGTACGTTATACATGTAAGGGTTACTTTGCTTTAATTTTTCTTATGCAAAACCCTTATATACACTTTGTGTAAATACAATTATATATATATATATATACCTTGATCCTAATTCAAATTGGGTTTTCTTAAGGTTGATGAAAATGTTTAACAAATGTTTTTAAGGTATGAAAGGATTTCAAGGATCGAATTTAACTGTGTTTTAGATATGCAATCCCTTATATACACTTTGTGTATATACGGTTCATACAAATTTCAAAAATCCTAAATTATTTTGGGTTCTCTAAATATTGATTACTATTATTTATTTGATGCTTATAATGCGTATAATATTTGTGGAGGTATTCTAAGCAATGATTTTGGGGTTTTCCACACCCATATATTTATAGTAGTAAATATGTGTTTTTCTATAAACAACATACTCAACCTATTTCAATGGTAAACTATCATTCTAAAAAGGGTGTTTTCCTACACTCAATATTTATTTAGGGATTCTTTTGAGTATGAAAAACCTATGTGTATATATGTATGTATGTAATTCAATCTTGTTTTCATAAGTTTTTTAAATGGTATTAGCTATGTTAGTGAGTTGTATAATTGTTTTCATGTTTAAGCATAAATATCTTTGTACTCTCTTTTTACATGATTTACATTCATAAGTAAATCCATGAATTTGATGTTATTATTTACATGGACTGAACGTATTTGTAAATTGTTGTATAAAAAAAGGTTCACATTCATGTGATAAGGGTTTGAATGTAAGAGTTATTATTTTATGTGACAATCCATTACTTTATGTGCACTAGTTATTATCACATGTAAAAAAGCATGTCATTTTAGTCCATGCATGTCATTGTTAAATCTAATGTAGCCATAACCTAAAAAATGACAAACCTAGTCATTTTTACATTTATTTCACAATTCACTTCATTTATTAATATGTATGGAAGAATGAAATTTATCTCTCTTGATAACTCATGGATTAAGAATGTAAGTATTTAATGTGGTATGAGACACATTGAATATAATACCATACTAGATATGATATGAAATGTTTTGATCACAATGCTTATTTGAGGCGACACCCACACTACCACAGAAACAACTTTATATAGCGCTGATAAAAAATACTTTTAACAACGCTAAAAAAAGGCCTGTTAAAAGTATCCCTTTATCAGCGATTTTTAGCGACATTAATAAAGGAGGGTCTTTATCAGCATTTTTTTACTAACACTGATAATGGTTATATCTAAAAAAAAAATCATTTCATTAAAAATAATATATTTATATTGATATAAATATAATATATATTTTTAAATATGTTTTAGATAAGGATACATTTACAATTAATATATAAGATATTTAGTGAAAATGACTTATAAAATAATTAAAAATTATTATTATTAATATTTTTCTAATTATTATTGAGTAATAATCATTTCATAACAATTTAAAGACCCAAAAAATAAAAAAAAATCAATAAAATATCTAAAATAAGTTGAAAACGTAACTCAAACATCAAACATGCATAACTTTTGATCCAGGTGTCCGTTTGAGCACCACCACATATCAAATCGATGCTTACAATGAGATCTATGAAGTGGTGATAAAGAGGAAGACCTTGTCATGTTTTACATGGCCCAAAAAGGCTTATAAGGCCTTTAAAACTTAGTTTTTAGTCAGAGTATCCTAATTTTTTAACATTCAATGGACTTTCAGCATCGTTTAAAGGGGAACATGAGCCTCAACCCAGTTGGTGAGGACTCCTTAAGTGCATCCAAGAGACCCGGAATCAAATATAAGTGGGAGATAATTTCCGGTACTATAGCAGTACTGTAGCAGGAACTGTGCAGAACTATAGCAGGTACTGTACTGGGAACTGTATCAAGCACTGTTTGGCACTGTAGCAGTCGGGAATATGCCCCTGTTTGGGCCTTCAGGCCACCAATTTGGTCCCCGAGTCCTTTAAGGCCTTCGGTCCACCCAAGCCTTCGGGCAGTAATGCCTTTGAGCCACCTCAAGGCCTTCGGGCCACCTTAAGTGTAGATGAAAACCATACAACCTACAAGGAACAAGCTTTAGAAGGAGGAGGAGCAAGGAGCTTTCACCATAGCAGAAGCTAAACAGATTGCAAGAATGAGAGGGTATGACACCTTCCATCGGGACAAGCCTGTGCATGCACGGGAAAGCCTAGCTGAACAACAATGCGAAGGTGGAGAGCTGATTTCACGATGAAGATGCTGGGGAGGAGCAGTTCCAAGTAGTTAGTTTGGGTTGTATGTAATGTTTGAAGCCTACGGGAAATGAATTCCTCTAAGGCCTATGGGCCATGTAATACTTACGCCTACGGGCCTTGTAAGGGTTCCACCTCACCCCTTGAAAGGTGGATTATCAAAAATCAATAAAAAAATGAAGGCCTTCAGGCCATTGGAGTGGAGCATCGTTTAAAGGGGTCATTTTTCCCGTTTTTAGTGAGAACTGAATTTATTCCCAAGACTTGCATTCATATTTTTATTTTTATTTTGAAATTTTATCTTTTTTCATAATGTAGTTTTATTTATAATCAAATATATAAAAATATATACATATTTTGTATATATTCACACATAAAAATTTAATTTTATAAATATATATGTAAACATATTTACATGTAAAGTATAGTTCTAAATATATATACTTTATAAAAATAAAAAATAATATCAATTTTAGTTAAAATTAAAATTTACGAATATTTATATACATATACAATTAATGTATATATAATTTATATATATATATAAATATATTTGTGTGTGTATTAAAAAATATGTATATATTTATCTATATATTCTAATATATGTATATAAATATTAATATATAATATATGTAAATAAATATAAATATGTATAATTATATTTATAGATGCACATATATATATAAATATATGTATGTATGTATTTATAAACACACATTCACACACACAAAAAGCATATTTTATATATGTATTTAAATATATATATAAATAAATAAATATAAATATATAGATAAAAAAATTTAATGAAATATATATAAATATATAGATATATCATAAAATACAGAAGGAAATGATATAGGGGAGTCGAAAACATGCGAGATTATGAGGGGATGATCGCAGGTTTGAAACCCAGCAAAGGCAAAGACGTGTGCGGGTAGGTGATGCAGGTCCTTAGCATTGTTAAAGATTTGGGGAATTCTTAGTGGTATTAAAGGGGTGCCTAATGCTGTTAAGAGGGGGGGGGGGGGAGAGGTTCCACCCTTTGATTTGAAGATTTTTTATTTATTTTATTCTTTGACTTTTATCAGCGTTTTTTTAGCGCTGATAAAAGGGACCCATTTTAATAGTGCTTTAATTATAACCATATTTTTTGCACTGATTAAGGATTTTTTGTAGATTTTTTTGACCTTTATCAGTGTTTTTTAGCATTGATAAAATAGGTCGTTTATCATCGCTAAAAAAGAGATGATAAAAGGGAACCCCTTTTAATAGCACTTCGACTATCATAGTCTATTTAACACCGATAAAGGATTTTTTTAGTAATGTTAAAACCCTATTATTTAGTAGTGTTGACGATGACAGTGATCAGGAAGATGATCACTGGAGGTACTAGAGTGGAACCCCCCATCAGCATTGGGTGCGGGTCCTCTATGGATACTATCATAGTGGAACCCCCCTATGCACTAAGGTGCGGGTCCTCTACTTGGAGGTTGTGCCCCCTCGACTGTGCGACACAGTGATGAGGTGTGGTTTGACTTGGATGGTTACTTCTGGGTAGATGTGTGAGATGTTGGGCATCATTGATGGACTTTTGAAACTGTTGGATACTTTACTTCTTGGGTTGAGTTGTCAGATGGAGATCCCTTTACCCTCTCATTTGAGCTTCTTTGACTAAGTGTGTATATATATATATATATATATTCTTATGTATCAATACCCTTGTATTTGGTTACTCTCCTTCCATGAGAGGCGAAGACACATAGGGTATGCCACGTGCTTTTCGTGTTTTGCTTCTTGTGGTTGGATGAGTCTACTCTTCTGTTATAGATGGTGAAGACTTTACATGTAGTTCATCTAATCATTGTGTTGAGCCCTTTATGCTTGGACAAGGTTACTCTCTCTTGGTTTGGGTTGAGCTGTTCTCTTTGACTGTATCCTACATCTACTGTCTTTCTATTCCTATTGTATCTCTTACTGCTCCCCTTCAATTTTTGGGGTGTCCTACTGGGTATGTATATAATCACCATTGCATGTGATTTTCCCACACATGCCGTGTCTTATATAGATGATAGATAGGTCGATGATGACTTCAGAGGAACATATAGAGACTTGGTACTTTGGACCATGTATGTTGGTCACAACTTGGGATTCATGATCTAGGCTCTCTCATCAGTTTACTTTTCTAGTTTTTTTAGATTAAGACATATTTTTGATTGAGTGTGTATTTTTCCCCTCTACTTTTTAGTTTTCACTGTCGTACTCTTGTACACCTTAGAGGTTATGCATGTTTGGTTTATTTTCTAGCTAGGTTGCATCTTTTACTCTTTCCCTCTTCACTTCTGAATCGAGATGACTGTGTGTGTGTGTGTAGATACTCAGGAAAAGGCCTCCCCTAGTTAGTTATGACTTTTATGTTCATCACCACCCCTAGCCTATGGAGGCGGGCTTGGGGTAGTTGCGGCTTGAGCCCTAACTTGGATTGGGTAGTGACATCAGTGGCGGTGACTAGGGTTTTGGAAAATTTAAGGATGACATGACGTGTAGCCTTCCTACACACCGTGTACCCCTTCCCCGGATGGGAACCCATGTGATAGATCACACAAACAAGAACCCATGTGTAAGTATATGGCTAGGTACACCGTTGTGTACGATAATACACAAACATAGGGTCTGGTACACAAACACAGGGTTCGATACACTAACACGACCAATAAGACACGACCCAATCCCGGTTAGTCAGGACACACCATGTAGTCCACCTACATAGTGTGTACTACTACATGGGATGAGATTCATGTGCCGGCCAGAGTCATGATCAGGCGGTGGAGCGGGACCACATGCCACGTGGGTCCCATCACACGTTGTGTACCCCTTGGCCTCTTTTGAGAAAACTTCAAGGTTCCTACCATGAACCATCCTCGGTACCTTGGTAACCCAATAACTGAGCCGACCTTGACATAGACCGAAGGGCCTTCCCAATCCCCACAGGTGGGTGACTAGCACGTGACATCATACAAAATGAAAGTGGGAACGATTTTGCCACTAAGAATTCAGAAGTAAGAGAAATAAGACCATATGCATATCAAAATAAACTCCACTGGGAGTAATGTACCATAAGTTAAAAAGGCAATAAATCCCAAAGTACTACAACCAAAGTACCAAAACAGGGAAAACAAACCAAGACTCTAAGGAAGTAACTCACCAAGTCCAAGGTTCAAAATCTAAATCCACCTCCAAGAGATCCTTTTCCATTTCCAAAACATAGAAGGAGATAATCTACAAACATTAAAAGGTTCAAATAGGGTGTGATTCAAAGCCCAATAGGATTTCACCAAAAGATTCCATAATAGAAGCCAATATTAAAGTAACCAAGAAAATGCTTTCAATTTTTCAAATAAATAGGTTTGGAATTTCAAAAGCATATTTAAAAAAATCATGCTTTACAATTCAAAAGATAGAAAATACTTTAGCAATTCATGCTTCACATTTCAAATGATGAAAAAAATTTCAAACGATAGAATTTACCTTTAGACAAACGGTTCTTTACACAAATGGAACTTTTCAAAAAAATGTCATAAATAAACACTTTTATATAAAATAGTATATATAAATTTACAAGGCATGTAAAACAATTTAAAAAAATAGCACACAGATATATATATATATATAATTAAAACAAAAACAAACGAGCAACATGGTCATGTGCCAAATAGGTATGATAGTTCCAGGCTAAGGACCCGACACTATGAAACGAAAATTATGTAAATACACCCCTTTGGGCCCAAGGCAAAGGGGACTCACCATATCATAAGGAATGAGATGTGGTGATATGAGGTTTTAAGATGTTGTAAATCATAAAGTGCTTCCCAAAATAACTCACTAACTACCTAATCCTTTCATGTTCTCAAGTACAAAAAATGACAGAAAATTTATTTCAAGATTTCTTAAAATAAAATTAAATCTCATATCCCATTTCAAATATTCCAATTTTCTTTTTAAAAACCCTAATGGGTTTTTAATAAAAAACATGCATTTTCACAAAGATGAAACCACTGGGTTTCCATTAAAACCATTTTTAATCCATTTTTACAAAACAATGATTTGAAACCAATTAATGCAATTTCACAACCCATTTCACAAATAAATCCAACAATTTATTTTTCATACAATCTCATCAATTTCATCACAAACCCCAAATTAACTAGAATTGGGTTTTTTTCACAAATTTCCATCAAATCAATTTTCCAAAATTACGTTCAATAATTTAATTGACCCAAAATTTTCATCAAATAAACAATTTAAATTAAACAAATTTAAATTTTCATAATTTTTATAAACACACCTCAATTCAATGGAATTGGGGGTTTTCCAATTTTATGCCAAAAACCAATTTTTCTTAAAACCCCCAATTCACTGGAATTGGGGTTTTCCAACTAAACAATTGAAATATATATAATCAAAACCAAACAATTTAATTTAATTCAAAATAATTGAAATTAAATAAAGCAATTTAGGTTTAATAAAAATTGGGCATCGTGATGGAACCACCAACCTCAAAGACGTTAGATCTTGAAACATCAAATTTAATCGGGATTTTCCAAGGAAGAACAACTACAACAGGATCCAGGGAAATGAGGATCAAAAAACAGGTTTATAACCCCAAAACAATGGGTATTAGATCCACAATCAAACAAAATTATCCACAGAACCCTAAGGATAAAGAGAGAGATCGTGGGAGATCAAGAACAAGAGGAGGAAACTAATCGAGAAGAGATCAGAGGGAATTCCTCTAAATTCGGATCACTTCCAGGAGGAATCTGAGGGGCCGAGAATCGTTATTGGGAGCTCTGAGGAAGGGAGAAACAATTTTGGGTTGAAAGAGTTTCATCCGGGAACTAAAAAGAGGGTTTGGGAAATTTTAATTAAAAAACAGATTAAGGGAAAACACGTTCGCACGATTTCTTGGGAACAACTGTACGGTTTAGAAAAACTATGCGCAAGCAGTGAACCTATTATAAATGGGTTTAGTGGTTTCTCCATAAAGGGCACACAATTTGTTAAACTGTGCACTAGACATGCGAAGTCCACTATCTAGTTTTTTCCATTTTTCTATAGCAGGGTGTACGGTTTAGAAAACCGTGCGCCAACCGTGAACTAGAACAAAAAATTCCCAAAAAAATTATAATTTCACCTGATTCAACCCCAAATGAAACCAAACCAAAGAAAGATAAAAAAGTGGGGATTATAAATACCTAAAAATAGTAACGGGATGCTACAACCTCCCCACCATAAAAACTATCTGTCCCCAGAAATATTACGAAGAAGCTTCCATGCCAAAAAATGATTCTGCTACTCTCTCATTAGTGCCTCCATATCCAACATATCATGAGAATTAGAACTATTCCACCATAATACATGCACCAAAGGTATCATACTCCCACAAAGTACCTTGGATTCAGAATCAACTAACCCGAATGACCATTCAATCATGGATACATCAGGCTCAACTTCAAGATCAATCCAATCCAGAACATGAGATGGATCAGATAGATAATTACAGAGCTACGATACATGGAACATGTTATGTATCGATGTAAACTATAGTGGTAGTGCTAAATGATATAAAACGTTTCCCACCTGCTTAAGAACCTCTAAAGGTCCCATAAAACAAGGAGAAAGATTCCATTTCCACCCAATCCATCGATGACCCTACTGAGGTGAAATCTTCAAGAAAACTTGGTCACTAATTGAGAACTCCAAAGGTCTATGATGACGATTATTATATGTCTTATATTGGATCTGTTCCTTCAACATCCTCTGATGAATCAAGTGGATACTTGCTGTCATATCTTGGACCAAACATGGTCTATCCAAGGAACTTTCACCAATCTTTGACCAACACAATGACGATTTACAAGTACGACCATACAGGGCCTCAAAAGGATCTATCCTGATCATGGACTGGTAAATAATTTTTAAGAAAACTCAACCAGCCCCATATGATCATCCTAAGCCCCACCAAAGTCAAGAACATAAACACGAAGAATATCCTCAAGAATATGTATAAATCTTTCTGTCTGGCCATCCGATTATAGATGGCATGCCATACTCAAATGAACATGAGATCCCATTGCCTCTTGAAGGTATCTCCAAAAATGAGAAGTGAATCTAGGATCTCTATCAGAAAATATAACAAATGGAACTCCGTGAAAATGAACAATATCTTTAACATAGAGACTTCCCAACTCCTCAACTTTGGATGTATCATGAATGGGTAAGAAGTGAGCCAATTTCATCATCCTATCGATCACAAACCATATCACATTATTATTTCTTTGGGTATGCGACAACCCAACCAAAAAGTCCATAGAGATATCATTCTACTTCTAAGAAGGTATTGGAAGTGGATGAAGAAAACCCAAAGGTTTCTAGTGCTATGACTTATCCTGTTGGTATGTATAACAACGAGAAAAAAACTCAGAAATACCCCATATCATACCTGGCCACCAAAAATTCTACCGCATGTCATATAACATAAACATGGTTCCTGGGTGTACTTGCCACTGGGAACTATGACAATCCCCCATTACATATTTCCTTACTAAAGATGATACCACAAAACAATTTTGATAGCAAAAAATGCTATATCTAAAGAACGAACACTGGTAAACTATCTCACCACCATAAAGAGAGTCTATAATGCTACAGAACTCATCATCAAGCTGTTGATCCTAAAGAATCATTTCAAGAAGATCAGATGTCAACTAAACACTGGACAAAGAAACTTAATCCCCTTTCTCCTAAACTCCAATATGCAACTGTGCAAAGAGAGCCATAAAATTAAAATATTTTGAAGATTATTTTACTGCTTGGTTCAGAAGTTTTCTGTTCAAGGCATCTGCAATGACATTCCCTTTTCCTGGGGTATAGGTGTTGTCGAAGTTGAAAGACTCCAGGTATTCCACCCAGTGTCTCTGGCAGAGATTCAAATCATTTTGAGAGAATATGTAACTCAAGATCTTGTAGTCAGAAAACATAGTAAACCTTTATCCATAAATGTAATGCTACTAACTTTTAAGCGCATGAATCACATCCACCAGTTCAAGGTCATGGGTCGGATAATTCTTCTCGTGTGGTCTAAGCTGACAAGATCCATAAGCAACGACATGATCACCTTGCATAAGAATGCATCCCAAGACTGAACCCAATGTATCACAAAAGACCACATAGCTCTTCTCGGCCTCTGGAAGAGTCAACACTAACATAGAAGTCAAAAGACATTTCAGATTAACAAAAGAATTCTAACATTTCTCATCCCAAGAAAACTTTATTCCCTTATGAGTTAGTGTAGTCATCAGAGAAGCCAACATTGAGAAGTCCTTCACGAACTTATGATAATATCTGGATAAGCCCAAGAAGCTCTAAGTCTTGAAGACATTTCATGGTTTCTCCCAATTCATAATAGCCTTTACCTTCTCAGGATCAACTGATATACCCTATTCAGATGCCACATGTCTGAACAAATTCACTTCTCAGATACAGAAATCAAATTTCAAAAGTTTGGCATAAATTCAGTGATTTCTCAAAAAAATTAGAACTGTTCTCAGATAATGCACACGATCCTCCTTAGAATTAGAGTATACAAGGATATCACCCAAAAATACTACCACGAAGGTATCAAGATACTCTTGGAAAATCCTATTCATCAAATACATGAAAACTGAAGGAACATTGGTTAGACCAAAGGGAATAACGAGGTACTCACAATGTCCATATCTGCTCTTTAAGGCAGTTTTCTAAATTTTAGATTCTTTTATACTTAATCGATGGTAACCAAATCTAAGTTTGATATTTGAAAACCACTTCACCCCTTTAGCTGATCAAATAGATCATCAATTTGTAGCAACCAATTTTTTATCTTTATAGTAACTCGATTGAGCTTTCGATAATCAATACATAGGTGAATAGAACCATCAAATTTCTTAGCAAAGAGAACCGACGCTACCCAAGGTGACAAACTTGGATGTATGAAGCTTTTATCAAGAAGATCATCCAACTAGGACTTCATCTCTTTCAGTTTATCTGGTGCCATGCTGTAAGAGGGAATTGAAATTGGTTGAGTACTAGACATCAAGTTAATGAAAAATTCAATCTACATAACCGGTGGAAAACCATAGAAGTTAGAAGAAAACACATTGGGAAACTCGATGACCACTAGAGGGAGATCACTACTCAAAGGTTCTCTCTCCAAATGAAAGGAAAACCTAGATATCACTTTCCACAACTCTAGACAAAAAGTTCTAGCTTTGCTCAACCTTGGGTCCCATTATCCTTGAAAGACATGACACACACCATTGGGTGTACTAAAGGAGACCCGTCAAAAATAAAAATCAGTCCAGGATTTATTGGTAATGATCTAATCCATACTGAATATGATTCCAAGCATTTTCATATTGAGAACTAGAAAACTTTAACCAAGCTCAACATATTATAGAGAGAAGAAATAAGCAGAACTACAGATACCCTTATCTCTCTTCATACAAAGGGGTGTAGTAATATCCATTGAACAAGATAAAATATCTATAGGAATATTAGATATGTGTACAATAAAGTTTGAAATAAATGAATGAGATGAACTGGTATTAAATAGAGGAGTCACTAATGATGAAGCTATAGTAATGGTACCTCTTACAGTCATTGGACCCGTATCCACTTCCTATAGAGACTCTTTCACTATGTGAAGAAGCTTCATTCTGAATGCCTGTGGATGAAACACTTTTGTGCATGAAGCATCTGATTTTCCCATAGTTTTAAGAGGAACTGATGATCCTGTTCTACTACGCAAAGTGGAATAAATATAGAAGAATATATCTAAGTGATCTAAAAGTCCACATAATCCATGGTTCTTGGGTGCCTTAGTGAAAACCCTCTTTGAATGTTATTAATTTCCATATTGGTAGAAAACCAAATTACCTTTTATAGGAACTATAGGAGGTCTAGAACAATCCCATTATCAAGAACCACCATGAGAATCATCACACTTCCGATTTCCCTTGAAGGAACTCATGCTGCCACTGGGAGAGACGGAAAATCCCAATAACCCTGACTTTCCAGCCAGGTCCATTTCAACCATAAGCACCTTATCCAGCACATCAACATAAGAAGGCAACTTCAACAAGAAAACTTGATGACAAATATCCTGACAAAGTCCCAACTCAAACAATCAAGAATTCATCATCTCATTCGACACAACCTCAGGTGCAAAATACACAAGATCAGTAAAATGATTTTCATACTCTATCACAGTCCTATCAGCCTACTCAAGTTTGAAAAATTATATATACTTATCCAAAAACATTGATTCTGAATAGAACTATCAGTGAAAAGAACTTTGAAGTCCTTCCACTCTAAGCCCTCATGATTCTTCTCTGTAACCATAGTGTCCCACCATATTCTTCTCGGTTCTTCTAGCAAGAAGGTTGCATACTTTACCTTGATTTCATCAGGTGTATCCAAAATCCTAAACAAGTGCTCCATCCCACTCAACCACTACTCATCCTATTGAGAATCAATTGATCCTTTGAATGATTTTGAATTATGGTGAAGGAACTCTTGAGAAAAAAATCTTATGAACAACCCTATAAGTTTCCACAGCTGGAGTCTGAATGGGAACTAGAGGTGATGCTAGTCCCAAAGCTTGGAAAGTGCTCACAATCACCTCTACCAGGTTTAGGTCCACAAGAGGATTCTTTCGCTACGGTTCAGTAGCAGCTTCCTACTAGATCTGATTCGCATGTCTTCTCAGAGGCATGATACTACACAATATCAACAGACAACAAGAAAACATTATATTCAAACTCAAATAGAGCAACAAGGAAAATTAATTCTAACAGATAGAACAAACAAAATTTGGATTTCAATCTATCTAAATCAAAATAGGGAAAAAACTAGAACTAATCCACAAGAGGTATTTCCTTAACCACCCATGGAAACTTAAGGTTCATTATGGTGAGAGCTAACCAGACACTCAATCACAACTACCTTCTAAGTCCTACAAAAATTTCACAAATGCATACTGACTTCAAGACAAGAAGCTCAACCTAGACCTCTGATACCACTTTATCACAAACTATCCCGGGTACCCTGGTAACCCTATAACTGAGTTAGCTCAAACATATCCCAAAGGGATTTTCCAATCCCCACAGGTCAGTGACTGGCACTTGACATCATAAAAACTGAAAGTGGGAATGATTTTTCCACTAACAATGCGGAAGTAAGAGAAACAATACAATAATAATATCAAAAGAAACTCCATTGGTAGTAATTTACCAAAATTCAAATAATAAATAAATCCAAAAGTACTATAACCAAAGTACCAAAATAGGGAAAACAACCCAAGCCTCTAAGGAAACAACTCACCAAGTCCAAGTTTTACCATCTAGATCCACATCTAAGCTATCCTTTTATCTTGGTCGAACCTGGAAGGAGATAATCTACAAACACCTGAAAAAAACAAGTAAGGTGTGAGCCAAAAAACAATAGGATTTCAACAAAATATTCTATAACAGATTCCAATATTAAATTAACCAATAAAGTGATTTAATTTTTTCAAATAAATAGGTTTGGAATTTCAAAATCATATTTAAATAAATCATGCTTTACAATCCAAAAGATGGAAAATAATTTAGCAATTCATACTTCACATTTTAAATGATTGAAGTTTTTTCAAACAATGGAATTTACCTTAAAAAAAGAATGTTTTACAAAAATGGAACTTTTTAAAAAATGGATTAAATAAACACTTTTATATAAAACATTTTATATAAATTTACAAGGCATGTAAAATAGTTTACAACAATGGAATATATATACAATTTAAATACAAACAAGAAAGCAATATGGTCATGTTACAAATAGGTACAATAGTTCCAGGCTATAGGGACCTGATACTATGAAACGATAAGTATGTATATACACCCCTTTGGAACTAAGGCAAATGGGACTCATCACCATCTCCTAAGGAATGGGATGTGTTGATATGAGGTTTTAGAACGTTATAAATCAAAAAGTGTCTCCCAAAATAACTCACTAACTACCTATGAATTTAATGTGCTCAAGTACAAACAATGATAGACATTTTATTTCAAGACTTCTTAAAATAAAATTAAATCCCATCCACTATTTCAAATATTCAAATATTCTAATTTCCTCTTTAAAAACCCCAACAGGTTTTTAATAAAAAACATGCTTTTCACAAAGATGAAACCACTTGGTTTCCATTGAAACCATTTTAAGGCATTTTCACAAAATAGGGATTTGAAACCAATTAATGAAATTTCACAATCCATTTCACAATTAAATTCAACAACTTAGTTTTCATACAATTCCATCAATGTCATCATAAAACCACATTCCATTAGAATTGGGGTTTTTTCATAATTTTCCTTCAAATAAATTTTCCACAATTACATTCAAAAATTTAATTGACCCAAAATTTGCATCAAATACACAATTTAAATTAAAAAAATTTAAATTTCACCAATTTTCGTAAACACACCCCAATTTAATGGAATTGGGGGTTTTATGATATTATGCCAAAAACCCATTTTTCTTAAAAACCCCAATTCAACAGAATTGGGTTTTTCAAAAATAATAATTGAAATCCATATAATCAAAACCAAAAAATTGTATTTAATTCAAAATAGTTGAAATTAAACAAATCAATTTAGGTTTAATAAAAATTGGGCATCGTGACGGAATTACATAAATCAGAGCCGCTAGATCTCGAAGTGTCAAACCCTAATAAATATTTTTCGAGGAAGAAAAAAAAACAACGGGATATTGGGAAATGAGGATCAAAACCTAGGTTTATAACCCCAAAATAGTGGGTATTATATCCACAATTAAACACAAGGATCCACAGAACCCTAAGGAGAAAGAGAGAGATAATGGGAGATCAAGACTGAGAGGAGGAAACTAATCAAGAGGAGATTGAAGGGAATTCCTATTGCATCAGACCGCTTATGGGAGGGATAAAAGGCTCCAAGAATTTTTCTTGGGAGCTCTGAGGAATGGATAAATGAGTTTGGGTTGAAGGAGGTCTGTTCGAGATCTAAAAACAGGGTTCCTGAAATTTTAATTAAAAAAAAGATTAAAGAAAAACCTGTCCACATAGTTTCCTAGGAATAATCACACAATTTAGAAAAACCATGCATAATTCACACACCTAATATAAATAGGTTAGATGGTTTCTCCAAAAAGGCCGCACAGTTTATTAAACAGTGCGCAAGTCGTGCGAAGCCCACTGTCCAGTTTTTTCTATTTTGTTGTAGCAAGGTGCACTGTTTGGAAAACCATGTGACAGTCATGTGCCTATCATGCACTAGCCTAAAAAATTCCCCCCAAAAATTAGAATTTCACCTGATTCAACCCCAAACGTAACCCAACCAAAGAAAACTCAAAAGAGGGGCTTATGAATACATGAAAATAGTAATGAGATGTTATAGTTTCGTATCTCCTTCGTTTGAACTCGGATTTTGTCCCACAAGTAGCCTATCCTGAGTGTTTTTCTACATAGAACATGATGGTGCCCTCAGTTGTGGATTTAGAGATACAATGTGAAATGTTTTGGTCATAATTCTTTTTTAGATGACACTCAATGATGAAAGTGATCAGGCAGGATCATCGAAGGCTTCTTCTGAGTGGAACCCCCTATCAGATAGAGAGCTGGTCCTTGACCTTTAGAGTGGAACCCTCTATCAGCATGATTATGGGTCATCATGAAACTAGAGTGTAACCCCCCATTGGCATGATAATAGGTCCTCTAAAAATAATTTTAGAGTGGAACCCCCCCTAACGTACAAGGGACTGATTCCTCTACTTTGAGTTTGTGGCCCCTTGACTATGCGATACAACGACAAGACCTGGATGGACTTGGAAGGTTACTTCTGGGCAGACACATGAGATGCTGGGCAACGTTGATGGACTTTTGGAACCATTTTCTACTTTCTTCTTAGGATGATATGTGATATGGAGATGTCATTACTCCATCATTTGAGTTTCTTTTGACTGAGCATATATATATATATATATGTATATATATCATTCTATATCCACACCTTGTATTTGGTTACGCTCCTTACATGAGAGTAGAAGATGCATGGGGTATGCCACGTGCTTTCTGTATCTAGATTATTTTGGTTTGATGAGTCTATTTTCTTGCTATAGGTGGTGAAGACTCGACGGGTAGTTCATTCACTCACCATGTTTAACCCTCTATGTTTTCACAAACTTTCTTGTTGTATCACTTACTACTCCCCCTTCAACTTTTAGGGTGTCCTTATGGGTATGTATATAATCACCCTTTCATGGGATTTTCCTGCACATGTCATGTCTTATGTAGACGACAGACAGGTCGACCGTGACTACAAAGGAGTTTAGGGATACTTGGTGATTTAGATCACGTATGGTGGTCAAAATATGAGATCCAGGATATGGTCTCTATCAACAATTTACTTTTCTAGTTTTGTTATGTTGGGACATATTTATTCTTTGGCATGTATTTTTCCCCTCTTCTTTTCAGTTTGAACTACCATAATTTTTTACTATCTATAGGTTCATGCATGCTTGGTTTACTTTATAATAGTTTTGCATATTTTTCTCTTTATCAATGCACTTTTTCATTGAGATTATTGTGTGTGTGCATACAGGTACTTAGGAAAAGGCCTCCCTATGTTATTCATGCCTTTAGTGATGGTTGCCAGTCCTTGGCCTATGGAGGTGGGCTTGGGGTAGTTGCAGCTCGATCCCTGGCTTGGGTCGGGTCATAATAGATTGATATCAAAGTTGGTTCAATCCTTGGGATGTTGTTTGGACTAGTCCCCTTATAAGGATATTGGTTGGGTTTAGGGAAATAGTGTTAGAATGTCTTGAGTGTGGTTCTCAGGCTAGGGAGTCCAGTGATGGTGCGAGGGGCTGATGTATCCATTCACCATAACCCTGACTACCTTCTTGTTGACTTGGAATACCGAGACATTGGTTGAAGGGATCAATGGTACATGCATCATATAGGATTGAGTCTTTTACTGTCCTTATTGAGTCATATCCCCATTGTTATTGTGATATATATATATATATATTCTCATATTACTGTGGTACGTCTTGATAAATATCAGGGTGCCTCCGCGATGACAACCAACCAAGATACCAACTCCGAATCATGACGATGATTCGATGATCGACGAGGACTCAGTTTAGGGTCCATCCCACGAACCCCTTCCTCTAGGTGGTTAGGCAGCAATACCTCAACTTGTTGAGTAGTAGATCATTCCAATAGAGTAGGCTGAGGATGTGTACAGGCTTAGTGCGATTCGTGAGTTCTAGCGCTATAGGCCCCTGAGGTTCTATGATGAGCTAGATCCTTAGGCAGCAGAGGATTGACTAGAGTCGGTGGTCCGCGTATTTAGGCCCATTCGAATACCGATGGATCACATGATTTTATTGATAGCTAGCCATTTCCACATAGTAGTTGGGTACTGGTGGAACCTTGGTATACAAATGCACGATGAGTCAAAACTCTCGTGGAACGACTTCCAGTAGCTATTACGTGAGGAGTAAAACCCCGCCTATTTGCACTTAGTTTAGATTCAAGAGCTTATGGAGATATAGTAGGGAGGGATGATGGTAGCTGAGTACGCAACAAGGTTTACAAACCTTACACGATACTCCCTTGACATGATCCAGTATGACTAATTCTGAGCACAAAAGTTTGAGAAGGGATACCACAGAGAGATCAGAGCTAGCGTTGTGCCCTTGTGCATCCCCTCCTATGCCAGGGTGTTGGAGTGGGCACTGGTGACATATAGATTTCTATCAGAGGGATTTCATACAACTGTATCTGGTAGTGGACACCACAAAGATGATTTATCTGTAGTAGCTAGAAGATTCTAGACTCCAGGATCCTGACACATGAGACCTCCCCATGATCAGACTCATACACATGGTTATAGGTATCATAGAGGACCAAGGAAACCTAGAGAGGGGATTTTCTTATCTTGTGATGGGTGGGGTCACATAGAACGAGACTTCCCAACCAGACATGCCAATAATCACAGACAGATAGCTAATAGACCACCATAGAAAAGGTATCACCGTGACCAGGGATCTCCTAGGTGAGGATAGGGTGGTCTCTAGGGAGGCAGAGCTGACAAAGGAGGATGAGGATTTATGGGTGGTGGACGACGTTATGATATCCTTCCACCACCACCAGCAAGTGACCCATTTCAGGCTCAGGGAGCTAGCAGTCGGGGCTACAAACAGTTGCAAACTTTGGATGTATATTATACCACAATGCACAAGATTATTAGTGGTACGATCTGTGTATTTTCTACCCTTGATTTAGTATTATTAGAAACATACACCACTCATTCATTTATCTCTATACTCATAGTCTGAGAGATGGATCTCCCAGTTGTGGTGCTAGCCCAACAGATTCGTCTTAAGGTTCCTATAGGGAATGCTTCTTCTATATCTTTTATCTGTCGATAGTGAGAGGTATCACTTGGAGAATGAGAGTTTCACATGAGACCTTTTGGTCATCATGATGGGACCTTATGATTTCATATTGGGTATTGTTTATTTTTCCATGTTTTGAGCCTATATTTACTGTCACTATATACAAGTAAGATGCTTACATGTTTATTGGATGAGATTCACCTTTTCTAGCGAGAGAGATCTCATGGTAGGGAAAGTGTGTTTTTGTGAGTAGGAGGATACATCCCATTACCCATCAATTGGTGAGTATATCCCTTGGTGTAGTAGGCTCTTCAAACATTTTTATTCCTCCAGTTGTGAAAGACTACATGGATGTATTTCCCGAGGACGTTTTGGGACTACCTTCAAGGAGGGAGATGGAGTTTTGCACTGATTTGAATCTCAAAACCACTCCAATATCTTATAAGGAATATTATACAACCCCTATCGAGTTATGAGAGTTGATATTTTAGTTAAAAGACATTTGAGAGAAAAGTTTCATCATACCCAGTGTTTTTCCCTAGGTAGCTCCAGTGCTGTTCGTGAAAAAGGTGGATGTGGGATTGTGTATTTGATTGGATTATTATCACCTAAAACAGGTCATGATATAGAATAAATACCAATTACCAAGTATTAACAACCTATTTGACCTATTGGGAGGCACAATATGTTTCTCAAAGATTGATATCAGTTCTGACTACCACTAGTTGAGGGTCTTCAAGGATGATATTCTAAAGTTGGCATTCCGATATTACTACGGACACTATGATTTCCTAGTGATGCCTTTTTTGTGACTAATTACCCCATAATGTTTATGGATTTGATGAAACTATTTTTCCATCCATACTTGGACTAGTTTATGGACGTCTTCATCGATGACACACTCTTCTACTCTACATCAGAGGAGGAACATGTAGAGCACTTAAGGATGAACCTAAATTTTCTTTGAGATCACTGGCTTTATAGGAAACTTTTAAAGTGCCATTTCTAGATTCATGAGGTTCACTTTATAGAAATGTAATTTTTGAGCATGGTTTAGCCATGGAAACAATGAATATCGATGTAGTTCTTACTTGAGATCCACCCAAAATCATGTCATAGGTGCGATAATTTCTTGGTTTGGTGGGAACTACAAGAGGTTTATGGAAGAATTCTCTAGAATTGAATCCCCTTCGACCACATTGATGCAGAAAGGGTATCCATTTACCTAGTCTGAGCAGTGTTATAGGGCCTTAAAGGAGGTGAGACTAAGGTTGATGAGTGTTCCAATGTTGAGACTACCAGAGAAGGTATGGAGTTTTTAGTGTATTACGATGCCTTAGGAGCCAAGCTCATATGCGTGTTGATGTAGTGATAGAAATTTATTGCATACGGGTCAAGGTGGTTGAGAACCCATGAGAAGAACTACACAACTCATGACCTGGAGCTAGAAACAATAGTCTTCACCCCAAGGATGTGGAAAAACTACATTTTTGGAGATCACTCTATGGTTTACTCAGACCGCTAGAGTCTCAGGTATGTCTTCACGCATAGATACCTGAATATGAGACAGAGACACTATTTGGAGTTTCTACAAGACTATGAATTTGATACAGTGTATACTATAGGGAAGGAAAAATTTGTATTATATTACCTTAGTAGGATTTCCCAGGATCACTTAGTGTAGGAGGATTCAGAGTAGTTGGCTTCCCTACAACTGACCCTGGTGGAGCAGGAGGGTATAACTTCTCTGTAGCTGATGGTGTTGACTCCTCCACCTCTCGAGGGTGTGAGATATTCCCAACTGGGAGACATCAACTATGAGGTCTTACATGATTAGATATCAATAGTATACTCACTAGATGGATATTATGAAGGAGAAAATCACATCATCTTTTTCTAGGGATAGATGTTGGTCTCAGTCACATTGTTGGAGGTGGTGATGCGAGAGTTCCACATTTTTCCCCTAGTTGTACATCCTAGTGTGGGGAATATTCACAAATACTTTCAGTGTTAGTTTTGTGGTTCAACATGAGATGAATCATAGTTGTGTTCATCTCTCAGTACCTCACCTACCAACAAGTGAAGACTGAGCACCAAGTTCTGGTAGGTTTGTTGAAGACCTTTGAGATCTCAAAGTGTAAACGGGACAACATATCCATGGAATTTGTGATAGGTATTCCATGAAAAATAAAGTTCCATGACTCCATCTGGGTTATAGTTGACTAACTCATGAATTTGGAATTATTACTTACCATCAGGGAGTAGAGTTCAAAAGAGAGTTTGGGGTAACTGTATGTATGGGAGATCATTTTCCTTTATGGGGTGCCCTCGATGATTATCTTTGATCATGGCGCATGATTTATGTCATTATTGTGGAGTGTCCTACAATAGTAATTCATAAACCATATGAGGATGAGGATAAACTTTCACCCCCAGACTGATGGGAAGACCAATCACACTATCCAGGTGTTGGAGGATATGTCGAGGTCTTATGTGTTAGATTTCAGCTGGAACTAGGAGGATCACCTTCCCTTGGTATAGTTTTCATAGAACAACATCTAACACTCTACCATCAGAATGAATCCTTTTGAGGATCCGTATGGGAGACCTTTCATGTTACCCTTGTGCTGGACAAAGATTGGAGAGAAATTTATTATGGGACCATAGATGGTACATGTGATAATAGATAAAGTTCATATCCTCCATGAGTAGATGGGGATGGTATAGAGTAAAGAAAAATCTTATGCATATCTCCGTCATAGGCCCTTGGAGTTCAATTAGGGAGGCTATATATTCCTGAGAGTCACCCCATGATGAGAATTGCATAGGTTCGGCCGAGGAGGCAATCTATCCCTGAGGTTCATCAGGTCATTCAAGATCATGTATAGGGTTGGCGAGTTTGCTTACCGCCTCGCCCTACCCCATAGCTGGAGCGAGTGCATGACGTCTTCCATGTGTCATAGATGAGGTGATACATGCATGAACCCATGAACATCATTGAATTCAGTGAGTTGGACATCAAGGATGGGGATACCTTTGTAGAGCACCCTATAACAAACTAAGATTAATATACATTTACATTACATTAATTTTGTGTAATATTTCATACATTAGACAAACAAATTCCCAAAGAACATATTATTTTAGTGCCTTTGAAAACTTGTAACACAAAATTATAGTCTAGAGAAAGATCGTTAATGTTTCCTAAAAAGATCTTTATCTATATTACCCATACCTAAAACCTTTCTTTATAACTTGAGGAAATGAAACATAAGAAATAGTGACCTTAAATGATCAGTAAGGGTAAACATGGAAGATACTTAATCATAACATGAAAATAAGGGTATGAAAACATGAGCATAAAATTTGAAGATCATACCCTGCATATGAAAGATCATATACGCGAGTCATGATATAAATATTGGAAGTTCATAAAACATGAATCATAAGATAATCAAAGCACATGATCCATGAGAGTAACAATGACATAAGACATGGAAATTTTGGAATACAAATAAGATTAAAATATCTTATGTCAATGATACCTACCAAGACATTCATAGTATGTTAGGATTATGATAATCACCCGTATATCTTCCTTCAGGATTAATATGACCTCCCGTGTACCATCTTGTTGCGGGATTCGGATGTCCTCCTATATACCCTCTTATTTCAGGCTTAAGATGACCTCCCATTCACCCTTTTGTTGCGGTCTTAGGATGACCTCCCGTGTACCCTTCTAAGCTCATAGAACACTTGTCTTTACCCAATGAATTAGAGGGAGATATAGATCCCACCCATCACATAATGAAAACTATACATATGTGTGCCATAATAATATAAATTATTCATCATATCAGAACCCATGGAATGAAATGAATTTCATAAATACCATTCAATCATAATATAACCCATGAAAATAAATGAGTTTCATAAATATCATTCCATCATAAACATAAACCACTATTAGAGAGAATAAAAATGGAATAATTGAATCATATCACTAGTAAAACATAAGTAACTTCAAATAATGTTATCTTAGATGAAAAATAATTTTGAGATATCACTTGAAAACAATTCTTGAAGAAAATATACTTTCTGCTTTGGAAACATTTTCTTTTCTTAAAAAGACACATAATTTTAAAATAAAACATTTTCATTGAAAATAAACCTAGAATCTTGTAAAGTAAACTTCAAAGAATTATGGAATAATGATGGAGGAAAATTCTATTAATTCCGTATAAGTTAAAAAAACATTCCTTTCATACTTTTGTCAGAAAATTAACAAAGTACTTTATTTGGGAAACAACAAAGAGATTTCTTTCAAACCGTATAGTAAAAAGTAAAGAATGGGTAAAAATGAATTAAAAAATCAATATGAGAATAGTAAAAACATTTTAGAATTTTTTTTAGAAAAAATGGTCATGTAAAATAAATATCAGCCAACAGAGGCTTATAACAAAATAATCCCAAATATTGATGCGATTGTGAAATAAATACTCATCACCTTATAATCAGTAGAATCATATAACCCGTGACAGAAAGAAAATTACTTGGATATAAAAATACAATAATATTCTTGATAAGAATCACAAAATAAATTCATGGGTAGTATACAGACCATTTAAAAGAAAAAATTAGTGTAAAAGGCACGTGTCCCATATAAATAAAAGTGAGAAAAAAATCTCTTATCTTAAGTTTTGAATTCCTGCGCATACGTTCAAACCTCGTGTATAATAAATAAAATTTTATTATAAATCTAACATAAAAACATATTCATATATATAATACCATATATTTTTTACTTATAACTTTATATTACTTTCTTATTAACAATTTCATGTTAAATTTATGTTTTAGGTAATAACCACTTTGTTTTTCATTCTTATTTTGACTTGTTATCCTTGGTAATCTCACATAGATCATGATTTAATCACCATTAAAATGATAAAAATGATATAAATATCATATATATCTATTCAATATATATTTATTCATGGTTATTCATAAAATTTATATATAGAAAATAAAATACACCGTTCATGGGGATGGTAGGCCATACGTACACATGAACATTGTTTTCATTTTCTTGTCATATTAAAATAAAGAAAAGAATATGATATATTATAATTACAGAATCATTTTTATGTTATATATATCATATATATTTATAAAATACATCCTTATTACCACCCATATGAAATATATATGAAAAACGAATCACATCGCATCATGTAGATGATAAACAGTACGTACGCACGAGTAACATTATCATTTCCCAAAAGATTGGGTGGTAAAAAGGTATATATGATATTATCATTATAGAAGTAAAATCATGTCATAAATATTATATATAAATATTAAACCCATCATAATTCTCACTTATAAAATATAGTGATGTAAAATGAATTGTATCGTTACGTGGAGAGAGTAAGTCATACGTACGCACGAGCGATACTTTCACTTCTTCTTCGATGGGAAAGAGATTGTATAATGGTGTGTTCATAATCATAATAACATTTCATAATATTTATAATTATTAATTTATTATTTTATGATATATATCATATATTTATAGGAGGTATAAAAGAGTAGAAAAAGAGAGTGATTGGTTTGAGCGATTACCTCTTCTTTGAAACAACTCCTTTAGATCTCATCTAAAGGACTCTACAGTTGGTATTTTAGGAAGAAAAAACATCTAGAATGTGTATAAGGAAGTAAATAATATAATTTGGTAGATTTTGGTCGATCTTGAAGGCTCAATGTGATGTGAATAAGTGAATTATGAGGTTACCTTTTATAATTGAGGTAGGGAAACTTTTAGAATTTTAAAAAATATTAATTTATAATAAATTTAATCTCTATCAAAATACCTTCAAAAGGATATGGATTAGAATATAAGATGAGATAATGTTTTAATATCATTAGAAAGTAAAATTTATATAGGTTTTGATGCAAATTTCAACCTCATATTTTTGATTAAACCTTAGTTAACCTATTTTAACTTTAACTATGTTAACAAAGTTTTTAATGTTAAGAGAATGTAAATTTTACATATAAAGTGGAAATTAGACCATAAATTGTCAATTTATGATATTTTCAACCATATATCATCCCCTTTTCCTTATTTAATATTTTTATGTTTTTTTAAATAATTTAATAAAATATTAATTTTATAAAATATCATTAGTGTCAATTTTGACACTATTCATTATTGGTATTTTTAAAAATATCATAACAACATGATATATTCAAAAAAACTATATTAAATAATCCAAAACATGTCAAATTTATCTAGAAATTTTTTGGATGACATTAATTATATCAAATTATATTTATTTTAATATTTTGAATACCATTTATTTGGTATTTCCATTAATTAAATAATTACCGAATCATCATTATAAAAGCATTTAAGGTAATTATTTATTTTATAAAAATTAAAAATAAATTACCATGATGAATAAAAAAAATTTATCTTTCAAAATAATATTTATAGTCGAATTTATCTTTTGTATAACCTTATATTAAAAATGATAGGAAAAAATCCACACCTAATGTGATGTACTAATTATTCATTATGATTATAAAAAGTTACCATTAAATACTATCTCCTACAAATTATATCTTACATTTCCTCAGATAAAATATATTGAGAGAGTTCAATGTCAGAACCTTAAGAAAAATTTGATTAAGGTATGCATGCGAGTTATTCTTCATGTTTTTTGTGGTTAAGATTCATGTCAATCTTGGATATGGAATTTGTTTATAGATTTTGAGTTCCTTTTGGGATATGTTGGCTTATGAATTAGAGAGTTTACCCTATAGATTCCTCATGGTAGATGTATTTGGGTGATTCTTGGGACACTTAAGGAAATGCATTCTTGTGGTTGATGCCTTTATCTTATAGTGCGTTGTCTTCTTTTCATGCCATTTATAGAATTTATAAATGGTGGGGAGATATATGCTTATTCTTTGTCCGTCCTAGACTCATGATTTGTAGTCATGTAGTGCTTTTATTGGGGGGAAAAATTTAGAAGAACCCATGTGGGTACACTTTCATGGGGAAGTTTCCTATTCATTTTGAACTTTTACTGTTCTACATACATAGGAAAAGGATGGGTTGTATAACTTCAAGTAAAAACCACGCAACTTACCTTTTTGAGGGAGTTGTTAGGAACAGAGGTTGTTCATGGTTAAGAGAAACCATGTGGTATGGATCTATAGTTTAACTAAGTCATTTTGAATGATTGGAACACGGTTAGTTAACCATTTTTCCAAACTGTGTAGAAGAGGGTTTTTTATCCAATGCCTCCCAAAAAGTTGGTGAACAGTTTGGAAAACAGCCCAACCAAACCATGAAAGTTGCCGATGATATGGCATAATTTAAGGAATTTCAACCTATTTCCTCCCATCCCCTTCCTTAAACTTAGTCTAAGATCCCTTTATCTTGAAAATTTATCCAATTTAAATCCTCTATTCTTTTTTCTTTCCCTTTCGTTCTTCTCCCTCCCCCTTTCCTCTTTGTTTTCATCCCTCACCATGAACTCTAGGGATAAAGGTTTATATTTAGGGTGTGTGATGAATTATTAATGGGGGTTTATTGTATAAGGACTACTTAGTAATATATCAGGCTTGTCTAAGTATCTTATGTCATTGGTAATGACTTTTGAATTGTTTTCCATACGTTAGTTGTTGTTTTCACTTAAAAATTATGTCCATTTTAAACAAAAGAAAGACACTTTGAGTGATACCGGTCACACCATGCCTCATATTGAGGCAGTGTTGACTCTTACACATCAAAAATGACCTACAGACCATTATACTAAAATATCAACAGAATATGAATGCGTTTGGTCATTTTTCCGCATGTCAGTTGTTGTTTTCATTTAAAAATTTGTCCATTTAAAAAAAAAGAGATACACTTTGAGTGATAACAGCCACACCGTGCCTCATATTGAGGCATAATTGACTCTTAAATGTCACACATGATCTATGGATTGTTTTCCTAAAGTATCAACACAATTCAAATGCGTTTGGTTGATTTTCCGTATGTTACTTGTTGTTTTCACTTAAAATTCTGTCTATTTTAAACAAAAGAGAGACACTTTGAGTGATACTGGTCACACCATGTCTAATATTGAGATGGGGTTGACTCTTACATGTCACACATGACCCATGTATTGTTGGAATAAAGTATCAACACAATCTTAATGCGATTGGTCAGTTTTCTGTATGTCAGTTGTTGTTTTCACTTAAAATTCTGTCCATTTTAAACAAAAGAGAGACACTTTGAGTGATATCGGCTACACCGTACCTCTTATTAAAGTGGTTTTGACCCATAAACAGAAAAAATGACCCATTTATCTTTCTACTAAATTATAAACACAATAAAAATGCGTTTGGTCGGTTTTCCATATGTTAGTTGCTGTTTTCACATAAAATTCTTTCCATTTTAAACAAAAGAGAGAAATTTTGAGTGATAATGGTCAAAAGGTGCCTTTTATTGAGGAGGTATTGACTCATATACATCAAAAATTACCCATGTATTTTTCTCCTAAAGTATCAACACAATCCAAATGCGTTTGGTCAGTTTTCCGTACGTCAGTTTTTGTTTTCACTTAAAATTCTGTCCATTTTAAACTAAAGAGATACACCTTGAGTGATACCGGTCACACCGTGCCTTTTATTGAGTCAAGGATTACTCATAAACATCAAACATGACCCATTGATTGTTGGAATAAAGTATAAATACAATCCAAATTCATTTGGTCAGTTTTCTGTACGTCAGTAGTTGTTTTCACTTAAAATTATGTCCATTTTAAACAAAAGAGAGACACTTTGAGTGATACCAGCCACATCGTGTATAGAGACCTGGCCTTTTCTTACTTTACTATTAAATCATTTCAAAGATAAACAACATAATAGTATTACAAATGGAGGATCCAGAGGTTTAGTGTCTTGGGCAAACTAGGACAATACATAAAAAATACAACATCAAGAATAAACATTTATTTAATTTCTTCTTCACTAGCTTCTTAGTGGCACTTTTCCTCTCCTTAGTACATGTAGAAACTTGAGGATATACATAAAAAGGGGTGATCTAAAAGCCCAGTAAGAGTATAGATAAGAATAATACATCATGGGGTGAGCATAATCATAACATAGGCAAAAGATTGTGATCATGAGAGGAGCATAAGTAAAAGACTTGAAATGTGGCAATGCATAAAAATGAAACATCATGTCTTAGTGGTTAACTACCACACATACTTGTGAAAAAAACTAGCATCATGTTAACACATCATTTCACATTTACTCATGAGATTCATCACTTTACCCAATGCATTGGAGCGCTATATAATTCCGGGCGCACCCGTAACATTTAAACATTCATATTGCGCTATATAATTCCGGGCGCACCCGTCACATCATAACATTATCATTATCATGATTTCCACATAGAACACATATCAAACATGTACATAAATAACCCATGGAAAGGAATGAGTTTCATCTCATAATAACACATTCATAAGCTTTGGGTTCCCAAAATGAAGAGGGAACAACATACTTGATACAAGAACCATCAACCTTGAATGAGAGGTAAAATGTGAGATCTTGAAAGAAGAGTTCTTTTGGAAAACATTTTGATGGACATAAAAACCAGTGGAAAAAATTTATATCCCAGAAAATTAAAGGAAATGATGAAGAAATGATCTTTGAGGAGTAACCATATCAAAAATGGAGTGAAAGAGGGAGAACCCGAAGGAAGAAAATTGGGTTCGAGATTTCCCCTTACCCTGTACTCGAATGCCTCCTTCTCTTTAATGTCCTGTATAATGACATTATATTCATTAATTAGAAATTCCAGAACCTTTTATATATTAATAGGGTTAATTCTGGTTTCATTATTTCATATTATGTTCCTTTGGATGACTTATAGAGTTTAAAAACATTGTTCGGGGATGTTCGTTTTTATGGTTTTCTTGAACGGTCCACTTGTATTCTTAAATTGATGTTTGGGTAGATCATGGGTAAACATACAGAACTGATATTACATGTAATTAATGATATTACAGAAGCTTGAATGATTTTATAATGAGTTATATTATATCCATGTGGATGAATCATTAGATAAGAATTAAATGAAGATTATTTGGGTTAATTTGAGCGGTTTTTGGATCACAATGAACTCATTTTAACTTTTCACTTAGTAATATGGCCATAGGTTATTTCCAGAACTTAAAATAGAACATAATACATATAAAATATTCTGGTTCAACCATAAAAATGGTTTCATGACCATATTGAAGTTATAAATGGAAGAAGAGAACATGTCGTTTTTGAAGGTGATAAATTATCACCACATGAACAACGTTCTCTTTAATAAAATAAAAGGAAGAGGGAAAGGGTGTGGGGTGATATAATATACCATTAGAATCATAATATTACATTATATATATAATACTGGATTTACAGAACAATTTGGATGAAGATAGGTAGGGAGAGATCAAGAAAGGAACTTGAACTTGAAAGGAAATTAAAGGAGAAGAGGGAGAGAAATTACCTTTAGAATCCTCCTCTTGAGAACCTCCTTAAGGGACTAAGCTTGGTATTTTGATGAGACCAGGAGCTCTTGGACGTGGGGGAGAGGCTAGGGAAGGTGTTTGGACAGAGTTTAGAGAAGTCTTGGAGCTTGAGAGGTGTGAGGAAAAGAGGGAGTGAAGGGTGGCTTTTATAGTGGAGGGGAGAGGGGTTTCCTTAATATAAAATTGATTAGTTTATTAATTTCACCAAAGACAAGGAATAGTGAGTCTTGAACGACCAAGAATAGTAATTTTATAATGTAATCCCGAACCAAGTGGGCTTACATCAGCAGAACATCATCGATGACTCAATTAATACATTATTTAGCTTTTATTGTGAATTATCGGATTCCACTATTCATCAAAAATTCAAGTATCTCAGAAAAATCCAAAAAATTTACCCCATCCATTTTTCGACGTGTAGAATCAAAAAATGAAGTCCATTTTTCAAAAATAATTTTCTAAATATTATTAATTTAATATTTAAATAAAATCATAATTTACTTAAAAAAACAGTTTTTAAGATTAAAACTGATTTTATAGTTCTTTCAAAAATTACATAGGGTCTTATAAAATTATCTAAAAACTATTAGAAATTGATTAAATACTTTATGAATACATTATAGGGGAATAAATATTCTATTAAATTAATTAATTAATTATAATTAATTATTTACGACTTATAAAATACCAAAAACGTTTACTAAGGTCAAATTATCACTTTCTATGATGTCTAAATTTTATTTTATTATTCATAGGTAATGTTACTCTTATTTACTATTCATAAGGGTCATATTACTATTCATAAGGGTAGGTTACTATTCACCAAAAATTATTTTTGTTTCATTAGACTCCAAAAACTGTCTTGAACACAATTGTGTATGTCAGATTTTTAAAATTCCAAACATAGGGGTGAAAAAATTATGATTAAAGGTCACTTATCACTTAGTA
Organism: Viscum album; assembly: GCA_963277665.1. NCBI lineage: Eukaryota > Viridiplantae > Streptophyta > Magnoliopsida > Santalales > Viscaceae > Viscum > Viscum album. The sequence continues at coordinate 681,182,267 of OY728147.1, forward strand.
GTTTATTATTTTGTGTTTTTATGACATAAATATAAGAAGGGAATTTTTTATTGAAATACTTTGGGTCGTTACATTCTTCCCCCCTTAAAAAATTTCGCCCCTGAAATTTTACTTTACACAAACAGGTGTGGGTACTTCTCCTTCATTGCCTCTTCTGGTTCCCAAGTTGCTTCCTCAAACTTATGGTTCCTCCACAACACTTTGACAAGTCGGGTTGTCTTGTTGCGTAGAACCTTATCACTTCGGTCCAAAATTTTTACCGGATGCTCCTCATAGGAGAGATCATCTTCCAACTGTACCACCTCTGAGTTTAGTACATGTGAGGGGTCTGGAATGTACTTCCTCAGTAGTGATACGTGAAACACATCATGAACTTGAGCCATATTCGGTGGAAGTGCCAGGCGATAGGCCACGGATCCTATACGATCAAGGATCTCAAAGGGGCCAATGTACCTTGGGCTTAGCTTCCCTTTATTCCCAAATCTCATGACTCTCTTCCATGGAGATATTCGAAGAAAGACTTTCTCTCCAACGTCGAACTCCAAGTCCCTTCGACGGTTGTCAGCATAGCTCTTTTGCCGACATTGAGCAGCTTTGATGTGTTTCTGGATGACTTGAACCTTCTCTGTCATCTCTTGAACAAGATCGGGACCAAGTAGCTTTTGTTCTCTAACTTCATCCCAACAGGTTGGAGTTCTACATCGCTTCCCATAAAGAGCTTCATACGGAGCCATATGAATACTCGAGTGGAAGCTATTGTTGTATGAGAACTCAACCAATGGGAGATGCTGATCCCAACCACCTTTGAATTCAAGAGAGTATGCTCTTAGCATATCTTTAAGTGTCTGAATAGTCCTTTCAGACTGGCCATCAGTTTGGGGGTGATAGGCCATGTTGAAATTTAATTCAGTACTCAAAGCATGTTGAAGGCTCCTCCAGAATTTAGATGTGAACCTTGGATCACGGTCAGAGATAATCGAGAGTGGAACACCGTGCAGTCTCACCACTTCCTTCACATATATCTTTGCAAGTTGTTCAAGCGATAGGTCTTCCCGAATTGCGATAAAATGGGCAGTCTTGGTGAGTCGATCAACCACAACCCATATCGCATTATTTACCTTTGACGTCTTCAGGAGACCCGTGACAAAGTCCAGAGTAACATTTTCCCATTTCCACATGGGTATAGGAAATGGCTGAATCATACCTTTGGACTTTTTTCGCTCAGCTTTAACTTGATGACATACCAAGCATCTTGATATGTATTCTGCAATCTCCTTCTTCATGTTATCCCACCAGAAGTGTTCTCGGAGATCACGATACATCTTGGTACTTCTAGGATGGATAGAGAAAGTTGATCTATGTGCATTATCCAATATCTCCTTCTTTATCCCGGGTGATGAAGGCACACAAAGACGCATTCCAAACCGAATCACACCATCATCGTCGATATGGAACTCTTGAAGCTTCCCTTCCTTTACTGCATTCACCCTCTTTAGTATCTCCACATCATCCCTTTGTGCTTCCTTAATCTTCTATTGGATGGATGGTTGCGCAATCATTTGGGCAAGGTAGGATGTATCCCCTACCCTTATGATTCCCAAATCCATCCTTTGCATATCCAAGAAGATAGGGTCTTTCTCAATCCTCAACATGGATAGAGTAGCAGGTTCTTTTCTACTTAGAGCATCAGCTACCTTGTTCACCTTCCCAGGATGATAGTGAATAGATCAATCGTAATCCTTGATTATCTCTAACCATCTCCTTTGACGCATGTTGAGCTCTTTTTGTGTGAATATATACTTTAGACTCTTGTGGTCGGTGTATATTTCACACTTCTTGCCATAAAGGTAGTGCCGCCAGATTTTCAAGGCAAAAATCACGGATGCCAGCTCTAGATCATGCGTCGGGTAGTTCTGCTTATGGATCTTCAACTGTCGTGAGGCGTAGGCTATCAAATTATCATTTTGCATGAGTACACAACCTAAGCTTTTCTTTGAAGCATCGCTGTATATCACAAAACTGTCTCCACTTTTCGGTAGTGTGAGTACAGGTGTAGTGATCAGCCTTATCTTTAGCTCCTTGAAGCTTCCCTCACATTCTTCCGTCCATACATACTTTACCCCTTTCTTTATTAACTTAGTGGGATTGACAATCGTGAGAATTTTCTCACAAAACGTCGATAGTACCCAGCTAATCCAAGAAAACTACGGATTTCCGTGACACTAGAGGGCCTGGGCCATTCCTCAACTGCCTTTGTCTTTGAAGGGTCCATAGAAATTCCCTCGCTTGTGATCACATGTCCCAAGAACGTGACTTGATTCATCCAAAAGTCACACTTGCTAAACTTGGAGTACAACTTCTCCTTTCTCAATGTCGCCAACACAAGTCTTAGATGTTCTTCATGTTCCTCCTTGCTCTTGGAGTAGATGAGAATATCATCAATAAACACTACCACAAATTTGTCGAGGTAATGTCTAAAGACTCTATTCATCAAATCCATGAATATTGTAGGGGCATTAGTAAGTCTGAAGGGAATCACCAAAAACTCATAGTGCCCATACCTTGTACAGAAGACAGTCTTCTGAATATCTTCCTTCTTCACCTTTACTTGATGATATCCAGAACGAAGATCCACCTTTGAGAAGTATTGATCTCCTCTTAACTGATCGAACAAGTCATCAATCCTTGGGAGAGGATACTTGTTCTTTATGGTGATCTTGTTGAGTTCCTGATAATCGATACACAGCCGCATGGTTCCATCCTTCTTCTTCACAAAGAGCACTGGCGCACCCCAAGGTGATGCACTAGGGCGTATGAACCCTTTGTCCAGATGCTCTTGCAGATGCTTCTTTAACTCCTCCAGTTCGATAGGAGCCATCCTATAGGGTCACTTCGAGATAGGAGTAGCTTCGGGTATGAGTTCAATTGAGAACTCTACCTCATGATCCGGGGGAATTCCGGGTAACTCTTCGGGAAATACATCACCGTATTCCCTTACGGTGGTAATTTCCTCAAGGTTGGCACTTTCCTTCGACTCAACCATTTGGGCGAGGTATGCTTCTTCATAGGGAATTATCACCCACACCATTGAAGGATTTTTCAAAGGATATTCATGATCTTCCTTGAATTTGTAGAGAAGCATGGGATGGTTCGGAATATGAAAATATATTTCCTTTTCCCAACAGTTCATATGTGCCCTATATAACGAGAGCCAATCCATTCCCATTATAGCATCAAATTCCACCAAGGGAAGTATTACGAGATTTGACGGAAGAATATTCCCACATACGTCAACAGGAGAAGAGTCAAACACTTGGGTTGTAATGATTGCACCACTTGGTGTTTTTACAGATATCTCTACTTCAAGGTTTCGGGGCTTCGATTTTGTAGTTCTAGAAAACTTGCAAGATATAAAGGAATGCGTAGAACCAGAATCAAATAAGACTTTTTCCATTCTTGAGTGAATAGGAAGTGTACCTTGTACGAATTCATTATCATATTCCACCTCCACAGTAGTGATGGCATAAGCCTTCCCTTGTTCCTCTGGCTTTGGTGGTTGTTGGCGCTGATTACCCTCGAGAGCTCGAGGTTTAGTGCACTGGTTTGAATAGTTCCCTAGCTCCCTACAGTTGTATCATTGAACCACGAGTGGTTCTCTCCTTTCATCGGTTACATTATCCTTCCTTTTCATGTCTTTTCGACACTCGTGAGCTTGGTGTCCTTCCTTCCCACACTTAAATCATTTCACCGTACCTTTGAGGCAGTTCCCATGGTGTAACTTCCCACATTTTGGCATGTGGGTCGTTGTGTTTTCTTCCCATATTTATCACTAGATCCACCAGCTTGAAACTCCATCTTTCTTTTCTTATCACCATAGGCATGGGTCCATTCTCCAAACTCCATCTCCACTTTGAGAGCACACCGAACAACTTCTTCATAACTCCCAAAGTCTCGAATTGCAAGAGCCTTTCGAAGATGTGATTTTAATCCACTAAAGAATCTATCAATTTTGCTATCATTGTTGATAAAAAACTCGAAGCATACCTTGTGAGCCTTGTGAAATTTTCTTCATAAGTTGTGACAGATTCTCCTTCTTTTTGCTTGAGCTCTATGAATTCTCTCTCCATCTTCGTGCGAAGAGTTCGTGGGAAGTACTTATTAAGAAACATTATCTTAAAGTCTTCCCATTACATCTCTTCAATTTCCTCCCTTGGCTTGGTGTTCTTAATCAAAGCCCACCATTGATCAGCTTCTCCATCTAGACGATAAATGGCTAGAGTCACCTCCTCCGTCTCGAAACAGTGAAGAACAGAAAAGATCTTCTCCATGGAGTTGACCCACTGTTCCGCAACTAGTGGATCGGAAGATCCACAAAACGTCGGTGATCGTTGCCGCATAAAACATTCGATAGCTAGTTGCTCCCTCTTTGGTAAAGGAGGAAGTTCCCCATTATTATGGTTATTATTCATAACCCGAGATAATTGGGTAAGCATCGCCATGAAGTTTTGAACTCCACCTCCAAAATCATTGGGGATGTCGTTCGGGAAATCGTTGCATTGGCCCTCGCAAGAGTTGTTGGCCTGATTTCTCCTGGTTCCCACCATTTTCTAAAATAGAAAAGGTTAGAACAAAACATAAGTAAACAAGTCATGAATAACTTATCCATTTAAACAATTATACCAAAAACATAACATATGGGATCCCTAGGTAAATATCCTTGTGTGCATATTTGTACTTAGTCTCATGCTAGAGGTTTTTTTAGGGTTCACTAATCCTAATTCCCAAATTAACTAAACCTTTCCTCTGATACAAACTATATCTACCCGTCATTTTCTTACTTTACTATTACATCATTTCAAAGATAAACAACATAATAGTATTAAACATGGAGGATCCATAGGTTTAGTGTCTTGGGCAAACTAGGACAATACATAACAAATACAACATCAAGCATAAACATTTATTTAATTTCTTCTTCACTAGATTCTTAGTGGCACTTGTCCTCTCCTTAGTACATGTAGCCACCTGAGGATATACATCAAAATGGGTGAGCTAAAAGCCCAGTAAGAGGATAGATAAGAATAATACATCATGGGGTGAGCATAATCATAACATAGGCAAAATATCATGATCATGAGAGGATCATAAGTAAAAGACTTGAAATGTGGTGATGAATAAAAATGAAACATCATGTCTTAGTGGTTAAATACCACACATACTTTTGAACCAAGCTAGCATCATGTTCACACATCATTTCACATTTACTCATGAGATTCATCACTTTACCCAATGCATTGGAGCGCTATATAATTCCGGGTGCACCCGTCACATCATAACATTATCATTATCATGATTGCCACATAGAACACATATCAAGCATGTAAATAAATAACCCATGGAAAGGAATGGGTTTCATATCATAATAACACATTCATAAGCTTTGGGTTCCCAAAATGAAGAGGGAACAACATACTTGATACAAGAACCATCAACCTTGAATGAGAGGTAAAATGTGAGATCTTGAAAGAAGAGTTCTTTTGAAAAACATTTTGATGGACATAAAAACCAGTTAAAAACATGTATATCCCAGAAAAGTAAAGTAAATGATGAACAAATGATCTTTGAGGAGTAACCATGTCAAAAATAGAGTGAAAGAGGGAGAACCCGAAGGAAGAAAATTGGGTTCGAGATTTCCCCTTACCTTGTACTCGAATGCCTCCTTCTCTTTAATGTCCTATATAATGACATTATATTCATTAATTAGAAATTCCAGAATCTTTTATACATTAATAGGGTTCATTCTGGTTTCATTATTTCATATTATGTTCCTTTGGATGACTTATAGAGTTTAAAAACATTGTTCGGGGATGTTCATTTTTATGGTTTTCTTGAACGGTCCACTTGTATTCTTAAATTGATGTTTGGGTAGATCATGGGTAAAGATCCAGAACTAATATTACATGTAATTAATGATATTACAGAATCTTTAATGATTTTATAATGAGTTATATTAGATCCATGTGGATGAATCATTAGATAAGAATTAAATGAAGATTATTTGGGTTAATTTGAGCGGTTTTTGGATCACAACGAACTCATTTTAACTTTTCACTTAGTAATATGGCCATAGGTTATTTCCAGAACTTAAAATAGAACATAATACATATAACATATTCTGTTTCAACCACAAAAATGGTTTCATGACCAGATTGATGGTATAAATGGAAGAAGAGAACATGTCGTTTTTGAAGGTGATAAATTATCACCACATGAACAACGTTCTCTTTAATAAAATAAAAGGAAGAGGGAAAGGGTGTGGGGTGATATAATATACCATTAGAATAATAAGATTACAGTATATATATAATACTGTATTTACAGAAAAATTTGGATGAAGATAGGTAGGGAGAGATCAAGAAAGGAACTTGAACTTGAAAGGAAATTAAAGGAGAAGAGGGAGAGAAATTACCTTTAGAATCCTCCTCTTGAGAACCTCCTTAAGGGCCTAAGCTTGGTCTTTTGATGAGACCAGGAGCTCTTGGACATTGAGGAGAGGCTAGGGAAGGTGTTTGGGCAGAGTTTAGAGAAGGCTTGGAGCTTGAGAGGTGTGAAGAAAAGAGGGAGTGAAGGGTGGCTTTTATAGTGGAGGGGAGAGGGGTTTCCTTAATATAAAATTGATTAGTTTATTAATTTCACCAAAGACAAGGAATAGTGAGTCTTGAACGACCAAGAATAGTAATTTTATAATGTAATCCCGAACCAAGTGGGCTTACATCAGCAGAACATCATCGATGACTCAATTAATACATTATTTAGCTTTTATTGTGAATTATCGGATTCCACTATTCATCAAAAATTCAAGTATCTCAAAAAAATCCCAAAAATTTACCCCAACCATTTTTTGACATTTAGAATCAAAAAATGAAGTCCATTTTTCAAAAATAATTTTCTAAATATTATTAATTTAATATTAAAAAAAAATCATAATTTACTTAAAAAAACAGTTTTTAAGATTAAAACTGATTTTATAGTTCTTTCAAAAATTACGTAGGGTCTTATAAAATTATCTAAAAACTATTAGACATTGATTAAATACTTTATGAATACATTCCATGGGAATAAATATTCTTTTAAATTAATTAATTAATTATAATTAATTATTTATGACTTATAAAATACCAAAAACATTTACTAAGGTCAAATTATCACTTTCTATGATGTATAAATTTTATTTTATTATTCATAGGTAATGTTACTCTTATTTACTATTCATAAGGGTCATATTACTATTCATAAGGGTAGGTTACTATTCACCAAAAATTATTTTTGTTTCATTAGACTCCAAAAACTATCTTGAACACAACTGTGTATGTCGTATTTTTAAAATTCCAAACATAGGGGTGACAAAATTATGATTAAAGGTCACTTATCACTTAATAGTTCATTATTTTGTGTTTTTATGACATAAATATAAGAAGGGAATTTTTTATTGAAATACTTTGGGTCGTTACACTGTGCCTCATATTGAGGAAGGGTTGACTTATACATGTCAAAAATTATACATGGATCATTCCTCTAAATTATCAACATAATACGAATGCGTTTGGTCAGTTTTGCGTATGTCAGTTGCTGTTTTCACTTAAAATTCTGTCCATTTTAAACAAAAGAGAGATACTTTGAGTGATATCGGTCACACCGTGCCTCATATTGAGGAGGGGTTGACTATTACATGTAAAAAATGACCCATGGATCCTTATCCTAAAGTATCAACACAATCCAAATGTGTTTGGTCAGTTTTTCGTACGCCAGTTGTTGTTTTCACTTAAAATTCTGTCCATTTTAAACAAAAGTGAGACACTTTGATTGATACCAGTAAAAATGTGTCTTTTATTGAGGCAAGGTTTAATATTATATGTCAAAAATTACCCATGTATTTTTATCCTAAAGTTTCAACACAATACGAGTGCGTTTGGTCAGTTTTCTGTATGTCAGTTGTTGTTTTCACTTGAAATTCTGTCCATTTTAAACAAAAGAGAGACACTTTGAGTGATACCGGCCACAAAATGACTTGGATTGAGTTGAGGTTGGATCGTACACGTGAAAAATGACCCATGTATCTTTCTCCTAATGTATCAATACAGTCGGAATTCATTTGGTTAGTTTTCTGTATGTCAGTAGTTGTTTTCACTTAAAATTCTGTCCATTTTAAACAAAAGAGAGACACTTTAAGTGATACTGGACACATCGTGCCTTTTATTGTGGGTTAGTTGACTATTACATGTCAAAAATGAACCATTTACCATTCTCCTAAATTATAAACACAATATGAATGTGTTTGGTCAGTTTTCTGTACGTCAGTTGTTGTTTTCACTAAAAATTCTGTCCATTTTAAACAAAAGAGAGACACTTTGAGTGATATCGGTCACATCGTGCCTTTTATTGAGGCAGGGTTGACTCTTACATTTCAAAAATGACCCATTTATTTTTCTCATAAAGTATCAACATAATACGAATGTGTTTTTTGTCAGTTTTTTTATGTCAGTTGTTGTTTTCACTTAAAATTCTATCCATTTTAAACAAAAGAGAGACACTTTGAGTGATACCAGCCACACCGTTCCTCGTATTGAAAATGGGTTGAATCGTACATGTCAAAAATGACCCATGTATCTTTATCCTAAAGTATCAACACACTATGAATGTGTTTGGTTGGTTTTCTGTAAGTCAGTTGTTGTTTTCACTTAAAATTCGGTTCATTTTAAACAAAAGAGAGACGCTTTGAGTGATACCGGCCACACCGTACCTCATATTGAGGTGGGGTTGACTCATACACATAAAAAACTAATCAAGGATTATTTTTCTAAAGTATCAACACAATCCTAATGCATTTGTTTGATTTTCCGTATGTCAGTTGTTGTTTTTACTTAAAATTATGTCTATTTTAAACAAAAGAGAGACCCTTTGAGTGATACCTATAACATCATGCCTCAAATTGAGGTGGAGTTGAATTTTACATGTCAAAAATTACCCATGGATCGTTATCCTAAAGTATTAACACAATTTTAATGTGTTTGGTTGGTTTTTCGTATGTCAGTTGTTGTTTTCACTTAAAATTCTGTCCATTTTAAACAAAAGAGAGACATTTTGAGTGATACTGATCAAAATGTGCCTCGGATTGAGGTGGGTTTGACTATTAAATGTCAAAAATGACCCATGTATCATTATACTAAATTATCAACACAATACGAATGTGTTTGGTCAGTTTTTTGTATGTCAGTTGTTGTTTTCACTTAAAATTCTGTCCATTTTAGACAAAAGAGAGACAATTTGAGTGATAGCTGCCACATCGTACCTCTTATTAAGGAAACTTTAAATCTTACACATCACAAATGACCCATGGATTATTGGACTAAATTATAAACACAATAAAAATGAGTTTGGTCAGTTTTCTATATGTCAGTTGTTGTTTTCACTTAAAATTCTGTCCATTTTAAACAAAAGAGAGACACTTTGAGTGATACCGGTCACACTGTGCCTTATATTGAGGTGGGGTTGACTCGTACACATCACAAATTACCCATGGATCATTGTTCTAAATTTAAAACATAGATGTTTGGGGATATACCCTATAGAGGAAGGAGTTTCCAACAATGTTCATTTTCTTATTATGGATAATTAGAAAACATACAATTTCTACCAATGAAAATGTTCAATGCATGGGAATCCATTTGGAATCTTGATGATCATACTAAAATCAATTTAGTGTAGAGAAGTTTACTCATATTTTCTTTGAATGTGAGTGTGCATGCATGATATGAAGGTATTTTTGAGATTTTACTGGTTTTTATTAACCAAAGCCCAAAGAAAAGTGGTTCATCATTCTTGCATGCTGCTGGTGCATTTCATCTATTAAAATGGAAAAATGACTCATTGGAGAAAGCATGTTTTATTTAATAACAATTACAATTTTCCTACGAACATTTACATACAACAATTTTTTATCTTTTTATCTCTATGAACCCCTCTCAAAAATGTCTTCCAATTGTATACATCCCCAAGTCAGATCTTCATGCTATTTGTGTACAATATTCCATTAGGTATGCAGCCCACTTGTTTCTGAAAAAATATATATCATCTTGTGAATATGAGGATTTTCAATATTCAAATTAGTACTGCCAAATATATAAATAAATAAATAATAAATAATTTAAATTAAATAGTAGTTGTTTTTGAAAATACCTCTTTAGGGATGCTAGTTTGTTGATGGAAAATGATCTCTCTCATAAATTTACAAACATAATAACTGCAATATTTATTGTTTGTTTTTTTTGGACACTGTAAAAAATTTGATCATTAGTAGAATAAGTAACTTGTTTTGATATGTGTTTGGATAGTGAAATTTTATTATATATACCCTGATACTTGTCCAGACGTAGTACTTGCTCGCCTCCTTATGCTTAGCTCCTGTCCTCATTCCTTTTTTTAGACGATATTGATACACCACCCTATCATAATAGAATCCTCAGTAAAAGATAATATAAATTATATAACTTGATGTTTAGACCTAAAACGTAGGATGTAGTGTCTTACAGATTCACAAACTCCATCACGTGTGGTCAGTTTGTTGGATATCCTTTCCTTGAATCTAGAAAATAAATCTTTGGAGTATCCAAGTTCACCGCAATTAGCAGCCAATGTTGCCTAAAACACAAAGAGGAATAAGTAATTAAAGAAGTGAAAATAGAATTGATATGATTTAATTGTAGAGTTTTACCCTTACATGGTTGGTATTAGGAAGAGTCTGTCATCTGTAATCTTTCTTTAAAATGTTTTCAGCAAGCCTTTCAATATTTCATCCCTTTTTGATGGCTCTAATTTCATTAGTTGTGTTGATGTGGTATGAGGACTAATGAGTCTGAATTTTGGCTCATGGGAAAATTCCTTCAACTATTTTCATATATACACCTGCCAATAATATAAAATGCATTTGGTCATAATTATCACATTATATCAGCTTTTAGAAAATCAATTCATGAAAACATACCTCATATATAAATTTACAATTGTGACACCTAGCCAACCATATTCAAGGATGTCATTTACATTTTCCACAACAATGAAATCTTGAATTTCCTCTCCGTATATATTCATTTCAAAAACAACTATATGACTACTACCACTTTTTAGCTTCGTATCCACATGAGTCTTCAATTCTAGTAAATGTGGATAGAGAACATGCGGTTTTATTGTGATTTTAGTAGATCTTTTGGATCGGTTGGTAAATACTTTAGATGATTTTGAGCCCACGTTTCTTGTCACCCCTTCCCTTTCTCTGTCTATAATAACATTCACTGGTTCAAACCTTTTTTTCATTAATTGTTAAAGGTTTATCTTAAAAAAAATGGAAATAAATACCTCTTTTTCCACATACACACTTACAAGTTGTGACAACCATGAAATGAATGTCCCAACAGCCTTTTAGACCATGTAAATATCATCATCATCAAGTGGAATAGGTAGCTCTATATTTGGATCATGAGCTATAGTAATCGTCACTTTCAGATGATCTGTTAGAAGTGGTCTATTATGTACCTTGTCCTCTGGGATGTTGAACACCATAGCCCTCGCTACAAGGTGACAGGTGGGTGTTGACAGATATAAATCACAGTCATTATCACCCTATAGAATATCAGTACAGGAAAAGTATCAGTGTTTTTCTGATTCACATTTCATGGGAACAATTATTAGAACATTGATTACCACGGCTAAGACAACTCTTTGAGGGGAATTTATCACCTCAAAGCTGGTGGGGGGTGGGGCAGGATCTTCACGTGCTGGTTGTTCCTGAGTTGTATCTTCTCCTTGATTCCCACCCATAAAAGTTTTTAGCAAATCTCTCTACCATTGAAATCGTTCTTCAAGAGTTTCTAGTCTTTCACTCATTTGTTTCATTTCTTCATTTCTATCATCCTTTTGTTTTTTTATCAAAATATACTTGGGGTGTCACCCCAAACCCCACACCTCTAACATGAATGTATTGTTATAGCCGCTTCAAAGCCTTTGATAATAGGTCTACATCCACTATAGGAGTATCTGATTTCTGGGACTACCAGATATAGGAAAATAAGTAATTATTATTATGTAATATCAATTTAAAACATAACTTTTTATCGTGTCATACTTACAAATATTTCCAACACTTTTTGTGTGTTTTTATCTACTAGCTTCCCTTCCTTATTCACACATTCCTCCTTCCATAGAACATGACGTGGGATGGAAGTGTCTTTGGATTTAGACTCATCAATCTACATATAAATATAGAAAGATAATTATGATGTTGTTTCTTGGAACATAACAATATTATTGTAAATTTAAAATACATACCATTTTCTTTTATAGTGAAGTGTACCCCATCCTTTCTTTATGATAGGGTTATGTTGGTTTTGATGCACATTCCTTATTTTTAGTACTAAGTTGCTATTTCATAAATGAAATATTGAAAATCAAAGTGATGAATACACGTATCCTCAAACAACATATTATCAGCCACAATGTACCTAAAACTTATCATCCCCACGACGACCAATAAATGCATCCCATGATTCTTGGGATATCAAGTGAGCATAGAAAAGGGGTTGGTGTGGGTTTATTTTACCTTTGGAATCTTGTAAGTCAAATTTTGTTATAATAGTGTGAAAACCTTGATGAATCCTTCCTAAAAGCCTTAGTACATATTTTTTGTGTGAATCATTTATTATAAATGTACTCTACAAGGGATTGAGAATATTAAGACACTGTTTCATTATTTTATTTGCTAGTAAATTAAAGAAATAATACCATAATGTTACCGTAATTTTTTCTCAGATCACAACCATCAGCCTGGACACAACATGGTTCCATGAATCTATGTCAATCGGTACGTGTTAACAAGTGACAATTCCAATGTAACTACTAAACATATCCTTGTTGGGATTCACATGTTGGCCTCATGCATTCCATCCAACATCAAATTTGATGCCTTTGCTTTTCACCTTAAGAAATTTGGCTAACATCGTCAAACTACGATGCACCTGTTTTTTCTACGATGTCGGTCCTTCATCCCCAACCATTTAATCGATATAAACATCATCAATATGTTCATCTAAAATGGTATCAATGACATGTGTTGATGGTTGTTGGACCTCAACACTAGGATCAACAACAGGTTCAGAAATTTGTTGTTGCTCTGCACTGTGAGCAGCAGCAGCAGCAACAGCAGCTTGAGAGACTTGTTTAGCCTCGAGGTTAGAAGCATCAGAACATTCAGAAGTCATTATCTAAAAAAGTGGTTGAATAGTTAATATATATTACATAAATTCAGTAATGATAAGATAATAACATTAGATAACAAGATCAATATTACAAACAAAATATAACATGTTTATTGAACTCTATTTCTTTTTTTCAAAGGATGAAGGGATTTGACACCTCTATAGATTATCCAAATCCCTTCAGTATGGTCTCCTCTAACATACAAAACATCACCTACATTGGGACTACTGTGAAATTATTGTGACGTACCACTGAAAGAATCTTCCTCAATTGAATTTTCATTGGACCCTTTAGTAGTTTTGGACAATAACAAAACAATCGACCACTTTCAGTTTGCGGGATCTGGAACATAAAATACTTGTACCGCTTGTGATGCCATTATAAACTATTCGTCTTTGTACCCTTATTTACTAAAATCAACTTCCACAAATCCCAATTCATCTATTTTAACACCACTGTTGTTATCAACCCATTTTAAATGAAAAATCGGCAATTGGAATGTTATATAATCCAAATTCCATATTTGTTTGATAATGAAAAAGTATGACATATTCACATAAATTGGATTTATGTCCTTACTACCAGAAACATGCATCGCTTCAGCCACAAGTGTAACTCCACTATTTTGCATGGTACTATCTTCATCATGTTCATCTGTATAGAATGTATAACCATTAATTACATAACCATTGAAAGATAATACATACACACTTGGTCTGGAGGCTAGCCATCAAAGTCATTCTGAAATTGAATTCATATTTTCATCTAACTCCTTAAAAATATGGTCCCAAAACTATCCTATAAACTAGTGATTATGTGTATTTGATATCCAATTTTCATCCCTTGATGGATTCAACTACCTAAGAATTTTTTTGTGGGTTTTAATATATGGAGAAACCTCCCAACTGTTTTGAAAAACATAAAGGGGGGTATACTCCCGATCTGTAATATTGATTGTCACAACATCTCTTCCAGAAATTACCTCACCCTTAATGCGTCTAGTGTGACAAGATTTTGGGAGACCAATGCTTTCCACATCAGATAAATATTCAGTACAAAATTCAATGGCTTCCTCAATAATACATTGCTCCACAATACAACCCTCTGGCCGACTTTGATTTTTGAGATATCCTTTCAAAATCTTCCTATACCCTTCAACGGGGTACATCCATCTATAGTGCATAGGACCACAAAGTAGAATCTATCTCACCAAGTGAACCATCAAATGAACCATTATATCAAATAATGATGGCGGGAATAACATTTATAATTCACATAATATGATGAAAATTTATCTTTCCATAGTTGACAATTTCGCCGGGTTTAAAACTTTGCTGTATATAGATTTGAAAAAGAAACAAAGTTTGGTTAACATATATTGAACATTCTTGAAAAAAATGCAACATAAATCTATAGGAATTAAATATTGAATCAAAACATGGAATTTATGTGATTTAAAACCTTTTAACTTCAAATCATTAATTGACACAATGTTCTTGATATTTGATGAATACTCCTCTGGAACCTTTACATCATTGAAGAAGTTTTAATCTCGTCCCTGGAAAGAGTGTAAGCAGCTGGAGGAAGAAACATTTGATTTTCACCCTTCACGAGAGCCAAATCTTCTTGTATTCCCATGTCAACCATGTCTAACCTTGCCTTAATTCCATCCTTTGTTTTTCCAGGGGAATTTAGAAACATTTAGATAACACTATCACATAAATTTTTTTCCACATGCATCACATCAAGAAAATGTCTGACGTATAGACAATTCTAGTATGGCAATTCAAAAAAAACTGATCTCTTTTTCTAAACGATTTTCATAAGGTTTTTTGAAAATGGTTTACCAAAAACAGTGTTCACATATTTTACTTTCTCAAATAGCTGATCACCTGTTAGTGGAGATAGTGTTGTGAGTTGTTCTGAACTTCCATTTAATGATGTCATCCAAGATCGGTACTTATGCCGATGGGGTATAAATCTACGATGTCCTAGAAACGTAGATTTCGATGAATGTTTCAACCTAATTGATTCTGTATCTTCTTCTCACATGGGACACCCTTGAGTTACTTTAATTCTATATCCTGACAAATTTCCATAAGCAGGGAAATCATGTATCGTCCCATACAACATCACTCTCAATGTGAAGTATTCACATTTATAAGCATCATACAACATAACACCTGAATCCCACAATAACTTCAAATCCTAGATCAAAGGATCCAAATAAATATCAATATCATCACCTGGTTGTTTTGGTCCTGATATAAGCATAAATAATATGATGAATTTCCATTTCATGCATAACTAGGGTGGAAAGTTATAATTTACCAATATAACAGTCCATGTACTGTGAGTTATGGTTTGAAAACCAAAAAGATTCACTCCATCTGTAGATAAATCAAGATGAAGGTTTCTTAGATCATTTCCAAAATAAGGATACTCACGATCAATTCTCTTCCATTAAGGAGAGTCAGCTGAGTGATGTAATTTTCCATCTTTATTTCTTTTATCTATATGTCACAATAATTGTATTTCAGTTTCTTCACTTCCATATAGACGCCTAAACCTTGGAATGATTGGAAAGTAACATAAAACTTTCATAGGACTAGATTCATCTTTCTTGTATCGAGAAGCACCACACTTTGTGCATTCTGTAAGTGATTTGTTCTCATTGAGAAACAATATACAGTCTTTTGGGCAGACATGTATTTTTTCAGAAATCATACCCATCGATCATAGCATTTTTTAGCTTCATATGTCTTGCTTTGGAGCTTATTATCTTTCGGGAACATGTCATTCAAGAGAGCAAGTAGTTATGTAAAACTGACATCACTCCATCCGTTGTCTGCTTTCAATTTATACAACTTCAGTATCGCTGAAAATTCTATATATTTAGTGCAACCAGCATACAATGGCGTTTTTACACAACTCTTTAACTTCTCGAACAATTTTGGGAAATCATGGATTTCATCTTAGACTATCCTTTTCATTTCCTAAATACAATCTTCATCATCATTGACATCTGTAATAACATCCTCCATATAGTCTTCTTCATTATCGATATTTGTAATCATATCTGATGATCCATAAAACGTAGTTTTATCCCAGCCAGTAGCTAAATTCACCTTTTCTCCATGTTTATTCCAACATTTATAACCTTGATCTATTCCGTAACATATCAAATGTTCTTCCAACTCCTTTGGTGTAACGACCCGAGAAAACCATGTTTTGTTTTTTTTTGACAAGTTTGCTTTTCAATGTCACCCGTTAAGTGAACCAACAATCAACTAATAAGGTAATAATAATAAATGCATCAAATGAATGAAAACTTCTTTTATTCAGATAAGTAACTTTTCGGCTACAACTTCCACTGACCAAACAAGAAGATAAATTAACCAAAAATCCCAACTAAGAACCCGATTACAATAATGGGGAGACTGCTTAAAACCACCAGGAGCCCAAGAATGCGGTAGGGGTTTTGGACGTCCATCAGAATGAACATGAGGATGGCCGAAGCCACTATAACCATGCTGAGAACCAAGGGAATCACACAAACCATCTCTGTTTCTTCTTCAGTCACCTGGAGTGAGGGACACCCTGAGACCAGACCCTTTATAAGAACACCAATCCGACCGTTGAACCCAAACAACTATAATTATGACCGTTGGATTCTCCTATCTCCTATGTTTTGTTTTTGACCATTGGAAATAAGAATGGTTTACCCCAAAAGGATCGGAATGCTAATTGTGTATTTTGCTTTAATGTTTAAAAGTGACATCAATGATAATTTAATCAATTTATTTCTTGTTTCCCAAAAATGCGAATTATGTTTTATGAAAAATTTATATTAGTATTCACTACACTTATCTTCTTAATTTGAACTTTTAAAATTTTATGTTGTAAATATATTAAATCTAATGGGTTTTTATTTTGTCTAAATATGTATTAACCCTTGAGTTATATATATATATATTGCATCAAATTAAATGATTCTTTTTCTCTAAATTAAATATAAGAGATAATAATAATGCGAATGTTTATAATTTGGATAAACAGTTTTAGAAACTACGTCAAACTATGATTTCTTTTACTTATGTGTTTCATGGTGATAATACTTATATCAACGCACTCTTATGTTTGATTGAATGTAGTTTAATTAATAATAAACTTTAATTAATAAAATTACGGTAATTAGCTAAAAAGGAAATTAAAATATATATATATGTATTTTTTATGTTTTGAGTACCCAATGTTTTTAATCTTTGTTTTTCATAATGTAATATTAAGTAATTAGTAATTATGGTTTAATAATAATAATGATAATATAATAAGGTTAATAAAAATTATTGAAGAATAAAATATATATATACCTATATTTATGCGTTTTGATTGAACCATTATATAATTTTATTGACCAATGATTTTTATTAAAACAATAAAAGTTGGTTTAATAATTGAATTCTTTAATAATAAAAATCAAGGATTTAATAAATTAATAAAGAAATTTATAAAACAATTTTTTTTAAAAACCGGTTGAACCGCGTTTTAATAAACGCCGCAGCAACCAGGGGCCGTCCGATCTGTTCTCCCCGGATCATGGCCGTCTGTTTTTTTATGTCACGCTGCATCTAAGACGCCCGATCTACATCATTTTAATCCTAGCCGCCCACTTTTTTTTTCGCGTTTCTCTCCCCCACGACTTCTTCTTCCACCGACGCCTCGTTCTTCTTCCACCTCGTGTCGTCAAACCAGTAGGGTTAGGCCCCCCGTTTTTCTTCATCTAGGCCGGTGAGTGGACCCACGTCACTCACTGCTTTCCACAAGTTGACACCGACCCCCCCTCCCTCGTATACTCTCCTTGCATGTGAGTCTTCATATTTTTTTTAAAAAACCCTATTGAACCGAAGCAGGACGTTTGCATCCGAGCTCCCTTGCTCCCTCCGACCAACGGCCTCGTCGCTGCTTCGTTGTCTTTCTTCTCCACCTCTCTGAATAGGTAAGGGAGAAGTTCGGTTTTGGTTTTTGTTTAAGCTCCGGTTTTTATATACGTATATGCATGTTATTGGTATATGTATACTATCTGTGTTTTTACCTCCGGTTTACTCTTGCCTCATTTACTCCTTCCCTCCGAATAGGTAAGGGAGAATCCCTGCTGCTGTTTTGTTTTCTCCAGCTTTGATACACTATATTTTATATACACCTTACGTATATATATGTGTGTATAAATTTACATCAAGGCCTTAGGAACCGGTTACCATTGTTTTCATCTTCCATAATTCGACCAGGTTAAAGGAAGTTTTTGGGGTTTTTTTTAAAAAAAATTGGTTTTAATGATACACACTTTGTGTATATATATGTATATATATAAAATTAAATACAAATAAGTATAAGATGATATATTCAAATATAAAAACTTTTTTTTATGTTTATAACCCTGATTTTATTTCACCTATAAAAATGGAGTTTTCGGGTAATTGTACGAACATGTAAAATCATGTAAGTGTATGAAGTATATTGATATATACATACATGTGATTATATCGATGTGTATGTACATTAATGTGAACTTGGTTCCCTTATTTTTTAATTTATTACAATATAGCATGATGATCAAAATTTTATTTACCCAAAAGATTATTTCCTTTTTTTAGTACCCAAAAACTATTTGTGTACATGTTATATGTACGATGAAGTTTATGGGTTGGTTTGATTTCAAAATTATTCTTGCAATTGAGAATTTCCATTTATCACTACTCTTGATAAATCATGATTTTGATTTATGAAAATGGTTAGTATGAATTAATTAAACTTTTACAAGTGTATACATATATTCATATATATGTACTCATGTTTATGAAACAACCTTGTTGTATGCAAGACTGACTTTTTGTCAATAATGGTTTATGGAAATTATGATCACCATTTTTCTCTTTTATAGAAAAGAACTCCAGATGTTTTTACCAAACATAAATTTTGTTTAAGGTAAAACACGAGAGATATTTTTGGAGTATGGTTTAATGTGGTAGACCCATGCATATATGTATACCCCACCTAAATTTATGTATATTTAGGTATATGTAACCATATATCATTATGTTGTCTACAATTACAAGTTCTTTTATGATGTTTTCAAACTTTATAAAGAAAAGGGGTCATGTTATTTAAAGTGCAAATAAGAGTTTTTACACAATTATATACATGATTTTTCCCAAGATGGACTTGATTTCGCCCATTGTTTCCCTAACTGCATGTATATTTTCCCAGCTTTAATTAAACACCCACAATATCCATTTATCAGCTTATGTGTAAGTTATGAACGACCATGCTTTAATTGGGTATTATGATGTTATGGAATGTTAAGTGATTATGTTCTTTTCCTTAAAACCCATGTTTCAATTTTTAAGACCATTTCTTATGTGTACGAATTTAGCATGCATGTCTCAGTTTATTTCTGATTGAACTATCTTCAAGTTATGAATAAGTATGTAAAAAGGGGGTTGATTAAGAATGCATGAAACCCTATGAATGAATGACCATGTCAAGATATGTGAGGGATGTATAGGACTTACATGTGACGGGTGCACCCGAAATTATATAGCGCAACAAGAATGATGTGACGGGTGCGCCCGAAATTATATAGCGCTCCAATGCATTGGGTAAAGCAAGAGTCTCATGAGACGTTATGTGCGACGGTCTTGGCAGTTATCCTTGGCTTGTGCTACCATGGAAACGGGATTGGCAGTGAGCCTTGACCCGTTAAGTATGTTATACAGTCTTGACGAAAGGTCTTGACAAAGTCCAGTATTATACATTCCCTATGCATGTAATGATAAAGGTCCAGGGGTTAGTTCAACTAACAGGACAACCCCTAGTTGAAAGCTCCCATGACTATGAAAATGTAATTTATGTGTCAAGAACTGTTTTTCATGTGGTAAACTGTTAGATGAACTGTTTATTCTCATGAACCATGTTATGAATGTTTTCCCTTCTTAGCCACAAAATTCTTTTTAGAATTTAAGTAACCTTGTTTGGATATTATGCATTTTTTATTTTTCTTATGTTGCGCTCTCTGATCATGTTTACTATAGAGTTTATTTCAAGTACGTACCTCTCTATGCAAGTGGTTTTCAAAAACGTTGGATTTCATGAAAAGAAAATGTCTCATTTTTAGAAAAGTGTTTTATTCTCTTCAAAAGGATTGCTTTGAGAAAGAGTTTTCTTAAAACGTTTTTAAAACCCCTTACTGGGCATTTTCGCTCACCCTACGTTTTTGTTTAAAAAATTTCAGGCATGGTTGGTACTAATGAAGTTGATCAGAAGCAGCTGGTTTCCCAGAATCCCGAGCCTCAGGATCTTCTGTAGTAATGGGACATGATATCCAATTTGTGATGATGTAATGAAATGTTAAGTATATCATGTCTCATTAAGTACCCTGGGTTTGGGGGGCACTACAGTTGGTATTAGAGGATGGGTTCAGGCAACTCTGGAAAACCAGGTGATATAAATGTATTGCTATGACTAACTAAGTAAAAATGTTATAACTTTCAGATGGATGATGAAAATGTACCTACCGACCTTTTGTCACTTCCCACTAAGGCTCTAGAGAAAATTATATCTCTAGATAGCCTTGAGAGCTTTCTGAATTATGCCCAAATTCGCATGACGTGTAAGCACCTGTATGACGTGTCAAACTCACCTAGGGTTCTTAGTCTTCACCAGGGATTGGGGATGGATTATCTCCTAATGATGATGACCCAATTTCCCTCTTATGCACGTCGGGGAAGGTATCACGAAGGACTCTTCCAAGTGTTCACAACTAGCGAGGAATTTGGCACAATGCTTGATAACCCCTTTCAAGAAGCTGCTGCTGCCGGAGACCTCCGAGCGGCTTACCTATGCCAGATTTTGCACTACGGCTTCTGGGGCCAGTTAATGGACTTTGGAGTGTTGGAAAATGAGTCCACCCGATTGTCTCTTAGGAAAGAAGTGTATACCGATGTTTCCCAACTCCATACCCCTCACGCTAAACTCAGTAGGCAATATAAATGTTCCCATGAGTTTAGTCCTGTCTATTCAGCCTGTGTGTGGTTTGAAGAGTTAGGAAGTTTTGCCACTCTTTGTGGCGTACGTCTTGTAAACTCAGACTTTGCCATGTAAACTTTTGCATAAATGGAAGTTTCTTGTTTCCTTTCATGTCTCCACCTTATCAATGTTGTAAAGAGTTTCCCTTCGATGTTTCCTTTCAGATGGCTGGTCAAACGAACTTCTCATCACTACCCGATGAGCTAGTAGAAGTCATCTTGATCAAGGCATGCACGGTGGATTATCCATCCTTTCTCCACCTGCGAGGGTCCTTCCAGCGTTTGCTCGATCTAGAAAATGGTCCATATATCCTTCACTTATGTCAAGAGGATGATCGTGTCTTTCACCTTGTTTCCACTACTCAACTCCCCTGCCACAGGCGAAGGGGAAGATACTTTGAAGGCCTGTTCCAATGTTTTACTCTGGCACAGAACTTTTCTGCCAGAGCGTGCTTCCTCGTGGCTGCCCAGGATGGCCAGCTTAGTGCAGCCTTCATGTTCCAAGTCTTGAATATCAGTCTCCTCAACCGCATCATCCCTCTCGACTACCTCGAGCGTGATGTGGCCAGAAGAGTTATCAAGGAGTTTATCTACTTGGACGTTTCCGAGCTTTGCATCGCACAAGACTCCCTTTGGAAGCCCGTGTGCAGTACACATGAACAAGAGTTCAAGGAGTACTGTTCGAGGTGCATCTGGGCTAGGGAAACAGAAGAGCTATGTGCCAACCTAGGTATCCCGTTAACCGAGCCAGATCCACTGTTTCGGTAGTGTTCTATGTTTGGGGTTTCTTTTTTTTTTCTTTTTATGATAGAATTGCGAGGGCGCAATTCTTTGAAGGGGGAAGTAATGTAACGACCCGAGAAAACCATGTTTTATTTTTTTTGACAAGTTTTTTTTTCAATGTCACCCGTTAAGTGAACCAACAATCAACTAATAAGGTAATAATAATAAATGCATCAAATGAATGAAAACTTCTTTTATTCAGATAAGTAACTTTTTGACTACAACTTCCACTGACCAAACAAGAAGATAAATTAACCAAAAATCCCAACTTAGAACCCGATTACAATAATGGGGAGACTGCTTAAAACCACCAAGAGCCCAATAATGCGGTAGGGGTTTCAGACGTCCATTAGAATGAACATGAGGATGGCCGAAGCCACTGAAACCATGCTGATCACCAAGGGAATCACACGAACCATATCTATTTCTTCTTCAGTCACCTGGAGTGAGGGACACCCCGAGACCAGACCCTTTATAAGCACACCAATCTGACCGTTGAACCCAAACGGCTATAATTATGACCGTTGGATTCTCCTATCTTCTATGTTTTGTTTTTGAACGTTGGAAATAAGAATGGTTTACCCCAAAAGGATCAGAATGCTAATTGTGTATTTTGCTTTAATGTTTAAAAGTGACATCAATGACAATTTAATCAATTTATTTCTTATTTCCCAAAAATGCGAATTATGTTTTATGAAAAATTAATATTAGTATTCACTACACTTATCTTATTAATTTGAACTTTTAAAATTTTATGTTGTAAATATATTAAAGATAATGGGTTTTTATTTTGTCTAAATATGTATTAACCCTTGAGTTATATATATATATATTGCATAAAATTAAATGATTCTTTTTCTCTAAATTAAATATAAGAGATAATAATAATGCGAATGTTTATAATTTGGATAAACAGTTTTGGAAACTACGTCAAACTATGATTTCTTTTACTTATGTGTTTCATGGTGATAATACTTATATCAACGCACTCTTATTTGTGATTGAATGGAGTTTAATTAATAATAAACTTTAATTAAGAAAATTAAGGTAATTAGCTAAAAAGGAAATTAATATATATATATATATATATATGTATGTGTTATGTTTTGAGTACCCAATGTTTTTAATATTTGTTTTTCATAATGTAATATTAAGTAATTAGTAATTATGGTTTAATAATAATAATGATAATATAATAAGGTTAATAAAAATTATTGAAGAATAAAATATATATATACCTATATTTATGCGTTTTGATTGAACCATTATATAATTTTATTGACCAATGATTTTTATTAAAATAATAAAAGTTGGTTTAATAATTGAATTCTTTAATAATAAAAATCAAGGATTTAATAAATTAATAAAGATATTTATAAAACAATTTTTTTTAAAAACCGGCTGAACCGCGTTTTAATAAATGCCGCAACAACCAGGGGTCGTCCGATCTGTTCTCCCCGGATCACGACCGTCCGTTTTTTTTTATGTCGTGCTGTATCTAAGCCGCTCGATCTACCTCCTTTTAATCCTGGCCGCCCACTTTTTTTTCGCATTTCTCTCCCCCGCGGCTTCTTCTTCCACCGACGCATCATTCTTCTTCCACCTCGTATGACAACCCTGCTTTTTATTACAACATAAGCATGCTTTATTACATAAAACTTCACTTGATACAACAAAGAAGATCGAGAGGTTTAGTGTCTTTGGGGCTTAGGATCATTACATAAAAACTTTAAACTTGAAATACAACATCTTTATTGAAAACTTCCTTTACATGACCACTATATTCCTTCGTACTTAGCATTGCATGGGATAACCTGAGGACATGAATAAGAAAAGGGTGAGCTATAAAGCCCAGTAAGGGAGTACACAATGAATAACATGAGGAGTACAATACATGTTAGGAAATAGGCATATCAATAGAGCATAAGAGAAACATGAACATAAAGGCATGATAAATCATGATAGTCATAACATGGAAATGTGGCAACAACACTTAACATTGAATTAGCATGAGCCAAGGCGCATTGCACATGGAGCATGAGTAAACCCTCATTGCAATTGAAGCACGAGTAAACCCTCGTTGCACTTGAATTAGCATGAGTAAAAACTCATTGCACATGACGTATCATGATACTATACTTTACCCAATGCATTGGAGCGCTATAAAGGGCGCACCCTTCTTAAACATTTCATTTCATGCATAAGTGTGCCACATGGATCATAAAACATGGATTCATAAAACATAATAATTTCTTCCACGATAAAGGAAAGTGAATTCATACATGAAACTTTATAATCAATATGTAAATGTGCATAAAGGTGAATACCCTTGATGGAGAAATGGGCATGGTATTCACTACACAAAGACATTGGCTTAGAAAATCGGTGCGATTTTGGCAGCGTAACGGCGTGACATAAGAATTCATAAAAAAGGTTGATGAGAGAGAAAGGGGTTCCTCATCATATTTACATGTAATGGACAGTAAGTAGATCATATATATACATGTCCCAACAATAGAAATGGAATTTAGATTCATGATACAAAAGTATTGCTTGAATGTAAAAGAAGAGAGAAGTTCCTTTCGGAATTTCGGCATAGTAACGGGTGTACATGGGAGGCATTTAATGAGAGAGAAAGGGTTCTCCCATCATTAAAACAATAAGAGGGCAGTATGGGGGAGGTGCGAAACCATACCCCAACATTCATAATTGAAATAAAAAAAGGCAATACAACTTAAAGAAAATTGACAAAAATGAGAAAGGAAGAAAAAACCCTTACTTGGAAGTGTGCTTCCAAAGGCTAGAGAGAGGCTTGTGAGAGGCTTCTTGGGAGCTTGGGGCACCTTGGGAGGATTCTAGAGAGATTAGGGCAGAGGTTGGATGAACTCCAAGGGATTTTAGTGAGGAGGAAGTGGGAGCTTGGGTGGGTTTATATAGGAAAGGTGAGAGAATTCTTTATTATTTAGGTTTGGGACCCCTTATATTAAAATAATCCAAACCACAAACCATCCCATGGTATTTGCCCATGGTTTCTGGAAAAGGAAAGAGGAAAACAATATTTTACAAGGCCAAGGTCCAAACTTATTAAAAAATTAGGGTTTCTTATGTGGAGGTGAGTCACACTCCCATGGAAATTAATTTAAAAAGGCAAAGTGTTGAATAAGTCTTGAGGGCTCCATTAATGCTTTGAAAAGTAAGTCAAACAAACCCAAAACCTCATTATTTTAATGATAAAACACATATTGGCCGAACATAAGGATTATGGTATTTTATTACATCACCATTGGGTCATTATGATGTCATAAAACACATTATATATTTAAATGGTATTTAATTTTTACCCAAAAATTTGACTGTCTCAGAAAATTATGAAAAATTCACCGTTGGATAATTTCGACGTCCTGATTCCAAAAATAATATTTATTTTATCTAAATAATTTTCTAAATATGTGAATTTTCACTTTTAAAATAAAAACCGACATTTATAAAAAAAATTCACGGGTTTTGACAGAAATGGCTTTCAAACCTTAATAAAAATTTAATTGCATTCATAAAATTATAAGATCATTTATATTTAATAAAAATTAATTTAATATTAATAATAATATTTTATTAAAATATTATTTAATTCAAAAATCCTTTAATTTAATAAAATATAATTCTTAATTAAATAATAACTAAAAACACCATTTGTACTTTAAAAACTAATTACAATGTATCAAAAAAAATTATATTCATTATTATATACAAAAAAAATAATGTAAATGAACATGGTGCTACTTATTTGTTACATAACCCCTTAAAATAGCCGCATAAGACCTAAGGGTAAGGTGTGCGATGGTGACAGACTCTTGGGGTTGCTCGGATAACATCGCTCGAGTGGTAATCTCTATCAACTTCCATTTTTCCCGTAGACGATCACGTTCGAGTTTGACTTGATGAAGCTCAGCTTGGGCTTGGTCAAGGGCAAAGCCCAAAGACGCTACCTCTTTTCCGAGCTCCGAAAAATGGGCTTCGTAAGGGGCAATTCTACTGGATGAGGCCATCGCTTCCTTTGTCTGAGTAGAAATGGTTTCGTTAAAGCCTTATATTTATACTACTCAGATGATCACTGTTCACCGACTATAAAAGTAACGGTCACAAATCTTAACGTAAAACTAAAAAAGTTGACATCTTATAAAAACATTTTTCATAAAGAGACATTTAACTGGATCAGGAGGGATTTTCATTAATGAAACTTTGGGTCGTTACACCTCGCGTCGTCGAACCAGTAGGGTTAGGCCCCCCGTTTTTCTTCATCTAGGCCGGTGAGTGGACCCACGTCGCTCACTGATTTCCACGAGTCGACACGGACCCCCCTCCCTCAGATACTCTCCTTGGATGTGAGTCTTTGTCTTTTTTTTAAAAAAACCCTGTTGCACCGAAGCAGGACGTTTGCATCCGAGCTCCCTTGATCGCTCCGACCAACGGCCTCGTCGCTGCTTCGTTGTCTTTCTTCTCCACCTCTCCGAATAGGTAAGGGAGAAGTTCAGTTTTGGTTTTTGTTTAAGCTCCAGTTTTTATATACGTATATGAATGTTATTGGTATATGTATACTATATGTGTTTTTACCTCCAGTTTACTCTTTCCTCATTTACTCCTTCCCTCCGAATAGGTAAGGGAGAATCCCTGCTGCTGTTTTGTTTTCTCCAGCTTTGATACACTATATTTTATATACACCTTACGTATATATATGTGTGTATAAATTTACATCAAGGCCTTAGGAACCGGTTACCACTGTTTTCATCTTCCAGAATTCGGCCAGGTTAAAGAAAGTTTTTGGTTTTTTTTTTAAAAAATTCGGTTTTAATGATACACACTTTGTGTATATATATGTATATATATACAATTAAATACACATAAGTATAAGATGATATATGCAAATATACAAACTTTTTTTTTATGTTTATAACCCTGATTTTATTTCGCCTATAAAAATGTAGTTTTCGGGTAATTGTACGAACATGTAAAATCATGTAAGTGTATGAGGTATATTGATATATACATACATGTGATTATATCGATGTGTATGTACATCAATGTGAACTTGGTTCCCTTATTTTGTAATTTATTACAATATAGCATGATGATCAAAATTTTATTTACCCAAAAGATTATTTCCTTTTTTTAGTACCCAAAAACTATTTGTGTACATGTTATATGTACGATGAAGTTTATGGGTTGGTTTGATTTCAAAATTATTCTTGCAATTGAGAATTTCCATTTATCACTACTCTTGATAAATCAGGATTTTGCTTTATGAAAATGGTTAGTATGAATTCCTTAAACTTTTACAAGTGTATACATGTATTCATATATATGTACTCATGTTTATGAAACAACCTTGTTGTATGCAAGACTGACTTTTTGTTAATAATGGTTTATGGAAATTATGATCACCCTTTTTCTTCTTTTATGGAAAAGAACTCCAGATGTTTTTACCAAACATAAATTTCGTTTAAGGTAAAACACGAGAGATATTTTTGGAGTATGGTTTAATGTGGTAGACCCATGCATATATGTATACGCACCTAAATTTATGTATATTTAGGTATATGTAACCATATATCATTATGTTGTCTGCAATTACAAGTTCTTTTATGATGTTTTCAAACTTTATAAAGAAAAGGGGTCATGTTATTTAAAGTGCTAATAAGAGTTTTTACACAATTATATACATGATTTTTCCCAAGATGGACTTGATTTCGCCCATTGTATCCCTATCTGCATGTATATTTTCCCAGTTTTAATTAAACACCTACAATATCTATTTATCAGCTTATGTATAAGTTATGAACGACCATGATTTAATTGGGTATTATGGTGTTATGGAATGTTAAGTGATTATGTTCTTTTCCTTAAAACCCATGTTTCAATTGTTAAGACCATTTCTTATGTGTACGAATTTAGCATGCATGTCTCAGTTTATTTCTGATTGAACTGTCTTCAAGTTATGAATAAGTATGTAAAAAGGGGGTTGATTAAGAATGCATGAAACCCTATGAATGAATGACCATGTCAGGATATGTGAGGGATGTATAGGACTTACATGTGACGGGTGCGCCCAGAATTATATAGCGCAACAAGAATGATGTGACGGGTGCGCCCGGAATTATATAGCGCTCCAATGCATTGGGTAAAGCAAGAGTCTCATGAGACGTTATGTGTGACGGTCTTGGCAGTTAGACTTGACTTGTGCTACCATGGAAATGGGATTGGCAGTGAGCCTTGACCCGTTAAGTATGTTATACGGTCTTGACGAAAGGTCTTGACAAAGTCCAGTATTATACATTCCCTCTGCATGTAATGATAAAGGTCAACCAGGGGTTAGTTCAACTAACAGGACAACCCCTATTTGAAAGCTCCCATGACTATGAAAATGAAATTTATGTGTCAAGAACTATTTTTCATGTGGTAAACTGTTAGATGAACTGTATATTCTCATGAACCATGTTATGAAAGTTTTCCCTGCTTAGCCACAAAATTCTTTTTAGAATTTAAGTAACCTTGTTTGGATATTATGCATTGTTTATTTTTCTTATGTTGCGCTCTCTGATCATGTTTACTATAGAGTTTATTTATAAGGCCCCAGCCTTAAACCTTACTTAATCTTGAGTTATTACAAGATTACACATTGAGGATCTTTTCAGGTTTAGAGTTTTAGAGAATTAGATCATGAAACTTGCATTACATTCCACATTTAAACAAAGTGGTTACATAAAAGACAGTATTCATTCTTCCCATCAACGGAAACATATTTAAAATGAAACATGGATTCTTTCTTGACACATCCTCGACACTATCATCACATCATGTACCTTTCCCTTGACCTGTGAAAAACATTTCAAAAACTTGGGATGAGCATAAAAAGCTCAGTAAGGGTTATAAAAATATGGAAAGGAAACATGAGTTCGTATATACATAAGAATGAAATCATACTTTACCCATAAAATATAGGCATATCAAATCATGAATAAATCATAGAAAACATAAGACATAAAGGTAACTTGAGGCATTCATAACATTCTTACGTAGGGAGTAACCCTCTTGGTTACGTTTGGAATACCCATCACAGTATATTCCCTAAATCTCTTCGGAGAAACCTTAACGTTTCACTCCTTCGTGTTACCCAATGCATTGGAGAGCTATATCGGGCTCACCCGCCCTTAGTTTATCACGGAACCACCCATTCTTCATAACAATGCCCAAGAACCATAACATAATCGTATCACATAAACATGAATAAAGGAAACATAACATTTCCACATTTCAATCACAATATAACATTTTAGGATATTGAAATAATGAATCCATTCAAAAAGAAACCATTTCCAAAACCATTTAAAACATTTAATAAAGAGATTTTTGAATCAAAGTGTCCCATACCACCTTGAATCTTTTAACATTTTAAACCATTAATATCCATATAAATAAATCCTTAAAACCATTTTGAAAACATGGATATTAATAAGAACAAATAATTAAAACATTTAAAATGATATTTTGGTTAAAGGGGTTTTACCAAAATTAGAGACACTTGAATACAATAATCGAGGAATAACATTTAGTCAGAACTTTATAATATCATGAGAATAAAAGGATTCATGATATAATACTCCAAAGGATAGTATATACACCATATAAGAGTGAATTGGTGCATAACAACAATGAACCCTCAATAGAAATGTCAAATGTGATGAAATCCCTTATAAAGAAGGTATCCTTAAATTAAGGACAAATAAATCTCAAAAATATGTGTGACAAATATATATACACCCAATATAAGTGGATATTAAGTGTAAAACAATAAAAGGTCATTCACACATATTCAATGGATGACATATTCAATGACTATAAGTTGAACCCAAAGAAATCGAAATTGGGTTAAAAAGTTCCCTTGACAGCCTAACGACATCACATCAAAATGAGTTGATGAGAGATAAAAAGTGTATCTCATCACTTGGACATAAAATTTACTTCAATAAGGATGTATGAGAACATATCCCAACATAAAAATATGTAAATTAAAAGACCCAATAAAAGAAGTCTTTTAAAAAAGAGGAGGGTGAAAGGTTCCCTTACCGACTTGGGTATCTTTCAAAACATACACCCCATGAAGAACGACAATAGGTCATTGATGTAAATACTCATAAACGAAAGTATATTACACAAAGAGTAGAATAATGGGCAGTACATACACCACTCAATGGAATTTGTGGCAAATGTAGCATAAATCTCATGGGAATAAAAGTGAGATGAAAAATCCCTTACGAAAACTCAGCAGCCTAACGACGCCACATAAAACTTCCGAATATGGATTGATGAGATCAAATAGAGTATCCCATCATATTAAAATAGAACTTACAGCAAGTGGAATATAAAATAAAATCCCCCAACATTGCAAGGAGGAGTTTAAAAGAAGTGACATAAAGGAGAGTACTTAAAAAGAAAGAGAGAGGTTAGATCTCTTACGAAAGTTCGGCAGCCTAACGGCGCCACTCAAAACTTCCAAAATGGATTGATGAGAGAGAATAGGGTCTCTCATCACATGAACATAAAAATTACAGTAGGATTAATATAAAAGAACATCCCAATCATAAGAAAGATGAGCTTAAAAGAAATGACATAAAAGAGTGTACTTAAAAAGAAAGAGAGTTGTAGGATCCCTTACCTCGGGTCCGACTTGACTCGATCGTTCTTTAATCTCCTGAATAATAAACTTGAGTTAATTTATAATTACTTAAGAACCTTTTTCAAGTTCATTAGTACTTTTATACCACTTATTACCATGTCATAAACATTATGTAATCATTTAAGTTAATAATATTTGTTTTGCCGATATTTGGTTCTTAAGTCGAAAGTGGACTTCTTACAATTACATGTTGTTCGTGTGGCCAAATGTTTATTATATCCAGAATTGTATTCATTATGTAGATATCATATATGTCATATATATCCAGTACATTCATGCATTTATAACATTACATAATCATTTAGAGGTAAGAAATGAAATGCACCGTTCATGGAGACGGTAAGCCGTACGTACGCATGAACGCTACTTTCATTTCTATTTCGTATTTTATAGAATGGAATAATAATTATATAAAGGTATATTATAATTACAGTATAATATCATATATAATATAATATTTCCATCCTTTATACATCCCACATATGGTATTTAACGAATCAAATCACTTTGAGGGGGCGGTAGTCCGCACTTCCTTAAATGAAGATATCGCGTATACCCATAATGGAAGCCATAAAGGTAAGACAAAAATGAAAAATACAGAATCATAAATAAAAAATAAACATATTATATATCATATATAAAAATAGTGACATCATAATGGCCACCTTTGAAGGTGTTAAATGAGTATTGAACAATCATCGTTTCGGGAGGCAGAATTTCACCATCCACGGAAACCGTATGTTCTTTAACCATTTGATGTAGTTGTGTGAGAGTGTAGCTCGAATAAATCTTATAACAAAATCCTAGTATATTTAAGATACTGGTGTTTTTACAAAATAAGTAAATAAAAAGATTTTAGGGGGTTGGAGAAGCAAAATAAAAGAAATGAACATGAGAGAGTGAATTACCTTTAAAAGTGTAACTCCTTTTGATTTGAGCCTAAAGGCTTCCTTTGAAAGGATTATTCCCAAAGGGAATCCTCTAGGATGAGTATAGGGATGTGGAGAGAGTAAATGGGTAGGGGTTGTCCGAGCCAAAGGCTTGAGGAGTGTGTTAAATGAGGTAGAGGTGGGGGCCTTTTATAAGAGGAGAGGAGGGGCACTTTTGGAAAGTAAAGAAATATTACTTTATTTGAAAATGTGTTTCGGTTTCAAAAGGTCCCACATTGATATAATTCGTGGATAAGGTGATAATTCTTCTAAATCCACTCATCCAATTGGTTTTGGACATGTGTAGTTCATAGATGTTACATTATCTTTCCATTTTATTTAAATCGTCAAATAATGAT
This sequence comes from Viscum album, assembly GCA_963277665.1. NCBI lineage: Eukaryota > Viridiplantae > Streptophyta > Magnoliopsida > Santalales > Viscaceae > Viscum > Viscum album. Next base: position 681,214,461 of record OY728147.1, read on the forward strand.
GTCATCGCTGCATCATTATTATGTCATAAATAATTTAATTTATTTAATGTCTAAAAATTATAAAAAAAATACTATGATGTAGGAAATATTTTTATCTTTCCAATGACTATTTATAATAAAAATTTGGACCTGTGTAACCCTACTTAAAAATTGTTTTAGTAAAACAACTCATGTTTGTGTCAATTTAATTTTAACATTAAATAAAAAGTTATTTATGTCATTTCCCAACCAAAGTGTCTCCATGGGGTCCCCAAGTTGTCCCATGGCTTGTCTTGGTCGGCCATGACTCACACAATAGGTGTAGGACAAGTGTCATGGTGTTTTCACATTCTTATAATATCATTTTTACCTTAAATTACACTAATTACCTCTAATCGCGATTAAGAACTTAATAAGTTACTATTCACCAAAAAATTATTATAATCTCATTGAACCACATTTTACTTCTTAATGACAACCATGTATGTCGGATTTTTGAAAATCAAAACAAAATGATGGCAAAATTTCATTTAAACGGAAAATCAGTTTTTATAAGTACCACTTAGTGGTTTCACTATTCCTCAAAAATTGAAGTTTTTCAGAAAAATCCCAAAAATTCACCCTAAGCTACATTTGATATTCTGAATTCAAAAATGAAGTCCGTTTTACAAAATTCAGAACATATTAGTCACATTAATTAATTTAATAATTAATTCCCGCTTTCAGAGCAAATAGCGTGTTTTTATAAAACAATAAGTATCAAAAGATTGACACTAGTTTAAGTCTGATTTCAAAGTGAAATTAATTCCAACGACCACTATTGGATTTAATGGTAAAAATATTTTCTAATTTCACTTTAAAACCAATTAAAAATATTATCTAATCATATAAATAAATTAGATTAAAAAGTGGTTTTGAATTAAAACACAACATTCTACACTATTCATTAAAAAATGAACTTTATCGGAAAAATACCAAAAAATTACACAAAGTAAAATTTGATGTCCCGATTCTTAATAAGAGTTTTATTTGGTCCAAAAGAATGTATAAGAGTGATCAAAACTATATTTAATGACAGTTCTCCATTAAAAGGTGATAAGTGAACCTTTAGTGAAAACTAGGGCATATACACCAAAAATTGAATTCTTTCCGTATTTTAAGCCTTTAGCTTTTATTGGATAAATGTAAAAACATTTAAAAAACATATATAATCATATTTTAGTTATTTCTATCTATTCCCGCCATTACAACGGCTACATGTTAACTACTATTTAAAATAATATTATTTTATTATTAGAGTGCAACGTACGATTCCCAAGAAACTCGTTGTTGCGTGTTGGGTACGCCATCGAGCATAGCGTCACCTTTAAAGTCATATTAATATTTTATTCACAAATATGGATAAATATGAAAATTTCATATTCATTATTTACCTAGGGTGTTACATTATTTCAAGTACGTACCTCTCTGTGCAAGTGGTTTTCAAAAACGTTGGATTTCATGAAAAGAAAATGTCTCATTTTTAGTAAAGTGTTTTATTCTCTTCAAAAGGACTTCTTTAAGAAAGATTTTTCTTAAAACGTTTTTAAAACCCCTTTCTGGGCATTTTTTCTCACCCTACGTTTTTGTTTAAAATTTTTCAGGCATGGTTGGTACTAATGAAGTTAATCAGAAGCAGCTGGTTTCCCAGAATCCTGAGCCTCGCGATCTTCTATAGTAATGGGACATGATATACAATTTGTGATGATGTAATGAAATGTTAAGTATATCATGTCTCATTAAGCACCATGGGTTTGGGGGGCGCTACATCTGGAGTAATTAGTCTAGAATAAAAACAACGTAAATATAGACAAAGGATTTTAGAAGGATCCTTTGCGCGATCCTTTGCAAACTTGATGAACTCTTTCACTCCATTATCACACTCTATTGTCAAAGGATTAGTATCCATCCAATATTTATTCATCTCTATCCTATTTTAATCTCAAATATTATTATTTATGATTCAAATACACAAAACAAGACTTCCAATTATAGTAGATGATAACCACTTCCTTATAAAAATAGAGATTAATAGATCCTAACCATTTTCAATAAAAACATTTCCAAGGCACCATTTAAATAATTTTCCTTTCTCATTTAATATGAAACAATCCAAAGAAGGATCCATGAACCCTAATCCTCCACAACTCAATACCTATAATTTCAAGGAAATATCTATTTTCCATAAAAACCATTTTCTATTTTTACTCACACCAAAACCCCTTTCAAATACATTTTCCATTACCCACACATTTGAAAAATTCAATTTTTATGAAATAGAAGAAGAGCATACAGTTAATAAACCAACTTCATGGGTCGATCCCCCTTTGAAAAATCAAACATAAACCAAGATTAATTTCAAAACATGCCTTTAATAATTTGAGAAACTTACAACTCATATTTAAAAATTCACAACAATCCAAACATGCTAAATTTTTATGTCTCCTTTTTAAAATCTACACCCAAACCCATTCGCACCTCTAGTGCCTTTGAAAACATATTTCACACCCTTCAAACAACCCATAATACCCTTTATAACAAGTATTAAATTACAACACACACAAAACATAACCGTTTCCTTTATTAAAATTCATTTCAAACACATAGGCATGCAAAATAATAGAACCAACAACACCTAAATAGGCCAACTATCCACCGCAAAACTCACCAAGTCACATTCACAAAATAATGCATACCATGTAATATAATATGAATAGAATAATATAGATAAAGGTTACCCCACACCACTTTCCTGCTGGTATGAAACTCTCACACCCAAACGTTAAACATCCTGGTGCTCTCATCTCTTTCATATACCACATCAACCCATAAGCATGGTAACATCACATCTCACCCATAGACACTAGGGACATCAAATCATAATCACTATCATAACCAAAGTAGTAGGGTATTGTGAACATCCATGACATAAATTTTTTTCCCTCCTCCTACCATGCACGGACCCCACCTAAATCCTCCCCATAAGAATAATCATATCATACCTTGCCCAAAAACACCTGGGCCACTGCCCCACAAGCATGGTCACATCTCGCCAAAAAACACATGAGCCACCACCCCAAAATCATGGTCACATGTCCCCTAAAAAAACATGGTCTACCACAACCACTATCTAATGAACTTACAAACCTTTGTCCATCACAGCCTATAAAATACCTACCTCACCTGGAAGAGAGAGCGGGAAAGAGCGGGTACCCAAACATCTGTCCTCCTCACTGAATGTTAGAAAAAACACCGGTCATGTGACTATTTGGGTTTCAAAACATAGTGCTTGACATGGGTAGGGTGCATACATAAATCATGAATAATATACAAGTATATACATATAGCCACACACACAAGCCCAACCTATGGGTTTACAACCAAATTCTAACCAACTCACAACATTGCCATTATTATTTCTACCTCTAAATGCATAACACTACACAATAATCCACAATACTCATTTCAAATTTCCAAAAAATTCACATTATCCAACCAATTAATTTCATTATTTAGCATCAACCACATTTAACCACACAACCCACTATTTAATTAATTATCAGTTGATTCCATCCCATTAACCAAACTAACCCATTCCATTTAAACCATTATTAAAAAGTTATTAATTCCATCACTACCCAATCATTTAGCACAAAGAAACCATCACCACACCACTTCAAAAACCACAACCAAACAAACCACCTCACTACCCAAAAAGCACACCAACAAACCACCTCACTGCCCCAAAATCACAGCCAACAACCATCATCCACACATTTACCAACCAAACATTGCCACCCCACAAGAATGTCCCACATCACAACAAATCAATATCATCTTACATATTTACAAAGGGTCTTTGATCACATTCCACTTTATTTTTTAAGGGCTTTATCAAACAAACCATAATCCAAGGGAAACCATTTTATTATCTAAATGTAAGTGGTCAGCTAATTTCCATATTAGGGTGATATCACAATAATCACAACAAAATAAGTAATCACATATCATATTATTGAGTGTAAATAAATCCCCCAATGATGATAATTTTCAGTTGATTATCTATCTTGTGCAATCATAATATCATAAATAACAATAAGGCTGTAAAAACTTGAAAATAAAACCCCTTTACCCTTTAATTTTAATTTTTAAATTCCTTATCTTTTATTAAGCCATCACGACCATATTTTATAGATTAACATGATCAGAAACCCCTTCCTCATGATACACAATAAAGAGAAATGATGGATTACATACCTCAATGAAGCTTTAGAACTCATTTCACACCACGAGGTAAAGAAGAAATGTCCTCCAACCACAATTGCACCATGAGAAACCACTAATCAACCTACTGAACCAAAAAATCATCAAAACTTAGCCTAAACACACAACACAATAAAAACCAAACTAAACCACCATAGTGAATATTATAATAAGAAAAAAAGGAAAAAAATGAGGATGAGCGGAGAAATCACCAAAGATCAAAGATGGGAAGTCGAGAATCAAACCTCATCAAAAAGAATCCCAAACACTTGAAGTAGGGTTTACGGGGAGTAGGGTCCAGTGGGAAGGAGGAAAAGTAGGGTTCACGGGGAGGAGGATCCGTGGAAGGGGTTTGATGGGGAGGATAAGGAGTAGGGTTCACGATGGAGGTCTGACAAAGAGAATATTGTGTGTATGGGGGGGGGGGGGTTGTCGCAGGGGTACAATACCATGAGAGTTTGAGGGCATGATAAATAGAGGGCACTGTGCACCCCATTTTATAAAATGGCACTATGGTTTTATCAGCGCTATTAATTAGCGCTGATAAAGAATTATCTTTATCAGCACTTTTTGCTTAGCTCTGATAAAAGGTGGCGCTTCCCTTGCCCATTTTTGTAGTAGTTTCAAATAACTAAACCGAGAAAATTTCATATTCTAGGAGAAGTTTGTGGCAGATTCAATTTGGAAGTTCACGAGGTTGAGGTATGCATGATAAGGTTGGAAGGAGGAGTTCCTTATGTTGTGAAAGGGGAGAGGATACAAAATAAAACCAATGAAATTTCATTTATATATTTTCATAAAACTATGAATATAGAGGAAGACTTCCTAGTTGTTTAGACACATCATTTGAAACCAACTAAACAATTGGAGGAATGTGAGAAACATTTAAAATAAAAAGAAAATAATGCGGTCTTATAAAACAAGGTGTATGTTGATGAGAAGTTATCCACAATTGGAAACTTGAAGATTCAAAAAACTAAGGTTGAAATAGTTGTTCAACACAAAGGCAATGTTCATGGGAAGAAAACATTTTGTTAAACTGATGAGACTAAAAAAAAAAGAAAGATTCCAAAGCAATATTCCCATGCTGATATTGGTAGAAAAGAATGTCCTAGATTGAGAGGAAGCTCTCAGTATGAATTTTAATTTTGAGAAACCAAGAGGTATCTCTTTATTTTCTATTATTTTATATGTTTTGATTTAAAAATTAATTGAATTTAAGGAGATGTTTGAGCCTGTCATTTCTGGACAAGATGATGAGATTTATCCTTATGAAGTCTACTAACTTCCATGATATGGAAGAAAAGTGTGCATTCCTTCAGGGGGATATTTTTCTCTAACACCTTAACTTTCTGATGTTTTTGTTTAAGTATCTTATGGAATTATAATTTAAGCGATTAATCTGATTACATACTAAACCATGAATGAGAATTGAGATATTCTGAGCATGATTCCACATGCATGTAGTTTATGGATTTCTTTGACATATTTGGTTTCATATCTCTTGTTTTCTACTTTGGAATAGCCCACATATACTTAGAGTTGATTAAAAAATATCTATTTTCTAAGAGAACCATGTGAGATCATTCCTATACCAGAATAAAAATTAGATCAGATGAATTCCCCAATTATCCTTTGCATTTGATTGTAAAAAGGGGAGAATTTTTTGAGCACACATATTGAATTTTGAGAAGGATTTTGACAACATGGGGAGATTTTTGGGCCTAGTGCTGCATTTTTTGTCATTAATGTGTCAACATGTGTTTAATGAGATGTGGATTAAGTGGTGATTCCTAGATAATTGTTATGAATTCCTCAAATGGAATTCGATGTCACTCTTGGACAATTCTTCTTAAAAATACGCCGATTGTTGGACCGGGTCATTAATGCTTAAAGGCATGTGCTCAGAAGTTTTTTACATCAGATACAATAATTTAAGTCCATTAAAAATGAAATTTCATAAATAATAATTAAATAATACTACTGAATTAAGTTTTAATGCATGTGGATGTGCAGAGGAGACGCCACCATAAGGAGCGGAATGACGATAGGGGGGTTTGGATTTTCTAGCTTGTACATGGTGTGCTATGATTGATATACTAGAGGGAGTCACTTTTGAGTTTCTATGAGGGACATGATAAAAGAGGACATTGTTCATCCTCTTTAAAAACATACAGAAATTTCCTTCATCGTTTGATCATAGTGATCTCAACCATCTATTGATTCCCACAAAGCACATTTAGAAATATGATGACCCCACACTGTATATTTGAACTCAGTCAAACATATTTCAATTTTGCTCATCATCTTCTTCCTCCTGACAATTCCTTTGATTTCATGAGCGAAGACACCGACCACCAGGAGTGGTCAAACCAATCCAGTAAGGATGAGTTCAGTTAATCAAACCAAGAACGGAATGAATCTTCATCATTCATGCCTTTTATGAACATAGGATAGAACATGAAGCATTATCAAGAATGTTCAGCAGTGCGAGAAGCTATCATGTGATGATCTTTTGATCTCATGATCGAATAAAGACACTCCCTGAGACATCACGACAGTCACGAGACAACTTTGATGATATCATAGAAAGATTTAAGATCACATGAAAATACAGTATTTAAACTTGAATTATGATTTGAATTATTTGAGAATTTTATGGTGATGTCTACTGAGGCAATCTCCTGATTAACATAGGGATCATGCGAAGAAGACATATCGTTCTCATGAATCACATGATCATTCCAGTGCTACATGGATAAGTAGAGGCTCTAATCATTCATAATATCCCAAAATATTTGGGATGCTTGAATAATTTTTCACATGGAATAAAAATTTTAGGAACTATCTTCTATAAATAACGACCCTTGATCGAATGAAAGTGTTGTTGAAACCATGAAAAACAAGAGAGAGAGATGGATTTTGTGTAAACAGAGTAGCCACAAGATCCTTTCTCATGAAGGAGAAGTTTCTTGCAAGAAAAACGTCTTGAAAAGAAGAAGGTATCCATGGATATAATCTCTTATCATGTGAAAATAAACCATGAACATATTGTTGGGGTGTAGTGGAGGTGTGTGGTACCTCAAACACACAAAACAGAATCAAACGGAGCAACACAAGAGATTTTTTACGTGGTTCGGTGGTATGCCTACATCCATGAGAGAAATGGGGTGCTTCTCTATTTCACTCTCTCCGATGGAGGATCACCAATACAGATTACACCACACATAGCTCATCCGTTCATGGGATTAAAATCCCGTTTAAATAGATGAATGAGAAAACAAGATTTCTCCTGGTTGGTGGGTAGTTTAGCTACCCAGGAAAAATCTCCCACCGCCTGCTGCTTCCACCACCGTGACTGCCCACCAAAGGATAGCTCCACCATGCTACTGCAGTTGTTGATGACCAAGGAAAAACTTGCTACCAACAACACCTCTTCCTCCACTAAAAAGTCTCCCATAATTGGGAGTGGCCCCCATAAATCTTCCCCTCACGACCAATTTGGGGTAGAATCTTGACCTTCAATCTCCTTGCAGGTTTCGAAAACTTCATCAGAAAATCGAACATGCTTCTTCACACCAGATGACATGGCACTTCCACCATCTTCACTCGATATCAGGCTAACTGCGGTCCCCATCAAATGATACAACCCTCGGCACTCCTTCCCAGTAAAATTCGCTGCATCCCCACGTGAGACTTCCAATACTCCACCTACTATGGAAATCTTGAACCCTTTTGCATTGAACCTACTTAATGATACCAGGTTCTGTCTTATCCTAGGAACGAATTTCACATCAGCCAATTTACGTACTCCTCCATCGGGTGTCTTCAATTTCACCATCCCGACTCCTTGAACCTCGCATGTTGACCCATCACCAAGTCTCACCAAGTCTCGTAGCTGCTAAAAAGTATCAAATGAACCTCTCATCGTACATATGTGTGTCGAGCTCCCTGAATCCAAAACCCATCCATCTTCCTTTGGATTTTGAGCTTGCTCGTTCTTCCTTCTCAAAAAACGACATTCCCACTTCATGTTCCCGAATCTTTTACAGTAATGACACTGCACTTCTCCCCATTCAACTCTCCCATCTAAGTGCATGCTTCCTATTGTCATGCAAATTTCATCATCTGCTGATAATCCTGTGATGTTCACATCCTCCTCTTCAACTTTCTTCTTCCCAGCAATGTACCGTTTGCGCTCTCCAAAATCACTTTTATAGTGACTTTTTTTCTCGCACCAAAAACACGTGATTTTTCTAGGATCATGTCCCCTAGATTTTGACCACCATTATTTAACTTCTGACTTCTGATGTCAGCTCCTCCCATGCTGATCATCTTGCATCACCATGATTTGCTCGCCTGAATGCATCACGGGTCTTCAGAATGCCTCCGAATCTTGAAGTGATTCCATCACATCGTCCAGCTTCAATGTCTCCTTCCCCACAAGCAATGCAGTCACAAGCCCATCAAATGAGCTTGGTAGGGATGATAAAAGAAAAAGCGCTTTATCTTCCTCTCCAACCTTCACACCGAGCCCCAATAACTGCGTCAGGATCTTGTTGAATTCATTGGTGTGATACAACAAATTCGTTCCCTCATCCATGCACAACTGGTACAATTTCTTCTTTAAAAACAATTTGTTGGTGAGAGACTTCTCCATATACTACTGCTCAAACTTCTTCCAGATCTCCTTCGGTGATGTCTCGTCCAACTCCAAGTACTTTACCTCATTCACCAGACATAGCTGAATTGTGCTGATGACCCGCATCTCGAGCTCTTCCCAATCATCGGCACTAGTTGTCTCAGGCTTTTCTCCGATCAACAGTCTGATCATGCCCTACTGCACCAAAAGATCTTTCATCATGATTTGGCACAAGATGAAATTATTTCGACCATCGAACTTCTCGATCTCAAATCTTGGTAGTGCTCCACCACCCGTCATCGGCGCCGTCACAAAACGTGATCACCACCGTCGATGGTGCACCTCTTTGAAACCACCTAATAGAGTGAAAATTTTGAAAAACTAACTATACGGATGCGTCCGAAATGGTCTAAAAAGTTGGAATCGACTCTTGGATTGCCGAAATCAGACATCGATTGGCCGAGATATCGCCAAAACAAACTCAATGGTCCTTATTTTCTGCTGATGTGGCGCTGACGTGGCACGCTAGAGTTCCTGCCAGAATCTCGCCGGAATTGTTTTCGGTGGCGTGAACAGTGTCGTCTTCTCTGGCACGGGGGTACTGTTCACCTGTGGGTTTGACCAAACTTTGACCAAGATTACCGGGCTTATTTCAACTCCGTTTTTATCACCACTTACGCCGTTGGAATCATCTCACCATCCTCTTCATAGATCTGGCCTCAGAACAATTTTCTGACTAACTTTAATTTTCTGGCCACCAGAAAATTCACTGCGGGCTCACTGTCTCACCTCTGTTCGCTCCGACTCAACTCTGATACCACTTGTTGGGGCGCAATGGAGGTGCGTGGTACCTCAAACACACAAAACGGAAGAAAACAGAGCAACACAAGAGATTTTTTACGTGGTTCGGCGGTATGCCTACATCCACAAGAGAAACGGGGTGCTTCTCTATTTCACTCTCTCCGACGGAGGATCACCAATGCAGATTACACCACACACAGCTCATCCATTCATGGGATTCAAATCCCATTTAAATAGAGGAATGAGAAAACAAGCTTTCTCCCAGTTGGTGGGTAGTTCAGCTACCCAGGAAAAATCTCCCGCCGCCTACTGCTTCCACCACTGTGACTGCCCACTAAAGGATAACTCCACCATGCTGCTACGGTTGTTGCCGAACAAGGAAAAAATTTCTGCCGACAACACCTCTTCCTCCACTGCAAAGTCTCCCCTAATTGGGAGTGGCCCCCACACATCTCACGTCCTATGAGGGAGTTTTGATAGACCCGCGGACAAGGCTTAGATCTTGTGAATCACATCTTGTTTCCCTGAAGAAAGGAAGAAGAATTCAACAAGACATTACTATCTTGAGAAGGATTTTAGGAGACACCCACAAGACCTTAGATCATCTAAATGTTTAGAGGAGAACTTTTGGAAATAATTTTTGTTACGTGAAAGATAGCCTATGATCCAAACAGTTATCGTGAAGGGGTTGAGGAGACACTCCGTGTCTTGTGAAGCACTTGAGGAAACACCCGCAAGACAACTAGGTACTTCAAAGTGATTGAAACAAAATCCATGAACAATATTATTAGAATATTTCAAATAACATGAGGAGATATACACATGACACCTACATCATGTGAAGATAGTGATACATCAACCTGTGGACAGTGTGTAAGATATTTTGAAGCGTTAGTTTGCTTGTGCAAAGACATTTGGAAAGCCTCAATTAGATTTCCTGAAGGTAGTAACAATATCATATAAACTTGATTGGATCATGTGATTCACATAATACACTAAATAAAATAATAATAAAAAGGTTTCATTCTATCCATAAAATCCACACAAGAGTAATAGAAATACCTGAAATAATTCAAATTCCTTGCAATCCATGCATGGCGTGTACTTGGTTGAAGTGAGTTGATAAATCAAGAAGAATAAAATTTTGGTTTGTGCAAGTAGGATCCTGTATAAATTATTGAAGAATATTTTGTGCACGTATTTCACACACTTCATTGAGGTTGTGTAACATCACAATACCCTATTTCAATTAATTCTCTTCTCTTTATATGTTTTCCTATTTAATTGTGTACGTATTGGGACTCCAGGGTATAGAGAGAATTTTCTGGGGAAAATGACCTAAAGTTCAGGGATGTGTATTGGCTTGAATTTTTGGTGTCCTAGTATAAATGTATTGAAGTCTTTGTGTGGTTCTCCCAGAGTTTGGAGGATTATCTAGTTCATTATGGAGTTTTCTACTATACGCCGGATGATTACACAACATGTAAAGGGGTTAAACACAATGTACTTGGTCACCGGACACAAGTCATAAAATGTGTACACATCATGAAAGGATTACACTTATTGTAATGGTTACATGACATGTATTTCCAAAAGATCAATTTTAAATAAAAAGGTGATGGGTTTACAGTGTACATGATCTTTATGGATTACATCAAATGTATTAGGATTATACACCAAGTAATTGTCCAAGAATAACTTTTTAGGGTGTCGTGTGAGTGATTTTTCTTTTCATTATCCCATAGATATTTTTTCTCATAACCTAGAAGGATCATATGGTGATTTTGGGAGTCTCTTTTCAATCCGCATTGATCTTCTTAACATTTGATCAACATTGAGGTTGGTTCATATCTCTCCAGGTGAGTAGGCCTTTCTGCTTCTTTGTTGATCTGATCATGGTTGCGTTGTGGAGTTGTGTTATCGGATTCATTGATCTGTAATGATTTTTCCTCTTGTTCCACTTCTAGATATTTGGTTTGATTTTGTTCTAGAGTTCATTTACATTTTTGGTTGTGTTACGGTGGGTTTGAATTCTGGAGGCATGTTTTGTTTCATCTTCTCCTCTAATCCTTTGGTTAAATTGAATCAATTATATGATGTGTATATTGATTCTAGGGCCTCCTTTTTCATTGTTTCATTCTCTTGTTAGTGAATCCTTTATGGGCATATGTGACCCTGATTTTAGCGGTAGGTGGTTCCATAATTAGCTGGTGTTGGATGAATTATATTGATCATGTTTTTAATAAAATGATTTATAAATGAATTGGCATGATTATTTTGTGTGTGAAAATGTAATTTTGATAAAAGGTTTGTTTTCCCTAGTTTTTGGTAAATAGAAAAAGGGGTATTTTCAAATTATTAAAATGATTTATGAAATTCATCACATGGGAATCCTTCGGAGTGTTGAAGGAAGGTTTAACTTAGGGACATCATCCATGTTACCATTAGGGTATTTTCTCATGGGGATTTTCTATGCTCCCTAGGCATGCTGTTCTAGGGACTTGTTTGAAATTGTTGGGAGGTTCAACCATGGGGTGTTTCTCCACTCCTAATGCCAGTGTTCTAGGGACTTGTGGTGCATTAGTAATTTTTTGTGGTATGAGTAGTCTGCTAGCCTAACCTATTGAGTTCCTTGGTGTGATTTACATGTTATTTGGCCTCAAATTTATTTGGTTTTTTGACATTCATGATTTGGATTTCAAATGGATATTCCTACCTTTTTTTTGGAATTGTTAGAAAAGGGATTTTTTTTTCCAGTGATTTTGATAAAAAATAATTTACTATTTATCTGGACATGTTTTATTTGAAATGATCTTACTTGAACTGTTTGTATGAAGACCTCTTCTAGAACACCTCAGTGGGACCATACTGAGCCTGTTAGATCACATCCTACACACTTCTTTGGTAGTGTGTAAACCTTTTTATATATTTTGACATAGGTAAAGTGAGGCGATGAGGTTTTGGTCACTTGAGTCTTGGTATATGGATGGTGAGATGGTTAGGTTTTCAAATGCTATCACATGGAGTATTTATATTTCCTATTTTTCTGGTCCTTTTTCGTTGTAATTGTACTTAGATATTGTTCTAATCTTGTTTTTTTGGTTACCACTATCTTCATTTAGTTATGGAATATATATTCCTTACACTTTTGTATATTTATATATACGTGTTCCATGTCGTTGCTTTAGTCTAGGCAAAATCATTCCCTCTGGTTGTTTTGCGATGCTTGGGTGCTAGTCGTTAACATGTTGGGATCATGAATTCCCTCCAGGTATGTGGTGTATCAGGTTGGGTACTAGTTTGAGAGGGTATTCGAGCCTGTTTTTTATAGTTTGGTATCAGAGGTGGTCTCTCCTCAAGAATCCTTTACTTGGGATGTCTTTTAGACTAGATATAAGATTGTCGAGACTTGAGATCTATATTGAAGGAAGCTCCAGGTTAGCTATTTATATGATGATACTTAGGTTACCATGTGATATTGGGACGTGTGTCTCCTATTTTGTGTTATTGTAGTTGATCTTAGTTTTTTATTATGTATTTCAAGTTTGAACATAGATTTTACTGTTGTATAATCATTTTGTTTGTTTCTATGTGTAGCCAATATGCCTCTGAGATATATTCGGTGAGTTCCATGGGAGGGTGGAGATTATGACCCCGAAGAAACCCTCCAATGGATTATAATTTAATTGTGGAAATCGATAAAGATTTTTGAGTTGTTGACTAGAATGTGACAAAAGTTCAGAATGCAGCTTTTGAGGTACAAATGGGAGTTTTAGGAGAAAGGGATTGATCACAGAAGTTCTTTTGTGAGAAGACACCATCTATTAAACGTACGATTAAACCTCAAGAGGCAGAGGACTGTATTGAAAAGTTTGATCAGATCATTGAATTCCTAGAAACAACTGACAGTATTAAGGTGAAGTTTTATGTATTCATACTTGATGGTCCTAGAAATCGTTTTTGGGATTCCATGGTACAAGAAGATATGCATGTGGGCTTTGACTTGTATGGTTTCAAGGATATCTTCTTCCAGTAGTTTTATCCAAAGTCGATATTAATGGAGACATCTCTGGAGTTCCTTTATTTACATAAAGGAGAGTGTACAATGTCAATATTTAAAAATAGGGGGTTTTTGAGCTGGTTCATTTTACACCAATGGTTGTAAAGAATAACCAGTCGAAGGCTCATAAGTACCCATAGGTTTTGTGACTAGATATCACATCACATGTATTTATGCTAAATATTTAAACCTATATGGTGAAATTGGATATGGGTATGATAGAATAGATGGACACTACAGGAAATGATATATCTACCACCTATTCTCTTCCACACAGTGGAAGCTTTAGTGGTGTTCCAAGGAAAAAGAGAAAGTGGCGGGATCATCATAGGAGTGGTAGAGGTGGTTCTTTGTGGAAGGCCTCCTAAACACCTTTTGGTTATAGATATTAGTGTGCCTCTAACTTTCAATTATTATGGAATGTTCATACACACCCTGTGTTATTTTCCTTCACCTTCTAAGATGTGTAATAGATGTGTATGTGATGGTCATATATAGTATTTCTATCATCGTATGTCTATTCCTCTATATAGTCAGGTATTGTTGGCTCCAAAAAAACTGCAATGCAATTAGATGCTTTAAATACTATAGGGCTCTATTCACAGGCCTTTGGATTGAATCACCTTCACGAAATACATAAATTTATAGTGGAGGTAGATATGGGTCAAGTGACAGTGAGAGGTACCATATTTATTTCATCCTTAGTAGAAATTAATTTATTTGATAATAGTGCTTCCCAATTATATCAAGCTATTTTGTTGATATAATTACCCATACAAAATAACTCATGCAATTTTTATGGATTTAGAGACACCTCTTGGGAAGAAGAATGATCAGGGGATTAGATGTCCTTCTTATGTGTTGTATATCACTGATACAGAGCTAGTATGATATTTTCTTGTTCTCGATATGAATATATTTGACGTCATTATTGGCATGGATTGGATTTTCACTCATCGATCTGAGTTTGATTTTTATCACCAGTGTGTATCATTTCATGAGGTCGATGGGATCTCGTGTGTGTTCTAGGGAGAGTGGCATCTGAGTTCTAGTTGTGTAGGACCATCCCACCCAGATCTCAGAAGTTTTTTTCTACTATTATAGTTAAACCTGATTATGTTTCCACTATTGTTGATATTCCCATTATTGTAGGGTATTTTCTTACAATTTTCCTAAATGATTTCTTTGGTATTCCTCCATAGAGGTAGGTAGAGTTCAAGATAAACCTGGTTCCAAGAACGAAGCTGATGTTGATACCTTCTTATCATATGGAATCCGTATATTTTTAAGAGTAGAATATTATCTTGGAAGACCTAGTGATAAAATGGTTTTGTTCACCCAAGAGTTTCTCCTTGGGAAACCCAATTCTCTTTTCCAAGAAGGTAGATGGTTTTGCTCTAATTGTGGGTAGACTATCAAAAGTTGAACCATCTAACAGTGAAATAAAATTTTCATTTTCCTTGTGTGGATTATTTTTTTGATAAATTAACAGGGGGAAAGTGCTTCTTGATGATTGATCTTTGGTTGGGTTATCATCATCTTAGAGTTTGTGAGTTTGATATACTAAAGAAATCTTTCAGAATAAGGTACATAAATTTTGAATACCTTGTGATTCTGTTTTGTTTTACTAAATGTCCTAAAATTTTCATGGATTTGATGAATCAGATATTCCATCAGTATCTCGATACTTATTTCATAGTATTCATGGAAGATATTTAGGTATATCCAAGATTAAAGTGTGAGTATGAACACCATTTGAGTTTGGTTTTGGAAATACTGAGAAGTCACTATTTGTATAAAAATATTTTAAAATTAAACTTATGGATTTAAGAAGTGAAATTCATGGGGCATGTGATTTCTGAGTATGTCCTAGCAGTTGATCCTAAAAAGGTAATGATTTTATTTTCATGGGAAGATCCATGGAAGGTCTTTGAGATTTAGAGCATCATTGGTATTACTTGATAATTTCAATGGTTTGTCACGGATTTCTCAAAGTTATAATCACATTTAAATTCTCTTACTATGAAAGGGGTTAAATTACCAAGGGATGGAAAGTGTCATTCATGTTTTGATGATCTGAAAAGATTTCAGGAATTAGATCATATTCTGATCTTAACTGAGTCCAGTAAAGGATATATGGTTTTCTATGATGCTTATGGCACTAGTTTGGGTTGTGTTATCATACAGTATGATCATGTGGTGGATTACTTTTCTCTTCAACTTAGACCTCATGATAATAATTACCCCACTCATGATTTATATATTTCTATAGTTATTAATGATCTTAAGAGTTGGAGAAATTATATTTTTAGGGAATGATTCATACTATTTTCTAACCATAAGAGTTTAAGGTATATCTACTCTCAAAGGGACTTGAATCTTAAATAGATGTGATGGGTGGAATACTATTAAATGATTTACTTCAATATCACCTATACCCTAGGGAAGGGGATTGTTGTTATAGATTCTCTTAGAAATAAACTATAATTGCAAGCTATTTTGGAATCAGAGGAAGAGTGGAACCTTATGGAGATTTTTTCTCAATTTCATCTGGATTCTCAGGAGGATGTTTCAAGTGTTGTTATATCCCTTTTTAGTTATCACCATCTTCCCTTGAGTCTATTCTATGGAGTGATCAACATGATGTCGATATCAAAGGAATTCAAGAAACCCTATATGGTGGGGAGATCCTTTCTGGTTGGTCTCTCTCTTCAGATGGTGTTCTCAGCTTTGGGGATTAATTTTTTGTCCAAGCATCAGTGAGGAGATTAGTTTTGTCTGATTTTTAAAGATATCCGTGGGACATTCATCCAAACACTAAGAATATGTATTATTATATAATACATTGATTATGGTTTCTAGGTTTGAATTTTTAAATTGAAATTTTTTGGCCCCACTTAACACCTTCAAACAGATAATGGAAAAGAATTTGAAACCTTCTATATCACTTCAACCACTTTTGGTGTCAGTTTGGAAATAGGATGAGGTATCCATGTACTTTATTGTTGGGTAACCATAGACTCCCCAATTGAGTAATGATATCTAGGTTATGATTGATCGGTTGACAAAGTCTGCTCATTTCATTTCGATCAGGGACACCAATAAATTTGAGGATCTTGGTAAGATGTATATTTAGAAATTTGTGATGTTATATGGGGTTTTTTCTACCATTGTTTTAGATAGGGATCCTAGGTTTACTTCAAGGTTCTAGAAAACTCTCCATGATGTGATGGTGACTCAAGTCAGATTGAGTATAGAATATCATCCATAGACATATGGTCATATGGAGTGTGTTATTCTAATTTTAGAAGATATGCTTTGTAACAGTGTCCTGGATTTTAGAGGATATTGGGATAACCATCTAGGAAAGAATGATTTTTCTTATAACAACAGTTATAATTCATCAATCAGAATGTATCCTTTTGAGTCTTTCTTTGGCCACCCATGAAGATCACCACTTTATTGGGAAGAGGTGGGAGAAGCTTCTTTGGTGGGACCATGTTTGGTTCATGAGATATCTACATGGATTTGGGATATAAGTCAATATATGGTTATGATGTAGAGCCGGTATAAATATTATACGGGTTAATAGTGTCATCCTTTGGAGTCTTCTATAGTTGACCGGGTTTTCTTGAATGTTTCTCCTCGGTCGGGTCACCGTTGGATTAGAAAATAGGGAAATTTGTCTCTAAGATACGCGGGATCGATTGAGTCCATTGGGTGGTTTGGGAAGGTTGCTTATTGGTTGTAATTTACATCTTAGTTTATTGGAATTCATGAATTTTTCCACATATCATAGCTCATGACGTATCATCCAGATCCCTTTCACATTCTGAGTTGAGAAAAGATTGAGTTAAAGCCAGATGTTTCCATTATTGAGCATCTAGTTGAGATCATTTACTATCAAGTGAAATTATTTCATAGAAAGTATATTCCATTGGTGAGAGTGTTATGAAAGAACAAATTATATTCTACTAAGACTTTGGAGTGTGAGTCATTGATGATAGAGTCATAGCCTCACCTCTTTACCAGAGTTCATTATTCCACATGACATCTTGGGTATAGAAAGTATTA
Organism: Viscum album; assembly: GCA_963277665.1. Taxonomy (NCBI): domain Eukaryota; kingdom Viridiplantae; phylum Streptophyta; class Magnoliopsida; order Santalales; family Viscaceae; genus Viscum; species Viscum album. The sequence goes on from OY728147.1 coordinate 681,232,319, forward strand.
TGGAGGGAAGTTTGTAACATCACTTTATATGATTTCAATTAATTTAATTCTAATTAATTATTTTCCTCTTAATTGGGTGTCTTGGGACTCCTGAGGATAGATATAATTTTTAGGGGAAATGACCTAAAGTTCAGTGATGCGGGTTGGTTTGAATTAATGAATTCTAGGTATAAATGTGTTGAAGTCTTTGTGTGGTTCTCCTCATGTTCACAGTTCTCCATAGTTGGTTATCGAGTTTTATGTTGTATGTTGGGAGATTATAAGATGTGTAAAGGGGTTACATAATGTGTACTTGGTCGCCAGACACAAGTCATAAAATGTGTACAAAACATTAAAGGGTTACACACCGTTTAATGGTAACAAAACGTGTCATGAAAAAAGATATATTTTAATTAAAAGGTGATGTATTTTCTATAATATGTGATCTTCATGGATTACACGACGTGTAAAGGGACAACACGTTATGTAATTTTCCAAGAATAAATTTTTGAGGGAATCATGTGAGTGATGTTTCTTTTCATTCTCCCATGTCTCTTTTTGATCTCAAACTAGAAGGATTATCAAGTGATTTTAGGAGACTCTATTGGATCCAAATTGATCCATTCAACATTTGATCACCATTATGGTTGGTTCTCATCGCTCCAAGTGAGTAGTCCTTTATGATTCTCTATTTATTTGATCGTGGTAGCGCTGTGGAATTGCGTTATTAGATCCATTGATTCTTAATGATGTTTCCTATTTTTTCTCTACTAGATATATGGTGAAATATTATTTTGGGGGTGCTTCATTTTTTAATTGTGGTTTGATAGGTGTTCATTCTTGAGGTTTGTGTTATTTCTTCTTCCCCATCAAACCTTTGGTTAAATTGGGTCAATTATAAGATCTGAAGATAGATTCTTTGGCCTATTTTGTCATTATTGCATACTCCTATTGTTGGATCTTTTGTGGGATGTGTGATCATAATTTTTGTGGTAGATGGGTCTATCTCTAGCCTATGTTGGATTAATTTTATTGATCCATTTTTTATAAAATGATTTATAAATGAATTGGCATGATGTTTTTGTGTGTGTAAATGGATTTTTCATAAAAGGTGGGTTTTCCCTAGTTTTTGGTAAATGTAAAAGTGGATATTTTCAATTAATTGAAATTATTTATGAAATACAACACATTAGAAGCCTTTGTTACATAGTAAAAAGGTTTTTCTTAGTGTTATCATCCATGTTACTGTCAGGGGATTTTCTCATGGGGATTTTCTATTCTCCTAAGAACTGTTGTTATAGGGACTTATTTGACATTGTTGAGAGGTTCAATCATGTGGTGTTTCTCTAATACTTAGGTGTTCTAGGGTCATGTAAATCACTAGTCATTTATTGTGGTACAAATAGTCTACTAACATGAAATAATGATTTTGTTGGCATGATTTACTTATGATTTGTCTTTGAACTACTCTGTTTTTTTATATTCACGATTTGTCTTTGAAATTGATATACCTGTCTTTTTTAGAATTGTTGGAAATTCAAAATTATTAACCATGTATTTATGAAGAACATATTTACTTCTTTATCATGCATTGTTTTATTTGAAATGAAAAAACTTAAATTGTTTTTACAGATAATTTTTATGGAACACCTGGGTGGGACCCTACTGAGCCCGTTATCTCAAAACTTGTTCAATTATTTGGTTATGCGTAAAACTTTTTATGTATTTTGATGTAGAGAAAAGAAAGGCATTGCGGTGGGGTGGTGAGGTTTTGGTTAGCTGAGTCATGGTAACTGGATGGTGACATGGGGAAATTTTCCCACACTGTGTGGTTGGTTTTTATATTTTGTTCGTCCTTTGTAGTTGGACTTGTACTTTTAAATTGTTCTACTATAGTTTTTATTTTGTTTCCAATATCCAATTTCAGTTATGAAATATATATTTCTTTCATTGTTATCTCTTTATATATGTGTGTGTGTGTGTGTTCCATGTCATTCCTTAAAATTGGGTAAAATCATTCCATCAGGTAGTTATTTGATGCCTGGGTGCTAGTCACCAGCCTATGGGGATTGGTAATGCATTTTGGGTATGTGGAATATTAGGTCAGGTACAAGTTTTAGAGGGTAATCAAGTCATTTTTTATAGAATGGGACTTCATTCAGAAGGAAGAAGAGACCAAGCACCATTGCACCGATTTATCTGGTCATTAAGGGTGATAGGAATTTATTGATTAAGGATAGAAGACATCTTCAGTGGCCTTCAAAGATACATAGGGATTACATGATCCAGTGAGATACTATAAGATCGTAGTGCAATATTGAAGATCATCCTATAGTGGATCAGTGCTTCATCAGAGTTTATGCCTTCTAGTTAGTGTCAGGAGCAGTTTATGTCTTCTTTTAGGATCTGGGATCATAAGGAATCTCTCTATTGGAGACAAAGAATAACTCTTTCAGTTGGAGTTATACTAAAATTGATTTTCATGGTTGGAGATGGTGCATTTTAATCACTTTTTTGATAGTGAAGAATCCATGTTGGGGAACCAAAATGGAAATGAGTTGGTATTAATATTGAACCTCATAAACACTATGTTCTTCTCTCTCTATTACTTCCACTAAACATGAAGTGAGATTGAGAGATAATATTGATTGGATCCATAACCTTAACAAGTTTAATAGGTTGAGTTTGAATAGAAATAAATTCCCAAAATGAAACCACTGATTCACCCCTCCCCTCTTAGTGTTCAATCCATCCTGGGAAATTACACATGGTATTTTTAAGAGCATCTCATTGATAGATACATAGGTATTTATAGAGGCAGGAGAATTTGGTTCCATATTTAGTAGGGTCTTTTGAGATTATTGAGAGGATTATTGTAGGGGAATTCATACTAGAACTTTCTCAGTGATACAATATGATACATGATATATTACATAAATCTCAATTTCAGATATATTATCTTAATCCATTGTATGAAATTAATGTTGATGATTTTAACTTAAATTTTGATCCACCATTTGAAGAGGAACTTGTATGCATAGTGGAATGAAGTGATAAGATCTTTCATGCGATGATGGTGACCCATGTATTTTTGTATTGGTCAAAAAGGCATATCCAAGATGATAATTGAGAGAAATGGGTAGATATGTGAATATAGTGTCTATAAATATTCACTTATAGGGCTTAATAATGCTTCTGGAAGACAAAATCTGAATGGTGATGATTTTTTGATGACCCACACACATTTCAGTATATTATTTGATTTGTTTTTGGTAAATTCAAGTGTATTTTGACCATTTACGGTTGTGAAAGTTTTTAGTTTATTTCAATGATTAGAAAATGATAAAGGGGGAATCGTGGTTGAAATATATAAAAGAAGAAATTTTCCACCAAAATCTCAGTGCGGGTCATTGGACTTCCTATAGAATTACTAAGGGATTATTCCCCCACTATTGAGAATCCAGTAGTAAGAATTGGGACCCCAGTGGGGAACTAAAAGTCCAGTAGTGTCCCCAAAAGTGTTTGGTGGGACACACAAACCTCATTTTAAATGGGGATAATTTGTAATTTTCATCATGTTTATCTATTTTAATAAACCCATCTACCTATGTTAATTTCCATTAATAGAATTTTAAACCTTCTACCTTAATGTTTTTTACACTATATCCTTTATTTCTTGGTAGAATATCTCATCATAAGTTGTGATGGTTATCTCTTTGAAAGGTTAAATCCTTGTGATCAAGAATCCCATGTTTCTCTTATTGCCTCATTATATTCCATTCTAAATCCTAAAATTAAGGCTTTTGTAAACCTTTTCAAATTCCAATGATTGAGATGTTTTTTCTAGAGATATTCGATTCAGATGATTTTATAAGGACATGACCTTAAACATTTTATAATATTTATTTTTAAGTTAATAATTCATTATCTAACATTTGAGGATCTTTTTAGGTTCATATTTTTATAGAATAAGATCAAAAATCATACATAAAAAACTATCTATCACAAAGTGGACACTTCCAATCAATATTCATTTTTTCATAATATAAAATTTTTAATTTTAAACATATTTTCTTTTCATTAAAAATATTAAAGGATTTCAAATTTACTTTTTATTTTCCTCTACTCATATTCAACCTTGTGAAAAATATTTTTACAACATTGGATGAGAAAAAAGGCATAGTAAGGGACTGAAAAAGAAAAAATTCATTAGTGCAATAAAAAACATGAAAACCCATAAAAACTTTTTCTTTAAAACATATATTTTTACCAGGGAAGGGAATCATATTTATTTTAAAAAGATCATTTATATTACCTTTTGAAAACAAATTATTTCCATGAAAACTCACTAAAAAACATAGAAAATTCATGTAGGTACTTTAAGACACCATATTTATAAAACCCTCACTAAACCCTTACAAATTGTAATAACCCTATAGTTGACTTCAAATTTAATTCTCTAGATAAAATAATCATTACCCCACACATTGGAGCACTATATGGGGCCACCCATCATATAATATATATCAGGATCACCCGTGATCTATAATGGGTCTAAACCCATCATAAAAAAACATCCAAGGACCATAACATGAATAAAACAATTTAATCTTGTAACTTTTCATCATAAAACTCTTGGAAAACTATTTTAAATCCATATGTAAAACTATTTTGGATATCAAAGTTCAATTTTCTATTAAATATCTATTTATAATTCCAAATTAACTTGAAAAAAGGGAATGGGTGATTTTTTTGGAATAAAACATGAAATTATATAAAGGAATCCAAACATCAAATAATATTTATGAAGGTAGAAAAAGTTGTTTTCGTCATATACGTTAAAATAGAACATTCCTTTTGTCTTTCGTAAAAAATAAAAACAATCTGTAAAATGATTCCTTTTTGAAAACATTTGAAAAAAATTTAAAAGTGACATAAAATTTCATTTATAAATATTTTATTTCCACATAAACTGTCTATAAAATAATTTTAAAAATATGGATATCAGGGAAAAATATTTTGAAAATAAATCTTTTAAACTTTAAAATTTGGTTTTAGGTTAAAGTGTACCTTAAATGGAGTCCAAATCATCTCATATGTTATTTATATTCCTTAATAATAAAATTATATTAGTTTTTTAATTGTGAAATATAATTTTTAATGTTTATTATTCCATTTATTTTATATCTTACCATGTCATACACAATTTTTTAATCATTTTTGTTCCTGTCAGAAGTTTTGTTGGTATTCAACTTATATGTCAAAAAATGAATTCGGTTGGTTGACTATGATCGATGAGGTAATTATTAAATAATATCCAGAATAATAATTAGGACATAATTATAATTTTCATACATTAATTAATCTTTTAAAAAATATCATAAAATATCATTATGAAAAATGAACTACGTTACGATCATGAAGATGGTAGGTCGTACGTACGCATGAGTAATGTTTCCATTTTTCAACGATAATTATAGAAATAAGGTAAGTAATATTATATCATTAAATAATGATAATAATATCATAAATATCATATTATTTACTTAAATTGATTTATATATATTATCCATGTGATGTGGGGATGAAAACTGGATCACATCGCTCCGTTGAGGCAGTAGTCCACATGTATGAATGAACAACATTGTCATTTTTTGATGAGTTAAAATGTAAGAAATTAAATGATATATAATCAATTAATAATGAAAAATAAGTCCTTAATATAATATAATAACATTAATTATATCATTATATCCATCTGTGAGAGGTGTTTATAAAAAATTTATTACATTAGTTCACAATGCGGTAGTCCATGAGACACATGAATGATGGTTTTGTTTATAGTTTGATGGAAGATTAGATGGATTTAGGATATGATAAAAAAATAAAATTTAATTATATGGGATATAATAGTTTCATAATATGATCATGATTTAATAATATTTTATGGATGTGGAAGAAGAAACAATTAAACACTCGGTTAAGAATGATACCTCTTCTTTAGAGCACCTTATTAGGATTATACTTAAATCCTTCCAAGATTGGATTTATAATAAAAATCCAATAAATACTGGGGAGGTAATTAATTAATTTATTTTAGTGAGTATTAGCTAAACCCAAAGGCTTTTAATGTGTGAATAGGAGAGGATAGGGGGTGGACCTTTATAAGTTAGAGAGAGGACACACTTGAAATTTTTGAAAAGAAAATGATAGAATCGCATTTTTCACATGACCCAAGGCTCCAAAATGGAAAATTATAGAGTCTTAGATGATATAAGAGCGAAATATGGTAAGAAAAAATCTTTTATGCAAGTTTTTATGTCATATAAACCCTTTTTCTTTCAGATTAACTCCCGATAAACTCGTTTTTACCAAAATGATGGTAAAAGATTTTAACTGTTTTCACTATTCATTATGATGAAATATTATTCCCCACAATTTTTGGTGGTTTGGTAAGGGTTTGGGGGTGAGTTGTAGGTTGTTATGTCATGTCCTTGATCTTGTATGTTTACTGGAATTTAATTTCATTGCATTGTGTTCCATAGTGGAAGATGTAATCAAAATTATATGAAAAAAAATTAATTTGATATTATTATATAATAAAAATTATTCTAATTAAAAAATATGGATTCCATTTTACCAAATTTAATTCATAAAATTTGAAAATTTAAATTTAAAATTAAACATGAAAACATGAAGAAAAATCAGTTTTTCGAGAAATGTATTTTTCAGGTATAAGATGATTTTATATTAACTCTATGACATGTAATCATCACTTTATGAATTTAAATTCATATTTATAGATATATAATATATATATATATACTTAAAATCATTCCTCATTTGGGTTTATTTTAATGAATTAAAAAGGTTAAAAATTATACACTTTAAAACAGTTTTCAATAAAAAAGATTTAAACCCAAAAATAAACTTATAATAAAATCCTGAAAAAGAATAATTAAAGGTAATTAATTGGATTAAATATAAATAAATAATAATTATGTTACTTTAAATCAAATTAAAATAATAATGGGACTATTAAATTATTTAATTTATTGAAAATAAATGACAGTTTTACAAAAAAATGATATTTTTTCACTATTCTCTGAAAAATAAATATTTTCTGAAAAATCCCATTATTTCACCCTAAGTTAATTTTTATATATATATTTTGAAAATAATATTAATTTTACTTAGGTTAAAATTATATAATCTAAATATTAAACTTTTAAGTAAAAATTTATAATTATATTGTCACGACCCGCCTTCACCAATATGAGGGAAGGGATAACTAATTGCCAGGCCCTTCCTTCTTTAAGTTGAAGGAGGGATAATGACCCCTGATACCCCCCTTCAATAGGTCCCAAATTAGTGACTAGCACCAAGGGTATGGAATTACATGCAAAATGGAAGGAATTACCCTTTTTATTTAGTAGGATCAGAAGATAAGATAGTAAGTCTCAAAAAACACCAAAACTAGAAGTAAAAGTAAAGCCAAAAAAATCCATTCCCATATGCATGTTTCAATATTAAGTGCTACTATACAAGAAAACTCCAAAGGTAAATACCAAAGAAAGGAAAAACAACAACAGAAACTATCCCAACGTCTGAACTAGTACGGTCTCGCACGGTACTCAAAATCCTCCTGGAAACCTAAAAGAAGTTTTATATATGTAGGGTGAGTATACAGGTGTACTCAGTAGGGAAAACCAAAAGCTCTCATGCACAAGTGGGGAGGCATTCTGTTGCCCTGTGAGAAAAAAGAGATAACCAAAGCACCTAGCAAGGAAACTATCCACCCAACCTTATCAAGGCACACTCCCCAAATAATGAAAGTCAAATAAAGCAATAGTAATAGCACATTGATATTTGGGTACCCCACACCACTTTCCCACTAGTTATTGAAGTCATCCTATGCGTCAGACCTCTCCCACCATTCTCACTGCAGTCCCACTTCCATACCTCGTCCGCACACACCTAGGATACCATGACCACACATCCCGCCCGCAAACACCTAGGCCACAACCACTATATGTAACCACACCCGCAGACACCTGGGCCAGAAAAACTACCACCACACCTGAAGACACCTAGTCCCAAACAACTACTGCCACACCCGAAGACACCTGGGCCTCATTTCGAAGACACTTGGGAAACAACCTGCCCGCACACACACCTAGGCCGACCACCACAACTACCCTGCCCAAAGAATATTGGGATATAATGGACCTCAGGCCATCACATCCTTCCTGAAGATTCTTGGGCTACTCAGGAAAGGGAGTAGAAAATGAGCTAATAACCAGCCACTCATAGAAGTGTTGGGAAAAACACCCTCCACCATTGAAATGGGGGTGTTCGACACGAAGTGCTCAACTTAGGTGGGGTGAGAATAAGAAACATAAGAACTAAATTATACATATAGTTAAACAAGAACTCATCCCAACCTAGGGGTTCCAAAACCAGCCTATACACAAACACCCTTGTTACTATTCATTCATAAAAAGTACACCACCCATAGACAAGTCACAAATCATTCCCAGAAAACAATTAACCATTGAACCCATTCTTTTTATCACATTCGAGTAGTTTTATTTTAAATAATTCTTCATTATTGGGCAACTAATAGGCATAGCCACAAGCCAAGGAAGGAAAAACAACCAAGCAGCAGATTAAGCATTCACACCCGGTTCTCTTGTAAAGTCACAACAGAAAAAAGGATCCATGAGATCCCTCAAAGTACTGGAACCAAACCAAGCCCCAGTATATGGCCCCACATGGTCTTAGATCCAAAAACCAACAACTGCACCACAATAGGTAATCCCATCCCCATCCATGTCACCCCACAAGAATCAAGAAGAACAACCCCAGATATTACCAAGAAAGAGCAAGGGAGTTTCTAGATTCTATCACCACATTCATTGAGTTTCCTCTTTTCTTTTGGTTAACCGAGGTGTTCACACAAGGATTATTGTTCAATGGACATTCATTTAATCAACCGAGTTTACGTGATTAACCAATTTCCATGTTACAACCATTCAATCATCACAGAAGATAGGGGTCCATTATCACATGATACACAATAAATATAGACGAAGGAAGAATGGTACTTGGATGATCAATGATCGAAGTTTCTCTCCACACGCCAAGAATTGGGGATGCGTGACTTGCAGGGGAGGAACTCCGAGGACTCTAAGAGTGAGCAGAAAGGCTCCAGCATAGGTGCACCACTTGCCTTGGGAAGGGGGATTCCAAATGCACCCAGGAAGGGAAAGGAGACCAACCAAGAAAAAGAAGAAGAAGAAATTCCCGTGTGATAAAAAGGAGAGATCATGGAGTTTACGGGATATGAATTTTGAATGAATAAAAAGGTGTATCATGGTTTCACAATGTAGTTGGGAAGTTACACACGATGGAATTAATTTTCATTTAATAATTATCATCAGAGAGGTGGCCATAACACCTCTGCGTTAAATAGTTTCCTTTAATCAGAGGAAAACGTGTAACATGGGCGGAACTAGAAAGTATAGGAAAAGGTGTGACACTGAGGAAAAGCCACACGTTTTGGTATGTCAAGGGTCACCTAGATCTTGGGGAATTTTAGATAACATTTATAGTATTTAAATAGATTTTAAAGGGGTATTAAAACTCTCTTACATCAAAAGATACGTTGCGGGATAGGAATTAAAAAAAGAAAAAATGGTGGGACACCGTTTGGTGAGACACCATAAGTGGTGCCATGGTCACGGTGCCATGATCATAGTGCCATCCTCATAGTGCCACTGTCACGGTGCCACCGCCACGGTGCCACCATCATGGTGCCACCCAGACAGTGCCACTGTCATAGGTTCCACCATTTTGGTGTGCGACCATGACGGTGCGACCGTTTCAGTGTGCGACCGTTATGGTGCGACCGTTACGGTGCCACTGTCACAGTGCCACCCCCACGGTACCACCATCATGGTGATACCATCAGCGGTGCCACCACTTCAGTGTGGGACCGTGATGGTGGGATTGTTATAGTTCCACCATCATGATGCCACTCTCACGGTGCAACCATCATAGTGCCACCATAAGCGGTTCCACCGTAAGTGGTGCCACTGTTTCGGTGTGAGACCATGACTGGTGTCACTATTTATGTGGAACTTTTTTATGGAACTAAGATTTTTGGAAAACTCCTTAATGATTCATTTCCTGGGCCATTACATTAGATACCTCTCAAACTATTCTCGCCCTCGAGAATCAAAACTAGACCCGAAGAAAAGAGAGGGGTCCAAACAACCACCTCAAAAGATACCTCTCAGGAGAAAACCTCCTTGAAATATAGGAACACCTCTCCCTCAAGTAACCACACAACATATAAAGGTTCCACTATCTAGACATATATATTAGGGAGTCCTTTCCCACATTTCAAGATACTATCCTCTTTGTGTGGCACTGACTCGCCCACACAGGTTTAATTGCATCCACCTTAATGCGTCTTGATTAGGGATCGGGTCCTCCATTCCCCACAATCAGGAATCTTCACACACATTCAAAGAATAAGGAAAACAACACATTTCATAGTTAACATGGTTAAGCAATACATCAAAAAAAAGTATGAAACAAAATAGGATAAAACTCAAAATAGCTCTGGGTACTGGGCGCACATCTTTTCCTCTCATTCCCAGGTACTCTCCTCAAGGCCACCATGCCTCCATAACACACGAACCAAGGGAATGGATCTTCCATGGAGCACCTTCTTCTCACGACCTTCAATCATCACTGGTCGCTCAAAAAACGTCACGTCGTCCTTGATATCCATATTTCCCCAGTCGAGGACGTGTGAATTATCGTGTAGATACCAACGGATTTGAGACACACGAAATATGTCACGCACTCTCAGTAGCGGTGGTGGTAGCGCTAGCTGATAAGCCACTTCGCCAACCCACCGCAACACCTTTAAGGGTCTGAAGAACCTGAGATAAATATTATTCCCCCTGCCGAACCTACGTTTTCCATGCCGAGGGGAGACCTTCAAGAACACGTGGTCCTCGACCTCGAACTCCAAGGGTCTCCTAATATTATCAGCATATGACTTATTCCAATCCTAGGTTGCCTTCATCCTCTCCCGTATAAGTTGAACCTTCTTCGTCGTGCTTCACACCACTTCTAGGCCAAGAACATCTGCTTCCCCGACCTCTACCCAGCACATGGGTGAGTGACATGACCTCTCATACAAATCTTTGAACGGAGCCATGGCGATGGTAGAGTGATAGCTATTGTTGTAGGAAAAATCTTCCAGAGGCAAGTGTCATACCCACGATCCCCCAAAGTCCAAAACACATGATCATAGCATATCCTCCAATGTATGGATGATGCGCTCTATCTTCCCATCTGTCTGGGGGTGGAAGGCAGTGCTGAGGCATAGCTAGGTGCCAAAATCATTTTGAAAACCTTTCTTGATCCGTGAGGTAAACTAGGTATCCCGATCAGAGATTATGGACCTCAGAACTCCATGAAACCACACTACTTCTTCCATGTACCGCTGTACTAGGGAATCCACTACACTCAACTCCTTGATTTCCAAGAAGTGAGCTGATTTCGTTAGCTGGCCCACCACTACCCAGTTGTAATCACAGCCCCCTTGAACTCTAGGTAGTCCTGTGACTAAATCCATCGAGATGTTGTCCCACTTCTACTCAGAGACATCTAAAGGTTGTAAAAGACCCCCTAGGATGCAGTGTTCAACCTTCACCTGGTGAAATATGAGGCACTTCACCAAAAACTCTGCCACTTCTTACGTCACCACCCCTACAAAACTGACCCCTCAAGCCCCGATACATTTTGGAATCTCCTGGGTGCACTGCCAGGGGTGATTTGTGGAACTCACCAAGAACTCTCTTGCACATTTCCATTGGGAGAAACAAATTCCCATGAAACATCATCTAATTCTTCCCATCTTCTGACCATCCTCCTAGAGAATCACCCTAGCTAACACGATCTTGCATCACATTAGCCTCTAAGTCCCCCTACTGAGACTCTTTTACCTACTGCAACAGAGATGACTGCACTGTCATCTGGAACAGACTGCCTCTGCCATCCTCCACCCTTGCATTCAGGTGTAGGGTAGCCAACTCCTCTATCGCCTTCTAAGAATCTTCCGACTCTCGAACCGCATCCTTCTAAGACTTCTTGCTCAAGGTATTAACCACCAAATTTCCCTTACCTTCAGTGTAAGAGATTTCGAAGTCGTATTTCTGAAGAGACTCCATCCACCTTCACTACCGCAAGTTCAGGTCTCACTGGGATAAGATATAACTCAATATCTTATGATCCATGAAGACCACAAAGCACTCCCCAATGAAGTAATGTCGTTACAACTTTAGTGAGAATATGACCGATGCAAGATCCACATCGTGGGTGGTATAGGTACGCTCATGGGAATGTAACTGCCTAGACCCATAAGAGATCACCCCTTGCTATTGCATCAGCACAACCCTAAGCCTTGACCTAAAGCATCACAAAATACCTCAAACATGACTCCTTCTTCTGGAAACCTCAACATTGGGGCACTAACCAACTTCCCCTTCAGATAACTGAAGGCTACCTCACACTTCCCATTCCACATGAAAGCCTGGTCCTTCTTGGTCAAGGCTTTCAAAGGTGCTGCAACTCAGAAAAAGTTGGGAATGAATCTCCAGTAGTAACCTGCTAGGCCCAAGAAACTATGAACCACCATCACATTCTTAGGTGCCTCCCAAGAAACAATCGCCTCGACCTTTGATGGGTCCACCACTATTCCCTTCTCGGACACCACGTGTCCAAGGAAGTGTACTTATCATGTCTAGAACTTTCACTTGGACAATTTCTCATAGAGATGGTGCTATCGAAGGACCTCTAAAACCATCCTCAGATACTCAGTGGGATCCTCCTATGATCTTGAGTAGAACAAGATGTCATTAATAGACACAAATATGAACCGGTCTAGATATTCCCAGAATATGGAGTTCATGATCCCCATGAACACATTTAATGTGTTCGTAATGCTGAACGACATGACTATGAACTCAAAGTGCCCACATATGCACCTAAAGGCAGTCTTAGAGATTTCACCCTCTTTCACCCTAAACTGGTGATATCATGACTGCATGTCTATCTTGGAGAACCATCCTACCCCTTCAATTGGTCCAAGAGGTCGTCTATCCTTGGGAGAGGGTAATAGTTCTTGACTGTTACCTTATTCAGTCTCTGGTAGTCTATGCACAACCTGAGACCACCATCTTCCTTCTTTGTGAACAAGACTGGAGCTCCCCATGATGATGCTCTTGGTTGAAAAAAACCCTTCTTCATCAGATAATCAATCTGAATCCATAACTCTCGTAGCTCATAAGGCACCATCCGATAGGGATCCATCGAAATCGGACATGCACCATGTTACAAGTCTATCCCAAAATCAAAGTCACGTCGAGGGGGTAGAGTCACCACCTACTCGAGGAATATGTCCATGAAATCACTAACAATCTCTGATACATCCACCATCTATGTATCCACCGACTCTAATGACATCTTGGCTAAGAAGGAAAGAAGGGTCTCCACTCACCGACTACCCTCCTGGAAACCCCGCTCGTGGATGAAGGTCACACGTTGTCCGCCCACATCTTAAAACATGATCCTTATTAGGAAGCATTTTATTACAGAAAATATAGAGAACAACCAATTGATGCCTATAATGACATCATACGACTACATCTACAGAAAAACAAGGTCCCCACTGGACTGATGTGGTCCCAACATCAGTCTACATTCTCAGCAAACACGAGACAAGCTGGTCTGACCTCCGACTAGCATACTCAAAACTAGGGGTACGAAAAGTGTCTCTATGTCTAGACCCAAAGCATGGGATAGAATGGGTACAAAAAAGGTGTGTGAAGCTCCTAAATCAAACAAGGTGCATGCAAGAGTACAAAAAAAACTGATCGTACCTCAGACATTTTCTAGCCCTGCTGGAACGACTGCCTATGTGGCGTGAAACTGCCTACGCCCAGCTCCCCTGCCCCTCGGATATCGACCACCTCCCTGACCATGCCCTGGTCAAGGTAACTAAGGAGCGCCCTAAGGTTGGCCTCCTCCTGCAATGTCCGCTCTCGAAGGAGCGAGAGCTAGCCGTCCCTGCTACTACTGTTGAAAGGGCCTGGCTAGAAACTAATGCTGTTGAGATGGGCGCCGAACTGGACCACCCTCACTATATTACACTTAGTCCGGAAACTGATTCCGAAGGTGCCCATGACTACCAAAGATGAAGCATTTCGGTCCTGGGCTCAAAAGGAAAGGTCGAGGACTGGGAGATCGAAACTGGAACTGCTAGGGCCTGCTCTCCACTGGTTGAAACCTAGAAGGCCTTGATGTTGGAGGCCTTCTGCTGATGGCCTTCCCCTTTGAAAATCCCAACTAGCTCCCCTCTCGCGGCACACCTCCCAGCTTGTGCATCCTCTATACCAATTCATCCTTCTTTTGGACCTCCAAGTATGTCGATAGAGTGAATGGAGTAACAAAATACTAGAGAGAAGGTCAGAGTGCCTCCTCTAAACGTCTTTCCTGAGACTCCTCATTCGGAAAGAGGTCCGGAACAAAGTAAAGGAGATCCTTGAACTTGATCCCTAACTCTTTCACTGACATTATCCCCTGCTGAAGGGAGAGTAGATCTTACCTCTTCTCATCCTTCATCATAGAAGAGAGGAATTCTTCCTAGAACTCCCTCTCGAAGTCAGTCCACATAACCTCAGCCTCCCTCTTCTCCCCAAGATAGAGCGTCCACCACTGACGTACTACTCCCCACATCTGGCTTACATCCAGAGGAACCCAGTACTCCATTGGAGCCTAGATCAAGCTAAAATATATCACCAGCTCCACGAGCCAGCTCTCTGTCTCCATATTCGAGACACTGCCCTCATACCTCCTGAGGGTCTGCTGCTGAAAGGATCAAATTTTACTCTACCACTGATCATCCTCCTCTACTTGGTCAACCCTTCAATGATTATCCAGATCAGCCTCTTGGGCCTCGATCGCTCTCACTACTCATGGTTGTCGTCCCGGTGCCATAGCTGCAAGGTAAACAAGGAATGCCTAAGCCCGAGTAGTGTAGAAGTCTGCTTTTCATTTTTCTTAGAATTCTTATTAATTTTAAATCCCCCAAATACCCAAGACACACAAGAAAAAAAGTCATTATGATGCATGTACCTTTCCTAGGGTCTCTACACTATAATCGATGTAGCCTCACTTGGTTGTTCGGTAGGCCCAGAGTCCTTGCATCGGATCATGGGGGGCCCTAAAACCCCGTGTCTTAGCCAGTCTTCCCTGGACTATTTCATGCACCAAGATTGCCTAAAACTGTTTCCCTACCACCCCATGAAAACCTCACTACACCTAACCCCGAGTTCCATCCTATATCCCAACCTCCCCCTTTGATACCATTCTGTCACGACCCACCTTCACCAAGATGAAGGAAGGGATAAAAGATTGTGAGGCCCTTCCTTCTTCAATTTGAAGGAGGGATAATGACCCCAGAGACCCACCTTCAATAGGTCCCGGAGTAGAGACTAGCAGCAAGGGTATGACAGTACGTACAAAATGGAAGGAATTTCCCATTTTATTTAGTAGGATTGAGAGATTATATAGTATGTCCCAAACAACACCAAAACTAGAAGTAAAAGTAAATCCCAAACAATACATTTCCATATGAATGTTTCAATAATAAGTGCTACAGTACAAGAAAAATCCAAAGGTAAATACCAAAGAAATTAAAAATAGCAACAAAAACCATCCCAACGTCCGAACTAGTACGGTCCCGCATGGTCCTCAACGTCCTCATGGAACCCTGAAAGAAGTTTTATATATGTAGGGTGAGTATACAGGTATACTCAATAGGAAAAACCAAAATCTATCATGCACAAGTGGGGAGGCATTCTAATTCCTTGTGAGAAAAAAGAGATAAACGAAGAACCTAACAAGAAAACTATCCATCCAACCTCACCAAGGAACACTCCCAAAATAACGCAAGTCAAGTAAAGTAATAGTAATAACACATAGATATTTGGGTACCTCTCACCACCTTCCCACTGGTTATTGAAGTCAACCTACACGTCAGACCTCTCCCTCCATTTTCACCACAGTCCCACTTCCATACCCCGCCCACACACACCAGGGCTACCATAACCACACATCCCGCCTGCAAACACCTAGGCCAAAACCACCACATGTAACCAAACCTACAAAAACCTGGGACATAACAACTACCAATATGCCTGAAGACACCTGGGCCTGAACAACTTCTGCCACGCCCGAAGACACCTGGGCCTCATCCCAAAGACACTTGGGAAACAACCTTCCTACACACACACCTGGGCCAACCACCACAACTACCCTGCCTGAATAATATTTATCTATAATGGACCTCAAGACATCATAGCCTGCCCGAAGAGTCTTGGGATACTCGGGAAATGGAGTAGAAAAGGATCTAATAACCAGCCACTCATATGAGTGTTGAAAAAAACACCCTCCCCCATTGAAATGAGGGTTTTTGGCACAAAGTTCTCAACTTGGGTGGGGCGCAAATAAGAAACATAAGAACTAAATTATACATATAGGTAAACAAACACTCATACCAACCTAGGGGTTCCAAAACCAGCCTATACACGAACACCCTCGTTACTGTTCATTCATAAAAAGAACACCACCCACAGCCAAGTCACAACTCATTCCCATAAAATAATTCCCCATTGAACCTATTCTTGTTATCACATTTGAGTGGTTCTATTTTAAATAATTCTTCACTACTGGGAAACTAACATGCATAGCTAGAAGCCAAGGAAGGAAAAACAACCAAGTAGCAGATTAAGCATTCACACCCGGTTCTCTTGTAAAGTCACAAAAAAGGGATCCATGAGATCTCTCAAAGTACTAGAACCAAACCAAGCCCCACCATATGGCCCCCATGGCCTTAGATCCACAAACCAACAACTGCACCACAACAGGGGATCCCATCGCCATCCATGTCACCCCACAAGAATCACAAGAATCAATAAGAAAAACCCCACATATTACCAAGATAGAGAAAAGGGAGTTTCCATATTCTATCACACCATTCATTGAGTTTCTTCTTTTCATTTGGTTAACTGGGGTGTTCACACAAGGATTCTTGTTCACTATAAATTCATTTAATCAACCAAGTTTACGTGATTAACCAATTTCCATGTTACATCCATTCAATCATCACCGAAGACAGGGGTCCATTAGTGCGCAAAGAAAGACCACCAATGGCCATGTTTTTTAGTGGACACAAGACCATATAGTCCAAAACATATAAGAAAGGGTAAAAGAGTACATCAGCATCATCAAACACACCCCTTCATTCTTTAAAAGTCCATTTATTATCTTCATTAAGGCTTGGATTCATCTGTACCCATATAAACATTAGCATACCCTTCCCACATGATACACAGTAAAGATAGATGAAGGAATAACCCTACTTGGATGATCAAAAATCGAAGTTTCTCTCCACACTCCAAGAATTGGGGATGCACGACTTGTAGGGGAGGAACTTCGAGGACTCCAAGAGTGAGCAGAAAGGCTCCAGAATAGGCGCACCACTTGCCTCAGGAAGGGGAATTCCAAATTCACCCAGGAAGGGAAAAGAGACCAGCCAAGAAGAAGAAGAAATTCTCATGTGATAAAAAGGTGAGATCATGGAGTTTATGGGATATGAATTTTGAACGACTAAAAAGGCAGATCGTGGTTTCACCACACGGTTGGGCAGTTACACACGATGGAATTAATTTTCATTTAATAATTCTCATCGGAGAGGTGGCCATAAAATATTTTTATTAAACAGTTTCCTTTAATCAGAGGAAAACACGTAATAGTGGCAGAACTAGAAAGTATGGGAAAAGGTATGAAACCGAGGAAAATCCACATATTTTGGTAATTCAAGGGTCACCCAACTCTTGGGTAATTTTAGTTATCATTTATGGGCATTAAATGGCTTTAAAAGGGGTATTAAAATTCTCTTACATCAAAAAGATACATTGTAGGAGAGGAACTGGAAAAAGAAACAAGGGTGGGACACCATTTGGTGAGACACTATAAGCGGTGGCACGGTCATGGTGCCACCGTCACTGTGCCACCATCAAGGTACCACCGTCAGCGGTGCCACTACTTCGGTGTGCGACCGTGATGGTGGGACCGTTACAGTGCCACTGTCACGGTGCAACCCTCACGGTGCCACCGTTACGATGCCACTGTAAGTGGTGCCACTGTTTTAGTGTGAGACTGTGACTGGTGCCACCGTTTCGGTGGAACTATTTGATGGAACCGAGTGTTTTGGAAATCTCCTTAATGAGTCATTTCCCAAGCCGTTACATATATAGTATAATTTAAACTTTTCCATTTTTAATTTAAAAATTACTTAATATTTTTATAATGAATATAACTATCTATGTCATAAATATTATTAAAAATTAAAATGATTTTTTTGTTATTAGTTAGGTTGTTAAATTCTACCCCCTATTGGAATTTCCCCCCACAATTTAGTTCACTTATTAAACAAGTGGGTATATATTTCTGTCATTGTATTTTCATACTCCCATATTGCTTCGTCAAACATACTATTTTTTCATAAAACATTAACTTAGTATATCACCTTATTCTGGAACACTGGCTCTATATAGTGAATAATATGAAAATTTTGTCTTTCATAATAAATATTTTCATTTAACTGTACAAATTCTACGCTAAAAAACATGAGATGAATCTGGCACATATTTCCTTAACATTGAGACATGAACTACATTGTGTACTTGGGATAAAGTCGGAGGCAAGGAAACTTGATAGGAAAATGATCAATCTTTATCTAAGATTTTATATGATTTAATGAACCAAAAAAATAAATTTTCATTTTACCAAAAACACATAACACTTTTTCATGGAGATGATTTTAGAAAGATAGTATAGCCTACCTTGAATGAAATATCATTCCTATGGTTAGCCACGTAACATTTATACCTGTTCTGAGTCATCCTCATATGTTTCTAAATCAACTAAACCCTCTCATCCACTTTCTCAACCAACTATGGTCCCATCAACATCCTTTCTCTTACTTCATCCCAAAAATATTGAATTTGACAATGAATACCCATATAATGCCTCAAAATTTTCTATCTTCAAACTAGAATGAAAAGTGATCTTATAAGAAAAATTAACCAATGAAATATGATGATCCCAAATTCAAAGTTAATCCATCAAACAAGAATGAATCATTTATTCCAATTTCTAAATTGTTCACTCATATTTTCCATCATATTGAGGATAAAAAGTTGAAATGAAATTTTATCCAATACCCAATTATTTCTAAAGTCCTTGGGATGAAGTTCTAATACAATGGATAGATTTACTCTATATAACATGACTATCCCATTTAGATATAGTTGATAAAGAATATCCAAAGGTATAATATATATAATGGGAAGAAACTGTGTAGATTTAGTTAATTGATCAACAATAACCCAAATCAAATTATTACCTCATGATGTCCTTGGAAAACCCACCATGAAATCCATTGATATATTTTCAAATTTTCACTCTTGTTTTAATATCATGTTACCCTCATTCAGGTATTTCTCATCTCTATTTTTCTTTTCCTCTTTGTTTGAGTGTGTTTTGGGGCATCCAGCTATGGTGAACCCGACCTGGATACCCTCTCAAAATGGTACTCAACCCAAATTGTCACATACCCTAAGAGATATCATAATCCCTATGTGCTGGCGACTAGCACATGGGTATAAGTAACAACCATAGTGAATGATTTATCCCAACCTAAAGCAGACATTGAGATCACCTGATCTAGAACCCTCTCATGTGGCCAAATTAGGTTGTTTACGAGACCTCAGGAATGACTCCCTATATGATAGAGATTGTCGACTTACAGTGGGGGTATAAAGAGAATTGTGGGATGAATATACCCCCTGGTTAAAAGTTTCAATATAGAATAAATAAAGAATAATAATAAATATGAGAGTAATGGAAAATTGAAAAAACAACACAATATACAACTAGAAAGTAAAATAAGAACCAATAAACCAAATAATAAGTAATCTTGTAATTTCAGGAAGGTATGTATATAAATTCAAAATTAAGTAATAAAGTTAGAGTACCATGCTAACACAAAAATAACTTATGATACCTCGGTCCCAAACCACATGTTGGTCCCAACTCCATTCTCCAACCCATTCAACAAGCAAAAAATAACTACAAGGTCCCTTAACCTCATCTAAACATGTATCCATGTAATATTCTTAGGTACCAAACAATGGCCAAAATAGGCTGTGACTAAAACTCAATAGGTTGACACCACCATGTCTAAAAAAACCTGTTTAATAAAAAGTGCATGCAATAA
This sequence comes from Viscum album, assembly GCA_963277665.1. Taxonomy (NCBI): domain Eukaryota; kingdom Viridiplantae; phylum Streptophyta; class Magnoliopsida; order Santalales; family Viscaceae; genus Viscum; species Viscum album. Next base: position 681,252,723 of record OY728147.1, read on the forward strand.
AGTAATAAATAGGTGTATTAATTAAACAATTAATACAATATAATAGTCAACCAGCTTCAGTACCATTCCAGAATATCTCTAGGAATGTATCATTGCCATTACAACCATAACCACAGACTATGGAATAATCACATAAACAAGGAAAATACCTCTATATATGTATTTGAGAATCTAATCCAAGCCCTCTATATAATAACTTCAGCATCTAGTAAAATCCCTCTATATAAGTATTTCATCATCAATGGGAATATCCCTCAATATAATCATTTCATCATCACTTGGAATATACCTCTATATAAGCATTTCACCATCACCAAACATAGTATTCTATATAAGTATTTCAGAATCAAACACAACATATATCAAAATAGAACATAATAATATCACAAGACATAATAGTTAATTCTTCCAATTACCATTTTTCTTTCAATTATTAATTCATTCATTACATTATATCTCTAGTTGGTTCCATGCCAATTTACATTATTATTTCATATCAAAGATCATTAGTCATTCAATGATCCTCTTATCCATTTTCCAAGAAAAATCTATCACAATAAATTGCCTGAGATTTCATATCACGCTAAAGTATGCTTTAATCCACTATCCAATTTATTATTTTTCATGTGTAAGATCACCCTATGGGTAGCCGTTAGCCAAACCTAAACATCATTCAATCAAAAGGGATCCAAAGAGTAATCTATCATAAGATTTATCATCATCCATTATTCAATTAATTGATGAACATGTTGTTTTGGCACAATTGCCTAATATTACACATTCTTAAATAATATAAATAGACAATATTGTTTGGTTTTAGACTATACACCTTTAACCTACGTTCAATGCAATGCTTCCAATCGATTACACCAACTAGAAAGACAGTGAAGATGATTGAAAATAAAAAACAAATAACACAATATCAAGATCAAAACCCAAACTAACTATGATCAATAAATTACACCAAAATAATAAGAAATAAGAGGGAGAGTGTGGTGAATTAAAGCGAAACCACTCGTCATATATTGATCGATTTATTGGGACATCTGAAATGAACTAAATCAATACAAAATCGAAAAGAGTCTCCTAGGTGTCAAGATAGGAGGTATAAATGTGAATAAATAATGAATCATAGGTGAATCATGGATTTAAAACCACTGACGCTAATAAATACATGTTATGTAATCTTTTCACATTGCTTATTTCCCAAATTATGAGTTATGATGAAAAGTGAATCGCCTCAGGTTAAAATTAACCCGGTCATACATTACATGATGTGACCCAGTTTTATGAAATGTATTAACTTCACATCATGAACCCATTTCCATGAATTTTCTTGGAAACAATTACACATTTTGTAACATATACATGATGTGTAAATGTTCTGTAGGAAGCTTTAAGACAAGATTCTAAAGAAGATCCCAAAACACCTCCAATGACTTTTAAGATTATGGGAAACCCTCATAAAACCCTTTAACATGTTTATAATTGGACTCCATTAATTAAAATAAAAAACATAGACAAAATTTAAGTCATTTTCTCTATAAATATATCTTCATCCTCAATGTAGCTTGACCACCAAGGTTTAAAGAAGATGGAAACCCCAAACAAAATACGTTCAATGAAAAACTCAAAGAGGGACATACCTGAAAAAATATAGGATCTTACAACCTCCCCCCATATAAAATCTCATCCTTTAGCTTCTCCAAGAATCTCTAAGGGGTCATAGTGAACAATTCTAGCCATTATTCTCACATATCAAACTTCCTCACCCAAGTCTACTCTTGAACACGACCATGCTTCCACTACAGTTGAACTAGAGTTATTTTCATTCCCAGAATATACTTGTCACTATGTTACACCATCTGTATCAGATCCAACTCAATTGAAGAATCTACAAAAATCTTTAATTCATCAATGTATACTTTATTATAAGGGTTAGGATAATATCTTTGAAGCTACAACACGTGTAGCACATTATTCATGGAACTGTAGCGCTATGGAAGGGATAATTGATACACCGTCGAATCTACCGTTTCCACTATCTAAAATGTCCTAAAAAACTTAGGTGACCATTTTTATTGTATCCTAATATGGTATTGTTACAATCTAGGAGACACCTAAAGGAAAACACTATGAAAAAACTCAAAACCCAAAGGTCATCCTCAATGGTCAGTATAAGATTTTTTCCTACTCTCTTCAGTCCCCAACTACCTCCTAATAAATGGAACCTACAAATATGTCTCTAGTATGAGACTCGCTCCAACAAGAACTAACTATCCTACCTATAACCAATAAAGAGGTGAACAACATGGTTTTCCATAAAAATCCACAAATGGTTCCATTTGGATCAATTCTGAGAAGCTTTTATTGTAATAGAACTCTACAAGTTTCATATGCTACTCTGAAAAAACCACTCAAATCCAAAACACATCTTCATAACATATTCTTTATAATCTGAATAGTCTGCTCAGATTAGACATGAGTCTATGGATGATAGTTTGTGCTCTTATGAACCTATGATCATAGATCCTTATAATGACCCTTCTAGAATTGACATCTGAAATGAGAATCTCTTTCTGAAACAATACTCCTTAGAACACCCTATAGCTGAACTATCCCACACATGTAATGACTAACCATATCATCAATATTGAAGGTATTCTTGATATAAAAGAAGTGATCTACTTTCATTAATCAATTTATGATCACCCAAATTGCATCATTCTTTTGATGTGTCTTGGGAAATCCTATCACAAAATCCACAGTGGAATCATCCCATTTCCACTATAGAATGGGAAGCGGTTGTAACATCCCAACACACATCTAATGCTCATCCTTCACCTTTATATAAGTCAAAAATCATTCCAAAAATCCTGTTAATTTATTATTCATTCATATCCGCATGTACTATATACGTAAATCATGATATATCTTTGTCAAACCAAGATGATCTGCTCATCTAGAGGAGTAATGCTCCCCCATCATATCTTCACAAAAGCCTATAGAAACCCATACTCAGCCATATGAAAGAAGAGAATTTCTACTTCCAAGAGATGATCCTGATAGTGGATCCCCCCATATATGTTATCTCTCATAATAAAACCCTCCAGATTAGATAACTGCTCTGTCAGGATCTCGTCAAGAAGCATAGGTATGATAGATGTCGAAGTTATATCTACTCACATTTGGGACTACTGAACATCTAGATTCATGTCTACAATGAGAACTATCATCTACCACTCATTTCACGACTCTCGTATGACATTTTTCAATGTCTTCTCATTCAAGTCATCAGTAATGATATTTACCTTTCCTAGTGTATAAGTCAACTTGAAGTTGAAAAACTATAGATACTCGACCCAACTTCTCTACTAAAGGTTTAGGCCCCACAGAGAAAATATGTACCTGAGGCTCATGTGGTCTATTTAAACCACAAAAATCTTTACAAAAATATAGTTTCTCTAGCATCTCAGGTCATATACCTCTGTAACTAACTCTATATCATATATAGGACAATTCCTCTCATGCAGTATCATTTGTTTGGTATTATAAGAAACCACTAAATCATCTTATATCAGAACTACTCTGAGACTAACTTTGGATGTGTCATAATACATGATATATTATTTATCTAACATAGGTAATGTGATTATAGGTGTTTAGTTCATCCTTATCTTAAGATGATGAAAATATCACTCACAAGCATCTGACCAAACAAATTTTACCCCTATCTTGATCAGCCTAAACATCAATGCATCCAAGTGGGAGAAGTCCATGATAAAGTGTTGATAATAAATTTTTAACCCTAAAATCTACGAATCTCAAAGAAATTCTTGGTCCACTCCCAAGATAACATGATGGTATCTTTCTCTGGGTCCATAAACTATATTTGGTTAGATTGGCGTAAATCTGATGCTCTCTCAATGCACTCAATATGATGTCAAGATGTTGGTAATGATCTTTTCTACATACTTGGAGTACAAAATTATCTCATTGAAAAAAACTATAACAAAATTATCTATAATATGATGAAATATATGATTCATCATGTCCATGAATATCACTATTGTGTTAATCAAAATAAACGACATCACTAAAAACTCATACAAGACAAACCTTCTCTTAAAAGTAGTCTAAGGTATGTCTATTGGTCTCCCCCTCAACTGGTGGTATCATGATCTCAAATCAATCTTGTAGAAGATATTATCACCTTTCAACTGATTGAATATATCATTGATGCATGAAAGGGGATACCAGTTATTGACTTTCATCTAGTTAAATCTCTGGTAATCGACACACAAGATCAAAGTCTCATCAGCCTTCTTGGAGAAAATAACTAGAGAATCACATTGAAATATACTAGGCCATATGAAACCCTTATCTTCCAGACCATCCAACTAAACATTAAACTATTGAATCTATACTAGTTCCATCCTGTAAGGTGGAATAGAAATTGGATATGATTCATGAAATACCTCATTCATGAAATCAATACCCCCTCAGATGGTAATAGGTAGAACTCATTAGTAAATACATCATGAAAATGATTTAACACTGATGGAAAATTATCCCAATGCATTAAACCATCAACTAGAGAAAGACCTGCTATTTGATCTATGATACAATACAATCTATACTAAATTGGTATTACATGACTAGTCTGAATATCCCACTCGTCCTGGTGAGAATGGTTTCCGCCTTCTAGAGATAAAAATGTAACATTTTTTTAGAAATAGTTGATATGGTTCTAACATATAACAAAGTAATCCATACAATGAATCAAATTGAAAACTACCATTTCCAGCACAAAAGGTTCCCAAAATAAATGGTAATCACCAATTTATAGAGAGCACACCATAAAAAATTTGATATTCTATTACCATACTCCCAACAGTGTATCGATGGTCAAAAAAACATCCCATATTTAAATAATTAAGTCGAAAACATTTTTAAAAAGATAAAAAAGGAATGTGATTATCTTGTATCAAACAAAATGAATGTAAGGGTAGATGATAAAAGAATAATAATTCTAATGGTAGAAGGTCTTATATCCACACTTGCAAAAGTAGTCTTTATAGTACACATCTAACTCACCCATATTACATGGTCTCCAGTCTAACTCCCTTGAGATATTCCCTTTTCCTTGTATTATTACTCCTGCACCAGGGTTCCATGTCCCCTTCCATGATCTTAATATCTGGCAGAACCCCAACTACTCATCTTATAAGTAGTATTTGAGTCCTTCCTAGACTCGAGTACATTTCATGATCCTTATCCACTGCTCTGCTGCAGTATGCCTCTACAAAACCTTTGCAGGTGACTCATCCTATCATAATAATAGAACTCCAAATTTGAGTAAGAACATTGAGGCCCCTTATGGGCCAAGCATTCCACAATGATATCACTATAATGGAACATGATCTTGAGATGGAAATCAACTTAACTTGATGCCTTTTCTTCAATTTCCTTGGAAATAATAGTCATAGTGGTGCTCCTTTCCACCCTAAGAAGATCTTTCATTTTTCCATACTGGAATACACAAAATGATTCTTTGGGCCTCTCTTAGATTGCCTTCTATGATGAGTTCCCGATTCATCACATCTGGGAAGATACTTATGAAAAAATGGCCACCTATGACCATATCTCATAGAAAATCCCATAGAGAAAATGACTTTACCTAGAGATATCATCAGCTACTAATGATGGCTCAAAGCACTGCAAGTCAGTGAAATGTCAAGAGTATTCCATAACTGAAATACTCTCTTGTGTTAGATGCATCAAACTGGAAACATTCTCCTCCCTCAATGTCAAGGGATAGAAGTGTCTTAGTAAGTAGGTCTTGATGTCCTTCTACAATAAATCCTATTTATTCTAGTCTTTCTCAAGGATTTTCCACCAATACTTGGAATGTCCCCAAAGCATGTATGTAGAAATATTCACCCAACTATTAGTGAGTTTCTCATGGTGCTTGAATATTATCTGAATAGAATCAATCCAGAACTCAGCTACCTCGGGGAATCCATCCCCAGTGAACATAAGTGGACGTTGCAGATGGAACTCTTTCTTCATCTCATACAGCAAAGGCACAGTGCTAACAATCACCCTTTCCATGGATCACATTCCCCTCAAGAGGCTGTCATGAAGCAAAATATATATCTCATCCCCATGAGATATATAAATATCTGGCTCAACTACATTAGGAATGTGCTGATTACCGCTCTCCTGACACTGAATTCATATACAAAGAGGAGAAAACTTATCTACAATAAAAATACAATCCTTAAAATACTATCCAACAATAAGGTCAACCTCAACATGTGACTTAAATAGAGAACCACTAGCTCATGGTCCCTCTAAACCTGTCCTACAAGTGTTTTAGCATGATATAATAGTTCATTCATTTCATTTATTAGATATAATAGATATCTCATTTCACAGTTCATATAGGAAAATATATCACATGAAATAGATATGTTTCTAACATGAACAATGCATGTCAGGATTTATCTATATGCAACTATCATGGTGCATGCATACTCATCTCATTCCATATCAGTCCATGAGTCCAAATCTCAAGAAACAATAATATTATACAACATTTGAATCACACAAGGTAAAATAATATCAACTATAACAAGTGAACATCATGAAAAAAAACCCCATCCCTGGGAACTCATATTTTACCCCATCCATGGACTAGATACTCATGAAAAAGATTAATACTAAGTCCTGAAACATCCGTGTATCTGTTATAAATTTCCCAAGTAGTAAAGTAATAGAAATAAATAAACATGAACCTCTAATACCATTTTGTAACATCCCCTGACTTGGAACTCCCTCACAGGGTCCAATTAGGTTGGTTATAGGACCTCAAGCATGCCTCCCTATATGCCAGGGGATTCCTACTAGTAGTGAGGATGTAAATATATTAGTGGGGAGACTAAAATACATAGTATAGAGTTACAATATAGTGGAAATAAACAATAATAATAAATATCATTGTAAATGAAAATAGTGAAAACAATGAAACATACAACTAAAAAGTAAAAGAAGAAATAATAAACCAAATAATATAGAATCCTATAATGTTATGATGGAATATATATAATTTATAACTTATTTAATATAGATAAAAGACCATGATGACAAAAAAACTTATAAGTCCTCAGTCCTAAATCCCATGTCAGTCCTGAATCCGTGCTCCAACCCATCCAGCAATAAAAAATCAATTATAAGGTCCCTTACCCTTGTCCAAACATGCATCCATGTAATCTTATTGGGGAACCAAGTGGAGGCCTAAATAGGGTTTGAGTAAAAATCAATAGGAAGATACCACCATTTCTAAGAAAACCAGTCTAATAATAAATTCATGCAATGAATCTATAAGTAGGTGTATTAATTAAATAATTAATACAATGTAACAATCAACTTTCTTCAGCACCATACCAAAATATCTTTGAACATGTATAAGATCCATCCAACCATAAATAAATACCATGGAATAATCACATAACCAGGTAAGGACCTTTGTTTAAGTGTTGTAGCATCTAGGCCAAGCCCTCAATATAATCATTTTAGCATCACTGGGCAAAGCACTCTATATAAGCATTTTAGCATCACTAGGAATATCCCTCTAGATAATATAGTCATTATCCCTAGGCATAGACCTCTATATAACCATTTCTATATCGAACACAACATAAGTCAAAATGGACATCATAATATCATAAGCCAGAATGGTTAATTCTATCAATTTCTGTTTTTCTTTCAATTAACCATTCATTCATTACATTATATCTTAAGTCATTTCCATGATAATTTACATTCCCATTTCATATAAAAGATTCATTAGTCATTCAATGATTCCCTTGGAAATTTTATAAGGTGAATCTATCATAATAAATCACCTAATATTTCATTTCATGCTAAAAACATAATTTAATGAATTATTCAACTCATTATTATTCAAGGGTAGACTCACCTTATGGGTAACCGTAGGCCAGGTCACAACATCATTTAATTGAAAGGGATATAAATAGTAATCAAAATTAATATTTATCACCATATATTATTTAATAAAATAATGTTCACATTGTGTCAACATAATTAGATACTATTTTACATACTTAAATAATAGAAATAGACTATGAGGCTTGGTTTTAGACCACCTAACATTAACTGGAGACCATTGCTATGATTCCAACTGATAATGCCAAAAATAGTGACAGAAAAGATGATATCAAACCAATATCACACAAGATAAATATCTACACCCAAAACAACCATGGTTAAGAGATTACACCATGATAAAAAGAAAAAATTGGAAGAGGGGAAAATAAAATAAAAAACACTCGCCAAAGATTGATCACTTCATCGAGATTTCTAGAATAGAATAAATCACTCCTAAGTCATATAGAGTCACCTTGGGCCTGATAGAGGTAGGTTTCATAAGAATCATCAGTGAATCATATGTGAATCATGAATTTGAAACTATTAATGCTGAGAAATAAATGACGTGTAATCCTTTCATTTCATGTATTTCTGAAATTATAACTTACACTGAAAAATGAATCACCTAATATAAAAATAAACCTCACCAAACATTAAATTATGTGAACTAGTTTAACATTTTATATTCATTTCATGTCATGAACCCATTTCACATCATATTCCTGGTGACTGTTACATGTCATGTACCATATATACGATGTGTAAATGTTATCCGTGTAGCTTTAAGGTGAGATTCTATTGAAGAGACTAAATTACCTTTGAAGCCTACCAAACTAATGAGAAAGCCTCATAATACCTTTTAACATATTTATTCTCAGACTCCATTAATTAAAAAAGACACACGTCCTTGAACTTTAGGTCATTTCCCCCTAAAATTTATCTTCAACGTCAGAGGAACTCAACCACCACGAATTAAAGATGAAGTAAAACCCATACAAAATAGGTTCAATAAAACACTCAAAGATAGAAATATCTAGAAAAAGACATGATCTTACATAGACAACTAGGAATACATGCTTAAATATGAGAGAAATAGAAGAAAAAATAATAATAAATAAACATGACATTAAAAAAAGAAACAATATAAGCGATACAACTCAAAAGTAGATAAACAATGTCCAAGGTACAAGCCCAATAAAAAAGGAGAACTAAATCTAAAAAATCTAATCCATGTGATAACATTGGAAAACTCTCACCATCTCACTACCATCTACCTAGACACATCTTGCAGAAACCTTGCCCCCTCATAGCAGTGCCTTTCATTTCCCCACATCGAAAGACATAACAAGGTCTATGCACTGATGAAGGGGTTCTTATGGTATGAGATAAATAGGGTCAATAGGATCTCAACTAGGTGTTCCATATCAAGTCTCTATACAATAATACAAACATTATAACTTCAAATAATACAATTCATGATAAATAGTTATAAAGTTCTTATATCAAAATCATGGTAAAACATTTCCCCTTTTCACATTTATAACTGAAATCCATTAATCCCAACAAAAATACCTCCCCAAATATTTGGAAATTTCCTCAATAAAGGCTCTCCATCCCTATAATCCCCAAAATAAACCCTAATAAAGAGTGAATGTAATACCCCAAAATGTTAAAAGGTTAAAGGGTTAAAAGAAAAAACTCATCCCAACAAGGTGAACCTTTCTTTTTGGGAGCCTAGTTGACCTGAACTCCATAGTTAATAATTCTTGGCATGGAGTAGTGGTTAGGATGGGTGACCTCATAATAAGTTTCCTAGGGTGTGTGTGATTAAAGAAAAAGTACTTTGAATGAACAAGTGTTGGCCTATGGGGGCATTAATCAATCTGATGATCCAATTGGGAACATGGGTGTGCCCCAGGTAAGGGACCACATGTCTTTGGGGAAATAGGTGGTTCCTAGTGGTCCAAAACCTGATAAACATGTTAATAAGGGGTTTCTGTGCTATCATTGTGGCAGAGTTGATACATTAGTATCATAGGAGTAACCCTACCAGAAGTGCGGGGAGCACTGCCTGGGTTGAGATATATGATCCATGATGATGACATTGTGCTCTAAAGGGGGGTGAATATAACACCCCATAATGGTAAATGGTTAATGGGATAAAAGATATGATTCATGTCCATAAGGTGAACCTTTCATTTTAGAATCCTAGCAGATTAGAACCCTACAATTAATTGTGTTTGGCCTAGTGTATTGATCAGGATGTGTGACCACTTGGAAAGTTTTCTAGGGTGTGTGTGAGTGAGAAAAAAGCATAATGAAATAAAAATTGTTAGACTATGAGGACAATAATTATTTTTACTATTTGTTTAGGAATGTGGATAGACCCTATGTAAGGGACCATGTGACTCTAAGGCAACCAATGTTTCCTGAAAGGTGAGGACCCGATGACCATATTAAGGTGTCATGTCTATTCTGTCATTGGGGCCCATTTGTTACACTGGAACTAAAAAGGTTGAAGAACTACCCTTATTAATTGTAATTCCACCTTAACCTATTGAAAATTTAAACATTTTATTATAAATTCAGCAATATCTCTTTTCATTACATCCAATCAGTAATAATCCCAAAGGTTAGTGTACATCAAAGTGCTTCTAAGATAAAATAAAAAACGGGAGCTATGAGCATCAGTAAAAAATTATATCTTTAATTGGGAATCAAAATGACAACTTAATATCTTTTCAAATCTCAAACACCTTCTTTGTAAATATTAAATTTATGAAACTTACCCTTCTTAAAAAAATCTATATTTTTCTATAAAACTTGATCCTCCTTCAGAGAAAGATAGATTATTTCTTATCAAAATTATTATAATAATATCTGAATCAAAATAGAGGAGGTTCCTACATGCATAATATATAAGAGAAATTTTATCAAATCATTAACCAAAGGGTTTTATTCCAAACATAACATAGTCAATGATCCGTGATCTTTTTGACTCAAAGCATTGGCTAATTTTGTTTGATTTTCAAGGATGGTAATGATTCATGCAGTTATAATCCATGATCAGTTCCAATCATAATCTATGTCTCATGTTCAATTCTTCCTGAATGAATATATACATATAACTTTTTTGATCTGTATATATTTCACATTTTACCACATATAAATTATTCCCCTATTTTTTTTAAAAAAAACACAGCAACTAATTCTGGATCATGTGTAGAATAATTAAACTTGTGAGGTTTTCGTGATCATAAAGCATAATAAACTACTTAATCATTATTCATTCTGAAAAAACCAAGACCGTTCAAAGAAGAATCCATATAGAAGAAAAATTCACCATTTTTGGTGGCCAGTTCCAAAATAGAGAATTGTCTAATCTTATTTTTATTTCCTAAAAACAATCTTCACATTGTTTCATCTTAATGAATTTAAATTCTTTTAGAGTTAAATTAATCAATGGGCTAGACAACTGAGAAAAGAATTAAAAAAACTACCAGTATTAACCTGCTAAACCAAGAAAACTAAGAATATCTATGATATTTGAGGGTCTTATCCATTCGTCAAAAATATAAGTTTTAGAAAACACAAAAATAATGTCATCTTTAGAAAAAATATGCCTAAGGAAAGAAATTTGTGGAAAATAAAATTCCAAATTAATAATTTTCTATATAACTTATTATATTTTAATGTTTCTAAAAAAATCCAAACTTGTTTTTCATATACCTTCTACCTTTTAGAATATACCAAAATATCATCTATAAACAAAAAAAAACTTATCTAAGAACATGTGGAAAACTCTATTCATATGGTCAATAAATATAGTAGGGGAATTAGGAAACTAAAAGGGCATAAATTCAAAAACATAATGCCCATATCTATTCCGAAAAACCATCTTCATAATATATTCCTCCTTCAATTTCAACTAATTTTACCTTGACCTGAGATCAATCTTTAAAAAATATCACACTCTGTAGTATCCTGACCCTTTGAGGAGGAACATTCTTGTTTAAATTTTGAGTTAACCCTTTTATAATGGATGGAAAAATGTTATTGAAAAAATAAGGGAAATTAGGGGTGTCTAAGTAGTTTGGGACATGAAATAGGAAGAAAAGAGGTTATATAGTGTAGGGTACATGGTTGGAATACAGTTTGTACTAACCATGATCCTTAACCATGCATCCTATTTGGGGATAGTGCATGGTGGAAAAACCATTCTAGGGGTTCCTATAAACCATGAAACATTGGATAGATAAAAAAATTACCTCCACATGGTTTAGTAAACCATGTGGGATCCCTAGGAGATAGTGTGACCAAGGCCCCCCCACCTGGATAGAGAGTTACTCAAGGTTGATGCACGGTTTGTCCAACGATACAATCAAACCGTGCACCTCATTAAAGTAGTTGAATTTCCTCTTTTCCCCTTGATATTTAATGGTTATTACCATATTTCCTTCCCCTTCCCATATTTATTAGATTGAGTGATGAACCAAGATCTCTCCACTATTCCAAGGATCATTCTCCCTCAATTTTGAGTCATTTGAAGCACCATTGGTTGTGAATCAAATATTCAAGTGAGTATATGTCTCTTATTTCTTATATTTTATAGTGGATGACTTGTATAATTGTTCTTCTCCTTATGAATCCTAATAAAACTTATTTTATAGTAGATTATAAGATTGGTTATTGAGGGTTGGCCAGTCTTGAATGAAGGGTTGTGTTTGAGAAATGTTTAATCTATGAACTTGAGGAAGGTGGTCTACAAGTAATACCCCACAATATTGATGTTTATTTTATGTGAATTTGGTTATGCCTTATGTTGTTGTGTTTCATATTTTAATCCTTATTCTGAAATGATAAAATGGTTGTGTAAATGGTGTGTTAAACCCCTCATGATCCTTGTTGGATCTGTTGTGGTTGAATGGACCATGCAAATTTTCAACCATGGTGTGTGACACTTCCATGGACATGATAATTGACTTTTTTAATGTTAAATTTAAGGGTTTAAGAGATTAAACCAATTTTTCTTGTGTTAATCATGATGGAATGGAATATGGGTGTGTATTCATGAATGGAATAAGATAAATGAGTTGTGGCTAGTAAATGGGTAAATGTGAGAAATGGTTAAAGTGGTTGTCTATGTGGTTAAATGGCATGAAAAGGAGTAATAAATGGTAATAATGGTTCTTTAAGGGTGGATTTTCATAATTATGGGAATTGAAAATTTGTTTAATGTAATGAACCATGGAATTTTAAAAAATTAAATGGTTTAACTATGTTTTATTTGTTTAATAAAAAGGCTAATGATGATGATACTTTGAAAATATTAAGAAATGGTTCGTTAAAAAGTTTGACTGATGCTCCTCTCAAATTGGTGTGCCAGAATGATTCTCCATGTTCCCCTAGTCATAGTAATTTAGGATAAAGGACTAACTCTATTGACTCCAATGGTATGGATATAGACTTTCATATTGTGGTTGGGATGGTCGGACATGTCATTATGAATCTCGGTTGGATACTTGGACTAATGCTCTTTGTTTTTCAACTTGTGACCCATTTAACACATGTTTCAGAAGACTGGAATTGGGTAAAATAATTTTTTATGAGTATGGTTGACTTTGATAACTAAAAACAAGATTGGTTAATTTAAATACAATTAAATAATGAAAATTGTTCTATTTACTACCTTTTGTTTCTTATTTATACTTCTGCATACACTATAATTAGACTGAATATTATTATAAACATCATTACTAATGACCAACTAATTTGTAATCACACCCTTCTTGGGCCACCAATGGATACCTGAGTATACTTCATGGTTGCACGGTAGGATAAGGGAAAAGTTCATATGCTAGATGGTTGATGTGTGATAAGGGATGAATCGTGGGCAGAGAGACCAAACTTGATATCGAGACTCGATTTAGGAATTTTATTTAGTGTCTTATTTTGATTCACTTCTAACACTTTATATTATAATGATAGGCAATATTTTAATGTGTTGTTTTGTGGGTACTTGTTCAGTTTGGGAATGTGTTTTGTGATGTTTTTAGTATTTTTTATTATTACATGTCGATGTTTATCCTAATTTTTGTCATTGTGTTACTCTGGTATATAGGGTATAGTCTCCCCAAAATATCCATTAGAACCTCAATACTATTTAGAAACCTCTAGAATATAAGGAGGCAGGATTGGGGACACATACCACTCCGAATTAGGGCACCAGTTATTGTGGTACCCTATAGAGACCCTAGCCTTTTACATATAACATTACATGTTTTTAATCATAATTATAAATCTGAGTACAAGCCAAGAATTGTTAAGTCTATTTTATTAGAATACTAGGTACATAAAACATAAAACATAGTGCTAAAAAAAACTTCTTTATTTAATCTCCATAAAAATATCCTAAATTTCTTTGAGCCCTTGCATCTTCATAGGGTACCCTGGGGAACACATGAACAAAGGGATGAGCTAAAAACACCAGTAAGGGAATAAACCAGATAATACAGCTTAAGCACATGAGTTTGAAGGCATGACATAATGATATCAAAAGCATGGAACATATGATATCATATCATATAAACATGGGATCATTTAAACATGTATTCATATAAATGTGGCAGAAACATAAAACTTGTATTTAGTATGAGTCAAGGCTAACTGCCAATTTCATTTCTCTTAGTATTACTGGTCAACGATAACCACCAATCCCGTTTAACATAGTAGTATGAGTCAAGGCTAACCGCCAATCCTGTTTCACATCGCTTCTCACAAGAGTTAACATTGCCTAATTAATTAGAGAGATATCTGGGTGCTCCCATCTCAACATTTTCATGAACATTCTTTCCACATAAATAATCATACATAATCAACCATACATAAACATAAGGGTACCCATGGAAAGAATTGGGTACCACAATCATGACATAAAACATAACCAATGGGCATATCATGAAAGTGTCCATGAAAGAAAGGGATTAGAACATACATGGACGTTCATATAGTAAAATAGGCATATAAAATTTTAAGTGATTTCAAATATAAGAGACAACATATAAGAAATGTATTTGAGAAACATTAGCATTAAAACATTTTTGTGCGATTTTAAGGAAAATACTATAGAACTTTTAAAATAAAAAATAGGAAAATATTTTATATAAAACTATAATTGAACCAATAATGTTTTAATAATAAAAATACTGATTTTATGAATACAATGGTGGCTTAAAATAGAGGATATATTTCACTTGAAATTGGGTAAAAATTTGGGAAGTTCTCGTAAAACATGTTTGCTTATCAGAAATTTCTATGGAAGGAATCTTTTAAAAACATGTATATCCCCAAAATATAGTGATGAAAGGGTATTTTTAAATTAATTTTTGTAAAAATAAACAACATTTAGAATATGAACATAGATATATAAGATAATTTCATTTTGATATAAATAAAGATAAGGCAACCCGAAAGAACGAAGGAGGTTCAGGTAGAATTCATTACGGTTTATTGGCATGGTGTCAGATATACCTAAGGAGGATTGATGATAGATAAAAGGGGTTTATAATCACTTATTAATCAGGAGGGAAGTATGGGGGAGGTGAAAAATCATACCCCATCATTTGTGATTAAACATAAAATTTCATAACATAGATGGAATTTTGAATAAGAGTGAAATGGAGAGGATCCCTTACCTTAAGTCTGGTGGTGTTCTCCACTTGTTATTAATGACCTACATAAAAAATTAGGTTTATTAATTAATAATTACAGAACCTCATATATATTTAATCAAATTTTTATAAAATTTTTAAGTTCATTATTATCCTTTTTATGGGTTAAGATGTTCAATTTTATTGTTGGGGTCCATTTGTTTCCTTAAATTTCATTACCAGTTTACTTATGAACGAATAATCTTGTAATATGAGAATGGTTTTCCAGAATTTAATTCATAGTTTATTAGTGAAAAAATATAAGATTGCATGATTTTAAAAATAAATTCATTTATTGGGAGTGGAGATGAATTATTATATAAAACCTTAGCGATAACCGTTTTGGTTAAACGGTGGGTTTGATTACAATGAACATGTTTTGCTTTATAACTTAATGCCAATTGTAAAAAAGTATTACAAAACCATAAAAAGGATATATTAAATATATAATAATCTTTTTAAACGATAACAAAAATTGTTTCATGACCATAATTAATGATGAAAATAGAAATTGATAAACTGTTGTCCTTGAATGTGCCAAATTAACACATCTCAAATGGTGTTTTCATTATTTTCAAATAAAAAGTGGGGAAAGGAGAGAAGATAATGTAATAAATAATTAGAATAAAAAAATCAAATTACATTTTATGTTAATATAGTTATAATACCAATTATGGTGAAGGTAGGTGAGGAAAGAAACAATAAACGAAAAGAACTTAAAAGAAATGAAAGAGTTGGAAAGAGGAATTTACATCTTGAGTCTACCTCCTTTGAGAACCTATTAAGGGGAGAGGTTTTGGTATTTTGAAGAGAATATGGGCCTTTGTCTGTGGGAGAGGATATTGGGGATAGATTTGGGCTGAATATTGTCGAGGCACACGGCTTGAGAGGAGTTAAGAGAAGTGGAAGTGAGGGGGGGGGGGGGGGGGTTGGGGTTATAGTAGAGGAGAGGAGGGTTTTCATAATTGTTTAATCATTAGTTTATTATTTTCCCTCAAGACTAGAAATAGTGATGATTCCAAAACCAATAATAGTCATAAATTAATTTGAGTTCGAGATTTGGGTGCTTATACCACATTTTATGTTAGTAAAAGTGGATTTAAATTATAATGCATTTATACAGTAAATTAATGTATTTTACTATTAGAAAAAATTCAAGTATTCCAGAAAATTACCAAAAATTCACCCTAACCATTTTTCAACTTGTAGAATCAAAAAATGAAATCCATTTTTCAAAAATAATTTTCTAAATATGATTAATTTAATATTTAATTAAAATCATAATTTATTATTAAAAACCAGTTTTAAAACATTCATTTACTTATTCTAAAATATAGGTATATCGTACTTTCAACTTGAATATTATTTATATATTATCATATATAAGGTTACTATTTATTATGGTATATAACTATTCATAAAGGTATGTTACTATTCGTAATGGTAGGTTACTATTCACAAAAAATTATGTTTTTCTTATCGGACTCCAAATAACTTACTGGTCACAGCCGTGTATGTTAGATTTTGGAAATTCAAATCCCAGAAGTGACAAAATTGCGCTTAAGGGTCACACAACACTTAATAGTTCATTATGTTTGGATTTCATGACATATTTATAAAAAAGGAATTTCTATTTATGAAACATTGGGTCGTTACATTCTTCCCCCCTTATGAAATTTTTCCCTCAAAATTTCGTTTTACATTCTAAGACATAAATAGGTGCGGGTAATTTTTCTTAATTGTCTCTTCTAGTTACTATGTTTCCTATTCATATTTATGGTTTTTCCATAGTACTTTGACTAGGTGAGTAGTCTTGTTATGTAGAAATTTATCTCTATGATCCAAGATCTTCACTGGATACTCCTCATAGGAAAGATAATTCTTCAACCGTACCACCTCTGAAGAGAGTACATGTGAAGGGTCCGGTATATACTTTCTTAAGAGGGATATGAGGAAGACATCATGTAATTTGTCCATGGTAGGTGGCAGTGCTAGTCGATAGGCCACAGCCCCGACACGATCAATAATCTCGAAGGAGCCAATATACCTGGAACTTAAACTTCCCTTTCTTTCCATACCTCATGAACATATTCCAAAGATATATGCATAGAAATACCATGTATCCAACTTTGAACTGAAGGTCTCTCCAATAGTTATCTGCATAACTCTTCGGTCTTCTTTGGGTTTCCTTGATATGCTGCTGAATGGTTTTCACCTTATCCACCATTTCTTTGACCATTTGAGGTCCTAGTAGCCTGCACTCACTGACTTCATCCCATCACGTTGGTGTTCTGAACCTTTTCCCACAAAGGGATTCATATGGTTCCATTCAGATGCTCGAGTGGAAAATGTTTTTGTATGATAATTCAATTAGTAGAAGATGTTGTTCCCATCCTCCTTTGAAGTCCATAGAACATGCTCTCAACATATCTTCCAATGTCTGAATAGTTTGCTCAGATTGGCCATCGGTTTGAGGATGATAAGCCATACTGAAGTTCAGTTCAGTGCTTAGAGCATGTTGGATACTTTTCTAGAACTTCGAGGTGAATCTCGGACCAGGATCGGATACAATAAATATTGGTACTTCATGAAGCCTTAACACTTATTTGATGTAAATATGTGCAATTTGATCCAATGAGAAGTCCTCCTAAATTATGATAAAGTGAGATTCCTTTGTAAGATGATCACAATGACCTATATAGAATTATTTCCTCTGGATGTCCTTAGAAGTCCAGTGACAAATTCCATGATAATGTTCTCCCACTTACATGTTGGTATGGGTAGTTATTGTATCATCCCCTTGTACTTTTTCCTCTAATCCTTAACTTGCTGACATAACAGACACTATGATGTATATTTTGTAATCTCCCTTTTCATATTATCCCACCAAAAGTTTTCTTGGAGATCTCGATACATCTTTGTACTCCCTGGGTGGATAGAGAAGGTTGAGGTATGTGAATAATTTAGAATATCCTTATTTATATCTAGATCAGTTGGTACACATAATCATGACCCAAATCTTACAACCCCTTCCTCATCAATCTTGAACTCCGAGGATTTACCATTTCTGGTAGCTTCAACTCTTTTTATAAGGCCCCAGCCTTAAACCTTACTTAATCTTGAGTTATTACAAGATTACACATTGAGGATCTTTTCAGGTTTAGAGTTTTAGAGAATTAGATCATGAAACTTGCATTACATTCCACATTTAAACAAAGTGGTTACATAAAAGACAATATTCATTCTTCCCATCAACGGAAACATATTTAAAATATAACACGGATTATTTCTTGAAACATCCTTGACACTATCATCACATCATGTACCTTTCCCTTGACCTGTGAAAAACATTTCAAAAACTTGGGATGAGCATAAAAAGCTCAGTAAGGGTTATAAAAATATGGAAAGGAAACATGAGTTCATATATACATAAGAATGAAATCATACTTTACCCATAAAACATAGGCACTTTAACATACCTCATCAAACCATGAATAAATCATAGAAAACATAAGACATAAAGGTAACTTGAGGCATTCATAACATTCTTACGTGGGGAGTAACCCTCTTGGTTACGTTTGGAATACCCATCACAGTATATTCCCTAAATCTCTTCGGAGAAACCTTAACGTTTCACTCCTTCGCGTTACCCAATGCATTGGAGAGCTATAACGGGCTCACCCGCCCTTAGTTTATCACGGAACCACCCGTTTTCATAACAATGCCCAAGAACCATAACATAAATGTGTCACATAAAACATGCATAAAGGAAACATAACATTTTCACATTTCAATCACAATATAACATTTTAGTATATTGAAATATTGAATCCATTCAAAAAGAAACCATTTCCAAAACCATTTAAAACATTTAATAAAGAGATTTTTGAATCAAAGTGTCCCATACCACCTTGAAGCTTAAAATTTTAAACCGTTAATATCCATATAAATAAATCCTTAAAACCATTTTGAAAACATGGATATTAATAAGAACAAATAATTAAAACATTTAAAACGATATTTTGGTTAAAGGGGTTTTACCAAAATTAGAGACACTTGAATACAATAGTTGAGGAATAACATTTAGTCAAAACTTTATAATATCATGAGAATAAATGGATTCATGATATAATACTCCAAAGGACAGTATATACACCATATAAGAGTGAATTGGTGCATAACAACAATGAACCCTCAATAGAAATGTCAAATGTGATGAAATCCCTTATAAAGAAGGTATCCTTAAATTAAGGACAAATCAATCTCAAAAATATGTGTGACAAATATAAATACACCCAATATAAGTGGATATTAAGTGTAAAAAGGTCATTCACACATATTCAATGGACGACATATTCAATGACTACATGTTGAACCCAAAGAAATCGAAATTGGGTTAAAAAGTTCCCTTGACAGCCTAACGACATCACATCAAAAAGAGTTGATGAGAGATAAAAAGAGTATCTCATCACTTGGACATAAAATTTACATCAATAAGGATATATGAGAACATATCCCAACATAACAATATGTAAATTAAAAGACCCAACAAAAGAAGTCTTTTAAAAAAGAGGAGGGTGAAAGGTTCCCTTACCGACTTGGGTATCTTTCAAAACATACACCCCATGAAAGAAGGACAAAAGATAATTGATGTAAATACTCATAAACGAAAGTATATTACACAAAGAGTAGAATAATGGGCAGTACATACACCACTCAAGGGAATTTGTGGCAAATGTAGCATAAATCTCACGGGAATAAAAGTGAGATGAAAAATCCCTTACGAAAACTCGGCAGCCTAACGGCGCCACATAAAACTTCCGAATATGGATTGATGAGATCAAATAGGGTATCTCATCACATTAAAATAAAATGTACAGCAAGAGGAATATAAAATAACATCCCCCAACATTACAAAGAGGAGCTTAAAAGAAGTGACATAAAGGAGAGTACTTAAAAAGAAGAGAGAGGTTAGATCTCTTACGAAAGTTTGGCAGCCTAACGGCGCCACTCAAAACTTCCAAAATGGATTGATGAGAGAGAATAGGGTCTATCATCACATGAAAATAAAAATTACAGTAAGTGTAATATAAATGATCATCCCAATAACAATAAAGATGAGCTTTAAAAGGAATGACATAAAAGAGTGTACTTAAAAAGAAAGAGAGGAGTAAGATCCCTTACCTCGGGTCCGACTTGACTCGATCGTTCTTTAATATCCTGAATAATAAACTTGAGTTAATCTCTAATTCCTTAAGAAACTTTTTCAAGTTCATTATTACTTTTATACCAATTATTACCATGTCATAAACATTATGTAATCATTTAAGTTAATAATATTTGTTTTGCCGATATTTGGTTCTTAAGTCGAAAGTGGACTTCTTACAATTACATGTTGTTCGTGTGGCCAAATGTTTATTATATCCAAAATTGTATTCATTATGTAGATATCATATATGTCATATATATCCAGTACATGCATGCATTTATAACATTACATAATCATTTAGAGGTAAGAAATGAAATGCACCGTTCATGGAGACGGTAAGCCGTACGTACGCATGAACGCTACTTTCATTTCTATTTCGTATTTTATAGAATGGAATAATAATGATATAAAGGTATATTATAATTCCAGTATAATATCATATATAGTATCATATTTACATCCTTTATACATCCCACATATGGTATTTAACGAATCAAATCACTTTGAGGGGGCGGTAGTCCGCACTTCCTTAAATGAAGATATCGCGTATACCCATAATGGAAGCCATAAAGGTAAGACAAAAATGAAAAATACAGAAGCATAAATAAAACATAAACATATTATATATCATATATAAAAATAGTGACATCATAATGGCCACCGTTGAAGGTGTTAAATGAGTATTGAACAATCATCGTTTCGGGAGGCAGAATTTCACCATCCACAGAAACCGTATGTTCTTTAACCATTTGATGTAGTTGTGTGAGAGTTTAGCTCGAATAAATCTTATAACAACATCCTAGTATATTGAAGATACTGGTGTTGTTACAAAAGAAGTAAATAAAAAGAGTTTAGGGGGTTGGAGAAGCAAAATAAAACAAATGAACATGAGAGAATGAATTACCTTTAAAAGTGTAACTCCTTTTTATTTGAGCCTAAAGGCTTCCTTTGAAAGGATTCTGCCCAAAGGGAATCCTCTAGGATAAGGAGAGGGATGTGGAGAGAGTAAATGGGCAGGGGTTGGCCGATCCAAAGGCTTTAGGAGTGTGTTAAATGAGTTAGAGGTGGGGGCCTTTTGTAAGAGGAGAGGAGGGGCACTTTTGGAAAGTAAAGAAATATTACTTTATTTGAAAATGTGTTTTGGTTTCAAAAGGTCCCAAATTGATATAATTCGTGGACAAGGTGATAAGGCTTTGAAATCCACTCATCCAATAAGTTTTGGACATGTGTAGTTCATAGATTTTACATTATCTTTCCATCTTATTTAAATCGTCAAATAATGATGTCATCGCTGCATCATTATTATGTCATAAATAATTTAATTTATTTAATGTCTAAAAATTATAAAAAAAATACTATGATGTAGGAAATATTTTTATCTTTCCAATGAATATTTATAATCAAAAAGATGACTTGTATAACCCCACTTAAAAATTGTTTTAGTAAAACATATCATGTTTGTGTCAATTTTACTTTTACATTAAATAAAATGTTATTTATGTCATTTCCCAACCAAAGTGGATCCATGGGGTCCCCAAGTTGACCCATGGCTTGTATTGGTCGGCCATGATACAACCAATGAGGGTAAGACATGTGTCAAGCTCATCTCATTTTATTAAAGCATTATTTTTACCTTAAACTACACTAATTACCACTAATCGCGATTAAAAACTTAATAAGTTACTATTCACCAAAAAATTATTTTAATCTCATTGAACCACATTTTACTTCTTAATGACAACCATGTATGTCGGATTTTTGAAAATAAAAACACAATGATGGCAAAATTTCATTTAAACGGAAAATCAGTTTTTATAAGTACCACTTAGTGGTTTCACTATTCATCAAAAATTGAAGTTTTTCAGAAAAATCCCAAAAATTCACCCTAAGCTATATTTGATATTCTGAATTCAAAAATGAAGTCCATTTTACAAAATTCAAAACTTATAAGTCACATTAATTAATTTAATAATTAATTCCCGCTGTCATGTCAAATAGCGTGTTTTATGAAACAATAAGTATCAAAAGATTGACACTAGTTTAAGTCTGATTTCAAAGTGAAATTGATTCCAACAAACACTATTGGATTTAATGGTAAAAATATTTTCTAATTTCACTTTAAAACCAATTCAAAATATAATCTAATCATATAAATAAATTAGATTAAAAAGTGGTTTTGAATTAAAATACAACATTTTACACTATTCATTAAAAAAATGAACTTTATTGGAAAGATACCAAAAATTTACACAAATTAAATTTTGATGTCCCGATTCTTAATAAGAGTTTTATTTGGTCCAAAATAATGTATAAGAGTGATCAAAACTATATTTAATGATGGTTCGCCATCAAAAGGTGATAAGTGGACCTTTAGTGAAAACTAGGGCATATACGCCTAAAATTGAATTCTTTCCGTATTTTAAGCCATTATCTTTTATTGGATAAATGTAAAAACATTTAAAAACATATATAATCATATTTTAGTTATTTCTATCCATTCCCGCCATTACAACGGCTACATGTTAACTACCATTTAAAATAATATTATTTTATTATTAGAGTGCAACATAATATTCCCAAGAAACTCGTTGTTGCGTGTTGGGTACGCCATCGAGCATAGCGTCCCTTTTAAAGTTATTTAAATATTTTATTCAGAAATATGGATAAATATGAAATGTCATATTCTTTATTTACCTGGGGTGTTACACTTTTCATAACACTAACAGAATTTTTATATTTCGAGGCGATGGACTTATAGCAGCCCCCATTTGGCGGCCACTGCATTTTTCTACCCCCATGCCTAATTTTCCCCTCCCCAACCTGTGACCTAATTTTCCCCTCCCCGACCTCGCGACTCACACCTCCCCGACCCTGCGACCCTGACCCCCGGCGACCCCGACCCCCAGCGACCCCTGGTGACCCCCAGCGACTCCGACCCCCGGTGACCCCCACCCCCTTGCCTCCGCGCTGCGCTACCCACAACCCCAGTGACCACCACCTCCTTGCGTCCGTGCTACACCCCCCGCGACCCCGACACCCCCATGACCCGGCAATCCCCACCCCTGCCTCCGCGCTTCACCTTTGGACAGTACCACCGACGCCATCCCCTCCCAACCCCGCTACATCCCTCCAGAAAGTCCACACGTCTTGCCTCCATTGAACCCTCCCGGTTCATTGTGCCTTGCCGTGTAGAACCCTCCCACGCTTCGTCCAACGGTTCCGCCCCTTTCGAATCTGGCCGTCTAACCCCTGTCGTCAAGTCGCTGTGCCGTCATGGATCTGCAATCGACTCACACCCTGTTACCCACAGTCGAGTCCTCTGTAGGTAATGTTTTTTATCATTAAAATTATATTTGAAGTCATTGGTTTTTAAATTTTAATGATATGTGTTTTTTAGAATTTAAATAAGATATTTCACTTTTGATTTCTATTAAATATAGATATAAATAAGAGCTGGATTGATATGCAAGATAGATTTTATGATGAATATTATGAGGGAATTAAGAGATTTATGGATTTCACCAACAGATTTCCAAGCGATATGATTAGTTGTCCATGAAAAAAATGTGCAAATAGATATCTTTTCAAATGAGATAGGGTTAGAGAACAATTGTTTTTGAATGGGTTTTTGAAAAACTATAATACATGGAAACGCCATGGAGAAGATTCTGTTTCATTTCATCACTCAGAAAGTATTCATATGAATGTTGATTTGAGAACAGTTGATCCGATGAACATAATTCTAAATGATATGATGTGTCCGTTTCAACCTGAAGACCGTAATGTCATAAATGACGACGTTGGATCGACAAATCCCCGTTCTTTTGTAGATGGAGAAGCATTGAAATTATTTGAAATAATTGATGATGCACATACTTAATTATATCATGGATGCACTAAATTTAGTAAAATGTCGTTCATAATTGAATTTTTACACCTGAAGGACTTGAACTAATGGTCAGACACCTCATTTGACATGTTATTGGTATTGTTGAAGAAGGTAATCCCTCCTGGAGAGAAGATTTCAGAGTCATTCTATCAAGCTCGCAAGTTGACTGATGATCTTGGTTTTACATATGATACAATTGATGTGTGTCACAATAATTGTATGTTGTTTAGAAAAGAGATTGTGTAATTAAATATTTGTAGTGTTTGCTATACATCTAGTTGGAAGACCAATGAGATTAATCAAGGAAGTTATATTCTTCCTGGGAGAGTCTTGAATCAAGGGAAAAAAGTTTCCACTAAATAGATGCATTTTTTCCCACTGAAACCAAGACTGAAGAGATTCTTCTTATCAACTAAAATTGCTAAATTGATTACTTGAAATTCATAGAGAAAGAAAGAGGTTGATAAATTAACTCACCCGACAGATTCTTTGGCATGGAAAGCATTTGATCAAATACACCCAGACTTTTCCTAAGATGATCGTAATATTTGACTGGGTTTTGCAGCACATGGTTTTAACCCATTTAGGTCCATGGTTGGTGCTACACATAGTACGTGGACAGTGGTGTTGGTTCCATACAAAATCCCCACATGGGTATGTACGAAGCAAACTTTTTTGTTACTGTCAATTCTAATTTATGGACCGAGAGGACCTGGAAATAAAATTAATGTTTATATACAACCTTTGATTGATGAGATGAAAAAATTTTGGGCTGATGGTGTAATGAATTTTGACTCAGAAGCTAATGAAATGTTTAGACATCGGGCCTCTTTGTTATGGACAATTAATGATTTCCTACCACATGCTAACTTATCAGGTTGGAGTAAAAAAGGATAATTTTCTTTCCCTTGTTGTAATAAGAGTAAGAAATCTATATGGCTTAAGAACTGTATAAAGTGAGAATATCTTGGTCACAAATTCTTTCTTACTCAATTGCACAGGTTCAGAAAAGACCGTGTATCGTTTGATGGGAATAGAGAGTATGACCCATCACCACAAATACTGTCCGGGGTTCAAATTTGTGCACAACTTGACCAAGAAAACATTCGTACAATGTATGATTTTAAAGATTTATTGGTTCCTGCATTGCCTTATATTCCTGATGCAAATAGACAGCGCAGTCATAATTGGAAGAAACAGAGTATTTTTTTGAATTGCCTTATTGGAAATATAATATTTTAAGACATAATTTGGATGTGATGCACATTGAAAAAAATGTATGTGATAATATACTATGCACCATTTTAGGCATCAAGGGGAAATCAAAGGATAATGCTAATGATCGACGTGATTTGCAAGAAATGGGATTGAGAAAACCTTTACATTTACAGCTGGGTGAAGGTAATCGTACATACATTCCTGTTACATAGTACACAATGAGTAAAAAAGAGAAACAAACATTTCTATCAATTTTGAAGACTATTAAGGTACCAGATGGTTATTGCTCTAATATTTTCAAGAGTGCGAATATGACGAGCATGACATTACAGGGGTTGAAAAGTCACGATAATCATATTCTTCTTCAACAGTTAATTCCTATAGCAATTCATGATTGCTTACCTGCCCAGGTTGTTGAGCCGTTGATTGGAGTTTCTAATTTTTTCAGATAGCTCAGTTCTAGGAATCATCACATGAGTGATTTTAAAAAGCTGCAGGATAAGATTGTACTTTCACAATGTAACCTATAAAAACTATTTTCGCCATCTTTTTTTGATGTCATGGTTCACTTGACTATGCATTTAACTGGTGAAGTCATTGCTGGTGGTCTCGTGCAATTTAGGTGGATGTATCTAATAGAGCGACACTTAAATACATTGAAACGGTATGTGCGCAACAAAGCTCGTCCGGAAGCCTCAATTTCCAAGGGATATTTAATGGATGAGTGTACTAATTTTTGTGCTTCATATATTCATGAGGTTGAAACAAAGATAGATAAACCCTCCCCGAATAACGAGGATCCAATTAGAGAAGGAATAACATTTGATATGCAGAATGATGAGTGGGTTCATGATCATCAATATGTGTTGTTCAACACTCCATCAGTTATTTCATTGATAAAGTAAGTTTCATAGTTGATGTGTATTTTGTTTCTATATTTATTTTATTTCTTACCTTATATGTGTTGTGATTTAGGATTCATATCACTGAGTTGAAACATGAAAGTCCCCGTGCAACTGACTATCAAATCCAAAAACATCATTTTAACTCATTTCATGAGTGGTTCAAGACTCATGTATGTATAATTGATTTAATATTTTTATAGTGCAAATTAGTTGTATTTTTACAATCCTTTATCCATTAAACTATATATATGAAATTTGAAGATTCAAAAGTTACGTGATTTAACCCATCATGTGAGCGAAGAACTCAACCAACTAGTTGATGATCCATTTATTACAGCTCATCGCTATAAGTATTTGGATGATAACAGATTCCAATTTTGTATTAGCAATGTTGAAGTGAACCAAGCCACACAAAATAGTGGTATTGGTTATTCTTTTGTTGGTGCAGGTTATTATTATGGATTGCTGAAAGATATTATGGAGGTTATTTATGGTTGTGGCTTAAAACACATATTGTTAAGGTGTGATTAGGTTGATCTGGTTCGTGGAAAGAAAGTTGATAACTTCCAATTTACATTATCAAACTTTAACAATATTCTATATAAAGATGACTGAGTAAGAAATGAGCCCTTCATACTGACATCATAGGCAGAACAAGTTTACTTTGTTAGAATTGATTCTGATTGGAAAGTTGTGGTGAAAATGTCTAGAAGAGGGGTTTTTATGATTGAACAAGAAGAACCTAATGTTGTCGCATTTCCTGATCAAACACTTGACCAAACAATAGTAGCTGTATGAGATGAAGATATACAATGGGACACAGAGAAATTTGAAGGAGATACGATAGACTTGCATGATTAGTGAAAATTGTAATTATATCCCCAGTTATTGTTTGTAAAAATATTTATGAGTTATATATGTAAAAAAATTGGTCGATTTAACTATAATTTCTTTTAATGTAGGTATGTCACAGGGTGGTCACAGTGGTTCACCTGATGTTGTCGGTATGTATGTTTTCATTTTTCTAAATTAATTGATTGTAATTTTCTATGTATATTTACCTAACTGTTTATAATCATTAATTTATATTGTAATTAAATTATGAATTTATGTTTATTAGGATCTAGTGCGTCTTTTAGCAGAAGTAGGGGTCCTGGTAGAGGGGTTCGATCCTGGAACTTTGGAGCCCGATTGGATGTGTTATTTGATGTCACATTTCATCCAGTCGGAGAAGGTGATAATGTATTGAGTCGTCGGTTTGGGAATATGATATGAGACTCACACAGATTCATTCTGAAGACTCATGAATGGAGTTCTATATCTCAGGATACGATGGAAAAATTATGGGGGGTGGTTTAGGTAAATTCAATGTTTAATTTTTCATGATATTGTTATTATTATTGTCCCATCTACTGACAATTTTTTTAACAGGATTATTTGAAATCCTGTCCAGATGAGTTTTGGGCTTTATGTATGTCCAAATGCCATAAATTATGGAAGGATTACAAGTCAAAGGTGAAGAGAGATCACTGGACACCATTTGCGGGTGTGCCAGACATTCTACAGCGAGTCCCTCCGGGCATTCTTCCTGTACAGTGGCAGGATTTGGTTGCGTTTTGGTCGAGTGAGGCGGTTATGATAAGATTTATTACTTTTAATCTATAAATGACTAATTTTTCAAATGTATATTAAGTAAATACATTGAATGTAGACCGAGTCTTCTTGTTATTCACATAATCGGGCGATGCAGGGCACGCCTTTCAGACTTGTCACTCGACATGTGTCACAACTCAAACATGATGTAAGTTTAGAATTCACTATTCATTCATATTTTAAAAATATTGTAGTATAACATGGTGAACTTCTTTATTTTAGTTACAGCAACACGGTGGGCCAATCGATCGGATGTCCCTATGGGTGAGGACTCGTAGGGCGGGTGATCTCGATGTTTCTGGTGTTATAGTAAGCAAATTATTTACTAATAAATGTGTTTTTATTTTTTATAAATTATTCATATTTGTTCATTGATTCATTATATGCTACAGGCTCAGTTTGACACTCAGTTAGCAGAGTTTCCAGAGGAGATACGTCGTAGTACTGTGTGTAGAGATGAAATATTTCACTGTGTCATGGGGCGTGGCGGTCATGGTTATTATTTTACTTATGGAGGTGGTGTCCCACGACGTTCAGTTGTTAGAGAAGATGCGATGGGTGCATGCAGAGATTCAGGGATGCCCACACAGACTGAGATAGATCCTTCCATGTAGGATATGCAGCGCAATATGAATGCGCAGTTTCAACAGTTACGTGCAGAGTATGAGGAGAGGTTGTCACAGATGTCATCACGTATCGATGAAATGATGACACAACAAGTCGCACCATAGGTAAACAATAAAACAATCCATACTTAGATTGAATTTTATTGATATGTTTAAGATACCTAATATTGATATATATTGTAGGCTCCGAATACAGCTGGTGGACATCGCAGTGATATTGGTGATCCAGATGAGGATGAACCCCATGCATGAGGTAATTTCATTTGTGTTGATGAACTCTCTAGAAGGTTTTATATCCTTGATGAATAAAATCTACCATTTTTACCTAGATTAGTTTGTTTTAGTATTTGTGGATGACATCTTTGTGCACTCCAAAACCGATGATGATCATACCCAATATCTTGACATCATCCAGATTACACTTATAGAGCATCGACTATACACCAAGCTATATATATGTCACTTTTGTATTGATTAGGTATAGTTATTGGGTCAAATAATCTCAGAGGAAGGTGTGTCAGTGGATGGAGAGAAAGTTCAGGCAGTTGTTTCTTGGGAGAAGCCCAAGAACTCTTTAATTATCTGTATCTTTCTAGGTTTATTAGGATACCATCTAATTATTATTCGTGATGTGTATGAGGAGAAGGCATGTCAATCAGACGTGCGGTTTGCGCGGTACGTCTCAATATGCGTTTTTTAAGTGTTGGGCGCGCTTCAGAAACGCACGTGGGGCGGTTCAAACCGTCCGAACGACGTTGGAATGGCCTAAAATCAGACAAGAAGAATGGGTGAGTTAATTGTGAAGTGGTCGGGTAGACAACATGTCAATAAAAGGTTCCATGTGACCGCGGTGACCGAGAACGCACTTCTGGTGTCATAAACGACCAAAATGGGCGTTTAATGGTCAAATTCATAGCAGACGACATCGGATTGACCTAAAATCATAGGGAAAAAATATAATTATTATTCGAGACATGTACGAGGAGACGAAACATCAATAGGACGTGCGGTTTGTGTGGTACGAATCAATATGCATTTTTTAAGTGTTGGGTGCGCTTTAGAAACGTGCGTGGGGCGGTCCAAACCAGCCGAATGACATCAAAATGACCTGAAATCAGACAGGAAGAATAGGTGAGTGAATTGTGAAGTTTTCAGGTAGACGGAATGTCAATCGGAGGTTCCGTGTGCCCGCGGTGACCGAGAACGCACTTCTAGTGTCATAAACGGCTAAAACGGGCGTTTAACAGTCAAATTCATAGATAACGGCATCATATTGACCTAAAATCATAGGGAAACAATATAATTATTATTAGTTATGTGTACGAGGATATAGAACGTCAATCAGACGTGCATTTTGTGTAGTACAGCTCAATCTGCATTTTTTAAGTGTTGGGCGCGCTTCAGAAACGCGTGTGGGGTGGTCCAAACCAGCCGAACAATGTCAGAATGGCCTGAAATCAGAAAAAAAGAATGGGTGATTGAATTGTGAAGTGTTCGGGTAGACGTCACATCAATCGGAGGTGCCGTGTGCCTACGGTGACCGAAAACGCTCTTTTGGTGTCACAAACGGCCAAAACAGGCATTTAACGGTCAAATTCATAGAGAACGACATCATATTGACCTGAAATCATAGAGAAAAAATATAATTATTATTCTTGATGTGTATGAGGAGACAAAACATCAATCAGATGTGCGTTTTTCACGGTACGACTCAATATGCGTTTTTAAGTGTTGGACACGCTTCAGAAACGCGCGTGGGGTGGTCCAAACCGGCCGAACGACATCGAAATGGCCTGAAATCAAACGAAAATAATGGGTGAGTGAATTTTGAAGTTTCCAGGTAGAAGGCACGTCAATTGGAGGTGCCTTGTGCCCGCGGTGACCGAGAACGCACTTCTGGTGTCATAAACAGCCAAAACGGGCATTTAACAGTAAAATTCATAGCGAATGACATTAGATTGTCCTTAAATCACAGAAAAACAATCTAATTATTATTCGTGACATGTACAAGGAGACGACATGTAAATCGGACATGCGCTTTGCGCGTGACAGTTCAATATGTGTTTTTAAGTGTTGGACGCACTTCAGAAACGCGCGTGAGGTGGTCCAAACCGGACAAACGACATCAGAATGGCCTAAAATCAAACGAGAAGAACGGGTGAGTGAATTGTGAAGTGGTTGGGTAGACGGAACATCAATCGGAGGTTCCATGTGCCCGCAATGACCGAAAACACTCTTCTGGTGTCATAAACAGCCAAAACGGGCGTTTAACGGTCAAATTCATAGAAAACAACATCAGATTGATCTTAAATCATAGGGAAACAATCTAATTATTATTCGTGATGTGTACGAGAAGAAGGCATGTCAATCGGATATGTGGTTTGCGCGGTACAACTCAATATGCATTTTTTAAGTGTTGGGCGCACTTCAGAAACGCATGTGGGGCGGTCCGAATCGGACGAATGACGTCGGAATGGCCTGAAATTAGACAAGAAGAACAGGTGAGTGAATTGTGAAGTGGTTGAGGAAATATAATATCAATTAGAGGTGACTTGTGCCCGCGGTGACTGAAAACTCTCTTCTGGTGTCATAAACGGCCAAAACGGGCGTTTAACAGTCAAGTTCATAGCAAACGACATCGGATTGACCTGAAATCACAGAGCAACAATCTAATTATTATTCTTGACATGTACGAGTAGATGACACTTCAATTGGACGTGCGGTTTTCATGGTATGACTCAATATGAGTTTTTTAAGTGTTGGGCGCGCTTCAGAAATGCGCGTGGGGCGGTCCAAACCGGAAGAATGACGTCAGAA
Source organism: Viscum album (assembly GCA_963277665.1). Taxonomy (NCBI): domain Eukaryota; kingdom Viridiplantae; phylum Streptophyta; class Magnoliopsida; order Santalales; family Viscaceae; genus Viscum; species Viscum album. Next base: position 681,284,702 of record OY728147.1, read on the forward strand.
TGGCCTGAAATCAGATGAAAAGAATGGGTGAGTGAATTGTGATGTGGTCAGGTAGAAGGAATATCAATCGGAGGTGCTGTGTGTCCGCGGTGACCGAAATCGCTGTTCTGGTGTCAAAAACGGCCAAAACGGGCGTTTAACAGTCAAATTCATAGTGAAAAACATCAGATTGACTTGAAATCATAGAAAAAAAATATAATTATTATTCGTGACATGTACGAGGAGAAAAAACATCAATCGGACGTGTGGTTTGCACGGTATGGCTCAATATGCATTTTTAAGTGTTGAGCGTGCTTCAGAAACACACGTGGGGTGGTCCAAACCGGCCGAATGACGTCAGAAAGGCCTGAAATCAGACAAAAAGAACGAGTGAGTGAATTGTAAAGTAGTTGGGCAGACGAAACATCAATCAGAGGTGTCGTGTGCCCGCAGTGACAGAAAACGCTCTTATGGTGTTATAAACGGCCAAAACGAGCATTTAACGGTTAAATTCATAGAGAACGACATTAGATTGACCTGAAATCACAGGGAAAAAATCAAATTATTATTCTCGATGTGTATGAGGAGATGACACATCAATCGAACGTGCGGTTTGCGCGGTACAACTCAATATGTGTTTTTTAAGTGTTGGGCGTGATTTAGAAACGCATGTGGGGTGGTCCAAACTGGTTGAATGATATCGGAATGGCCTGAAATCAGACAAAAAGAATGGGTGAGTGAATTGTGAAGTGGTCGGGTAGATGACACGTAAATCGGAGGTGCTGTGTGCCCGCAGTGACTAAAAACGCTCTTATGGTGTCATAAATAGCCAAAATGGGTATTTATCGGTCAAATTCATAGAGAACGACATCATATTGACCTAAAATCACAGGGAAAAAAATCTAATTATTATTTGTGATGTGTACGAGGAGACAACACATCAATCAGATGTGTGGTTTGCACGGTATGGCTCAATATGCATTTTTTAAGTGTTGGACGTGCTTCAGAAACGCGCGTGGGGCGGTCCAAACCAGCCGAACGATGTTGTAATGGCCTGAAATCAGACTAGAAGAATAGGTGATTGAATTTTAAAGTGGTCAGGTATACGTCACATCAATCGGAGGTGCCGTGTGCTCACGGTGACCAAAAACGCTCTTTTGGTGTCATAAACGGCCAAAACGGGCGTTTAACAGTCAAATTCATAGTGAACAACATCGGATTGACATGAAATCATAGGGAAACAATATAATTATTATTTGTGACATGTAAGAGGAGACAACATGTCAATCGGATGTGCGGTTTGTGCGGTACGGCTTAATATGCATTTTTAAGTGTTGGACGTGCTTCAGAAACGTGCGTAGGGTGGTCCAAACCGGCCGAATGATGTCAGAATGGCCTGAAATTAGACAGAAAGAACGGGTGAGTGAATTTTGAAGTGTTCGGGAAGACGGAATGTCAATGAGAGGTTCCGTGTGCCTGCGGTGACCAAAAATGCTCTTCTGGTGTCATAAACGGCCAAAACGGGTGTTTAATAGTCAAATTCATAGAGAACAACATCATATTGACTTGAAATCATAGGGAAACAATCTAATTATTATTCAAAATGTGTATGAGGAGACAGCATGTCAATCGGACATGCAGTTTGCACGGTACGACTCCATATGCGTTTTTAAGTGTTGGACGCGCTTCAGAAACACGCGTGGGGTGGTCCAGACCAGCCAAACGACGTCGGAATGGCCTGAAATCAGACAAGAAGAATGGGTGAGTCAGTTTTGAAGTGTTCGGGTATATGACATGTCAATCGGAGGTGCCGTGTGCCTGCGGTGACCGAAAATGCTCTTTTGGTGTCATAAACGGCCAAAACAGGCGTTTAACGGTTAAATTCATAGCGAACGACATTGGATTGACCTGAAATCACATGGAAACAATTTAATTATTATTTTTGATGAGTACGAGGATAAGAAACATCAATCGGACATGCGTTTTTCATGGTACGGCTCAATATGCATTTTTAAGTGTTTTGCGCGCTTCAGAAACGCACGTGGGGCGGTCCAAACCGGACGAACAACATCAGAATGACCTGAAATCAGACGAAAATAATGGGTGAGTTAATTGTGAAGTGTTTGGGAATATGGAACATCAATCGGAGGTGTTTTGTGCCATCGATGACTGAAAACTCTCTTCTGGTGTCATAAACTGTAAAATGCATAGCGAACGACATCATATTGACCTGAAATCACAGAGAAACAATCTAATTAGAACCATAAAATTAACGATTTTAAAATTTTAAAATGGTAATCTAAATTTTGAATATATTTTGAAAATTAAATAATTTTGATCTATTACAGTAAGTTTGATTTGAAATATGTTAATTTGTTTCAATTATTTGTTTATAGGTTTTATTCGTTACTAATTTTGTTATTAAATTTTGTTATGAAGTTATATTTGATGATGGATGTGGATCTTGGAAGATTACTGATTAGATTTACGTGGGTATATTTTATTTTATTATTTATATTTTTTTTAAAAAAAATTAGAAACCTACAGCAGCCACCATTTGGTGGCCGCTGTAGGTGATTCCAGCGCCACCTACAGCGGCCGCCATTTGGCAGCCGCTGTGGCTCGGGGCTACAACGGCTGTGAAACGATGGCCTCTATAGCCCATACTAGCTTGCCTTTAGCATCCTTCAAATGGCAGTCGCTGATAGAAACAACCACGGGCCAAAAGCGGCTGCTATAGATCTTTAGTGATGGCTTTTGGCGGCCGCTAAAGGTCATGATTGTACTAGTGTAATTTCCACATTCTTTCTTTGAGCATCCTTTATTTTCTCTATGGGGGAAGGTTAAGAAATCATTTGAGAAAGGATTGATGATTTTCCTCCCTTAATGATTCCCATGTCCATCCTCAGCAAATCTAAGAAGATCATATCCTTTTCAATTATCATCATTGATAAAGATGAAGGATTCTTTCTACTTAGAGCATCTACCACCTTGTTTTCCTTACCAGAATGGTAGTGAATTGAGTAGTCATAATCCTTGATGAGATTTATCCATCTTCACTGGCACATATTAAAGTCTTTTTGCGTGAATATATATTTTAGACTCTTGTGGTCAGTATATATCTTTCACTTCTCCCCATAGAGATAATGCCACCAAATTTTCAATGCAAAGATCACATCCGCCAACTCCAGATCTTGCATGGGATAGTTTTTCTCTTGGATTTTCAGATAAATTTATTCTTAGGAAATCACTTTATCATTTTACATTAGAACACATCCTAAGACCTTCTTTGAAGCATCACTGTACACCACAAAGAGTTCTACACTTATTGGGAGTGTGAGTATTGGTGCAGTGATAAGCCTCTTTTTAAACCCCTTAAACCAGTCTTCACATTACTGAGTCTAGAAAAACATTACTCCCTTCCATGTCAGATTGGTCATTGGGTTCTAAAACCGTTGAAAGTTCTTCAAAAATTGTCGATAATACCTAGATAGACCCAAAAAGTTGTGGATCTTCGTTACAGATGTTGGTCTGGGCCACTGTTCAATTTCCTTTGTCTTGGAAGAGTCAATAGATATCCCTTTGCTGTTGATAACATGCCCTAACAATGATACTTCCTCTATCCAAAAATCACATTTAATTTACTTTTCATACAACTTCTCCCTTCAAAAAGTCTTTAACACAATATTCAAATGCTCCTCATGTTCCTCCTTACTCTTGGAGTATATCATAATATCATCAATAAAGACTACCAAAATTTTGTCAAGGTAATCTCTAAAGAATCTATTCATTAAATCCATGAAAATTTCTAGAGAATTAGTGAGTCCGAAGGGCATCACTATGAACTCATAGTTTCCATACCTCATTTGAAAGGTAGTCTTGATAATATCTTCTTTCCTCACATTTAGTTGAGGATATCCTGACCGAAGGTCCACCTTAGAGAAATAACAGGGCCCACAAAGCTGATTGAACAAGTCATCCATCCATGGAAGGTGATACTTGTTCTTTATCATGATTTTATTGAGTTCATGATAATCAATGAATAGGCGCATTGATCTATCCTTCTTCTTGATGAAGAGGACTAGCATACCCCACAGTGAAGTACTCAAGCATATAAAACCATTTTCTATATTCTCCTACAACTACTTATTATGTTCCTCTAGCTCTATAGTGGCCATTATATAAGGTGTTCTTGATATAGGCAGAGATCTAGGGACAAGTTCAATTGAGAACTCAACTTATCGGTCAAGAGGAAGACCAAGAAACTCTTCAAGGAATACATTAGTGTAATCCCACATGACGGGAATTTCTTCAAACATGATTCTCTCCTTTGTATAAATCATTTGAGCTAGATATGATTTCTCATAAGGCAATAATATCCACACTTGAGACGATGATTATAAAGGATATTCATCTTCCTCCTTACACTTGAAAAGAATTAGAGGATGCTTCCGGATGTAAAGAGTGATCTCCTTTTCCCGACAGTTGATGTTGCCATTGTACAAAGATAGTCAATACATGGACATGTTAGCTTCTAACTCTACTAAAAAAAGTATGATGAGATTTTCTGGGAGGTTCAGTCCACAAACGTTAACCTGGGAGGAGTTATAAACCATTGATGAAATAGTTTTCCCATTCTTTATTCTCACAAATAAACTTTCCTCCAAATTTTGTGGTAGTGTTTGAATAGTTATACTAAACATGCAAGATACGAAATAATGCATAGAACCAGAATCAAATAGCACATCCGATATTCTTGAATGAATAACTAGCGTACCTGTCACCACATCATTGTCTAGATCTACCTCAGTAGAAGTGATAGCATAAGTCCTTCCTTGTTTCCTTAGAGGTTATTGTTGATTACCTACGACAACCCTCGGCTTAGGGAAGTTATTTGCATAATGTCCATGATCCTTGTAGTTGTAACACTGCACTGTAGGTTGAGTGTTGATCTGAACTTTCCTTTCTTATTCCACATTAGTGGGATTCTTTATATTTCGTTTGCAGTTTTTACCTAGATGTCCAAAATTTCCACATTTGAATCAATTCTTGGTTCCCTTCAGATAGTTCCTAGGATGCTTCTTCTCACAACTTTTACAAGGGGAAAATTAATGTTTCTTTCCATCATGGGATTTGTTTGATGAACCACCCATGTTGTTTTCCATTTTATTCTTCTTGTCACTTGGCCCATGAGACCACTGAGAGTCTCTAATCTCTATTTCAACCTTGAGGGCACAACAAACAACCTCTTCATAACTATAAAAGTCTCAAATAACTAATGATTTTCATAGAATAAACTTTAGTCCGCTAAATAAGTGATCCACCTTGCTTTTGATGTTCATGAGAAAGCCAAAGGTGTACCTTGAAAGCCTTGTAAAGTTTGCTTTATATGCCCTGATGGACTCATCTTCCTTCTGCTCGAGTCTGAAGAACTCTCTTCCCATCTTGATATGGAGGGTTTGAGGAAAATATTTTCCAAAAAACATCCTCTTGAATTCCTCCCAATCCATGGAATCAATTTCCTCTTGGGGATTTGTATTATTGATCAGTTTCTACCCCTGATAATCTTCCCTATCAAAACGATAGACCGCCAGTAAAACATTCTCTTCTTTAGAGCACTGGAGGACAGAGAATATATTTTCAATAGAGTTAATACATTGTTCCACAAGGAGGGGTTCAGAAGATACGGTAAACATGGGAGAGATTTTCCGCATGAAGGATTCTATGGCAACTTGCTATTTCCTTGGATGAGGAGGACGTTCCGCATGATTCAAGTTATTATTCATAACTTGATCCAGCTGAGAAAGTACTATCATGATGTTTTGAGCACTCATTCCCGTTATATTGGGCATATCATTAAGGAAATATTCACATTGCCTATCACATTGGTTGTTGGAATGTGTTATTCTATTTCCCGCTATTAGCTAAAAAAATAACTTATTGTTAGAGGTCTTTAATACTTAGCTTTTGATCATAAAAAAGAAACTTTGAATATAAAATGATAAAGTTTTAAAGGAGAAGTATATCCTAACTTATGATTACCTAGGTTTAAATCTAGGTTTTCCCCGATCTATTTTTTAACTTATATTCTTATGGGATTTTTTTTATACCCTTAATAATGGTTTGTACTAAGCTTATGAATTTACCAAAGAATATCCCCTGAGAGTGTCAACACAAAGAGTGAAGTAAGGCCCATTTTTGTGTACCAGGATACCCCAGGTCAAGCCCGAAACTACTTTTCAAAGTTTTCACTCCTAGGTACATTTTTGTTAGAGCCGCCTCTACCTATTTTTATACAGACATGGATGTATTTTCTTAATAAAACACTTACTATATACTTACCAAAATTTAGGGATGTATTCTTACACTTAGTCTCATCCTTAAGGTTCTCACTAAGGTGCTCTATTCCTAATCTCAAAAAATAGCTAGACCATCCTCTGATACCAACTATAGTGACCCTATCCTTTTACATATAACATTACACATTTTTAAACATGATTATACATCAGAGTACAATCCAAGGATTATGTTGTCTTGTGTCTTGGAAGACCAGGTACATAAAACATAAAACATGGGGCTAAAAAAACAGTTATTTATTTAATCTCCATATAAATCTCATAAGTTCCTTTGAGCCCTTACATCCTCATAGGGAACCTTGGGGAGAACATGAACAATGATATGAGCTAAAAATCCCTGTAAGGGAATGAAAATGAGAATACAACTTAATCACATGAGTTTGGAGGCATGAAATAATGATATAAAAATCATGGAAAATATGAAATCATATAATATAAACATGGGATCATATAAACATGGAACCATATAAATGTAGAAGAAATATAAAACATGTCCTTAGTATGAGTCAAGGATAACCTACAATCCCATTTCCCATAGTAGTACTGATCAAGGCTAACCACCAATCCCGTTTCCCATAGTAGTATTGGTTAAGGCTAACTGTCAATCCCATTTCACATCACATCTCATGAGACATAACTTTAACCAATGCATTGGACTGCTATATGGGAACACCCATCTCAAAATTTTCATGAATATTCTTACCACATAAATAATCATACATAATCAACCATATATAAACAAAATGGTGCCCATGTAAAGAATTGGGTACCATAATCATGACATAAAGAAAAACCAATGGGAATATCAAGAAAGTGTCCATGAAATAAAGGGATTAGAACATAAATGGACTTTTATAAGGTAAAATAGGCATATAACTTGGTAAGTGATGTCAAACATAAAGTAAAACATATAAGAAATGTATTTGAGAAACATTAGCATTAAAACATTTTTGTGCTGTTTTAAGGAAAATACTCTAGAGCTTTTAAAATAGAAAATAAAACAATATTTTATATAAAACCAGAATTGAACCAAGAATTATTTAATAATAAAAAGACTGATTTTTTAAAGAAAATGGTGGTTTAAAACTGAGGATAGAGTGTACTTGAAATTGGGTAAAAACTTGGGAAGTTCCCTTAAAACAAGTTTTCTTATCAGAAAGTTCTATGGAGGGAATATTTTAAAAATATATATATACCCAAAAGATATTGATGAAAGGGTCTTGTTAAATTAATTTTGTACAACCAAAAAGAGTTTATAAGATTTACATAGATAGATATGATAAGTCCATTTTGATATAAAGAAAGATAAGGCAAACCAAAAGAATAAAGGACGTTTGGGTAGAATTCATTACGGTTTATTGGCATGGTGTCAAGTGTACCTAAGAGGGATTAATGAGAGAGAAAAGGGGTTTTTTAATCACTTATTCATCATGAGTAAAGTACAAGGGAGGTGAAAAATCATACCCCATCATTTGGGATTACACATAAAACGTCATAACATATAAGGCATTTTGAATAAGAGTGAAATAGAGAGGATATCTTACCTTAAGTCCGGTGGTGTTCTTCACTTATTATTATTAACCTAAATAAAAAAATAGGTTTATTAATTAATAATTCAAGAACCTAGTCTATATTTAATTGATTTATTATAACCTTTTTAAGTTAATTCTTGTCCTTCTTGAGGGTTTAAGATGTTCAATTTTATTGTTCGAGTCCGTTTGTTTCCTTAACTTTAATTACCGTTTTACTAATGAATAGATAATATTGTAAGATGAGAATGTTTTTCCAGAATTTAATTCATATGTTATTAGTGAAAAACCATAATATTAAATTATTTTAAAAATCTATTCAGTTATTGGGAGTGGATATGAATTATTATATAAAACCTTAGTGATAACCATTTTGATAAAATGGTGGGTTTGTTACGATGAATATGTTTTTCTTTATAACTTAATACCATTTGTACAAAAGGATTACAAAAACATAACAAGGATATATTAAATATATAATAATCTGGTTCAACCATAACATAAATTATTTCATGACCAGAATTAAATATGATAATATAAATGGATAAACTGTTGTCCTTGAATGTTCCAAATTAACACATCTCAAACAGTGTTTTCATTGCTTTCAAATAAAAGGTGGGGAAAGGAGAGATGATAATGAAATATCATATTAGCATAAAAAAATTACAGTACATGTATGTTACTGGAGTTATCATACCATTTTTGGTGAAGATAGATGAGGAAAGAAACAATAAAAGAAAAGAACTTAAAAGAAATGAAAGAGTTGGAAAGAGGAATTTACCACTTGAGTCTACCTCTTTTGAGAACCTCATAAGGGGAGAGGTTTTGGTATTTTTAAGAGACTAGGGGACTTTGGATGTGGGGGAGGATATTAGGGATATATTTAGGCTGAATATGGGCAAGTAAAAAATCTTAAGAGGAGGGTAGAGAAGAGGGAGTGGGGTGGGGGGTTTATAGTGGAGGAGAGGAGGGTTTTCATAAATTTTTAATCATTAGTTTATTATTTTTCCTCAAGACCAGAAATAGTGATGATTCCAAGACCAAGAATAGTCAAATATGAATGCAATTTCTAGATTTGGGTGCTTACATCACTTGTGATGTCCGAAACAATGGATTTAAATTATAATGTATTTATACGGTAAATTAATGTATTTTACTATTCACCAAAAATTAAAGTATTTCATAAAAATCCAAAAAATTCACCATAACCATTTTTCAACATGTAGAATCCAAAAATGAAATCCATTTTTCGAAAATAATTTTCTAAATATGATTAATTTAATATTTAATTAAAATTATAATTTATTATTAAAAACCTACTTTAAAAAATTCATTTACTTATTCTAAAATATAGGTATACCGTACTTTCAACTTGAATATTATTTATATATTATCACATGTAAGGTTAATATTCATTAGGGTATATCACTATTCATAATGGTATGTTACTATTCATAGGGATTGGTTACTATTCATGAAAAATTAAGTTTTTCTTATTGGACTCCAAATAACTTATTGGTCATAACTATGTATGTCAGATTTTCAAAATTCAAATCACAGAAGTAAAAAAATTGTGCTTAAGGGTCACATTTCACTTAGTAGTTCATTATGTTGTGATTTCATGGAATATTTATATTAAAGAAATTTCCATTTATAAAACATTGGGTCATTACATACCCGAGTCGGGATGTTACAAAGCGGTACAATAAGTTTTTTTTTGTTTTTTGATTCTTAACTATTTTTTGGAATGTAGACTGGAGATTAAGATGTGTTGGGCCTTGTAAATTAGCTCATTCATGGGAGTATCTGACCCATGTGGTTGGGGGACCCAATTACTCTGAGTGGGGTTTTTTTATTAATGGTTTTATTATCTTTGGATGTTATTTCACCTTGGGTGATTCACTTGTTGTGTGGTGTTATTGTTTTTCTAAGGTTTTATTCATTTCATGACATGGAATAAAGTTTGTATGTGTTGGAGTTGGTGGCCTAGAACCAACTACTTTGTACTTTATTCATTAAATAAACACCTTATCACATCTTGATTTTTCTTCTGCGTGACAATGCATGTGATAATGTCCTAAGGATAACTGTTGCATTAAAGGGTCATAGCGGATCTCTGTTATGATGAGAACCCAGAAGTGCCATAACACTGTTCTTGAATATATGTTATATAGCTGGATGATGTTATTTGAGGGACACAAATAATACAGTCCATTAGGGGTGATGACTCATAAAACTTTGAGGCACATTCTCATGGTGTGCGCCCTTGGTAATATCCAGGAGGATATTATGAGAACAAGACCCGCCAGTAGGAAATCCACATTTCACAGTGTCATTGGATGTTCCTATCTAGAGACGTGTGTATTGGTCCTTAGACTTTAAGATTATTATTAATGGGTATTACAACTCATGCACTTAGATGTGTTGACGAAAACTGTGACGACACACTGTTCGTAGTGAGGTAGGATACGTTGGGTGCATCACGAGTAATACTGCATTAATAGATAATACGATAAAGGATTTGTCCCTTTTATTCCATAACAGAAGTAGATATCTTAGGCCCTTTTATGGAATTGATATAGCATAAATAAATCCATGGCCATGGTAAGGAATGGGTGAGTTCAATTTTGGAAAGTCAAAGAAAGAATAATTGAGCACATGGGTTGATGGCACTAGCATGTAACCCGCTTGATTCGAGATATCATGTCAAAGGGATTATATAACATGATAAGTGTTCGTATGAGGTGACACGTCATTGCAACATTAAATTATTTCTCTATGGGTTCCTTGGCATGTTGCTTGACGCTAACCTTGGACTTTAGGGAGGCTCCACCTAATGCCACTGAGAAATATTCCTAGAGGGTCACACACTAAGTGTGTCCAAGTATCTCAGTTAAATATTAATTTAACAAGTTAAATAAAGATTATTCCTGACTGTGGTTTAATAATTATTTAAGGATGCTTGATTTCATTTATTTCGACACAAGTTATTCGAGAGAATATATTGTGGGTGAAATAATATATATTTATTAGCGAGTAATGTAGTTACATTTATTTAAGAAATAAATAGAAATTACCCAAGGTCTAATAAATGTGGTAGAGTAAATAAAGAAAAACAAAAACAAGATAAACATGCCATGTACAATGAATGTACACACCATGTAGTTTTTATGAAAAAACAAGTACACTTAGTGTATTAATGATTACACACTGTGTAGTTTTTTCAGTTGGGATTTTGAGGAAATAATATCATTTTATTAAATGATATTTATTATAATCAGCATGTGTGCATGTCAAGGAATTAATCATTCTAAATGGGGGTTTTAAATAAGAGTTAATGAAATAAATAAAACACATAACATGTTTATTTATTGTCATAACTCTATAACCTCAAACCCGATTATAAATATCCTCACAACCCCAAAACTTTTACAGAGAGAATCGTTGTGCACAATAATTCTGGAGAATTCTCTCAAGGCCAAAAGAACTCCTTCCTCCAAGAACACTCTCAAGACCAAGAGAGATCCTCCTCTATTGGATCAAGGAGATCTAAGGCTAAAAACACAAGCAAAGGATTATCGATGCTAGCACCTATATATTCCTTTGGTGACGTCCATATATACATGGTGCACATGTGGATCACCTCTAGAGGAAGCCTACACTTGGCTTCTGTGACGCAATGACGAATCACATCTGATTATGACCAGAGAAATCAACAAAGAAAGAATTTACATCAAGGTAATTATTGTCAATTAATTAAATTAGTTACAACCAAAATATAATGATCCTGTATTTATGGTTCTGGGACTCCCTCTTTCTTTTTCCTTTCTTCGTTCTATTCCAAAGATCCGACGTTTTATTATCATGATAGATCTCAGATTGATCGTTGTTAACGCTAAAATTAAATTTGGGAAAACCCACCAACGCACTTCCACTATGCCCGGAAACTACAAGTGGTATCAAAGAGAGCATATCATTGATTATAATTATTTAGTTTTTCACTAGTGATTTACACATTTAATAATTTAGTTGTTTCAATTCAAGTTAATCATTCATTAAATCTGAATCTCGAGACCTGTTCCTCCTCTCTCGTTTCTCGTTCACCTTAAAAAACGAATTTTTCTTTTAACTTTGATTAAAATAAAATATAGGATCTCATCTGGAGGTTCCAAACATTCCTGTCCTTACAACACAAGAATACATTGTGTGTATTCAAAAGTACATGCCGTGTAGTCTAGGTTCAATGCATTGGACCGGTCCGCCAAATCAGGCCGCGTATTGGATTATACCTAAGTCATAAATGACACCATGTGTTGACCAGGACTAGGTGGCACACAGTTTCTAGATTACACACCATGTGGTCCACTGAAAACGGTGTGTAGTACCTTCAGGTTAGGGTTGGACCATGTACCCCGTACACAACTTGCCCAACTAGAAATTGTGTAATGCGGATACTACACGGTGTGTGTCCCACTGAACACGTCGTGTACTCTGAAAATTTCCGAAGTAAATATACACACCATTTCCTCAAGCGTGTACTTCGGATGGAAAGTAAACAAAAGTACACGCTGTGTAGTCGGAACTACATGTCGTGTACTCATCCAAATTTCATAGATTTATTAAAATTTATTATTATATTATACAAACCCTTGAGACGTGTACCATAGCGCAGGCATAAAGCTGAGGCACAACACGTGATAGGTTTTATATATATATGTGTTTAATTTAACATCTACGTAATGAACGAGAATTCACCAGGTTGCCTCCAAGGTATAAGTTACGTAAAAAGATAATTTTAAATGAATTTATTTGTTTAAAATTATGATGGATGAGAATATCAAGGAAATTTAGAAAATGGTTTAAGATAAAAGGATTGATTAATTAAAGATAATTAATTAATTCGAGTGTGATTTATCTTAAACAAGAACAATTAAAGAATTGAATGCTAGTTTAATTAATACGTAATATCGTTGCATGCATGAAGGATCATGAGCTATACCAAGACCTTTGTACGTGAATGGTTTATTTTAATTAATTTATTTAAATTATTTTTTTTGGCTTGTGAGCCTTCTCCTCATTAATATGTTGGGTCTGCGCGCCCAAGGTTTCTTTTATGTAAAACCCCCTTTTACCCCTCACCTGCATGTTAGATAAATGAATATGTAATGGATGGAGCTCCCAAGCTAGTGGATGCGGCTCAAGTAAGGAGCCAAGGTGAAACCAATCCTAGGAGATACAATGGTGGAAAAGTGGAAAGCTGTAAACATGAACCTGAAAGGTTCAAGGTGTTTCTCCCCTAGGTCTTGGGTTAGATTATAAACCTCTAGATAAACTAACCTATAGAACAAGCTCATTATCATACCATTTATTTTATTTCTATCAGTTTAATGGTTTATTTATTGTGGGTGTGTTGTCCAGATCACACAATTAATGAATTAAATAAGCTTGCAATATGGAACTAAAATAAGACCGACTTATATGTAAATATTATATTAGACATGGTTAATCACTTAAGTATATCCCACTTAATATTTAAAAGTATGTAATCAAAGATAATAAAATGGAAATTTACGTATAAGGATAAAATCCCTCAAAGAAATATTAAGTCGGTATAGCCTTCCATAATCTTGGTTATAATCAAACCATAGTTCAAAGTGCTTGACCAACCCTAGTTGGGGTGCTTTAAATTATATGGGAATTCTAATTCAAGGTTTTGGGTTGACTTAAATTGGTTCGCATCAATGGTTGAATGCCACAACAGGACTTGGTGTGACCAAGAGGCAAAGGTTGAGGAAATCCAAAATAAAAGGATTTCAGGATTGGGGAGTCCACTCAGCGGATCAAGGAGCTGCCAGTTAATGCAGTTTGAATTTGGAATGCCTACCTAAAACACTTCAAGTTTCTTGACCAACCCTTTTTGGGGTAATGAGAAGGGCAATATGGATCCTTTCCACTAGAATATTTAGGCAACAGAATATTCCAAAATCAATGTTGAGGGATATTAGATTTCAATAAAATAATGGGAGACTAATAAGTATTAATTAATTTATTTGTCTCAGTTTTGTAATAAATTACTAAAACTTTTATCATCTTAATTTGTAGAAACAACAAGAAAAATGACTTCAAACATATCATTGCGAACCATACTCGAGAAGGAAAACCTTCTCACCAGCACCAATTTCCAAGAGTGGCAGAGGCATTTACACGTCATCCTTCACCACGAAAGGAAATTGTATGTGCTGGAAGATCCTATTCTAGTTGCGCCTAGAAAAGAGGCCACTGATGAGGAAATATCTCTCTATGCGAAACATATGGATGATTCCACAGATGTTCAATGTTTCATGCTATCTGCTATGTCTAATGAGTTCTTGAAGCAACATGAAAACATGGGTGCGTATAGAATGTTGTATCACCTTAAGGATCTCTACCAAGAGAAGGCAAGACAAGAGAGATATGAGATCTCCAAGGCTTTGTTTACAACTAAGCTTGGAGATTCTACGCCAGTTAGGCTTCATGTAGTCAAGCTTATTGGCTACATCGAACGCCTGGAAAACTTAGGGATTAAATTCCCAAATGAGTTGCGTACAGATCTCATCCTATCATTACTCCCCAAGACTTTCTCAAGCTTTATTGTCAAATACAACATGAGAAATAATGAGAAGATTCTATTGGAACTTCTAACCTTGATTCACCAGGTAGATGAGGACATGGGGCTTGATAAACCCGCAATCCTTATGGTGAATAAGAAAAGGAAGGACAAGGTAAAGGGTCCAAATACTTATAAACGATATGAATCCACCAAGCACCGTCCCTCCAAGAAGGGAAAGATCCAGAGACAGGGTAAGGAATGAGAGGCAATATGTTTTTCATGTGGAAAGAAAGGCCACTGGAAGAGGAACTACACTAAGAAGCGTGTGGATTCTAAAGGTGCGTTCATTATCAAGTGTAATATTTCCATTTCTACACATTGGGTATTATATATAGTTTTTGGGGCTCACATATGTATTCAAATGCAGGAACCAAGCAGATTTAGAAATATTTCCAGAGGATAGGTGGATCTTCGAGCTGCCAATGATGCAAGGCTGGCTGCATTGGCTATTTGTGATTACCACCTCTCATTTCCAACTGGGATGATTTTGGTTTTACATAACTGTTATTATGTGCCTAGTGTTACCAAGAAAATAATTTATGTATCTTGTTTGGATATAGATGGATTTATTTTCAAGTTTGGAAATAAGGGTTGTCTCTTTCATAAGAACAACGTATGTTATGATATGGAACATTTAAATAATGGCTTGTATGTATTAAATTAGGAAAGCCAAGTGTTAAAAATCGATAACAAAACAAACTCACATGACTCATACATTACCCAGTTGTGGCATCACCGTCTCGGTCATGTAAACGAGAAGTGCTTGAAAAAGCTCTGCCAAGATGGTTATTTGGACTCTATTGAGCTAAAACCACTTGATATATGTCATGCTTGTTTACAGGAAAAAATGACCAAGCCGCCCTTCGGTGGACAAGGTGAAAGGGCCATAAAGATTCTTGGATTGGTGCACATAGATGTGTGTGGACCATTTCCAGTAGAAGTTAGAGGTGGATATTCTTACTTCATTACTTTTTCTGATGATTTGAGTAGATATGGATATGTCTATTTAATGAGGTATAAGTCATAATCCTTAGAGAAACTTAAGGAATTAAAGAATGAAGTAGAAAATCATCTTGGTAAGAAGATAAAGAAACTTCGATCAGATCAAGGTGGAGAATATCTGAACCAAGATTTCATCGATCTTCTACGTGAGTATATGATTACATCTTACCTCACTCCTTATACACCATAGTGGAATAGTGTTAGTGAAAGTAGGAACCACACCTTGTTAGACATAGTGCGGTCAATGATGAGTCATGCAGATCTTACATTATCCTTTTAGGGATATGCATTACAAACTGCAACATACATATTAAACCGAGTACCAACTAAGGTGGAAAATGGAATTTCCTCCGAGTTATGGAATGTAAAGAAACCCATTTTGTCGCATACACGTGTATGGGGATGCGCAACATTTGTTAAGGCCTTCTCAAGAAACAAACTAGCACTCCAGGGCATGAGGTGTATCTTTATAGGATATACCAAGGAAACAAAAGGATATTACCGATATAACCCTCAAGAAAAGAAAGCGACTCTCGCCAGACAAGCCGTCTTTCTTGAGAGGGATCAAATCCTCAAAAGTGATAGTGGGAGCAAGATTGACTTTGAAAAAGTTCATGCTCAAGATACACAAGAGTTGGTATAGGAACAAGTTCCACAGGTCCCTGTGGAAGAGGTTCCAGAAACACAAGTACTGCGTAAGAGCTCAAGAGAGGTAATGGAACTAGAGAGATTTGGTTTCCTAGTCACCAAGGATGGTGAATCCTTATTGTTGGAAAATGATGAACCTCTATCCTACAAGGAAGTAGTAGAAATCTCAGAAGATACAAGATGGATAGAAGTTATGAATTCTGAGATGGATTCCATGTATCAGAACCAAGTCTGGGTTCTGGTCGATGATCCAGTTGATGTAAATCATGTTGGATGCAAATGGGTATTAAAGAGAAAACTAGACATGGAAGGTCAAGTTAGCACCTATAAAGAAAGGCTAGTGGCTAAAGGATTCAGACAGTGTTAAGGAATTGACTATGATGAAACCTTATCACTAGTTTCCATGTTTAAATCCATAAGAATCATAATTGCCATAACATCTTACCATGAGTACGAGATTTGAAAAATTGATGTCAAAATAGCATTCCTTAACAGGAACCTTTAGGAATATGTCTATATGACACAACCAGAAGGTTTTGTGACACCAAGTGATGCCAAATGGGTTTGCAAGTTGCAGAAATCCATTTATGGAATAAAGAAAGCATCCAGGTCATGGAACATTCGATTTGATGAAGCCATAAAGGAATTTGGTTTCATTAAGAATGAATGTGATCCATGTGTTTATAAGCGGTGTAATGGGAATGTGATATTTATCCAAGTAGTATATGTTGATGACATATTGATTATTGTAAATGATGTACCAGTCTTATAGTCAGTTAAGGACTAGTTTCACAAGTGTTTCTCTATGAAGGACTTGGGTGAAGAAGACTACATTCTAGGGATCAAGATCATTCGTGATAGATCAAAGAGGCTGATTTGACTAATTTAGGGTACATACGTTGACCATATACTAAAGATATTTAGTATGGAACAATCCAAGAGGGGATTAGTTCCAGTATCACATGGCCTACATCTTTCTACGAAAATGTGTTCTAAGATACAACAAGAGAAAGATAGAATGAGTAATATCCCATACTCTTCGGCTATAGGATCCATCATGTATGCCATGTTATGTACTAGGCTTGATGTTGCCTATGCACTGAGCATGGTAGGTAGATATAAAGAAGATCTAGGAGAACAACATTGGACTGCTGTTAAGACTATCCTTAAGTATTTGAGAAGAACTAAGGATATGTTTCTATTGTATGGAGGAGACAAACAACTTGTCATTAGAGGGTATGCTGATGTTGGTTTTCAGACAGATCAGAATGATATGAAGTCACAATCTGGATATGTTTTCTGTCTCAATGGAGGAGCTGTGAGTTGGAAGAGTTCAAAGCATCCAGTTGTCATCGATTCTACAATGGATTCCAAATATATAGCGACATCTGATACAACCAAGGAAGCTATCTGGATCCATAACTTTGTCTAGGAGCTTGATTTGGTGCCTAGCAGTAAAGATCCTATCACGTTGTACTGTGATAATACTGCAACGTTGGCTCTTGCAAAAGAACCAAGGTCACATCAAAAGACAAAGAACATAATCAGAAATTACCACCTCTTGAGGGATTTATATCAAAGGGGTGAAGTTGTAGTGAGTAGAGTGTCCACATAAGAGAAGGTGGCAGCCCACATGACTAAAGGCCTATCTTAGTAGAAGCATGAATTTCATGTGAGAGCTAATGGGTTAAAAGTTGTTAGCAGTTGACTCTAGTCCAAGTGGGGTTCTATTGGAGTTTGTGGCCTAGAACCAACTACTTTGTACTTAATTCATTAAATAAACACCTTATCCCATCATGATTGTTCTTCTGTGTGATAATGAATATGATAATGTCCCAAGGATAGCTGTTGCATTAAAGGGTCATAGTAGATCCCTACTATGATGAAAACCTGGAAGTTCCATAACACTGTCCTTGAATATATGTTCTATGTCCGGATGATGTTATTTAAGGGACACAAATAATACAGGAAATTAGGGGTGAGGAATCATAAAACTTTGAGGAACCTTCTTATGGTGTGTGCCCTTGGTAATATCCAGGAGGATATTATGAGAACAAGACCCGCCAGTAGGAAATCCACATTTCATAGTGTCATTGGATGTTCCTATCTGCGGACATGTGTATTGGTCCTTGGATTTTAAGATTATTATTAATGGGTATTACAACTTGCACACTTATATGTGTTGACAAAAACTGCGATGATACACTATTCGTAGTGAGGTAGGATACGTTGGGTGTGTCATGAGTAATACTGCATTAATAGATAATGCAAGAAAGGATTTTTCCCTTCTGTTCCATAACAGAAGTAGATATCTCAAGCCCTTTGATGGAATTTATATAGCCAAAATAAATCCATGTCCATGGTAAGGAATGGGTGAGTTCAATTATGGAAAGTCAAAGAAAGAATAATCAAGAACATGGGTTGATGGAACTAGCATGAAACCTGCTTGATTAGAGATATCGTGTCAAAGGGATTATATTACACGGTAAGTGTTCGTATGAGGTGACACGTCATTGCAGTGTTAACTACTTTCTTTATGGCTGCCTTGACATTTTTCTAGATGCTAACCTTGGAATTTAGGGAGGCTCCGCCTAATTCCACTGATAAAGAGGCCTAGAGGGTCACACACTAAGTGTGTCTATGTGTCTCAGTTAAATATTAATTTAACAAGTTGAATAAATATTATTCCCATATCTGGTTTAATAATTATTTAAGGATGATTGATCACATTTATTTCGACACTAGTTATTCGACATAATATATTGTGGCCGAAATAATATATATTTATTAGTGAGTAATGAAGTTACATTTATTTAAGAAATAAATAGACATTACTCAAGGTCTAAAATGTGGTGGAGGAAATAAAGAAAAATGAAGACAAGATAAACATGATGTGTACATTGAATGTACACACCGTGTAGTTTTCATGGAAAAACAAGTACACGTCGTGTATTAATGATTACACGCTGTGTAGTTTTTCCAGTCGGGATTTTGAGGAAATAATATCATTTTGTTAAATTATATTTATTTTAATCAGTGTGGGCGCACGTCAAGGAATTAATCTTTTGACATGGGGATTTTAAATAAGAGTTAATGAAATAAATAAAACGTGTAACACGTTTATTTATTGTCATAACTCTATAAACTCAAACCCGATTATAAATATCCTCAGAACCCCAACAATTTTCCCGATAGAATCGTTGTGCGCAACAATTTTGGAGAATTCTCTCAAGGCCAAAAGAACTCCTTCCTCCATAACGCTCTCAAGACCAAGAGAGATCCTCCTCCATCGGATCAATGTGATCTAAGGTGGAATACGCAAGCAAATGATTGTCCACACTAGCACCCATAGATTCCTTGAGCGACATCCAGAGATACGTGGTGCATGTGTGGATCACTGATAGAGGAAGTATACACTTGGCTTCTGTGATGCAATGACTGTTGGAGTTTGTGGCCTAGAACCATATACTTTTTACTTTATTAATTAATAAAAGCCTTATCACATCTTGATTGTTCTTCTGCGTGACAATTCATGTGATAATTTCCTAAGGATAGCTGTTGCATTAAAGGGTCATAGCGGATCAATACTATGATGAGAACCCAGAAGTGCCATAACATTGTCCTTGAATATATGTTCTATGGCCAGATGATATTATTTGAGGGGCACAAATAATACAGGTCATTAGGGGTGAGGACTCATAAAACTTTGAGGCACCTTCTCATGGTGTGCGCCCTTGGTAATATCCAGGAGGATATTATGAGAATGAGGCCCGCTAGTAGGAAATCCATATTTCATAGTTTCATTGTATGTTCCAATCTATGGACATGTGTATTGGTCCTTAGACTTTAAGATTATTATTAATGGGTATTACAACTTGTTCACTTAGTTGTATTTACATAAACTGTGATGACACACTATTCACAGTGAGGTAGGATACATTGGGTGTGTCATGAGTAATACTGCATTAATAGATAATGCGAGAAAGGATTTGTCCCTTCTGTTCCATAATAGAAGTAGATATCTCAGGCCCTTTGATGGAATTGATATAGCCTAAATAAATCCATGACCATGGTAAGGTATGGGAGAGTTCAATTCCGGGAAGTCAAAGAAAGAATAATCGAGCACATGGGTTGACGGAACTATCATGAAACCCGCTTTATTAGAGGTATTGAGACAAATAGATTATATTACACGGTAAGCATTTGTATGAGGTGACACGTCATTGCGGCGTTAACTTCTTTCTCTATGGGTGACTTGGCGTGTTGCTAGATGCTAACCTTGGACTTTAGGCAGGCTCCGCCTAATGCCACTGAGAAAGAGGCCTAGAGGGTCACACACTAAGTGTGTCCATGTATCTCAGTTAAATATTAATTTAACAAGTAAAATAAAGATTATTCCTAACTGTGGTTTAATAATTATTTAAGGACACCTGATCACATTTATTTCGACATTAGTTATTCAAGAGAATATATTGTGGGCGAAATATTGTGTTTATTAGCGAGTAATACAATTACATTTATTTAAGAAATAAATAGCCATTACTCAAGGTCTAATAAATGTGGTGGAGGAAATAAAGGAAAATAAAAGTACACAACGTGTATATTAAATATACACGTCGTGTAGTTTTATGGAAAACGAGTATACGCCATGTATTAATGATTACACGCCGTGTAGTTTTTCCAGTTAGGATTTTGAGGATATAATATTATTTTATTAAATGATATTAATTATAATCAGCGTGGGAGCATGTCAAGGAATTAATAATTAGACATGGGGGTTTCAATAAGAGTTAATGAAATAAATAAAACGCGTAACACGTTTATTTATTGTCATAACTCTGTAAACCTCAAACCTGATTATAAATATCCTCACAACCCCAACACTTTTCCATCAATCGTTGTGCACAAAAATTCTGAAGAATTCTTTCAAGGATGAAATAACTCCTTCCTCTAAGAACACTCTCAAGACCGAGAGACCAAGGCGATCGAAGGTGGACATCACAAGAGAAGGTTATTCTGCGCTAGCACCTGGAGATCCCTTTGGTGACGTCCAGAGATACATGGAACACGTGTGGATCACCGCTAGAGGAATTATATACTTGGATTCTATGATGCAATGACGGATCACAGGATCCTGACTAGATACATCAACGAAGAAAGAATTCCACCAAGGTAATTCTTTTGAATTAATTAAATTAATTGTAACCAACATATGATGATCCTATCTCTATGGTTCCTGGATTCCCTCTTAAGTTTTTCGTTCCTCGTTTAATTGCGAAGATTCGACATTTTACATCGTGATGGATCTCGGATTGAAAATTGTTTAGAATTAAAATTAAAGTTGGGAAAACCCACCAATGCGCTTACGTTGTGCCCGTAACCTACAAGTGGTATCAGAGCGGTCATATCGTTGATGATAATTATTTAGTTTTTTCGTTGATGTTTTACGCATTTAATTATTTAGTTGTTTCAATTCAAGTTTAATCGTTCTGGAAATATGAATCTCGAGATCTGTTCCTCCTCCCTCGTTTCTTGTTAGCCTCAGAGAAATGAATTTTTTATTTTAATTTTGATTAAAATAAAATAGAGGAACTTATCCGGAGGAGCCAAACCTTTCTGGCCGTACAACACCAGAATACACGGCGTGTATTCGGAAGTACATGCCGTGTAGTCTAGGTTCAATGCATTGAATGATCCGCCAAATCAGACTGTGTATTGGAGTATACCTATGTCATTTATGACACTGTGTGTTGAGCAGGAACAAGTGGCACATGGTTTCTGGATTACACGTCGTGTGGTCCAACCAAACTCAGCGTGTAGTCCCTTCGGGTTCGGGTTGGACCGTGTACCCCGTACATGGATTACCCGGCTGGAAACTGTGTAACGTGGAAACTACACGGCATGTGTCCCACTGTACATGCCATGTACTCCAAAAATTTTCGAAGTACATTAACACGCCATGTCCCCAGGCATGTACTTCGGATGGATGGTGAACAAAATTACACACCGTGTAGTCGGAACTACACGCTGTGTACTCGTTCAAATTACGCAATGAACGGGAATTCACCAGGTTGCCTCCAAGGTACATGTTACATACAAGGATAATTTTAAATGAATTTATTTATTTAAAATTATGATGGATGAGAATCTCAAGGAAATTCAAAAAAATGGTTTAATATAAAATAATTGATTAATTAAAGATAATTAATTAATTTGAGCGTGATTTATCTTAAACAAGAACAATTAAAGAATTGAATGCTAGTTTTATTTATGCGTATATATCATTGCATGTTTGGATGATCATGAGCTAGACCAAGACCTTTGTATGTGAATGGTTTCTTTTAATTAATTTATTTAAATTTATTGGCCTGTGATCCTTCTCCTCATTAATATGTAGGGCCTGCAAGACCAAAGATTCTTTTATGTAAAAACCCCCTTTTACCCCTCACCTGCATGTGAGATAAATGAATATGTAATGGATGGAACTACCAAGCTAGTGGAGGTGGATCAAGTCAAGAGAAAAGGTGAAACCAATCCAAGAAGATACAAAGGTGAATAGGTGGAAAGCTGTAAACACGAACCCGAAAGGTTTAAGGTGTTTATCCCCTAGGTCTTGGGTTAGTTTATCAACCTCTAGATAAAATAACCAATAGAACAAGATCATGATCATACCATTTATTTTATTTCTATCAGTTTCATGGTTTATTTATTATGGATGTGTTGTCACAATCACACAATTAATGAATTAAACAAGCATTCAAGATGGAACTAAAATAAAACCGGCTTATGCGTGAATATTATCTTAGATATGGTTAATCACTTAAGTATATCTCAATTAATATTAACAAGCATGTAATCAAATATAATAAATTAGAAATTTAAGTTTAAGGATAAAATCCCTCAAAGAAATATTAAGTCGGCATAGCCTTCCATAATCTTGGTTTGAATCGAAGCATAGTTCAGAGTGCTTGACCAACCCTAGTTGGGGTGATTTCAATTATCATAGAATTATTATTCAAGGTTTTGGGTTGAATTAAATTGGTTTGCATCAAGGGTTGACTTCCACAATAGGACTTGGTGTGGACAAGAGGCAAAGGTTGAGGAAATCCAAAATAAAAGGATTTCAGGATTGGGGAGTCCACTCAGTGGATCAAGGAGCTGTGAGTTAAATGCAGTTGGCATTTGGAATGCCTACCTAAAAACCCTTCAAGTTTCTTGACCAACCATAGTTGGGGTAATGCGAAGGGAAATATGGATCCTTGCCACTAGAATATTCAGGCAACAGAATATTCCGAAGTCAATGGTGAGGGATATTGGATTTTGATAAAATAGTGGGAGACTAATAAGTATTAATATATTTATTTGTCTCATTTTTGTAATAAATTACTAAACATTTTCTCATCTTAATTTGTAGAAATGGAAAGAAAATTACTTCAAACATATCATTACACACTATACTCGAGAAGTAAAACCTTTTCACTGGCACCAATTTCCAAGAGTGGAAGAGGCGTTTACGCGTCATCCTTCGCCACGAAAGGAAATTGTATGTGCTGGAAGAGCCTATTCCAGTTGCTCCTAGGAAAGAGGCCAGTGATGAGGAATTATATCTCTATATGAAGCACATGGATGATGCCACAGATGTACAGTGTTTCATGCTATCGACCATGTCCAATGACCTCTTGAAACAACTTGAAAATATGGACGCGTATAGCATGATGTCTCACCTTAAGGATCTCTACCATGAGAAGGTGAGACATGAGAGATATGAGATCCCCAATGCTTTGTTTACAACTAATCTTAGAGAGTCTGTGCCAGCTGGGCCTCATGTAGTCAAGCTTATTGGCTACATTGAATTCCTAGACATCTTAGGGATTAAATTCCCGGATGAGTTGTGTACAGATCTCATCGTATCATCACTGCCCAAGACCTTCTCTAGCTTTATTGTCAACTACAACATGAGAAACAATGAGAAGAGTCTATCAGAACATATGACCTTGATTCTCCAGGTAGATAAAGACATGGGGCGTGACAAACCCACAATACTTATGGTGAATAAGAAAAGGAAGGACAAGGAAAAGGGGCCAAAGACTTATAAACGGTCTGAATCCCCTGAGCACCATCCTTCCAAGAAGGGGAAGATCTAGTGGCAGGGCAAGGAATGAGAGGCAGTGTGTTTTGCATGTGGCAAGCAGGGCCACTGGAAGAGGAACTGCACCCAGAAGCATGGGGATGCTAAAGGTGCGTTTGTTATCGAGTGCAATCTTTCCACTTCTACACATTGGGTATTAGATACAGCTTTTGGGGCCCACATCTGTATTCAAATGCAGGAAACAAGTATATTTTGAAAGATTACCATAAGAGAGGTGGATCTTCGAACTTCCAATGGCGCAAGGCTGGCTGCATTGGCTATTGGCGATTACCACCTCTCATTGCTGACTGGAATGATTTTGGTTTTACATAACTGTCATTATGTGCCTAGTTTTACCAAGAACAAAATTTCTGTATCTTGTTTGGATATGGATGGATTTATTTTCATGTTTGGAAATAAGGGTTATCTCTTTTATAAGAACAATATATGTTATAGTATGGAACATTTAAATAATTGTTTGTATGTATTAAATTACGAAAACTAAGTGTTGAAAATCGATAATGAAACAAACTCATATGACTCATACATCACCCAGTTGTAGCATCACTGTCTTGGTCATGTAAACGAGAAGCACTTGAAAAAGATCTGCCAAGATGGCTATTTAGACTCTACTGAGCTAAAACCACTTGCTAGATGTCACACTTGTTTACAAGGAAAAATGACCAGGCCGCCTTTTGGTGGACAAGGCAAAAGGGCCACAGAGCTTCTAGGATAGGTACACACGGATGTGTGTGGACCATTTCTAGTAGAAGCTACAGGTGGATATTCTTACTTCATTACTTTTACTGATGATTTGAGTAGATATGGCTATGTCTACTTAATGAGTTATAAGTCAGAGTCCTTAGAGAAATTTAGGGAATTCAATAATGAAGTAGAGAATCATCTTGGTAAGAATATAAATAAGCTTCAATCGGATCGAGGTGGAGAATATCTGAACCAAGAGTTCATCGATCTTCTACAGGAGTTTGGGATTCTATGTTAGCTCACTCCTCCTTATACACCACAGTGGAATAGTGTTAGTGAAATGAGGAACCCCGCCTTATTGGACATGGTGAGGTCGATGATGAGTCATGTGGATCTTACATTATCCTTTTGGGGATATTCATTACAAACTGCAGCATACACATTAAACTGAGTACCAACTAAGGCAGAAAATGGAATTCCCTTCGAGTTATGGAATGAAAAGAAACCCATTTTGTTGCATACACATGTATGGGGATGCAAGGCGTTTGTTAAGGCCTTCTCAGGCAATAAACTAGCACCCTGGGGCACAAAGTGTATCTTTATAGGATATACTAAGGAAACGAAAGGATATTACCTATATAAACCTCAAGATAAGAAAGTGATTGTCGCTAGACAAGACGTCTTTCTTGAGAGGGATCACATCCTCAAAAAGGATAGTGGGAGCAAGATTAACTTAAACGAATTTAATGCTCAAGATACACAAGAGTTGGTATAGGAACAAGTTCCACAGTTCCCCGTGGAAGAGGTTCCAAAAACACAAGTACTGCGTAGGAGCTCAAGATAGGTAAGGGAACCAGAGAGATTTGGTTTCCTAGTCACCGATGATGGTGAATCATTATTGTTGGACAATGATGAACCTCTCTCCTAAAAGGAAGCATAGAAACCTCAGAAGTTGCAATATGGCTAGAAGCTATGAATTCTGAGATGGATTCCTTGTATCAGAACCAAGTCTGGGTTCTGGTCGATGAGATAGTTAATGTAAAGCATGTTGGATGAAAATGGGTATTCAAGAAAAATCTGGACATGAAAGGTCAAGTTAGCACCTATAAAGCAAGGCTAGTGGCTAAAGGGTTCAGACAGCGTCAAAGAATTGACTATGATGAAACCTTATCGCCAGTTGCCATGTTTAAATCCATAAGAATCATACTTTCCATAGCAGCTTACCATGACTACATGGTTTGGAAGGTGGATGTCAAAATAGAATTCCTTAATGGGAACCTTCAGGAAAATTTTTACATGACACAACCAGAGGGGTTTGTGACACCAGGTGAAGCCAAACGGGGTTGCAAGTTGCAAAAATCCATTTATGGATTAAAGCCAGCATCCAGGTCATGGAACATTCAATTTGATGAAGCCATAAAGGAATTTGGGTTCATTAAGAACGAATGTGATCCATGTGTTTATAAGCGGTTTAATGGGAATGTGATCATTATCCTAGTAGTATATGTTGATGAAATATTTCTTATTAGAAAAGATGTACCAGTCTTACAGTCTGTTAAGGAATGGTTGAACAAGTGTTTCTCCATGAAGGATTTGGGTGAAGTAGCCTACATTCTAGGGATCAAGATCATTTGTGATAGATCCAAGAGGCTTCTTGGACTAAGTCAGAGTACATACATTGACCAGATACTAAAGAGATTTAGTATGGAATAATCCAAGAGGGTATTGGTTCCAGTGTCACATGGCCTACATATTTCTAAGAAAATGTTTCCTCAGACACAACAATAGAAAGATGGAATGAGTAAGATCCCATATGCTTCGGCTATATGCCCCCTCATGTATGCCATGTTATGTACCAGGCTTGATGTTGCCTAAGCACTGAGCATGGTAGGAAGATATCAAGAAGATCTAGGAGAAAAGCATTGGACCACTGTTAAGACTATCCTTAAGTATCTGAGAAGAACTAAGGATATGTTCCTAGTGTATGGAGGAGACGAGGAGCTTGTCATCAGAGGGTATGCTGATTCTAGTTTTCAGACAGATTAGAATGATCTGAAGTCGCAATCTGGATATGTTTTCTGTCTCAATGGAGGAGCTGTGAGATGGAAGAGTTCAAAGCATCCAATTGTCGCCGATTCTACAGTGGAGTCCAAATATATAGCGGCTTCTGATGCAGCCAAGGAAGCCATTTGGATTCGTAACTTTGTCCAAGAGCTTGATGTGGTGCCTAGCAGTAAAGACCCCATTACATTGTATTGTGATAATACTGCAGTGGTGGCTCTTGCAAAAGAACCAAGGTCACATCAACGGAGAAAGCACATACTCCAGAAGTATCACCTCTTGAGGGATTTCTATCAAAGGGGTGAATTTGGAGTGAGAAAAGTGTCCATGGAAGAGAACATGGTTGACACCATGAATAAAGGCCTATCTCAGCTGAAACATGAATATCATGTGAGAGCTAGCGGGTTAAAGGTTTTTAGTTGTTGGCTCTAGTCCAAGTGGGAGTCTGTTGGAGTTGGTGGCCTAGAACCAACTACTTTGTACTTTATTAATTAATAAAAGCCTTATCACATCTTGATTGTTCTGTTGTGTGACAATACATGTGATAATGTCCTAAGGATAGCTATTGCATTAAAGGGTCATAGCGGATCCCTGCTATGATGAGAACCCAAAAGTACCATAACACTGTCCTTGAATATATGTTCTATGACCGGATGATATTATTTGAGGGGCACAAATAATACGGGTCATTAGGGGTGAGGACTCATAAAACTTTGAGGCACCTTCTCATGGTGTGCGCCCTTGGTAATATCGAGGAGGATATTATAATAATGAGGCCCGCCAGTAGGAAATCCACATTTCATAGTGTCATTGGATGTTCCTATCTGTGGATGTGTGTATTGGTCCTTAGACTTTAATTTTATTATTAATGGGTATTACAACTCGCACACTTAGATTTATTGACGAAAACTATGACGACACACTATTCGTAGTGAGGTAGGATACGTTGGGTGCATCATGAGTAATACTGCATTAATAGATAATGCGAGAAAGGATTTGTCCCTTATATTCCATAACAGAAGTAGATATCTCAGGCACTTTGATATAATTGATATAGCCTAAATAAATCCATTGCCATGGTAGGGTATGGGTGAGTTCAATTCCAGGAAGTTAAAGAAATAATAATTGAGCACATGGGTTTATGGCACTAGAATGAAACCCGCTTGATTAGAGATATCGAGACAAAGGGATTATATTACACGGTAAGCGTTCGTATGAGGTGACACGTCATTGGGGCATAAACTTCTTTCTCTATGGGTGCCTTGGCGTGTTGCTAGACGCTAACCTTGGAATTTAGGCAGGCTCCACCTAATGACACTGAGAAAGAGGCCTAGAGGGTCACACATTAAGTGTGTCCATGTATCTCAATTAAATATTAATTTAACAAGTTAAATAAAGATTATTCCCAACTGTGGTTTAATAATTATTTAAGGATGCCTGATCACATTTATTTCGACACTAGTTATTCGAGAGAATATATTGTGGGTGAAATAATATGTTTATTAGAGAGTAATGCAGTTACATTTATTTAAGAAATAAATATCCATTACTCAAGGTCTAATAAATGTGGTGGAGGAAATAATGGAAAATAAAAGTACAAGCCATGTATATTAAATATACACGTCATGTAGTTTTATGGAAAATGAGCATACGCCATGTATTAATGATTATATGCCGTGTAGTTTTTCCAGTTGGGATTTTGAGGATATAATATTGTTTTATTAAATGACATTAATTATAATCAGCATGGGCATATGTCAAGGAATTAATAATTCGACATGGGGGTTTTAATAAGAGTTAATGAAATCAATAATATGCGTAACATGTTTATTTATTATCATAAATCTGTAAACCTCAAACCTGATAATAAATATCCTCAAAACCCAAAAACTTTTCCATCAATTTTTGTGCACAAAAATTTTGGAGAATTCTTTCAAGGCCGAAAGAACTCCTTCCTCCAAGAACGCTCTCAAGACCGAGAGACCAAGGCGATCGAAGGCGGACATCGCAAGCAAAGGTTCTTCTGCGCTGGCACCTTGAGATCCCTTTGGAAACGTCCGGAGATACGTGGCACATGTGTGGATAATCGCTAGATTAATCCTACACTTGGATTCTATGACGTAACGACGGATCACAAGATCGTGACTGGAGAGATCAACGAAGAAATAATTCCACCAAGGTAATTCTTGTGAATTAATTAAATTAATTATAACCAACATATGATGATCCTATCTCTATGGTTCCAGGATTCCCTCTTAATTTTTTCATTCCTCTTTCTATTCCGAAGATTCAGCATTTTACATCATGACGGATCTCGGATTGAACTTTGTTTAATGTTAAAATTAAAGTTGGGAAAACCCACTAACGCGCTTCTGTTGCGCCCAGAACCTACAGTGACGAATCACATCAGATTATGAACAGAGACATCAATGAAGAAAGAATTTCCATCCAGGAAATTCTTGTCAATTAATTAAATTAATTATAACCAACATATGATGATCCTGTTTTTATGGTTTTGGGACTCCCTCTTTCTTTTTTCGTTCTATTCTGAAGATCCGGCGTTTTATTATCGTGACGAATCTCTTATTGATCATTATTAACGCTAAAATTAAAGTTGGGCAAACCCACCAACACGCTTCCACTGCGCCCAGAACCTACAATATGTGCATACATCATTTTAGTAACTCCCGATTTATTTGAAATTCATCATATTAACCACACATGGAAATTTGGTTGTGGTTGGGGTATCAGATTTAAAAATGATTTTGAACTATATTTGGGTTCTAAAGAATTGATGACCAATGAAAATGGTTCATCTGCAGACATTTTAAAGGTACTAAAATGAAAGTGGTCAATGTAGTGACAAATAAAGAGTTATAAATTGTTTTAATTATAAAATTTTGAATCTTAATGATAAAAAATGAACAAAATGGGTCCTAAATGAGAAATAATTATATCGTTGAAATTGAAATGGTTAAAAAGTGCCTCTAATGATTTTTTGTGATAATGTAAGTTTTATTTACCCCATTTTGACAATGGGTCGAGATAGGGATGGTTGGGTACAGTGATGATGTGGTGTTTGTTTCCATTGGTATTGTGTATGTGGGATAATTTTTCATGACTAGATATGATCCCTATTTTTCTTAATTTTGGGAGCATTATGTTATGTGTTTTGAGATATGAATTTTTCATTGCAGATATATGCCATCATGATGAAGACTATTGGTTGCGTGATAGGAGGACATCACCGAGAATGATACTCCAATAGTGGCGAACGATCCCATGTTGGTTCTAAATAATAGGGGGAAGACATTTTCAATGATAAATTTTCCTGATTTATGTATTTAATGGATCTGTACGCAGGGTGGGATACACCAAGTATATTCGACCTAACATGAGAGTTTTAGCTGTAGCACCCTTCAATGTTTTCTAGAGATGGTATACATGAGGTTGATGAATTCTATATTGAATCTATCCAAAAGATTTTGGATCACTTAGAAACCCATCCAAAGAAATGATTTAGTTTCAAACTTATATGTTATGGGGACTAGATAATCACTGGTGGTATATATAGACTTAATATGGGAAGATGTAGGGTATATCCTGGAAGGAATTCCAAAATAAGTTCCTAGAACACTTTTACCCTGATACCTTGAGGAAAAGGAACATTAAAGAGTTTATGAGATTCACCCACAAAAGTATTATAATGATGGATTATGCTATCCACTTCACAGACTTGCAGCATTTTCCTCCGACACTAATAAGAGATGAGGCAACAATGGGTATACATTTTTAGGATGGAATTAGATGTGAGATCAAGTCCCAAGTAAATTTATTTTTTCTAAATAGGTTTGCTAAGTTAGTGAATTAGAATTTCATATCTGAATGGAACCTAAAGGATACTTTTGTGTGTGGAAAGGCCAATTTAGTTAGGTTATCTAGTGTTATGACTTTTGATAGTAGTAAGTTCCATTATAATAATTTTAACTAGATTGGTGGCAGAAAAAGTAACCAAGGAAGAGGAACATTATCTTAGGGAGGTAGTTCAGTCTTCTAGTATTAGTGTGGAAGAACTTTCCACATGCGATGTCAGTTCCCTTGAACACCAGTGGAATTTTGGTCATGTGGTAGAATGGGCCATGTATGGAGGTTCTATAGGACCCCACATGTAATTTCCTAGAAATTACATGTAATTATTTTAAAATTATATGGGATTATTTCGAGACCAGACGCTCAGACATCACTTGATTTCGAGGCCATGTGATCCCATAATAAATGTTTTAACTTTTTTAGTTGTTTAAAATAGTGCTCGTGTGCGGTATTGGAAACTCTCAAGTGGGTGCTTGGATAAAACATCTGAGGGAACTATTGCATCCATAACGAAGATGTTACCTAAGGAAGGACCTAACCTCGATCAGTGCAGGTCGAGGGTAAAAGTAAATTTTTGATCATTTTAAAGAAAAATAAAATAAATTTAAGAATTTTTATTTTACTAAAATTGTTTCACTATAATGAAATATTGAGTTGGATGTTTCATTTCATAAATGAAATAGAGTAACGACATTGAAACTGAAGTGTAACAGAAACGCTATTTCATTTCATAAATGAAATAGTGTAATGGCATGACGACTCAATGTAATCAAAACACTGAAACACGATTCATCAATTAATATCCTAACAAAAATTCTAGATCATTTTTTCCATCTTGGAGTTTTTCTTAGATGCTTGGGAGAATTATTGTTGGCGAAGAACAATAAACATCTTCCTTTCTTTCTCATCGAAGGATCTCACCATTGACAATGGATTGCGAATCAGGGATCGAAGAACGATGGTGTGCGACTCCATTATTCATCAACGAATGATCTAATACCAAGTATGGGGTATTGATTTATATGTTGTTACCCTTCCCCAATTCTTATATTCTAAATAACGAACACAGATCAACTCACTAACAAGTTTACCCGTAGATCAGTCATTCATACGGGATGGGAATTTTTTCATGCGGGGATTTAAGAAATGGGATTATATCTTAGTGGTTGTTCAAATGTCACCACTTTTTTCTAACGCAATGAATGAAGGCCAAACAAACAAGGCCTACGTTTTTTGTTTCAAAGTTCATTGTGATCCCCCTCTCTCTCCTTGCATTCTTCACCGACGGACCCTCGTGGTTGCGTCAGATTCTTACCAGGAGGTTATGAATGTGGAAAGACCCTGATATTGATAGTGAGATGTCTTAGAGTACACAGAAGTGGAGGCAATGACCCAAGGATCATAACAGATCTCTTGGATCAGAAAACGGACCACCAGAGCGAGTCTAGTGGCCCACAGAAGAAACTGCCAACTGCAGCATGTTGCGGTGTGTGCCAGTGGCACACCGTGGAGATAGAGGAAGCCTACAACCGTGTCATGAGTGGTGAGAAGTGGCCACTATATGTAGGCTGAATGCGGGACATGGTGGATGCAGCAGGTGAGCCACATCATGTGGCTAGAGGTCGCGGTCGAGATGGACCATGGAGGCGACCCGCAACATCGGCCGTGGGTGCGATGCAATGCCCACTGCATCTCGGGTGGAGCAGATTGACCCTCTCTAGTGGGCCAAGTTGGACAGGTGGGCTGGCCCTGGGCTTGGACCAGCTCATTAGGTTGGGCCAACATAATGGACTGGGCCGAACCCAGCCGGTCCTAGCCGGGTCAGACCAGACCCGAACCCAACTATCCCCTTTTCACTAAAAAGCCCATATCTCCTAAATCATACGTCCGATTGAAAATCTTTTTGCAGTGTTGGGACCCCCACGAGGAGGAGGTACTTTTGATATACTCTAAGTTGATTTTTGTGTAAGTTGAGATATGACTGATGGATTGAGAAATAAATTATCCTAGAATTAAGCACGCTGCGAGCGGGAATCCTACAGCTGGCTATAACGAGAAGACTATGACAAGAGGGTCTAGGTGTCTGAAGAAGCATAAGTGATGAGTAGTTCTAGGTTACCTAGTATGTCTAAGTGAAGAGTAGGTCTAGGTGACCTGTTATTCCTAAATGATGAGTGGGTCTAGGTGACCCAGTGGGCCTAAGTGACTCATCGGGGATGTCTGCCTCAACACTACAAGGTTTTCACTTTATATGATCGATAATGTTTCTTTTAAAACTTTATATTATACCTACGTGAGATGAAAACACATTGTACATACTTTTCATTGTGGTATTAGCTTTGTGTTTTGGGGTCATTACTGAGTATTGTGTTATGCACCCCTGCGCTGTCTCTGCCTGCACATGTCATGTCTTGTGTAGAAGACATAAGTTTTGATAGAGACATTGGTGGTATAGGACCAGGTGATTCCTAGTGAGATCTGACAGATGAATCATACTTCTAAAGCTTTAGGTGGAATCCCCATTCACCTAAATTTCAGGTCAGGTTTACCACAGACGGACTTCAAGAGCTTGTACTTGTCTTTTGTTAGGCTTGTATTCTGGCCCCATTTCTTTCAGTTTTGCATTGTTACTCTCAATATTTGTCTTAGTGGCATGCATGTTTACTTTTCAGCATTATGGGTTGGGGACATGTGTGTGCATGCATATAGGTACTCTAGGAAATGCCTCCCATATGTGGGATAATGCCTTTGGCGCTAGTCTTCAGCCCCTAGCCTTTGGGATGCGGGCTTTGGGTAGTCACGGAACGAGCCTTGGGGGATGGGTCGTGACACCACAGTAGGCAGGTAGTTGTGGTGGATCTAGGCTGGTATAGAGCACTGGTAGAGGGTCTGATACCCCATACCAGTCTGACTATTAGAGTTACACTATTCATACTAGTCAGGGTGGAGGATATGGTACTTAAACACAAGAGAATCAATATCAGTAGGGTGGTGTAACACCAGGATCTTATACCAAAGCCTAGGTATAGTGGTGGGTTATCTCCTTGCAGTTTTTCATTCACCTGGAAGTGGTGAAACTGGACCATCAATTGTTTATGTTATGATTCATGGATCTTCCACTCTTTCTAGTGATTTATTTGAAATATGGGTTTCAAATTATTTTATATCTACTCATGTTTTGAATTTTTATTGTCTAGTGGTGGAATATATGTGTGGGATTATGTATATTGACACACCGTTATGAATAAAAAAAGAATGTATATGACAATTCAAGGATTGTTCCCTCAAGGTTGGTGGATACCATCTCCTCTGGGACTTGTACGTGATTGAGATTTCATGTTTTTACCTAATACTAGGGATGGAATGGTTGTTTTTTACCCGTATCAAATTCTTTTTATCATTATAGAGTTAGTTTCACATCTTCAGTGGGTGAGATTTATGTTCACATAGGGGAATGGGATATCTTTTAAGGCTATGAAGGTATAGTTCTTCAACTATGTCGGCTCATGGATCAAATTGGAATTATTTTTATAGATGATTACATAATTGAGAATAATGTCTTTACTCTAATGGTGGAACAATTTTACGATGTGTTTCTTAAGGAATTACCAGGGTTTCCACTTCAGAGAGTGGTTGAGTTCACAATTGAGTTGATAACTGGAGTTAAACCTATTTTTATTCTACCTTATATAATGGAATTAATATAACTCCATGAATTAAAACTTAGTTATATTAATTTAAAAATAATGGTTTTATCCATCTGAGTACATGACCATGGGGTTCTCCTATTCTTTTTGATAAAGAAGGCTGACAGAATGTTCTAGTTGTGTGTCGATTACTAAAAGTTGAATCAGATGATGGTTAAGAATTGATATCCTCTTCTGTGCATCGATGATATGTTTGACCATCTAAAATGTGATTTTGTGTTCCCCAAGATTATTTTTTTGTTAGGGTATCATCATGTGAGGGTGAGACCATCTAATATATCATGGACCCCTTTTAGAAGTAGGTATCATTTATATGAGTTTGTCATAATGTGATTTGAGTTGAATAATTATCCTACCATGTTGATGGATTTGATGACTCAAATATTTCACTCGTACATGGATCAGTTTGAATTTTTTTTGTATATGAAATCTTGGTGTACTCCCAGACTCATGATGATCATTCCCAATATATTTACATCTTCTTGAGTATAATAAGAAAGCATTGAATATATCCTAAGATATCAAATTTTCTCTTTTGTATTGGAAAGGTATATTTCATGGGTCACATCATCTTAGAGGAAAGTGTTTTAGTGGACCTAGAGAAGGTTCAGGAATTGGTTTCTTAGGAGTATCCCCAAAAGGTTTTTGATATTTGAAGATTTTTGGGTTTAGTAGTTTACTATAGGAGGTTCATAAAATACTTTTCAAATGTTGAAATACCACTATGAGGTCTAACTGTGAATGGTGTAAATTTTTAGTGGTTTGAATCATGTGAGGATGCTTTTTAGGAACTAAAGAAACATCTTACAACTACACCGTTCTTGATATTACCCGATATGGGTAAGGAGTATACATTATTTTATGTATCTAGGATTAGAATTGGAGAAAAAATAATGTTGGGAGATCTTATCATGGAATATATATCTTGAAAGTTTAGGCTAAATGAAAAAAATTATCCTACACATGATATCAAATTTCCTTAAGTTGTTTATGCCTTGGAGTTTTTATGACATTATATTTTGGGTAAGAAGTTTGTTTCTTATACCAACCATAAGATCCTAATGTACACATTTTCCCATTATGATTTGAATTTTCATCAGTAGATATGGGTTGAGTACATGGATTATTTATTCTTTAATTTAGCTTTTATTCAAGGAAAATGAAATAATGTTGCAAATGTGTTGAGTCAGAAGTCATAGACTCAAACAGTCATGAAGTCTAGTTTCAAGAGGAAGAAGATAGTTTTTTCACTAATATTAAACTTGGTGTTCAGGAGGACCATGAGATTATGACACTCATGACCCTACCATTCGATCCATAACATCCAAACCATGTTAAGAGAATACTGTTTGAGGATTCAGAATTTCTAGCTCAGAGAGATAGATTTGAAGGTGGGGATCCACCATATGATTGAACCATTGATTATTATGAGATTATTTATGTTAATGGTTGCGTGGTTGTGGCTACTTGTATGCAAGAAGATATTATGTGTGAATTTCATGCGTCGAATTGGGTAGTGAACCCAATTTTGATCAATATTTTTTTAGATATTTGGATATATTATTAGTGGTTGGGAATGAAAAAGGTGATTGCATGTTTCATGGAATGATGCTACACATGTTAGTAGGTGAATACTAAGCATTGGTATCTTGGTGGTTTGTTACAACCATTTCTAATTCTATAATGGAAGTGGGGCAATGTTACTATGGGTTTTTCAGTAGGTCTCTTGAGGTCGCCTTAAAAGAATGATGTAATTTGGGTAATCATTGATTGGTTGACTAAGGTAACTCATTTCTTGAAAATTTGGGATACTTTCACCATTTACCATTTTGGTGACCTATATGTTTGGGTTATAGTACGCTTGCATGAGGTACCTCAGATTATTATTTCAAATCATGGTCAATGTTTTACTTTTCACTTCTAGAAAGGTTTTAATAAGTCACTGGGTACTCAGGTATTTTTAAGTATGGATTTGTACCTGTATAAAAATAGGAAACCAAAATGTACTATGCAAGTACTAGAGGACATGTTGAGGGCGTACTTCTTAGTTTTTAGTGGATATTGGGAGAAATACTTAACGCTTGTTGTTCTCACCTATAAAAAATTTATACGGTGAATATTTGGATGGAATCATATGATGCTCTCTATGGTAGTCTATATAGATCTCTTTTATGTTGGATATAAGTAGGGTAATAAAAGTTATTGGTACCGAATCTTGTGTAGGAGTCATAAAAGTGGGTTTAGTTAGTTAAAAATCACATGGATAGAACATAGAGTAGCAAAAAGTATGTGTTGATTAGTATTGTCCACCTATTGTGTTTACAGTGGGTGACCATGTATTCCTTTAGGTATCTCGTAGGTTGGGTCACCATCATATTTAAAATTTGGGAATGTTGGCACCAAGGTATGTTTTTTTTGAGATCATAGAGAGGATAATATCATT
Source organism: Viscum album (assembly GCA_963277665.1). Taxonomy (NCBI): domain Eukaryota; kingdom Viridiplantae; phylum Streptophyta; class Magnoliopsida; order Santalales; family Viscaceae; genus Viscum; species Viscum album. The sequence goes on from OY728147.1 coordinate 681,321,779, forward strand.
GGCATATATATTTTCTATTCCATAGTATTATAGAGGCATGAACAATGTTTTTCATGTGTCACATCTTTGAAAGTATCACCCCAACCCTTCTCATGTGATAGATGTTCATGATGTTGAGCTTGAGGCAGATGCGTCCTTTGAGGAACATGTGGTTCATGTAATGGATTGTGGTGATAAAGTCTTGTAGGTTAAGACTATACCATTGGTTTGAGTGATATGGAAACATACTATTTTTTAGGAGGAAACCCATGAGAGATAAATAAATTTGTGGGCTGAATGGAATGGTCTTTTTACCATGGAAGCTTAGTTATTCTTGGGAGTATAGATCGAAGATGAGAATTTATAAGGTAGGAAGGTTGTAAGATATTGAACCTTCAAGGAGGTACATTCTTGTTTAAATTTTAAGTTAACTATATCTATAATGGAAGATAAAATTTTTCTACGAACATTATGAAACATAGGGTATCTTGGAAGTTTGGGTAATGAAAAAAGAATAGAAGTGGATAGACTATGTAGGGTGAATGGTTGACACATGTTTAATTCTAATCATGCACCTTAACCATATATCCTATATGGAGAGGTTACATAGTTGAAAAAATGTGCAAGTGGAAACTCAAAACCATATGGATTTGGATAGAACAAAATGCATGGCCTCTGTATAGTTTAGAAAACCATGCCGGTTCCCCAAGAGACCATGTAACCCATAACCCCTCATGGACAAATGGTGACTCATGTTTGGTGCATGGTTTGGTCAACCGTGTAGCCAAACCATGAACCTCATTATTGTTAATGAATTTCTACCACCACCCCTCGGTCTTTACAGGTTGTTAAATTATTTTCTTATCCTTCCCAAATTTAATAGATTCAGTGATGTAATTGGAGCTCTCCCCTCTTATAAGGATCATTCCCCCTCAATTTTGAGTCGCTTCAGGCACAATAAGTTGAAAATAGATGATTTTGGTGAGTCTACCTCTCCCATTTCTTCTATTTTCTGGAAGATTACTTGTACAATTTTTCTTCTCTTCTGAATCCTAAAACCCTATATCTTCTAGAAAATTCTTAGATTGGGTCTTTATGGTTGTTCGGGCTTGAATCAGGGGTTGTGTTTGAATGAGCATTCGTCCATGAACTTGAGGTAGGAGATCTAAAAGTTATATAACACAGTCTCAATGTTTAATTTATGTGTATTTTTTTTGTGCCTTGTGTCATTGTTCTATGTATTTGAATACTTGGTAATAAATGATAATTTTTTTGTGTAAATGGTGTGGTGAACCCCTGAAGAACCTTTTTGGATCTATCACTGTTGATTAGAATGGGTCTATGGTCACCCATGTGGTGATCCACTTCCATGAACATGATAATTGACTTTTTATAAGTCAAATGGAAGGGAATAAGAGATTAAATTAATTTTAGTCCAGATAAGAATGTGGGAATAGAATAAGGGATGTTTCCTTGAATTGAATAATTTAAATAAATTTTGGATAATAAATGAGTAAATGTGAGAAAAGGTTAAAGGCCTATCTATGTTGTTAATTGGATTTAAAAGGGGTGATAAATGGATTTAATGGTTCTTTAAGGTTGGAATTTCCTAACTATTGTTATTGAGAATATATTGAATGTAATTAACCATGGAATTCTGATAAATGGAATGGTTAACATGTGTTATAATTTTTTGATAAAAAGGTTAATGATAATGAGCCTTTGAAAATGAGAATAAATGGCCAATTTTGTTTTTCTACTGATGGTCCTCTCCCTTGAGAGGTCCATGCTGATGCTACAGGTACCCCTATGCACAGTATGTTGTGAATAACGTACTAACGCTCTTGAATCCAATGTTATGGACATGGAATTATATATCATGGTTGGGATGGTTAGACATAGAATTCCAAATCCTGATTGGATACTTGGACTAATTCTCATTGTTTTCCAACATATGACCCTATTGACACAAAGTTTAGATGATGAAATTAGGCTGAAGTAGTTTTGATGAGTATGGTTGACACTGAGAAATAAAAAAGAGTGGTTAATTTAAATATTGTTGAACAATTAAAAATGTTCTAATTGTTTACTTTCCGTTCTTATTTTTTACTTCTTTATATACTATAATTATATTAGAAATTATTTTATACACTATTGGAGGTGTCCCATTATGTTGTACTCACACCTTGCTCGATCCACCACTAGGCACCTAAGAAAACATTGTGGTTGGAGGTTAGGATAAAGGAAAATGCCCTATACTTGATTGTTGATGTGGGATAGCGGGTGGAGAATGGATAAGGGGACCAAACATAACATCGGGGATTGATTTTGGTATTTTCATTAATATATTATATTGATTTACTTCTCGCACTATATAATATCATGATATGTCATATTTTACTTTGTTGGTTTATGGGTACTTCCTCGGTTTAGTGATGTGGTATGTGATCTTTTTGGTATCTATTATTATTTCCAGTCGACTTTTATCTTGATTTCCAATGTCTCTTTACTATGTTAAATAGGGAATAGTCTCCCCACAAGATCTGTTAGAACCTCACTATTTTTTTGAATCCTCTAGAATCTGGGTAAGAATTCTTGAGGTCATGTAATTCTCCATGTCAAGGAACTGGGTATAGTAGAACCTGGACTGGGATGTTACACGTTCCCTAGTGATGGTTGAACAAATAATCTATATGAGGAAAATGATACTTCTTATAAAAAGTGATTTTATTCATGGATTTATAATCAATTAAAAATATCATTGAACCGTATTGATTTTCACAGAAAATAGTAGCACCCCATTGTAAAGTGCTTGAATGAATGAAATCTTTATTTAGCAACTCATTCAATTTTTTTTCACTTCTATAGGTTTTATTTTTTCTATTAAATAAGGTGTTTTTGAAATAGTATGAGCATCAAAAACTAAGTCAACAGTAAATTCAATTTTGTGATTAGTAATAAAACCAAGTTAATCATCAATAAAAACATCCATTTATTCTTTCACAACTTAAACATCAATAATTTGAACAATTTCATTTTTTTCAACAACATGTGGAAGGTATATTTAACTTCCATCTATAATAAATTTCTCAGCTTATTGATATGTTATAAATGGTATGAAATCATTGAATAAAAATTTATTGGATTTTTAATATATCATTGTATGATAAACTCAAATCAAATCCATATCCAAAATAATATTAACCTAAAAAATAGGTGGTTCAACAACACTTACAGGAAAGTCCATTAAACTAATTAAAACATGAATATTTCTTTAAATTTTTATTATTTTAATATTTTCACCCAGTGCATTTAAAAAAAGATATATACTTATTTCATGTGGTGATATTATTAGTATTCTTGAAAATTTATCATTAATAAAGGAATGAGAATATCTGGATTCAAATAGGGTATTTCCATAATTTGAATAAACAATTAGTATATATGTCACCACTTAATTTTATTGTCCTACATCAACCGTAATAATAAAAAATTATTTTTCTACACGTTTTTTATCATGATGATTTCTATCTTATATAACTGACTTCAAACACACATTTGCATAATTATCTAACTCATTTTAATTGAATAATATTTATATCAGCTTTTTATTATTCTAATTCTCATTTTCCTTGTAGTCATGATCCATATATCCAAACTTTCCACATTGGTAATAGTTCCCAGATTTTATAATACATTTTCCATGATGACATTTACCACACTTATCAAAACATGAGAAATTTATTTTCACACCTTCTGGATTATTTTATAGATAATTCCCCATTTCCTACCATCATTTCCTTTTCTTATAATTTTCATCTTGAGGAATGTAAGTGTCGGAAAACTTCATCTCAACTTTCTCCGAATAATGAACAACATTATCATAGATTTGTATCAATTCTAATAATTTTCTCATCTTACTAAGTCGAACATAATTAGGGAAATATTTCTTGAGTAAAATATTATTAAATGTGTCTCATTACATATAATCAATATTATCTTTCTCTCTTGAATTTTTAACCAAATACCACCATCAATCAGTTACACTTTCAAAAAAATAAACTATAAGAGTTTAATTTTGGAGTTCTAAACATCCCATGGCTTCAAATATATTTTCAAATAAACTAATACATCCTTTTTATACAACTAGATCATAAAATCCACTAAATATCAGGGGATTTTTCCCATAAAATTCTCTACTATTAGCATATTCCTATATGGAAGATCCAGATACTCCTTAAAAAGGAATCTACAAACATTTATAGTCTGATTCAAAAAATTTATCACAACAAAAACTACTTTCATCCAATCCCAACTATCTCAGGATGATGTTTTTGAAGGATATTATCCTATTTGTTCCTTACCAGTACATCTTCCTTGTTTTCTATATGGAATACCATTATGAATATACATTGTTTAGATAATGAAACATGGTAATCTATAAATGGTATATCATTTTAAATTCACTATAATATAGAATCTCTAAAGGGTATGTTATTCATATAATCAAAAAATCTAAATTCATCCAAACCTTTCCTTTGATACATACTATAATTACCCAGCCTTAAACATTTCATAATAAAGTTTTTTAAGTCAATAATTCATTATATTACGTTTTAGGGTATTTTTAGGTTTATATTTTTAGAGAATTAGTCCATATCTCATAAATAACACAACCATGTAATAAAAAATAGACTCTTTTAATAAGTATCCATTTTTTCATAATATAAAACTTGTTTTCTCTTCCTCTAAAATATTTAGGACTTTCAACATGACTTATTATTTTCCTTTACCCGTACATAATCCCTATGAAAAACATTTTAAAATTGCTTTATAAACACAAAAACCATCATAAGTTTCATAAAAATAATAAATCTATTAGTATAGTGAAAAACATTAAAACCCATGAAAAAAATTATATTTAAAACATACCATTTTACCTAGAAATTGAATCATCTATATTTTAAAAAGATCATTTTTCTTACCATTTGAATACACAATACTTTTATGAAAACTCATTAGAAGACATAATAAATTAAAATAGTTCATTGGGAATCATCTTCATATAACCCTTACAGAACACTTAAAATTGTAATAACCATATAATTGAATTCTATTATAATTATCCATAGAATATATTCATTACCCAATTTATTGGACTATTATCTGGGTGAACCAGTTATATAAGCTATATCGATCTCACATGTGAGATATAATGGGGCTCAACCCATTGTATAAAAAATGTCTAAGGACAATAATAATAATAATAATAGAATTTAATATTTCAACTTTTTATTATAAAACGATTGAAAAACTCTTTTAACCCATATATAAAACACATTATAATATAAAAATAGCCCTTAAAAAACAAAATTTCAATACCAAAATAACCATAAAAAGGGAAAGACGAATTTTATTTTAATAAAAAATAAAAATATTATAAAGGAATAAAAAAATAAAATAATTATTTTGAAGGTGGTTAAAGTCATTATTATCATATAGGTTAAAATATAACATTCCTTTTGTCTTTTGTAAAAAAGTTAAAATTTTCATAAAAATATTCCTTTTTGAAATTTTTTGAAAAAAAATTAAAGGAGGCCTAAAATTTATTTTTCAATATTTTATGTCCATGTAAAATCATGCTTATAATAATTTTAAAAATATGTACATGGAGGAGAAATATTTTGAAAATAAATATTATGAACATTTATAATGAGGTTTTAAGTCAAAGTGTCTCTTACCTTGAGTAAAATCATCTTGTATGTTCTTCATCTATGTGAATAATAAACTTGTGTTAATAATTTAAGTTTTAAGAAATTATTCTTGTTTATTATTCCTTTTATTTTATCTCTTACCATGATACACATAATTAGTTAATCTTTTAAGTTAGCTTCATAAGTTTTGATGATATTTGATTTATCTAACAAAAATGAATTCGGTAGGTTGACTATGGAAAATGAGGTCATTATTCCATAATATCTAGAATAAAAATAATTTCATAATTATAATTTATATACATAAATTATAAATTTAAAAAAATCATTAAAGAAAGTTATGAAAAATGAACCATGTTTTGATCATTGAGACCGTTGGTCATATGAACGTAAGAGTAACATTTCAATATTTTAATGATCAATATACAAAGAATGTAAGTAATATTTTATCTATATATAATAATAATAATATCATAAATATTAAATTATTTCTTAATATATATATATATATATATATATATCATCTATGTAATTTGGTGATGAGAAACGAATCACATCGCTTGGTGGATGCGGTAGTTCACACATATGCACGAACGACGTTATCATTTTCCAGTGAGTGAAAATGTAAGAGATAAAATGATATATTATCTTAAAAATTTTAAATATTTCATGAAAATAATATATATATATATATATTAATTACATTATTTTAGTCACCTTTGAGTGGCATTGATGAGAAAAATACATAGGTTCGTGGGGAGGTAGTCCACCGTACACATGAATGATGGTTTAATTTCCTATTTTATGGAATGTGATTTTTATTTAGGTTATTAAATTTAAATAATAAGATTTAATTATACGGGAGATACTAGATTAATTTTATCATCATTTTTGAATAATATTTTAAGGATATGTAAGAATAAACAAAACAAAAATGCTTGTTAAAGAACGATACAACTTCTTCGAACCACCTCTTTAGGATTATACACAAAGCCTTCCTAGAATGGATTTTTTATCAAACCAGACCTCTAGGAAATTGGGAGGAAATTAAAGAAGGTATTTGGTCATGTATTTTACAAAACATACTTTAATGTTATGATTAGGAGGGGATATGGGGTGGCCTCTTTTAAGTGGGGGAGACAATACAGTTGGAATTTTTGAAAACAAAAACTTATACACACATTTTTAACATACCAAAAGGCTAAAAAATGGACCATTACTAAGAAATAGATGATATAAGTTCTAAATATCGCCATAAAATATATTTTATTGAGTTTTTATGTTATTTTAATACTTATCATTTTATCTAAACCCAAAAAAACCTGTTTTTAACTTGACCGTAGAAAAATACTTTTATTGTTTTCACTATTCGTTATAAAAAAAATATTAAAAAATTATATATAATAAATTATTCATATTAAAAATATGTAATCCACTTTAACAAATTAAATTCATATAATAGGAATAGTTTATTTTAAAATTAAACCCACATACACGATGAAAAAGTGATTTTTCAATAAATATATTTTTTAATCATAAGATGATTTTATATTAATTATATGACTAGTAATAATAATTATATGAATTTAAATTTAAATTTATAGGTATATAATATATAAATATAACTTAAATAATTCCTCATTATGGGTTATTTTAATTAATTAAAAAATGATAATCATTACGCACTTTAAAATAGTTTTCAGAAAAAATGTGGTTTTACACCCAAAATAAACTTATACAAAAATCTAGGAAAATATTAATAAATTATAATTAATTGGATTAAATATAACTAAATAATTATTCTATTATTTAAAATCAAATACAAATAATTACTTTACTTTATAATTTCTAAATTTATAGAAAAAAATAACAGTTTTACAAAAATCCATATTTTTAACAATTCATTGAAAAATCAATATTTTCTTAAAAATCAAAAATTTTCACCCTAAGTTAATTTTAATATGGTAATTTTAAAAATAAAATGACCTTTTTAAAGTATATATTCTATAATTTAGAAATTAAACTTTTAATTAAAAACTTTAAAGGAAAAGTGTTTAATTAAATCTATATCCTTTTTAATTTAAAAATTAATAAATATTTTTATAATGAATATAAATTTATAATTCATAAATATTAAATAAATTTATTTATTATATTATTACCTAGTTTTTTACATTTTTCTCCCTTTTTTAGATTGTTTCTTTTCTATTTCATTCACTTATTAAACAAGTGGGGATACCTTTCCCTCGTAGCATTTCCATATTCTCATGTTACATATTCAACCATATGGTTTTTTCATAAAACATTAACTTGTTAAATCACCTTATTCTGT